>OY728130.1:1503414718-1505814718 GCA_963277665.1 Viscum album | reverse complement strand
ACTCTAAAATTAGAGTTTAGAGAGAGAGATATAGTATGAATATAGAGGAAGAATTAGAAAAAAAGATTATGTATATATAGGTTAGATTAGTTTCCACGATACCTATCGCAAATACCTTCAGAGACATTAATTATTGTCAACAATTAAAAGGGTATTTGTGGCGGGTGAATATCTCGTGATAAATAGTTTTTAAGGCCACCGGTTATTTGCGACGGGGTGTGCCTCCCCATCACAAATACTATTTTCTGCCACTGGGTATTTGTGACGGGGAGGCACCCCTCGTCACGAATACCTTTCCTGCAGTTTGGTGCACAAACCACACCGAACATTTTGCAACATGGCCCCTTTTCCCATTGCAAATAACCCTTTCAACAGACTATTTGTGACAATACTTATTCATGTCGCAAATAACCCATCACAAAAGGCCATTTTTTCTGTTGTGGTTCATCGTATAAACCATAAAATCTTATGACAACTGATTTTAACCCCACGATTGTTCCTGGCGGAGATTTTCGAGGTCAACAATTGTCATAGTAGGGTTGTGAAACAACCACTCCAATTTCTCGCATGGGTGAGACTAAGATGTGATTTTGGATATCATTTCATGCTATGTCGAATCATGGCTTTTAAGAACCCAATGTTTTATAAATGGAAGTTCTTATCTTATAAATTTTTCATTTAATCACATGAAATCATAACATAATGTACTATTTAGTTCTATGTGACCTTTAAACATAATTTTTTGACTTCTGTGTTTTGAATTTCAAAAATTTGACATACACCGTTGTCATCAGTTAGTTATTTGGAGGACGATAAGAAAAACATAAATTTTGGTGAATAATAACCTATGTTTATGAACAGTAACATACCCTTATGAATAATGATACACTCTAATGAATAGTAACCTTACCTATGATATTATAAAAAAATATTATATTGAAAGTATGATGTATCAATAATTTATAATAAATAAATGAATGTTTTAAAACTAGTTTTCTTAATGAATTAGGAGTTTAGTTAAATATTAAAACAATCATATTTACGAAAATAATTTTGAAAAATGAATTACAGTTTTTTATTCTACAAGTCGAAAAATGGTTAGGATCAATTTTAGTGATATTTATAAAATACATCAATTTTATGAATAGTAAAATACAACAATTTACGAAAAATGAAAAAATAATGGATTTATTGAGTCATTGATGATGATCAGCTAATTTAAGCCCAATTGGTTTTAAATAACATGCATTTATTACTATTATGTGTCATGGAATAATCCCTATTTGTAATTCCCCGACCCTAGAAGCCAAAAGTTTGTGCTTTATTACATAACATTTTCATGATCACAAAAGATCTAGTCTCGAAAGGCTGATTAGTTTAGTAGCCTTATATGCACTAGATACATTAATAAGGTTTAAATTACATCCTAAATTGAAAAAAAACAAAAACATTGTTTCCATAGAAAAAACTGAGATCCCATAGACTATCCCTACATGTCAGTCACAATATACTTCTTATCATCCTCGAAAAAAACCATAAAAAGGGTTGAGCTCAGATTCTCAGTAAGGATAACAATATGGCTGAAACTTTCATAAATAAGAATAAAAATTAAAGGTAATGTGTAGAACTAAAAAAAAAATTCAACATAAATTTCATAATATGGAAAATATAAATCAAAATAATTCCATTTACCTACTCACAATGACATTCTTCTAGTCGAATATTCACATGCAATAACGACAACCACTTTAATAATTATGTAATTCATAATGCTAGACATATATAAGACATAGTCAAGTCCTTTTTACAACATTACAAATAAAATTTTGTCATGGCCTTGTGCCGAGACACTATTTTGTCTCACGAGATCTATTGATACATCGAGGAGCTATAGCCGGCTCCAGCCATCACTTACTTTGTCCAATGCATTCCTCTAATGAAAAGGTTTAAACATAACATAAACATTCGTATAAAAAATGCCCTATGAAATGTCAATACATTATCCATAGACCTTGAATGGTATGAAATAACACATCCACAGTCAAATATATCACAAAACCTTCAATACAATATGGAAGTTTTGTATCATAATAAATTGACTTCAAATAAACTTAAAATCCATGAAATCAAAAACATTTTAGGGAAATATCCCTTTCTATTTTGAAATAATTTAAAAGTCATGTAATTTATAAAAAAATATTTATATTTGAAAATATTCTTATAATCTTGTAAGGGAAGCTTCGATGATGTTATAACGGTAGAAAATAACCACACTCACCGTAAAAGATAAAAAAACATTCCTAGATTAATTTTGTTAAAATGATCATAAGGTACCTTTTTTAGAAAATGAAACAAATATTCCTTTTAAAATCATTCTATAAATAGTAAAACATGGGTATGAATTACTTTAACACATTGTTTAGTAAATAGTAAAAAAAATGGAATCCATTTTTAAGAAACATGGATGTGGATGATAAAGATGTCCCAGTAGATACTTATGTAAAAACAACCTCAGATAACAACGAAATTGTGAAATTAACCATTACCTTGTACTTTTCCTTGGTCGAGTGTAGGTTAAAATCATGTATAATGGTGTAATAATTGTTATTAAATTATACTAGAATTATATACATTAAAATGATATCATATATGAACTTTTAACTTTTCATTATTAATAATATCTTAGTATTAACGTCGTTTCGGGTGTTAACTGATTCGTTTTCCATTATATGATTTGTTATGTAAGTAATGTTTGTTATGGATAGGATGTATCTAATTCATATTCAAAATGATATTAAGTATTTAAACATTATTTTTAACCATCTAATTAAAATTAGTCTTGAATGGATACGATGGGGAGTGAATCTCATCGAGTTCATTGAGACGTTAATCCGTACGTACGCACGAGCGACACTACCACTCTTTTGATTTTAAAATAATATATAATTTGATGGTATATCATATATACAGAATTATTATCATGTTATATTTATTATCAATTACACTTCATTATTATACCCATCCAAATAATAATGTAGTGAATAACAATTACACCACGACATGGAGACGGTAGGCTGTACGTACGCACGTATGGTGACACGTCATTCAAAGTATGGATAGAATAATGAATATGGTTCTACCATATTTATAATAATAGCACAGTATATAGAAGATACTATTGTTTTAATGTTTGAATGGAATCGACATAGAAAGAGGAAGTGGAAGAAGAAAAGAACTTGAAAGAGTTGATGAAATATTTACCTCTTCTTCGTGTTCCTCCTTTTGATTTGATCAAAAGGGCTGCTTAAGTTGGATTTATGACTATAATAAGGAATCTAGGAATAATTTAGGACAATTTGGAGGATATTTGGGAAGGGTATGGATGATCTAAAAATCTATGATGGTGTGAATTATAGAGAAGGGGGAGTGCCCTTTTATTAGTGGGGTGAGGGGAACCTTAGGAAAAGCTGGAAATATTATTTTATAATAAAATAATTTTCAGTTTATGATGTCTCAAAAAATAATTATTTAAATGTTATGGTGGGGATGGGTCTAAAACCACTCAACCAATATGTTATAGATAGGTTTGGGTCAATATATTAACTTTATCCTTTAGATTTAACTCTTAGTTAAATAGTTTACATTTACCATGTCTCATGGAATTTTTATATTATATGGTTAATAATCACACTATAATCTTCCAAGAGGAATCCATGTGGTTCATTAATTATGTAAAAATAATTATATAATTATTTTTTCCAATACTAACATTTTAGGAATATAATATCAATTAATAATATAATATTTGTTTTAAAAACAATTTTCTGTCAATTTTGACACTATTTGGTATTTTGTTTTTTTCTAAATTCATAAAAGCATTATTACTTCGAAAAACAGTCATCTAACCAACCCTAATATTTCATATTAACCTATAAAAGTATTGAATTCATAAAATGTCTCAAATTATATTTATTTGGATATTTATAATATAAATTATTTTAATATTTCATTAATTAGATAATTAATGGATCATCATTGTGTCATAAATAAATTTAATTATTTAGCATCTAAAAATTATAAATAAAATACCATTATGTTGGAAATATTTTTATATTTATAATGAATGTTTATAGTCTAATTTATCTCTTGTGTAAACCTATATTAAAAATGGTTTAGTTAATAAACATTGAATTTAACACTTTTAACTCCTCTTTGATATTAAATAATAATAAATGTCCATATCAAATCCAAGTGTTAATAAAGGGTCATAATTTATTCTTATGGTTGTTTTTCATCGAATTACACATATCCCATAGAATTAGAACATGTGTTATGGTAATAATGATATCATTTTTACCCTCAATTACCATATTTATTTTTAACTGTTGTAATTAAAAGTAAAAAGTAACTACTCACCCAAAATAATTTTCATATTATTGAACATCATATTACATACTGATATCAACAGTGTCTCTTTGATTTTTGAAATTTAATTCCCAGAAGTGGTAAAATTAAGTTTAATGAAAATTTTTAAAATGCTCGTAGGAGGTGGGTAAAAGACGATAAAAAGATCAATATACTTTTTATTTATCTAAAATTATTATAAACTGAATCCAATGAATTACATTGAACATATATAGGCATTATTTATCTATTTTTATGTAATGTACGTTTAAATTAAATAAATATTTATTTAAATAAAAATTTTGTTTGAAACCATAACTAAGTGTTTTTCACTATTCATCCAAAATAAAAAAAATGAAAAATTCCAAAACTTCACCCTAAGATAATTTCGATATTATGAATCCAAAAATGAAGTCCATTTTGAGAGATAAACATTATAAAATTTCAAAAATTGGTTATTACTATTCATAACATCTAGTTTGATTGGTCGTGGTGTGTTAGAACTCGATGTCACGTACAACACACGCTAATGTATTATTCAAAGAGAAGAGTATTGTGGATGTTTGGGGTGCTCCATTATCCACTCCTTCAAATAATTTCATCCTTAAAATTTCTATAGTATTACTGCGTAAAAATACTTCGGTCGTTCTTCATCATATGTTCCTCAGGATCCCAAGTTGCATATCCATCTTATGGTTTCCCCGTAGAACATTTACTACATGAGTCGTCCTATTTCACAACACTTGTTCTCTTTTATCAAGATCCTTAACATTCTCTTCGCAATAACACTAATTAGGTTCCAGTTCTAATTCTACATATGTGAGTACATGCATTGGGTTAGGCATGTATTTTTTCCACTGTGATGCGTGAAATACAACGTGAACTTTCGAATGACTTGGAAACATTTCCAAATAGTAATCTACAACCCCAATTCGTTCTATAATTTAAAAAGGAATTATTTACTTGGGATGTAATTTTCCCTTCTTATCGAAATGTATAACACCCTTCCAGGGAGATACCTTCATGAAAACATGATCTCGAACCTAAAATTCCATATCCTTCATTCGGTTATTGGCATAGATCTTCTTTTTAAATTGAGATTCTTTGATGTGGGTTTGGATTACCTTCACCTTTATCATCATTTCCTCCACATGTTTTGGGCATACGAGTTTTCATTCACCAAAATCAACCCAACAGTTTGGTGTGCGGCATCTCTTTCTGTATAATGCATCATATGGTGCAATCTGAATACTTGAATGGAAGCTATTGTTATATGGAAATTATACTAGAGGAAATTATTGATCCCACATACCTTTAAAGTAATGTGAGCATGATATCAACATTTCTTCTATGTTTTGAATATTCCATTCAAATTTTCCATTAGTTTGGGGGTGGGAGGTAGTCCTCAAACAAAGTTTAGTATGCAGGTCTTTTTGAATACTTTTCCAGAATCGTTATGTTAAACGGGGATCACAATTATAAACAATAGATAGTGGTACTCCATGATGTCTTACAAGTTCATTAATATATAGTGTTGCTAAACGTTCATGTGGTAAATCGTCTATTATAGCAAGAAAATGTGATGACATGGTATAACGATCAACAATGACCAATATTGTATAATTCATTCTAGGAGTTTTTTGTAGTTGTACGAAAAAGTCCCTCATAATATTTTCCCATTTCCACTCAAGTACGAGAATAGGTTGCATGACTCCTTTAGGATGTTGCCTTCCAACTTTCACTTGTTGAAAAACCATACATCTTGACACCAAATCAGCAATATCCTTTTTCATGTGGTCCCACCAAAAATGTTATTTAAAATATCTATACATTTTGGTGATCCAAGGGTGTATAGGAAAATTAGAACTATTAGAATCAACCAAATATTTCCTTTTTAGATCGTGTATATCGAGAACACAAAGTCTCTTCCCAAATTTCAAAATTCCATCTTCATAAACAAATTCAATCAATGTCCAATCATTCACAGCTTTAATATTCTTTTGAAACTCTTTATCATTTCTAGTAAAGATGGGTTGGAAACCATTTGAAAAAGTATCTATGTTTCACCTTCCACGGTGACTCCCATATCCATCATTACTAGATCCATGTATATATGATCCTTTTCAACTCTCTTCTTCTTTAAAACTCTATAATCAATTTTATTCCAAGCATATTCCACCTTATATGTCTTCCGTGGGTGGTAGTGAATAGTGCAATCATAATCCTTAAGTAGTTCATGTTATCCCTTTCCCTCATGTTTAGTTCTTTATGTGAGAATATATACTTCAAACACTCCTGATTTGTATATATCTCACATTTTTTTACCTTAGAGATAGTTTCTCTAAATCATCAAATCAAATATTACAGCTGCTAACTCATGATCATGAGATGGATAGTTTTTCTCATGAATTTTTAGGTGTCATGATTCATAGGAAATAACCCCATCATTCTATATAAGTACAGAACCAATTCATTTCTTTGAAACATCACTATAAATAACAAATCCATCATTCACTAATGGTAGATTCAAGTTTGGAGAATTTAATAATCTTCTCCTCAATTATTTAAAAAATTATTCACACTATTTTTTTAAAACAAATTTAACCCCTTTTTTGTGTGATCTTTGTCAATGGGTTATCCAACCATGTAAAATTATGGATGAAACGTCGATAATAACATGATAAACCAATAAAACTAGTTACCTTAGTTATACTCGTCTGTGCTGGCCATTCTTGGATTTCCTTGGTCATAGAAATATTAGCAGAGATTCTATCCTTAGAGACAATATGTCCAAGAAAATAAATCTTTGGATGCCATAATTCACACTTGTTAAACTTCCCATATAATTCGTGTCTTCTATGTGTCTTCGGGATAATGCACAAGTGATTTTCCTAATCATCATATCTTTTAGATTATACCAAGATATCATCGATAAAGACCACTATAAATTCATCATGATATTCCTTGAAATATCTATTCATTATATACATGAAGGGAGAGGGTGCATTATTTAATCCAAAAGGCATTACTGTAAACTTGTAACGCCCGTACCAGGTTCAAAATTCTATTTTCATAATGGCATCCCTCTTCACACACAACTAATGATATCCATATCAATGATAAATCTTTGAAAAGTATTGAGCTCTATGAGGTTGGTCAAATAAATCCTCAATTCAAGTTAGGGAAAACATATTCTTTATTGTTATAGTATTGATCTCCATGTATTCAATACCCGACATCATAGATCCATATTTCTTCTTATCAAAACGGATAGGGTCTCCCCATGGAGAAATAGTAGGGTGAATAAATCCCTTAATTATCAATTCCCCATGTTGTTTCTTTTGATCCACTAATTCATCAGTGGCCATTCTTTAAGGGGTATTTGATATGGGCCTTGGTCCAGGCATTAAATCAATTGAAAACACAATTTCTCATTCTTGAGGATGTCGAGGTAAATCTTCTGGAAACACATCAACATATTCTTTCGCAACAGGTACATCCTCTATTTGAACATTATTTTCCTCAAAAATAGTTATTTCAATCTCTTCCTCCCCAATAATTGAATTTAGTTGAGCTACTGGGGGTGGATCTAGATAATAATTAAGTGGTGACATTTCTTTTCTAAAGATAAGTTACTCTTTATCAACATAATAAATTTTAACCCATTTATTCATAAAATAAATTTTCGCATCATGGACTGAAATCCAATCCATACTAAGAATTATATCAAATTAAATCATGGGTATGACAATGAGCTCAGCAGATAAATAATGTTTATATACCTTAATGGGAAGTGATTCACAAAACACATTGGAAATGATACTTCCCTTAGAATTTTTGACTGACATCTCCCTTGTTAAATCAAATTGGAATCATCTAGTTTCCTTAGAAAATGTGGAAGATATGAAGCAATGCGATGATATAGAATCAAAAAAGGCATTGGAAAAACATGTGGAAACAATTTAATTACCTGCCACTACGTCTTTCAGATCTTCAACCTCAGCCATAGTGATAACATATGTTTGTCCGTGATCCCTTGGACCTTTCTATGGTACGTTCCCCTGATGCTTTGGACATTCATTTTCATAATGCCCCCTTTCTCTACAAATTTATAATTCAATATTGATAGCCTATTTCTTCCCATTGAAATGAAGAGCATGGTGTCCTTTTTTACCACACTTCTAATAGACCCCCATTACCTTCAAGAAAGTACCAGCGTGTTTCTTATCACATTTACTATAGGATGGATATTCATAGTATCCCTTCTTCTACTTATTTCCATTTCCAAAGTGTTCCGCAGATATCTACTTAACTTGTTTTTTTTAAAGTCGTAAGAATTAAATAATTACTTTTCTTTCTTGATTGCACATCAGACAATAACATCGTACGCCGAGAAGGTTTGTGAGACTAATTCTCAATGGAGAAGTGGTTTTAACTAATCAATGAAACGATCAATCTTACTTATTGGGTTACGTATAAAATCTGTAGCATGCCTCGCTAACCTTGTAATGTCAGCTTCATACTTTACGACATTCTCATAATCCTTTTTCCTCAGACTCAGAAATTGTGTTTCCATATCTGCTGGATGGTCATGAAAATTGTGTTTTTCTAAGAAAATTTCCATAAACATTCTCTATTCCATATTTAATATTTTATCATCTTCATTTGTGTTTTGAATCAATTAGCACCGTGGATATGTATCTCTAGTGAGGCAGTAAACTATCATAACATCTTTTTCCCTTTCACTACTCTCCAAGGCATGGAATATTTTCTCTAAGTAATTTATCTACTGCTCAGCTACAAGTGGATTTTTACACCCATTAAATGTTGGTGGTTGTTGCCTCATGAAGTGATCAAACATTGATCTTCCTTGCTGTGGACCAGGTGGCTCCATTCGGGTAAGGTTATAAATCATAACCTGAGTGAGTTGTCCTAGTATAGTGATAAGCTGATTAGAACTAGTTGTATCACTAGCTCCACTATAAGTATCTTGATCAGGAAAGAAATACCTACATGGAGGGTGTGAATTGATACAGTTTTTATTCCTTCCACTAGGTGACATTTCTAAACAATGGAAAAAACTATATTTGTTTATGAGTTGAAATAAATAATTCCAAACATGTAAAATATTTAACATAAGTTGAACAGTTTATGGATATAATCCATAATCATAAAAAATGATTCCCTCAAAGAAGTATATACTCATATACAATTCATGATGGGTTTTAAAGAAAATGATAATTATCCTAAGCATATCTCTCATGAGTGTCGTAACCAAGAGTGCAGCTAGGCCCGTTATGGTGCCCCAGTTCACGTTCGATTCTAGTTTATAGCGGTGTTTTTTGGTATTACCCCTAGGTACATCTATTCCATAGCCGCCTCTACCTGATCGTATCCATACAAGGATGTATTTCTTGGAAAACTCAAAAAAATCTCTACAATACCAAAATTATAGGAATCACTTAAATACTAATCCTCAATGTCTATCTTAGGTCTATGTGCTCTAATCAAAGTTTATCTAAATCTAGTTTCCATGGTTTGTACAAAACATTCCTTGATAACAACTGTAATGCCCTAACCAATAAATCCCAAAGTTGTTTCATTATTACATAACATTGTAATGATCACAAAATACCATGTCTCGAATGGCTGAATAGTTTAGTAGACTCGAAAGTACTAGATACATTCATAAGGTTTAAGTTACATCATAAAATGGAAAAATACAACAAAATTGTTTCCAAAGTCAAAAATGAGATCCCATAGACCATCCCTACAGGTTAGTCATAATATAATTATTCTCATCCTAGTTATAATAAAACATAGAAAGGGGTGAGCTCAGATGATCAGTAAGGAAACAAATATAGAATAATCTTTCATAAATAATCATACACATTTAAGGAAATGTATAGAAATAAAACAAAATCCTTTTCTACATAAAATTCATCATAATATTGAAAATATAAATCAAAATAATTCCATTTACTAACTCACATGGATATTCTTCTAGTGGAATATTTACATGAAATATCAAGAGCCACTTTCAAAATGATGGAATGCATAATGCCAGACATTCATAACCACACAGTCAAGGCTTTGTTCCATGACACTAGTTTTTGTCATGAGACCTACCGATGCATTAAGGAGCTATAGAGGTCTCCCCTGTCACTTACTAAGTCCAATTAATTTTTCATATGAATAGGTTTAAACATAACATAAACATTCATATTAAATCCAACATACAAAAGTTCAATACATTATCCAGATACCAAGAATGGTATGACATAAAACATCCATAGAAAAAAATATCATAAAACCTTCAATACAATATGAATGTTTTGTATCATAATTAATCAACTTCAAACAAACATAAAATCCATGAACTCAAAACCTTTTTTTGAGAAATTACTCTTTATATTTAGAAATCACATAAAATTCACATAATTTATAAAAGAAAACATTTATATTTGAAAATATTCTTATATGAATGTATGGTAATCTTCTATGATGTTATAATGACGGAAAATAGCCACACCCACATATAAGTTAAAAAAACATTCTTACTTTAATTTTTACGAAAAGGTCATAAGAAACCTTGTTAGGAAAATGATAGAATGATTCCTTTAAAAAAATTTATTAAAGGAAAAACCAGGGTATAAATCACCTTAACCCATAGTATAGTAAATAGTAAAAAAAGAAGTTTTGAAATACATTTTTAAGAAACATGGATGTGGATGATAAAGATGTCTCAGAAGATACTTACATAAAAACAACCTCGGATAATAATGAGATTGTGAAATTAACCCTTACCTTGTACTTTTCTTAGGTTGAGGGTAGGTTAAAATTCTGTATAATAATGAAATAAGTGTTATTAAATTATACAATAATCATATACATTAATATGGTATCATATATGATCTTTTAACATTGGTTAGATAATAATATCTTAGTATTATTGTCATTTTAGGTGTTACCTGATTTGTTTTACTTTATATGCTTTGTTATATAAGTAAAGTTAGTTATGGATAGGATGTATCTTATTCATAATCATAATTATAGTAAGTATTTAAAAATTATTTTTAATCTTTTAATAAAAATTAGTCTTGGATGGATATGACGGGGAATGAATCTCATCGCGTTCGTGGAGATGATAATTCTTACGTACGAACGAGCGACAACATCATTCTTTTGATATTAAAATAATATATAATTGGATGGTATATATTATATACAGAATAATTATCATGTTATATTTATTTTCAATTATAAATCATTATTATACCCATCCAAATAATAATGTATTGAATAACAATTACACCACGACGTGGAGACAGTAAGCCATACGTACACACGTATGGTGACATGTCAATCAAAGGATGGATTGAATAATGAATATGGTTGTACGATATTTATAATAACATCATGGTATATATAAGATACTGTATTTATTATTTTATAATAGAAACGACAGTGAAAAATGATTTAGAAGAATAATGGAACTTCTAAGAGGTGATGAAATATTTACCGCTTCTTCGGGTTCATCCATTTTATTTGATCAAAGTGGCTCTTTTTTTTGGAATTATGACTAATGATAGGAATCCAAGATTAAGGTAGGATAGTTTGAAGGATATTTGGGAAGGGTATGTCTTAGAATGATATCTTTGAAGGTGTTAATTAGATAGAAGGTGGGTGACCTTTTATAAGAGGGGTAAAGCTAGAAATATTATTTTATAATATAATTTTTTTCAATTTGAAATGGCTAAAATATGAATAATTTAATTTATAACAAGGGGTTGGGATGAAAGCCACTCAACCAATTGGTTTTAGATGCGTTTGGGTCACTATATAAACTTTATCCTTTAGATTTAACTCTTAGTTAAATAGTTTGACATTTACCATGTCTCTTTGTATTTTTATATTATATGGTTAATCATCTTACTATAAACATACAAGATAACCACAAGTGGTTCATTAATGATACAAATATAATTATATAAGTCTTTTGGATGAACTTTAGATTTTTAGGAATATAATATAAATTAATAATATAATATGTGTTCTAAAAACTCTTTTATCTCAATTTTTACAGTATTTGATAGTTTGTTTTTGATAAATTTGTAACAGCATTATTACTTTGAAAAAAATTCATCTAAAAAACCCTAAAATGTCATAGTAACTTATAAAATTAGTGGAATTCATGAAATTTCTCAATTTACTTTTATTTGGATATTTATAATATCAATTATTTTAATATTTCATTAATTAGGTAATTATTGGATCATCATTGGGTCCTAAATAAATTTAATTATTTAATGTGTAAAACTTATAAATAAAATTCAATTATATATGAAATATTTTTATATTTATAATGAATATTTATAGTCAAATTTATCTTATGGGTAACCCTATATTAAAAATGGTTTAGTTATTAAAATTTGAATTTAACACTTTTAACTCTTTATTGAATTAAATAATAATAAATGTCCTAATCTAATCCAAGTGGACCTAAAGGATCGTATGTTATTAATATGGATGTTTTTGTTCTAATTATCATTATCATGTAGAATTAGGACATGTGTTAGGGTAATAATAATATCATTTTACCCATAATAACCCTATTTAATTTTTAACGTGGTAAATAAAAGTAAAAAGTAACCATTCACCAAATATAATTTTCATCCTATAGAAACACATTTTACATACATATATCATGTGTGTCTCTTCAATTTTTGAAATTAATTTCACAAAAAGGTAAAGTTAAGTTTTATTTAAATTTTTAAATGCTCATAGGAGGTCGATAAAAGACGGTAAGAAGTTCAATAAAATATTTATAAATTTGAAATTATTATAAACCGACTCTAATGAATTAAATTGAAATTATATAAGTATTATGTATCTATTTTTAACTAAATTAAATTTAAATAAAATAAATAATTTTTTAAATAAAAATTCGGTTTTAAACTATAAATCTGTGTTTTTCACTATTCATCAAAAAATTAAGGTTTTCAGAAAAAAAACAAAAAATGAAACCTAAGCTAATTTCAATATTTTGAATCCAAAAATGAAGTCCATTTTGAATGATAAAATTTAAAAAATTTAAAAAATTTGTTATTACTATTCATAACAACTAGTTTGATTGGTTGTGGTTTCTTAGAACTGGATATTGTGTACAACACACACTACTGTATTAATAGAAGAGAAGTGTACCGTGGAAGATTGGGGTGTAGCATTATTACTGGTCTTGTGGTAAAATAATAAACTAATGTTTAAAAAATTATGAAAACCCACCTATCTTCCATTATAACCCCCAATCCCTCTTCTCTCAACTCTTCTCAAGCCTTGTGGCTTGCCAAGATTCTGCCAAAGTCTCTCCTTAAGCTCCTCCCCCATGTCTAACATCCCCAAGTCTCTTAAAAATACCAAAACCTCTCCATTTTAAATTTTTTATGGGATATAAACTCAAGAGGTAAATTTCTTCATTCAAATTCATTTTTATCTTTTATGTTATTTTCTTTTCATGTTTCTTTCATAACCTCCCTTCACCCAAATAGTTCGATAAATACAGTAACTTACATGTACTAGAATGTTATTATGATAATTGTATATTTCATTGGCATATCTCATTTCCCTACATTTTTTTAAAAAGAACAGAAACAATGATTGAGGTGTAAATTAAGCACATTCAAGGACCACAATTTATCTATTTCTATTATCATATATAATTATAGTCATGAATACATTTGTGTTATGGTTGAACCAGATTATTTTATATGTAATATTTCCTTGATATGGTTTGGAAATAACTTTTTTGGAAATGGTAGTAAGTTATAAGTCCAATCATGTTATTTGTAATCAAAACAACCATTTAAACCAAAACAGGTGTCAATAAAGATATATATAATGATTCAACTTCTCTCAAATTAACCAAATCATGTTCTTAACCATGTAATCTTCGGTATTTTCACTAATAATAGACAAATTAAATTCTAGAAAACCACTTTCATCATACGTGTTTAACCAAACATGAATATATGTAAACAAATCATGTAAACCAAGAAAACAAGATGTCTAGAATAATGAAATTGAACATCTTAACCAATTTCAAATGTCATGGATGAACGTAAAATTGTTATAATAAATCCTTTACATATTGATGAGGTTCTTGACTTATTTTTTAATAAACCTAGTTTTTTTATTCAGGCCATTAATAACAAATGTGAAAAACCACCATACATAAGGTAAGGGATCCTCTCCATTTCTCTCTTAATCAAGATTATCCTTGATGTTATGCCTTTTATGGGTAATCCTAAATGATAGTCTATATTTTCTAACCTCCCCCACACTAACCTCATGTTTTAAAATGGATGATAAACCCATTATCTCTCTTATCATGCCCTCTTATCTACACCTGACACCGTGCTGATAAACGTTATTGAATTCCACAAAAAAACCTCCTTTGTTCATTCGGGTTTCCATTTCATTATTTTTATCAAAATGGAATAATCTTATATATTTATTTACATATTCGAAATTTTGTTTAGTTTTAAAAAATTTATTTATGAATACCCTTTCATCACTCTCTTTCAGAGATATACATGTTTTTATAATATTCCCTCTATAGAACATTCTGATAATCAAACCTGTTTAAAAGGAATATCTCTATTTTTTACCCAATTTCATGTTCACTATATCCTCTATTTTAAACCAAAATTATATTTATAAAATAAGTCTTTTTATTATGAAAACTGTATTGGTTCTTCTTTGGGTTTATATAATAGATTTTCCTTTTTTCTATTTAAAAAAATCTATAGTATTTTCCTTAAAACTGTAGACATAATTTTTTATTGCAATTACTTCTCAAATAAATTTCTTGTATTTTGTCACTATAGATTGAAATCACTTACCATTTCATATGACTATTTTAACTTATGAATGTCCATGTATGTTCTAATCCCTTTATTTCACTGACACTTTCATGATACATCCATTGCTTATGATTTTTTTCTTGATGGTGGTTCCCAATTCTTTTATTGGGTACCCATATGTATATGTATGGTTGATTATGTATGATTATTTATGTGCGAAGAATATTCATGAAAATATTGAGATGTGTGTGCCCAAATAGTGCTCCAATGAATTGGGTAATGTTATGTATCATGAGATTTTATGTGAAATGATATTGGTGGTTATCCATAACCCTAACTAAAATGGGAAACACGATTGGCTGTAATCCTTGACCGGTACCAAAATGGGAAACAGTATTGGTGGTTCCCCATGACCCATACTAAAAATATATTTTATGAATCTTCAACATTTATATGATTCCATGTTTATATGATCCCTTTCTTATATGATATGATTTAAAATATTCTATGATTTGGTTATTATTAGGTCATGCTTCCTAACTCATGTTCTTATGATGTATCATTATATTCATTCCCATACTGGGATTTTTAGCTCATCCCTTTGTTCATGTGCTTCCCAGGGTACCCTATGTAGATGTAAGGGATCAAAGGATGTTATGATATCATTATGGAGATTAAATAAAGAGTTTTTTGTAGCCATATATTTTATGTTCTATTTACCTAGTCTTCCCACACACTAGACATAATGATCCTTGTATTTTACTCAAATGTGTAATTTTTCATAAAATCATGCAATGTTATATGTAAAAGGTAAGGGTCTCAGTAGTTTGTATCAGAAGATTTTCTAGTTATTTTTTGAGATTAGGAATATAAAACCCTTGTGAGAACATTAAGGATGAGACTAAGTATAATAAAACCGTCATAAAGTTTTTTGAGTATTGATTAAGTTATTTATCAATAAAATACATCTCTGTTCGGACACGAGCAGGTAGAGGCAGCTATTTCAAAAATGTATCTAGGGGTAAAAACATAAAACACCACATTGAGATAGGCTTAAATGATAAATGGTTCACAAAAATGGGTCTTAATTCCTTCTAGGTTATGACACACTTGGGGGATATTCCTTGGTAGGTTAATGAGCTTAGTACAAACCATTTTTAAAAAAAAATCCCATTAGAATATATATTATGAAATAGATCAAGGATAACATAGATTTAAACCTATGGAATCAAAAGTTAGTATATAATTATTCTTTATAATATTATCCTTTTATGTTCAATGTATCCTTTTAATCTCAATGGATATGTTATCATGCCCTCTAATTATACATTATTTTTCTCAGTTAATGACGGGAAATAGCAGAACTTGTTCCAACAACAAATGTGATATGGCAATGTGAAGATCTCCCTAATGACATGCATAATATGATGAGAGTGGGTTATAAAAACTTCATTAAGTACTTGATTAGCTGTCTTGAGTTATGAATAATGACTTGAGTCATGCAGAACGAACTCCACCTCCAAATAATGATCATGTTTCTGTATCATTATTCATGCAATAAATATCAACCATGTTTAGTGGATCTTTTGATCCCATCCTCACGAAACATCGGACGTACTCAATTTAAAATATATTCAACATTCTCCAGTACTCGGAATAAGATACAGTTGTATTGGCGTTCTATCATTTTTATAGGGAAGCATATTAGTGGTGGACACTGATCAAGAATAAAATGTCCCAAGAGGAAATTAATTCCATCGATTGGGAATAATTCATGAGGATGTTTGTCATCCAATATTATCCCCAAAACCACCATCTCAGGATGGAGATAGACTTCCTCAGACTCAAGAAGAAGGATTTGGAGTTTATTGGGGTGTATGAATCAGACATTAAAAAGATTGGAATCTACGCCTTTGGCTTTGTCCTGAACACCAAAAGTAAGGTGGATCTCATATTTAGGGGACTAAAGACGAGTCAATGAAAAGCACTGGTGAATCAAGACTTCAATAGTTATGAGTATATTTTCCATTGCTCCCTAAGTGTTTAAATGGAGATTTGAGACTCCCAGTGGTCTCGTGGGCCCAGTGACAAGAAGCAGAAAATGGAGAACAAAATGGTTGGTTCATCAAAAAAATCTTATGATGTAAATAAGCCTGACATTTCCCCTTGTAAAATTTGTAGGAAGAAGAATCATGGGGAATATCTAAAGGAAACCAATAATTGATTCAAATGTGGAATGTTTGGTCATTAGGACATGAATTACTAAAGAGATATGAAAAATTCCCCTAACGTTGAAGAAGAAATGAATGTTCTGATCAACACTCAGCCTACATAGTAGCGATAAAACTACAATGAATATGGGTATTATGTGAAAAATTTCTCTAAGTTGTGGGTTATGAGAGACAATCAACAATATCCTCTATGGAAAAAAATCATGTATTATTTTTCAAAACATATATGGTGTCGTCGGACAAAGATTTGTTAACATGTACATAAGTTGTTCATTCAAGAATAGAGAATGTAATATTTTATTTTGGTTCTACGCATTCTTTCATTTCATGAATGTTTAGTAGAACTATTCAAACACCACCTCAAAATTTAGAGGAAACATTATATATGAGAATAGTGAATGAGAAAATCATTGCGTCAAATATTTATAAATCCTCCGAAGTTAAATTTTGTGGACTGAGCCTACATAAAAATCTCATCATACATTATTTAGTGGTGTTCGACGATATATTGGACATTGTTTGGCTATCTTTATACAAATCCAACATCAACTTTCAGTGATGGGGGATCACTCTTCACATCCCAATGCATCCTCATATTATTTACATGTGTAATAAGGTCGATTAATCTCATTAATAATAATCATAATAAGTGTATATATTGTTTCCTTATGAGAAATAATATCAAGATCTAATAATTGAGGCAATGTATAGAATCATGATTGAAGACATTCCAATCGTGAGGCATTACACTGATGTATTCCCTGATGAGTTGTCTGGTCATCCCTTAAAACAATAGGTTGAGTTATCAATTGAAATTATACATAGATCTATTCCTATCTAAAATAAATCATACATAATGCCATCTATTGATAAAGAGGATCTAAAGAAGCAGATGGAGGTGAATCTAAAGAAGGGTTTTATATGCCTAAGTGGTTTACCATGGTGTGTGCCAGTCCTATTCGTCAAGGAGAAGGATGGAACGATGCACCTTCAAATGTATTATTAGGAACTCAAGAAAAAAATAATAAATAACAAGTTTCCCCTTCCATGGATAGATTACTTGTTCGATTAGCTTCATGGGGATAGTTATTTCTTTAATGTGGACCATTGGTCGGGATATCTCAAACTAAAGATGAGGAAGGAAGATATTCCCAAGACTTCTTTTTGAACATGGTATGGACACTATGTGTTCGTAGTGATGACCTTCAAACTCACAAATTCTCTAGTAATTTTAAGGAAATTAATTAATAGAATCTTTAGACATTACCTAGATGAATTTTTGGTAGTCTTTATAGGTTAAATTATAATATACTCAAAGAGAAGGGAAGAACATGAGGATCATTTGAATACTATTTTGAAGACATTATGAAGGGAGAAGATGTATGAAATGTAAAATAAATGTGAGTTCTATATAGAGGATGTATCATTCTTGGGGCATGTTGTCAATAGAATATGGATATCTATAAAACCATCCAAGATAAAGGCAATTGAAGAGTGGCCCAGACCAAATTCAGTAATAGATATCTACATCTATTTGAGTCGATCTTGGTATTATAGAAAATTTGTGAATAAATTATCATGATTGCCAAACCCAGAAACCAAGCTGAAATGGAAGGGAGTAATGTTTTTCTAGACTAAGGAATGTGAAAATTATTTCATGTTGTTGAAAAATAGGCTTATCACTACACTAGTACTCACACTCCCAACAAGTAGATAACTAATTGGGGTTTACAATGATGCTTTAAAGAAGGTATTAGGTTGTGTGATGATGAAAAGTGGTAAAGTGATAGCATATTCCTCAAGATAGTTGAATACCGATGAGCTAAACTATCCCACTCATGATTTGGAGTTGGAGGCTTTGATCTTTGAATTGAAAATGTTATGAAATTATCTATACGGGGAGAAGTGTGAGATATATAATGACCAAAAGAGTCTCAAATATATATTCACAAAGAAAGAGATTAATATGCACCAACATAGATAGATTGATCTCATTAAAGATTATTACATCCCAATCCACTACCATCCGAGTAAGGAAAATAATGTGGAAGATGCTCTAAGTAGAAAGGATCCTACATAGTTATCAATGCTGTGAATTGAAAAGGATCCGATCTTCTTATATTTTCAAAGGATGGACATGGGAATCATTAAGGTAAGAACCTCCTCAACAAAATCTCAAATTATTTCTCAGCCATGTCTCTTGGATAAAATAAAGGATGCCCCTTGAAACAAAGTGAATATTATAAAATGGGTGGAAGATATCAGAAATTGGAAATCCTCAGAGTTTAAGGTGGATGAGGACTGAGTTCTAAAATTTGGGTCACTATTATGTGTACCCTATGATCAAGAGATAATGAATGATCTTTTGAATGATGCACATAGCTCGACCTTCTCTATCCACCCAGGGTGAAAAAAATGTTTCGTGATCTCTGAGAAAACATTTGGTGGGACAATACGAAAATAGAGACTGGTGAATATACATCAATGTGCCTGGAATGTCAATAAGTGAAGGCTGAGAGGAAAAGTTATGAGGGAATGACAAATCCAATACCCATACCAATGTGGAGGTGGGAGAACATTACCATGGACTTTATCACTAGAATTCTATGGACATCCAAAGGAAACAATTATTTATGGGTTTTTTGTGGATCATATTACAAATATAGCTTACTTTATCAAAATTCAAGAGGAATTATCATTGGGTCAACTTTTACAAATTTACATAAAAGAAGGGTTAAGGCTGCATGGAGTACAACTATCTATTGTATCTGATCGTGATCTGTGCTTCAACTCGATGTTTTGGAAAAGTCTCCAAAATTATTAAAGCACTGAACTGAACTTCAATACGGCCTATCATCTTAAAACTATTGGCCAATATGAGTGAACTACTCAGACAATATGTGACATGTGGAGACCATGTTCTGTAGAATTCAAAGGTGGATGGGAGAAAAAAATCCAATTGTGGAAATCTCCTACAACAACAGTTTCCACTAATGTATTTTAATGGATCCATATGAATGCCTTTATGGGAAAAGATGTAGAACACTAGCGTGTTGGGATGAAGTTGGAGAGCGTAAGCTGAAATGAATTGAAATGGTTGAAGAGATGGTGGAGAAGGAGAAAACCATTCAGCATCATATCAAGGTATCCCGATATTGATTGAAGAGTTATATAGATAACCATCAACGATACATGGGGTTCAAAGATGGACACATGGTATTTCTATCAATATATCTATAGAAGAAGGTCAAAATATTTGAGAATAAAGGAAAGCTATGTCCCATGTATATCGACCCCTTCGAGATCCTTGATTGAGTCAGAGTTGTGGCCTATCGACTCGGACTTCCACCTACCATGTTGAAAGTACATGCTGTCTCTCATGTATCCCACTTAAGGATGTATATACAACACCTTCACATGTACACTTCTCAGAGGTGGTACAATCCGAGGATGATCTTTCATATAAGGAGCAGCCATTGATGATCTTAGATTGTAGAGATAAAGTTCAATGTTACAAGACTAATCACGTAGTCATGATTCTATGGCAGAACCATAAGTAAGAAGAGGTAACATGGGAACTAGAGGAGGCAATAGAGGAAATGTACCTGCACCTATTTGCATATTATAATTTCGAGGGCCAAATATCATTAAGGTAGAGGAATATAATGACACAATTTTTTATAAATGGAAATTACTCCCTTGTAAATATTTCATATAATAACATGAAAAAAAATGTAATTAACTACTATGTTATATGTAACCATTAATCATAAGTCTGTCACATCTGTGTTTTGAATTTTAAAAATCTGACATACTTGGTTGCGATCTGATTGTTATTTGGAGTCTCATAAGACAAAATTGATTTTTTTTGTGAATAATAACATACCCTTATGAATAGTTACATGCTCATATTAATAGTGATAATACCTAATGAATAGTATCATTATTACTGATATTATAAAAATAATATTCAAGTGAATATATGAGGTACCTATATTTTAGAATATGTAAATGAATGTTCTAAAACTGGTCATTTTATTCATTAAGAGTTTAATTATATAATTAAATTATAATATTTAAAAAATTATTTTTGAAAAATAGATTTCATTTGTGGATTCAAAATGTAGAAAAAATTTTAGGTTAATATTTGGTATTTTTCAAGAATACATGAATTTTTGATGAATAGTAAAATACGACAATTTACGATCAATGATAAATGATGGATTTATTGAGTCATTGATGATGATCTACTGATGTAATACCAACAAGGTCAAAGTGACATGAATTTATTACTATTATGGGTCATGTAATAGTCAATATTTCTAGTCTTGTCGTAAATTAATAAAATAATGATTAAAATATTATGAAAATCCTCCTCTCCTCCACTATAACACCCACTCCCTCACTCCCTCTTCTCTCCACTCCTCTCAAGCATTGTGATTAACCAATATTCTAACCAAATATCTCCCCAAGCTCCTCCCCCACGTCCAACAGCCCATAGAGTAATCAAAATATTAAAACCTCTCCCTTTAAGAGGTTCTCAAAGGAGAGAAACTCCATAGGTAAATTCCTCTTTCAAATTCATTTACGTCTTTTATGTTCTTTTCATTTTTTGTTTCATTACCCACCTCCCTTCACACAAAGAGTATGATAACTCTAGAAACATAAATTTCCTCAAATTTTTTTATTCTAATGAGATATTTAATTATCATCTCTTATTTCCCAACCATTTATTTTAATGAAATGAAAACACCATTTGAGATGAGTTAATTCAGCACATTCAAGGCCAGCAATTTATCAATTTCTATTATCCTATTTAATTATCGTCATAAAACCATAAGTGTTGTAGTTTAACATTATTTTAATTTCTTTAATATTTCCTTTTTAGGGTTCGGTAATACCTTTTTTCAAATGGTACTATGTAATAAATCAAAACATGTTCATCGTAATCAAACCCATCGTTTAACCGATATGGTTGTCACTAAAGTTATATATAATGATTGAACATCACTCTAAGTAACCAAATTATGTTTTAACCATGTAATATCTTATATTTTTACTAATATCATACAACATAATTTATGTACATCCACTTTTATCATAGGTGGTTATCCAAACATGAATATAAGTAAACCAATATTGAAAACCAAGAAAACAAAAGGTTCCGAACAATGAAATTGAATAGCTTAACCCACTGAAAAGATCATGGATGAATATAGAAAAGTTAGAATAAATACGTTGCATATATATTTGGTTCTGGAGTTATTTATTAATTAACCAAGTATGTTAATTTAGACAAATAATAACAAGTGGAGAACACCACCAGGCATAAGCTAAGGGATCCTCTCCAATTCTCTCTCAATCAATATAGTCCTCTAGGATATTACATTTTATGGGTAATACTAAATGATAAGTTATGTTTTTTCACCTCCCCAGAATGACCTTATGTTTTATAATTAATGATAAACCCCTTATTTCTCTTCTCAATCCCTCTTAGGTACATCTGGCATCATTCCTATTAACCGTAATGAATTCCACCCAAACCTCCTTTGTTTTTTCGTGTCGCATATGTCACGAACCGAATCTGGTCGCTGCCAAAACCAGCACCAAAACCGGCCCATGGTAAAGAAAAAAGGGTGTTACCTATCCTCACAATCTGGAAAAAGTGCTCAGGTGTCATTTATCTTGGTTTTGGAATGATTTACCTGAATATGCATACACAAAACATCAAAAATATTTGATAAAATGAATCTGAAAAATATATACCAGCAAGGTTTATACAAAAAATACAGAAATGAATACATAAGTTCAAATGAAATACAAAAGGTACAAAGACACAATGAAACAACATCAAAACATCCCCATGGACTCCACATGATATGGGGTCATCACCCTCAATCCGTCTACACAACTCTGTCCCAAGGATTGGGACTAACACCCCGAACCGCCATCACCCTTGGCCTTTCCTTTACCTAATTCAAAAATAACCAAGCATACTAACACCTAAGGGGTTTAAGTAGGGGTGAGAATAATCCCAATAGTATACCACCCAATGATTCCATATATAATGAAATACAATGTGAAATAGAAATCAGTTTTTAATACGCAAAGAAAAGAAGTGATAAAATCCAAGAAATGCAACTTTCAATTGATAATAGTTTTCAAGATAAAAATATCCGAATGTTCACGCATTTAAATATAAATGTGAGATAATGTAATGTAATTCCAAAAACACCCCAATACGTGGGTAAATAACACAAATCCCAAGGGCACCAAAACCGGGAACACCCATTGGAAACTAGATAGTCTCGGGCCCTATGTATCTCGTACCTCGGTGTAAAGGATCCAAGTCAAAATCTTTTCCCATGCACGAGATGATAGTAGGGAACATACCCATAACCTAGTGGACCCTAAATATCATCCCCATAGTTTATTTATAGTTGTCGTTATCCATTTTCCCAGTGAAATAGGGACACAACCCATCTGGTTCACTAGTCGTACTAGTTCATATACGCCCACCTAAGTACCAGGGATTCCCCTTTTTGTGCTCAAACAATTTCAGAAAAAAAAACACATCCTTTTTCATATAAAACACCACTACTAGTCACAAAAACACAATATAGTATCTATACACACTTTATACCATTTAAAACACACAACAAAACATTTTGATTTTCAATAAAATAACCTCTCAAAATATCCCATTATTTTGCACCCAAAGCTCTTTGAAATATCCACTTTGAACAATATGTGCACACTTTTAAGTCACCAAAACAAAATTTCAGTTCAATAACCTTTAATAAAACCAACAATTCAGTTTTGGGGTAGCCCAATGCGAAAAAAGAAGTTATATCTTTTTAAACCCCCATTTTCACACAAACATGGCTCTTAAAGACCATTTGCTTCCCAAACACCATTTAAACAAACTTTCTCTGCAAAAAAATAGAATTAACATTCAAAAAATGATTTTCAATTCAAATACAGTTCAATAAAATCCACTATGTAATTATTATTCAGTCCCAAATGAACCAATAAAAGATTTGTATGAAAACCGCCCAATTTCACCAAAAATTGGAACTTAAAATTCATTTTCATTATAAATTCATCTAAAAACTATTTTTTTCAGAAAAAATAAAATGAAATAAACATGAAAATACAGTGGAAACAAAAAAATATGTAACAAAAATTGTATGCGCAGTGGAATCACCTACCAAATTATGGAAAACCCTTGAATCACCATGCGAAAATTAATTCGCACCACCGCCGAACCAATAAGGACCTAGAACAAACCTAAAACCAAAATAATTGGAAAATAAAACCCAAGGTTCAATCTCAAGTTCAAAACCCTACCCCCTGTTCATTTGGGACTTCAATGAAGTGAGAATAAACCCAAATAAAAACAAATGAAACCCTAAGCAATTTGAAAGAGGAAAGAAATGGACTCACTTATTGGAAGTATTTTTAAATAATCACTCCAAAACAATAGTAGATGAAATTGAAAACAGCCTAAATTTAGGGGTTATTCGAAAAATATTTATTAGGTTATTTAGAAACTAGAATAGAGGGAAAAGAGTAACAGTTGAGAGTGTTAAAAAGGTATGAAGTTAACTCTTCAATTCTGGACGATTTGAGACACCATATGAAGTTATGCCCTAATTTTCACTATCCAAGAGCACCAAGGAGGGTTGAAGGAAAAGGGAGAACTCCTGGGATTCTTAGGGTTTAGAGGGAGGTGGAATCACCGAAAACATCATTATAATGAATATGATATTAAAAAATTAATGGAACCATTTAAAACTCGAGAATTGGCTTTCTGGTTGGCCCCATTCTTTAAAAAAACCAAATACACCATTATTATGGATTCTTAAGGGGTCTGAATTGCATTGTTGGTGTTAAAAGGTCAGTGGAGGATATTTTGGAAGTGTAATGGGGGAACTATATTTTAAAAATGAAATATTTATAAAATAATCAAATTTAGTTTTTAAATTTGGAAATGGGCTCTCGATTTGGCCCAATTCATGAAAACTCACCCTTTCCTCCAGAAATGAATGGAAAACCTCCAAAACAAAGAAAGAATGGAAATAAAATGAAAAAATAAATTTAAAAGAATTCATGGATGTGACAATTCTCCCCACTATAAAACATTCGGTCCACGGAAATCCACCACAAATCAAACTACAAAAACCAAACTCAACCGATAAACCAAGAAGTAATTTTTTTGCAAGATTCACCCCCAAAGGCCAAAACACCTCCAGTGATCAATTAATGAATGACTAATCTCACAACCGAAACATACAAAAATTTCCTAAAATTATCAATCAAATTCATAATTTATTGAAAAATAAGAATTCTCAAACACTATACGAACAATACTCAAGAAATTCATCCAAATGAACAATAATTTTAAACAAGGTTACACATACCTTACATTAACTAAACCAGTGGGAGATCTCCAATCCCAATGTTTAGTCAAGGAAGATGTTGGTATCTAGATATTTTCGAATGAGACTACCTACCACAAAGCCATGATGATGGAAAAATCTGAGCTATTGGTGTGGGGGACACATATTGGCACCCCACCATAAGAGGCAACCTATATTATTTTCCGAGATAGAATAAAGACATTAACAATGGGAGGCCTGAATGAACACCCTATTACAAAGGGTAGAATTAAATTCATTGTTTAATAAGGAATGTACATGAGAATCATAGTGGGTATCCCCACCATAAGAACCGGCCATTTTAATCAACCAACATGGACCAACATAGAAAGACCCAATTTTTTTAATGATTTGGGAAGGAGGCAAGGTCAGTCCGCACGGTTTGGGAAATTCTGCACTAACTGTATAGATCATTCTTTTCACATGGATTCCAACAACATGGTCTCTACTAATCATACACAAACTGTTTCCTCAAAATGTCTATCCAAATTTCTAACCATTCTTTAATGACTCGATGGAAACCAAAGTGGGAGAGAATTACATTGGGTGATGACATGGGTACAAGGATCTCAACCAATTTCCTCCGAATGGGAACAACGAAAGAAAGATGATGAAACTAGAGGTTTAAAATATTACTATATTTCATACCGAGGATAAGTCATTGTAAATGGGTTTAAACAACCCAGGGATTTCCCCTGAATATGAGTCATCTTCTCTCTGAGACATATGGCTGGAGCTCAAATGATTGAAGAATCTTCGACCTCGTGGTTAGGCTTTGCAAACCCCCCTGAATGAGAATTCTTCATTCGGTGCCACCAAAAACTATACTAAAATACCAGATAAGATTCCAAATACATAACACATTCCAAACTCACTTTACCCTAACTCGATATTTCACTAAAAAAAGGTCTTAGAAACTGAACACACATCACACCTTGTTTCTTTGAGTGACAAACTATACTAGTAAATAACACCTATAATTACCTTCCTCTAAAATGTAAGATTTTGAAAATTTTCCAAGGGTTAAATTCTCACAACATAAAGATACTCTCAAAGGATGGCATGAATTTCACCTTTAAATTCAATTGAGTGCAGGAAATCACAAGGCTTCACCGAACATGACTATTGGGACTGATATAAACAATGCGTGGAGTGGGACCTTATACAACATTCCCAAACAACTCATAACTCTAGAAAGTGGCCAAAATATCCTCTCATGACCAGATTTCCCACACTGGTAGTTTATTGTGAACTCCTTCTTCGAAGAGATTATGAAGGACCGAGAGGACCACTTAGCGACCATCTAGATACTCATCCATTCTAGCAGCCCCAGACCACTTCCACCTTCGGAAAATCAGGAAATATAAGAGGATAAGGTCTCTTTCATACTTCAATGATCAATATCCCACTACAAGAGGATAAACAAAACCAAGAATGTAAAGGGTGTATACTCAATCTAAAAATATCAAGAAAAATATTCCTTATATTGTTCAACTAGAGGGTCTTATAATGGATAAACAATCTGGATTTCACTTCAGTTGTGTGCATTAACCATTAATGGGGGCATACCTTATCCAATGAAAGAACCCAAGGACCTAACCAAGATGTTCCATTAGTCAAGATATACAACAAAATAGATCCAAACACATGAAATGAAACACCGTGAAAGCATGAAAAAACCTTTCTTTGAAGAGACCACTAACCGCCCCTTCAACACAGCTTACCGACCAAACAAAAACCCAAAACAAAATAAAAACTGGAGGGGTTCTTGGAATCAAAACATCCCACAACATCAATATTAAAAAAAATACACACCATCCCAAATAGGTCATAATTACATCAATTTTATCATTTAAAATCATCTTTTTAAAAATAAACAATTCATCGGTTAGCATATTCACCAATGGTACCCCATGGGCCTCACACATGGATGTTTCTGTGCCACACCAGGCACCCTCCTTATATTCATCCCGAAACTCATCCAGTAATTCTACCAACCATCTATCATCCTGTATAACCCCGTGCATTTGGTTGATCACGGAAATACCAAAGGTTAAAACCAAAAATTCTTTCCACTCTTCAAAACCAAAACAGTCAACCAACAGATCCATTTTGTCAAAACAACTGACCACAAGATCAAAATCCCAATTCACATATTACAAAACTTTTTAAAAAGACACAACCATTTTGAATATAACTCAATTTCAAGATATTCACATCAATTTCAAAACATCTCATCCCATTGAAACATCCTTTCAAAAGATTACAAAACTCTATTGGAAACACTTTTTAAATACCAACTTCAGTATTGTTTCTGATTTCAAAAGAGGTGTAAGCACATGATTTTACATTTAAAAACAATTCCTAATATTCAGTTCCACCATTTCATAAATCAAACCATTACATCTATATTTAAAAATAATTTCACAAAAACATTACACTTCTTAAAACCAAGTCACTTTAAAACCAAAATTCCATGATTTCAAAACTAAATGACACAAGACAATGCGAGAGGAAACTAGTTTCAGTGAGTGGACTTGAACGTATGGTTGGAGGCCATATTCCAATAACTTCACTATCACAGAGAGTGTTCTTGGAAATATCCCTGGCTCCACATGTATTTCCAGGCCCTGCGAGCTCACTGAGACCATTAACCCAACTCTCTTTTCATTTCACCAAATCATTATTAAACCAACAAAACAAAAGGACTCTGAAAGGTCCCGACTTCCCATGGAGAAATGAATCCCATCACGATGTGTGGTGATCAACCACACTACTCATTACAAAAATTCCAAGTCCTTATAATCCTAACTCCAAACTATCCCGACTATTCCCCAAATAACATGATCTAAAAACAGCGAACCTCCTCTGATAACATTTTGTCACGAACAAAATCTGGTCGCCGCCAAAAACATGCACCAAACTCATCCCCTGGAAAGGACCGAAGGGTGTTACCTATCCGCACGGGCTGGCACAAGTTCCCGGGTATCATTTATCTTGGTTTGAGAATTATTTACCGTAATCTATATACACAAAACATCAATAATATTGGATAAAATGAATCTGAAAAATTCTTACCCGGAAGGTTTATACAAATATCCAGAACTGAAAACATAAGTTCAAATGAAATATGAAATGTCCAAAGACACAATTAAAAAAACAAAAAAACTTCCCCATGGACTCCAAATGATAAGGTTTCATCACCCCCAAGCCATCTCCACAACTCCGTCCCAAGGATGGGGACTAACACCCCGAACCTCCATCACCCTTGGCCTTTCCTTTACCTGATTCAAACCTAACCAAGTCTACTTACACCCAAGGGGTGTAAGTAGGGTGTGAGACTAAGGACAATAAGTTAGCACCCAATGATTACATATAGCATTCAATATAATGTGAAAAATCAAGCAGTGGTTAATACACAATGAAAAGCAGTGATAAAATTAAATAAATGCAACTTTCAATTGATAACAGTTTTCAAGATAAAAAATTAAAATTTTTCACACATTTAAATAGAAATGTGAGATACTATAAAGTACATCAAAAAACACCCCAATAAAAGGGTAAATACAAAAAAATCCAATGAGAACCAAAACCAGGAACACCCCTAAGAAACTAGATAGTCTCGGGCCCTATGTACCTCGTACTTTGGTGTAAAGTATCCAAGTCACAATCAGCTCTTGTGCATGAGACACTAGTAGGGAACATACCCATAACCTAGTGGTACCCAAATGTCATCACCATAGTTTAGTTAGAACTATTATACATTTTCTCAGTGAAACAGGGACACAATCCATTCGGTACACTAGTCGTACTAGTAAATATCTGCCCACCAAAGTACCCGGGATTCCCCTTTTTGTGCTCAAACAATTTCAGCAAACAAAACAAATCCTTTTGATTATAAAACTGCACTAATGGTCACAAAAAAACAATACAGTAGCTATAAAAACATTATACCATTTAAAACACACAACAAAATATTTTGATTTTCAATAAAAAACCTCTCAAAATATCTCATTGTTTAGCACCCAAAACTCTTCGAAATATCCACTTTGCACACTATTTTCAAACTTTTAAGTCACCAAAACAGTATGGTAGTTCAATAACCTTTAATTAAACCAACAATTCAGTTTTCGGGTTTCCCCATGGGAACTAAAAAGTTATATCTTTTAAAAACCCCCATTTTCACACAAACATGGCACTAAAAGCCCACTTCCTTCCCAAACACCATTTAAACAAACATTCGCAGAAACCAAAAAAGTAATAAACATTAAAAACATAATATTCAGTCCTAATATAGTTCAATAAAATCCAATAAGTAATTATTGGTCCACCCCAAATGAACCAATAAAAGAATTGTATGAAAACCACCCAATTTCACCAAAAATTGGAACTTAAAATTCAGTTGCTTTATAAATAAAACTAAAACCAATTTTTGAATAAATATTAAAATTAAATAAACATTAAAATACAATTAACACAACAATCTTTTTCACAAAAATTTCATGCACAATGGAATCATCCTACCAAATTATTGAAAACCCTGGAATCACCGTGCGAAAATTATTTCGCACCAACGCCACACCAATAAGGACCTAGAACAAACCGAAAACCACATGAATTGGAAAAGAAAACCCAAGGTTAAACATTAGGTTAGAAACCCCACCCCTGGTCATTTGGTACTTCAAGGAAGAGGGAATAAACCCAAATAAAAAAAATAAAACCCTAAGCAATTTGAAAGAGGAATGAAATGGACTCACTTACTTGAAGTATTTTGAAGTAATCACTCCAAAACAATAGTATCTAAAATTGAAAATAGCCAAAATTCATGGGTTTTTCATTAAGGATTATGACTTTTATTTAGGAACATGAATGGGGGGAAAATAAAAGAATTTATAGAGTTAAAATGGGATGAGGTTACCTCTTCAATTCTGGCCGATTTTAGACACCATATGAAGTTCTTCCCTAATTCGAGATATCAGAGAGCTCTAAGGAAGTAGGAAAGGAAATGGAAGATCCCCTGGGATTAATAGGGTTGAAAGGGATTTGGAATCACCGAAAATTTCCTTATAATGAATAAGATATTAAAAAATTAATGAAACAATTTAAAACTGGAAAATGGGATTTTGGGTTGGCCCAATTCTTAAATAAATACCCTAATAACCCATTTTTATGGATTCTTAAGGGGTCCAAATTTCATTTTTGGTGTTAAAAGATCAGTGGAGGATATTTTGGAACTGGAATGGGTGAACAATATTTAAAATTGATATAGTTAAAAAATAATCAAATTCTGTTTTTAAATCTGGAAATGGGCTCTTGATTTGGCCCAAATCAGGAAAAATCACCCTTTCCTCCTGAAATGAATGGAAAACATCCAAAACAAAGAAAGAATGAAAATTAAATGAATAAATACATTTAAAAGAAGTCATGGATGTGACAATATAATTTTTTATCAAAATAGAATTATCTTATTATTTATGTACATATTGTAAAAGCATTTTAGTTTTACCAAATTCCTTTATGAAGACCCTTTCATCACTACATTTCTGGGATATACATGTCTTTAAAATATTCTCTCCATAGAAAATTCCGATAAAAAAACCTATTTTTAGGGAACCCCCTATATTTTAACCAAATTTCAGGCCCCATATATCTAATATTTCATTCCACCATTGTCATTATAAATTTTTTCTTCTTATTTTGAAAACAGTCTTGGTTTAACTATTTTTTTATATAAGAGATTTTCATCTTTTCTATTTTAAATTCTCTGTAGTGTATTCCCTAAAACAGCACAAAAATGATTTAATGCTCTTGATTCATAAATAAATTACTTTTATGTTGTTACTTTTGATTGACATCGCTAACCATTTTATATGACTATTTTACCTTATGAACGTCCATGTATGTTCTAATCCCTTTCTTTCATGGAAACATTCATGATACTCCCATTGGATATGCTTTATATCATGATTGTGGTACCGAATTATTTACATGGGTACCCTTGTGTTAAAGTAGGGTTGATTATGTATGGTTATATATGTGGAAATAATATTCATGGACATGTTTATATGGGTTCACCCATATCGCACTCCAATTCATTGGGTAATGTTAAGTCTCATGAGATGCGAAGTGAAATGGGATTGAGAGTTAGCTATGACCTGTACTAAAAATGAAAATGTGATTGGATGTTATCATTGAATTGTGCCAAATGGGAAACAGGATTTGAGGTTATCCATAACCATAGAGGTTTTACGATTCTAACACATTTATTTGATTCCATGTTTATATGATCCCATGTTTATAGGATATGATTTCATATGTTCCATACTTTGGATATCATTATGTCATGCCTTCTAACTCGTGCTCATAAGTTGTACCCTTATGTTCATTCTATTACTGGGATTTTTTTGCTCATCCCATTGTTCATGTGTTCCCTAGTGTACCCTATGAAGATGTAAGGGCTCAAAGGAAGTTATAATCTCTTTATAGAGATTAAATAAAGAATTTTTTTTGTAGCCCCATGTTTTCAGTTATATGAACCTAGTTTTCCAAGACACTAGACAAAAAAATCCTTGGCTCGTACTATGATGTATAATTATGTTTAAAATCATGTAATTTTATATGTAGTAGTTTAGGGTCACTGCATGGAATGTATTTTGAAGAATAAAGAGAACACATTAATATGCCATATACTTTAGATGATTTTGAAGTTCCTAATATGGACCAAAATGGATGTGGGTATTTATTTTTATCCCTTTAAATACTATTATGATTAATTTTATAACAATGATATGTATAAATATATTGTTCCATTTAATGAAATTGGTATAGAGACAATACCTAAAAGGAGAATCTATATCACTGTCAATCCCACCATTGATGAGACGTTGGATTAGGTGAACATTGAAATAGAAAATAAACATGAGATTCATTTAAAGAATCCTGATAAGGTTAAAGAAATAATTCGTCAACAAAATATGTCATCCAAAACTACTGAGGATGAGAATATTGTGGATGTGTCTTCGGAAGCTTCTGACATATTTTTAGAAAAGGGTTACCAATATTGTGATTGTGCTCACTCTTGTTATGTTTTTGAAACAGACCATAACCATAATTTTAATTCACCACATATGATTATCTACTTCAATGGATTGGTCTGGAGGTGATGTTTCAAAATCATCTCAAACCAAATTATGAATTATAGGAACCACTATTATGGAAGGATTAGAACATTTCACTTCATTAAGTGCATTAATCACAAAATACGTTCCTCCTTACAATAGTGATTCTGAATCAGATCTAGAAATTCAAAGGCTCTTCATTTTTAACATCGCCATGCAGGGAAGAACATATTGAAGATAATATCTGAAAATTACCTTGAGGACCTATCCTCACGAGTTACATTATATTCATCTCTATTCATTATGCTGGGATTTGGTGGTTTTGAATTCCAATAAGTTGATACTGCAATAAAAGACATTATCTGAAAAATGGAGAAAGTGCCAAAGCTATGACAAGATCTGATAAAATCCGGAATGTTGACCAATACTGATGAATTCCAAGAAGAATTATCCAAAGATGAGGCCAATCATCCAACCATTTTCACAGAACATATGAAAAACAATGATGAAAATATTCTTCACCATCTTAGTCACCAACTAGTGATGGATATTTTTATAGTAGAGCTTGACCAACTTCATGATTCCCTAATATAAGTCCATAAAGCTGTTGAAAAATCCATTGTAGATACCAAATAATCACTTTTCATGCTAATGAGAGTGAGGCCTATTGGAAAACCGAACATCAACAGGTATCTGATGGATCTCAAGAGGCCATTAATCATATGATAAGTTATTTAGAAAACCTATTTAGATTTATGACAGAGTGACTCTATTTTGTGAACATTCCTCTATATATTCTGACTTCCAAAATGAATTTTTTTTTCTAATCATCTATATCTTCATCCTTTCTTCCATTTAATTTCATTGTCAAAGGTGATTTGGTTTTTTACAATATCAAACCTTTATTTCATATGGTCATAATTAGAATAACGGGAATTGAATGAACATTTTTTAACTAGGCTGATAAGCCTAGTGATATTAGTTTTACTTTTTCTAGGTTTAGGAAAACAACCACAAAAACTATCTATACATTTCTTTTTTATTTTTCATTAATGCCAAAAACCTAAAAATGTATGTCTAGTGAGCTAAGACATTGAATTTTGTCTTGATTTCCATTTGTGGGTTTTCAATATAGTGAGTAACATATCTTTTGTTGTTGGAAGTTTAGATCCATGCATGTGAGACTAATAAGGATACTATTAAAGGTCAAATAGATTTGAAAATATATTTTGAAATTAGATCCTAAATGAGGCTCAGTGGCTATGAATTTCTCTAATAATCGTTAAATACTTCCAAGGGGAATCTTGAGTCTTGATTTTTATGGTCACAATATCCAAAAACCTGTATAAACATAAACGAAGTCTTATTCATGAATGATGTTAACATTATTTGAAAACCCCATTATGGGTATGTATTATGCATGAACAACAAGGGCATATGTTTCATAGTCAAATGGTGACATCATTTGTCTAACATGCCTGTTATATAAGAAAATTTAATACCAGACCATTAGGGGAACATACAGCATAGTAAAGGAAATGATATATCAAGAAATTAAATTTTTTTTATTGATAGATAAGGGAATGGGTGATTTTGTGGACTAAAGACCACAATGGATGATTTTTACAAGGAAATGGATTTTAAAAATAAAGGGTCATGTATGCCGACAAAGGTTATAAATGAGAAAAACCATTCTATAGAAATTTTGTCTGTGAAGAATTGTTAAAATTTTTCAGAAAGGGGGATTTATGATATCATGCTATGCATTTTTATGTCATGAAATTGAGACATTATATGATGAATTTTTAATTCATGTTGTGAAGACACTGGGTGGATTTAATTTAAGGTCTTTAACTTTGACAACTGGATTATAAGTCTCCAATTTATTGATAATTTGTTTGGAAACATACTACAATGTTCATGTTTGGAAATGATGAATTGTAAAATGTGATTTAATAATTTCTTGATCCAAAGAATAATATGGGAAAATTGATAAAGGAATTAGAGGAAGTATTTTATAAGAACTAAATTACCATTATTTGAAAAACTTGTTATGAGGGTTGTATTGTGTAGGTCTAGCAAGGGAATAGGCGGCATAGCCAAACTATGGAATAATTTTACTTAAAGGCCTTTAATGTAGGAAAAATTTACGCAAGGCCACCGGGGAATGTACTACGTTGTCAGAAAAAGATATTTCAAAAAAATTGACCTTTTATTTCACAATGTCGAAGAATGTTTATAGATATTATGATTTCAAATAGCGTAGAGTTCAGTTTATGGAGAGAGGTACCAAAATATAGAAAGAGTATTTAAAATGTTGATTTCCTAGGAATTTGAGGGATATGATTTCTAAAAATGTCTAAACCCAATTGTAGAAAGTATGGCATCTTTAATATTAGGTCATATATATAGGACCAAAAGATAATATAAATAGTAGATGATATGTAGTCAAATTATCCATGGTTATTTTAATATGCTTTGAACATCATGGAGAGGAAAATGTGTAAACCATGTTCTTGAAGACATTTAGATTGATAGAAGTGTAATGAGATGAATATAAATCGATGACTACTTTAAGATACATATTCTTGTATTTTTTTCATCAAAGTTTGAAGGCGATAAAAGACACTTTAACCAATAAAAAATTAACCATTATTTGACACACTCGTTATGAGGATTTATTATAGAGGGCCAACTTAGGAATATATAGAATATCCCAATAGTTGTATCTTTTGACAAACATGCCCATTATGTATGCATCTTTTTCAATGCCACATTGGGGAACATATTCTATAGTTAGGTAAAAGGGTTCTAATATATTATAAACTCTACCAATAAACTATAAGAAATGTTATGAATATCATAATGTATTCAACATTAGGAGTGTGAAATACGAAAGGATGTAATGTTAAATACACATTAGAAATATCTGAATCAATTATTTCTATGAGTTTAGAGTCCCTTACATAGATCTGAATCATCTGTAAAATGGGTAAATTTCTTTTATCTTTTAAGGTAACTCTAAGGACATGACCCAAAATGAAGACAGACACATAAATTGTTAATTATTTTTGAAAGTACAAAAAATTTATCTTATTTTTGGGACTAGAAACTATGGCCTTTCTTCACTATGTATCTCAATTGGTTGAGAATCAATCCAATTGAATATCATTGGGTAAATTGAAAGTAAATTTTTTGTAGAAAGGGCATGAAGTAATTTTGACCTAAATTATGAATATTGAAACTAGACTGGGTAATTGAACACAGGTGTCACTACGTATCTCATATGGACGAGAATCAAGCCACAAGTAGTTCTTGAAACATTACTCAGGAAATTTTTACTCATATGCACAGGGAATAAATATATTTATTTTAACATGGTTGGGACCATTATGGGACATCTAGGAATCTAAACAAATCCCATTGAAATGAAAATTAATCCAGACATAGTTCTTGAAACAATCATTTCTCACACAAATTGAGTTTGATGAGAGAGATGTGAGATTAAAAAAATTCTAGAAGAATTGTTAAATTTAAGATATAAAATGGTATGAAGATCAAACCATGTATCTTGAAAGAATAACCTATATATACCTTGTTCAAATACAAGAGGAGAAAGGGGAAATAAAACTTTTTTGGGTTGCAGTTGGTTCCATGATTGGAGATCTAGGCGTCTCTACGTTTCCCATTAAAATGAGAATCATGCCACACATAATTAATGAAATGAGGTATCTATGATGATCTAATTATAAGATATGTATAAATATAACTCATGTGACACTAAAGAGAAGTAATGGAGTATGTGATTCTTGTTCATGGAAGGTTTTAACATCAAATAAAGATGATGTTAACCAATTATTTTAATGTCATGTAGCGATGAAAAATATTGTCATGCTGTTTAACATTGAGCAAAAATAAACAGTGATGCTACACATTTTATGTCATTCAACATGGATGCATATAGATGTTATGCATTGTAATGTCATGAAACTAGTAATTTGTGCTATATAGTTTAGAATCTTGCAATGAGTAAATTTTATTTTTGAAATTACAAAAAATACTTCATCAAAAATCATACATTATTTTGAGATTTAATAAGTTATCCATCCTTTGAGATTAGGTAATAAGATTAATTAGAGTAGAAATTATGTAAATACTAAGGTCATTCCCCCTTTGGATCTATTTTGGAGGTTTCTTTCCTAGTATCATTATAGTCCGGAGTACTAATACCAATATCCGTGAAGAAGTGAATGGGGATAATATTTTTTTGTTAAATGATAGTGTTATTATCTTCTGATATACTTCCAAATGATTCAATATAAACAATCACCTTTTGTCTAATCATTCCAGCTTCTCAAATTGATTCAGATACTGTTCATCCATAGATAACATAACACAGTTTTCATATCTGAGTGAAGGAAATAGAATTTCAATTTGAAAAACTACTTTTGTTTAGAAAACCGTTTAATATGGATTTTCTTAAGTGTTAGTATGAGTAGAGTTCCAATATGCCCATAAAGTACGAAAATGTTTTTTTGGACAATATTTCAAATCATTATCTACCATCTTCTATAATATATTTGATTGCGTTTTATTGAAAGCCTCTATATGTCCATTGGCCACTGTATGATAGAAAGATGAATTGTTGGATTTTATATTATGCTTCAGATATACCATATTTAATCCAACAGAATAGAAATTGGCGTTTTTATCCATCAATATAGGATGAGGGACACCAAATTTGGAAATGATATTAAATTCCTATAAGCGAACAATTTTCTTTGCTCTGATTTCTTTGAGATGTATTGCCTCGACCAATTTGGAGGAGAACTCAGTAGAAGTAAGAATATTTTTAAACTTCTTATCCATTAATGGAGGATAAGATCCTACTACATCATTCCCAATGTGGGAAATGGCTAGGAGTATTTAGATGTATATAGCAACTCCAGGGGTTGATGAATGAAGATTGAATGCATTTGGAAGTGGGGACATTTTTTTGAGAAATAATTATAATCTTAAATCATTTAAAGTTAGAAGAATCCAATCCTTCAGATTAAATTATAAATCCTATGACTAGATTGGTGAGAACCACAAGATCCTACACACACCTTTTTTATGAAAATTGTTTTTTCTTCTCCATCAATACACCTGAAGAGGAAACCATCAAATCCTTATTTTAAGTAGATATTCTGGTGATATGGCCTATCATAAACAGTGAAATTGGACACTCATCATTAGATATATTTTTTTTACATATTCATCTGGTGAATATATTCCATTTTGAAGGAATTCTATGATAGTTTTCATCCATCCAATATTATGACCATACAGCTCAGAAACAAACTTCATTTCATTAATTTTATCCATTCTAGTTTGAAAAAAGGTTAAAACACATGACTATGAAAAAAACTGATGATTTCCTCATTCCGATTTGGATCTAAAAAGGGTTTTGGCTGCATTAGCCAATGCATTTACTTTGGAATTTTGTGATCGCGAGTCATATAAAAATCCTGGTTGAAATGAATATTTGTTAATTAACCCTCTGAAATAATCCCATAAAGTGATTAACTCTTCTTTTCTGATATCATTATACTCATTGATCTATTTGATTACCAACTTTAAATCACATTTCACTTTCAGGTAGTTCACTTTTACATGGAGTGCCAATTGGAGGCCAACAATGATAGCTTTATTTTCTGCCTCATTGTTAGAACCACATTTTTGCATCTGGAAGGAATATGATAAAACTAAATTTTCTTAGGGGATAAGTACAATTCCAAACCAAAAATTTTTATGTTTAGGGGTTTTCATTATCTTCCCCATTGGACTTCTGGAAGAACCATCTATGAATATTACAATGTATGGAATTTTTCTATAACATATAAAATTAAATCATCAAGAAGTTCATTATTTAATGATGTATCTTCTATAGAGGGATGTTAAACAAGGAAGTCTGCCAAGGGTTGGCCTTCAATTTCTTAGGAAAAACTGGATATCAACATTTTTCAAAATAACTGTCTATCATTCCAAACTTTTTTGTAATCATAGAAAGAGTGCAGATGAATTTTATAGGGTTATTGTGAGATACCAAGTGGACCTCGTGATGTTGCAGGTAGTTCCTCAACTTCTAAACTAAATAGATTAATTCAGGAAGCACTTCTCGATACTTGAATATCGAGTCTCTGTTTCATGCATAGTTTGACTGGGATAATAAATAATATTTTGATTCCTAAAATAATTCTCTTGAGAAATAATGGCACCCAGTGATCACTCTAGACATGTCACATAGATAATAAGTAGATTTACATCAATATGTGGCATAAATATTGGAGGAATAATGTGATATCTCTTTAGGGTATCAAATTCATCTTTACAGTATTTGTTCCACTGATATGTAACTCCCTTATTCATTCATCTAGTGAAGGGTAAACATTTTTTTACCAAATTTGTGATGAAGTATCGAATATAGGCCATGTTTCCACAAATTCATCTTAATTCATTCAAATCTCAAGGAGGTGACAAGATAAGGATTTTTTTTTCTCAGTATCTAATTCGATGTCATGATGATATACAACGAAGCTGAAGAAATTTTCCCGAGGTTTTCCTCAATGCATAAGGGATTCATCTACAAATTATATTGCCAATGTTTACCGAATATGGTCTCTAGACAAATCATGTTATCAGAATGTTTTCTAGATTTAACCACTGGATGATCCACATAAAATTCAACAAATATTCCAAAGAAGGGATTAATGGTATGGTGCAGGGCACATTGATACATTACACCTATTTTATTTAATCCAAAGGGAATTAAAAGAATTCAAAACACCCCATTATTGGATATTAAAGCTGTAGACTCATCATATAAGGCTATTCTGAAATGACTCTACCCAGAGTATCCCTCCCTGAAGGAGATAGATTCATTGTCGACTATTGTGTCATTCAAAAGTTCTGTTATTTAAACTGTAAATTCATATTTTGTATAATTCTGGTTATGATCTGTAAAATCAATAAAGAAATTTGTTTTCACATTCTCATTTTTATTAAGACAATGTTTTCCAGCCAATTGGGATATTGAACATCCCAGAAAAAGATAGGATTGATAAGTTTGTTGACTTCATCTTCAAATTTAGAGGGGTGAGTTTGGTTTGTTCTTCTTGTAGTCTTCATAAATTATTGATGCTCTTCTATAATACCCATATGATGAGTTTCTACATCAGGGTTAATGCTTGTAATTTCTATATTGTTCCAAGAAAATATATCTAGTCGTCTCTTTATAAATGATGTATATGTCACTGTATCTTCTTAAGTCATGGACACACTAATTATAGTAGGGTTTGGACCTTTTTATGTGCCTAGATTTATTTCTCTAATCTCATCCACTATTTTGGAGATGCCTTCCCCAAATGATATAGGATCAACCATGAGATCTTCTTATTACTCTTCCATTCATGTTACTTTTTCTATTTCATTTTTTAGATTATGTGATGAAGAAAACATTCAGTGATAGGGGAGGAGTCAATATATGAACATACCAAAGAAGAGGAAATCATTTTTTACCCTACATTTGATGAAGGGTCTTCCTAGAGAATTGAATATAATATGATGGGTTGGGAATCAAGATGATTTTATTCCTTTATTACTACGAAAACTTCTTCTATCCCTATTGATGAATCAAATACTTACTGATGTTCTGTAGATAAATTTAAAACATATCAATTATGATTTATCTATCAGAAACTTCTCATATGTTATCCATCTCGATTTCCATAATTGAAATTATAGAAGTCACTAGATGAGTGCTTGGATTTGGTTCTATTAATTAAATTTAACTGATAAGAAACACATAATCCACACTAATAAGTTTGAATGGGTTTGCTGGGATTTTTTCTAGGACATTTGAAGCATTGATTATTGTTACATATTTTTACGGACATCATTCTCAGTGTGTGATATAATTTTGTCTTAATGTAATGATATTCACATGTTTTGAACTGATCCTAGTCACTATAAAATTTTCCAATCATACAATTTAATCATTATATTAGACATCAGTTATATGATGAAGGAATGTATGCTTATTGATATAGCCAAGGCCTTCTAATCCTAATATTGAAGGTTATATCATGACAAACCTCCATAAAATAGGAATTCGAAACAAGATCCCTCAACATAGTTCTTTGTGTAATCTCTCTTAGAGGTTATTTTTCATTCATTTCACAAACTTGAAACATCAATGGGGAAGTAGATAAGTCAGATTCAATGAGACCCAATCGATGAAGCGGACAGACTGTAATGAGGTTAAATGTGGAGCCATTATCAATTAAGGCTTGTCGTATGTATGTATCATTAACCCTATCAGATAGATAATAGGGCCATATGTGTGCATATACAACACCATCATAATCTTCATACATGGATGATATAACAACATGAAATTCTATAGGATTACTCTCTATACAGTAAGCCTCAGAATCAATAACTTTAGTTTCAAACTCTTTAGGATTTGAAAAAGTTTAAATAAGTGATTCTCGAAGATCCTTTGACATATTCAAATCATCTAGGATTGACAACTAGGTTGGTACATGGAACAACTATTTAAAAACATAATATTTTTGGTCCAAAGGTCTACATTTTGAAATATGGAAATGTAATTTTGCAGGTACCTTGGAAGTTGATGTGCCTAATGAAGATGTTCCATGTTTTGGGGAAGAAGATGGAAGTATTTATTCTCTTTGTATATTAGACTAATTAGGGCTATCTACTATCTGAGAGAATGATTGTGTAACCTCTAATAGGTCCACCAAGATAATCATGTTAGGGTCGATCCTATCATGTGTGGGAGAATTTACTTGTTCATGCTAGACCCAATGAAGGTCTCTCCCACAGGTTTCTACTGCATAAATGGTTTGAGTAGGTAAATAGTTAAAATAATGTTTTTATGCATATCCAAATCTTGCACAGTATCATCGACCTTGACATCATCTACTAATTTCCCAATTAGGTGTAGGGAATAAAGTTCATCATAACCAGAATCATCATTTGCATAAGGGTCTGTTATGTGGATGATGTTAAAAAAACCAAAGATCAACTCTTCATCTGATGAATATTCTATTTGACATGTTAGTTCTTTATGTTTCATTTGGCGGGGCGATTCTCATTCTTGTGAGACTGATGGAATGAAATCTTACAACATCTAGGAAAAATTTGTTCTTGAAAGGAGCTCGTCTTCTTCTAACATCTCTTTATATTTTTGATCTTCTCCCTTCCTTGTGGATTGACCATTGGATGAATGATATTTTGATGAAGACATATTTTCTATTTCCAAATTCATAGAAGACACATTCATTTATTTTAATTGTTTTCATAGAATGGAATCATTTCGGTTGACCATTTTCCTTACCATCCAATCATCATAATTCTTTGCACTTTTTTATTTTTACTTTCTTTCATATTCATTATTTCTTGGGATCATTAGTAGTAAAACATGTTACATGGGCTGATGAAATATTTATTTTTAGTTTTCCGAAGTCTTCCATTTTTTGAGGTATTTAAAAACAAAACACTCCGGTATGGGATACCCCAAAATTTTATGAAAGGAGAAATAATTTGGGATATATTCATATACTTCATTATGGTGTTTCTTTTGGCTATGAAATTGAACTATATTATTTTCCAAAGATGAAATGATGTAACAGGGAACTGGTTCATTCCAAAAATAGTAAAAATTGTTCTTAAACTCCTCAAATTGTGTCCACCTATGATCATTTTGATCATCTTGACAAGGATCTCATTACTACTGATGCTCAGGGGGTGGATCCCTTGGTTATGATGAATGTTTTGAAGTAGAAACAGGCACATGTTCTTGTTTGAGTGTGACTGTAAAAGCCTACGATATTCCAATTTTTATTAATAGAGCTAATTCAATATTGAAATATTTGGCTTTAGATTCCACAACCGAATCCTATACATGTTGTGTGATTGAATAAAAGACTTGAAACCCACCTTTGAATACCATTGGGACTAGTGGTGTGCATCACTCATCAGGAAAATCTTTCAATTAAATTGGGAGAAACTCTTCATGAGGGAGTAGTAGATTTAAGAAATTTGTTAATCCTCTCCATCAAACAATGAAATCTGAAACTATTTAATTCTCCCTTTGTTATCAGTTTGTATGATTAAAAACTATTTTCTTTGGTAGCATTGAGCTAAATTAGAGAAGGAAATTTTGATGGAGTTCATCCCATCCTGTAATTGATTGTGACTGCAAACAAGTATTCTAGATAATGGTTGTCCCTTGTAATGATTTCACAAAACATTTGAGCTTTACTACTTATTGTTATTGAGGGGTCCCCATCATAGGATCAAAATGAGAAAAAAATGCGTTATGTAATGAAATGGATCCCTAGAACCAATAATGATTGGAAATGTGGTATTCAATTAATTAGGTGGGGGGGAATCAGATCTACACATTCAGGATAAGATTTATTATCTGGTGGAACTGGTGTACTCTATTCCTCCATAGATTCCAACCATGTTGTTAATGCATCAATTTTATTCCTAAGAATTTGGGGAATATCTAGATGAGCTAGAACCAATACAGGTACAACAACCAGAGCATGAATTATAGCGATGACTAAAAAACAACTATTGGTGGTGTTTCTCATATTTGTATTGGATACTCATTGAGACATGCATATAAGGATGTTTTTTATCATGTCCTAGCCATGTACCTAATGGAGGGAGTTCATTATCATCATCTGTAGTTGCAACAAACCCACTTTTCTATGGAGTTCCTACAAGATTTTAATGTCGAATATCTTATGGGGTCCATGTCTGGTAGAAATACTACTTCGATGTAACTCTATAATAAGTAATTTCAACTCTTTTATTTCATATCCTTGTTGGGAAAATATTTCTTCAAATGAAGGATATTGACCCTCTGCAATGGAAATGAGAGACATGATATAACTTTTAACATTCCCCTTTTTATACGCCTTTCGAGAGTGTGTGAGTTGGTTACTTGAAGAAATACATAGATACTGGGTAAGACTATGATTTTATGTATGAAAACCTCTTTCATTTGATTTTGTGTGTACCATGTTAAGAATAAGATTTTCATACTCCGACTCCCCTGAACTAGAATCATTTTTTGATGGCTCTTCCATAATGATATTAATTACATTTACTAAATCATAATGTATTGATGGAATTCTATCAGTATCATTTCCTGATTGTATCCTTCTATGTCCTCCATGATACATTTTTCTCTTATATGTAGATTTTCTAGGAACAATTTGACAGAATGTAACCTGAAGGGAATCCTTGGATTGCTCAGTTGTGTGTTCATTTTTTGGATTCTTCCCAAATCTTGAGAAAACTGACTTTTAATGAGGAGGGGATTGTAGATGTGAAAACCCCTCAACCATGCGGTTTGGGGTGTTTATATTTTTCTTCATTAAATATTAGAATTATTCTTGTTGAGATCAAAGGTTGAGTAATAAAATCCCACATCTCTACAGGCTAGTGTGGCTTTTGAACTTCAATGGTTGAGATTAGCACAACTGATCTTCTGAATTTGTAAACTATGTTCTAATCATTGGTTGGGTGCAATACTAAAAATCTATTAAATTGCTTGTTTCGGTATAAAATTGTGCTATTTTACAAATTTTTCCAATATGATGGCTGAAATCATTTATGAGGTAATCCTGCATAATGATCCCAATAGTTTGATGAAAAAAATTTCTCAACAGCATGCTCTGTATGGGCCTGACTCCGATGAGAAATAGCTGAGGAATTTTATTTAGAATATCTTTTATTACATACAAAATCTGTTTAATTTATTTGGTCATGGGAAATAAAATTTCATGATACCACTTTTGGAAGGCTTTTCCAATTTTAGAGTCCAGTGAAATGCAATGATCCATGTGACCCCATCATCTGATACCAACACCAAATGTGGTATTGGTAATTAACTGGTGTATCATTTTTAATGCATCGATACATGCCTGTTAAAGGGTTCCATGCTTCTTCTCAACCATTGGATGTCAGGAAACTAAGAGATATTCCTAGTAAATATGGTGTTTCGACCCTTATATTACATTTATGTGACTTTGATATTCATCATATGCTAATACATTGTCTTTCATATGACAATGATATTTCGATATATTGAGGAGGATACCCTGAATGCAGTCTTCTTCCATCAATTATGAAATTCTTTATTTGGAGGTTACCAGAGGCTTAAACATGACTGGTATTTCACTTTTATCAAATTGTTTTATCTTATTAAACATATATTTATCATCTTTTGATATAGTTTTCTCAACATTGTCTTCTAGAGTGGATGATTCTATATTATTTTATTACAAATAATAGAATTAGTTTTTTTTCACTACTATATTAGAAGAAAAATAACCTAAATCTGGTTTGGTGGATGATCCTTTCCTTTGGATTTATTCTGGTTGAGAAATTATTTCACCATTTAGTAATAAGGCCACAAACATGATTGGCCTTATTTTGGAATGTTCCTTGAGATAAGAATTTTTTCACCTTACTACATTTTCAATTAGAGAATTTTCATGACAATTAGAAACACTACTGCAGAGAGAACATTATTAGAGAATTCCATTATGTATAGGAACACCTTGGTGGATTATAGAAAGGGACAAATCCTCTTTCTCCTTAGTCTTCGGGCTACATGAATGGTGGTCGTGGATATCATCTATAGATAGATTCTCTAGATTGACATTTTTTTTAATGAAGAAAGCCTTTAGGATGAATTGTTAGTTGAGGAAGATTATAATCACTACAACTAATCCCATAATTTTGTAATGGGAGAGTAAGATCTAGAGTGGAAACAAATAAATTTCTTGGGGAAACATGAACTCCAGCATTAAGACAACCTAGATTGCATATTTGATCATGATTTTACAACTGTGTTTGGTGAGACTTCTTCTTAAATTCCATTTTACCTATAGTTGGGGCCACTTTCTAGGTGAAGTGGTTATCATGGGAAGGTGTATGTTTATTTCTTGGAGTGGTCATCAGAATAGGCCGATTATCTCAAATTATAATGAAGTTATATTCTAGAGCCAGTTGTCCGTATGATATGGGAGATTATTACCTATAACCCTCCTAGACTGAAATATATGTGTGTATATGCTTCAAGATGGTATGCCAATGAGTTATCCTAGGTGTGGGGTTAGAGTTATGTGTCTGTTCTCCTTGTATTGTTGAAGACAATATTATGAAATTCTTTGCATGCTTCCAGAATACGGTTATGATTTTATGTCTTTCATTTCACTATTTTTATAATGTGTTTGGTGACATCAGAACCTGAAAAGGGAATATAAATCTATTTTGTATCTGGATTAGGTGTACATGTATGATCTTGTCCTCCATTTCATATTATTAGATACTGATAATAATCATGTATGGTGGAAAAGAGTTAAGTCTTCCCAATATTTGTCATCGGATATTTACAACTAAATTCTCTAGGTGCGTCCAAATGAGACTTCTGGTAAGCTTGATGGATATTGGTAGGTTTATATTACTTGTAGTTTCTTTCTACAAAACATGATCGAGATACTTCTTCCATTACTGATAGATGAGATTGTTGGATGAATTGGTGAGTGTAGGCAGGTGTGTGTTCCTGCTTACCAGTTGTCAGCATATAAGATTTGTAGACATCCTGGAATGTTTCCAGATGAGCCTTCTGACCAGTTGATAGTTTTTTTACAGATGTATGTGTCTTATCAAGGTATTCCACTATATTTAAATGAATTGATTCATTTGGCTCTTCTAGAAGAGTCTGTTGGCTGGAAAAATTTGGGCAGAAAGGTGTATGTGCCTGTTCGTTGTATTCCACCAAGTTATATTTATGGACTTCTCTAGAGGGGGAAGAAATAGTAACACTATCCTTGTTGGAAAAAATTTGTCCCCATCTATTCATCTTGTGATCCCAGGTCTTACGGACCGAAACTAAACTACATAAGGCGATATCACCATCATGTTTGGGGTTCACTACCACATGATTTTACTGGAGGCGATTGTTGGTGGGAGCACTCAAGAAGTAACCGTACATCATTGAGTTGAGCCCATGAGTGACCTGTTGATCATCCACCCAATAGTATGGGAGGGACTAGTTATTTATTTATCAGGGTATTTACCAGAAATGGTTGATGATGGTGGCTAGAACTATCAGTTTCTTGATCATTGGCCATCACTGACAAGATGTTTGATGGTTGTTGTAAACATGGAGAGAATGTGAAGTAGCCTTGTGGGTTAGTATTGTACCAAGTTGATTATATTAATGTACCATTACAATTGATACCTAGCATTAATGTCACGGATTTGGTGATGATGTCCTTCTAGTAGATGAGGATCCAGCAAGATTAGTGCATGGGGTATTCATGGGTGAAAACTTTAAGGAAGCCATTTGGAGTGAAATGAGTTCTAAGAAAACTTCATAAATAATGAACTCCATTAAAGAAAAATCTTTTATATTGACATGAGTTTGATTTATTCTTTTGTCTAGCATTCCATTATCAATTTTTTGGGGTATGATATATGGGTTACAATATTAACTTGTATAAGGATTCACATTGGGTTCATCATTTTTTTCATGTCTCCCTCAGAATCTGTGTCTTGGTTGGGAATCACTAAATCCAGGTGGTTTCCATTTGATTTATTTTTGGAAATATAATCATCCAATAGATATTTATCTAAAGGGACATGATTTCCAAATGAATTTGTTCATTAGGTTTGGGAACATGATACTTAAGAACATACATTGGTCGAGATGATGGGAGGTCATACTCATTAAAACATTTTGGGGGGAATTATTACGTAATTCATGACTCTATTTTAAATTAAAGATATTTCTTGAGAATGAATATTAATTTTCCTAGTATAAATTATGTTTTTCATGAAATTTTCAATAAATTATTATAATTTGAGAAATTTATAATCATCCTTTGGTATTCGAGAATCTTTATTAATGGATACGTCTGTATGTATTCAATGTTCTCTATCAATGGTATCCTCTCATATAATATTCAAATATTATTTTACAAATTGTTATGATAATAATGGGTTTTAAGAAACTCATTGGGGGAATCTAGAATGAATTGTCATCTAGGGAGATGAAATATTGTTTTTATGTTGGGATAATACCCATAAATGGGCAACCCACATATCCTTGTGAATGGAATCAGAACCCTCGTAGTTCAGTGCCGCTTGATTGGACACAACATTCCTTTTAATTTAATGAGATAATGACCTAGACATATAGATTCATGACATGTGGAAAGGAAATATAAATGGAAGGTTCATAGTCCATTCTTGGTGTGGTTTTTAGCCTAAGCAGCACAAGGAATATGGAAAAGAAATGAGTTTCAAAGTTAGAATATACCATGCTGGGAATATTTACAAGAAAGAACAAGGTTGATTTGACATTTTGGGTTTGATCCTCTAGGATGATTTCTAAGTGTCCACATGGATGGTAATTAATGTTCACTTCTTTTTATGAGTCTCATAAGAGAGTGCAGTCCATTTATGGAGATGATTTTGTTCATATTTCCTGAAAAGGATGGGTTTTTATGGATGAAATGAGATGGATCTCGGGCCTTAGGAAGGATTTTAATGTATCCCAATTTTTATGGGAATCAATGTTTCAATATTTCATTCTTGTTATATCATATCTATGTTGTGATCATCATAGTTTCTAAGCCCATGTGATTCATATTCTATGTAAGAAACAAGAGGAAATGAATGATTCAACAAACCACACACTCATTTTTCCTCCTTCGCTGGTGGAAGAATACGAGCCTATGACGATAATGGAGGATGATGCTGAGGTGATGAAATTTCCTTATATTCAATTTACATTAGACAAGGGTCCAATGTAAGGAAGAATTAAAGTTGTAGGATGTAGAGAGGATAAATACTCCCACCTCCTACATGAATGGTTAGGGACATACACTTGGATGGTTTCCTTAAAATAAGTCCTAGTAGGGAAGGAATACTTCTCCAATATTTAAAAGGAAAAGTAGGTGTGAACTGTAACTTTCTTACTAGATACCTAATGTTCTAGGATTTGGAGTTGATAAGGGAAGGTAATGACCCAAACCCTAAACCATTAAACCGAGAAATCCATGACAATATTCCCGGGAGAAAGGTCAATGTGACTATGGATATAAAAACCCATAGAAACTCGACGAATCCTAACATCATTGCAATAAAAATGTTGGAATCCTATAACTAGGGATATAAAAACCCAAATAAGAGACATAAAGATGTTCCCTTCTAAAATGCTTGATAATTTAGGAGGTTTTTGTGTAGTTTTAAACATAATACATTTTATACGTGGTATCCAGTGAAGAATAAGCCATTCCATGAATGAATTTAATGAAGGCTTGATGAAAGGCTTGTATAGGATGAAGGGTTAAGGTGAATCAAATAAGGGAGCCCATGTAGGCATATGAAACACTGGTATGTTCACACAAGTAGGCATGGGAGACCTTATGTTAACTTAAGTGATGAACAACCTGGATGTTAATGCATGGGTGATAATTGACTCATGCCTTTAAGAGTATTCACATATATTCCTAAAAGTGGGGTGCTCAGTTTCTTTTAAAGGAACAGTTGGAACATAAGTGTTTCTAATTTTGGGAGGTTGGGTTTGTTAGGCGCACAATTGTTATGGATTTCAAACACTAATGGTTCTTATGTCATAGGATCCTCCTTTAATTCCTCTTCTCTATGTGTCAAAAAACATCCTTGAAGGTTTCAGAAGTCTTCACCGATGCACTATGGAGACTAGAGGAGAAATTAGGCTTCAAGGGAAATCTTATATACAAATGAAGGCCCCAAGGGTTTATTTTTAGGAAAATAAGAGACATTTGAAAAATATTGACTAGGTGCACAAGTGGCTTTCACACTAAAAATATGGCTCGAATGTACTTTTCAGTCCGAAAGAGCCTTGTCTTGTCTGGGGTGATCAAAATTGTAAGACTATGAAAATATTGATTTTATTCTTGTATTTTCTCCTCTTTTTTCTAATTCATCTAAATTTGTCAATTTTTATTACTATGATGGAACAAAGTGTCAAAACATTAAAAAAAATAGAGAAGATTATTGAATATGTATAAATCCTCATGTGGTAATGTCCCAACATTAATCTTATGTTTATCTTAAACATTACATAAATGGTTAAAATTATAACCATTTTGAATGATGAAAATACAAAACATTATATAGAATATAACTAAATCAGCATAACATTTATCACCCATATATCTTAATGTAACTCTTTATTGTCACATTCTAAAAATATGAATACCCTCATCATATATTCTCTTGAAACATGGTAATAACATGAATGGCCATAAATACTTTTGGAAATCATGTATGCATAATTATTCAAAATATTAATGGATACATTCCATATATCAATAGAGTTTTATCCCTCGTATTTGATAACATATACTACTTTTTCAACAAATCGGTAATCAGATCTAGGGTAGTCAGTGCTATACTATATACTTTATCAAAATCAATCATCTCATTATCCAAGGTAAACACAATTTTCACAACATCTTGATCGCATTAAGGGTTACCTTACCTTAATAAATATATCACTTCAAAAATTCTTCATCACCACTCAATATATCCCTTTTAATCCTTAATTTAAACTTATACTAAAAAAATATTATATTTAAATATTAATATAACATAGTCTTTGAATTCCAGAAAATAAGTACATCATTCATCTAACATTATTATTAATCCATTACCCATGATTTATGAAATTATTCTATAATACCTCATTCCTTTTATATAAAATATAAATCATGTCTCACGATTACTCAACCGCAACCAAATCATGATTATTTTGTTTAGTGTAAATAATACTATAAAAACATCACATACCTCTAACATGTCATTTCAAGTCTCTTTATCTTCACATGTATAAATCATACCGATAACACATTCCTGATTCACATTATTATATATTCACTTGGCAAATATATTTTCAAAATTCCCATAATATCCACTTAAAAAAAATTAATTTCAACCATATTAATTCATGTTGTCTCTATTTACTAAAACCAGAAAGAATAGGGTGAGAAAACATATCATTGAAGTGAAGACCATAATAAAGAAAAATTACTTATAGGATTTCTAAATCATGATTGCTTCCTTAATATATTTATAAGGCCGCAGACTTAAAAAGTTTTATAATATTCAGTTAAATCATTAATTAAAATTTAGGATCATCTTATGTTTATAGTTTTAGAGATTTAGGACATAACTATTAAATAATAACTAAAATATTATAATGTAGGCACTTCTACTCACTATCATTTTTCACAAAAAAATGAAACACTTTAAAATTAAAATTGATTTATTTTTATTGATAAAAATGTTCTTATCCTTCCTTATGAAATATAAATTTCTCTTACCAATCCTCAATACCTGTGAAAACACATTAAAATAATGGGATGAGAATAAAAAGACCGGTAAGGGAAATAAGATAAAGAATAAAAATTTTGGTCCAATAATAATTACAATTCCATGAAATCATATTTTTCACCCATAAATCATCTCCTCTTTAATGTATATCATGAATACATAAGATTCCAGAAAAACTACTTAGAAATCATAAATCATAAAGGTATATAATGGAATCCATATCATGCATACAGTGTTTCTTTCACAACTATATTGTGAGTAACCTTTATGTTTATGTTTGGAATACCCATCGTAGTATATTCCCAAAATATCCTAGGAGAACCCTTACTATTTAACTCCATATCATTACCCAATGAATTTGAGAGATATCACAGGGTCACCCTCCATTAGTTTATCACGAAACCACCCATATACATAAGTAATTCCCAGGAACCAAAAAATTATCATAACACATAAAACATACATAAAGGAAAAAAATTAAATTTCCACTTGGTAATCAAAATATATCAAATCAAGATATTGGCACAACAAAATATATTATAAAAAAAATTCAAAACCGAAATAAAATAAATGGTAATATGGTATTTATTTTTCATTAATAACATCAGGGATTATAATGGAATCCAAATATCAAATAATGGCTATGGTGGAGGAAAGGACGTTGTCACTGCATCCGTAGAAAACATTCCTTTTTTTTCTATTTAGTAATAAATTTTTTTAAAAATTATAATTTTAGAAAAAAATTGGATGAAATTAATATTCAAAGGTTATTATTATACATCATATAAAATAATGTAGTGCACAACGTCAAAATATGCCTCAATGAAAGTAGATTTAGACAAAGTCCTTTATCTTGAGTCCGACTCATCAAGTAAAATCTTTATATTCCTTAATAATAATAATAGTTTAATTTATACTTTATTGAGAAATTTTTCATGTTTAATATTCATTTTTTTCAATTATTACCATGTTAAAAGAAACATAATTTTTAATTTTTATATTAGACATTTTATTGATATCCAGTACTTGAGTCGAAAATGATATTTTCATGAAGTAAATTGTCTATGTGGGCATAAGACCCTCAACTAAAAAATTTTACTAATGAAATAATAATCATATTTATTGATTAATTATATTTTTTTAAATCAAACCATTAATTATGTTTATGAAAATAGAACAATTTTATAATCATGGAGACAATAGGTCGTATGTAAGCATGAGTAACGTTTTACATTTTTCATTGATCATTAAGGAAATATGGTAAGTATTATTTTATCTTTTCTGAATTATAATTATATTATTAACATCATAATAATTATTTAAATATACTTATATATATTATAAAATTGATGTGGTCAACAAAAATGACTCACTTCGCTTTGTGGAAGTTATAGTTCACACGTACATGTGAACGACGTTGTAGATTTTATGTACATAGAAGCACTACTGAAAAACTAACATATACCAATGGTTTGGAACCATTGGTATAGGCCTCCAAACCGTTGGTATAGCCTATACAAATGGTTTGGAGAACCGTACCCATGTAAGCCGTTGGGATAGGTCTATACCAACGGTTTTTGCAAAACTGTTCATATAGACCTATACCAACGGTTTTGGAAGCCGTTGGTATAAGTAATATGAAAATCTATACCAACGGTTATGGAACCATTGGTATATGTATTTCAAAAAAAACATTCACCAGGATTTGTTCCCAGGACCCCTAGTTTATCATTGAACGACTTAACCATTAACCCAACATGTCTTTTGTGAACATAATTACATAAATATATATATATATGTATTGTCATAATTATTTTAAATTTTGATTTATATAATGGTCTCGGTAAAAATATATGATTAAAATTATTATGACCTATACCAACTATTGTCAAAACCATTGGTATAGACCTATACCAACAGTTTTGACAACCGTTGGTATAGTTCTCGATTCTGGAATTTATTCTTGGTGAAGGTTGATTTCTAGGGGACCTTTCCGAATGGTTTTGCAAAACCGTTGGGAAAGGGTATACCTATCCCAACGGTTTGGCCAAACCATTGGGAAAGGTGGGCAGAAAGTGGACTTTTCCAAACGGTTTGGCCAAACCGTTGGGAAAGCCATACCCTTTCCCAAACGTTTTGGCAAACCGTTGGGATTGGTGGCCACAAAGTGGGATTTCCCAATGGTTTGGCCAAACCGTTGGGAAAAAGGACCTATACCAATGGTTTTTACAAACCGTTGGTATAGAAGAATTGGGAAAAGTCAGGTTTCCAGTAGTGAAGGTAAGAACATAATTTAAATATAATTATTTCAAAATGAAAAATATTTCTCGAATATAGTATGTAATTTTTTTCCATCATTATAATATGTCTTTATTGGAGGTAATGAAGAATAAACTATATTGATTTGCGAGGCGGTCGTACGCCGTACACATGAACGAAATGTTCATTTCCCAATTTAGGAAATTGGAGATGGATTTAGGTGATGCTATTAAAATAATAAAATCACATTATATATTGGATACTTGAGTTATTATCTCATCTTAGAATAATAATATTTAAAGGATTTGGAAGAAGAAATAAAATAGAAACACTTAAAAAAAGATATCCCCTCTTCACATGATCACCTTCAAAGGACACGTTAACACCTCTAAGATAGGTGTTCTACCTAAACTAAGGCCTACTGAATGTGGTGAATGATTATAGGAAGTGTTTTGGGAAGATATTTTCCAATCCAAATAGTATATTATGTTTGTGTATTTGAGAAGAGTGGGTACCTTTTTATAAGAGAGGGAAGAGTCACCGTTGGAACTCTTAAAATATTAGATTAATATAAATTAATTTTTTTTTCTAATAGACTCCAAATTTATATATGTCAAATATTGGGTGAGAATGTTTTGAAATCATCTCATATTGTAATTTTTTGACATGTATTTATTTTATTTGGAAGCATATCTTTTCGAGTTACCCTTTATTATTCTCTTTTAATTTTAATTGTGGTAACAACATTTTAAAAAATAAGGGAAAATAAATTTTACTTATTTGAGGTCAATTTACTATAATTGGACTCTTAACGATGTTTTGGACATTTTAATAGTCACTAATTATTTTTTGTTTTTTTAAATTTTTTTTAAATAATTTAATAAATTTTCTTATATAATATCAATTTTTTGAATTATTACACTATTTATTTCATGGATTTAAATAATAAAAAGATATATAACTTCTAAAAAACCATTTAAATGATTTATTAAATTTCATAGTCATTGAGAAAATTAATTTATGTCATACATTATGTCAAATAATATTTATTTTAATACATATATTATCATTTATTGGATCCATTAATTAATAAATCTATTATTGCATCATCGTTCTATCATAATTAAATTTAATTATTATTTTTATAAAAATTATAATTAAATTACCAGGACATATGTAATATATTTATCTTTCAAATTATATTTATAGTTGAATATATCCCCTATTTAAATCTATATTACAATACTTTACTTTAAAAAAATAAAAGTGTAAAAAAAATGACAATTCATTGAATATAACATTATAAATGTATTAAAGTAATCCAAGTAGACCAAATTTTCCTAAAATGACCAAAGTATATTAATGGTAGGGATAAAATCATCCAATTATATTAGGACACATGTTATGGTAGTTTTTTGTTATTATGATATTATTTTTTACCATTAATTGCCAAATTTACCATTAAACATGGTAATTATAATAATTATTAAACTTAATATTAATAATGTTTAAAAAAATTAAAAAATGACCTATTTACATAATTTAAACATTCTAATTCCAAATATGGTATCCATTTTATACAATTAAAAATATATGTGTTTCAATAATTAATTTAAAATTAATCACCGTTGTCAAAATGAGAAAACATGTTTTTTAAATTTCAAACCAAAAAAAAGATTGACATGTGTTTATATCTAATTTCTTTGTGATATTACATCCAATGAACAAAATTGGATTTTATTATAATAAAATTATTTAATTATACTTATAACCAATTAAATGTATAATCTAACTGACTAATTAAATAAAATTAAACGTCTATTTTTAATTAAAATGTAGTATACTTACACTATTCCTTAAGAAATAAATTTTTTCAGAAAAATACCAAAATATAAACCAAAGTAAATTTTGATGTCCCACATATAAAGAAAGAATTTTATTTTATCTAATATATAATATAATAGTGAAAAAAACTAGATTTAAATAGTATTATCCAAAAATGCGGTAAAACTGCTTTATAAAAATATTATATTGTTTTTTTCTTAAAATTTAATATATTCAAATTTTATGCCTCTATATTTTATTAGAAGAAAATAAAAACATTTAATAAACAAGTATAATAATAAAATATATTATTCTATTCATTCATTCTAAAACAACAGATAGGTGTAAACTACCATTTGAAATAATAACATTAATAATGTATTATTTTTTGGTATATCTCAGTCTTGTGTGCAACATAAGATTTCAAGGAAACCCATTTTTGTGTGTCAGGTATGATATAAATAAATCATCCAATTTAATTTAAAATTAATATTTAATTCATAAATAAATATATATATATATATATATATATTATTTATTCCGTAATTATCGGGGATGTTACATCCTTCCCCCTTTTGAAAATTCAGTCCTCACAATTTTAATCACCTATAAAATAAGTGGGGGTATTTCACCCACATAGATTTTTTTGATTCCCATGTCCCCTCATCAACCATATGGGTTTTCCAAAAAAACCATAACCAAATAAATTTCCATGTTTCGCAAAATTTTCTCTATACTGTCTAGAATTTGGATAGGCTATTTCTAATTAGAATGGTTCCCTTCCAACTAAACTACTTATGGACTTAAAACTTGAGATGGATTCAGAATATAATTTTATAACATTGACACATGAAACAAATTGTGTACCTAGGATAAACATATAGGTATATCCACTAGTTAGAAAATAGATCAAACATTCTCTCAGATTTCATAAGTTCCAATGAATAGTGGACTCAGGTTCCCATTCTTATAAAAACACATCACAATTTTCCATGGTGAATAATTGAGAAATACATGATCACCTACCTCAAAAAATTATCCTTCCTCCAATTATCTATGTAACGTTTCTACCTACTCTGTGCTACCTCCATGTTTTTCTGAATAAGTTGAACCTTTTCTTTCATTTATCCAAATAATTATGTTACCATAGAATTCCTTTTCACATAATTTATCCTGAAAATATGGAGTTTGAAACTACTTCCACATAATACCTCATAGGGTGCTATATGTATAATGGAATGAAAGATTTTATTATAAATAAACTAAACCAAATGAATATTGTGGACCCAATATTGTTGGTAATTCATTGAAAGAACTTGTTACATGTCCTCCAATGTAGGAATTGTTTGTTATTTCTACCCATCTGATTGATGATAAAAATAGGTAATAAAATTTGCATTTGTTCCCAATGACTTATGAAGAACATTAAATAAGTATTAATTGTATACGGGATCACAATCAGATATAATGAATAGAATAAATCTATATAAATTGACTATCTCATTATGATTAAACCAGGGATGTTGATATAGAGGTAGTGTATCATTAATAGGGAGAAAATGAGTATATTTATTAAAGAAATCTATATTAAACAAAATTTCATTGTTACCTTGAGAATTATTTTCTAATCCCACTACAAAATCCATGGATATATTTTCCCATTTCCACTTTGGCAGTAGAAAATTATGAAGCATCCCTTTTAGAAAATATTGGTTTGATTTCAACTACTAAAAAGTTAAACGCATCACAACAATGTTTATAAAATATATTTTCATTACATCCCACCATAAATAATCTTAATGGTCTCTCTATATCATAGTACTTCTAGGATGAATAAATAATAGAGAACTATGATATTTACATAACAACACTTTCCTCAACTGTTAATCATAAGACACATATATCCTCTTCTAAAATCTCAAAAAAATTCTTTATCAGCCCTAAATTAAGGTAAATTACCCTTATAAACCAATTTAACCTTATTCCACAACTCACTGAATTCCTTTTCTTATTTCATAATTATTTTTGATAGGGATGATTTCACCGACACCTGAACCAACATTGAGGAATTTCCTGCACTTTCAACTTCCATGTCGATGTTCAAATAATCATTAATGAAAGGGTAACATTCGAAATGTAAAATGTTTAATGTAACACTATATTTTCAAATCGAATAAACATCAACATTATTTTCTTTTCAAGTATTATAATGAATTGTGAAATCAGAATCCTTGATTAATTCGATCCATATCTTCTATCTCATGTTCAATTATTTCGGGGTCAATATATACATGAATCTTTTTATATCAGAATATATTTGACACTTTAAACCAAAAAAACGAGGGATCCAAATTTTAAAATCACAAAAACAACAACATATAATTCCAAATAATGTTTAGGATTGTTTAACTCAGGAGTTACCAACTTATGTGAAGCATAATAAATTACCCGACCATTTTTTTATTAGGAAATAACCAATTCATTTTAATGAAGCATCACTGTTGATAAAAAAATTTCCCAATTTTTGAAGGCAATTCCAATACTGGAGAATTCACCAATCTTTTTTTGAATTATCTAAAAGAATACTAATATTCTTTTTTCTAGATGAACTTCAGAAATTTTTGAGTTAACATAGTCAGTGGGAAGGATAAATATGAAAAATAATTTAAAAACCTAAAATAATAGCCTGATAAACCAACAGAAACTGTGAATCTCAGTTAAATTTTATTCACATGGCTATTATGTCATGACTCGTCCCCCGGGACCCGTGTAGTAACTACCCCAAATCCGCCTTCCATAGGCCAGGGGCTGGCGACTAGCACCAAAGGAGTAAATACCAATAACTGAGAATGCATTTCCATTAAGAAACGCAAACACACACACAACTAGAGAACAAGAGGAAGTAAACACTAAGTAAAGAAATATTAAATGTGTGATGAAAGTACAAAGGGGGCCCAAATACAAGCCCAACAGTAAAGTACAAGAATAATACAAAACAACAGGAAGGTGTCAAGATGCTCTAGGATCATCCTCTGGAGTCCCTACCTGAAGGGTAGGTATAAATGGCCACCTCAGCTCTCCACGTCTGTCTTTCACCTCTAGGTACCATCTCATCGTGATGTCCCCCTCTGGGCACAGTCTCGTCATAAATTCCACATCTAGGTACTGTCTAGCTCTACAAGCCTTAACCAAGTTCATTGTTCTCCATTGTCTACATCCAACACAACAAGGTGCGGGCATAGCCTGAGCAGGGGTGAGTATAACTTTCATCCGTAGGGACCCCAAGACCCTCAATGTCAAAATAAAACCAATAAAGATAAACCACAAGGAAATATCTCAACAGATAACCTTTACTTAGGTATATGACAATACATATACCTTAGTTATCAAGTAACCAATCTCAATCATGAGGTAAACACAAATGTCATTGACTCATCTCAAACCAGGAATTTCATTAACCAAACCACAACTGCTGGATAACTCTTCCTCTGTCGAGTACATTAGCCCTGTCACGACTCTGAGGCACTACTCACTAACCAGAGACTTCTGAATTACTCCTCCTATCGAGTACCGCGGGTCTGCTTCCAAATACCGAGTGCTCCGTCCGTTGTGGGTCTGCCGCCAAATATTGGGCACTCCCCCTAATAGTCGTAATAGGTAATCCTCCTGTCTATTACCATGGGTATGCTGCAATCTACCAGGTGCTTCATCTGTCGTGGGTCTGCCCCTACATACCAGGCGCTCCATCTATTGTTCTAATCGAATCACTCCAACTCGAATCCGTCAAGCAGTCATCATGTCTACAGCTACTAGGTCTCGACACTCTGTATTCTCGTCTCGGAGAGGGTCTGCTCCACAATCCACTGTTCAATACTACAAGTATCAAAAAGTCCCATGAATATGTATCAAAAAGGACTGCCTCATCACAGTGGTCTCAACGCAACAGACGACGCGTCAATTGGACGTCCGGTCTGTGAGTTGTTAGCCTTTTAGTCCCATGGGCCCGGTTGGTTTCGTGTACGAACCAATCTGGGCATATCTCAACAGTACCCCAAACTCATATAGGGTATACTCAAAGGGACCATTTCTAAATGTGAACACGAATGCCGCCGACGATTCGCCAAACGGGCTTCTGGTCTAGAAGTTATCGGCTTTTCTGTTCTAGGGGCCCGATTGGATTTTGGGTTCAATCCAACACAGCCAATATTTAAACTACATCCAAACCTTAGGTGAAGTATTCCAAGAGATCCGTCACACCAAAAGGAATCCAACAAATTCGACGGCATGCCAATCGGACGTCCGGTGTTCATGTTATAAGCGTTTCCACTCCAAGGGCCCGGTTCGTTTCGATTTTGAGCCAACCTAGCCATACCCAAAGTTCTCCAAAACCTTGAGTGTAATATACCATAACGACCATCTAGATCCAAGTATCCCAATGCAACTGATGGTGCATCTATCAGAGGTCTCTAGCCCATGGTATGGGTGTTTGAACGAAACTGCCCGAAATTAGGGGGTTTGGGCCCGGTCCGACCCAGCCCAATACCCCCTGGGTCGGCCCGAACCAGTTGGCGCGGCCCGCCCCGACGCGGGGGTCCGGCCCAGTGCGGGTAGCCTGGCCCAGTGAGGTTGGCCCGACCCGGTGTGGGTAGCCCAGCCCGCGTGGCCGTCGGCTCGGCTCTCGGACGAGCGGCATGCGAGGGGGGGGGGGGCACTATCCCCTTGATTGATGAAACCGCCGGCCATTAAGGCCGACCTTTAATGCGACCGCAGGACCCAAGGGGGTCCTGCCTCCAGCTGGTGCCAGGGGCCGGCTCATCCGGAAGCTCCCCTGAACTGCCGTGGCTCCGGCCCGTCCAACGTAGCACGATAGCGCCGCACCCCTCTGCTGCGACCCGCTCCTGGTTGCAGCCCGGTTCTGGTCGTGGGCTCCTTTGGCCTCACGGGCGCGGCGTGACTGCGTCATGCTTCTCCACCGCGACCCACTTTGGCCATGGTTCTCTCGTTCCCGCATGGTGCAACGACACCGTGTCGCCTCTGTTTCATGCCATGAAGAAGGTCAACAACAAAAGGGGGGGAGGATCAGCTGTGTTTGTGTGGTCCAACGTCCTCCCATTATATTGATAACTGGCAGACAATAATTAACGAAGAACGTAAAATTAATCTGGAACGTAAAATCAACCCCTACCTCTTTCTCATCTCTCGTTGGCAGAGTCGCGGAAGGAATACAATGAAGATCGTCATTCGTTGAGTCCACCACATGTCCCTAATTCTGAGCTGGGTCGGTTCATTGATGATATTGAAGAGGTTAGGTGTCTGGGGAAGGATGGTCGAAGAAGAATCGCGTGGAATATCGTCGTTGGCGTTCTTCGCGTTCTTCGTTGGAGAGGATAAGATTTCCCAATGTGTTTGGCATTGTGATACATTACCAGCGCTTCATCACTTGGTGAATCCATCCCAAAACCTTCTCCCAAGATCCTTATATATAGGAGAGAGGGAGAGGTATGCAACCATTGTGGAATTTATGATGGTTCATTTATTTGGAACCACCCTAAATTCCAACGATGCAGTTACTTAATTTACAAAGGGGGTCAGGAGAATTAAATTGCGTTGGTGCAATTTAAGAGGTGAGTTTACACAACATATGAGTGGAGGAGACCAAGAAGTTTCCCCCACATAGCCTGCATCAAAACATATGGCACAAATTAATTATATGTTGACACATAAAATTAATTGACATTAATTAATTTCACGTCGACATATAAAATTAACTGATAGCAATTAATTTTATGTCAACTCAGAAAATTAAATGACAGAAATTAATTTTATGTCAACTCATAAAATTAATTGGGAGAAATTAATTTTACGTCGAAACATAAAATTTACTGACAACAAATTCTTTTACGTCCACCCATAAAATTTATTGAGTGAAATTAATTTATGTCGACACATAAAATTAATTGAGTGCAATTAATTTTACGTCGAGACATAAAATTAATTGATGGGGGTTTTGAGAGGATTCTTCTCCCTCCCCATTAAATGGGAGGTTAGGGTGTGGCGGTTCCACCAGCAACTCCCAAGCAGAGCTTCTAACCACTTTATCTGCATGACATGTGTTTAACAAAATAAAATAAATTATTCACTTATTTTATTTTATTAACCCACATAAAACCCCAAAAACTAACCATCATACCCAATCATTTGTTGTCGAGGTGAAAGTCTTCTTAAGGGAAAACTTGCACTACGAGTTCAACGATGCCCTCATATTTCAATTCCAAGCACCGATTTAAAAGATAGAAAAACCCGCTCGTACGTTTACTGAACGTACCCAAAAAAAAGTTCGTAAAATTATTATTCGTCACCCTCAACCCTCCACGGTCAAGGTTAGGCTCTACCTAGAAGAAACACGCCCCAACGAACTCAACAGTACTCTCGGATTTTCAATTTGAGTTACCGTTTCGAAGTTATGAATATTACAATAAATTAATTTTCAGTTAATTATTTTATTAACGGCCAAAAACTAACATTCTCAGGTTGCCCACGCCGGCCAAAGTTAGTATGTGCTTAAAGAAAGAATACCCTCACGAGTTTAGCGGTGTTTTCTGATTTTTTGACCAAGTTACCGTTTGTGAGTTATAAGCATTTGAAATTTAAAATAACTTTATTTAATCATTTTATTTACGATTATACCATTTTCGGGTTTTCTCACAGGATGTCTGCGCCGACTAAACATAAGTCACACCTAGGGTAAACCCACCATCCTGAGCACAACGGTGTGCTAGGATTTCTGATTTGAGTAACCGTTTAAGAGTTATTCCACATTTTCAAGAAAACCACTTATGCACGTTAATGTAAGCTAAAAAAACATCAGAAAATTATTCCAGGCACACCGGGCCTCGGAATCGGGTACCGTTTGAAACTGCATACTCGTAAAATTACAAATAATTTAAGAAAAAAAATTTACTTTTAAATTTACGTGTCTTTATATTACTCCCGCCCCATGGATTTACATCCCTGTAAAGCTACAACACAAACCTGTGAAACTAAACGAGGTACCGAGCATGCATCTGAGCATCGCACTTCCAAGTAATCTCCCAGAGGTTACCGTACTGCCAGAAAATGTGCACCATTGGAATAGATCATCCACGTAGGACCCGCTCCCGTTGATCCTCAGTCTCTACTAGAACCTCTGAACTTCGCCCCAACATCAATGTCCAGCTCCCCATGGTCGATGATTTGTGACGGGCCGTGGAAACATCCCCTCTGCTGATATACATGGAAGACATCGTGAACCTGGTGCAACTGAGGTGGAAGGGCTAGGCGGTAAGCCACCTCGGCTACGTTCTACAAGAGCTGCTATGATTTCTCATTTTCCGAAAAGGGAAATCTGGTCTAATCCCCTGGATGAACCATGTTCTTTGCATAATACATTCAATCCTGACGTGAACAGTATAACCCATGTCATGGATGACGTCGTAAGGCCTCGACGCTACTACCAAGAGATCCAACCATTACTCTCACCTCCAAGGGTTGAGTCACACTATTGGCATCTGTATGTTGTTACTGGATCTCCTCTAGTAGGAATCTCACAACTGAGGGTCAAGTCAACTATTTTAACTGGATCCTCTTAGTATCAACCATACAAGAGGACATGATAATAAATGTTACAATGAAAAGTGTATTTTATTACTGTAGATCAATGTACAAAGACACATGACAACCACAAACAACAACAACAACACAGAAACTAGAAGCACCAAGAATAAAGGCCTCCATGCATGGAACTAGTCCCTCTCCTGCCCACCTACTTCTAGAGCTCCATATTCATATGCTTCAGCTTCCTGATTCCATGCTCTCCCATGTCCACCAGCTCCCTACAGTCGGGGTGGTCCTCCTAGTGGCAGTGGTGACAACACCTAGAAGCGTCGTCCACCACCAGCTGCATGGCCAGCTTCTCAGCCGCGGTCGCCTGCTCCTTACAGTCCACCTTGATAGAACCTCTGCCTCTGCCTGGGAGGTTCTTCATCTGTCTGTTGATCAGTTGTATGGCGGGTCAGAGCGTCACGTTCCATGTGACCAAGCCCACCACAGGAGTAACACCGCCTGCTCTTGGCACCACTGACTCAGACTCCACTCCTGTTGCCCTGAACTACTGAACCTGAGAAATGCCATCGGCCACCGGTGGGTCTGGTCCTCTTGGACCCCTATGTCTTCGGTCTACTTCCATCTACCGAAGACTCTGCTACATGTCAACTAGTGGTGAGTTCCGCTGCTGGAGACTTTTCTTCAAGGAAACACTCCACTAGGAGGGCTCGCTCCAACACCCATGCCTGTGTCGGGATGTTGTGAGAAACAATTGAAGCTATAATCTATCACCGGAGCCCCTGCTCATAGTTCCATGCCCTGAAGAAAGGGTGTCGTACCATGTCTGTATAGTAGCGCCAAAGATCTGTGAACCTTGATGAGTATTGAGCTACTCTCATGCTGCCCTGCTGTAGATGAAGTAGCTCCTGTATCCGCACCGCTCGAAGGGTGGCTGGTACAATCTCCACCCGGAATAGGCTCTCGATGTTTTCCTATAAGAGTGACGCCTCGTCATGAGTCTGGAGCATCAGGCTCCACCATCTGCCTGCTGCTGCCTGAAGGAGGGTAGCAGCAAGGATCACCATGATGTCTGTTGGTGTACCCACTGGCATGAAGACTCTCAACACAGCCTCCATCCAATCCTCAACCGCATGTGGATCCGTCTCTCCTCAGAACCTGGGTGGCCTCTGACGCTGGAACTCATTCAGTGTGCTAAAGTGGCATGCATCACCTACTACTAGGGCTGGTGTCATCGGTGGCCCAACAGGTGGTAGTACCGCTGGTGCCTCAACTGAAAGAGGACATTGTACTGAGGCCTCATCGCTTGGCGGGCTGTCAGTAAGTACAACCATCGTGGCTCTAGCTAGTCATCCGCGGGGATACATCCTGAAAGAAATAGATGTGACACAGTCAAAATACTATAGCTAGTGAGTTGACCTGGTATGAGCTGACTTAATGAAAAAATTTGGATACCCACACGCATTCAGTGTTTTCGTGTACTGAGTCGGAAATCAGAAGTCAAGGTCCCAGTGTATGGATATATCGGCCTCCGCACCAACACTGGACTCCATGAACTGAAAACCACACTCAGTATGCTTAACATTATAGCTTCACATGCAATAAAATATCAAATTCCTATGTTCTGCAGTAGAAACGACTCCTCTGATACCAATTTGTCACAACTCTTCCCCCGAGGTCCGTGTCGTAACTACCCCATGCCCACCTTCCATAGTCCAGGGGCTGGCGACTAGCACTAAAGGCGAAAATCTCTATAACTAGGAAGACATTTCCATTACGAAACTTAAACACACACACAACTAGAGTACAAGCGGAAGAAAACACTAATAATGCAATATAAAAAGTGTGCTGAAAGTACAAAGGGGGATGGAAATACAAGCCCAACAGTAAAGTACAAGAAAAAGGAAAAACAACAGGAAGGTGTCAAGCTGCTCCTGGATCGTCCTTCAGAGTCACTACTTGTAGGGTAGGTACATATGGCCACCTCAGATCTCTACATCTGTTTTTCACCTCCGGGTACCGTCTCATCGTGAATTCCACCTCTGGGAACAGTCTCGTCGTAAATTCCACCACCAGGTACCGTCTAGCTCTACAAGCCTCAACCATGATCTATGATGTCCATCATCTACATCCAACGCAATGAGGTGTGGGCATAGCCCGTGTTGGGGTGAGTATAACGATACTCGGTAGGGACCCCAAGACCCTCAAGGTGTCACTAAAACCAACAAGGATAAACCACAAGGTAATATCTCAACAGATAACCTTTACTTAGTTATGTGCACATACATATACCTAAGTTATCAAGTAACCCATCTCAATAATGAGGTAAACACAAAGGTCATTGACTCAGCTCAAACCAAGATTTTCATTAATGAAACCACAACTTCTAGAGAACTCATCCTTTGTCGAGTACAGTAGTCATGTCACAACTCTGAGGTGCTACTCGCTAACCTTATATTGCTGAAGTACTCCACCTATCGAGTACCGCAGGTCTACTGCCAAATACAGGGAACTCCGTCTACTGTGGGTATGCCGCCAAATACTGGGGGCTCCCCCTAATAGCCGTCAGAGGTACTCCTCCTGTCGAGTATTGTGGATATGCTACCAACTACTGGGTGCTCCATCCGCCACGGGTCTGCCTCCAAATACTGGGTTCTCTGTCCACTGGGATAATTGAATCACTCTGACTTAAATCCGCCTAGCAGTCATCATGTCTACAGCTACTAGTTCTCTGCACTCCCTATGCTCGTCTCCGGGAGGGTCCGATCCATGATCTACTAGTCAATACTCCATGTGTCACAAAGTTCCATGAAGAGTTATCATAAAGGACCACCTCTCCACATGGGTCTCAATGCAAAGACGACATGTCAATCGGACGCCCGGTCTGTGAGTTGTTACCATTTTAGTCCCAGGGGCCCGGTTGGTTTCAAGTATGAACCAACCCAGCCATATCTCAAATGTACCCCAAACTCATATAGGGTATACTCAAAGGTACTGTTTCTCAATGTGATCACCAATGCCGCTGACGGTTCGTCAAACATATGTTTGGTCTAGAAGTTATTGCCATTTCCGTTCCAGGGGGCCGGTTGGATTTCGGGTTCAATCCAACCCGGCCGTATTCCAACTTCATCCAAACCTTAGGTGAAGTATGAAAAAAGACCCTTCAAACTGATAGGAATCCAAAAAAGTCGAAGACACAACATTCGGACGTCTGGAGTTCAAGTTATTATCATTTCCGCTCCGAGGGCCAGGTTGGTTTCTGGTTCGAATCAACCGTACCATAACCAAAGTTCTCTGAAAACATGAGTGTAATATACCGTAACGACCGTCTTAATACAATGATACTAATGCAACTAACGGTACATTTATCGGAGGTATGTACCCATGATATGGGTGTTTGAACGAAACTTCCCGAAATTAGGGGGTTTGGGCCCGGTCCGACTAGGCCCAATACCCCTGGGTCGGCCCGGCCGTCGCGGCCCGGCACGACGTAGGCTTCCGGCCCAGTGTGGGTGGGCCGGCCTAGCGCGGCTGGCCCATCCCGCGGCGCCGGTCGCCTGACTCTCATCCAAGCGGGATGCGGGGGGGGGGGGGGTACTGCTTCCCCTTGATTGATGAAACGGTCGGCCATTAAGGTCGGACTTTAATGCGACCGCGGGACCTGAGGGGGTCCCGCATCTAGCTAGTGCCTGTGGGCAGCTCAGCTAGCCGCTCCCCTAAATCGCTGCGGCCATGGTCGCATCTCCTACCAGTTCAGTGTGGTGTGATGGTGCCATGCCCATCTGTCACAGCCCGCTCCGGGATAGGGACTCCTTTGGCCTCACCGGAACGGCGCTATGGCGCCACGCTCCTCCACCATGGCCCGCTCAATCCGCAGTTCTCTCTTTCCCACACGGTGCAACGGCACCACGTCGCCTCTGTTTCAAGCCACGATGAAGGTGAATAACAAAAGGGGAGGAGGATAGGATGTGTTTGTGCGGTCCGAACTCCTCTCGTGATATTGATAATAGGTGGCCAATAATTAATTAAGAACTTGAAATTAATATTGAACGTAAATTCAACCCCTACCGCTTGCTCGTCGCTCGTTGGCGGAGTGGCGGAAGGAAGACGATGAAGACTGTCATTCGTCGCGTCCACCACATGTCCCCAATTCCGAGCTACATCGGTTCATTGACTATGTTGCGGAGGATAGGTGTATTGGGAAGGAAGGTCGAAGAAGAATCGCGTGGAAGATCGTTGTTGGCGTTCTTCGCGTTCTTCTTTGGAGAGGATAAGATTTCCCCAAGTGTTGGACGTCGTGATAATTTATCAGTGCTTCGCAACATGGTGAATCCGTCCAAAAACCTTCTCTCAAGCTCCATATATATATAAGAGAGGGAGAGGTATGTAACCCTTGTGGAATTTATGACGGTTCATATTTTTGGAACCTTCCTAAATTCCAACGATGAAGTTACTTAATTTACAAAGGGGTCTGGGCGAATTAAATTGCATTGACACAATTTAAGAGGTTTGTTGGCACATATTAAGAGGGGATGATGCCAAGTAGTTTCCCCCACATGGTCTACGTGAAAACATATGACACAAATTAATTTTATGTTGACACATAAAAATAATTTACAACAATTAATTTCACATCGACACCCAAAATTAACTGACAACAATTAATTTTATGTCAACTCATAAAATTAACTGACAAAAATTAATTTTACCTCAACTCATAAAATTAATTGAGAGTAATTAATTTAATGTTGACACAGAAATTTAACTGAGATAAATTTATTTTACATCGACCCATAAAAATAATTGAGTGCAATTAATATTATGTCGACACATAAAATTAATTGAGTGAAGTTAATTTTACGTCGACACATAAAATTAATTGATTGGGGGTTTGAGAGGTTTCCTCTCCCTCCACATTAAATAGGAGGTTAAAGTGTGGCAGTTCCACTACTAACTCCCAAGTGGTGCTTCTAACCACTTTATTTGCACGACATGTGTTTAACAAAATAAAATTAATTATTCACTTATTTTATTTTATTAACCCATGTAAAACCCCATAAACTAACTTTCATAACCGATCATCCTCCATCAAGGTGAAAGTAATCTTAAGAGAAAACCGGCTCTATGAGTTTAACGGTGACCTCAGATTTCAATTCCATGCACCGATTCAATAGATAGAAAAACCCGCTCGTACGTTTAATGAATGTACCTGAAAAAAAAGTTTGGAAAATTATTATTAGTCTCCCTTGACCCACCACAGACAAGGTTAGGATCTTCCTAAGAGAAACACGCCCAAACAAACTCAACGGTACTCTTAGATTTTCAATTCAAGTTACCGTTTAGACGTTATGAATTTTACAATAAAATAATTGTCACTTAATTATTTTATTTACGGCCAAAAACAAAATTTCTCAGGTGGCCCACGCCAACCAAAGTTAGTATGTTCTTAAAGATAGAATACTCTCACGAGTTTAGCGGTGGTCTTAGATTTTTAATCTGAGTTACCATTTGGGAGTTATAAGCATTTGAAAAATAAAATAACTTTATTTAATTATTTTAATTACGGTTATTCCATTTTTGGGTTTTCTCACAGAAGGCCTGCACCGACTAAACTTAAGTCACACATATTGTAAACCTGCCATCCTGAGCATAACGGTGCCCTTAGAGTTCTGATCCAAGTAACCACTTAAGAATTATTCCACTTTTTCAAGAAAACTGCTTACGCACGTTAATTTAAGCTTAACAAAACTTTAGAAAATTATTCCGGGCACACCGGGCCTCGGAATCGGGTTCCGTCAGAAACTGCGTACTTGTAAAATACCAAATAATATAATAAAAAACATTTCCTTGAAATTTATGGGTCTTTAAATATTATTCATCAAATTTTCATTTATTAGGATCAATAAGTAAGACATCTTTAAAAAAATGTGACCCTAGATTGAAATGCTTTCTAACCAAAACTCACCCTTGCTAAATTTCCTATACACCCATTTTATATGGATTTCCATACAAACCATCGATGAATTAAATTCTTCCATTTTATTTTAAAATATACCAAAATATCATTAATAAGGACAACCACACACATGTCCAAGAGCTCATATTATATACTGTTCATAAGATCCATGAATATAGTAGGTTCATTAGTTAACCCAAAAAGTATAACTACAAATTCATAATGGCCATATCTAGTATAAAACGCAGACATATGAATGTCTTCTTCCATTAATTTCAACTTATGGTACCTTGAAATCTAGTAAAAATTTGCAAAATATTGTGCTCCCTAGAGTAGATCAAACAAACCATTGATACAAGGAAAATGAAACATGTTCATAATAGTTATGTTATTAAGGGATTTATGATCAATGCAATTTCTCAGTGAACTAAATTTCTTTTTAATGTACTAGACATGATCACCCCATTGTGATGTGCTAGTTCAAAGGAATCCATTATGAAATAACCCTTGAAATTTATTCTTTAACTCTAAACGTTTAATTTGAGCCTTAGATAAGAGGGTTTTGTAAATGTATTAGAATCAAGAACTATATAAAAAATATATTTAATTTCTTGATAAGGTATAATTCTAATTAACACATCATGAAAAACATCATCGTAGTCATTTACCACTATTAAATTATTAATCTAAACATTTCCTTTGTTTTCAAAAAAATTTGCAACATGACATTCATTTCACTATTTTAAATGTTTCTCAGCTTTCTAATAAGTTACCAATGGCAGGTGTTAATTATTTTACACAAATATATATTCTTTCTGAAAGAAAAACTCTTTAGATATACATTCAGTATTTTCATGGAAAATAGAATGAAAATCCATACCCCAAATAATATCAAACTCCACTAGGGAAAAATGGTTTTCAAGTAATTTTATTTCAACATATACGGATAGGAAGATTATTATAATTTCTTTCTTCCTCATCATATCCTCCAAATATTTTTACCATAAATTATAGATTCATAACATGGTGTAGAATTTAAAATTTACCAAATTTTTTTTTAAATGAAAGAATGTGTAGACCCTAAATCAAACAACACATTTTCATAATCTGAATTAATAAAAATTGATCAACATACCACTTCATTTTATTTCCCAATATTTTCTTATGTAGTTGGAAGGGATTTCACTGCACAATTCTTCCAATATTCTGGAGGTTTCCCATCATTTTAGTTTTTTCTTTAGACACACATTAACATGACAAGCCACACCATTTCACTTTAAACATTTTACTGACTGTAAATAAGTTATTTTTTTACCACAAAATTGATATTTTTAGTGCTATTACAAACCTTATGTCACATATTTTCAAATCATATGCACTTACTAGAATTAAAAATGAATTACCTTGTGTGACTGAAAATTAATTTTTTTTATTAATATAAGATAACCCCCTTTAAGGTAATTTTTTTTACACATTGAAGAATCCAAATAATGATCCATTTTTAAAAAGAGACAAATTCAAATGGAGTCCATGAGAACTAAGAATCCATAATAGTCAGACCACATACATCACTATGTCTTCTATCATCATGAGGCCCACCATTATCATAGTTGTCCTGTCACAACTATCATTGTGAGCCTAACATCCCACCATTAATCGGCTGACCGTCAGAGATCTTCCTCACCAAAATTATGATCAACACTGTTTTCCTCCATAACCTAAAATGTAGAATACCTATACTAGAAAAATGTCCCCTTCATCAAAAATAATCACGAAAAAATACATATCAATATAAACAGAAAAACCATCACTGCTGATTTGAGGGGGGAGCAGTGAAAAAAAAATCACCATTTTCGATTCTGTTTCCATCTTTGAATGTCACCAAAGTGGAAGATGAAGGAAACCAGATCATCTCTAAAGGAGTAATTGACTCTTGATGTTCAAATAACACCATCGGCCGCCAAGTCCCACATCCCAAAATATCTTTGGTACCACCGCATTAGATCTGAGTGGGAGAGGAGGAGAGGAACATGAGACTGGAGTGGAGACTTGAATGACTAAGGTCTCAATATGATTACAAAACTGGAACCATATGTTGAACAAGAGAATTTCTATGTGATAGAACCTAGAAAAACCTCCAACCAACAAACCACAGATCCCAAAAACACTTTGTAACCCCTGCTTTAGATCCAACCTAGAGAGTCATAGTGGAACACGAGGTCATGGTGGGTTTGAATTTGCATGGTTTTCAGTAGAAAACACTAACGACATGACATCTAATAGAACCACCTTGAAGTAAATCAAAGTTGTTATCAATAGAACTGATGAGAGAGCAATATCCATAAGGGGAGATTCCGGACTCATGGCTACATTAATGGGGAGGAAAGGGAGAGGAGCGGGTAATGAGAAAAGTGGAAGGAAGGGGGAATGCATCGGGGATAAGGAAAAAAAACTACATCCAAAAGGGACAGATCAGGAAGGGGAGAAGACAGAGGAGTTGGGATCTAAAACTCTAGCTGATAACACCACACGAGACCAGAAAAACATGATAGAAGAAGGGTGAAGAGGGAAACCTAAAAATTGCCAAGGGAGGAGGTAACACAGCTCCCCGAAGAGTGAAGGGCCATTAGTTCTCAAATTATATACATTTATTCTAAATTCCCTAGTGTGTTTTTACAACACTTTTCATAAACATTAAGAATAATTTTCTTACCATCAGACTTCATTTAATAATTCAACCCTGTTGACTACCACCTCGACCTCTAATTCGATTATTGGTTAAAGAAAAATTGATCATCAGTAAACTCCATTTCTACCTTCTCCATACATTAAACATGTTTTTTGTAACGTTTGAAGTCACAAGAACCCAAATACCATAATAATTTGGCATTAATCTTGAGTAAAAAAATTCTATTTTTCTCTAAATATCTTGAATAAAATTTGGAGCATACCTTACTAGTAGAGTAAATTTTCCTTCATATAGAGCCACTGAGTCATCATCATGTTTCAATTCCAAGAATTATTTTTCTATACGAATTAGAGATACCATAGGAAAATATTTCCAAAGAAAAATATTCTTAAATTCATCCTATTACATTGAAAATATCTATTCACTATCTTCTGTATTCTTATACATAAACCACTACTGGTCAGATCAACCATCAAAATGGTAAACATCAAGACGAATATTTTGATTTTCTGAACACCCTGTGACATTGGAAATAGTTTCCAGTTCTTTAATCCACCATTATGATATAATTATGTCAAATGATCCATTGAATAATGGGGGATATCACATAATGTAATTATCCACTGCTGACATATTCCTAAGTGGATGATCTGGATGATCTTGTAGATAGACACCACCACACTTTAAAGTCTCAGTCAATTGCTCCATAATTGCAAAAAACTATTCTGTTCTGATTATGACCATCTTAGGTTACTGATTTGGGAGGATGTTTTCCACTTGATGTTTTTCCAGCATGGCTTTCTTTTTTTCTCTGCAGAAAACATTTCTGAACAAAAAAAGATTAGGTGAAGAAACATGGTAATTTTCAAGTGATATATCCTTAAAATTGGACCATAAATTAAAAATAATTTATTGATATTCTATTAATAGTATCCTAACCCCAAATGTTATTAGAACTGACTTATAATACCAAACTTAATGCCCTATACTTATACATTAAATAATCATATGTTTCATCAATAATTCAAATTGATGTACTTTTCATGTTTAGATTTTTAGAGAACTGGGATGTAACTATTACCTAAAAACTCTAATATTAAAATGTATCCACTTCTATACACTATTTTTTTTTAGAAAATGATATGTCCTTAAAATATATCATGAATGTTTTTCCTGATAAAAATATTATTATCATTCATCTTGAAATTTACCTTTTCTCTTACCCATCATTACACCTTATAAAAACATTTTTAAAACATGGGATGTGTACAAAAATCTCAATAATGTAAATACAATAAGAAATAAAAATGTTAGTCCATTAATACATATAATACCATGAAATAATTCTTTTCACCTGTAAAACATAAACTATTTATCATACGCCAAGAAGTGAAATGATTCATGGAAATCTTTTTAGAAAGCCTAAATCATAAAGGTAACTTGTGGCATAAATATCATAATTACATTGTAGATTTCTCAAATACATAGGGTGAATAATTTATGTTTAAATTTAGAATAATCATCACAGTATATTCCTAAAATTTATTAGGATAATAAATAATGACTCACTCCATATCATTACCCTATTCATTGGAGATATAGCATAGGCTCACCAGCCCTCAGTTTATCATGGATCCACCTGTATACATAAGTAATTCCCATGAATCGTAACATAATCATAACACATAAAACAAGAATAATGAAAAAATAGAATGTCCACTTTACAATCACAAGATATCATTTCAAGATATTAATATAATCATTACCTTCTCAAAAACATTTTAAATATTGAAATAAATGAAAATGGAATATGGTATTTATTTTTCTTTAAAAACATTACAATTAATATAGGATGAAAAATATAAAATAAGGGAAAAGGAGGTGGAAGGTTTTTGTTGCCGCATATGTAAAAACATTACTGTGGTAATTTAGTAAAATGCTTCATAAAAATGATTCCTTTTAAAAAAAATTTAATCGAATTAAAATAAAATGGAATTTATTATACACCGTATAAATTAATATGGTGTATAACATCACAAAATACTTCAATGAAAGGATATTGAGATGAAGTCCCCTAACTTGAGTCTAACTCATCACATACAATCATTATATTCATGATAATAAATGTATGTTAATTTATACATTCTAGAAAAAATATTTCATGTTAATTATTCCTTTTTTATAACTTATTACCATGCTTTGAAACATAAATAAATATTTAAGTTCATATCTGATGTTTGGTCAATAATTGGTACTTGAGTTGAAAATGAACTTGTTGTGAAGTAAATTGTCTATGTGGTCATAAGTGCATCATATCAAAAATAGTATCCATGATATAAGCATGAAATTTATTCATTAATAATAATTTATTAATCAAACCATTAATTATTGTTAATAAAAATGAATTGTGTTGTAATCAGGGAGATGGTAGGCCGTACGTACGTATGAGTAACTTTTTCCATTATTCATTGATCATTATTGAAATAAATTAATTATTATTTTACCTATACATAATTATTATAATATTATTAATTTCATATTAATAATTTAAATATATTTATTTATATTATACATGTGATGTGGTGAATAAAAATGATTCACATCACTTTTTGGAGGTGATAATTTACATATACGCACGATGGACATTATCGATTTTATGTGCAAGGAATGTAAGACCCTAATTGAAAAATAATTATTTTAAAATGATAAATATGTCATGAATATAATATATAAATATAGATTATATCATTATAAATAGTCTTGATATATGGTAATGAATAATGAACTATAGAGGTTTGTGAGGTGGTAGTCTACCGTACACATTAATGAATTGATCATTTCCCATTTGATTAAATTAGAGATTGATTTAGTTGATGATATTAAAATTATAAAATTAATTTATATATATGATAATTATTTTTTTTATTTCTTCTTAGAAGAAGAAAATTTAAAGGATGTGGAATAATAAATAAAATAGAAAAATATAAAAATGATACCACTACATTTGATGATCACATATAAGGAACACCTTTACACCTCTAAGAAGTGTTTTTTCCTACACAAAGTCCTCAAGGATGTGAGGTGGGATTCTAGGAATGGTTTTTGGTAGATCTTTTATAAAACAAAATTATCATTAAGTGTGAGTATTTGAGATGTGTGAGTACCTTTTTATAATATAATGGAGGGGAACCCTTTGAAACTATTAAAATATTAAATTAATATAAATAATTTATTTAATCCAAATGACTACAACATGGGATATGTTGATGATAGTATTATATTTTATTGAAATACTCTCATCCAATTTTTTTTATATGTATTGATTTTATTTTAGACATTATATTTTTAGTTCACAGTTAATTTATTCTCTTTCAATTATAATTATGTTAATAATATTTTAAATATTACGGGGCTATAAATTTTACTTATATAGGGTAAGTTTCCCATTATTTGATAGTTTATGAACAATTAGATCATACTATTGTAACTTTTTAGTTTTAACATATTTTTTCGTGTTTTCTAAAAAAATTAAACAATATTATTTTTGTAAAATGTAAATTATGTTAATGTTTACACTATTCATGTAATTTAATTGATATAAAATCCAAATAGAGAAATATATTTGAAATAAATAATCTAATATACTTATAAAACTTCATAGTCCCTTGAAAAACTCATGTATGGAATATATTATTTCATATAATATTTATTTTAATATTTATATTATCATTTAATTGATTCTATAATTAATAAATATATTATGGCATCATCATTGTGCAATTGTTAAATTAAATTTATTATTTATTAAAAATTATAAATAAATTTCCATGATATAGGTAATATTTGTATATTTATAAATACTATTTATAGTGGATGACATCCCCAGTATAACACCATATTAAAATACTATACATTTTTTTAAAATAAAAATGTATAAAAAACGAGTATTTATTAAATATAATATTATAAATGAATTATAGTCATCCCATTGGATCTATGTGGTCTGAAAATATTCCCAAGGAAACTTCTTCTTGGGACAAACTAATCCAATGAAACTAGGACAAGTGTTAGGATAGTTTTATTTTAATATAATATTATTTTTACCTATAATTACTCAATTAACCCTTAACCATGGTAATTAAAAAATTACTAATGTTAGTATTCATAATGTCCAAAAAAATAGAAAGGACATATTTACAATATTTGGATGTTTTGATTCTGAATATGGAGTACAATTTTCCAAAATCAAAACACTGATGTTGTAGTAATTAATTTAAAATTAATCCCAGTGGTCAAAATGAGAAAACAATATTTTTAAAAGTAAAAACCATCCAATGATTGACATGTGTTTATATATAATTTCAATGTGAAATTACATCCAATGGAAAAATAGTTTAAATGATAAAAATATTATTTAAATATACTTTAACCCCAATTAAAAGGATAATCTTACTATATAATTAAATAAGATGAAAAGTCCATTTTGATTTAAATTGTAGTATTTTTCACTATTCCCTAAAAATGAATTTTATCAGAAAAATACCAAAATTTAAACTGAAATGAATTTTGATGTCCTCATTTAAAAAAATGAGAATATTTTGTCAAATAGTACATATTAAAATAAAAAATATATATTTAAAAATGGTACTCTATCAAAAGGTCATAAAACTACATTTTAATGTTATTAGAGTGTTTGTGCTTAAAATTGGAGTTATTCTCATTTTAAGACTGTAAAATATATTATATGAATATAAAAAACATTTAATAAATACATTTAAACTTAATATAGTTAGTTCTATTCATTGACACTAATACAATAGTTAGGTGTTAACTACCATTTAAATTAATAATATTAATATTTTTTTTTTGGTATATCTCAGCCTTGTGTACAACATATGATTTTGGAAAAACCCATTGTTGTGTATAGAGTATGCTATCAGAAAATGTAACCCTTTTAATGTAAAATTAATATCTATTATATATATATATGAAAATTTATTTTTCTATAATTACCTAGGATTTCATAATATGACAACCTAAGTTTATCATAGGTTATTCATTAGAACATCAAATTAAATCCTTCATTATGGTTCATTTAGAGTTTATGAATTTATAAGGAATATCCCCTAGGAGTGTCAATATAGGTGTGTAGAAAGTCCCATTATCGTGTACCAGATTACCTCGAGTCAGGCTTGGAACATCTTTCTAGAGTTGTTACACCATGGAAAATATGTGACAGAGCCACATCCACATTCTGTATCCAGCTAGGGATGTATTTCTAGAAAACCACTTATTGTATCTTTTACCAACATCTAATACAATTTCTTATACATTTCATAATCCTTATACTTATTCCTAGGAATTTTTAGGGTCCTCACTATGGTTTTCTCATCCTAGATTTCAATGATTAACTATAACATTAAACTAATACCAAATTTAGTGAACCATTATTAAAATAAACCGACATAACATAATTTTTTTTATTGAATACTTAAAAAATTACACAAATAGACACTGAAATACTGTTATTATTTAGCCCCTTTTGAAACATTGAAACATAAACACTGGTACATAAGTGAGATACAATATCACCCATTATTTTCTTCATGACTATCACTATTCTTAGTCACATCATACACAATATATATATTTATAACTAGTGGAAGGAAATAGAAAAAGGTATGAGATTAGATGGTGAGTAATGGTAAAAAAGGGAGTCGTGTATCCATAAAAATGATATTAGGTGTTTGAAAAGGTGATTAAAACATTTGAACAACATACCCTACATATCAAGGATCATAAACATGAATCCTTGAATAAACCATGGTAGTTCAGAAGACATGAATCATAATGAAATAAAGAACAAAATTCATGAAATTGTAATAATGGAATATGACAATGAATTGTTGAATAAATAGTAATGTGAAATCATTTACTATAATTCAAGATAATTTAATGTCATAGGAACCACACCTAAAGGGTGAGATACACCACCATCCCTAGTTGAAATCCTTTCCTTGAAAGGGATCTGGTTTTCTTATCTTCCTATAGTGGATAATGTTTCCATATCTTCCAACATCACAGTGACTAAACCTACTGGGCATGACACACCACAATCCTCAGTCCAAATTATTTACTTGTAAGGGATCTAGTTTCCCTATATTTATATAGTGGATCATGCATGTCGAAATTATTCCAATTATTATCTCATGAGATATAATTGAAAACCAAATGAATTGGAGGGGGATATAGGTCCCAATACTCTAATAATAAAACCATTCATATATGTTCCACAAGACAATGAAAAATTCATTATATCATGGAACTAATTAGATATGGATTTTATAAATATCCTGTTAAAATACCATGAAATGAAACCAGTGTCAATAGAATTAAATTTATATTAACATAAAAAAATATATGTTTCATAATCATTTCATCAAATCATAACTCATGAAAAGAAGTAATGTTCATAATAATAAAACTTGTGGAAGTGAAATGAGTTTCATAAACATCATCCTATAAAAATATATACCATTTAGAAAAATAATATTAACAAACCCATTGAATCATTTCCCAGAACGGAATGAGTAAGACAAAAGAATGTCATCTTTTATGGCAAATTATTTTGAAACGCTGTTTAAATTTTTTTGAGGAAAATATCCCTTCTTATTTGAAAAAGATTCATTAAAACATTATACACATTAAACCCCATTATTTTTGAAAATAAACATGAAAAATAATAAATAAATATTTGAAGACCTTTTGGAATCCTTTTTCTTTTAAAACATATTAATATTGCTACAAAAAATTGTAAACCTATTTCCCTTGAATACTTAATAGAGAAGATTCAAAATTTATTTAAAAAACATTTATTGAAAATACATTGAAAAATTAAAAATAAATCAATAGATAAATTTAAATTATTTTACATAAAAACATATGAATGAATCATGGAAATTTTTTGAAAACCAACTTTCTCTTGAAAACATAAAATAATATTGTAAATATTTTGAAAACACTTCTTATTTGAAAATATATAAAATGATATTGAAAACATTTTTCTTGAAATGCACTTAGAAAAAAGAAATTCCATAATATTATAATGATATTTTATTTTTAAAAATAACTTTTTAATCTTGCAAATGATGCTTTAATGTAATGATGGTCATGATGGAGGGTAAATCTGTACATGTCGAACATTCATTTTGCCTCGTAAAAGTTTTAGAAAATTTCATCATCCCAAAAACAAAAAGAATGTTCAATTTTAAAAACCTATTTTGTAAAGGTAAAACAAGTCTAATTTTTTTAAAATATTTTAAGTTAATGGTATAATATATTTTTTATCTTTTAGAGTACTTGAATTTTTAGGAACACAACTTTCCAACTGAAGAGAGAGTGAATTTGGGATTTATTACAAACACTTTCTTAACTATCTTATGTACCAAAGAGAGAAAAATTGATTCAATACATGAATATAAAATAAATAAATAGAAAAAATAATGATCATGAGTTTTTATATAATATATATCATTATATTTCATCAATGGGAGAATTATCATAAAATATATTGAAAATAGATGAGATTATTTCAACAATCTATGTCCACTTGGTAACATTGCAACATTTTCCCATTTAATGAAATTGAAATTTTATGAAGTTTATAATATCATGAAAATATGTATATTCCTTATATATCATTTCCAAGGAATTATATACACCAAATGAAAAAATATAGCTTCATAATATGTAATGTGACTTTAAAAATAAAAATTGAGACAAAATAATATTATCGATTTGGTAATTTTTGAAACAGAATACCCATAAAAGAAATATAAACTAATGGAAATGTAAATACAAAAAAAATTAAGTATATTAATCACATAATACAATATTGGGTAATAATATACACCATAAAAATAATGGAGTGTTCAAACTGGCATGGGTCTCAGGTATATAAAAAAGTGAGATAAAATTAGCATACATTGTTTATTGACTCTCTTCGTGCTTATTAGAGCCACCAGTATAATAAATTAAAATTTACGATAATTATTTTGAAGAAAAAATATCTTATCTACAATTCCATATATGGTTTTATTATGAGTTTATATTACCCTCTTTTTTACACTTTTATGTTGTGGTTACGCTTTTGGTAATCTAAACTTTGTTTTTTCGTATGTGTCTTAATTTGTTATAACATTAGTCCTTTTATTATATAAAAATTTCAAAAATTTAAACCATGAGATAAATATCATTAATAATAATTATATTTTAATAAAAATAATATATATATTATAGAATTATGAAATTGAATATACCATTCATGGAGATAGTGGACTATACGTACGCATGAACACTGTTTCCATTGTATTGACGTACTAAAAGAAAGAATGTAAATGATATATATATATATATATGTATATATTAATATATGTATATATTATAATTAAAATATATTTATTATTTTAAATATATCATATAATTTTACTAAAAATATCCATAATACATTCTATGTTGTGTATGAATGAATCATATCCCTTGGACGGGCGGTATTCCACACATTCTCCAATGATGTTATCATAGTCAAATGATGTAGAGACCCAAAGATTGATATACATGGATAATACATTACATTTGCAGAATACTTAATACATAACAAAAACAGACACACAAGGACCATAATAGTGTAGTGTCTTTGGAAACTCGGAATATAATCTTCTAATCCTATTGAAATATCTTCAACAACTCCCATAAAAATCTTCCCCTTTTGTTTCCTTACCTAAAACCATTATTTATTTCTTGGGGAAAATTAAACATAAAAAGGGTGATCTCAAATGCTCAGTAAGGGCAAACATAGAGAACATAAAAAAATCCATAAGCATTTAAAATCAAAAACATGAACATGAAATTTAATCATCAAAATCTTGAGCAATGACATAAATCGTGGAAGTACGTAAGGCATATATCATAATGGAACATAAACCATGATAAAATATAATGGGAATAAAACATGTAATTGTGGAAACCATTAATCACATTATAAGATTTCTATAGTACCCAAGGCATTGCTACCAAGACCATGTTAGTGGACAAAGTCCCTTTCTAAATCGAGTTCACTCTTTATTCCAGTCCTGTATTAATGAACCAGTTTAACTTGCCATTCCAGCCATGTCTATCTTATGAGATATAAATATTTACCCAATACATTATAGGGATATATATTTCCCACCAATCTCATAATGAAATCATTCTTACTTGTGCCACAAAATAAACTTGAGACATTCATCATAACCCAAAGAATAAAATGGGTTTCATAAACATCATCCCATCATCACATAATCCATATAAAAAAATGGATATTTCATCATAATAGAAGTAAAACCATGTAAATAATAGAGACAAATTATTTTAAACATACACATATGAAATAATTTCATCTTATATGGAAAATGGTTTTGATAAAACACTTGAAATGATTTTTTGTGGAAAATATCATTTCTTCATCAAAATCAATTTCTTTTCACAAAGCATCATGCAATTTTAAAATAAAAATATTTTGTTGAAAATAGTCATGAAATATTTTTTAGGGATCTTCAATAAAATAAGGCTTTATAAAACCGTAAAAATCCGTTCACGCCGTATAAGTTAAAAATAACATTTTTCTCGTACTTTTTTCGGAAAAGTCAAAAAGTAGCTCGTATGGTAAACAATAGAAAGATTCCTTCCATACGATGTGGTAAAAGCAGAAAAGAGTAAAAATATCTTTTAACATAAATGGAAGGAAATTAAACATTTTATGAAAACATTTTGAGAACATATGGACATGGATAATAAAAATTACCCTAGTAAATACTTACGAATAAACAATCTCGGATAAGAATGAGATTGGAATAATTATCCCTTCCCTTAGGTCCGATTTTATTTGTAAGTATCCAAACCTACTTTATAATGATTTAGATAATGTCATTTACTTATTACAGAATCATATTCATTGTTATGATATCATATATGGTTCACTTATGACATTATATTACCCGTTCTTTTGAAAATTCCATGCTAAAGAGCGTTTTGGGTAAAATCGTTTCATTTGTAATCTGTGTTTTGACTTCTAATTATTCATATGATTACATAGATCATGATTACTTAACTACAGAATATAAAAAATAATTTATATATAATATATATTCAGAATATTCATATATATAATAGATTGATAAATAGAAAGAGATACACCGTTCATGGAGACGGTAGGTCGTACGTACGCATGAACGTTGTTTTCATTTCCTCATTGAATTGAATGGAATAAAAATATATATATACATAAATCCAGTATCATTATTATGTCATATATTTCCTGATTACTTTTTATATATACTTTATAATCATTCATGAATGGTTAATCATTGAGAATGAATCGCATCGCGTCGTGGAGATGGTAGTCCGTATGTACGCACGAGCGATGATATCATTTCCATGATCGTGGAATTGTATTGAAGTGTATGTATAATATAACAGAATCAATATAACTTTAAAATAACAATATATAGTTATTTATTTACACCATTATACCCATCCATGTAATGTGGTGGTGGAAAAACAGATTACACCACGGCGTGGAGACGGTATTCCGTACGTACGCATGTGTGGTGATTTCATTTTCCGTAGGATGGATAGAAGGTGAAATAGGGTTTTTCATATTTATAATAAAATATCAGTATATAAGTAATACTGATGTTGTTACTTTATAATGAAACAACTAAAGAATAAAAAGTTGAAGAAGAAAAAAATTGGAAAGGATCGGTAATGAATATTACCTCTTCTTTGACGCGCCTCTTCATTACCTCCTCATAGGGCACTAGGGTTGGTCTTTGAAGAAGACCAGGACCTCTAGGATGTTTATAGGTATGTTTAGAAGAGAAATTTTCAGGGGTTGGCCGATCTTTAAGGCTCAAAGATGTGTAAAGATGAGAGGGAGGAGGTGCCATTTTATAAGGGAGGAGAGAGGCACCTTTAGAAAAACTCAAAATATTATTTTATTATAAAGTCATATTCGGTTTTTAATAGCTCCAAATAAATTTATTTCTAAGATAAGATTGATATGGGTCGAAATCCTCTCATCCAATAGAATTTGGACAAGTTTAGGTTACTATTTGAAACTTATCATTTAGATTTAACTCTAAGATAAATAATTTAACATTTACCGTGTCTTCTTGTTTTCTTACACTACATGATTAATAATCTTACTATAATAAGCCAAACGAACCCCATGTGGTTAATTATTAATATATATATAACTATTAAGTCCTTTGGCCAAACCATAGATTTTTAGGAATAAAATAACAATTAATAATATATTATTTGTTTTAAAATCTATTCTATGTCAGTTTTGATACTATTGGTAATTGATTTTTGTGAAAATCATAACAACCTGATTAGTTGGAAGAAAGTTAATTAAATAAATAATAACATGTCATATTAAACTAGAAAATTAGTGTAATTTATAAAAAGTCTAAAATTACATTTATTTGGGTATTTATAAAATTAATTATGTCAATATTTCCTTAATAAGATAATTATTGCATCATCATTGTGTCATACATAAATTAAATTATATAATGTCTAAAAATTACAAATAAAATACCATTATGTAGGAAATAGTTTTATCTTTCTAATGATAATTTATAGATGAATTTATCTTATGTATATCCCTATATTAAAAATGATTTACTTATTAAACTTTGATTTTAACTATTTTAACCCTTTTTCAAATAAATTAATAATAAATGTCCTAATCTAATCCAAGTGGGCTTAAATGGTCATAGATTATTCCTAAGGTTGTCTTCGGTCGAATTACACTTATCCAATAGAATTAGGACTTGTGTTAGGGTAATAATAATATCATTCTACCCTTAATTACCCTATTTAATTTTAACTGTGGTAAAAAAAGTAAAAATTTACTATTCACCAAAAATTATTTTCCTCTCATTGAACCACATTTTACTTACCGACATCAACTGTGTATCTCGTATTTTTGAAATTTCACTCATAGAAGCAGTAAAATTATGTTTCATGAAAAAATCAGTTTTTTTTAACTACCACATAGTGGTTTCACTATTCATCAAAAAATGAAAGCTTCCAAAAAAATAAAAACAATTAGGCCTAAGATATATATAATATTATAAATTTAAAAATGATGTCTATTTTACCAAATTCAAAACATATCAGTTTCATTAATTAATTTAAAAATTAATTTCTGTCGTCAAAATCAATAACGTGTTTTTAAGAGATAATAACTATCAAAAGATTGACATTTTCTTATGTCTGGTTTAAATATAAAATTACATCCAATGAACAAAAATATATTAAATTGTAAAAATATATTCCAAATATACTTTAAAACCACTCAAATTAATAATTTATAACTATTAATTACTTCGTTTAAAAAATTTGTTTTTAATTAAAATTTAATAATTTTCACTATTCATCAAAATATGAAAGTTATCCGAAAAGTACCAAAATTTCACCCTAAGCTAATTTTGATATTAAGAATCCAAAAATGAAGTCCATTTTGAAAGATAAAATTTAAAAAAGTGGTTATTACTATTCTTAACGGCTAGTTCATAATAATATTATAATAATATCTCGTTTAGTGAAACTTGGTATTGCATACTACACACTCTATTGAATAAGGTCTTGATTACGTGTAATGCAAGCCAAGTCAGGGCTGTGTGTAGTTAAATATCCGTTTGGTGTTGCGTATAACATTATCAAAACTTATTTAATTTATACATTAAAGAAAATCTATACTTAATGTTGCGTAGAATAATTTCCACAAAACGAACATCAAATAGTGTGGAACACTAGCCAAGAATAGTGTTGCGTATACTGCAAGCTAATACGGTGTTGTGAATAGTACATGCTAATCTTAGTGTAGCGTACAACACAAGACATCAAAGTACTTAAAAATAATATTTCTCATAAAATCTTGGGCTGTTACATTCTACCCCCCTTAAAATGAATTTCACCCTCGAAATTCGTCGGTGTTGTAAATGGTTTACTACTTGAAAGTTTCTTTCATAGATACCCACATCGTAAAGAAAGAATATTAAAACTTCATTTTAAAAAGGAAAGTCAGAAATGTAACGGTTACCCAGATTAACTCATCACTAGGTTTCCACATAGGAGAACACAGGTGAAAATATGGATATGGAAGAGAAATCTAACCATCATGTTCTGATGAAGAGTGGTAGAGAACATGGCTATGAAATAGCATACAATCACAAAGCCATAGATTAGTGATGATCAAAGGTACCATCTGATTCGTCGGATATAAGAGCACTAGGACGACATTTTTTGTTTTCAATATCATTTCCCTAAAGTTGAAAAATTAGAAGAAATACTTAGTTGATTTTGGTACAATATCACTATTGTTAATGCTTTGAAGAATTTCTACTTCATCTCTTAAAGAAATGCAGTTGAATTTGTTATTCATGAAGTGTTAACAGATCATGTGATAGAATTATGGGTCATTCCATCTGTCTCAAAAAAGGTTAGAAAAAGTTATCAAAAATACATAAGTCCATCTATAGTGAGATTAATCACATATGGTTCCTAAAATGGACTTATAATTCATATATCATACTGCATAATATAATAAAACTGGTTTCTACTAAACATGGACTTCCTTTAGGCCAGTGGTAGGTGATAAAGGTCAGTCGCACTTCTGTTGTGGGTTCGATTCCCATAGCCTTGTCCGACGCGATGGGTTGTCGCCCGTTATGAAGGATGTCCTTTTTCTAAAACTACATTACTATGACATCCCATTAATAATATTTAAAAAATTATTTACCTTAAACAATACTAACTTATGTCCATCATAATCCATTACAATCATTAGGCTTATCTAAAATACTTCGGTCCAAGCTCATAGTATAAAGAAAATGATTACATGAAATGTCACATAACAATCACGTGAATGCCATAATTTATCTCCCATATATCATAATATATATCTTGTTGGTCATATTACAAACATGTGATTTCCTTAATCATGTATTCTCTTGAAGAATTAATACCCATTGAACCTTAGTGAAAACATGAATGTTAAATATCAACACATTCCACATACCAAAATCCAAAAAATTCTATATACTCAAACCATAATATCACATAGTCCTTATATCAGTCATGAGATCATGAATACTATCAAACATTTCATTTTCTCCTTATCCATTCGTTATACGAATATCATCTTATTTCCAAAATATTTGAATCACTTTTCATGGTTACCGATACCATAAAATTAATGAAAACCACAATATACTAATAAAAAAATATTCTAATACACTATAAAAGTACATCAACAACATTATTCTTGAATACCAATACATAAACACATCAATCCATCCTCTTCAAATATTGTCCTCGAAAAGTCCTTCCTTGATTTAGAAGTAACTTTTTAGGTCCGGGCATTGAGTTGGGTAATGACCAAGTTCTCTACAAATAAGACATTGAACACTATAATAGTCTATCACTCTATGACCCTTTTCTCCGCATAGATAACATATGTCCCTCCATTTGAGGTATTCCTCAAGGTTCTACTTCCCTTGTTTAGAAATCCCAAGCTTCTATTAATTATGCTCCTCAACATGAGAACATGCATAAAAGTCTATCTTCCTCTTATTTGATGAATTAGGCATACCACTAAATTTCACCTTGTTAATCATATATTGCGATGACTGATTCGGTATAATCACAATATCTTTCCCTCTAGGCATTACGCAATTTTGTTGTTCATAGTCACCAATTTGTCCATTGGATTCAATGTTAACCGAATTCCTTCTGGTTCCCTCCATTGACTAAAACACAAAACGAATTCTGTGAGAGGAAAAAATCATACATGGAAAATAACATAATCAAGGGGGAGTACCTTCGACATCTAACATCTTATGTTTATTTCTAATATCGTTACCGTAATTCTTAGACTATAACATATACTTATACTTAACCTTAGGGACATACCTAGACATACCATAGAAATATCTATCGGGATCTCACTATACTTTTCACATCCTAGTTTCCAAATGATAACTAAACATTTCCTCTGATACCAACTATAGGGACCCAATGCTTGACATACATGGAAAATACATTAATTTTGCGGAATACATAATAAATAACAACAACAGACACATAAGGATCGTAATAGTTTAGTGTCTTTGGAAAATCGGAATATAATCTTCTAATCCTATTGAAAGATATTCAACAACTCCCATAATGATCTTCCCCTTTTTTTCCTTACCTAAAACCTTACTTTATTTCCTGGGGAAAATAAAACATAAAAAGGGTGAGCTCAAATGCTCAGTCAGGTAAAACATAGAGAACATAAAACAATCCATAATCATTTGAAAGTAAAAACTTGTACATGAAATTTAAACATCAAAATCTTCAGCAAAGACATAAATCATGGAAGTACATAAGAAATATATCATAATGAAACATAAACCATGATAAAATATAATGGGAATAAAACATGTAATTGTGTCAACCATTAATCACATGATATGATTTCCATAGTAGCCACGGCATTGCTACCAAGACCATCTTAGTGGAAAAAAGTCCCTTACTGAATCGAGTTCACTCCTCATTCTAGTCCTGTATTACTGAACCGGTTTAACTTGTCATTCCAGCCATGTCTATCTCATGAGATATAAATATTTACCCAATTCATTGGAGGGAGATATAGGTCCCACCCATCTCATAATGAAATCATTCTTACTTGTGCCACAAAATAAACTTGAAACATTAATCATAACCCAAAGAACAAAATGGGTTTCATAAACATCATCCCATCATCACATAATCGATATAAAACAAATTGATATTTCATCATAAGAAAATTGAAACCATTTAAATCATAGAGAAATTATATTTGAAACATACACATATGAAATAATTTCATCTAAGATGGAAAATGGTTTTGATAAAACACTTGAAATGAATTCTTGAGGAAAATATCCTTTCTTCTTCAAAATCAATTTCTTTTCACCAAACATCATGAAATTTTAAAAGAAAAAGATTCTGTTGAAAATGGTCATGAAATATTCTGGAGGGATATTCATGAAAATAAGGCATTATAAAACCGTAAAAATCCGTTCACACTGTATAAGTTAAAAATAACATTTTTCTCGTACTTTTTTCAGAAAAGTCAAAAAGTACCTCGTATGGTAAACAAAAGAATGATTCCTTCCATACGATGTGGTAAAAGTAGAAAAGGGTAAAAATGTCGTTAAAAATACATGGAAGGAAAGTAAACATTTTATGAAAACATTTTGAGAACATATAGATATGGATAATAAAAATAACCCCTACTAAATACTTACGAATAAACAATCTCATATAAGAATGAGATTAAAATAATTATCCCTTACCTTAGGTCTGATTTGCTTTGTAAGTGTCTGAACCTTCTGTATAATGATTTAAATAATGTCATTGACTTATTACAGAATCATATTCATTGTTATTATATCATATATAGTTCACTTATGACTTTAAATTACCGGTACTTTTGTAAATTCCATGTTAAAGAGCGTTTTGGGTAAAATCGTTTCATTTGTCATCAGTGTTTTGACTTGTAATTATTCATATGATTACATAGATCATGATTACTTAATTCCAGAATATAAAACATGATTTATATATAATATATATTCATAATATACATATATATAATAGATCGATAAATGGAAAGAAATACACCGTTCATGGAAACGGTAGGCCGTACGTACGCAGGAACGTTGTTTTCGTTTCCTCATTGAATTGAATTGAATACATATATATATAAATAAATCCAGAATCATTATTATGTCATATATTTCTTGATTACTTATTATATATAATTTATAATCATTCATGAATGGTTAATCATTGAGAATGAATCACATCGAGTTGTGGAGACGGTAGTCCGTATGTACGCACGAGCGATGATATCATTCCCATGATTGTGGAATTGTATTGACGTGTAGGTATAATATTAAAGAATAAATATCATTTTACAATAACCATATATAGTTATTTATTTACACCATTATACCCATCCATGTCATGTGGTGGTGGAAAAACTGATTACACCACTGCGTGGAGACGGTATTCTGTACGTACGCACGCGTGGTGATTTCATTTTCTATAGGACGGATAGAAGGTGAAATGGGGTTGATTCATATTTATAATAAAATATCAGAATATAAGTAATACTAATGTTATTACTTTATAATTAAAAAACTAAAGAAGAAGAAGTTGAAGGAGAAATAAATTGGAAAGGATCGGTAATGGATATTACCTCTTCTTTGGCGCGCCCCTTCTTAACCTCCTCTTATGGCACTACATTTGGTCTTTGAATAAGACAAAAACCTCTAGGATGATTCTATCGAAGTGGAGAAGAGAAATTGTAAGGGTTTGGCCGAGCTTTAAAGCTCAAAGTTATGTAAAGATGAGAGGGAGGAGGTTCCCTTTTATAAGGGAGGAGAGGGGCATCTTTGGAAAAACTCAAAATATTATTTTATTATAAAGTCATATTCGGTTTTTAATAGCTCAAAATTGATTTATTTCTATGATAAGGTTTATATGGGTCTAAATACACTCATCCAATAGAATTTGGACAATTTTAGGTTACTATTATAACCTTCTCATTTAGATTTTATAGTAAGTTAAATAATATAACTTTTACCGTGTCTTCTTGTTTTCATACACTATATTGTTAATAAACGTACTATAACAAGACAAAAGAATCACAAGTGGTTCATTATTAATATATATATCCCTATCTAAGTCATTTGTCCAAACATTATATTTTTAGGAATAAAGTAACAATTAATAATATAATATTTGTTTTAAAATCTATTCTATGTAAATTTTTATACTATTTGGTAATTGATTTTTTTGAAAATCATAAAAACCTTATTAGTTCTAATAAAGTTAATTAAATAAATACTATCATGTCATATTAACCTAAAACATTAGTGTAATTTATAAAAAGTATCAAATTACATTTATTTGGGTATTTATAAAATTTATTATGTCAATATTTCATTAATAAGATAATTACTACATCATCATTGTGTCAGACATATATTAACTTATCTAATGTCTAAAAATTATAAATAAAATAAAATTATGTAGGAAATATTTTTATATTTATAATTAATATTTATAGTTGAATTTATCTTATGTATAACCCTATATTAAAAATTATTTACTTATTAAACTTTGATATTAACTATTTTAAGCCTTCTTTAAATAAATTAATAATAAATGTCCTAATCAAATCCATGTGGGCCTAAATGGTCATAGTTTATTCCTAAGGATGTCTTTGGTCGAATTAAATTATCCAATAGAATTAGGACATGTGTTAGGGTAATAATAATACCATTCATACCCTTAATTACCCTATTTTCTTTTAACCGTGGTTAAAAAAGTTAAAAGTTATTATTCAACAAAAATTATTTTTATCTCATTGAACCACAAATTACTTACTGACATCAACCATGTCTCTTGGATTTTTGAAATTCCACTCACAGAAGCGGTAAAATTATGTTTTATGAAAAATTCAGTTTTTTAACTACCACTTAGTGGTTTCACTATTAATCAAAAAATGAATGTTTCCAAAAAAATACAAAAATTAGGCCTAAGCTATATTTGATATTATGAATTAAAAAATGATGTCTATTTTACCAAATTCAAAACATATCAGTTGCATTAATTAAGTTATAAATTAATTCCCGTCGTCAAAACAAATATCGTGTTTTTAAGGGATGATAAATCTCAAAAGATTGACACTTGTTTATGTCTGGTTTAAATGTGAAATTACATCCAATGACCAACATTGTATTAAATTGTAAAATTATATTCTAAATATACATTAAACCCACTCAAATTAATAATTTATAACTATTAATTAATTTTATTAAAAAGATATTGTTTTTAATTAAAATTTAGTAATTTTCACTATTCGTCAAAATATGAAAGTTATCCAAAGAGTACCAAAATTTCAGCCTAAGATAATTTCGATATTACGAATCCAAAAATGAAGTCCATTTTGAAAGATAAAATTTCAATAAGTGGGTATTACTATTCATAATGGGTAGTTTGTAATACTATTATAATAATATCTCATTTAATGAAACTTTGTATTGCGTACTACACATGCTATCGAATAAGGTATTGATTGCGTGTAATGCAAGCCAAGTCAGGGATTTGTGTTGTTAAATCTCCGTTTGGTGTTGCGTATAACATAATCAAAACTTATTTCATTTATACATTAAACAAAATATATACTTAATGTTGCGTAGAATAATTTCCACAAAATGAACTACAAATAGTGTGTAACACTAGCCAAGAATAGTGTTGCGTATACTGCAAGCTAATACAGTGTTGCGTATAGTACAAGATAATCTTGGTGTAGCGTACAACACACGACATCAAAGTAATTAAAAATAATATTTCTCATAAAATCTCGGGCTGTTACAAACGAGATGGAGAGAATAAGGGTATCATCTACATAAAAAACATACGAATAAAAAAATTATAAATACCATATATATAAAATTGAAATAGATTTTCTATCATATTATCAACCATGATAGGTGGTAAAGGAAAAATGAACAATTATCGTTTCATGAGGTGGTAGTTCTCCATGCATGTAAGGAGTATATTTGTTACCCATTAGATGAAAGTGTGTGTATGTGTAGGTCAAAAAAGTATCCTAAAAATATTATTTTATATTTAGGATACTGGGTTTTTTAAAATAATAGAATATTCTGGGTTTATGTATTGGATAATTATATTAAATAATGGAGGTTTGGGGGAGGGGTGTAACCACTTAATTGGGTACCTCCATTTTGTTTTCAACAAAAAGATTCCATGGAAGACTTGTAGATGAGAGGGAGGATTCAAGGGGATGGTAGGGATGTTTCGGAGTGTATTGGTAATACAAAGGTCTATCATCAAGTGTTTAATATGTGTGAATAATAGGGAGAGTTGGTGGACTTCTATAGGAAAGGGAGAGGACACACAGGAATTTTTTTAAAAAAAAGTTACATGTACCCGCAGTTTTACTTTGAGAAATACATAAAATACCTACATAAGTCAATAAAAGAAGGTTTATAGAGGAAATAGATCAATAAAATTGGGTTTTTAGATGTGGCAAGGTCATTTGTGTCATTATGTTTTATGTTTATTCCCTTTTTTGACAAAATTTTACCTTAATCAATATAAATAATTTTAACTGCATCCACAAATCATTTTCATCAAAAACTGTGTTGAAATTTTAGAGATATCACAAATTATGATGAATAAAAATTTTGAATCCATTTTTCCAAATTAAAATTCATTGATTTTTTTGAAATTAATTTAATTTAATCTCACTAACGGGACGACACTGTAGGGTTTTAAAGTATGAACATCCAAATCCATTCATTGTTTTATACAAAATTTTAAAGTGATATTTTTTCTAATGAACTAAAATTGATTTATTAAAAAAAATTGTATAAATATACATAAAAACTAGTTAAAAATATAATTTATACTTACATAAATACGAGAGAAAAAAATATTTTTTGAATTAAAATTTAGTATTTTTATCTATTCATTATAAAATGAAACCATACGTGAAAATAAAAACATTTATCCCCACCAAATTTTTATTAATATATTTCAAATATAAATTCACATAAACATATTAAATATATTAAAGTTCCAAAAAATGGATTTAAAATGGGTTCACAATTAAAAGTGGTAAAAATACCTTTATAAATATATAGGTTTTAAGCATAAAATTCCGTTTATTATTATCTTTAGACTATCAAATCTATTTGATGAATATAAAAAATAATTTACTTAATATAAAATATAAATATCCCATTATTATCACTCACTATTTTTAAATAATTTAACTTATTATGGTAAAACATATTTGTTTGTATAATAATTTTTTCTTTTATATTCATTTGATTTTGTTATTCGTTTCTGATTAATTTTAACAAATGTATTCATTTTATATTTGTGTAAACCATATATTTTAATAATTTAGTTATCCATTTCATAACTTATAATTTAATTTCTAGGTTATATAGTATAATATATCATTATTCACTAAAACTCAATCGTATGTGTAACATAATCCATTAATAAAAGTCATTATTGCGTGTAACACAAGCTAAATTCAGTGAAACATATAGAGAAATATATAATTAATGCTGGTTATAGAGAATGATTATCTTGGTTTTTCATATGATGAAAAAAAGTCATAGTTAATTATTATAAAATAAAATATTTTTTGTGTAGTTTTAAATGTAAAATATCAAAAAGATTAAATTAATTCGAAAAAAATAATTCACAAAATCTTGAGGTGTTACAATTTATTATGCCTTAGGTAAATTAATTATTAATGAGAAAAATTATTAAATAAATCATTTTTATTTAGATGTAATTATCTTTGTGATTAATTATATTGAGGAATTATATTGCCTTTAAAAGGTGTGATATATATAATGATAAAAAAATATTGAATTATATATTAAGTAATAATGAGTCGAATATGCACTAGAGATTATTGTTAGAAAAAATTATATATTCTGAGTGGTCAAAACATTTTAATGCTGGTAAAGTGAACATGGTGTTAAATTATGTCACTTAAAAATATCAATATAGATTTTAAATTATGGGGATCATATAAGATACAATATTTATGGATATTCAAATAATGGTGCTATAAATATGGATGGAAGGGAATAACTATTATCTTTCTCAATTGAGTATTAAACCATTTATCAAAGTGAATATTAAAGAGGAACAATAAATAATTTTGAGCTAAAAATGTAGGTGATAAATGGTACTAATTTAAACATTGATTATGATGGAATGATATAGTTCAAGAATCACGTATATGACACATCAATACCATACATGAAGAATGTAATATTGGATGAATCTCATTGCTCAAAATTCTCTATTCATTTGGGAAGTATGAAGACGTATAGAGATCTACATGATTATTTTTAGATATATAAAATGAAGTGATATATTGCCGAGTATGTTTCAGGGTTATTGGTATGTCAGTATGTTATGACAGAGAGATCGAAGACCAAAGATATTTTACAACCCTTACCTATATAAAAAATGAAAATGGAAAAACATCACCATGGATTTTATTCATAATAATTCTGAATATGTCTAATGTCCATAATAATATTTTTGTCTGGGTTGATTGGATTATGATTTTATCACACTTTATTAGTATTAGTGGATTTTTATCCCATGATAACCTTTATTGAATATACCATAAATAAGTGGTCTGATTTCATGGAGTTCCACACTCTATTGTATCTGAGGGGGATCTGAGTTTTACCATGATGTTTTGGGTAAGTATTCAGCAATAATTGGATATAATGTTGTTTTTTAATAAATACCATCACCCTCATATATATGTTTAGTCTATGGGAACAATTTATTCCATGTCGGAAATTTTGAGGTCATTTTATATATTTTTCTACTAAATTTGGGATCAATAACTTTCTCTAGAAGAGACTTCTTATAAAAACGTTCTCACATGAGAATTATTATGGATCTATGTCATGAACACAATGAAAAGAAAAATATGACAAAAATATAATGGGATGAAGTTTTTTATTGTTTTTTATTTATACCAGAACTCACATAGAAAATTTTATGGAATGCAATTACCATTTTGTAGCACATAAAGACATCTCAGAGTAGAAAAAAATGTGATACTTATAGTCATCACTGAAATATAAATTTTTTTTTGAGAAATTATTCATATGAATATTTCTATATAAGAATTTCGTGAGATTTATATATAATTTAATGTTGTTCCTTATATATATATTATCCCCTTTGAGATTATTTATTGTTTTGGGATAGTAACATATCACTTGGCGCATCCACCAGAGCTCTATAATGTTCACGGTGTGTTCCATGTATCTATCATAAGGAATTAAATTCCGGATCCATCACATATATTGTACTCATATGTTATACAATTAGATCCATATATTTCTTATGAAAAAATAGGTAGAAATCATTTATTATTTCTATGAAGTTGTAAGGAAAAAGATTACTCTCCTTGAAAAAGTTCACTTGAGGAATTAGAAATTATATGATATAGAAAGGGAACAAAAGGATATGTTTAAATATTTATATAATTTTTTTATTTATATCTCTTTAAAGTAATTTCTTGGGATAAACATATTTTAAGCGTGTTATAATTTAACAGTCGTATTTTTTATGATATATTTTTTTTTAAATAAATTTACCTTCTTTGATGGATTGCAAAACAGGAAGCAATGAATCTAAAGGAACTATCTTATATTATAAAATTTCAATAATTCCATTAATTTTATAGATTAAATCAGAATAAAAACATTTAAAACAATATGTATAAATTTTTTAGTTAAATCAAAAAATAAGTACTCAATTTTTAGTTGTCACTATATGCATAAAAAATATTTCATTCACTAAAAACATTATTTATTAATTAATATTATTGAAAATAAGTATTAATATCTTCAATATTTAGACACTATATATGAAAATATGATCCTTATTTTTTCAATAGTAACATAAATTTTATGTTATAGTGTAATATTTGGCTTTTTTGGAAATGATGGGTTTTTCAATGAATATGGAAATAAAATTCTGAATAGTTTCATTCATTTTTACTTAATAATGTAATTTAAAGCTCCAATAATATTTTGGAAATGATATTAATGATTCATAAAATACATTTTATTTACATTAATATAATTAATTCCATTTTATTCATAAATATTCATTATTTTGAAATATGTCGATTTTTATTCATAATTGTTTTTCAAACATATGTTTTTAATTGTGTTCAACAAATTTAAGTTGAAATTTATTTCTAGAACATCAAGATATTAAATATATAATAATCATGAAAATAATTGGAATCAAAAAGTCCAAATTTGGTAAATAAGTCCCTTTTTTGGTCAGTTGGAATATTAACTGTTGTAATTATTTTTCACCAAGGTAGTATAAAGTGCCTCAAACAAGTCTAAAAATGAGGTCAGGTGTCAAAATAAATCCCAAATAGTAATTTATTTTACTTTAAGTATGAAATCAGACCATATATATAAAAAAGATCTAATATATGAAATTTTTCGACCCTTTTCGCTTGATAATGAGATTTATATTATTTTACGTAAGGGGAATTCTGAAATGTCACTCTCTTAAGATTAATATCTCCGAAAAATCATGATTATGAAAAGAGGATAAATGTTTTTATAATTGTTTATTTTAAATAAGAATTAATTTTTTTGTCATGGTAATGTATTATTAATGTTTAGTGAATAAATACTTATCTTAAATTCTTACACAATTCCATAATAGTTCTTCTGCAATAAATAAAATAATCATGTAAATGTTTTTTAAGAACTCTAAAAGTAATATATATGTGATAATTTATTATTCCCCATGAATTTTATAAATTTTTATAACATATTAAGGATAATTTATAATTTAAAATTATAATTTCCTAACAATCATTATGTCTTTAAAAGAATTATTTGAATCCTGTCCGAAATGAAATTATTGATATATTATGGATGATTAAAAATTATTAAATTTTTAAAAAATGTTAAATGGGATAGGTTTGATGAAAATTATTCTAAAAGTATATCCCTTGTAAAATTATGAGTTAATTGTTAAATTATAGTTAAAATTATAAAACTTAAATATTGAAAAATTTGTTACGACATTTATTGTTAAAATAGCATATCAAAGGGGTTAACCCAAAATCTATGTTTTAAATGAACTCAAAACCTGTGTAAACTTCATTTGAATATTATATTTATGCCATATAATCATTTTATTCAAATTAATATCTATATTAAATAATTATAGTTTTGAAATACATTAATTATTAATATTTTATTACTTTGAGGTTTTTATTTGCAACACTTATAAAAGGACAGAACATTTCTCTTTTATTTACAAATATTGAGCCATATATCATGCCCACCGCCTAAAAAATACCCTTTTAAACATCCATATACATGAATTATAGTTTTTATTCTTCATGAAACAATATTCCTTGATCCCTTAGGAATGGATCTGATGAAGGCCTACCGATGAAGAGGTAATCATTCTACCTAACCAATTTAAATTTATTTCATCAAATAGATTATCATATATATGTTATTTAACATAAAATATTAAATTAGTTACCCTTAATATACTAAAATTTTCTTATTATTAGGTAACTACTATTATCCAACATCTTTCCAATCAAATGCGGTGTGAATGTATTGCTCGTGTGTATGTGTGTACTACCGCCTCCACTTAGTGATACAATTAATTTTACATCACAATATTTCATGGATAGTTATTATGATTTATGTATGGTTATATATTTTATTTATATTATTATTATTATTATTTATAATATCATATCTACCTTGTTAATGTCCCATACTTTGGAAAATGATTATATCGCTTTTGTGTAATTGTGGACTACCACCTCTGTGAAGTGAAGTGATTCCTTTGTCATTTGTTATTTAAATTTATTGTAATAAGGATGATTTAAATAAATATATATGATATAAATGATATTATAATTTTTTTAAGTATAATTATAATTTACTTGTCTTTTGGTCGATCTCATGAAAGGTGTAAATAGTATTGATGCACACTTACAACCCATCATCTACATGAACTTTATAATTAATTATTCCATATCTACCTTTGGATGATTATAAATATGTATATATTTAAAAAAAATTGTATTTATTGTCTAAATTACATTTAGAAGATTATGGATCCCTGATCGATGTATAAGGACCTTAATAAACAAATTAAAATTCTTGAAAACGAAATATTTAACACATTGAAATGAAAATTTTATGAAGAAAGAATTAATAAATGTGTGTTGAAACGTCATAAGTGGATAATATATGAAGTTATAAGTATATAAATTATTATTGGAATATAATTATAATGAATTAGAATACATTATAAATGAGTTTAGAGACACAATAATGGAATCCAAACTTGACATAATGGCTTCTTGAATCACATTAATGTTTATGAGACTTGTTTGGAATTCACTACTTGTTTCATTTGGGTATAGTATATACTACACATTAATTTATCTTACAATTTATTAAATAAAATTATATCCATTTAAAAATCCATCAAAATATCTCATCATCATGATTTTTTATTAAAAAATTACAGATTTTGTAATGGATTTAAATTTCAATCTCATTTTCCTAAAGATTTACTTGTTTTAGTTTACATGAAATGAAACATTAGTATATATTCAAGATAATTCCCTATAATTTTATTATCATATGGTTATATCTTAGTAATATATTTCTAATTCATTTTCATCACTTTATGTAATCAAAATTCGAAATAAATGTTTTTAAGTAAAAGAGAATTTATATATATATATTCTACTAAAAGTCCATTTTCATCCATTTCCATGTTTTATAAAAAATTAAAATAATTTCTTATTCTTATATGCCCAATTTAATTAATTGTTATCCAACAATAATTATTTAAAAAACAAGATAATAATCAAGCATCATGTAATTTTCTAAATGATGTACTTTTGAATTTTTATTGAAAATGTGAAAGGAATCATTGTTTTGATTTGCATTACATGAATGGAATTTCATATCATTTTGATTACTCATTTCATTGATCATTACATTACACCTTTCCATGGTTCTTCTGAGTGATTTTTTTTAATATTATGTAAATATATAAATTTTAATATAGGATTTAAAATTAAAAGGTTATTTTTCAAAAGAATTATTTCAGTGAGGTTTTAAATAAATATATTATATATGATAACATACTTTGAAGATACATTGTATTTACTAGTGAAAATATAAAATGATAAAATTATAATACTTTATTTATATTATTAATGGTTCTTATTATTAAATATCATTGAAACTAGTTTATTTTTCATGAGTTAACTTTTGATTAAAGTGTTTATGTTAATTTTATATATATATATGATTGTATTTTAGAATAACTAATAGGTGGGACTAAAATTACATATCCCTTCAATGCATTGGTTAAATATTAATGTTAAATTACCAAAAAGAGGGTACATGGTTAGCTATCATAATCCAAAAATTTGGGGTGTGGGAGGTTATCCCTTATCCAAAAGATGGTACAAGGGAGGTTATCCCAGGTACGATGTAGGTACATTGGTGGTTAACCCAAACATAACATGTTATGATTTTTTGTGGGTGTTCTTGAAATAATGTTTCTGTGATTATGATTATGACACCGTTTATTCCCATATTTCGGACATAATATTATGCCAATATTATGTTCTCCTATCTCATGTTCTTTGATCCATTTTTAATTAATGTATTATAAACTATAGAGATTTACTTAAAAAATCATGTTTATTTTATTTCAATTTTATATATTTATTTCAAATTGTTAAGAAAATAATCTCATACACTATATTATCATGTTATTAGTAAATGATCATTGATTTGTCCATTTTTATCCTCCTTGAGTGCATGAGATAATTCTTTATTTGGTTTTATTTTTCATATGGTTCAAGGAATATTTTTATGTATTATGTGTTTAAGTTGGGTTATATATGTATAGAACTATGTGCGATACGATTCAGATATTGTATGTGTAATGTCCCAACCTGAGAGCCAGACATTGGTGTGGTGCGCCGGTTGGCCACATGACCTCAGGCATGCCTCTACATTCTTCATGAGGCTACAAACTAGCAGCGAGGGCCAAATATCAATCATGTGGAGACTATAAACTCTTTTATTAGAGTAAAACACCAGAGGGAATACCTAAACAAATGTGAAAGTATATATAATAATGAACAGTACAAATGATACAAGATAACCAAAATAGAAAAAAAAAAGTATTTAACTGAATGGGGAAACATGTAATGCAAGTGTCAATGTGTCTAAAATGAAACTGAAAGTAAGACACCACAGACACAATAGTGGGTCTAAAACCATTTCTCGTTCCCTCATCCATGCTAATTCCCCAAATAGTAAAATAGTCCATGGAATTCTCCCTTAATATGTTTTGCAACAATAAATTCTATTTGGGTTTTAATCATTCTGCCCAAGTGGGGTGTGAGAACATCTCAGTAGGCCACCACCAATGGAATCTAAAAGAATATAGTCAATAAATGTGTTTGTAGTTGTATAATGAAAATAATTACAATGCATAATTAAACAGTTATGACATTATAAATTAATCATTTTTCAACTTGATAGACTATTGGGTTTGATCTAAGTCACATATTCAAATCAAAATTTATATATTTTCATCCTTGGTGTAGAAATCCATGTCTAACATCCCAAATAATATTTATTTATCTTTAATAATGGTGTAGAAATCCATGTTTAACATCCTAAATTCTCATTGGTGTAGAACGCCATGTCTTACCCCCAAAATTTCATTAGTATGGAATACCATTAATGCTGACCAAAATCACATTGGTTTTTATTTTTCATATTAGGTGTAGAACACCATGTCAAACACCCCAAACCTCATTTTTGTAGAAGTCCATGTCTAACACCCATAATCCCATTCACTTTTTAATATTATTGGTTCTGAAATCCAAGTCTAACAACCCAAATACAATTCATTTATTTATATTACTGGTTGAGAACGTCATGTATAATAGCCCAAGTCCCATTCATTTATTTATATTATTGGTGCATAATATCATGTCTAACACCCCAAATCTCATTCATTCATTTATTTTATTGTTATAGAACTCCATCTATAACACTGAAAATCCTATTGGTTAAAAACATCATGCCTAACACCCAACATCCCGTGAATTAATTAATTCAAATATTAATTTATCAATCAGTTAATTAATTCAACAACTAAATTATAACAACAATTTCTTATTAATTAACTTTTCAATTAAAAAACATTTCAAAATTGCATCATTCAATATTTAATAAAATAGTTAATTATCATCGATCCCAAATAATGTCAACATTATTATTTACTCAACATTTAATTATCCAAATTTTATGATCAAATACATAACTCAAAAACTTGATCCAGTAATAATTAATTCTCACAATTAATTATATTATACAAAAATACCTAAATCCCATTATTTAATTTGACAATTAAATAATAATACCCACTATTTCCATTTCTCATTGTTAATCTAACATTAATTATCTCAATTAATGATATCAATATCTCGTAATTAATATACCATTGATTATATCAATTCATAAGATCAATATATAATAACATATATACCATTAATTATATCAAATAATGACATCATTGTCTCATAATAAATTTTCTATTAATTTTATAAATTCATGACATCCATATCTCATAATTAATTTAACATTAAGTTTCTCAATTATTGACATAAATAACTCATAATTAATCTACCATTACTTATATATCAATTTCAATAACCGAACAAACTGCATTACTTATTTTTCAAATTAATTAATTTTAAATCATTCAATTGTGTCAACTCAATAGTCCCCATAAATAAATTTTATATGTTATTAATTTTAACTAATTAAATTGTGCCAACAAAACATCCCCCATTAATTATTTTGATAATTAATTAATCCCACTTATTTAATTGCGTCAACATAACAACCCCCATTAATTAATTTTCCAATAAGTTATTATAACTTCTCCAATTTCATCTACACACCAATTCCCCTTAATTAATTCATTAATTAATTTTAAATTTCAAACTACATTCATTAATTCACAATTAATTAAATTCACCCGATTCAATTAATTACCCAATTAATTGAACTTATAAATACAATTTTATTAATTGGTAATTAAATAATTATATTCACACTTCAATTAATTCACCAATTTTATAGTTATGTTCACTCCATTAATTTATCCAATTAGTTATTTAAACAAATAAATAATCACACCCATAATATCCTTATCACATAATTAATATATCATTAATTATCTCAATCTACATTGTTAAAATATAATAACAAATATATCATTAATTATCTCAATTCCTGAAAACAATATCCCAAAAATATCTCTACAATTAATTATCTCAAATCACAAATCAATATCAAATAATTAATTATACAATTAATTATCAGAAATAAAAATTCTATATCACATAATTAATTGTAAAATTAATTATCTCATAAAAACAACTGAATATTAAATAATTAATACTACAATTAATAATCCATATTTAAAAACTTAAATATATCAATAATTAAGTTGTCAAATAATTATTCTATTTCCACAACCTCTAGCTGTCCATACTTAATTCAAAATTTAATTGTACCAAAACAATAATTTTATAGTCTCCTAATTAATTCACCAATTATTTATTCAATTAATAATGACAATATCACCTAATTAATTGTTTAATTTATTATCAAAAATCATTAAACTTGAATCTCATAATTAATTTCACAATAATTTATACATGATCTAAAATTTCAATATACCAATTTTAAATATATGTTAATTAATTAATTAAACTTGTAAATTAATTTAACCAGGAATTAAATTTTCTAAATAACTAAAAAAAATTATACAATCACATGCTTATAATTTATATTAAGGCTATAGGATTTAAATTTTCGACCACCTAACTCAAGAACGGTGATGAATACTTTTGAAGTGGATCCATCTAGAATGAAATAAAGAACACGTTCTGCATCTGAGACCTAGAAGGTGCATATATTTTTTTCATTCGAAGAAGGATGTGCGCGAAGGGGTTTTAGTCCAAAGAGGAATCTATACAGAGGTGTGCTGAGGACGTTCAGTCCAAGGAGGAAGCTCTGTGGAAAGGAAATGAGGGGTTTAGGTCTAAGGTGAAGGTACGACGATGAGTTTCCATGCATGGAGGAGGTGTGAGGAGGCTCTACATCAAAGAGGGTGGTCCGAAGATGATTTATTGAAGAGAATATGGGTGTTTCTAAGGTTACATAACACTGGATACATTATTTTAATAATATGGGCATGAAAATTACATGACGTGAATCATTATTTCACAATGTGTATTGACCTGTAAATTATTTTCCATTTTTCCAGCGCAAATCCTGTAAAACCAAAAAAATAATAATAAAATACTATACGTGGTAAAAAAATCAGACATGGTGAAATATTACACATGATGAAATCATATTATATGTTGTGAAATAATATACATTTTTAAATATAATTACATGTGGTGAAATCTTACACGTGGTGAAATATAATTACACATGGTGATATCTTATTTCATGGCATGTCGACATTTAGTGAATACTAGTTATAGGGGGTGTAATTTTTCAAGGCGGTGAATTATGTTATCTATAAATTATATTCATAAAAACCCATATTGAACAAAATTTTAAGAGATTCATACCTATAAAAAGACATGATATTAAAATTTCCACACCATATGACAGCTCATCCTCAAGCTGTACTCCCTAGTATATATAAGAGTTCAATTCAAAAATATCTGTCTACTGAGCCCTAGAATCCTCTTATCTTACCCACATTCCCTCCTGCCCTCATCCATGTATCTAAAATACAAGAAATATATGCATGGGTTTATCATTAAAACATTATCTATATGATCCGACCCACATAATAGATGCTCCACATTGGAAAAAATAAATATCAAGATCAAATTAAACAATATACCTGACATATTTCCCAACTCATTGTTTCCAACAACCAAAAGAATAGAATCCAACATTGAGACATAGCCTTTCCATCATAAACTCCTTTTAAAGGACGTACATCCACTGCCTCCAAGGACTATATATCTATTCCCTAAATAATTTAAACATGGAAACTACAGGTTCTTCATTGAAATTTTGATTCCACCTCTTCAAGCCAATGATCATACTCAGTGAACATTCTGTTGAAACCTCACTCACCATCTTTGGAGAATGGTTTACAATGCCTATCAAAAAAATCAACCACTACAGGCTATGGCCCCTAATTTATTGACATTTATCCCCTTTTATAAAATTAATCAATAAACTATTGATGGAGTATCCATCACCATCTATAACCACATATATATATATCACTTAAAATAAAAATATCCAAGGGGCCCTATATCCAACCTAACAACCTCTAAATATCTAGGCACAATGCTAGATATTTATCAGTGTACCCTGGAATATGTTAAGGTTGGGGACATGCTCTTAACTAATTAAAAGTACATTAATAAGTTGTCAATGAACTCCATTAAAAATCCTTAATTAACTATGTAACCTCCCACTATCAAAACAGATCAACAAATCTATAGTCTTGGGCTTACCGACTATCCAATTATCTCACAACCCTAATAAAAAACATGAGAGTTGTTCACACAACCCATAACCAAGTTCTAAAATTAGGGCATGGTAACAACCCAAACTACCCACATCAAAAGGTAAAATAAAAAAATTATTTATTTTTATTTCACAAATATTTTCATAATTAAAGAGAGGGATTTACACAAAACCATATCAAGTGTTTCCCACTTTATCCTACCAAACAATAAAAACTATGGGACAATCCCTACCCTTAACCATCCTACTCCTAGGTCCTGGTTAATAATGGTAAACAAATTTTTCATTTTTTTCATTTACACTCACATGTGTTATCATCTTGTATCATTTTAAAAACCATGTGAATTTCATTTTTGGAACTATTTTTAGGTCAATTTAATATGAAAGAATAAATCGTTCAAGTTCATCAATATACCCAAACCCCATTTTCTATGCTTTCCTTTTGATTATTCTTGTCAAAACATAATCTGAAGTGACTTGAATGATTCTTTAAGGCTCAATTATCATGCCATTCATGTCCATGAGTCAATATAAAATAAATCTCAGAAACAATAATCACATCACACAACAATTGTATAACCCATGGGAAACTAACATCAAATGTAACTACACATATCAATAACAATAATCCCAACCTTGGACCATGGATTTTACCATCATATATGGGGTAGTTACTCACATGTACGAGGTCTTAACAATGACCTGAATAATCCAATTATCATATCTACATTTCCCACATAGTTATAAAAAATAAAACAAAATAAAATCCTCTAATACAACTAGGAAACATCCCATCTTGGGTTCCACACATCGATGCCCAAATTCGGTACACTACATGACCTCAGGCATGCCACCTTATATGCTAGATGCTTTCGACTATGAGCGATGGCCATATATCAATCACGGGGAGACTATACCTTCTTTTATAAGAGTAAAACACTACAGAAAACATTTTAAAAAATGTGAATTTATATATTAGAATAAACAATACCAATGTTCTTGGATAACAAAAAAATAAAATATTTAACTGAAATGGGATGCATGTTATGTGAATGAAAGATTCAATGTTTCTAAAATGAAAATAATGTAATGACACTAGTGACTATGTTGTGGCTCCCGAACCATGTCAAGTTACCTCTTTCATGCTCTATCGAAAAATAGAAATCAAATCTAGTTCATTTTCCTATAACCTATCCTATAACAGAAAAACCTATTCGAGAACTGATCGGGAATCCTGAGTATGATGTGAGGACAACTCAGTAGTCTACCAAAGATCATGTCTAAAACAAATCTATTCAATAACAAAGTATGTAGTTCTATAAATAAAATAATTATAATTTAGAATTTAATTATTTTAACATTATTAATTAATCTTTATTAAACCACATAGACTATTGGGTTTGAGCCAATCCACACATTCAGTTCACAATTTATACATTTTAATTCATTGTGTAGAATTTCATGTCTAAAAACCAAAATCCAATTATTTAACATTATCACTGGTTTATAATTCCATATCTAACACCCAAAAATTACATTATTGTATGAAGCTATCTATAACAATTAAAATATCATTAGTGTATAATTCCATGTCTGGAACTTAAAATTACACCAGTTAATGAGAACAAATTTCATATCTATCACCCCAAATCTGATTTGGGTAGAATAACATATCTAAACCCTAAAACCCCAATCATTTATTTATATTGTTGGTGTGTATCTATCACCCAAAATCTTGTTCATTTATTTATAAAATTTGTTAATAAATCCATCTCTAACACCAAAAATCTCATTCATTTATTTATAGTATTAGAACATAATGTCATGTTTAACACCCCAAATATAATTAATTTATTTATTTTATTGGTGAAGAATGCCATGCCTAAAACTAAAAATATCATTGGCGGAGAGTAAAATGTCTTACACCCAAAATCCCATCCATTAATTAATAGATAAATTAATTAATCATGTCATTTTATTAACTCAAATACTAATTAAAAACAACATATTCCTATTAATATACTCTACAGTAAACAAAACATTCAAAATCTCAACATTCAATAATTAATTAAAAAATTAATTATCCTCGATCCCAAAAAAATTATTACATGATAATTAAATCAATATTTAACTATCCCTAATTCTCTATAAAATACACAACTAGACTATCTCAATCCCATAAAAATTAATTCTCAAAAATAATTATCTTAATAAAAAATCCATATATCCCATTATTTAATATAAAAATTAAATAATCATACCCACAATTTCAATATCTCTTAATTAAAATAACATTAACTATCTCAGTCCAGGATATTAACATACCATGGTAAATATTCAATTAATTATCTCATTTCATGACATTAATATCTTATTACTAATCAACCATTAATTATCTAAATTCATGTCATCAATATTTCGTAATTAAAAAACCATTTATTATCCCAATTCATGACTTCAATATCTCATAATTAATCTACCATTAGTTATCACAATAAATGTCTCCAATATCTCATAATTAATATAACATAAATTATCTAACAATTGAAATAACACAACAGTCCACATTAATTAATTGACCTATTAATCAATTTTAACACATTCAATTGTGTCAACACAATAGTTCCTATTAATTTATTCACAAATTATTTAATTATAACTCATTTAATCGAGTCAACACAACATTTACATTAATTAATTAGGTGATTAATTAATCAAACTTATACAATGGATTCAATACACAGATACTGATTAATTAATTTTTTAATTAATTACTCTAACTTATTCAATTGAATCAACCCACCAAATTCTAATAACTAATTATCCGATTAATTATACATTTCAAACCTCATTAATTAATTAAAAATTATTTATATTAATCTTTTTTTAATTAATTTTCTTATTAAATGTACAAGTCAATTATCATTTATTAATTATAAATTAATTAATTACATTCACCCCATTAATTAATTTTGAAATTAATTAATTGCAATCACTTATTTCATTTAAAACATTATTTAGTTTACTAATTAAATAATCACTCCCATAAATTATATATATAATAATCAAAATATCATTAATTATATTGATCCACGATGTTAATATAACAAAATTAATCTACCATTAATTATATAAATTCAAAATATCACTATCAAATAATTAATTCTGCAATTAGTAATCTTAAATCACAACACAATGTTACATAATTAATTATCATAAATCAAAATTCAATATCACAAAATTAATTGAATAATTAAATATCTCAATTAAACAACTCAATATCACATAATTAATTCTATAATTATTTATTCATGTTAACAAACTTCAATATATCCATAATTATATTGTCAAATAATTATTTAATTTAAAAAATTTGCAAATAACCATAATTAATTCAAAAATTTATTATACCCAAAAACAATTTCAAAGTATCATAATTAATTCACAAATTAATTATTCAATTAATAATTTAAATATAAAATAATTAATTTTAAAATTAGTTATATATAATCAATAATCACAATATCTAATAATAATTTTAACAATTAGTTATACCTGATTTAAAATTCAAATATCCAAATATCACATATCATATATTTAATTTTTTCAATATATAAATTAACTTTCTCAAGAACAGAATTTATAAACATCTAATATAAATAATAAAACTGCATATGTATAATTGTAATGAAGACTTTGGGATTTTAATTTTAGACCACCGATCTCAATAACTTTGATGAGTTCTTTCCAACAGAAATGCCCAATTTGAAGGGGATACATAAACAATGTGATGAAGGACACAATATCAATCTGAAACCCAGGAGGTGTGAAAATAGTCTTCTATCAATGACGATGGTACGTGTAGGGGTTTTGATCCAAGGGAGAATCTCTATAGAGGTTCTATGAGGTGTTTTTTCCAAGGTGGAGGTTCACCAATGAGTTTTGTTCCATAGTGGTGGTGCACCTAGGCTCCAATTTGAAGAGGGAGGTCTTTTGATGCTTTATTGTGGATAATAGTCGTGTTTGTATGGTTAAAAGACACATTAGGTGTTATTTTAATTTACAGTTCCTGATTATTACATGATCTAAATCCTCAGTTCACATCGCCTAAAGACATGTAACTGGTTTCCCATTTTTCTTGGGGAAATCTCATCAAACTATTTAAAAAAGATTAATTAATGAATAAATGTGTTTAAATCCAATTACATGTTGTAAAATATTAAACATGGTGAAATATTACCTATGGTGGTATATAACTACACATGGTTAAATCTAACACTTGGTGAAATCTAATTACTTGCGGTGAAATCTTATTTCATGACATGTCAACACATCGTGAAAACTTCATATAGGGGGTGCAATTTTTCTAGTTTGTTAATTAAATTAAGTCGTGAATTAAATTAAAAATAACCCATCTAAACCAAACCATGAAAAATAATAAAACCAAAAAAAATATTGTATCATACATTATGAACCAGTTGTTCAAATATATATGTTTCTATGGATACTAATCATTTATGGTAATTGGATGAATCATAATTTCATCCTTTAAATATTTATCTAATAAAATGTAACATTTATGTATGAAAATTATGGTTCACTATAATTATTCTCTTATTTTATTCATAATTTATCTACCACATTTTCTGTATTAAAAATCATTATCATCAAATATGGATTTGATGAAGCAACATTCAAATATAAAAAATCAATATCATGATAATAAAATCATAAATTAATAGATATTTAAATTGTTTTTTAATATTCTCTTAACCATGAAAGGTATCTATAGATTTGCCTAATACCAACAATAATGAATAGTTACATTAGAAACTCCTTAATATGAGATTAGAAGAAATTAATTTACATTTTTATATATTCCTCTGATCTTTAGGGATTAAAGTTTTAGATAATTTGGAAAAACCTTACATGAAAAATTGGATAGTTTCAATGTGTGTAAATTTGTTTCCACATAAACATGGACTTGTGTTTACACCCATATTTTTGTTAGGACACTTTTTATTCTCTTAAGATAATTCCTAATTGATATTTTTGAAATTTATATAGTTCCAAATCAACATTACATCTTGTGAAAAAAATTTAAAATTTTTTATGAGAAAAAAAGGCATATTAAGGAACAAAAACATAAAGGAATCATTTTCTACTAATGAAAACATGAAATTCCACAAAAATATTTACATTTTCCCAAAAATAATATGTGAAAAAAATTCCATATAGAAAATAAAAAATTTGTTAAATACAGAATTTGATTAAACAATATTAAGAAGAGAAAGAAACCCATAATGCATCTTGATTCATGTGTGAACTCTGGAAAACCATATGAAACATTTTTAACACTAAATGTTCATAAACATTCCATTATGAATTAAAGAAGTTTTTGGTAAAATCCATTTTTCAATAATTATATATGTATTATTGAGAATCATATTCACAATACATGTTCAATCATCTCTATACTATATCAAAAATAACTTACTTCCATTTATTTCTATAGGATTAATATACCTTGTAATCTCCACCAATTTTTACCTTCAAGGAATAAATCATTACCCATTGGATTAGACATATTTATCAGTATCACACATATTAATGAACTATATCGGGATTATAAAGAATAAAATATCATTTTCAATTATTATATCAAGAATTAAAAAAATTCACCTTTCCCTTTTAAATCATAGATCTTTTTAAAAAATCATTTAATATAATAAGAAAATTACTTTAACTTATTTTATAATAATAATAATAAATATAATATTCGATTATAAATTCATAGAAATGATAAATTTTAAAAATTTAAGGAGTAATATATACTATCAAGATCCATATAGGCATTCCTATTAATCATTAAAAAGAATAATAGATTTGATTTTTGTAAAAAAATGTCCAGTCATATATATTAAAAAAACCTTCCTCCCTCAATTTTGTAAAAATTCAAAAATAACCCTTAAGAAAAAAAAATCCCTCTTAAATAATGCTAAATAAAGTAAAATATACACTTAACTTTACATTATAATCCTTTAGAGTATAATTATTAACATTCTTGATTCATTTAATTTAACCATTACATGTAATAAAAAATAGTTGGAAATAAAAAATTAAAACAAGATTTATAAAAGTCCCTTACTTTGGGTCTCGACTCATTTTGTAAATATGAGAACTCTACAATTAATTAAATTATATTTGGTTTATTCTTTCCAAAAAACCATTTTCATCCTCATTCCATTATCATTATTCACATTATTTTAAATTTTACCATGTTTTATTTAGTTATTAATATGGTTATGTTCATGTTGGATATTTTGAGGACATTTGATGTGCATCCTCAAAACAACATCAATGTTTTGACCATGTGTAAAGAGGATATGGTAAAATTAAATAAAAATATTAAAACTATTGTAATTATAATTTTTATATATTATATACACTTTTAATCTCATCCATGTAAGGGAATTATGTAAAATGAATCAAATTGTTTCAGGGAGATGGTAGTTTTTACACACCGATGAACACCATTTTCATTTATTACTAGGTGGAAAAAGGTGCATTATATTTTAATTTTATATAATCAGAAATATTTTTAAAATTTCATCTTTATTCATCATTTTTATCCTTATGAGCAGGCTTGTGAGGTGAAAATGAAAAATAAATCACATCTCTTTGTGGATTTTATAGTCCACATGTATTCAAAGATGATGTTTTTATTTCCGGTAGATTATAAAATGAGATGAAAAATGTTTTTACCATAAAAATAATATCATTTTTGTATATTTAATATACGCATGCTCCTATTTTTAAATTTATGTATATGATTGGACAAAGGTAGAATAAGAAATAAACCAAACAGACATTGTTAATATTTATTCATATTCTTTGGAAAGCCACCAATGGATTACACCTTAACCCTTCTTAGGATGATCTTTTCTTGATATTGGTACCTACAAGATGTTTGTAGGGTTGTATGGAAAGAAAATTGTTCGTTATTTACTAATCATGATACATCATATTATGTGATGAATTTATGGGATTGATGGCCTTTTATAAGTGAGGGGGAGTGGTGCATTTGTAAAAACATAAAACATATAAATATATTATAATTCTTTCTCAAAGGAATGTGGTAAAAATGGATTTTTTTTTGAAGAACATATTATATAATGTATAAATTTACACAAAAATATTATTTATAATTTTTTTAGAAATTTTATGACTTATGTCTTATTTTCTCTCCACCCCCACCTGTTAACCCATTTAACCATTACAAGGGCGATAATGTGTTACCATCGTAACAATTTTATATGAAAAAAATGAAATTCATAACTTTTAAAAAATTAAAACCTCATTATTTCAAATATGAAAAATCCATTTTTCCAAATTAAATTTTAATATTTTTTATAAATTTATTTTAGAATAAAAATATAAAACACAATGAAATGTTTTTTTGGATTAATTCTATTTTATGAAAATTATATTTTTTACCCTAATAATATATATTTTTGATTGATATAAAATTAATTGGTTTTTTTATTCAAAATATCCTACTATGAATATACAAAATATCCAAAGAATTATACATTCTATATTTTTTAAAATAAATAACTGTTTTAGTAAAAATTTTATTTTTATTATTCTCCCAAAAATCAATCTCTTTATAAAAATTAATAAATCACTCAATGATATATTTTATATGATAATGTCAAAAATAAATTTTATTTTATCAAAACAGATTTCTAATATGAATACATTTAAATTTTAAACAAAACCATCTAATACATGGAAAATGATTTTAGTTACGTAGAACTATACATTTTTCAATTAAAAAATCATTTAAAATAATTTATAAAAAATTAATGAATATAAATAAAAACATAAATACTTATAAATCATAATATTGTTTTTTATTAACATTATATCGGTTTTCAATTTTATGGTCACTTTTAAGACACTATTTCGATATTCACTACAATTTATGATCATTTATTAAACAGATCTAAGGATTTATTATAAACATTAATATTTATGAGTTCAGAAAATGTATACCTTGTCTCCAAAATATGTTGACGATAAATGTCCATGTCAAGGGAGGTATAAGATGTACTATTTTGTTAATAGTATAAAAGATTAATATTTTAAAATATAAGAGGAATTTTAGAGGGTTCAATAGTGATCTCAGGAAATTGAGGTAATAAGAAGGTGTTAGGATGGTTGAGTTGTGTATACACAGTGGAAAACAAGTTATAGGATGAAGAATGGACCAAATTACCTAAAGGGTTATATGAAACACCATATATAGTTTCAATATTGTATTAATTTTATAAAAACAATTCTAATGTATTTTATGTTATATGATATAAAATAACATTGCAAAATTATTGTAAATTTAAGTATGAAATAAAAATTATTGAAGAATATATAGAAAATGATTAAATTATTCATCAAAGAGATGAATTAAAGTCTTTTAAAATCAAATAGGCAGATTTAATATGTTAACTCATATGAATAATTGATTTGAATAAAGGATGTGTATTTATATGTTACAATCACTATATGATCAGAGATATATGGAAACAATTGGTTGTTATGAATAATAAAAAAGATGGTAATTATGTACAAGATTTTTTATTGATCAAATTATATATAATATTAGAAAATAAGGAATGGATCAATGTAGTTTTATCTGGGATAAGATACATTAACGAAATTATTTAGACAATATGAATGAAAACTTTCCCGTAGAAATGATATATTTTAAATGATAGAATAATTTTCAAAAATAATTATACAATCATATATAATTATATATATTACTTTTTTTTTTAATATTTCAATTTTTTAATGTTCTTAAAACTGATAGAAGTGTTATTCTCTAAACATGTGTTTGGATTTTAGAAAAAGTATTCCTAAAAATACAATTTCATTGAGGATTGTGGGAGTATGGTTGATATTTAGGGATGTTAAAAGTGAAATAAATAAATGATTCTACCTATCTAATTCAAAGTGAATTTCTATTTATATTATAAAAAATATTAAGGTATATTTGTAAATAATAATCTTAATACACAAAGTTATACTTAATTTTTTTCAAATAATTTCAATGAAACTTTTGAAAATTCTAAAAACGTTGCATGATATTATGGAATGAGCTAAGGTAATATCAATCGAAGCTATTGAATTGGTTTTCCATGTATCACAAAGGGAATTGGTGATCCCTATATACTATAAAAATGTGCATGGGAATCACAACACATGGATTGAAAATTATTTTTCCCTCATATAACAACATAACTAACAAATGGGATCAAAAATGATAAATGAATTACTAAACATCCAATCCAAAAATATAGGACATATTTATAAATGAATCAATAATAAAAAAAGATATTAATAAATCTGATGTAAAAAACAAATCATGCTAAAATGGACTCTATAAAAAAAAGATGATGAAAAGCCCCACTCCTATCATAAGCCTCTATTAAACCCATGAGCATTATACAATGAACTATCTCCATAGGAAAAATAAATAAAACTAATTGAAGAAACTAATATCCACCTATATCATGGGACCTGTAAAATATATTCTTCATCTAAACACCCCACCATGATACCACCTATTGAAACTATGAATTATATTTCATGTTACATCGTAAAAATAAAAGTTCATAATATAATAAAAAAATATATTTTATATAACTATTTACAAAGAAAAACATAACACATCAACGTATTACTAATATTATCATTTCTTGGTGATTTTTAAATGAAAAAAATATCACATGAAAAATATTTTTCCCAACTGAATCCAACATTTCTTAATTTTTTTTTTAAATTCCAACTAAAAAACCATATCACAAAAATGTATTTTAAAATATACATTTCAAAATGGAATTCATAAGAAAAATAATGTGAACATAACACATCAAGGGACATAATATTCAGGTCACAAGAATAGAAAATAATCCCTAATTACATTGGTTCCATGAAATAATGAAAAAAATAGGTGATAAAATCAAAGAAAAAAGAACCCCCCCATAAAAATTATGATAAATTTGATCCTAGTGACAGGAGAATAATCCAATATTTCTTGTAATAAAGAACTAAAATGATTCTAAGGAACCATGTATTTAACCAATGAACCAACCAACAACCCTTATAGTGCCATATTTATGTCAAGAAAATAATATCCATAGAGCTCTTTCCTAACATACAAAAAAATAAACTCTCTATGGAAAATGCATACTAAAGATCCCTTTAAAACAATCATGTTGTAGCCAGGAAACAATGCCTAATAAATTTTTTAAATATTATGGTTTTCCCTTACATAAGTCATATAATATGTTCATTATACTCCCTTGAGATATTAAATGGCAGTGAGAACAAATACTGATTACATAAAAAAGATATAAAAGATTTGAAATATCTATTGGTTAATCTCTTTCACCTTTACCATATCATCCACAACCACATCATAGAATAACAACATATATGGATTTATCAATACAATATATCCCTCTGTGGTATAACAAGACACCACTTGTTTAAGAATAATCACCTCGCATTCAATAAGGTACCAGATATTTTCATGAAAACTAATTTTTTATAATGTTCTTAACGGAACATTTTTAAAACAGACTTGCAATGAAAATATAACTCTCACTTTATAACATTTTTTTTTCAATGAACTCTTCTACCCATATTTTGATAAAAAAATTGACCCACAAATGTGAACATGAAATTACCTTATTAAACATATAAATAAACCTAGATTATAAAAATTGTAAAAAAAATTATTAACAGGGGTAAAAGTACCCTTTTACATTTAAAATTCCTATTTTATATGTTTCAAACACATTAAAACACTCAAAAAAATTAGTTTGAAAATCAATTGTTATAGAAATTACCATTTAATATCAAAATAGGAATCAATAACCTATTTTAAAAAATTCATAAGATTTAGGAAGACACAGTCATTTTTACAAATAGAAGGATAGTAATCCAATTCCATTGAAAGGGTTAAACCATTTAAAAATCATTATTTGTACCTTATGTGACTATTATATAGGAATGACATTAATAAACACTTTAAAACCAATAACCATATATTGGAATGTATCAAAAAGTGAAAAAACAACCACCCTAGTTCAATAGTGAATAAGTTAGAAGTCGACACCCATGATACAGAATGATTAAAAATGTTTAATGGGGATATATGCACGTAATAGAAATGAAAACCATTAGAATAAAACTTTTCATCCCCTCTATATAAACACCTATATCCTAAGATTTTACGGGAGAGGGATAAATCAAATGGGGGAGTATACGAGGAATGATGAAAGGAGGAACCTGAAAGAAAATAGGATTAAAAGATATTTAACCCACATTAATTGTAAGATAATACCACTAAAATACAAGGAAAAAGGTAGGTGGATCAAATTATGTAGGTGCCTTCTTAATTTGAATGATATTGTAATTAAAAGAGACCATGTTTTTTTAAATCAAATGGGGAAAATTATAAGATTTACATTTATTGAATCTGGGAAAGATAAAAAAAATTTCCAAACGATATGACAACCTGGAAAATGACACACCCTATATAAAAAACAATCTCATTATTTACCTGAGATTCCACACATTTTTGAAAACTAGTGTTTCCACTATGCCATATTGAACAATCAAATTTCATTATCAGTTCACACTTGTGTTTTTCATTTTATAAAACCATTCAAGGGTTGTGTGATGTCTCAATTACATACCAATGTTACCATAGGATTTCTATTTCAATTTGAATATTTGCACATAATTGGGTGACTATTAGGAAAAAAACCATTCCATATCAGTATTATAAAAAAACTCAGCCATGTAAGTATATGTGCAACATTTTTTCAGAACAATGTGTAGAAACCATTCATAATATGAAATGCTAAAAAATTTAAAAATAATTAGTTTTAAGATATTAGAAGCTAAAAAATAACCCTAAATCACATAAAATAAGATGAAATTAAAACTATTCTGACATTGTTTGTAAAACAATTCACACCATCATGCCACTTCCAACAAACATAAAGTCATGGGTACTAGTTGATTAAAACCAAAGAAAATTTATAACATGGATTATAATAATTAAATGAGTTCCCTTGAATAACTGGAAAAATCCTCAAATAACATAGAACTTCTTCATGAAAAATAGAACAATAACTGATCATTTAAATGATCAAATAAATATGACACATGTTATAGGTGTTCAAACTATATTTAATTGATCTAATAATATGGGAAAACTGAAATAATATTTTTTATAATATTGGATTATGTTACCAAACATCCACATTTGTGAAACCTCCATGTGAATTTTAAAAAAATACACTAACCAAAGCCAATTCAAAGAAAATTATTCTTATAAAAAAATTAATGTTATAATAACTCAATAATGTCCTAAAGGACACCAAAAATGGATCCCCATACACATGGTATCCTAAAATCAAAGATCATAATGACTTTGAACATTACTCATTTAGAAATAACATGGTTTTAATCACAGGGTAACAAGATATGTATATGGGAGCTTAAATCCAAAGTCATGGATTATCATCACATGGTGAATTCATTATGAAACTTATACTGGATTCATCCATGGTCTAACTAGAAACAAAACTATACCCCAATATATCCATGAATTCACCATAGGTTTCCTATGTCTAACCCAATAAGAAAATACCAACGAATGGTGTAAACCATTCATGATTAACAAAAAACATCATCAAGTAATGATCCATGCACATTCCCTTAGGACCCATCACTCAAAATGAGAATCCAATGAAAATAACAACGAGGATATAGTTAAACCACAAATTATACAATATCAATAAGAATAAATCCCAAAATGGTTTATAATTAAAAGGGATACAAAAAAATAACCCAAATGATACATCAAAAGATAACCCCCAAATAAATATCAAATATCTCATTGATCTATCAAAAAAATATTCAATAAATAATCAAAACAAAATTGATCACACATATGAGTCTCTAAGGAAATTGACCCTCACCAATACCACAACAATACTAAGGCTATTGAATCTGAACCACTTATATGAAATAACCCCCGTGAAAAGTCTCTCAACATACATGGTCTTGAATAGATCAGAAGTACACTAATAAGGGGAGAAGAATACTCATAAAACACAATTCAAAGTTTGTGTAGTGTTAAAAACTAGAAGGAGTTATGAAACTCCATGATAAACACTGTACTTATAAATTATATCTTTCTTGGAGGCTTACATCAAAAAACATGAGTCATGAAGTCAACCCGTCTATGTCTCCTATTACATATTAATAATTCCAAAAATCAATGATGGGAAAAAACCAATAACCTTATTTAGTGTAATAAGTTCACCCCTTTAGAAACAAAACTCTTTTAAAATGATGGGACAAAGAATAAAGAGTTCAAAGAATTCATTTTGAAAACCAAGGCACTATTAAAATCACGCCTTCTATTGAGAACGTTAAAATGAATATTTTTAAAATTCCAATAGAATACTACTGTTTATTGGGTTATTATTAAAATGTTTTTAAAACTAATTTCAAAAGGAATACTATCATGATTTAAAACCAAAACACCCTTGTGAGATTTTTAATAAAGAAAAATACTTATAATTTGAATAAATTTAAACTAGTAACCCCTTTTTCAAACATGCTCTATGGGTAAAACCCAATTAATCCTAAAAATACAATTTTTCTAACCACCAAACTCCATTAAAATAGTAAACCCACATTTCAAAACACTATATGAACTAAATTATGAAATAAATCATATTTAAACACATTATTCAAATTTGAAAATGAAATGAACAATTTCAAAACAATTCATGAAACAAATATCATTGTGAAAAAATGTTCTGAAGCATTATTATAAATGTGAAAATATTTTTATAATGAAGTTCCTCTTTCAAAAATGAAAAACCAACTCTATTTGACAAGATAACTCGCATAAACAATGTCATAGTACAAGTCACAGTCTGGATCATATTCCATGATGTGAAAATATCTCAATACACATCACAACTCTTTCCCCATTTCCCTTTCACACTAGTTATTCCATACATAACTGGGTATAAATTAGAAAATAAAATTGTTTTCAAAACTATTCTTGTCTTTTATATATAGATAATATTAATGTGTAAATAATATATTATTCTGGACAATGTGTTATGAATTATGAAATTTTTTATTGTATGGTTTTTGAGGACCTACAATAAAACATCATGATTTGATCCAATTTTCCATCTATATTACAAAATATCAAACATGATTCACTAAGGTAACAAAATCCATACCATTTAGGATCAATGAAACATGAAAATATACATCGCACCATAATCCAAAAACACTATAAAAAGGAAATCTATAGTTAATGTCAAAATACTGATCACCCATTGAAATGTGAGGCCTAAAGAGAGATGGATATCTTGATACACTACCCATACCTACTTCAAGAGTCTTATAAACCATATATATACCCAAAAACGTTCCCAAAATCAATAGATTTTTCCAAAACATAGACCCCATATAAAAACTAAGCACTGATAACATTTTGTAGTGAACAAACTTGAGCTTCAATCAAACCGAACTCATGACTCGACCAGCCGCCTGACCCAAAAGGGCACTATTGATTCCCAAGGGAAAAAAAATAGTGCATGAGAATCATGGAACATTCCTTGGGAATTATATAGTCTTTTTATTAAATTTTAAATAATTATATGAAAAAGAAAACCATAAACCGTCCATGCCGGCGATAAGGATAAAACAACAACCAATCCAAAATATACAACATATACCTAAACAATTCAACAATGTAATTTGATAAAAAAAATGAATTATACAGTAACAAAATCAAACAAGACCACATTAAAACTAAATGAAGATATAAAATCCCCACTACTCTGATAATCCTATTTATGAACCATGGTCATGATGAATAAAACCTTGGAATCAAAAGACTAAATGAAATTGAATGAGGTAACCCATATCTTGTTATTTCTTAGGACCAATAAAATATAAGTGTGATCTAAAAATCCTAATAGGTCTCCACTAATATAATATATGTAGTTTAATTAATATTACATCATAAAAATATATTTATAAATATAATAGATATATATAATTTTTCTACAATCCTTTAGATAATGTCAAAATAAAAACATCAAGGATGTGTTAAAAATTTCATCTATTGTTCCATATTAAAATCAAAATAATTACATAGAAAATGTGTCTCCCAGCTGATGTCTAATTTTTAAATCCATAATTTTAAAAATTTCTATTTTAAAACCATATTTCAAAAATTAATAGGTTTCTAACTTTCAAATGGATTTATAATTTTTTTTGAAAACCAGTTTCACAAAAATATTATTGATGATATTCTAAAACAATGTTTTCAAAAACCTTGCATGCCTGAGTATTAAAAATATGAAATTTCAACATTATCATAAAAAATATAAAACACTTTATAAATCATTTTTTTCATTTAAATTTCAACTTTAAAACTAAATTACAAAGTAGAATGAAAGAACATTAAAATTATGATTATCTCATCCTCTATTGAAAAAATTTCACATAAAAAATTTTAAAAGAATTGAAAATGTAAATTTTATAAAAAACAAGGAGAAAAGAAAACATGAAATAACTATAATTTAAAGGTCAAAAAATATGGAAAAAAACCACAAGTACATAGGAATAATTATATAATATAACTATTAAGGGATAAAATCAGAGAAGAAAGAGGAACCCCAAAGAATGATCATAATGATGATCATAGTATCATGTATCTATTTATATGGATCTAGTAATAAATAATTATACTAAGGATAAGGAACCTTGGAAGACACTAAAAATTCAATTAAAATACTTGATAATCGCCCCAAAATATCAAGAAACAATATCCCTAAAGCAGCTTCACCACTATGGGAATAAAAAATAACACTGTATTTGAGGCTTGGTACCCATTTTTATCCAACAATCATAGAGTATCCTAAAAAATAATCCATAGATGAACCAATATCTATAACATAGTTTTAATTCACATAGATCATCTAATATGTTCCTATAACTCACATGAAAATTCAATGAATGTGAGAAAAAAATGGGAAATCATATGAAAAATATACAAAATATTTAAAATTAATCATTCCATACCACCTTCGCCCTCATAATAAAAACCCCATCAACATCATATAATAAAAAAAATTAATATGCAATAATATTAAACACCCACACATGGGATCAAAATCCACCTTGGTCATAAAAAAATTCACTTAAGGCTCAATGGGGTCACACAAGTTTTAATGAAAAATAATTATTTATAATGTGAAAAATGTTACTTTTTCGAAAAATTCATAGAAATTAAATCCAACGCACATTATTTAATGACTCTTTCAAAATAACTCTTGGGGCCAATTTATCTAAATAAATTTGAAGATAAAATGGGAACCCTAAATTCTATTAAAATAGCATTTTAAATCTACAAGGGTTTCAAGTATTTTAAAATATTAGAAAAAATGGATAACATACCCATTTCAAGACGAATATTCCATGTAAAACATTTAAAAACCATTTAAACAGTCAAATACGTTGATAAAAAATTAATTGATACATAATTCCCAGTTATAAATCCTTCTCAGTTTCAAGAATTACTTTTGAAATGTGTTTAAAGCTTTAAAGATATACATGGGAAATTTCAAAAACACATGACATGGTATCCTATTCCATTAAATGGGTTAAAACGATTAATAAAACCTCATTTTTCTCTCATGGGATGCATACATAGAAATATAATTAAGGTATAAACAAATTAAAACCAAAAACATTTGAAATAATGAAATATAAGGTGAAAAAATTTGAAAAGATTCCAAGGATCAATGGGGAAGTAATGTCTTGTATTCTCTATTTATTATTTCCAAATATTATATGTATTATTTTAGGTACCAGGCACTGAGATGATGTTCAGTTCTAGTAGTCATTGTGCCTGGAATATATTTCTGAAATATATAAAATTGCATCAATGTGAGGATTACCTGAAAAGTGGAGTAACTTCCATATTGGTGTATAGATTAGAAATTTTAGGGAGTTTTTGTACTTAGAAAGTGAGGTTTACCCTAGGAATGACCTAATAATAATCAAATTAGATTATTTAGGGAAAATTTATTAGTGGAAAATAAATAATGAAAATAATTTAAATAAATTAGTTTATTTAAATTTTTGATGTAGAAATTGGATAGTATTTAAATAGAAAATTATTAATAAATACCATGGTTAGTCACAAAACCCTAGAGCCTTTGGAGTACCATTAGCAATAGAAGTGGAGAATCTTGTAAGGTGAACAATGATGATGTTGAAAATTTAATATAAAATTGTATCATATTTGAAGAATCTTTACAACAACAACTATGATACATCATTCTTCATCAGTGATCAAACCAAGTTGATAATGGTCATGTGATTTAAATTTCATATTCACCATTCTTTAATTATACTATAAATGTGAATCAATCAATGAACATATTTATTTGTGGTTCAAAAGTCTTGTGGGATGGTATAATTCACGAGGTTTTTTATAGGATAATTATCATTGTTGTTATATTTATTCATTTATTTGTCTAAAAAAATATATCGAGATAAAAAATAAAATCAATCAATGTCTATTCATATTGATTAATTTTTTATTTTCTCCCCCATTCATCTTTCTCCATGTGGATTCTTCCTTTGAATGATGGCTCAAAAAACCCAGATCAATTGATTGGGGTGTCCCTCTTTCTTGGAATAATGATCTGAAATCATACACATGGGATCAAAACAACACTAAGGAGGTGTAAAAGGCATATACAACGTTATTCAGATAAAGATGGATCCCCTATCTCGAGATCTTCAACACTCTTCAGTGCATGATGATGAATGATCAAGATATCTGTTTTAAAAATGTACTAAACACCAGAATGTGTTGTTTTTGGGATGGTGAGGCTTAGTCGATATGATGCTAGGATACCAGTGATATTGGAGAGATATTAAAAAGTGATTGTGGTGTAAATTGATAGTGGTGTAGACATAAGAATGAGTAAGAAGAAGTGTCTTTAAGAAAACCTCGATACACATGATGTGTAGCCCTTCGAAACTTGTTGTGTATTCCCGTTTGAATAAATAAGAACATACCTGAAGAACTAAACAATCATGGGGTGGATTAAATGGGTTTCATACATGGAATTTACTCCCCCATATGAAAATTCATGTATCATGTATTTGGGGTTCCTCATGTACTAGTACATAGACATTGGTACATGGTCTGGCACTATGCAATATGACACAACTAGAGTACTAGGATGTGACCCAATGTATAGTGGCACGAAGTGTAACCCCTCTACACACTCTATACTCCACTATACTAGGTAGACATAGTTTGAGTGTCACGATCCATTTTCACGGGAAGAAGACATGGTCAAGGGACACAAAAACTATCCCAACACACACCTTGTCCTCTTCCATACATGGATTAGATCTCTCTTCCTACATATCATAGACAAGATTTTGTTGGTTTTTTCACATTCTAATTTACCTAATAGTTGGTATGAATCATTTACTACGACTAAGACTACGGTTTATACAGTATGAATTCTCAGATACAGTCATTGGAATCCCTCTAAGAGGCCTGGAGTTATATCCTATATTCATCTTCATTCCCTATGTGGATTTATTTTATTGATGTGACCAACACTACACAATCATTGATCTTTTACTTAACGAGTTAATATAGATTGAGTTTGGGGATATCACCCCTTATCCATGGAATTGATCCTAATATGTGAATCATATTCTCTTTAAATCATTCAGCATGTATTCTCTCTCCTGATGATACCAGATATGTAGTACCTCTCAGACATTTGTCATTAATGCTATCAGACTCAAGAATCTATTCTCCCAGAAGAGTTTATTATAGAATCTTCAAACTATAATTTCATATTGGTATAGCATGGTTTTGTATTATATCTAAACTCTTAGTATTGAATTGATTATATTTGGATATTCATGTTATATGTTTTATAGACATATACCTATGTATAGATGACCATATTTCACATTTAGTATAATCATTGTTGTTTTTATGGTTTCGTACGTAGTATTGTTATACTCACCCATTCACTGGCTTTTCCTACATGTGTTGTGTCATGTGTAGAAGATTGAAATTTTGATGGTGTCCTTGGAAGACCAAGACTAGAAGGTTCATTTCGGGTCTTGAAAAATCAAGGTCTGTTCCCGAGGTTTTCAAATAGTATTTCTACTACCTTTATATTTAGGTTGGCCTTGTGTTGTATACTTTATTGTTATGGGCTTGTATTTGGACATGTTTACATTCATTAATTCTTATTATACTCTGGTTGTGGGATATTAATGTATTTATGAATTTGTTGTTTTATTATTTTTAAATTCTAGAAATTTTTAGGCTTGGAGAAGTGTTCATCTTCATATGTACCAAGGAAACAAATCCCTATTACTGATATGCCTACTTTATGCTAGTAACTATCCCCTGTACTATTGAAAGAGTGGTTGGGGATTCTTGTCCTCGTCCCAACATGTATGGGTAATTATATAGTGGTACTTGTGGGGTTTGTATCCCCTTTAGTATTGGGAGTTTGTGAGAATGGTTTTGGGAGATAGTGTTTAGTGTTTTGAGTTATTATTTTATGGTAGGTAATCTAGTGTTGATATGGTAGACGATGTGTCCATACACTTGAACTTTGAAAACTTGTTTTTTTGACTTGTTACATGAGATAGTTGTTTTTAGAGGATAACATGGTATATTCATTTTATAGGAATGGGTAATGATTTGGTGTCCTTCTTGACTCTCCTCCCCAATATACACATTGATCCTGGTGCAACGTTTTTATTTTAGGATTCCCCCACAATGTATGTTATCTAGGATATAGAATCATGATCATGAGGATGATCCCCTCAGTGATGATGATAAGGTATGAGGAACAGTTCCCAGTTGTTAACTCCAGGTGGTCCACCATCCATACCACCCCCTATATAGAAGAATTTGGTTCCTGCAGTACCAGTGGATGAGGGGTGTAGGTTGAGTGCAATTCAAGAGTTTCAGTGATAGAGAACACTCAAGTTCTGAGTAAAACTCTAATGATAGGTTTCTGAGGACTGTCTTGAGGTTTTAACCCCAGTTTTCCATCTATTCAGGACACCTATAGATTATATGGAGGTCCTGGTAGAGATCCTTCTTCTTGGATCAGTAGCATGATGGTGCCGTTTAGTTACCATGTCTTTCGATGAGGTGACTCCATCATAGAAATTGTTTGAGAGTCTCTTTAAAGAGGAGTTATCAACACATAATCTTAGGGTTACACATATACATGACCTTCTTCATCTCCAGTAGGGAGTAATTTTAATAACTTACTATTCAATGAGGTTTACCTACCTCTCAAGGTACTTGATAGATTCTATTTGATATTTGTTATTCAGGGATCAGATTATTGATCTAAGTATGTGAAGGGACATACAAGCAAAAGATACCCCTTTTTTATTCCTAACAATGTTGGGTTTATTGAGAAATATTTGGTGGTTAAGAGTTTCCTGGTTGAGTAGAAATACCTTGTTGTTGTTAGTGGTGGGAAGGTTGGAGCAGATACCTCGGCATGAGAGATCTGATGTGATTCTTAGAGACCTTTATGTGGGATAAATATAATGAAAATAACACATGATCGAATATATTCAGCATAGTGATTAAGGGTCAGGTCTAGTTAGCCCAGATAGATTTGGTTCTACACATGTGATGGCGGGGTACATCTCCCACAGGATTGTCTGACATGTCGTACAACACGAAGAGAAAATGTGGATTGTCCATTGAGTAAGAGATAATGGAAGGAGAAAAAGCATCCACATGGTGAAAGACATGGAAGTGGATCTATGAGAGCATGATAAGGTGGTAAATATTTCAACTTGTTACCAGTACCACCCCTAGGAAGTCTACACTAGGCTCATGGAGCTGGAGGATATAGGTGGGGACATCTGCAGATGGTCAGGGAAAATGACCCTGGGGCTATATGAATGGTTTTAGGGACTATAGTTGTCTTTCATAACTCTACATCATTATTTATAGAAATTAATTATAGTCATTAATTTCATTCCATAAATATTTTTAGTGATATATTGATTATTGTTTAATAGCTAACTTGACCCTATGTATAGAGAATCCTACTCGAGAAGACGTTGTGATCACACACTTGTTCTGACAGTTTAACCTGACCGTTGGATGTGAGAGTTTCAGTTGGATGATCATGTTTTCAATGTCATGGGAATATGCTGTCATTATTTTTATGGAATTTTTATCTACATTTCATGCCCAGATTGAATATTTTAGTCAAAGGGTGTCGTGTGTCCATAGTGAGGGAACAAAGTTCCCCTTTTCAATTAAAATAAATTCCAGGTTGTGCAGGATGGAATCCTACATAAAACGGTGTGGATAATTACTCATTGGTTAGATACTATAACCCTTAGTGCATTAGAGGGAATTATTTTCCATTTTACTATAGAGATTGAAGAGTATGAGTATGTCTTTCTTAAATATGTTTCATAATTACCTTTTTGTTAAGAGATAGATTTGTGTATTGATCTACACCTCGGGATGACACCAATATCTATGCTTGAATATCAAATGTCTCCCACATTGCTTTGTGAGATGAGGGTACTATTGGATTAATTTTAGAGAAATTGAATTGTGGGGCCCAATGATTCCCCACGGGATCCATAGGGTTGTTTTCCCAAAGGGATACATGAGCTTGAGGTTGTGTGCATAACATTAGTAGTTAAACCAGGAAACCTTGAAGAATATGTATCCATTACCAAGGATTTATGACCACTTTGATTAGTTGAGAGGGTAACAATAGTTCTCTAAGGGTGACCTCATATTAGGATATAACCTTCTATGACTATGGGACAAAGACATACAGAATATGACATTTTGATGTATCTACGGTCACAATGAGTAGATAGTGATTCCGTTTGGTATGACGAACGTTCAAGTGGTGTTCATGGGACTCTTTAACTATATCATCCATCCATTATTAGACTACTTCATGGTATTCTTCATAAAAGATACCCTCATGTAGTCAATGTTAGAGGAGGATCATGCAAGGGACATAGGGATAGTTCGGGATATACTCTAAAATAACTCGCTATATGGAAATATATGGGAGATCAATTTCAAGATACAGGTCGTCCATATTATGGGACATTTTATTTAAGAATAAATAGTGGGAGTGGACCCGACCAATGTGGACGCAGTGTTATCATGGGAACCACCTAAGAACATAGTAGTGGTGCAATGATTCATTGGGTTTCTAGGGTATTACTAGAGATTCATACCTGATTTATCCCGAGTATCGGCACCAATGACTTCGTTAACATGAAAGGGTTTCCCATTACCGTGGATATAAAATTTCTAGGAGGATTTCTAGAAATTATGAAGATTTTAACGTGTTCTCTCATCTTGAAATATCTGGAGGAGGCTATCGAGTATGTAGTCTTCTACATTGGATCATTAACTAGGATTGGTTGTGTTTTAATGCAGGGGCATGTGGTCATTGGCTATGGTCCATGTCAGTTGAGACCACATGAGAAAAAACTATATGACCCATGATCTTGAGTTAAAAATGGTATTCTTCTATTGTAATATGTACAGACACTACCTGATGGCCGAGTGGTATATCATCTATTACGATCCCAAGAGTCTCAAGTATATCTTCTCTTAGAAGTACGTCAAATTGAGATAGAGGTATTGGCTAGAGTTCTTCAAGGATTATGACATCAACATCGTCTATAATACTAGGAAGGGAAATGTGGGAGCATAATCTCTTATCATGGGAAAATTTTCATTATTTTTGAATAAGGTGCCAGAGTAGTTGTCCTCATTATATCTATCCTTTTTGGATGGAGATGGAGAATCATACATCTACCTAATGGTTGTCACCCCTATACTTTTACAGACCATTAGTGACCCAAAACATGAGGATACTGACTATGATACACAACATTATTAGATATACAAAGGGAATTCTCTTTATTTTCATTATAAATGTTGTGAGAATGTCATAACATTTAAAATATGCATGATGAAACTAGTGATGTTATAGGAAGTGGTTTGAAGATTGTTTCACACATCTCTTTTGGCGATACATCCTATTTTGGAAAACATATTCCATGACCTATGATGACTTTTTTTGTGGTCAGGGGTGAAAAAGAATTTACAAAATTCATCTTTTAATGCCTTACATGTCATCATGTTATGGATAAGAACCATATCCTATTGGGTTTGACCCAACACTATGAGATGCCATAATTGAAGTAGGATGTTATATCAATAGACTTAATTAGGGTATTACTACGTTTGTCCATGGGGAATGATTCCATTTTGGTGATCATAGATCAGCTTACAAAGTCATCTCACTTCCTATCTATACATGAGTATAGAACATTATAGATCTTGGGATACCTCTATGGGAAATAGAGTGTCAAACTCCATGGAGTTCCATAAACAGTTTTATTCTGATCATGATGCCCAAATTATATCCCAGTTGTGGAAGTGATTAAAGGAGGTGTTTGGGAACAAATAACACTTGAGAATAGTATTCACCCCTCAATTGAAGGTCATATTGAGTAGACCATTCATGTTCTGGATGAAAATCTATGAGATTACATATTAGATTTTGGCAGTACTTGGAAGGATCACTACCACTGTTTGAGTTTACTCACAACAATAGCTACCAATCCAACATCGATATGGAACCATTAGAGTATTTCTATATGAGACCCTACTATTCACTAATTTCATGGAATTTTCTCGGAGAGTCAACACTCATCGACAAGGATGTGGTTCAATCTATGATAGAGAAGTTGAAAATATACTAGGTGTAGAAGAAGACTACACAGAGCCCTTAGGTGTTTTATGATGATAGGTGAGAGAGGCCTATGGAGTTCATGGAAGGAAACCATGTGTTTATATGGGCTTAAACTTGACATGGATTATAAATTTTTTGTTTGGGTGGAAGGATATCTCTGAGTATCATTAGTCCCTTCTAGATACTACTTTTAGTTCGTGAGGTGACATAGAACATTGATATACCTCCACTGTTTGACGTGGAATAGGAAATCTTCCACATGTCACCACTGTGGTGGAATGTTCATGACCCATCGCTCATTATCGATTTTGGTGATCTGAATATCAAGGATGGGGCGACCTCTAAAAATTACATAGTGAATTTTAATGATCATTATGAGTTTATCCTCCACGGGTGATTGATATTTTTTGGTGCATGTCTGATGGAATCGCAAGAATATCCAAGAGATCATTTGGGGAAGGAGGATCAGATTCATACTTAGTACTAACATAATTATTAGTAGACCTTGTTTTTCCTTTTTAGGGACATAAATCCCCACTTTCAACAGAATATAATGTCTCTAATTTTTTTTCTTTTTAAATATTAAATAGATTCTTTTTAAGAGAAGGAGAAAAGACGCTATTCAACATTGAGGACCTGTTTTCCCAAAATAAATGTTTGGAAAATATAAAAAATATTAAATATTGTTTGCATATGGTATTACCAAAAAAGAGGAATACTATGTAAATGTTTCCCTATATTTTTAATATGAGGTATCTTTTGATCTCAAAAAGTGTTGTTTATTTTAGTCGTGACTTAATTATATACATTTCATGTTTTTTTTGAAAATTTCATTGAGGGCATAGAAATTATTAAAATATTTTGAATAAAATATTTTATTTTAAATTTTTTATATAATGAAAGGTTAGTCTTTAAATAGAATATTTTGAGGAAATACCACGGTTTTCCACATAACCTAGGAGACATTGGAGTATTTTTGGGGAGATCTATGGATAAATTTCATACGAAATTGATGACAAAGATGCGAATCAAAGATCGATATTCCTTGAATTAAATAGTTATTTCCAACAATGATATTGATGTACCATTATTCATTAGTGCCAAATTCTAATTGAGTTAGGGTGTTTGATTTAATTTTCTTATTCCATATTCTTAAATTCTATGATGATTGTTAATCAATCAATGAATATTTTTATCCGCGGTTCGATCGACTTGTGAGATGGGATTATTTGTCATATTTTGATTAGAGAATTATCTTTGTGATTCGATATCTTCATATCTTTTCTAAAATAAATGGATCTAGATCAACATGAAAATCAATCGACGTCCATTACTCATGATATATTGGTGCTTTTCTCCTATCGTTTTTGATTCATTGTGAGTGTTCTTATATTGTCCCAAGTATTATCAAATCTCGATCAATCAATAATTACACACCATTTTCTTATCATAATGATCACAAGTCATAGATTTGGGATCATAATGATGTGATGGAGGCGAAACTATGGATATGGAACAGTTTTGGTGATGGTGGACCCCTGATCTTGTGGTCTTCACTGTTCATTGGTCGGAGTTGAATAACAATCAATAGATCTACTTTTTCAACGGATTAGACATTAGAATATGTAGTTCAGGTGATAATGAGGCTTAGGAGAGATGATCCAATGCTATCAGAATGATTAGATCCAGATTCTATTGTGATGGTGGCATGGATGCAAGAAGGAATAAGAAGAAGAGTTTCTATAAAAACATGATACACATGGCTTGTATCCCTTGGCTACACAGCATGTATCCCCTGTTGAATGAATCACCACATAACTGATGATGTACAAAGACAATAGGTGGAGTACATGGGTTTCCTATACGATGTGTACTCCCCCACATGACAATTACACGATCATATACATTATCAACCTTGTGTACTGGTACAAATGCATGGGTACATGGTTTGATGACATGTACTTGCATAATAATGGAGTATACAAATAGGACATGGTGTAAAGGGACATAACATGTAACCCTTCTACGTTGTTGTTTACTTCTATATACAACATGGAAATGGTTTGAATGACATAGTCCATTTACAAGGGCCGAATCTAGGGTCCAGTGACACAGTGTGTAGCCACTCCACACACCATGTTATATTTCATATATGGATTAAATCTCTTGTCTTATATATCATGTAATATAATCCTTATGGTTCTTTTCCATTAACATTTCTCTAATGGTTTGTATGAATAATTTCGTACTCCAAGGACTATAATACCTTTATTAGGACATCATAGATAGAGTCTTTGCAATCCAGTTTAGATTCCTAGAGTCATATAATTTATTAATATTCATTCCCTAGGTGAATCATATGGTATTAATGTGACCAACACTATGTGGGAGCCTATAATTTACATATAAGGTAAATCCAGATTGAGTTTATTAGTATCAACACATAGACGTTTTAGTGATCCTCATTTGTGTATAATATTCTCTACAGATCATTAAAAATGTATTCTCAATCAGGTTGAGACCTGACAATTAGTTCCTCTTGAAAAAATATCATTAGTGCTATCGGACTCTATAGTGTGTTTTCCCAGATAAGTTTTTTATTGAATCCTTGAGCTAGAATCCTAGGCTGATATACTAGGGGTATCTCTTAAATCTAAACTACGTTCCTTGGATTGAGTATTTCTAGTTATTATTGTTATATGTGTTATTTACATATAAATTTATATTGCTAACTATATTTAAATTTTATTTAATAATTTTTGGTTTTTGGGGGTGTTTGTTTGAGTATTATTATACTCACCACTATGTGGGATTTTCCCACATTTGTCATGTCTTATACAAATGATCAACCATTTGATTGATACCTAGGTGGACCAGGACCAGAAAATACTTTGTGAGACCGGTCAGACCGAGGTGTGTTCCAACGGATTTTAAAAAATATTCCTAATACCTATACATTTAGGTTAGACTTGGGTTATAGAATTATTTTTTTTGGGATTTTATTAATCACGATTTACATTATTTACATCCTATCATACTCTGGTTGTAGGATATAGATGTATTCATGCCTTCATTCATTTTTTTTTAATTTATTCATTTTTTGGGATCGTAGATGTCTGTTTGTTTATAGGTACATAGGAAATTCCACCCATGTTAGTGATATGCCCACTCAGTGCCAGTCCCCAGCCCTTAGCCTATTGGCGACGGGCATGAAGAGACGCCTCATAGACCCCCCTAGGATAGGTTATGATGGGTGACAAAGATAACAGTCACCACCTATGATAGGGAACACTAATGAAAGCTTCAATGGATCCATTCATTTCATTAGAAAAAAGCACATTAAATTAAACACCCTAACACATAAATAAAAACCCTGATAGAATTATGGTTTGTGGGATATAGAGAAATTGAAGGTGAGGGTATGGGTGATGAAGAAAGGGGTAAACCAAAAGAAAAGTGGAATAAATATAAGGAATAGACTATAATTACATGAGAAAATAAAAATATAAGGTGTAAGGGAGGATACATCCATAGGATAGGTGCATGGTCTATTCAAATGAGAGAGAGATTGATAAGTGTCCATGAGGGATAAAATTGAGTGGGGTGAACTCAGAATTTCTGTATTATTGAATTAGGGTAGGAAACCCAATTTTTTCATATGGTTTTATAATATATGCAATAACTGTTCATAATAAACATCCAAGAAAGCACTCTTTCGCATGGTTTACTTAGGATTCCACTGAGTTGGACAAAGCTTGTTCCAATAATTCTAAATGGCGATATCGAATTTTAGATGTGATTTTCACATTTATTAAACAATTTACCAAAACATGTTCTTGTAGTATTCTCATAACATTATATTCAAAAAGCCCCACATGGTTTTCCCTATGATACAAGTTATTTGAACATAATCTTGAAAAACCCTTGAAGACTGTCCATTATATACAAATTGGAAATGAAAATTCTGATTTATCTAGGTATCCACATGGTTTCTAATAAACTATTTATGTAAACCATGAAAAATAGTAAAAACTATAAATACCATTTATTATGAAGAAACATCCTCAAAACCAAAATCTACTCCAAATATCATAAAACATCAGGAAATAAAAACTATATTGTCATGGTGGATGTTACAAGAGATAATTATAGTGATCAATGAAAGTGTATCTAATAAAAATATGTTAATATAAATGGGTAACATAATACCATTATTTGTTATGAAAGAAATATTATTTAATATTAAATTTCAATATTGAACCATGAATATTCTCTCTACTATGATTTCCATTTTATAAAAAAAAAAATTCTTCATTAATGTAATATCATTAAAGGAGTTTAATGGTAGTATTTTTTCTATGGTCACATGAAGATGTAATGTTAATTACCTAGTAATGTAAATATTTTAACAAAAAATTAATAATGGAGTAAAAAATGATCACTTTATTATTTTATCATAATGAATATGTTTAGGCTAATACTTATATATGCTTTTGATAGTATTGTTAATGTATTATATGAATAAATAAAATGTATCATATTTTAAAAAGGAACTATCCAATTTATCATTAATTAATGTTTCTTCTATATATTATATAAAGTAAAATTATAATTAAACACTTGATGTATGACATTTATTTCTCTCAGGTCAATTTTATTTATCTAGAATCACAGGTTTTAATGACATGTTATGTTTTAAAGGGATTTGGTTTCTTTTGTATTTATATAGTTAACTCTTGATGTGTAAAAGGATATTTATATTACATGCAACCAATAATGTATACCACAATGAGTTCCAATCACTATATTTCGAGTATGGTAGGTGAGAATATTTCACATTGAATCACTAATACTTTTTTTAAAATGTACTCATCATGAAAACCCAAAAAATATGATATCATTCTCAGACTAATATTATTGTTATGCAATCAAGGGGTGTATATGTCTGTTGTTAATGATGTAATCAGTTAATAATTAAACATGATTGGATTTTTCTTCCCATATTCTGATTATGAAATCAGGTTCCTCAATTGAGATAGGTTGGGGAAGTGTATGGGTATACATAGATATATGACATGTGCTTATTTTATCAATTTATAATGAGAGTTTTTGAGGTTTCTATCTATATTGATATATTGTAACACCCCAATATTTTATGAGATAGATTCTTTTTAATTTCATTGATGAATTGTTTTGTACATTTCACTAATATTTTCTTATGTTATACACATCATCGTATTCGCTTGCAATATATGCAACACTTTCATTGTCTTATGTTATACACAATTTTAGTTTCTTTTGATAGAATTAACTTCATTTTACATTGATTATAGATTTTTTTCAATGTATAAAAGAAATATCTTTGGATTATGTTATAAAAAACACCGAAGTAATTATGAAATGTATGCAACAATTACTTGAATTGTATTACATTCCAAAGTGACCTTCCTCGATAGCTTGCGTTGTACGTGATACTTAGTTTCACTAAACAAAAATATGTTATTAAAATATTATTAATTAATTGTATATAAACTAGATATTATGAATAGTATTAACAAAATTTGGAATTTTATATAACATTAAAATTTATATTATGTATTTTCTAGAACATGATATAAGATTGAATTTAATTTTTTGGATAAATGAAGTATTTTTCAAAAAAATTACAATTTTCCACATTTTGATGGAGAACCAACATTAACTCTAGTTTTGCACATTTTTATATATTTTATATGAAAAATTAAAATTCTTATTTGGACGAAGAACAAAAAAATTTACTATTGTTGATTTTTTTGTATTTTTTTGATAAAATTTTAATTTTATTGAAATGTTGAAAATACAACATTTTAATTCAAAACTCCCCTTTATTATAATTTATATATATAGTAAGATTATCTATTTAATTTGTTTAAAATTTTAATTGGATTATTTTTTTATCATTTAGTCCAATTTTGGTCATTGGATATAATTTTACATTTAAATTGGACATAAACACAATACAATCTTTTGATATGTTTTTTCTTCATAAAAAATATCTTTTGGGTTTTTGACAACAAGAATTAATTTTAAATAAATTTATTCCAATTATATATTTTGAATTATGAAAAATAGATTCCATATTTGGAATAACTAAGTCTAAATTATGGTAATACATTACATTTAATTTTTTTGATAATATGAATAGTAACTACGATAATTTTTATTTAACGTGGTTAAAGATAAATTTTTTAAATTAGTTTGTCAAAGAATATTAGGACAATAAAATTATCCAAATACCTGAAAAAATAATTTATGATTAATATAATTATACCATTAACATCATAGGTTTTAAAAATAGTAATTTAATGTCTACATAAAAATATAAATGACATAGATATTAATAAAACCACTGAAAGTGACATAATGTCAAACTCCAATTTCTTATATGTATAATAATTTTAATATAGGGATAACCGAGTAAAATATTAAAAAATAATAGCCATGGAAATATAAAATAATTAACTTTATCATGGTAATTTAATGTTAATTTTTTGAAATAAATAATGAAATTAAAGTCTTATTCTTTGATGACGTAAAAATTAATTAATTGATGGGAAATTAATGATTTTGTACTAAAATACTTATAACCATAAAAAGGTCCCAAAACATGAAAAAATATTATTTTTAAATTATATCTAGACCATAATAATACAATGGTCAAGCTAGTGACCATTTTGAGCCATATATAATAGATTATGACTGTTAAATTATTTTATTTAAAGTAATGTTAATGTTTTCACATCTACACTTTAATAAGTAGAACATTTATTAATGTTTGAATTTTTAAATGATAAATTAGAATAAATATATAATAATGAAATATTTTTAATTTATATTTAATATTTTATTTTATTTTGTTTATTACTCAACAAATAAGTATATTAAATAGTTACACAAAAACTATTTTATTAATTATTTTATTAATGGAGATATTTAATAAATGTGATTAAAAATATTAAAATAAATATATTTTTTGATAATTAATATATACCAAGAATTTATAGATAACCATGAACTCATATGAATATAAAGAAATAGTATTTTTAGTTAAATATTTATATTGTATTTTTTAAAATTGAATAATTTTAATATTGTCAATACTGAAAATATTGATTGTTTATCAAAATAGTGTTTAATTAAATTATTTAATAATCATAATTTTTTTTAAAAAATATATTAATTATGATATGGAAAAAATGACATAAATTACCTATTTAAGATCTAATATAAAACAAATAAGTAAATATTATACAATTTTAATATTGAAAATTTTGTTACCCTTGTTAAAATGAAATAGGATAACTAAGTATTAAATTTAAAGGATATGGTTTGAATTGACATTGAAACAAGTCTAAAATTTATTTATTTATGAGATTACAAATATATATCATCTATTTTTTAATATGGGATCGTTTTTTAGGTTTTTAGGTGGAGTTTAATATTATTATAAATTAATATTTTGATGTTTCCAAAAGGGCCCTACACCTCAATTATAAAAAGGTAACTTCATACATTAACACATCACTTTATTTTGATCTTTCATGCTCAAAAACCCACTTCCAATTTTCCATATCAACTTCCTTATATTAATTATAGAGGTTTTGGTCATCATTAATGAACAAATATAGTGCTCTATGTAGTGATATATAGGAAGTACGTCATGGAATGGGTAATCTCTTCTACCGATTCATTCTAACATCATTCTTCTTATACTTAATCTTCATTAAATATTTCATTATAAAGTAATAACAGTTCAATAAATAATATACTAATATGTGATTATAAATATGACACAATTTTATTTCACCTTCTATTTATCCTATAACAAATGAAATCATTGTGCGTGCGTACGTACGACTTACCTTTTCCACACTGTGGTGTAAACTATTATTCACTTCGACTTTAATTGTATGTGTATAATTATGGGAATAATAAACATATATTATTATTATAACATTAAACTAATTATATAAAATTTTACACCATCCACATAAATACCATACAACATATTTTGCAATGATATCATCACTCGTGCGTACGTACAACTTACCGTCTCCGCGATGCGATGAAATTAATTCTACATGATCTTCATTAAACAATGATTATATACATGTATTTAATGAATAAATATAATTCATATTATAATAATATCATTATTTACATTATAAAACTATAACTTAATAATATGAATAAGAACTTATCAGACAAAACATGCATAAACTTGTTAATACTCGAACAATGATTAACAATGAAATATTACTAAAAATGAATGAAAATGTTATCATAAATGCTATCCTAAAAATTATTATGATTATATAATAAATCAGAAATATTAATTAAATCATTATATAGGAGGTTTAGATACATATGAATCATATCAGATCTAAGGTAAGGGATAATGTTTAAATCTAATTTTTATCTGAGAATGATTATTTGTAAGTATTTACTACTGAAATATTTATCATCCATGTCAATGTTTTATAAAAATGTTTTCATAAAATGATTACCACTTTTTAATATTTTTTTAATGTATTTTACCTATTTTTTACTTTTACTACATGGAATGGAAAAAATATTTCTTTTATTTACTGTATAAGGTACTTTTACATTTGTTTTGTACAAGTACGAGAATAATGTTTTTTATCTTATATGGAATGTACATATTTTTTACATCATCATAATGATTTATTTATATTAATATTACTCTTAAAATTTTCCTGTTTATTTTTACCTAATTTAATTTATTTTCAAATTGTGTGATATATTGAGAAACGATAAAATTTTTGAAGAAGGATATTTTTCCCAAGAATTTAGTTCATGTGTATTCTCAAAATTATTTTCTATTTCAAATGACACTCTTAAGATAAGGTTATGTTTATATCCCCATTTTTTCTATGATATGATTGTGTTAATGGTGAAATGTTATTTTTTATGGATTATTTTATGAAGAAATGATTTTTCAAAAACACATTTGTTTTGTGTTTTTCTATGATGAATTATTTATGTTTTTGTGGAAAATTTTAGAATGATTTAACGTTTATAATTCTGAGACCAATATATCCCCAAAATTAATTGGGTGAAAATTTGTATCTCATGAGATAGACATGACTGGTATGAAAATTATATCTAGTTCAGTAATATAGGGCGATAATGACTTGTAAATCTAGTTCAGTAATTCATGGTTGGAATGGTAAGTAAACCATGTTGAGTAATGGAATTTGTACACTATTATTTTCTAGTGAGAAATGCCTTGGATACAATAGAAAACATATTATCTTCTTTTTGTCCACAATTTCATGTTTTATGAAAATTTTTTTATCATGGTTAGTGTTCATATATGACCTATATCTTACATACTGTCATGTCATATTTCATAACTCACAGTTATGATATTCAATGTTCATGTTCTATTTTCACATTATTATGTTTTTATTCTATTTTATGTTCTTCATGTTTAACCTTATTGAGAATTTTAGCTCACCATTTTTATGTTTTTTCCACTAATATATTAAATATTTTTTAGGTCGGAAAACTAATGGGGAAGGTCTCTTTGGGAGATATTAAAGATATTTCACCAAGCTAGAATAACGTGTTCTGTGATTCTAAATAAAATAAACTAATATGGTCTTTGGGAATGTATTTTCATAATGTATTAAGTATTTATCAAAATAAATGTATTGTCCATGTATGTCAATATTGGGACTCTACAGCTGGATGTAGAGAGATGGTTTATTCAAACATTATATACTATGGTGGGAAAACAATAGGGAGATCCCTAGAGAAATTTCTATGGTTTTTTCAAGGGATTTCGGAAGGATAAGTCATGTATAGGTTACAATCCTTTGGTGCTTGTGGTAATCATGACTATCCTAGGGATAAACTGAAGATATCATAGATTGAAATATTATAAATAATTTACATTACTCATATATTTCTATGTTATGATATTTATTTTTAATAGTTTTCTTTCTAATCATAGTCAATATCCATAACTACATAGAATATTGTTAACCATTAAATATATAATTGGATAGAATTAGGGTAATTTTGATGTTTCATTTCTGATGTCGAAATATCCAGATGAAAATCATGACAATGATATGATTATTGGTCATAATTCTAAGGATAAATAGATTGTAAGTGATATTTGTAAGTTATATGAAATTCTTCGAGTAATTTTTACATTAAACCTAATAATATTGAGGTTTTTAAACCTTAAAACATGATTCATATTTTAGTAATGATGAAGATGAAGGATCATGATTAATGGATTAAAAATAAATTTGGATGTTTGAGGGGTATATGTTTCATAATACAAAGATTATGTTATATGAATCACGAAAGATATAATTTTTTTCTATATAATTTTTTCATTACTGATTAGAAAGGATATGTCGAATAATTATAATGGGGCTAAAATTGATTTAGGGGTAAGGTTATATACGTGGGGAACACATGATTAAGGGAAAGGTAACCCTTAAGATGTCACTTAACTTTTGATAATGATTTTTGGATAAAGATATATTGGATTTTAATAAGTAAATTGGATAGTTCTATTTTCATGGTAACTAATTATAGAGTTATTTACAAGTGGTTTATTCAATAATAGAAGAAGTTTACACCTTTTTGGGGATTAAGTAATATATCTATTAAATTTTTGAATAAAGATATATGCTTGTTTTCAATAAGGATATATGGTAATTTTGGTTATTACCATTACTCTATAGAATTCATGATGAAGAAATTCAAATGTTTGGAATATGTCCAACAAAATATATCTTATGAAATATTCAAGATAAATTATGGATTTCACATGCTTGTTATATAACCCTTATTTTAACTGTTTTTTTGTACTATGAGTTTGGAATGAAATATTTTGGAATATCCTCATGGTTAGAATGGATTAAGTTGGACATCAGATCATATTGTTTAAGTATAATGTTTTTTAGAAAATGATTTTTTGGAATATAATAATAGTATTGTTTTTGATAATGGAAAACCTACAGGATGAGTAGAAACCCTTTGCATTCAATAAGACTAGGAGAGTTGAACCCCCAACCAAACCACGACATGCCTTTATCCTCAACCATTGACCTACAAGAAGTCACTAGTTAGTAAAAATTAGTTTTATTTTATTACGGCGTTATGATATATGATCTATAAGTAAATTTTTTGAACTATATATGATTATTCGCACCATAGATGGACTTATGTATATTTGATAACATGTGCTAACCTTTTTTGAAAAAGAAAGATGGAATGAGCTATTATTCTATCACATGATCTGCAAACACTTCAAGAATGAAAAATTTTACTTCATTTCGTTAAATAAGAGATGAAGTAGAAATTTATCAATTCCTGAACAACAGTGATTGTACCAAAATCATGTAAGTATTAATTATTATGAAAATTTATTCAACATTAGGGAAAGGATCTTGAAAACCAAAACTATTATTTTAGTACCTTCCTTTCTGATGAATTAGATGGTCTCTAAAATCCTCGTATATTTATGGTTATCAGTTAGTTAACATTCTCCAAACCTTATTCTCAATCACTATCCATGATAACTTGATGGTTAGATTTCTCTTCCATATCTATGTTTTCACTTCACACCTATGTCATCCTATGTTGAAACCCAGTGATGAGTTACTTTCGGTAGACATTATGTTTATAAATTTTTTTTAAAATAATGTTTTACTGTTTAGTTTTAAGAAGTGGATTTCTATGAATGAATCTTTAAAGTAGTAAGACTTTTATAACCTTGATAAATTTCGAGGGTGAAATCCTTCTTAAGGGGGGTAAAATATAACCCCCAAGATATTACGAGATAGATTCTTTTTAATTTATTTTATTTCATGTTTTTATGATACACAATAATTATCTTGCATTATACTCAACACTATATTAGCTTTTAGTATACACAACACTATTCCTGGTTGGTGTCAAACACAATTTCATGTTCTATTGATCGAATTATTTTCATGCAACATTGAGTATGAATTTTTTTCGATGTATAAAATAAATATGTTTGCATTAAGTTATAACCAAAACCAAACTACGATTTCACTACATGAAATATTTAATTGTATTACTTTTAATTTGAGATTGACCGTCCTCAATTTCTTGCATTGTACGCAACACCAAGGTTCACTAAACAATGATAAAATATTAAAATATTATTATTTAATGGGATATATTCTAGCCATAATGAATATTATTAAAAACATTTTAAATTTTATATACCATTACAATTAATCTTATTTATTCTCTATAACATGATATTATAACATATTCAATTTTTTAGATAAAAGAAGTATTTATAAAAAAAATACTGTTTTGTCGCCTTTTGATAGAGTTCCGATTTTAAATCTTGTTTATAACAATTTTTTATATCCTATTTCATGAAAAATAAATCTTATTTGGAAGTGGAAAATAAAAATTTACTTCTGTGGAAGGTTTTGAATTTTTTTGATAAAATTTATAATTTAAGGAATGGTGCATAAATAGTGTATTTTAATTCAAAAGTCCCTTTTTATCTAATTTTTTTAAAATAGGTAGAATTTTCATTTTAATTGGTTTTAAAATGTAATTGGATTTTTTTTATAATTTAATGCAATTTTTTTCAATGTATATAATTTTATATTTAAATTGTAGATAAACTCATGACAATATATTGATATGTTTTTCCCTAAAAACATTCTCTTGGTTTGTTGACAACGAGAATTAATTTTAAATTAATTTCTTAAAAGTATGTGTTTTGAATTGTGAAAAATGGATTCCATTTTTTGGACCACTGTTTCCAAATTCTGATAATTGGTTACTTTTTTGGATAACATGAATAATAACTATGGTAATTTTTATTTAACATGGTTAAAGATAAATTGGGAAAATTAGCGTAACAAATAATATAAGGATATTAAAATTATCCAAAAACCAGATATAAAATCCTTTTGTTGAATATAATTATACCCTTACCATCTTAGGTTCAAAACACAGTTATTAAATTTCCACATCACAATGAAAATGATATAGATATTAATAATACCAATGAAAGTGGCCATACGTTAAACCCACATTTCTTATAAGTATAATAATTTTAATAAAGGGATAACCAAGTGATATATTTGAAAATAGTTATTCCATGTAAAAATAATAATTAAAATCAGCATGGTAATTTATTTTCAATTTTTAAAAAATAAATATTTATGATGAAGTCATATTACTTGATGATATAGAAATTAATTAATTGATGGGAAATCAATGAAATAATTTTTTTAATAACAACATTAAAAAGTTCTAAACACATGACCAAATCTTATTTATATAGTATATATTAACCATAATATTACAATGGTCAATCTAGTGACCATTGAGAGCCCTATAGAATATATTATTACATTTATATTATTTTATTTAAAGGAATATTAAAGTTGTCACATTCATACTTTAATAAGTATAACAATTTTAATGATTAATTTTATTCAGGATAAATTCAACTAAATATATTCTAAGGAATTATATTATGTTTATCATTATTATGGTATTTTAATTTTAATTGTTACTAACAAATATTTATATTAAATAATTACACAAAATCATTGTAGTAATTATTTTATCAATAGAGATTTCAAATAAATGTTAATAGTAATAATAAAATAAATATATATTGGGATAATAAATATTTAAAATTAATTTTATAGATAACCTTGAACAATTTGGAATATAATTAAACAGTTTTTTTAAGTCAAATTTTTATATTTAAAATTTTAAAAATCAATAAATTGAATAGTGTAAAAATTGACACAATTGATTGTTTATCAAAATATTTTTTTATTAAATTATATAAAAAACATAAAACATTTTAAAAATATATATATTAATTTTTATGTGGTCAAAAAACGATTCAAAATAATTTTTATGATTTAATATACATAAAATAAGTAAATATTTTACACTTTTAATTTCAAAATATTTGTTACCCTAGTTAAAATAAAATAGGATAACTATGTATTAAATTGAAAATATAAGGTTAAAATAGGTATAGAAACTTGTTAAAAATTTATTGGATGATGAGATTAAAACTCTATCTCATATAATATTATAATTTTGAACATTTTTTTTGTTTTTTATGTGGGGATTGATTTTATTTTGAAATAATAGTTTTAACATTACTAAAGTACCCTTCACCTCAATTATAAAAATTGCACATCCTCCCTAAACTCTTCACATAATTTTGTGCCTTCATGCTCAGAAAACCCATGAATATATTCCTTATAAACATCCCTATTTTAATTCTTAAGGTTATGTTCATCATAAAAGACCATCTCTAGTTCTCTAAGAAGAGATTTAGAGGAAGCACTTAGTGGAAGAGGTAATCTCTTTTACCGATTATTTCAAAATTCCTTATTATTCTACTTCCGCTTGATTATTTTTTTCATTATAAGGTAATAAAATAAGTATCACTAATATAATTATATGTTATTATAAATATTAAACAACCATATTTCACCATCTATCCATCCTATGAAAATTTAAATGATTGTGCATCCGTACACACAACTAACTGTTTCCACGCTGTGGTGTAATCTATTTTTCACCACCAACTTAATTATGTAGGTATAATGATGGGAATAATAAATATAAATCATTATTATAAAATGATACTGATTCTAAAATATTATAAACCATCTAATTATGTACTACTCAACAAATATGGGAATGATATCATTGCTCGTGCGTACGTATAACCGACAGTCTCCACGAGGTGATGAGATTATTCTACATGGTCATCATTAAACCACAATTGTATATATTAATTGAATGAATAAATAAGATATATATTATACAAATATCATTCTATAAATTATATAACTATAAAATAAAAATATGAATAAGAACACATCTGACAAAACATGCATAAAGCATATAATACCCGAATAACGGGTAACAATGAAATGTTACTAACAAATGGATGAAAATATAATAATAATTGTTATAAGAAAATGACTATGATTCTAGAAAAAAAAATAGTAACATTATTTAAATCATTATATATGAGGTTTGGAAACATACAAATAATATCAGACTTAATGTAAGGGATAATTATTTCAAACTCGTTTTTATATGATATTATTTATTCATAAGTATTTAGTATGGATATATTTATCATCCATGTCCATATGTTATAAAAATATTTTCATTAAATATTTAATAATATTCTATGTATGTTTAATGTCATTTGAAAACATTTTTTTCGTTTATCACATGATCTGGAAGGAATATTTTTTTTATCATTTGAGGTTTTTTTTGACTTTTCCAGTAAAGTATGACGAGATTGTTTTTTTTAATTTATACAAAATCAATGAATTTTCTACTTCTATATAATAAATTATTTCCATGAAACTAACTTTATAGGTTTTCAATTTCTTTTTCCAGTAATTTTTTAAATATTTCGTGGAATTATGAGAAAAGTTAATATTTTTTATGAAGAAATGATATTTTCCTCATGAATTAAGTCCAAGTGTTTTATCAAAATTATTTTCAAAATAAGATGAATCTATTTAAATAGGTTCATTTTTCTATCACTATATTTTCAATTATTTGTTCGTGTTAATTATGGAATTATATTTTATTTGGATTGTGTTATAATGAAACGATGTTTAAGAAACCAATTTTATTTTTTTGGGTTATGCTATGATGAATGATTTATGTTTTTGTGGAACATGTATGAATGATTTCACTATAATATGGGTGGGACCTATATCAACCCCAAATCATTGGGTAAAGATTTATATTTCATGAGATAGACATGACTAGAACAATAAGTAAAAATGGTTCAGCAGTGCATGGAAATAATGACATGTAAATTTGGTTCATTAATACATGGCTAGAACGAAAAGTAAACCCAGTTAAGTAATAGAATGTGTACACTATTATTTTCTTGAAAGAAATGACTTAGCTACTCTAGAAAGCATATTATTTTATTATGTTATTTCCAAATTCAATGTTATATTCCAATGATATTTTATCGTGGTTAATGTTCATTAATGATCTATACCTTACGTTCCTCCAAGATTTTTTTCAAGACTCACAATTATGATATTGAAATATCATGTGAAGATTTTCACATTCTTATATTTATATTCTATTTGATATTATTCATGTTTACCCATAATAATAATTTGAGGTCACCCTTTATATATTTTATTTTCCCCAGGATATAAAAAAATTTCTACGTAGGAAAACTAATTGGGATGATCTTTATGGGAGATGATGAAAATCATTCACCATGCTAGAAGAATGTGTTACGAGTCTCTGAAGACACTAAACTGATATAGACATTGAGTATAAATTTTTCTAATTTATTAATTATTCCAAAAAGAAATGAAATATTGATGTATGACAATATTGGGTATCTATATTTATGATATGTAATGTGTTTATTCAGTTGGCCATCTTATAGTCAAAAAATCTAGAATGTATAAGCTACATTTACAAGATTAAAATACTACATGAATCATAATAACTTGATATATTAGAAAAAATGAAATATATTTTTATTCATATTTTATATGATACAACGGGTACACTTTAATATAAATATATGATTTTCTTGATATATATCATGCCATATCATATTTGATATTTTTCACTACTTTTTTAGAAAGTTTCTTTTAAAAACATTAGAGAAACCTTATACATTTTTTATAGTTTTTCTAAATATAATTGGTATTTGTTGAAATGATTTCACGTATATAATAAATTTGGATATTTTTTTAAATTGATTTTATATATGATGTGTAATATTATGATTATTCATGGTATATTTTCCAAATAATGGTTTTCAGGTTATATGAAAGGTGTCTTTTATATGGATTCATAAGTTGTTACATGTGATGTGACATGAATTAAATGTTTATAAAGACTATATAGATTTATTTTAAGTGGTATACTGATATGAATATAAACTGAAGGTAACCCATATCATGCTAGTATTATTCAAATCTGGGTTTAAATTGATTTGAATGAAATCATGGTTCTGTAAAAAGAAACTCATGTATTATATAACAATACAAACAAAATTCTATTTCTATCTACTGAGGACTATCATTATCAAAAAAATTCAATGAAATAATTTTTTAGGAAATCGAAAAAAATTTATTTACAATGTAAAAATATTCAAACAAAAATGAATAATGAATTCCAAAAAAATTATAATGTGTTCAATTATTTTTAATTTTTTTGAAGTATTTTAATCCTAAATGAGTATCAGAATTCCTTAAAAAACTTTACTCCATTTTCATTCATGATATATTTATATTTTTTATATACTAAGTAGAAATCCCTATGTAAAAATATATATTTTACCTACTTTGACTTATGATTTTGGAATAGAATGATATGAAAAAGATACTTCCCATGCATTGGGAGATTCACAAGAACAAATGGATAAACCAAATATATATATATATATATATATATATATATATACCTAAAACTGATATCTATATAAAACATATAAAATAGTTTGAATATATTATATTCACCTAAAAAATATGGTTGTTTATAATTTATATTTTTTCTATTTGAAAAAGTTGTATGACACTACAGAAAATGGGTGTTTTGTTTTTTACTCTACACTATATTTAGAATGGTGTTTTACCATTATAAATAAATATCCAATGATTATGTATTTCATTTATGTAAATTATGTTCACCATATCTATTTACCTCAAGTGTTAATGGATTCCCTAATGATTGATTACCATCCAATAACTCTTTATTAATACTTTTAACTATAGAGGCCAGTAGAAATTAATAAGTTAACATTCACTTATATAGATCTTAGTGACCAATGATCACTATAAATTTAGGAATAAGGAACACCATTTATTTTTGGGTAATAATAAAATCTTTATTCACATAATTTTTTCATGGTGAACCCCTAAGTAGGGTTCAAAACATTGTTATTCTTATATTTTCATCTGTTATTGCATTGTCTTTATTATCTTGAAATATAATTCATGGGTGTAGCAAAAGTATTCAAGTGGTTAGTGATTGTAATATAATCCCATAAATAAATAAAATACGACGATAAATGTGTTTTTATAAATTAAATTTATCCTAGTATTAAAAATATTTACAATCATAAGGAATATAAAGTTGTAGCAAGTCTATATTTTTTTAAATATGTACTATATACTAAATTTTATGTATAATAACTCACAAAACACAGATGTAAAAGATCATGTAGAAAATGATATTATGTTGATTATTCTAGAATATTGAACACTAGTGAGTATAATTTTATTATTCAATATAGGGAAAATTTTCTCCTAGACTTACAAGCTAGGGTTTCTCGTAAATATTGTAGTGTATATATTAGGTTCAGTCACTTTTAAAAAAAATTCATCTTCATGATTTCATCAGAACATATATTTACGATTTTACGGGGTAAGAATTTAAACTCAATATAAAAAATTCTTTACAAATCTTCTTTTCTATTTCATCTATAGTGATTATATTTCATATAGTCATAGGAAAATATTACAGACATATTGTTGAATGAATTCATCTATAAACCCCTTTTTGACAGGGTAATGAGAAATGTACAAATTCATTGTTGTTCCCCTATCATCAGATGTGTTTTTTAAGAGATTATTCTTTGATGATCCCATTTTCTTATTATATGTTCCATGAAAATATGTTATGTAAATAGAAATGGTGCATTCCAATCATCAAGATTGGTTTTGTTGGATGTGAAGTGATGTAAAATTATTAATAGTACTCTCAAAGCTCAACAATGTATAAAACATATCCCACATATAAATTTAATTATCCATTTACATGGATAAATGAAAAATAAATGTTACTAAAAAAGTATTTTACATACATATATTTAAGATTCTCATGAAAATAATATGGGGATTGATGGTGTTAGGATGAAGTTAATAAATATGTTCATATTCAGGTGTGTCTTCTGATTTAAATAAATATTTACAAGAAAAAATAAGATAAAGAGTAAATGAAACCACCACACTTTATTTTTGGTCAAAATCAGACTAACCATCATAATAGAAAAAATCATACTCATTATGGATAAAAAAAATCAATCATAGTGAGAATTTGTTTTTTTTAGATATATCGGATCATCAAACTAACCTCATATCTCTAATATAAGAAGGTTTTTTAATTTGGTAGAATTAGAGTATGAATGAATATGATACAAATGTGATCATGATTTGCTGATATTGGAGTTATCATAAATCATAAGTAATTTAAAAAACATGTGGTGGAATATTGATGATAAAAATGGAGAGTGAAAGAGATTCTTCTAATCATATTCAGTCTAATCGTAATAATGATAATTTTATACAGGATGTGAAAAAAAAGAAATGTTTTTCTAGAGGAATGTAAATTCCGAATACATTCGATTAAAAATAAGATGATGCTAAAGCTGGCCATCAACATATTCAGAGTCATGAATGAATTCTTGATATAAGAAGAAGTTTTAAGAAGATAAAAGATAGTGAAGATAATGATTTTTGTTCTCAAGATCATCATAATGATTTTTTCGAGTGTGAATATGTTTGATTAATGAATATAATTACTATAATTAAAAAAATTATGGAGTCGATACTGATCCGTATAATTGAGTATACCATCATATTCATCAAAGGAAATATTTGTTGAGCAAGATAAGTAATTTGTAACATATTTTAGAGATACATAAAAACCTTGAATTTATTTGATTATTTTTCTAGTTGAGTAAAGTGACATCATATTATAATTGATACCTGATCATAACAATGAAGAAAAATAAGTAGATATAGTTTTATTACACCATTCAAATGGTCCGAGAAAAGAAATGATTGATAATATTTTGATTTAATTTTTTATACATCATTTTGAAAAGGATACTAATAGAAATTTGAATCAGACTCATGTTTATTAAAAGATTCTAAATATATGAAGTTTGTATAATATTTGAGGAGATTCGAGAATAAATGATAAGAGTTGAGAAGCATTAATGAAGTCAAGATTTCCCCAACATTCAAGTAAACGTGAAAATTCAGGTAAATTTGTATGACTATGAAAATTTTCAAGAATACCACAAAAAACACATTTTGGATGAGCATATAAGGTGAGAGTACTTTATAATTTTATGACTAAAGTACTTATCAAAAAAATTCGAGAGAATTTTGTGAATTGAAAAATTTATAGAGATAACAAGAGGATTATAGGTTGTTTTTTATTGAATAAATCATACCCAAAAGAAGTGAAAGGAGAAGAGATATTATTTCAATGTATTTATAGAATCAAATTATTTTTCATATTATTGTATTCATCTTCTTATCGTATTCGTTAGGATTATCACATTGGGTTTTCTAGACTCAAGAAGAAATGTGTTATGAATTTTCTCAACCGTATTATGACATAGGTATATTTTATATTAAGTAATAGAAATGAAAAAAATTGTAATGTAAACTCAAACTGAGTATTATTATATAGTCTTGAATGTTCTTACCACCTTCTTGGTATGAATGTAAATAATTTACTTGAAATTTTATTTTTTGGAATGTTGATAAGGAAGCACTGCAACATTTTTTTACCAAAACGTTTCACTTCATTATATTGACTAGAAAGAGAACATACATGATTTAATTGTTTGCATATTTCTACATTAGTTAAAGGGAATCTCCAACTCATTTTATTCCACATAAAATGATTTTTTTCAACTGGACTATGTGGTGTTGGATTATTTCTAAACCACACCCAGTACTTTGATATTCTTATTATATAGTTAACCTTTTAAATTATGACGGTCTTATAGATGTGTGTTTGAGCTATTTTTAATTGGTAATTTAATCATTAATAGTAGGTTATGGTAGTGTTATATACTAAGGAAACATAAAAGAAATGATATCACTGATTCACCCCTCACCCCATCAGTGATACAATTAACCTAACTTGGCATTTATGATTATTATCAAAGCCTAATATTTCCTTTATTTATTATTTGATGATTTTTTTATGAGATGTTGTAATAGAGAATCAATATTTTTTGAATAGTAATGATATTCTTGTTTTCGATGGTTATAATAATCATATCTATAAAGATATAATTTTTTCTTTATCTTATGTCTCTACAATATTACCTTCTAGAATATACAACATGTGGTTTTCCATCTATTAATGAAAAATTTCTTCTTGAATATATTGATGTGAAAAATATTGAGAATAATTGAATGTCCAAGATTTCATTATTTTCATCACATTCTGAATTAAAATTATTTATAATGAAAGGTGTCCTGAGAACTAAGGGTATATTGAACAATTTGAAAAACATAAATGAAGGAAATAAAAAAGTGATGAAGGAAAAATTGAAAATATATAATATAATGTATGAATATTTTATCATGGGTAACTATGAATCTATTGGGGAATTCATTACTTGGTAACTCACATTCTCAAAACTATCATATGTCTTTGTGAAAAGATATAAGATTTTATAATTGATGAAAATAACATAAGAATCCTTCCCAAAAAAAATTAATGCTGCATTATATTTTTTAAAGATAAAGATCTTGAAACATTATATTTGGATTATTTACTTTGAAATATCATCACTTATTAAATTATATGGGTGAAATATATGAAATTAAAAATAAATTTTGATAGATAAATGTATTTAAAGGCGAAAAGGAAATAATAGTCTAATAATATTCTTATTGGAGAATAATTTGTTTAATCTAATTCTACAAATGAGGTATGTAAAAGTATTGATGATATTTTATAGTTGTTTTATAAAAACATCATAATAGTTATATGTATATATAAAGGGAAACATCCCATGAAAATCATTTAATGTGGAGCCGTTGGAAACATTGTAGCTAATTATCCTCGAAGAAATAAATAAGATAACAGTGATGGAGAATAATTATTGAAAAGAAGATCATGGAATAAATTGGGTGATAAGGATACATATTTTTCCATAAGGGGGGTTAAAAATTGATCAAGTCCAAATGAAAAAGTTTTCTATATAATGATGAAGAAGGAGGTAGAAATCCTAAATCTAAAAAATTTATTGATTATGTTGGTGAGAATAATTTTAATTCAACAGTGAATGATGAAAAATTTGGAAGAAACATCTCTAATTAAGAATAAACTCAACATGAAATTAATTTAGAGGAATAGTTGAAAGAAATTTTTAGAATTATTAGAATTTTTGAAAAGAAAAAAATAAAGGTTGAATATGAATCTTCCTCAAAAAAAATTAAAAAAAATAGAATAGAATAATAAGTCGGTAGGGGAGAATGATGATTTGATGAAATATATTTAAGAAGAAAATAACTGTAATGATCATCTTGAAGTGAAGTAGAAGTAAAATAGAAAAATAATGTGATATTTCTCAATAATAACATTCTGAAATTGAAAATAAAGGAGAATGTTTCAAAAAAAATATCTTTGATGTTCTTTAAAGTTCTCATAAAGGGACATTGGAGAATGATCAATACGTTTTATCATTAAATGTTTTGAGAAAATTTGGAATTTCTTCAAATAATTAGAAAGTAATAAATGTTACATATATGGATAAGATTAATAAAGTGGAAAATTTTTGAGTTACTAAATAACTCATTTTTGTAAATATTTCCAAAAAATATGAATATTGACCTATTTTTAATACTTCTGGTTCTGATAAGGAAGCGAAGAAAACTGAGCAGAAAAGAAAACCATTCTTGGAAAAATAATAGTTAATGATAATAAAATCCCGGATTATAAGGTGGCTGAGAAAATTACTCAAAATTCTAGTATATATTGAATCAATATAAGAAAATACTTTTTCTTTCATTATTACCATAATTGTGGTGGATTAGGATATACCTAAAATATGTGTTTTTAAAAAAAACAACATTATTAATATTCAAAGAGTTATGAAAGGTAGAGTTATATGGCGTATCAATCCACTCAAAAGAAGAATCTTGAATAGAAATTTCTGAAATAGTCTGAGAATGACAGTGTAATAATTAAAAATAGCTTCCAAGCCTTCAAAATAATTTTTGAAACATGTGAAAAACCACAATATCATTCTAAGCGTTTTATTTTTTTTATCAGCATAATAATTGTTTTTATAAAATCATATAACATGGAGATAAGGAAATAAATGAGAGGAAAAATCTATTGATGTTGAAACTTCATTGAAAACTATAAAAGGATAATGACCTTATATTCTTGATATTGGGTGTTCTTATCATATGACTTGATATTTTATATTTTTAATGAATTTAAAATATTTCAAGGAATGAACTATTTTATTCCACAATGATGAATCACTATGAATCAAATGTATTGGATTAGGTGTCTTTGGGAATGAAAATTTGAATTCCATGAATGATTTATTGTTGATGTGATAAAAGATATCATACAACGTTCTTCACAATTTTATGATGACAATAATGAACATAACATTAGGAAAGATGTATTTTTTGTGAAAAGTGAGTAGGGTTGAATGGTATTTACAAGAGGCCAACAAAAAAGGGAAAAATATTCCTAGTTGGTTAAGAAAAAAATCTAATTACATTTGCATGGTGCAAGAATATAAATTATTGCATAAAATCTTGTGATACATGTGTCCGAGAATCATTGGGAATTTATTTAAAGAAATAGTGTTTGAGAAAACCCTAATTTTCCATGAAGAATTGAATGGTGTAGAACTACTTTTTAGAAAGGTAGTGTTACAAATTAAATGTATAATAATATTGATATTTTTGGAAAAACAATCCCTGGAGCCTATCAATTCCCATATTCATTTCCAATGAAAAAACAATCAATTAATTAAGGTAAGTATTTCTTCATTTTCAATGATGACTTTACTTGTATTTTTTGGGCCATGTGTATGAATTAAAAGTTAGATGCTCTGAAATTTTTTAAATGTTTTTAGAGTAAAGATGAGAATGAATTTTAGTATTCAGTAAAGAAGTTGGGAACTGAAAATGTTAGTGAATATAGAAATTAATAATTTAAAATTTATCTTTAGATCAAATAATTGTGCATGAGTATGATCACCCATATAAACCCAAAAAATGGATAGTTGAAAGAAAAAATTGAAATTTAGTGGAAGTGGGCCTAAATAAGTTTCTTGAACATGGTCTTTCTCATTAGTATTGGGGTCAATCCATGAGTACTACTGTATACATTAAAATCAAATTTTTCTACCTGAAAATCTCTAATATGAGTCCATATGAATTTTTTAATAAAAGAAACTCCAACTTTGAAGCACATAATAATTTGTCGGAGTCCATGTATTATAAAAAAGAATGGTGGAAACCTGGGAATTTTTTAACATAAAAATAAAGATGGGATTTTTCATGGATATGATCTAGAAGGAAGAGGATATAGATGTTTCAATAGAGAAACATAATGATTTTAGATTTTTTTTTTCTGAATTTTTTTTAAAAATCTATGATATATAAATAGATTGGAGAAGATAAGGATGTTGAGTATGATAAGAAATGTGTACTTAATAATTCTCTTAAGGATATTTATAATTTAATCTCACTCAAATAGAAGAATAATGAGACTTAGTAATTTATGGTGAATCGTAATAATCACACAAATTTCAACCTAGGATATGGATGCATGTGTAAGCTCATATATTATCGGTGATCAAAATAAAAAGGTTCAAACAAGAATAATAGATAATTCTATTACACATACTTCAATATATTCAAATGTTAATCTAAATGATGTGAATAAAGATTTTGAGTATCAAAAATTGGACCAGGACATGAATAAAGAGCAGATTCCGGTAGAAAAGAATGACACACGGTATGTAGTTTGTAATTCATAATAGAAAAATGTTATTGGTATAAATTGGGTTCTCCAAAACATACTTAATGAATTATGTGAAGTAATAAGAAAAAGGAATTATTATTACGAAATGGATACTCACACATACAAGGTGATGATTTTTTTGAAACTATGTTTTTAGTGATCAGATTTGAACCAATTGTATTTTTCTTTCTATTTCTATACAATTAAGTAACTTAATAGTTTAAATTGATGTAATTTACACCTTTCTAAATGGGGATGATGATGAGGATGTATACATTAAACAACATTGTCGATTTGTTCTTGGTTACGATGAAAGTTGTGTTAGAAGATTGAAGAATGTATTCTATGGGTAGAAACAAGATCTAAGGCCATGGTATACAAAATTGGATACTTGATTAAGAAAGATGAATTTTAATAATTTAGAAGTTTATAGTAATCTCTATACAAATGAAATCCAAGTGTATTACATCATATTTATTGTTTATGTTAATGAAATTATATTATTTTAGAATGAAGAAATGTCTTGTGAAATATTTTTTGAATACAGGATATTTTATTTCATTTCCATGATGGGGGAAATGAAATACTTTTGAGGGTAAAAATTTTTACAAAAAAAACACATCATTCTATCTGAAGAAAATTATGTTAAGGAACTTCGTTAGAATATCAGTATGGAAAACTCAAAAGGTGTTTCAAAAACATTTTTAGTGGGAACAATGGTGTTTAATGATGAATAAGGAATGGATGTTGATCTGAAATAATTTCAAAAGAAGATTGGAATATTGTTTTATTTGATAACTAAATGGCCTAATTTTTTTTATGTTGTTACCTTGTGTAGAATAATTCAATGTGATCCTAAAGAAAAAAATAAAATTTTTGAAAGAATAATTCTCATATACATTAATGGCACAATATATTTTCAAATTAGGTATGATAGATTATAGATTATTTATTTTTTTGGTTATTCATATGCCGATTGGGTAGTAAATATTAATGACAGAAGATCCTATCTAGTGTGGTGTTCTTTATGAGTTAAATTTGTGTTAGTTAGAATAAAAAGAAATCAAATCTATTAACTCTTCGTATGGAAGAAGATGATTATGTTTCTTCTACTCAATCCATTTCCCTATTTATGTGGATAAATACACAATTATAAGTCTTGATTTTTGATGTGAAAAAACCCTTTCTCTTGGGTTTTCATAATAAAAGTATAGTAAATATCACCAATAATCCAATTAAAATTTATTGTTCCAAACATATTGATATGAAATATAATTTTATTAAATATCATGTTGGAAATAAAGATTTAATGTTGGAGTATGTTCCAACAACGGAACAAGTTGCTAAAATTTTCACAAAACCTTTCCAGAACGAATCCTTTTGTAAATTGACGTTGAACATGGGCGTCAAACCTCTTTCTCATCGTGTTTAAAGAAAGTATTTTTTCCCTTCTCATATATTACCTTTGGGTAGTGTTATCAATGGTGTATAATTGTTTCATCAATCAATCCATATGGAATTATATACACAGGGGGGATTTTAAGTAAGATGTGAATCCAAAATTTTATGTGGTGGAATTATTATAACTATTTTTAGAGTGGTTTTAGGAAAAAAATTGTATTCATGGGAATTTAAAAAAGTATAAATAGTTGTGATGAAATGTTGAAGGAGTTTAATAGTCACTACATTATAAAACCTTTCTATGTTGTGAATGATTATTGTTTCTTACAATTAGTTATCTAATGTACACATAGAATTAATGATAAGTAATACATTAGATACGAATAAAAACATTAGTGGTCTATTAATATTATTTTACTACTTTTGGGAAACATTGTTTAGTTTTCAAGGATTATTGTTTCCTATAATGAGTTAGCTCACATTGGCTTAGGATTATAGATAACTAATTTAGAGATTAAGGATACAATGTTTAGTGATTTATGAATATTGGTTGAAAAAAATACAAAGGGGTATATTTTTAGGACCATGATAATATGAATGATTGTATTTAACTGTTTTCTATTGTTGTCCATGATGTATTATAAGACACTGATGTTTAATAAAAAATTAAATAAACTAAATTTGTTTTCGGTGAAAATAAGTTTTATTGTCTTATTCGAGAAAACCAAACTCGCAATGGTTTAGAAATTCTATCATATTGGGGAGTTATTTTCTAGATAAAAAGGATCATCAGACTCACCTTAGGTTTGGAATAGATAAAGATATCATAAAGTGGGAGAATCAAATTTTTCATGACCACGTTTCAAATGTTATAATTCTTTTATGATCATGGACTTCTCCCAAATTACAGGGATATTTCAAAACATGTGATTCATGATTGATGATTGAAGGGGGAGTAAAAGAAATGATTCCAATCATATTTAGCCTGATTGTAATCATGGAAATCATAGTCAATCTTAGAAAGAATGATATATACTATAAAAAGTTATTATTAAATAATTTATTTAATAATTAAAACTATAAATTTTCAAAATTCTATTTCATGTTTATAAAACTAGAGGATTAATAATTTACGGACCTAAGTAATATTTTAAAACAAATTCTATTTTTGTTATTCTATTTCATAAGAATAATTATTTGGTAAATTTTCATATTTTAAAACATTTAAATCCAAAAAATTATTTTTTCTTAATAATAATCCGACATATAACATGAAAATAGTATACATTTTTATTTATTTCCTATACATAAATTTTAATCGTCAAATACAATTTTTCTAAAAATGGGTTTTTATGTGTTTCATGGGATAATGATAAAAATATTTTTTAACCCAAATAAATATTATATGATAAAATGTATGAAATATTTTTAATATAATGGTAAAAAAAATTAAGAAGGGAATCTATTTTTAAGAATTAAAACTAAATTACGTATGTAAAATTTAATTACCATGGTAAAACCAAAAATGCTAAATGATAAAAATATAACATTAAAGAACATTAAAATATGTCTAAAAGAGGTTTCATTTAATTATTTTATGTATAATAGACATTAAATCATCCCCAAATGCGTTATTATACAATTTGGAGACTTCTTGACATGTGAGACATGTTCTCTCATCATATTAAGATGAAATATTTTAAAGCATATCATGCTCACCACATAAAAAAGGGTTCTCTCACCACTCCTTCATGACCTCCCTAAAAATTAGGTTTCACCCTGAAAATAATTAAATTATTTTTAATTAACAATCCTATTACTTTTCCATGGACCAATGCTCACAATATATTGGCTTAAGGCCTCCATTTTTAGGATTATTTCTAGAGAAAATTAAATAATTTTGATGTGGGAAAACATTTTTTCTAAAATATATTCCATTATATTATAATTAATGTACTATTACCCATATTTATTCTTTTATATTACTATAAAAATACTTCTTCATCTTCAAGTGTAAACTGTCGTCTCTATAATACTATTATATCCATTTTTACCACAATTTTTCCATACTAACATTAAGAGTAAATAAAAGAATATATATATAATTTGTAATAGAAATTTTATTCTAAAGATAAAAAATATAATTCTATTTATTTTCATCTGATTATTCGATAAATACTAATTTTAGTGATCTGTTGTGTAGACTACCACCAACACAATATAAAAGTATCTCGTTTTTCATATAGAATTTTATTATTTATTAATCCCCCATCAAAAAATAATTCACTATCTTAAATGTATATAAATAATATCATTATGATTATATAATATAGATATTATTCTTACAATATTAAAGTTTCATAACCATACTCTTTAATTAATTATGGGATGTTTAGGTTTTTGGCATTCTAATAACCTAAGTGGAAAATTATATAATATAATATCATTGATGTCTATGAGAAATTAATTACCAAAAATATATGATATAAAATTTGAAATTATAATTTTATTTTTTTTATGGAATTGTAAAAATATTATTAATATATTTTATTTAGATGCCAAACCAATCATTAAAAATCACAGTAACATGTTAATTTTTTATTTCATATTTAATGAAAAAAATAGAAACTCTAGAGAATAAATTGTAGAATAAAAAATTAAAAGTAATTTATTACAATAAAATTTATGATATAATTTTTTTTTATTTTGGAGAATAATAAATAAAAATATCATTCTAATGAATATAATAAAAAACAATTATGATTTCTCACACCCAATATTAATAATATATAAAAAAATATCTAATATTGATGTTTGAAACAACAATAAATAGAATTAAAAATAGGTAATATACATTAATTAGTTCTATAAATATGTTATTAAGATATATATTTTTGTTATTCATGATATTAAAGTACTGTAATGGAATTCAAGAATTACATAAAGGTTTTTTTTGCCTCAAATTCTCACCCCTTGGGGAGAATTTATTATAATTTGCAATGTTTTCATTGGAATGGTGTTTGTACATACCAATTAATATTTTTCATCATTATTCAATTATGTTTCATGATATTCAATATTCTATTCTTTGTTATTTCATTACATAGAAATCACATTTTTTATAAGGGTTTCATCGATTTAATTTCAAATTCTTTTGGTCATAGTATTTATTATAGAAATATAAATTTGATGATTTATTCTATCCTTCCATTCCCATATTTATATCATATATCCTATTTTTTCAATTTAAATCAATTATCATCACAAAAAACCATTTATTTGATAATAATATTTTAAATAAAAAATTATAATGTTCCTAAGAATAACTCTCAGACTTACAAATGAATCATCTATTCCATGTCCATTCTTATCCTATATAATTTTTATATTTTATGAAATCCATGTAAGTCTTGTACTTTAAATTATTAATTTTTTCCTTTATATCTTTTATATATCTAATTTATTTGAATTATTTTCTTATATTTAATTTAAAAACAACCTATAAATCATTATAAATGATTTTATTTTTCATTATCTACCCCTCTAGATTTATTAGCATGGTTTTTTAATATTCAAGGATATTTTCTATTGAAATATGTATAATTATGTTAATAAATATTATTTTTTTTTTAAAAAAATATTAAATTTAATCTTTAACTTGAAAAATAATGTTTAAAAGGTTTTTTGAAATAATATATATATATTCACATTGATGTTTCGTCCAAGGTTTATCTCTGTTGAAGTAACGTTTTTATAACCCTATATATTTATTAAGGTATGAATTTTTTTATAGAAATTAGATTTTTGGATATTATTTGGTTTCATAAGTATATGTTAAATTATATTTTCAATAATACCATTAATTTTCCATGAGTTAATTAAATTATGGTGCAGATTAATTTTAATTATCCCACAAATGTGTGGATGATGACAGATGGGATCATATATCTGCTTCCCTTGAATTGTTTTATGTTGATATTATATATTATATTCATTCATGGAAATATATTTTTTTCAAAATTTCTATTTTCATAGTTATTTTACTATCATTTTTCATCAAGTACATATTGAGTTTGAACATATATTCAAGTGAATAATGAGTTTTCTTAAAAAATAAGGTTTTTATGTAACTAATCAATAATACACAAAACATTTTGGTAATTGATTTTTCCTACTTTTGTTAGATGTATATATAAATCCTAAACCAAATATATTATTTATGTTATTATTTTCTTAGGTTACTTTAGTGGTTTGGAAATTATAGTTTTTTTAATATTTATTTAATTGTTTTTGGGTTTAGTTTTGAGAAATATGATGAAAACCCAAGGGATAAGTATTTGGGATAATTAAAATTAATGGTTTACATAAATAACATATATTAATGTAGATGTTTTGGTACATTACTAGAAATAACACCCGTGTTTGGATAATATAAGTGGATATAGAGTCAATATTAGATGTCCATATAGGTAATGACCCTAAAAATAATGTGTTTGATATTTGCATGATCATATCCCAGTGTATGATGATGTGACCTAACTGCACACCTAGTTTGAAACAAATATGGGATATGATTGGGATACTCACATTTTATTTACAAATCATTATGAATGATTCTTTTCACATAATTGTTATAATAAATTTGTGATAAACAAACTAAAGAAACCTAGATTGAACCAAGAGTGTTTTAGATTATAGAGAAAGATAATCTGATGGTTTCAAGAGTTATTCCTTTCATAGTTAAATTTTCATTAGATAATTTATTATAAATATATTGTGATGTTCATTTTTCATTACTAATACTAACCACTTTTTGTTTTTTTAATTGATTGACACTAAATTAATCTAGTTAACAATGGATTCATTAGATTGCACAAATTTTTTCATAACAATAAAACTAATAGATTATAAGAAGGAGTTAGAACACTTTTAATTATGCCATAATAGATTTCAAGAATCTATATTAACAACATGAGAATACTTGGATTCCAAAAAGAACAAATCATGATAATTATGCACTCTCATAGATGTTCAGGTTAGAGAGTTGATTATGGAAATAATTTTCAATGGAATACATGTCAAAAATATGGGAATAATCCATAAAGAAAATTTCACAAATGAACTAATACTATTTTTTATTGTAAAAGGAGTGTTTAGTGAAACTAATACAAAAATATAAGAAAATAATTTAACATAAGTGGTGAAATGAAAAAGGTTTCAACCTATGGTACAAAAAACAATTTAATTCACTAAATGTTTGTGTATTAGAAATTATCAAAGAAAATTTATTAATTGAAGAGCTAATAAAAATGAAAGGCATAGTAAAAAACTATAGAAAACAGAAAATTGGAAATCCCATACAACCATATAAAATTTAATTATGTTTTGAGAATAATTTTGAGTGATATAAATCAATAATAATCTCAAGAACAGAATTTTTTGTATTTTAATATTATTCATTACACATCATTATATATAGAATATTTTATAAAAAAATAATATTTTCTCCCCTCAAAATAGTTGGATATTTTTTATTAAAAAATCATACTTTTATGTTTAAATTATCCCAAGAATATAACTCCTATAATATATATATTTATAGGAATGAGCATCCTATAAAATACTTATATTATTTATTCAATTTTGATGTGATATTAGTCTGTGATTGTACATACAAAGATATAGATCAAGATAATTTGCAATAAAGGGTAAAAATTATAATCCAAAATGAATCTAAGATAACCTGTTAATATAATGTTTACTATACACTACATCTGAAATTTTACCCCCATTATATTTGGGTATTTGGAAGAAATTGTTAATGAAATACTCAACATTAGTCATATCACTATTATAATTAAAAATATAAATTCATTAGATGAAAATAATATAAAAAGGGTGAATCCACACTAGAAATAGCATATTATTTAAATTCTATTTTTAGCTACCGATACATATTTTTATTAGTGTGTATAAATTATATTTGGAAGGACACAATATATTTACCAGTGGAGAATTTAATGACCTAAAATTTGATAATATATTTTAAATAAATTAATATTATTTTAATATATTATTCTTTACAAAATACCCAACATATACTAAAAAATAATATTGTTTCACAAAGTTTAGATATAATAGTATTACCTTTAAAATAGAGTTTATAAAAGGAAGTAACCATATTATGAAATCAACGATGGAATGAAATAGTATCATGTAGTAGAAGTATCCCAAATAAGTATTATGTATTTGAGATTTTAAAGCAATTAACTTTAGTAGGGTTTTATTTCAGAAAAACACAAGATGAAGTCCAACAATTTTATTATGAGTGAAGCAATATGTTACATTAATTAAAAATATTGGAAATTATAATGAGATTTATGCTAAAGGAATCACCACCAAATACTTCCACTGGAATGTACCTTATACATAGATATTATGTGTGAGAATTTCACATCAATATAACTTGAAAATTGAGAAAAAAGTTAGGTTATTATAAATTTAATTAATTAATTAACACATACATTTTACACATTTTATATGTTGAAAGTTTAATGAAAAAAAACATATTTTTCAATAATCGTATTTTTTCAATATGTTTAATATTTAAAAGATGAGTTTATAAATTTTTAAAACATAATTTCAGGAAATTAGATTCTTTTTAAAATTAAATATGTAATAAATACATAGGGTATGTTTTTGGGTTTTTTATAATAAAATAAATTTCAATGTGAATAAGGGAAAATGTTTTTTTACCAAACCCTAAATTTATATCTTATAAAAATAGAAGTGTGTAAAAATTTTAAAATGAATAATATTTATTTTATAAGTAAAAATATAAATTTTAATAATAATATATAAAAGTTATAGATTTTATGAGAAACATTTTAGGAATATATATTTTTTTATAAAAATTGTTACTATTATTTTATTTTAATTAAATAATATTTTTGTAAAATTTGGTTTTTGATTTATTTTTAAGAGATGTGAAATTTAATATTTAATAATAAAACAATTTATATCATGAAAATAAAATAGATTGATATGTTTATCCTACACATAAATATTTATCCAAGAAATACACTTGTTCTAAATTTTTTTTATGAATGATAAGTGTTAATATTAAAATTATTCTTTCATAAACATGGAAATCTTATATAATTATATATATCATATATTTGGTATCAATAGGACCAATTTTGTTTATGGTATAATTTTTAGGTATTAAAAGATAATTACATAGGCAATAATTAGTTACCATGGTAAAAAAATGATAAGAGTGGAAATTCAAGAACAAAATGACATAATTTTTTTAATACATGTTTTAAAATGATTATTTGAGGATGTATTGACCATATAACATCCCCAACTCGGTTTTTCCAATTTTGGAGTATTATTTTTTTGGTGAAACATGTACCTCCATTATATTAATTTGAAATATTTTAAAAATTTTCATTCTCACTACTTATAAAAGGGGCCTCTCCCCACCTCTTCATTTATAATAATATTCTTTTTATTTGATCCCATAGTCAAATTTTATTTTCTTAATGCCAATATTTTCATGTAATCATCTAATGAATTTCAAACGATTTAAATTTCTGTCAATTTTTCTAGGATATTTTACTTTTTAAATAACCTTTTAAATTATTATTTTATAATTCATATATAATTATTTTATTATATTTGTTATAACAAATTTTATTATTCTGAGAAAATAATTATTAACCAAATTTTCAATTTTATATTATGAAATATAAAACAATCATTCATGTGTTATAAAAAACACTACCTCTATAATGTGATGAATTATTATTTTTACTAATAACTATATTCACTGGTTTTATGGGTAAAATTGAATAATAAATATAAAATGTATAATATAATTATAATTATTAATATTAATATAAAATTATAATCCACCTCCTATCCCTTTTACTATTCAAGAAATGAAAATGTTAATAGTGTGTGTTGAGGAAAACCACATCCAAAATGTACCATATTTCTTCTTATTTAGTTTCATTATTATTTAGGAATCACTAAATAATTATGAATCAAAACATTAATATTATGTAAAGAATATAATTTTTATAATAAATATATTAAGTAGAAAATAATATACCTTTATAATCATACTCATCCATTAATTATGACACGTTCATGTTTGGTTTAGTCTAACCACCTACATGAAAAATGTTATAAAATAATACCATGGATAATGATGAGGAATTATTTACTAATTATATGTTATATAAATATGTAACTAAATATTATTATTTCTTTTTTAATTATACATTAATACTAAACTAATTAACTATGATACCAATGTTTGTTCATTAAAAACATTGAAACAAGATTGTAGTCAATCTAATATTTAATGATCCTAACCAAAACACCCATTAAATGAAATTTGAAAATTTAAAAATTATTATAAAAAAGAAATCAAGTAATTTTTTTAACATATAATTATTATATTTGGGATACGAATGAGGAAACACAATACTAGTTCAAAACTATTTTAAAATAATCAATATATTTGACACATATTATTAAAAATATATAATATTTAACTAATATATATGTAGATAATAATTGAAATTTAATTCCATAAAAGTTTATATATATATATATATGAATATGTTTACTAAATATGTGATCAATATAGTTATTTTTTATATTGGAGATTCCAGTGCTGTTGGGGAAGTTAGGAATTTACGTAAGGTTTTCATATCTCAAATTTTTACCACAGGATGCATGTTTCAAATTATATGTCATGTTTTATTTATAATGGTTTATCTAATAGCTAGTTAATATTTTATACGTTTAATCTCATGTATATTATCATATAAATCATTATATTCTAGTTTATTTCTCCCATGATTTTTCACTCAAAATTATCAAAAAAACAAGGGTGTCATCAACTCAATTTCTAATTCATTGGGAAATTGTATTTTATTGTTGAATATACTTTTCATGCATAATATATTCCTTAAATATACAAATATTATATGTTATATAATCTTTTCTCTTCTGAAATTACATATTTTCATTAATATCCTCTTATTAAATATAAACTTTTCCAAAACAAAAGTATGATGTTTGTTAGAATAGTTCCCATTCTTATGAATGAAACTTCGATTCCATGTCCATGTTTATTCTATGTTATATTTTTATTTTATAAAATACTAGTATCATATTTATTATATATTTTCAAATTTTTCAATCATATAATTTATAAATTTGAAATCAATCATCGTTTATATTATATATTTTAAATAAAATAATAATCCTTAAAAAGTATATTAATGGGTTTTTTTTATTATCTAATAATCTATATTTATTTTTTTGATAGTTTTGTTTCCCAAGATCAATTATTTTCAAATCATTCTAATACATTTTTTTTCAAAAGGTCTCTCATTCAATAAAAAATTAATGTAATTTACTCCCCATCATTTATAATAAGGTTTAAAATATTTTTAATTATTTTTTAGTTCATCACAAGTATTTTTCCTCTATAGTTTATCTGTCCGGACGTTATACATTTATAAACCATAATAATTTATTAATATTTCATTAATTATTTTTATGAAGTGACATTTTGAAATCTGATATTTCCATAATTTTAGGTTATGTTATAAGTTTTTGTAACCCATTCTATTTTCCTTGGTTTTATTAATAAATTATGATGATTGATTTTAAGTGGCACATATATGTATGGATGATGAGAGGTGGGGTCCTATATTTCCATCCAAAATTTTTTTTGAAGTTGATATCATATTGGATATTTAGGAAATATATATAATAGGTATTCTCACACTTGTGTGGGAATAATTAGTTTCCTCACAATTTTAGGAATCGACATAATGATTTTATTCACAAAGGATATGGAATAATAAGTCTCCTCACTGTGTTTTTTCAATTTTTATAGTTGTTCTATATTTATAAGTTGTTTATCAGGTAATTATAAATTTTAAATATGAATTTTATTTTTATGATATGCCATTTTTTAAATATTTTTCCTTATTTGTAAATTATTTCATACTCTTATTTAGTAATCAAAGGTTCTATGAAAATTGAGATGTATTTTTAGCTGTTTCATGACATATATTATTCATTAATGATATTTTTATGATTTTATATTACATTATCATTGTTTTTTGATTATCATATTAGATATTATGATCTTTTTATAAGATTTTTATCCTCAGCCTCATGTTATCATTTATGGTTATGATTTGATACATTATGATACATTTTTTTCAATAAGAATTTGAAATCACGCATTTCATTAGTTTTAAATTGCATGACATTAAATAAGATTATATATTGGGTGATGATTATAAAGGGTCATATAAATAATGATTATGATCAAATGTTTATAATTTTTGTAAAATAATATTTTTAAGTGGATAGTCTTAAAAACAATAAATATTTTTATCCTTGGGTTTTGAGAATGTTGAAATATCTATTATTTAAATATTGAAATTATTGTATTATCTATGTTATATTTACATGGGTTTATTTAACAAGAACTAACCACTCTAAATATCATTCTTTCATTTTTTCTTTCTTAGTTGTATTAGTCTTATATAGAGTATATTTTCATCTAAATTAATTGCATGAAGACATCACTATGGTGTGATGACATATATTGTTTCTTGATTTAATATACCTCTCAAAACCCTCTTTCAAACATAGAAATGTTAACTAAAAAAATATTTTATCCATCTAAAAACATCCAAATTTTCTTAACATAACATAAAAATACATCTAATCTATGTTGGAAAATGATTTAAATATTTATAAAAATCCTACACAAAAACCATTTCAACTTCTTCCATCCTAATACTCTTACCCCTTAAAAACCAATAATGTAGTGGGTTTCCTCATCAATACCTAATCTCATCAAAATCAGCCTATGTCTCAAAAATCTCCCAAAATAGGAATCAGTCCAAATATATGGGATGTATATTGATCATATAACAAAAAAATTCATATTATAATTCTATATAATATATTTTAATACTATCCATTAAATTATTCATAACAAAATAATTATTGAAATAAATAAATTAATTTTCATTTTTACGAAAAATAAATACCTTATATTGAAGAAATTATTTGATATTCTGCCATTTTAATACTATAAATAAATGATTCATTTAATGTTAATTATAAAAATAATTTTATTTCCATCACATACAGAGGATACACTCTAATTATATCCATATAATAAGGAACTATATAGTTTTATTCTATATAATAAGACACTGAATGTTATAATTACCATGGAAGACACTCAAAGATTAAATCCTTTTAGAGACACTCATAATTAAAATTTCAGATATTTTCAAAATTTCTACTATATGGAAAAACACAATTATCTAAAATCATATAGGAATGAAAAAATTGGATTTTAAAAGACATGTACGGTAAAATTTCAAGTTAATACTACTTATTAAGGAAATGAATTGTTACACTCGTGTTTTACACAATCAAAGTTGTTAATTATGGCACCTATTAATGATTTTCAACAAAAGATTGATGAATTTTGAAGGGAACTGTATGAAAGGAATGGTAGAGATGAATGTAATCATAGGATTGATACTCAAAGAGGATTCTAATGTATCCTAATATAGGGAACCAAAAAAAATTATTTGAAGGGATTTAAAAATAAATTAAATACGTATAAAAGGGAATAATTTTTTTAAAATATTTTTTTACAATTTACTCTATATAATGAGGGAATTATATACTATTAGAAACTGTATTGGTATGGTGTAATACTCATAGTTAAGAAATAGTTTTCTATTTTTAGTCATATAATAAAGTCTATAATCTATTTCAGGTTCATAAATGGTAGATACTTACTATAATAATTTAATTTGATGTGGTAATGTCTCATTCCATGAAATGTTAGGTTATATAGTTAGGTATAATACATGGAATTTATTGTCATACTTGATGGAATATACATGTGTAAATTATTTAATAGAACCCTTGAGTTTTTGTATTATAGTTTAATTGGGTGGTTTAAGATGACTTTCACAAAGGAAACCCTAAAATATCCTCACTATATCTAAGATAAATATATGAAATAAGAGGAATTACGAGGGAAAAACCGTTGGTGAGAATGGAAATCTCTAAAATGTATTAAATTTGTTTGTGGATGGAAAAACAAGTGTGTATGTGGCATGTTATTTCAAATACATGTGTGAGTGGGAATAACTATAATAAATGAATGACTAATTAATAAATTAAAAAATTCTAAAAACATAATATATAGATTTAGTGAGATCTGTCTTTCCCATACAAGGAAATATTGAAAAGGTATTATCAAATTAATTAATGAAACATGAGATATAGAATAATGATACACATAAGGTAATAAGAAATTTAACTATTTATTTCTCAAAAAACGTCATCTAAACAATAGTAATAATATTAATTGTATTTATATATTTAATAATAAATTGGATGAATGGTCAAAATATCAAAGATAGATCACAAATACGATGTCACGTAGAAATGTTATTTATAAAATATGATCTAATAATAATAGCAACTTCAAATTTTAAAACAATTTATATTAAGATATAACTATTATTTTTATTATAAGTACTACTACTACTAAATATTTTTATATCTAATCATACTTTCATAAATAGATCATAAATTTTACATTTATAGAAATTTAGTTGATGAAATAAAAAATTATCATAACAACAACAATAACAACAACAACCTAAAAAATAACAAATATAATAATCAAAATAATAATAAAAACAAAAAATATAACATATTATTATTATTATTACTACTACTAACCCCACCACCACCACCATAAACACTATCAAAACTAATACTAATAAAATAAATATGATACCAACACCAACTAAAATCACTACAATGACAACAACCACAACCACTATAACTAATACTATTACTATTACTTCCACTATGAACAATACTATTAATACTATAATTATTTTTGTTACTACAACTATAGTTACTACTATTAGTACTACAATAAATACTCTTACTTTTTTGTTTTTAATACTTTTGTTGTTTCTACTAATACTACGATGAAAATAAATAAAATAACTACTAATAATACCTTAAACTACTACCATAGGAAATGTTTCTACGGTATCATTAAAAACAAATGAAAGTAATAAGAATGTGTAGAAACCATAGAATTAATGATCAGCATACCAAAGATATACAATGTTGTCGTTACCTTTTATCAGTTCTAAATAAATTACACAATGGATAAACTCAAATATATTACCTCTTAGGTATTTTGGAATCACAGAATAAAAAAATATTTTGGAATACCTTAAAAACCTCGATGATATTTTACTATATCATGATTTTATAGTTAATTATGGAATATGGATTCTTTGAGGTATGAGTTTCAACCATATACTTATTATATAATCCCACATACATGCATACAATACTAATTTCCTAGAAACATTTAAATATGACAGTAGAATTCCCCCAAAACCCATGGATTTACTCATTGGTTTCTTATATTCAAGAACACAAACTATTTTCTACATCCCTTGTTACAATTGAATAAAAACACTCCATAAAAAATAATCTTATGAAATAATTAATTGATTATTTCCTTGGTACAGAAGAAAAAAATATTAACTCGTTAATATTTGGATAGTTACGTGAATCATTTTCCTGAATGAACACGAGTGGACCCTGAACTCGTCACATGAACCAATCCATGGCATGGACTAGAGGAATTCCCAATCTTCAAGGGTTGTAGAAAAATTTTAAGTCATCAATAGATTACAACAAGGGACTAATTTCACCCAACAATCAAAATAGAAACTAAACATTAGAAAGAAAGTGCATGTAGCACAAAAATATAAATAAGACCGAACTAAAATTCATTTAAATAGAAAACTGAAAATACATCTCAAATACATAACTAAGCCAATTGAATGGTACAAATCTTATCCCTTCGGGGCCCCATGGGTCACTCTCCAACTCAAAAATAAAATTTCACCCAAGTAGAATTCACCCATTTCAGAACTTATACAAGGATTAGAAAAATAAAAGAACTATATGTGTGGATATTAAAACTCCATAGGCTAGCACAATATTCTATTCCCCAATGATCTACACAAAAAAACTGGTAAAACACCAATATCAAGGTTAAACTTCAATTTTAAAAAGTGTATTATAATATATATTTTTCTTAAAAACAATGTACATCCCATTACCACTTATTAGTTCAAAAATGAAGATACTATCATAAGTGTGATAATATAATTTTCAAGGGGAGAGTTGTGTTTTTATTTCAATATTCACAAAATGTAATAAAACACATTTATTTAATTTCATTACAAAAACCATATTAAAATAAACACATGACATTCCTATAAAAAAATTTCATAAGAAGGTACCATAGTAATCTTGCAATATGGGATAGAAGAGATAATCATAAATGTATATTAACATCACCACATGTGAGTAAAGGAAATAAACATATGTGAACCCATGAGATTGAGAATAATCCAAAATATAATAATACCTTAGACCTCATCCACGATAGCATGCCACAGATGATGAAATAAAAATTCTCAATATGCTCAGCCACCCTAACTCATAAGACTAAGGGAAATCCCATAGTAATAAACCCAAACATATATCCAGCTACTATGGGACAGTAGTAGTACATCGACTACCTGTGAAAAATTTATTCATAGAATATTGTATCAATATTCCATATTTCCATGTCTTGCGTATAATGGGGGTGAGATAAATGAATCCAACCGAGCATTGAAATGTATATATATATATATTAAACATCAATAGTAATCACCTAGATTCATCCTATGAATCGACTCAAATTCCATATATTGAATAGAATGCAAGGAGTCCATGTCGATGACCTCCAATAATTGGTTGTGGTTGTATCATCCCGACCCTAGAATCTTAGAGTCAGTGCATTAAAACATATCATTTTCATGATCACCAAAGTTCAAGTCTCGAAAGAAAAATTACTTTAGTAGCCTTTTATGTAATAGACACATTCATAAGGTTTACATTACATCATAAAATTAAAAAACTACAACAACATTGTTTTCATAGACAACACTCGTAGTTATCCCTATAGGTCCTTCATAAAATACCTCTTCGCATCATGGTAAAAATTTAATGTAGAAAGGGGTGAGTTTAGATGATCAGTATGGATAACAATATAGTGGAAACTTTTATAAATAAGTATAAACATTTAAGGGAATGTTTAAGACTAAAACAAAATCCTTTTAAACATGAACTTCAGCATAATATAACAACGATAAAATCAAATAATTCCACTTACTTACTCACAAGGATATTCTACTAGTCTAATAATCACATTCAATATCAATATCCACTTTAATAATGATGGAATTCATAATTCCAGACTTTCATAACCACATAGTCAAGGCCTTCTTCCAAGACTACAAATAAGATTTTGTCAAGGCATTGTGCCAAAACAGTAGTTTGTCTCATGAGACATACTGATGCATCAACGAGCTATAGAAATCTCCACCCATCACTTACTAAGTGTAATTAATTCCTTATATGAAAAGTTCTAATCATAAATTAGACATTCTTATTAAAACTGGCATATGATATTTCAATACTTTATCCATAAACCTTTAATGGAATAAAAATAACACATCCATAGTCAAACATATCAAAAAACCTTCAATATAATATGAATGTTTTGTATCATAATAAATCAACTTAAAATAAGCTTAATATCCTTCAAAGGTTGTTAGCCTAGATAAAATCTAAACATTTTGTAGAGAAATATCTCATTCTATTTTGAAATAATTTAAAAGTAATGTAATTATTAAAGAAAATATTTATTTTTGGAAATATTATTATAGGCTTGTAAGGTAAGATTTGATGATGTTATAATGGAGTAAAATAGCCTCACCCACCGTATAAGTAATAAAAACATTACTACCTTATTTTTGTCAAAAAGGTTATAAAGGTCCTTGTTTGGAAAAAGACAGAAAGATTCCATTATAAACATCTTATAAAATTCAAAAAAGTGTATAAGTGAATTTAACCAATATTCTAGTAAATTGTAAGAATGTTTCGAAATACATTTGTATGAAACATAGATTTGGATGATAAAAGGGTCCCAGTAGATAATTAGGTATAAATAACCTTAGATAATGTTTAGATTATAGAATTAACGCTTACCTATTTATTTTCCTTGGTCAAGGGTCGGTTATCCTCATATATAATGGTGAAATAATTGTTATTAAAATACAAAATAATCATACACGTTAATATGATATCATATATGATCATTTAACATTTCTTTGTTAATAATATCTAATTATTATCGTTGTTTTAGGAGTTAACAGATTTGTTTTCTTTTATATTAATTGTTATGTGAATTATATTTGTTATGTATGGGATGTATCTTACTCATACCCAGAATTATATCCAGTGTCTAAACATTATTTTTCATCATCAAATTAAATTAGTCATGAATGTATACGATGGGGAATTAATCTCATCGCATTCATGGAGATGGTAATCCGTACGTACTTACGAGTGACAATATCATTCTTTTGATATTAAAATAATATATAATTGTATTTTATATCATATATATAGAATCATTATCATGTTATATTTATTATTTACATCAATTACACATCATTATTATACCCATCAAAATAATAATGTATTAAATAAAAATTACTCCACAACATGGAGACGGTAAGCCGTACATATGCACGTATGGTGACATGTCATTAAAAGGATATATAGAATAATGAATTATATTGTACCATATTTATTATAACATCATATTATATAGAATATAATGGAGTTATTATTTTATAATGTAAACAACAATGAAAAAAGAAGTGGAAGAAGAAAGGAACTTGGAAGAGGTGATGAAATATTTACCTCTTCTTCGGGTTCTTTCTTATGATTTTATAAAAAGGGCTTATGAGGTTGGTTTTATGACTAACGAAAGGCCTATAGAATGAAGGTAGGATTGTTGAGAGGATATTTGGGCAGAGGATTTCAGATCCAAATGTCTTTGATGGTGTGAATTAGAGTGAAGTGTGAGTGCCCATTTATAAGAGGGGTGTGGGGCACCTTAGGAAAAGGTAGAAATATTATTTTATAATAAAATCAGTTTCAGTTTATAATGGCACCAAAATGGATTATTTAAAGTATAAGGTGGGTATGGGTCTAAAAATACTCAACCAATAGGTTTTAGACAGGTTTTGGCCACTATACTAACTTTATCTTTTAGATTCAACTATTAGTTAAATAGTTTGATATTTACCATGACTCGTTGTATTTTTTATATTATATGGTAAATAAAAATACTATATACATCCAAGATAATACCAAGTGGTTATATAATTATATACCTATAATATAATTCCTTTTTCCAAACTTTATATTTTTAGGAATATAATATCAATAAATAATATAATATTAGTTTAAAAAACTCTTTTATGTGAATTTTGACACTATTTGGCATTTTGTTTTTGATAAATTCATAACAGCATCATTAATTAGAAAAAAATAATCTAACCAACCATAATATTCCATATTAACCTTGAAAATTAGTGTAAATCATAAAAAGTATCAAATTATATTATTTGTATATTTAAAATATCTTTTATTTAAATATTTCATTAATTAGGAAATTACTGCATCATCATTGTGTCATAAATAAATAAACTTATTTAATGTCTAAAAAATATAAATAAAATACCATTATGTATGAAGTATTATTATATTTTTAATGAATATTTATAGTTGAATTTATCATTTGAATAACCCTATATTAAAAATGTTTTAGTTAATAAACTTTGATTTTAACGCTTTTAACTCTTCTTTAAATAAAATAATAATAAGTGTCCTTATCTAATCCAAGTGGACCAAAGAGGATCATGTTTTATTCATAGGGTTGTTTTTTATAAAAATATACTTATCCAATAGAATTATGATATGTGTTATGGTAATAATAATATCATTTTTACCATTAAATACCCTATATACTTTTAACCGTGGTAAAAAAAATTAAAAAGTTACTATTCCCGAAAAATTATTTTTATCTTATGGAATAAAATTTTACTTATTGATATCAACCTTATCTCTCGGATTTTCAAAATTCCACTCACAGAAGTAGTAAAATTATGTTTTATGTGAATTTACAAATTCTCCTAGTAGGTGGGTAAAAGATGATGAAATGTTCAATAAAATTTTTATACATCTAAAATTATTATAAAAAAATCCACTAAATTAAATTGAACTTATATAGGTATTATGTATTTATTTTTACATAAAATTAATATAGGTAAAATAAATAATTATTTAAATAAAAATTCAGATTTAAACTATGACTCAGTGTTTTTCACTATTCATCAAAAATTGATGGTTTTCAGAAAAATACCAGAAATTCACCGTAAGAAAATTATGATATTACGAATAAAAAAATGATGTCAATTTTGAAAGATAAAATTTATAAAATTTCCAGAAGTGTGTATTAACACTCATAACGGCTATTTATGTTGGTTGTGGGGTGTTATAACTCGATGTTGTGTAAAATACACGCTACTGGGTTACTCAAAGAGAATCGTACCATGGATGCTTGGGGTGTTACATTCTCCCCTCCTTAAAATAATTTCATCCTAGAAATTTACAAAGTACTACTGCGTAAAAAGACTCTGGTGAGTCTTCATCATTAGTTCCATAGGTTCCCACGTTGCCTCTTCTAGCTTATGTTTTCTCCATAGAAATATCACCAGATAAGTCGTCTGGTTGCTCATCACTTGTTCTCTTGTATTAAGAACATTGACAAGATCTTCCCAATAAGAAAGATAGAGATCCAATTCTAATTCATCATAGGTGAGTACATGTGTTGGTTCAGGCATTTATTTTATCAACAGTGATACATGGAACACATCGTGAACATTTGAGAGACTTGGAGACATTACCAACTGGTAAGCTACAGGCCCAATTTGTTCTAGATTTTTGAAAGGTTTGATGTACCTTGGACTCAATTTTCCCTTCTTACCAAAACGTATAACACCCTTCCATGGAGAAACCTTCAACAAAACATGATCTCCAACCTGAAACTCCAAATCCTTCCTTCGGTTATCGGTATAACTCTTCTACTTACTTTGAGCATCTTTAATGTGGTTTTGCATTACCTTCACATTTTCCATCGTATCATCCACCAGTTCTGGGCCTATAACTTTTTTTCACCAACATCATCCCAACAGGTTGGTGTGCGACATATCTTTCTATATAACACTTCATATGGCGCCATTTTAATACTTTAATGGAAGATATTGAAATAGGAAAATTCTACCAGAGGTCAATATTGATCCAACATACCTTGAAAGTCATGTGAGAATGATCTCAACATGTATTATAAGGTTTGAATAGTCTGTTATAGTTGTCCATCAGTTTGGGGGTGGCAGGCAGTGCTCAAACGAAGTTCAATATCCAGGGCTTTCATAAGACTTTTCTAGAGCCTTGATGTAAACGTGGATAACAATCAGAAAAAATCAATAGTGGTACTCCATGAAGTCTATAAACCTAATTAATATATAGTCTTTCCAATACTTAAAGTTATAAATCTTCTCTTATAGCTAGAAAATGTGATGGAGTGGTATGACGATTAACAATGACCCATATCACATCATTCCTTCTAGGATTCTTTGGTATTCCCCAGACAATGTCCATCGTAATATTATCCCATTTCAACTTAGGTATGGGAATATGTTGTCTGACTCTTCTAGGTTGTCGCCTTCTAGATTTCACTTGTTGACAAACCGTTTATCTTTACACAAAATCAACAATATCCCTATTTATGTTGTCCCACCAAAAATGTTCATTCAAATCTTTCTACATCTTCGTGATACCAGGGTGTGGAGAGAAATTGGAACTATGAGCATCATCCAACTATTCCATTTTTAAATCTATTATATCGGGAACACAAAGAATTTTCCGAAATTTAAAAATTCCATCTTTATAAACAAAGTCACTCAATCTCTCATCATTCATACCTTTGATCTTCTTTTGAAACTCCTCATCATCAACTTGATAACTGTTTATCCTTTCTAATTAAGATGGGTTTGCAACCATTTGAAAATGTATGGATGATCCACCTTCCATGAATATTCATATATACATATTTAATATCTCTATGAGAATAGGATCCCTTTAAATTATCATCTGGATCAAAACTCCATGATCTTTTCTACTCAAATCATCTTCCACATTATTTTACTTCCGCTGGTGGTAGTGTATCATGAAATCATAATACTTGAGTAGTTCAATCCATCTCTTTTTCCTCATGTTGAGTTCTTTCTGTGATAAAATATACTTTAATCTATTTTTATCGGTATATATCTCAAATTTTTCACCATAGAGATAATGTATCTATATCCTCAAAGAAAAGAGTACAGCTGCTAACTCAAGAATCATGAGTAGGATAGTTGTTCTCATGATTTTTTAGCTATCATGATCCATAAGAAATAACCCTATCATTCTGCATAAGTTTACAACAATGTCCTTTCATTGAAGAATCAATATAAATAAAAAACTCAACCTTACCTGATGGTCGAGTCTATATAAGAGCATTGACTAATCTTTTCTTCTGTTCTTCAAAAAATTATTCACACTCTTTTGTACAAACAAATTTAACCCCTTTCGTGTGAGCTTTTTTAATGGGATTTCCAAATAGGAAAAATTCCTGATGAAACATCGATAATAACCAGCTAAACCAATAAAACTACATCTCTTAGTTATACTCATCGGTGCTGGCCTTTCTTGGATTTCCTTGGTATTTGAAGGATCAATGGAGATTCCATCCTTAGAGGCAATATGGCCAAGAAAATAAATACCCTATAGTTGGAATTCACACTTTCTAAACATCCCATATAATTCATGTGTTCTAAGAGTCTTCATGATAATGCACAAGTGATTTTCTTGATATTTGTAGCTTTTGGAGTATTCCAATATATCATCAATAAATACCACAAAAAAATCAACGAGATATTCCCTGAAAACTGTATTCATTAGATCCATGAAGACAGAAGGTGCATTATTCAATCCTAAAGGAATTCCTATAATCTAGTAATGCCCATACCTTGTTCAAAATGTTGTCTTCGAAATATCATCCTTATTCACACACAACTGATGGTATCCAGATCAAAGTTAAATCTTTGAAAATTATTAAGCTCCATGGATTGGGTCAAATAAATCATTATTGCGAGGTTGGGGATACTTGTTCTTAATTTTTACAGAATTTATCTCCCTATAGTCAAGCACAACCTCATAGATCCACATTTCTTCTTAAAAAGGACTAGGGCTCCCCATGGAGAAACAATAGGGTGAATAAATCCCTAATTACTTAATTACTCTAGTTTTTTCATAAGTTCCACCAATTCCACAATTCCATTCTATAAGGGGTCTTTGATATGGGAATTTATCTATGAATTTAATCAAAGGAAAACTCAATTTATCATTTTAGAGGATGTCCATGTAAATCTTCTCGAAACGCATCAACATATTCTATCAAAATAGGTACAACCTCTATTTGAAAATTTTTTTCCATGCCCACAATTATTTCATTCTCTTCCTCCAAAATAATTGAATTTAGTTGAGCTAATGAGTGTTGATCTAGATAAGAATTAGGTGGTGAAAATTACGCTTTAAAGATACGGTGTTCTTTATCATCTTCATCAAAAATCATAACCTCTTTCTTCTTACAATAAATTTTTGCATTATGATTAGAAAACCAATCCTTACTAAGGATTGTATCAAATTCAATAATGGATATGACGAGGAGATCAGTAAATAAAGATAATTTATATACCCTTGTGGGAACTAATTCACAAAACATTATTGCGATGATACATCCCTTTAGAGTTTTTACTGATAACACCCTTGTGAAATCAAATTGGAAATATCTAATTTTCTTATCAAACTGGGAAGATATGAAACAAAGTGATAATCTAGAATCAAACAATGAATTTTCTAAACTTGAGAAAACCATTAAATTGCCTGCCATTATGTCTTTTAGAGATTCAACCTTAGCAGTAGTGATATTATAATCATGGACTAGATCCATTGTCCTTTTATAAGGTAGGTTCCCTTGACTCTTAGTACATTCATTTTCATAATTCCCCTTTCCAATACAATTGTAGTATTCAACATCGACAACCTCTTTCTTACCCTTATAGTCACGAGCATGGTGGCCTTTTCACCACACTTGTAATAGACACCCATTCCCTTCAGTAAAGTACTAGGGTGTTTCTTCCCACATTTACTATATGATGGATATTCAACTTTTCCCTTCTTCCCCTTATTTCGATTTCCAGAGTGTTCAGAAGATCTCTTCTTCTCTTGATTGCTTTAAAGTAGTAAGACTTAGAGTTTTATTTTTCTACCATGGTATTACATGAGACAATAACTTCGCACGACGAGAAGGACTATGAGACTAATTCTAGATGGATAAATGGGCTTTACCCATCAAAGAAATGACTAATATTACTTATTGCGTTATGTATATAATCTGCCGCATGCCTCGCTAACCATGTAATAATATATTCATACTTCATGATATTTTCATCCACCTTTTTCCTAAGACTCAAAAATTGGCATTCCATATCTGCTTGATGGTCACGAGGAAATTATTTTTCTAAGAAAATATCGTTAATATCCCTACATTCTATATTTGTTAATACATCATCTTCTTTTGTATTTTGAATCAATCACCACCATTGATCATCATCTCTAGTGAGGCGGTAATCTTCCATTACAACCTTTTCTCTTTCCCTACTTCCCTAGGTATGGAATATTTTATCTTAGGAATTTATCCATTGCTCATCTACTAATTTATTTGTAACCCCATTCAATGATGGTGGTTGTTGCCTTATTAATAGATCTAACATTGATCCTCCATGATGTGGATCAGGGTGCTCTATACAAGTAAAGTTATTATTCATAACCTGGGTGAGTTTTTCCAATATGGTGATAAGTTTATCAACATCACTTGTATAACCAGCTCCACTATAATTATCTTGAGTAGGAGGGAATTCCCTACATGGAGTGTGTGCTTTGATAAGGTTTCCATTCTTTTAACTATGAGTCATTTCTAAACAATGGCATAAACTAGATTAGTTTATAAATCTAAAAACATAATTCCAAACATGTAAAACACTTAACATAAATTGAAAAATTTATGGATATAATAAAAAATAAAAATAATTGTTTTCTTTATGAAAGTATATACTAATAAACCCTTCATAATGGTTTGTATTGAAAATGATAGTTATCCAAAAAAATATCCCCCAAGAGTTTCGTAACCAAGAGTGCAGCATGTCCCCTTGTCGTGCACCTATTCCTGTTCGAGTCTAGCTCAAAGCGGTGTTTTCAGATTTTACCCAAAGGTACATCTATTCCAAGCCCGCCTCTACCTTCTCATATCATGACAGAGATGTATTTCTTGCAAAACTCACAAAATATCTACAATACCAAAATTCTAGGAAGTTATTCTTTAATAATCCTCGAATTCTATTTTAGGGTACTGTTCTCTAATTAGAATTTATCTAAATCTAGATTCCAAGGATTGAACTAATCTTCTTATGATACCAACTATAACACCCAAACCCTAGATTCCCAAAGTTGGTTCATTATTATGTATCAATTGAATGATCATAAAATATCAAGTCTCGAAGAACCGATTAGTTTAGTAGCCTTGGATGTACTAGATACATTCATAAGGATTACATTAAATCATAAAATAAAAAAACTACAACAACATTGTTTCCATAGACTACACTCATATCCCCTCAGACTATCCCTGTAGTTCAGTCATAAAATACTTCTTCGCATCCTAGGAAAAATAAAACATAGAAAGGGGTGAGCTTAGACACTCAGTAATGGAAACAATATAGAGAAAACGTTAATAAATAATCATAAACATTTAAGGCAATGTATATGACTAAAACCAATGACTTTTAAACTTGAATATAAGCATAATATGGAAAATATAAAATCAAATAATTCCATTTACATACTTATATAGATATTTTACTTGTCAAATTATCACATGCAATATCAATAGTCACTTTCATAATGATGGAATGCATAATGCCAAACCTTCATAACCACATTGTCAAGGCCTTGTTCCAAGACAAAAAATAAGATTTTTTCAAGGAATTTTGCAAAGACACTAGTTTGTCTCATGAGAAATACAGATGAATCGAGGAAATATAGAAAGCTCCATCCGCCAATTACTATGTCCAATGCATTCCTCATATTAAAATGTTTCAACATAACTTTAACATTCATAATAAAACTAGCATTGGAAATGTGAATACATTAACCATAAACCATGAATGGTATGAAAATAATACATCCATAATCAAACATATCAAATAACCCTCATTACAATATTTATGTTTTGTATCATAATAAATAAACTTCAAATAAGCTTAAAATCCATCAAAGGATGTTGATATAGATGAAATGAAGTCAATTTTTAGAGAAATTCCTCTTTCTATTTTTAAATCATTTAAAAGTCATGTAATAATAAAAAAAACATTTATTTTTGGAAATATTCTTATAATCCTGTAAGGGAATGTTTGATGATTTTATAACTATATAAAATAGTCATACCCGCCGTATAAGTTAAAAAAACATTCTTACCGTAATTTTTTCAAAAAGGATATAAAGGACCTTGTTTGGAAAATGACAGAAATATTCTTTTATAAACATCTTATAAAAGTAAAAAAAGGTTATAAATGACTTTAACCCATAGTATTTTAAATACTAAGAATGTTTTGAAATACATTTTTATGAAACATGGATGTGGATGCAAAAGAGGTCCCAGTAGATAATTTCGTATAAATAACCACGGATAAATAAGATATTGTAGAATTAACCCTTACCTTGTACTTTTCCTTGGTCGAGGGTAGGTTAACCTCTTGTATAATGGTGAAATAAATGTTATAAAATTATACAATAATAATATACATTAATATGAGGTCATATGTTATCTTTTAACATTGCATTGTTAATAATATCTTAGTATTATCGTTGTTTCAGGAGTTAACAGATTCATTTTCTTTTATATTATTTTTTATGTGAGTCATATTTGTTATGGTTGGGATTTATATTATTCATATCTAGAGTGATATCAAGTATCTAAACATTATTTTTATTCATCAAATAAAATTAGTCTTGAATGGATAAGATGGGGAATGAATCTCTTTGCGTTCGTGGAGATGGTAATACGTACATACACATGAGCGATAATATCATTCTTTTTAGGTTAAAATAATTTATAATTGAATGGTATATTATATATACATAATAATTATCTTCTTATTTTTATTATTTGCATCAATTCAACATCATTATTATACCCATCCATATAATAATGTATTGAATAACAATTACACCACGACGTGGAGATGGTAAGCCGCACGTACACACGTATGGTGACATGTCCTTCAAAGGATGGATAGAATAATGAATTTGGTTATACCATATTTATAATAACATCCAATTATATATAAAATACTGGAGTTATTATTTTATAATGGAAACAATAAAGAAAAAGGAATTGAAAGAAGAAAGGAACTTGAAAGAGGTGATGAAATATTTACCTCTTATTTGGGATCTTCCTTTTGATTTGATCAAAAGGGCTCCATAAGATGGCTTTCTGACTAATAAAAGGAATCTACAATGAATGGAGGATATTTTAGAGGGTATTTGAGTAGATTTTGGGTGATAAAAATGGCTTTGATGGTGTGAATTGGAGATAAGGGTCAATGCCCTGTTATAAGAGGGGCGAGGGGCACCTTACGAAATGTTAGATATATTATTTTATAATAAAATCATTTTAGGTTTATAATGTCTCCAAAATGGATTCATTTAATGATAAGGTGGGTATGGGTCATAAACCACTCAAACAATAAATTTTATAAAGGTTTGGGTCACTATACTAAATTAATCTTTTAGATTTAACTCTTAGTTAAATAGATTGACATTTACCATGTCTCATTGTATTTTTATATTATATGGTTAATAAACATACTATATATTTACAATAAAACCCAAATTTGTTAATTAATGATAAAAAATTAATTATATAATTATTTTTTCCAATCCTTGTATTATTAGGAATAGTATATCAATTAATAATATAATATTTATTTTTAAAAACTCTTTTATGTCAATTTTGACACTATTAGGTATTTCATTTTTGATAAATTTATAACAACATTATTACTTCAAAAAATATAAGTATAACCAACCCTAATATTTAATATTAACAATTAAAATTAGTGGAATTCATAAAAAGTCTAAAATTAAATTTATTTGGATATTTATAATATCAATTATTTTAATATTTCATTAATTAAATAATTAGTGCATCACCATTGTGTCATAAATAAAATAAATTATTTAATGTCTAAAAAATATTAATAAAATACAGTTATATAGGAAATATTTTTAAATTTCTAATGAATATTTATTGTCGAATTTATCTTATGTATAAACCTATATTAAAAATGTTTTAGTTATTAAACATTGAGTTTAACTCTTTTAACTATTCTTTTAATAAATAATAATAAGTGTCCTAATCATGTACAAGTGGATCAAAGAAGATCATATTTTTTCCTAAGGTTGTTTTTGGTTGAATTATACTTATCCTACTGAATTAGGACATGTGTTAGGGTAATAATAATATCATTTTTACCCTTAAAATCCTATTTACTTTTAATCGTGGTAAATAAAAGTAAAATTTACTATTCCCCTTTAATTATTTTCATCTTACTGAACCAAATTTTTCTTCATGATATCAACTGTGTCTCTTGAATTTTTTAAATTCCACTCACCTAAGCGGTACAATTATGTTTTATGTAAAATTGAAAATTCTCCTAGGAGGTGGGTAAAATACGGTTAAAAGTTTAATAAAATTTTTATATATCTAAAATTATTATAAACTTACTCCAATGAATTACATTGAAATTATATATTTATTTTGTATCTATTTTTACCTAAAATAAATTTAAATAAAATAAATAATTATTTATATAAAAATTCAGTTTTAAACTATAACTTAATGTTTTCACTATTCATAAAAAACTGAATGTTTTTAGAAAATTACCAAAAATTCACCCAAAGCTAATTTTGATATTCCCAATCCAAAATTGAAGTCCATTTTGATTGATAAAATTTATAAAATTTCCAAAATTGGGTATTACTATTTGTAACAACTAGTTTGATTTGTTGTGGTGTGTTAAAACTCGATGTTGCGTACAACACCTGCTACTATATTATTCAAAGAAGAGTATATCATGGAAGCTTGGGGTTTTAATGTGATGACTCAATAATGAGGATGTCCTAACATTTAAGAATAAAAGTCTTGAGAGTTAATCTAATGATGTTTTCAAAATAAAATATTTTCACTATTTTCACAAGCTACCAAATTGTCTTTTTAAAACTATTCAAAAAATAGACTTTTATCAAAGGAACAATTCCCACATTTCCAAAAGAGGTGTAAACAACCAGTTATCATATCAAAACATAGATAAAAACTTTTAAAATACCTAGTTTACACACTCAAGGCATGATCATTTTTAAAAAAATCAAAAAAATTATCAAACAAAACACACACTTCTTTGTAAAAACATAAAAACCTGGGAAACCACATAAACAACCGAAAAACAATATCTCCCATGCTGAAAAAACATTTTTAATCACAAAAAGTTTATTTTATATCATATTTAACTCCTAAAATACAATCAGTTTACAAACCGCACATGAGCCATACAATGTTTAATCAAATAATTTTATTTTAAGACTCAATAAAGTATGAAAACCAATTTTCATGCCATAATATTTTATTTAAATTATTAAAACATATTTTAACATTTCCAAACTGGTGTGTATGATACCATGTGGTCACAACTAAACAAAACAATGCACACATTAAAATCCATTTTTCAAATAATAAGCACCACAGAAACACTTTGTTTCCTAATTCTTACTAACCAAATAATTTATTAATTGTATGATCAATTTGAAAAACAAAAATAGGAAGCACACCAAGGTTCTACCCCAAAACCCACCAAATTTTATTGAAATATAGTACTTTTAAATTAATTACATAGTATGACCATATCAAAAATGACATCAAGTATCATTCATATACCAATAAACTAATCATATGTTTTCTAGAAAATATTTAGCATGTATACAATGTGTGAAAATATTGAAATTATTGGTCTTAAATTAAAAGGAAAACAATGTGGGGAAAACCTACCTCATATTCATGGGGTGAAGACAACACAAAATCGAGATTGCTCCATGTGGGTATCAAAACACTAAACAACCCAAAATAAACACTCCAAATTCAACAACCCCATACTAATTGAATGTAAAAATGAGGAAAAATTAAAAGCTTTTATACTGGAGGGGGAGAACGATTCGAAAGGAGGTGGTGTGCTTGGGGGGTCGCGCAGACAAGCACAACGTGTCAGAAGAATTGTGCACCGGAAAGGGGGTCATCTAGAGGTGTGATGTGCTGCTAGATAGTGAAATGTCTAGGTCACTATAGAGAGGGAACAATGCCTGCTAGATGTGCACAAGGATAGGTCACCAACAATGGAGGGAAGTGAGAAAGAAGGTGGCCGACAATAGAGGGAGGCATGCATGAAGGAGGGGGTTGTGTTGCTACACAACATAAGGTGGGGAAAAGGGGATGAGAGAGGGACATAATAAACCCTAAAATAGATAAAATAAATCTATATATGTATATATATAATAGTAATATTAATAATATATTAATAATAATATAAATACATATTTTATCAATTCCAATGATAATAATAATTTAAATAATAATAATAATACTGATTCCATAATGATAAGAACTAATTTTAATGTTTACTTAAATCATAATAATTATAATATAAACAATAATTTATAATGTTTAATAAAGATTATAATAATATTATTCTAATTTTATAACTCAATTTAATTCTCATTTTAATCATTCAAAGATGGATTGGCAACACCATTTTGTGGGTGAAGCAACATTGTTTCTGAACATTTCACTTCTCGTGCATAAGATGACGTCGAACTCAAAATTCACATTTTTCAATAAAAAACAAAAATTTAAACTGGTTCCCAACCCGAACCCCAAAAAAATTATTAAAAGTCTCGAAAAAAATGAAATAAAATAATTTCTTGGGTCAGGGTGTGAAAACTCTCCCCACTATAACGCTTTCCACCACTGGAAATCCACAGCACTTTCCAACTAGCTTATAAAAACCTATGTATCACATATAAATACAATCCAACATATTAGTTCAGGTCATTTCATTGACCATCAAAAAATCAAAATCCTAATGCCCAAAGTAAATCACTAGGATAGGGGAGTCACAAACAGACTCCCCTCCATTATAATTTAATTAGAATTTGATGTCTTAATAGAAAACTCAATGAGACTCATTGTGTGTCTCCAACAATTTAGAAAAAACTAAAAATAAATAGACCGAAAATAAACATGAACCGCAATCCAGGAAATTCCCAAGATAAAGGAAGGACACGTGATCATTTCAACCACCCAATCTCTTAAAAAAGAGACAAGAACTGAACATAAACATACAACACAATCCAAATACCCTCAATAGAAGGGCTGTGCAGGAATGGGCCCAATGATTGAACCGTTGAACCACAACTGACAACCACCCACCACTTTTCACCAATGTATTAATAAAATTGAAGCCCACCCGTGATTCATAAGGATGGAGAACACATTTAAACTGACCAAAAACCTGTATCCAACAAATCATAACCAAAGGTATTGTGTACGGGGTAAGTCCACCATGATTATTATGACAAGAGAAAATTAACAATGACTGAGAAACAACACTATGAGAACTAGAATAACCTCACTATAATGGTTGAGGAACGAACATAACCAAACTTCTCAAACCCCCATGGTTCCCGACTATGTGCTAGCTTCACACAAGGACCTTAAATTAAAGCTGTGATGGACGAAGCATCTCCTGACTCGCTGTCAGCTTTTGATAATACCAATAAAAGACATACATATTTTTATTAGACAAATGAAAGGAAAGAATTTTTCAATGAAAAACACACTAGAATTGAAAATAGGATTTCAGAAAAAACACATGACATTCCCATTCATTTCAAAACCCAAAACACCATCATTACAACTACCACGAAAAGTGATCCATTACACTAGTAGGAATCATACAAAAGATAGTTTACAAAAACTAAAAAACACATCACTTCTTAGAATTTCATCAATGAAGCTTTCTCGTAATACCCTGATAGAATCAATACAAGTGATCAAGGCATCTACAAGACTGGTAAGGCCTCAAATCATTTTTACACAGTGTCTTTTTATGACCCATATTTCCACACTGATAACACACGAGGATCCCTCACTCTGAAGAGGTTGATGAATGATCCCAAGGCCTTTTGATTCAATGACATTATCTAAAAACATTCAGTCACTTTATGATGGCCCTTATATAGTCCTCACCACTACTCATTGGAATTGAATGAGGGAGGAATACTTTGAGAACTCCCTCCATCACGGGTTCGACATGAAATGAATGTTTCACCACATCAGTAAATGAAATTGGGATAGACTCTAACACCATCAACTAAATATTGGGACAAAGTCCATCCTCAAAACATTGATCCATCATGAATTAATTTTTGGAATACCCAAAATAATAAGAAACTAGTTCCATAAATCAATAGAAATACTCCAACACTAATCCATTTCCCTACTGTAGACAACACATATTCATCTCATTTCTCACCCTTTCTTTCTTAGAGAAATACTGATGAATGGACAACGAATTGAAAAACACCCAAGTATGATCTTGATAGGGCTTGTTCCAAGACAATGAATTCCACCACATCTATAGTGATCCATTAGGCATGAAGGTTCCAATCTTTACCTTCAACTACTTGGGAAAATCAATGAGATTAAAGTCCATTTCAATATTTTTCATTCTCTACCCTGCAACGGAAGTGTCTACATCACCGTAAAAGAGAGGTAGATCTAGCATCTAGAACTCAATCATAAAATCCATAGGTGGATCAAATTCACTATGATCAACCATTGATATTCTGTGGGAACAACCATTGGATGTGATAAAGTCAAGAACCAAATCTATGTCTACTTAACAATAAAAACCCACTAGATCAAACATCGTATAAGAGAATAACTTTAAACATATTAATGAAAACAATTATTAACAACAAACATACCCATTTTTGAAGTTCCCACAACACTTTCAGAAAAACACCAAACATTCAAAACCAATTTATCTGATTCAAACAATTTACATAATTCAAGGGGGACCCAAAAAAAACTCTAAAAGGGAACTGTTGTCAGTGGGTGACATGGCCATATGGTTGGCATCTAATTTATTAACACATCACCGACCCAAAGAGTCTTCAAAGACCATGACCGAAGATGGACATGGATTCCCAATTCGTGAGATCACATGATAACTATTATCCCGACTCCCTTTTTCATATCTCAATCACTAAATATTCTCTAATGACCAAAGAAAATATCAAAACCAAACATACCTAGGAATCCCAAGAATCAGAATGGGACAGAGTTCTCGAATCTCTTCCCGAAACTACCCCTCATGTTCCAAATATCCGACCCCATCTACCATTACATACCCAAATAGAAAAAGGGTTCTCTAAAAATCAAGGTCTTCTAAGAGTCGACCATCTATGATACCATTTTTTCATGAACAAACCAGAGTCGACCTTAAACTTTTCACTCGAGCCGATCTGATGTAAGGCCTGAGAGGCATTCCCGATATTTCTAGGGATAGAGACAAGTTCCAAGGAATCTATAGAGTACAACAAGTGAACAATTTCACCCAATAATCCAAATAGATACTAAATAGTAGTAAGAAAATGAATGCAACTCAAAAAATATAAATAAGATTTACCTGAATAACATTTAAATAGAATACTGAAAATACATTTGTAATACACAACTATACTAACTGAATGAGACAACCATTGTCTCTTTGTTACCCCAAGGATCACTATCCAACTCAACAATAAAACATTGCATAAGATGAAAGCCCCCACGATGGAGCCTACAAAAGGACAAAAAAAAAGAAAATAAATATAATTGTGAGTATTAAAACAATGTAGTGTAGCACAATATTATATTCCCCAATGCACTACCCATAAAAATTAATGAAACACCACTTTAATGATTGATTTTTTTTTATAAAAGTATGATTACATATATATATTACTTAAAAACAATGTACGTCACATTGCCACTTTTTATTTCCAAAACCAAGATCCTAACATAAGTTAGATGTTAACATTATCAAGGGGATGGTTGTGTCTATACTTCAATCTGCACAGAAGATGATAAAACACTTTTGTTGAAAATAATTTTCCAGAAACCATATAGAAATCAACACGCCGCTTTTATAAAAAAATAGTGCATAAGATGGTTCCACAGTAATCACCCAATAGGGGGAAATATAGGTAATCATACAATTAATTTAACATCACTACAAATGACTAAAGAATACAGACATAGGTCAAACCAACAGATAAAAAATAATCTAGAAGATACTAATACATGAGACACCGTCATCGGTAGCATTGCATACATGATGATATCAAAATGCTCAATATGCTCAGTCACCATAATGTGGGATGGACTAAGGGAAAATCCCATAGCAATAATCCCAAACATATATCCACCATCTATGGGCCATCGGTTTTCACGTCGACTACTAGTGCATCATTCATTCTTACAATATCTTCACAATATGCTAGGTTCCCATATATTAAGTATATTGGGTGACAGCTAACAGGTGCCAACTGATCATCCAATCACAAGTACACTCACGCACTCACACACACATACACAAACATATATGTTAATTGAACTTCAATAGGGATCACCCCGAGGCATCATAAGAATCAACTCACATTCCATTTAGTGAATAGAATAAAAGTTTTACATGTTATGGACTTCTAAAGATGACCAATGAGGACTCCACATCAAGGTTATCCTACAAATTAAGCATAAAAGGCATGATAATTAATCCAAGGAGGTGTTTATAATAAACAATTTTCATTATTTTTACAAGATGCCAATCATGACTTTTTAACACTTTAAATAAACCCACTTTTATCAAAGGTACAAAATAAAATTTTCAATAAATTATGTGAACACCAATTTTTCACACCAAAACATAGATAATTTTTTTTAAAATACCCAGTTTAAACACTCAAGGATTGAACATTTTTTTTAAATGCCAAAACATGCTAAAACACAACACACAGTTTTTGTAAAAACCAAACCACTTGGGAAACCACATAAAGAACACAAAAATGATATTTCTGATGCCTTTACTACATCAGTAAATCCCATTATTTTTTTTATATCTCATTTAACTCATAAAAATTCAATCGGGCGACTAACTGTGCATGGGGGATGCAATGTTTAATAAAACAATTTCAAATTAACTCTCAACAATTTATGGACACCAATTTTCATTCCAAAATAATAATTACGTTTTTTAAAAAAATTTAACATTACAGAACATGTGAATAAAACACCCAGTGTTCACAACTCAACAAACCATAAAACACATTAAAATCGATTTTTAAAATAACAAGTAACCCAAAACACTCCCTTTCAGAATTATAACTACCCAAATAATCTAGTAATTGTTTGAACAATTTGAAAATCATAAACCAAAAGCACAATAACGTTCTAAATCAAAATCCTCCAAATTTTACATAAGAATTATACTTTAAAATTAATTTCATAGAAATACTATATCAAATATAAATTCCAGCATCGATCACATACAAAGAAACTAATCATAAAGTTCACAAAAATATTTATCATGTATACAAAGTGATAAAATAATGAAATTAAATTTATTAAATGAAAACAGAAAATGTGTGGGGAGAACCTACCTTGGATTCCTAGAACAAGGACAACGCATGATCAAAATAGATCCATGTCAGTTTCAAAACCCTAACCAACCCAAAATAAACCATCAACAATCAAAAACCTCAAACTAATTAAAGGAAATAAATGAGTAAAATGAAAGGGGGTATATGAGAGGGTGGAAAAAAGATGGAAAGAGGCAGAGCGTTGGTAGGGGGTCAAACTAGCATGGGCGGTGTGACAGAATAAGTGTGTGTTAGGAAATGGGTTGGTTAGAGGTGTGTTGCCCCACTGGATGGTGGTCCAGCAATGCCTCACCAAAGAGGGAACATCACTGAATAGAGGTGCACAAGGACAGGGAACCAACAATGGAAGGAGTCACACTAGAAGGTGTCCAATGATAGAAGGATAAGCGCATAGGGGGGTGGGTTGGGTCGCTATGTAGTGTAAGCAGGGGGAAGGAGGAAGGGAGAAGGAGATATGAAATCCTAAAAAAGATAATCTAAATCTATCTCAGTATATATATATATAATCTTATTAACATAATAATAAAAATATAAATAAATATTATAACAATTCAAATGATTATAATAATTTTATAAGTAAAAATAATAATACTGATGACATAATGATAAAATATACTTTTATTTTTTATTCAATTCATCATAATTAGAATATAAAAAAATGTTTTTATTATTTAATAAAAAAAATAATAATATAATTTTATTATACATTTTAATTATCATTTTAATCTTTTGATGATGAGTAGGCCACACAGTTTCTTGGGCATATCTTTATAGTTCCCAGACTATGCAATTCCCATGCATCATGTGATATCAAACCTAAAAATGCATATTTTTCAATTTAAAATCAATAATTTATATAGGGTCCCAAACCAAACCCCGATAAAATTATTCAAAGTTAAGAAAATAATAAAATAAAATCATTTTATTTTTCTATTTGTGACACTCATAGAAGTTCCAAATGAATTGATTAGTTTGATTCAATATAGTACGAATCAACCAAGCCCTACGATATGACATGCTCATTAGGAATTCATATAATATACATATACTATAGAATATAAAATTAATATTTTTTTGAATATAATTATTTTTTCATATATATGTTAGAATCTATGACATAATATTTCATATCTTATGATAACATATCTATTTATGGAATATTTCTATAAATCTCAAAGTTCACAAAATCATAAAAGACTTTCATTCCATTTCTCCTTATATCATATCATATATAATAAATTGTGAGTCTATATAAACAGTCCCATTTTAATATCATCAAAAATAATTTTAAAATTATCTCTTCAATTTCAGTATGTATCACATCATATACAATACCTTGAGAAAAACCATTCCAAACTCCTTTTTTGGATAATACATAAAAATAGAGAAACCTTAAGAGTTTTGTAAGACACGGTCCTTATTTTTTCCACAAAAATATGTGACCCAATATGACGGTTTATAGTTGAAAAAGAAATATGAATCATTATATCGATATATGTACTAGAATAGTGTCGTTTTACTAAGAATCAATGTTTCTCATTCTATAATGGGATCTTGCGTGATCTCTATCAAACACATGTGTCCGTAACCCTATCTCCATCAATTGAATCATATAAAAGAATATATTTTCATATAAACACATTTCCCATTATATCGAGTGACTTTAGGAAATTGTGTACAAAAATACCATATATACTCATTATATGTTCATGACTCTCTTTGTGTAGAATGACTAGGTCGATGCATATATAAAATGAAATTCATCTTATTGATGGTCAAATTACATAACCCATATATAAGTTGATAATAATGTTATATTCACCATTTTTGTATGGAAACAAATTTTTTACTTTTTATCTCAATAAAGATCCTTGATGCCATAATCATCATAGTAGAGGGAAAATACCATCTTGGCTGAGCTCCAACTAATGACATGATCAATAACATAGCCAAACCTTACCTAATTATCTAATCAGAAAGGATTGTAAAAAAATGTCCCCAATGAAAAATATTCTCATTCTAGATATATCTCCATGCTCAGGTTGTGGGGAATCCAAATATGAACCAATCTCTCTAAGTACACCAATTACATAGTTTAAGACAATCTTTCTTTATAATACAATGTTAAAACCGTCTTTATTCCACGTAACCATATTCCTTATCATTATATAATAATCATTTTCAAACTAAAAATAATATTTTATCATAGCATACAATACACCATGATAAACATTATTTAAGGATAAATCAATGTCATATATTGAGTATTAATTTATTATTACACATTGTTAAGTGTATATAAATATTGAAATATATAAAACTAATGTCAAATAATGATAAATTTTATATTGTTTATTAGGATATATATTCCATTCTTAAATTCATTAATAATATTTTGAAAACATTATACACAAGAATAAATCTAGTATATCTTATATTAAATACTGATACATTAAAAAAATATTTACCAAACAATGAACGATTTTATTAACTCATTACATCTCTATGTAATTCATGCTCAATGTGACCATCTGATGAAACTGTTCCACTAAATAAAATTTGGTCAAAAAAATCAATGTAATGTAATCCAAATAATTTTGATAATTATGAATCATATTACTAATTTGCATCTTCTGGAATGTATTCAAATTCCTTAACTCCACAATATTAAATCTTTCAATATTAATAACTTTTGTTATCTACAAAGAACTATTTCTTTGTTAATCTCCACCATTATATTTTATAAAAAATTACATTAATCGTTTTTCTTCAAATAAAATAATAACTAATTTAAATTATAACAATATTTCGTAACAACACAAATTTAAAATATTGAAGATAAAGTGTAATTCACTTTATTTATGAAAACATAGTTTAATAATTTATATTTATCTATAATTTTATACACTAAAATAAATTATGATATACAATAAAATAATATATGAATTTTTAATGGAATAATATTTTAATTTTTAAATTTTAACATCATTATGTTAAAATATTATCCTATTAAACTATTATAAACTATATTATTATTAATATATCATTTTAAGATACACAAAAACGTTTTTAAGGAAATAACACATATTTACTACATGTAGGAATATTTTACAAAAAAATATATTTTTTATTTTATATATGGTTCTCTATGTGTGTATAATTTTTACTAAAACTTGTCTTTATAAAATATACTACTATTAGTGGTGGAATATTATTACATTTTATTATTGGTTAATAACAACATATAAGATAAAAAATCATTTATCCTTGTCCCCATTTTCAATCATGTTATATAATTTTTATTATTAATAATAATGTGTATCAAAAAAAATCATATTATTTTAATGGTAATATTACATTATTCATAAACCATGTCTTTAACACAAAATATGTAAAATTATTTGTTAAAAAAATAATCATTGCCCTTATAAAATTATGAATTAAGTTATCCATTGAATACAATACACTGATATATCAACCCCTTTTTCTATTAGTTGATTATAAAATTTAATGTTTTATCTTCAATTATATCATAACTTAATAAGTATTATAAATTTAAAAAATATATAAAACATGTTTTTGTTATAAAATACCTATCATAATAAAACTATTTAATTATATAAAATTAACATTTGATGTTGAATATCCCAGGGGTTTCTTGAAACCATTTCTGTATTTAGGATAGTTCCTTTTATAATGGTTAGATTTACCACTATAAATGTATTTTCCCTCTATCATTTCCTTTAGTATAGTTGAAATTATAAACTCTACTATTCCACCATTATTATATTTATTTCCTTCACATTAACACTTATACTTCCACACCATTGTTACAGAACATTATCCTAGACCTCCCATGTCGCTATTAGTTGTCCTTAACATATTAGGAAACTTGTGTTGAACTCTTTCATGTTTTTGTTAATAATTTAAGATGGGAATCATTTGGAAAATGATTTTAAAATGAATCTTGGGTATATTAAATCCAATTAGGCGAACCAATACTCTTTATGTGATTGTGAAGAAATTATATTGTATATATGAGTAGAGAATAATTTTCCTTCTTCAATCTTACACGAAATAGGAGCCTTTTACACCATATACCTCTCATGTATAACTTTTTCATGATATAGTATTTTGGGGGTACTCTATCATCATATAATCATCCATTATCTAATGTTACTTTTTTAACATATATTCCTTTATAAAAAATGATAGTATAGGAATATAGTGAATGATTTATATACTTATCATAAGCATATATATCCATTTGTTGAAAGGATTTGATATTAAGTTTCATAGGGATGGTTTTCTCTAAGACATAGAATTTTCCTAACATCATAACAATTAAAAAGATTTTTTTGTAATTCCAATGTGTCTTGATAGGTGTCAGGATGTGGGGTGATAAGATTCCATTCTACTAGGTTGTAGGAGTCGCACTCTTGAATGATTTTGACAAAGAAATTCCATAAAAGTGTTTAGATTGTAAGTAGATCCAATAGTGGACCAAAATGGATCCAAGGGATTATAAGGTAAAATAATTTCTATATAATTTCTCTTTTATAAGTGGATATTTCATTTTGGGCCTTAAGGTTAAGGTTTATTTCGTTATTAGTCTTAATTTAACCTTAATCGTTGTAATTAATTTTAATCACTTTCACTAATGTTCTGCTTCAAAAAAATTTAGTATTATTTTACATTATCAATTATTATTATTCTTAATATGAAATATATTTTTACAAATTTCAATTATATATGTGAAAGAAATTGATTTATATTTATTCATGTATATGGGATGACAATGTTGGGTTTTAACGTAAAAATGCCCGAATGTTTTCTATGTTTTTATAATCAAGTTAAAATAGAAATTGATTCCAATAACATACAATATGTTAAATTATTAAAATATAATATAATAAAACTTTAATGTTGAGTTAAATTATAATTTATATATAGTAAATAAATTTTATGAAAAAACATTTTTGAACTGAAATTCAGTATTATTAAATATTCCTTAAAAATTGACGACTTTTCAAAAAATATCAAAAAATAACCCTAAAAAAATTTATGTTTATATTTAAAATTAATAGTTTTTATTCACATATTAAATCAATTAATGTGCCAAAATTAATATTTTACTTGGGTTTCCATTAAAATGTGGTAAAATTACCTTTATTAAAATATAGGTTTCTATGTGTGAAATTGGTTTTGTTCTTATATTATTCCTATGAAACATAATCGATGAATATAAAAAATATTTGATTGAATATATTAAAAATATATATAATTAAAATCATTAAAAAATTGTAATTAATTTTTTTTATTAATATAAAATCACTTTGCAAGCATAATAATAAAAATATTTATTTTTATATCAAATTGGTTCTTATTTTCTTTCCTAATTAATTGTTAACCAATTAATTTGATATATTTTTTTAAATAATATATTTTTATATGTTATTTAATTTTATTCAAAACCTCAAACATAGTACATAGGTTATATCTTATTATATTGAATAATTATATTATAATAATACAATGTTATTGGGTAAAACTCAGTCATGCGTGTAACGTACGGTATCAAGGAATGTCCCTATTGGATGTGATGAAAGATAACATAGTGTTATGTGAACTACATGATTGATGAAAATACATGAGAAATTTTCCCAAAAGATTATGAAGAAAAACTTATAATCATTCAAAACCCAATGGAATGTTTGAAGATTACAAAGGATAATCAACATTTTCCCAAGGGGAATCACATACGATGAGTTTTACAGGACTACATGGTGGAGTTGAGCGACTTCCCAACGTGGGGGAGATACGCGACTGACCTACGCACTTGATATCCATGCTAGAAGATGTTTGGTAGACAGACATGAAATTCTTGTATGGTGAGCTGTGTGAAATACCTGCGCGGGAATCATCTATTCTATCAGGCCCATCCGGGCCTACAAATAGTGCCCTTGTGCTCCCCATTTCAGAACATAAAAAAGTTAGAGGCTCTCTGAAGCTCCCATTGCGTTGCACATTCGCCCAGATCCCTCAAATTGTCTCACGTAGCTCTCTAAACCATGATATAAGAGATAATTAAATGAGATAAGCATGTTTTGATGTTCATAAAATTCTTCAGTCGTCATCCATACCCATGTAGTATACTTATGCGTCGTACCTTCGTGGTATACTTGTGTGTCATACATGCACAGTATACATGTGCTCCATACCTATGTTGTATACTTTTGTTCCATACTAGAGTAGAATAATTGTATGATACAATAACATGGGGTACCTACGCAGCATGATTTCTGAGAGGTACCTATGCAACCAGATCAAATACCCTCTTTTAAAATCCATCCATAGAAGGGTATCTCCTTCCTTGGTTCCCTTATCTGAAATGGACTAATTTGACACCTCCTAAAAAACCTCATGAATTTTAAAACCTTTGGGAAAGGCACATCAACGTGTTTCTAATTTGGGTTTGTATTTCCAGAGTCAGATATTTCCCACATTTGTTTTACAGTGGGGTTAGGATTCATGGGATGTTTGTGTGTTTGTATATCCACAGTCACTTAGAATTTTCTACCAGAAACAGTATTGAGATGTCCCTGGTTTGGAGGAGGTTTGGTTCTTCGCATCTCCATTATCAAAGTGGTGACCCGGAACCTCAGGACTCTGTTAGAGAAGGTACATTTCACACTTACTATTCCACACTAGAAAAGGAGAAGTCTCCCTTTACTACCTGGATCAACTTCATGGCAATCATCTTGGTATAATCCCCACACCATCACCCATTCTTCCTTACATTGGATCCTTGTAAAATGTAAATAGAACAGAGGGAAGGTTTACCGCCTCGCCTCTTCCATGGTCGACGCTCACACTTCCATCAGCATTGAAGAACAATTTGAATGGGTGAATTCCTTTGATGAATCATTATCATTATCTTGTTTCTCACATATAGAATGAATCATGTGGGAATATATATTTTTCATGATTACAATATCACTATAACTGGATTATCTATGAGAAATATGATTTCTGTTTAAAACGAGGATACAGTTGAAGCCTCCTCAAGTCCCGAGTTCACCAGATATCTTCCTCAAGAATCAAAAACTAATTCCCCCAATCTGGGTGTCCTTATTAAGAATAAGCCCAAAATTAAACTCCAGATCATCAAGGATTCCTTCTTAGAAAGTAATCCCAAACTCATCTAACTCAAAATACAATAATCTACAATGAGGCATATCAAACTATGTGGGGTTTGTTTCCCATCCATATGGGATTCGTAGGAAGTCTCCTTGAGGTTCAAACCCAAAATTTCAAATCAACCCTATCATCTTTGGGACATATTCCCAACAGTGTCAGATCTTACTTGGAAACCCATATCCCTTCCATGTTCCATGGGTTTCATCAGCATAAGTCCCACACTAAGTTTCAACTAAGCACATTCCACTTCGAGTTCCTTATTACATGACCGTAAAAGGAATGATTTGGAATATTAAAAGACACCAAACTACGAGGGTTCATATTCCTTTCACAAGGATACATAGGTAGCCCATTTTATGAGCACAATACGAAGATCAAAACAAACCTTCATCTCCCTGGAAGAAATTAAATTCAAGGGTGCCCCACTGAGTGGCTCAAAAACCTGTATCATTATATTGACCATTAAAGGAACCTGTATTTAGTATATTAGAGGATACCATTGATGGAAAACCTCAAATAGATAAGGATATTAATATTAATGAATAAACTTGAATACGTACTAATGATTCTAATGTTTTTCACATGATAGTAAGTGATTATAAATTCCAAAGGATACATGTGATATACATTGTGAATTAATAAATATTCACGAAAATATTTTAATTTTATAAAGAGAGTCCCAGAGTAGACAATAATTTCCCCCAAAATGGTGTGATGAGTCTGACCTCCCATCCTCTCGACCAATTCACATTCTTAAGTATCATAATGTTAAAAACATAACAATGGACTGTCTTTGGAATGTAGTTCCTCTTTGGATAAATAATTGTTGGAAGTTTCCATTTCCATGTATAAATCCACTGGAAACCTTCTGGAAACAGGGATTATTAAATCTAGAACACACGTTTGAAGGAACAATGAAACAAAAATGGTGAACCCGACGTGAATCCATAACCATGTTAATAATGTTAACCACATGTTTGGCCTCTATAAATTGATAAATTAAGGCCATACAAAAGAATATATCACACATTTATCAATCTGAAATGATATTTCATTAATAGTGCTTGTTTTTGTTTTCTCAGTTTTTCACAGAATTCCATTCTATCCAAACAATGGCATTCTCCAAGACAACATATGAGAATATCCTGACTACGGCTCAAGCAAGATCTCCATCCAGGGGAAGGATGTTATCCCTGACCTAGCAACTTCAATGTTGGGTCTCTAATGTGATGGTGAAGGGATATTGCATGTACGGTACAATCTCATCTTTAGAGGATACTCAACAGGACATTCAGGCCAACAAAAATCTTTGATCATCTATCCAACGATGACCAATGATCAAGAATCAGATGGCTCCTACCACTATCTTCAACTATTTTGGCTCCTTATCCCTAGAACACAATAATAAGTCCCTCTCGTACTAATGGGAGGTGGATCAATAGGTCACTGAAGGCCTCAATTAAAGAATGAAGGAGTCCTTAATGAGGACCCCACCAGTAATTGCTGCTAGAATCAGGAGGTATTGAATCCCTAACATGATAGGGGTGTTTCCTCTAGACGTTCGGCCCAGGTCTCCGAGACACGCGCATAGAAGAAGAACCACCAGGGAAAAGTTCCGGTCAATAGGGAGCATGTTCTTACCTATACCCCGTTTGGAGAAGTCTATCGACCTAACTTGATGGAAGGAAATGAGCGGGTATATAAACTCGTCCAGCCAAAAAAAAATCTCAGCAGGCTTGTCCGATAGTAATTCACTAATCCCAACAGATAAGCCTTGTGGAGTATCATGAAAGGAAACATACACATACTTACAAGTTATCTGCCAGTCAGCTGGCTCATCTGACTTCATTTAAAGTGGCCCTCCAATCTAATATGGTATCCACTGGTAAAAGGGAATATACACCTGTTTACAATCACCAATTATTTTAGCAGTCTCATCTACAAGTATTGATATATTTATATCAACCATACATGATATAAATTAGAAATTAGGCACATACACCTGCCAATGTTCATCAAGACTATCAACAGTCTCATTTGGTAGCACCCAGAGAAGTCAGCCAGAATGCTCCGATGATAAATTTGGGACAGACCCAAATCTATGCTCCCATGAATGAGTACTGTCCATATCCATTTATAGAAATAGTAGGATAGAAGTAGAAACATACACCTACTCCAGATACAGAATGGGTGTATATTCCCATTCTGGACACTAATGTCACCTAACACATCTTATCAATGGTGAAAGGGATGACGCATTACCCTACACATATTCTGGAAGCATCCTAGGATATTTTAACAGCTACTTTAGCAGTATTAGGGTAATAAACATATAAATATATCCCCAAACATGGGAAGATACATCGGCATACCATAGCAGAGCAGATACACACCTCTGTTCCAGTCTTGGAGGGTCATGGGGCATATTCCCCCATATCATACAGACAACATGATTGAGAACATACACCCTTTAAAATTGGATTTAATCGGCCTGCTATGGTAACTACTTAATGGAAAGCACATTCAACCGCCCATTATAACCACTTCTTCCAGTATGTGGTCCTAACAATATATAAGAGAACATATAAAAAGAAATATCTCCAAGCACCGTTGGAAAATCAGGAGTCAAGCTGTGATTTAGATTATCTTAATGTTGGAGTTCTTGATAAACATAGACATTTATCTATTACTCCTCAATATACTACCCTCTCATCAATAAATTTTGGGAATGGTAGTAGTAATTATGATGTTTCTCATCAGACACTTCATCATAAAGGCTTTCCACATGATAATTCGGTCAGTCCAGAGTGTCTATCTCTGGATAAGAGCCACAGAAACCCTGTGTGTGGCCAGAAGGACCAGGAGAAAGAATGTTTATCCCCTGCTATATTCCACCGTGGATATCCTACCCATAATGGAATTTGATGTGAAATTACTCTCCACAGTAGTTTCTTGCATTTTCAAAATGATTCCATAAATGAAAATGTCACGATGAGAAAGCCCTCCAATATTGAGGCACTTGCAAACACAAAGAAAGTCATGTCTGGTACTTTGTCATTTTCGGGGGAAACACATTATCAACCAGAAGGCATCTTAAGGGAACAATCATTCTTCAAACCTCCCTTATTTCAATTATCTTCTAATACAGATCATCCCCTTCAGTCGGACCATGTGAAGAAACCTCTAGTCATAGATGATGAGGATATGTTAAACATAAGGAAACTATTAGTTAAAGGAGAAATACCATTCATGTTTTCACATTTGGGGAATTTTCAGTATAATATTCTAGAATTGATAACTTATTATTGCATTCATGAAATTCATATCAACTTATGGAACACTCTTCATTATTTGAAAACCATAATATTTTCATATGTTGAATACCAAAATCATGTAAAGGTAATAGAAGAGTTGCAATTCCAAACAAACATAGTATCTCTCTTAGTTTCCCAACATCCAAAGGTTAAAAAACAGTAGATAAATCTGCATCACCTATGCCTCAATGCTCTAAAAAGGCTACACTAATTAATTTCTTATTCCCCATCTACTGTTCACATCAGAGGATGGGGCGTATATAGAGCATTGCATTTCACTCCACTGCAAAATCAGAAAAGTTCTCCAAAAGGGGTCTCATGTAATTTTATTGCCAATTATTAGCCACAATCAATGGGTTTTTTATGAAATCATATGTACACTCAAGAATAGGCCTTAACCGGTTTTCATAAGAATTAGGCCCAATGAAATGAAGTTGTTGAGTTACATTTACATCAAGACTCTATGAATATTGAACATGAATCCCATTTAGTGGATTTCAGGCATCAAAGGATGGATATTTCTAATATAGGACAATGCCCTTCTGAAATAGATGATTTGAGTGATTTTCGGATAATGCACCTTGCAAGTGTTCAAATAAAAATCAGTAAAACTAAGAGAGATGTTGCACAAATTTTCGCAAAAGCAGTTTAAGAATCACCCCATCTTTCTAGGTTGGGGGGCTCATTTAATTCAACCTTCAAATTCCTTACCCAATGTTCAAATATTTGATGAATAAGAACTGTATCAACCCCATCTTGCAGGACTGTAGGCTTTTTCACAGCTACGATCCCTTCATAAATGGATGTTCGTTTTCTCTCGATTAGGGAAGAAGCCACAAGGAAAGAATACATCTGAAAAATTCAATGATTCCCTTCATGTTACTATCTACCAACATATTCTAGGGAATTATTCATATAGGATAACAAATTCTTGTTAAAGGCAAAAAGAGGGAAAATCTAGCAGAAACACTGACAAAATTCAATAAAGGATTTATGCGTCAGTGAATGTTATCAACACCATTGCAAAAGATCCTCCAATAAATAAGTCCAGATCAGGGGAATCAAAATATTAAGTTCTTGTACATAATACAGTACACACCGAGGAAAATGAATAAGGTGTTCGTACGTGAAATCAGTTGCTTACACATAGTTAATGTATGCCTTCAAATAACCAACTCCCCCTCTCCGAAAGTCATCTTACAATGGGAAGGGAAATAGGCATATTTCATCTCACTTTTCCACTAGATATGGTCAATCACTTTCACATGAAGTGTGATTTTCACAGCATGAAGAGGAAATTAAGTAGTTTAAATGACTCAATACAGTGTTACTTCGAAACAACATTTCTGCTAGACATACTCCCCAGGAAAGTCCTCAACTATTAAATCATATAGGATTTCCATAGAAAATGGGATTTTTAGTAACTAAAGACACAGAAAATAAATAACCTCCATTGGGTACACAATCAAGATAGGATCTTAAACATCCTGATAGACCTATTACTATGGGATATCAAAGGAATATATTGGCACCACCATCAGCAGTCTTACTGGTCGTTGCACCAGCTCAAATTCTAGTTTCTATACCTACATAGAATCCAGCTCATCAGGATATTCACGAAATGCTTTTAAACACAATTGAGGCATTAACAACCCGGCAAGAAGCTATGAAGGAACGACATGCACCAGTTAAGCTGAAAAGGGTGATTACCCTGAATTGGTGGTTACAATTCAACCCCCACAAATTTTTTTGAATACCAAATTACAAATTTTTAAAGGTTCAGGAGATCCAGAACAACACTTAACACTATTTTTTACTCATTGTGATCCTTAAAGGGGAACATCCCAACAAAAAGAATTAGTTATTATTCTGTGTTTTGTGTAGTCATCATATGGCCTATCTTATGTTTGGTATACATGTTTTCAATGTTGATCAATTACGGGGTGGGAAGATCAAATTTAAAAATTCTATCTTCAAATTACTTCAATACTAATGAAGACAATAGATTTTGTTCATACCAAATGTAAACAAAGTGATAATGAAATATTTTCAGATTTCATTGCTCGATGGATGGGATTAACTTAATTAATATGTTTAAAACTCTCTCAAGATGAGTTTCTTCCAATGTATGTGGAAAATATATGTGATGATTTATGTAAACCATTAATCCTAGTAAAATAAATATGATGGTTTTGAGGCCATACTTCCATTGCTCAGCAGATAGAAGACTCTATTATAAATGCTAAGGATAAAACTCATGTAATTCCATCATCTCCAGGAAGGAGGATATGAATGGTAGAAGCTGCTACAATTACACACAAACATTCACCTGTACCTACTTCTACTTCAATACCATCATTATATCGAAGGGTTCCACCTCCTCAGCATCATTAGAAATGACCGTATCATCAAGATGATCAAAGAGATCAAAGTTAGAAACAATTTTTTTTAATTACAGAATAATGTTTATTATTTTAGGAATGAACAAGTTTCTTGTTACCTTATCTCACCCATAGAATACAATTTGGTTCTGTTGCCAAGGCCTATGATGACAAATAAGGAGGAAGATGATGATTTTCTGAATTATTTCCCCTTTCATCAGATAGTGAGGCACCCCATTAATGTTTTCTTTGATTTCATATACCTTCTACAAAAGATGGTAGACTCTAGACAAGTTAAATTGATAAGTTCATCTGCTCAAATAATATGAGTTACTACTACCAATCCAAAGAATGAAAGAGAATGACTGGAAGTTAAAAGTAAAAGTGTGCAAAAATATGATGATTGGATGATCAAGAAAATTATTAACTAGAATGATGCTATTTTATGAATGCATTTGAAACAACCAATTGTTTCTTCTACCACTCCTCCCATAGAAAAACCATCTTCATTAAGAGGTCGTTTCTCAATGAAACAATGTGGTCATAAGGATAAAGAGATTTCAAAAGAAGACAAGCACGCATCAAGGATGAAGTTTTCCATGACACTAGAAGATTTTATATCATATGTTTCAAAATCACAAGCACCACCCCACCAAATGGTACAACTAGAACTAACTCGTGAAGAAGAATCTTCATCAGACGGAGAATTAATATTTTGTTCTGTTAATATTATCCATTTAACAGATCCTTATTTCCCTGGTGATTCTAATTGTATTGAGCCATAATTACTTGTACATAATTGGGGAACTATAGGTAGAGTCCAATGTCATAAACACAGGGGAAGATGTGGGAATTCCAAAAACCACCATTTTAATTCTACACCTGCTCATATAACTTGTGGAAGAGACTTTTTGCGAGATCAACAAGAACAAGGAGTTTCTTCAATGCGAAGCAAGTCTTATTCTAGAAGAATTATTTTGGAGGACTGATTAGAAGTAATTCCATCTTCCTCTGAGCAAGTGAATAGACCTGGTAAGTCTAATCTTCCAAATCCAGTAGTATTTCTAGCTTTTGCTTCAACACAATGTACATCTACAACAGAAAAACTTCCAAATAACCTGCAAAACAACACCTCCATGCTAGGATATGCAGATGATTAGATCAAAAGTATGATGTTTTGAAATAATTGTCCCATGTACTCACCATGTTTCCAATTCTGGATTCTTTGAATCTATAAAAGGTTCTTTTGGAGGCACTCATTGAGGCTTTGTCAAGTCCTCAAGATTTTGGAACCAAATTTTCTGATGTTGAGGTTTAACTTATATTGAATGATTCTACAAAATGGCATTCAGCCATATATTTTATGGATGAAGTTGAAGACCATGTGGTACAATGGCATATAAGAACATTGTATCTATCTGGAAAGGTCAATGACATAGATATCTCATGAACCTTCATTGATAATGTCTCTTGGGTCAACCTCGTTCCCATTCATACAATTTGTCGATTGGGACTAACTAAATCTGAATTATCACCATCTACTTTAATGTTGTAAGGATATGACAGGAATGAATGATAACCTCTAGGAAAAATAACACTCAGAACTCAGTTTGAAGATCTTGTGTCTAATTCAGATTTTATGGTTGTTGATAAAGAAATAACCTTCAATATTATACTTGGAAGGCCGTGGTTGCATCAACATGAATTCATACCTTCTTCATATCACCAATGTTTGAAATACTATTTCAATGGTCCAATTGGGACATTGTATAGTGATAAGACTCTATTCAAAACATGTGAATATCAATACATTGAGTCAATGTTTTATCACACAAAATGAATGATGCTCATGCCTAAGGAGATAACCATAGTGAATGCTCCAAATGGACTAGAAAAGATTCCAGAAAATACATTCATGCATTTGAGTACAGATTATGTGTTACCCATCAATCAAATTGGAAGGGTAAAACCAAAACAATGCACTCATCCAGTAAATTCCCTAATGTCAATTGCAATATTTGATCCTGATAACATGGGAGAAATTATTGATACACCAAGTAATGATGGATTCTTGAATGGAGATGTTTTAATTTCTTCTACTAAACTACAACAAGCCTCTACATCATCAATCAGAATAGAAGAAATCATAACAATGTTAGAGGAAGACATAGATGATGATTCTCAATCCATTAATCTCTCTTTACCACCAGAAGACCCATTCGTCTTCAGTAGGGTCAGATATGGTGGCTTTTTCATCAGGATGTTCAAATACTGACTCCTCCCATAACAATGGGTGTATTTCCTCATCATATACTAAGAAAATGGAAATTAAAGAGGTAAAAAATAATTTGGATCTAGAGTAAGATCATGGGGATGCTCCTCCAGTATTTGAATAAGGTGTCTCGACCTACGTGGATGCACTTAAAGAAATAAATATGGGTGCAGAAGAAGATCTATGCCCCCACGTTAATTAGTGTGGCCAAGACCTCTGAAGAGAAATAGGTGTACAATTCCTTTCTAAAGCATCATCGATATATATTTGAACAGAATTATATAGAAATTCAATGTCTTAATCTTGATGTATCCACCCATCATTTGGGTTTTCCATAAGAACATCTTGGATTCAAAGAAGCATCATGAAGGACACACCTAACTCATGCATCTAAAATTGAATATGAAGTTGATAAATATATAAATCCTAATATTGTTAGGGAAGTTCATTATCCCATATTTTTTGCCAGTATTTACCCAATGAAAAAAATGGTCAAATTAGAGTCGGCATTAATTTCAGGGATCTTAACTGGCATTATCCTAAAGATTATTATCTAGTTCCAATTAATAACCCTCTAATTGATGCCAAAACTGGTTATGAATCACTTTCCATCATGGATGGATACTCTGGGAATAATTAAATATGTATGGCCCCAGAGGATGAAGAATATACAGACTTTATATCCCCTCAAGTTATATTTTTATATCGGGTAATGCCCTTTGGTTTAAAGAATATTGGCGCAACATACCAACGTTCCATGAATCATATATTCAAACCCTTCTTAGAGAATTTTTTTGAATGTTATGTGGATGATTTGTATATCAAATGAAGACAACGTTTCAATAACTTGGCTGATTTGTAGACCAGATTTCTCAAACTTTGGAAACAAAATTTGAAGATGAACCCCATGAAATGTGCTTTCAGGGTAACCACATGAATATTTCTTGGCTTCGTTGGACACCTTCATGGTATCAAATCTGATCATGAGAAAAAAAAAATCAATCCCTAGTATGTCACCTTCTTAGAATATGAAAGAATTAAGTGGAATACAATGACACTTGGCCTATATTTGGCGCTTTATCTCCAATTTGGAAAGAAAGTGTTTAACCTGCACTAGATTAATGAAAAAGGGAGTTACCTACCAATGTAGTGAATATCGCTAAGAATAATTTGATCCCATCAAGAAATATCTCATGAGTACACCATTATTGAAGAATCCCATTTAAGAAAGATGACTTAGCATCTATGTGACAACTATATAGTGACCAATAGGTGTCTTCCTCACCCAAAAGAATGATACTGGGATTGAAAATAGCCTTTGTTATCTCATTTTCACTATGACTAATGCCGAAACACGAGATTTAAATATTGAAAAGTGTTGCCTATAATTAATCATTGGAGTTACAATATTTTGACACAATCTGTAACATGGCGAGGTCCAATTGGTATCTCATAATAATCTACTCAAATTTATCCTCAGTAGTCTTATGCTTATAGGATTTATAGAATGGTGGGAAGTTATTTTATAATAGTTTGATATCTAGTTTTTGCCTCAAAAGGAAATAAAGGGCCAAGACCTGACTGATTTTTTTGTTGAGCACCCATCTTCGGAATATACATCATTTAATACTAAACATCCTAATGAAGAGGTCTTATCTATTCAAGATAATTCCCAAACATGGTAAATGGATTATGAAGATACTTTTAGATGTCCAACAGGGAAGAGAATGGAAACCCCTATACTCAACAAGGTTTGATTTGAAATTATCCTTATCTCCCCCAAAGAGGTAGTATTTCTTTCTTATTTCTTATTATCAGAAAGTGGTACCAACAATGAAGTAGAATACTAATCTCTCATCACAGTTTTGTAATTGTCCATTCAGGTTCAAATGTCCCATTTAAATGTAAAAGGTGATTCAGAATTGGTAATCAAGCAAATCAATGGGTAATATTCTATCAGAAAAGAAGAGTTTATCCCTTTATGTGATTATGTTAGAGAGTCAATGGGTGAATTTACCTCAGATCGGACATTGTCTTATATACCCTGATCACAAAATAACCAATAATATGCACTGGCTAATGCATCTATAGCCTTAGTAGATCCAAATCGGGATGAAGCAATTATTAGCATAAACAATAGTCTTGCGGTCTTACCTTTTGTTCAAAACAGAACAGAGGAAAATAATGAGATTTTCCCTATTTATGAACCATATGGCCATACTATGGGATGAAGGACATCCATCATAGATTATCTTCCAAATGGGTTACATCCAATAGAGAGGGTTGAGAAAGAACAGACCCGGGGATGAGCATCCAATTTTACTCTTTATGATAGTCCATACCACCAAAATATACTTTACAAGTGAGTATGTGATGGAATTCTCTTCAGATGTATTGATAGAGAAGAGACCACAACTGTCATGAAAGAAGTACATTCAGGAGCATGTGGTTCCCCCAAATATGGGCACACACACTCTGATCAGATCCAAAGGCTAGAATACTATTCACCTTCAATGATGTAGGATTGTATAGATTTCACTAAAAATTATCATCCATAACAACTATATAACAACTTCATTAATCTAACCCCAGAGTTGTTATATGTAGCTAAACACTCATGGACATTTTTCACATGGGGAATGGATGTATTAGGCCCTTATCCTCCAACCCTGGCTAAGCAGTTCAAAAATATTCTCACTACTACTAACTTTTTCTCTAACTAGGCTGAGGCAATACCTCTCAAGGATGTCGGATCCAAAAGCATTATTAGTTTTGTAAAAACATATATCATCACTATATGTGGTGTCCCTCATACAATTTTGAAGGACAATGGCACCAATTTTTGTTCTACTAAAGTAAAAAAGTTATATCAGGAATATAATACCATGTCCAACCACTCATCTCAGTATCATGTAGTGGCCAATGGACAGATAAGGTCCTTCAATAAGACTCTATCAAATATACTCTAGAATATGGTGGATAAAGATAAGAAATTATGGCCTGAAAATAATTTGAGTTATTTTTGGGTTTATCGGATAACTAACCATACTACTACCAAAGAAACTCTTTATTCATTGGTATATGGAACCGAAGCAGTTTTTTGAATTCAAATACAATTACCTTCACTAAGAGTTGAAATCCGGTATCAGTTTTTTATAGATAAAAGATCTCAGAAATAGTTCAATGAGTTTGAATGATTATATGAGAAATGATTGCATAATTTTCATCATCTAGATGTCTATCAGAATATAATAGCGCAATATTTTAATAATAAAGTCCGCCTTAGTTCATTCCTTCAATGAAAATCGGTATTGGTCAATAGGACTCCAATGATACCAGGAATGGAACCTTCAAAACAACAACCAAAATGAGAAGGCCCTTATTCCATACATAAGGTCTATTCAAATGGAGCTTATGATTTAATATCAATGGATGGAGAGCTCATTACATCTCCAACCAGTGCAGGATTTTTTTACTAAAAACATTCCATAATTACACACCATAGTCCTCACTGCAAGACTTTAAACTGCACAGTACCATAGTCCTCACCACAAGACTTTATACTTCACAGTACCATAGTTCCCACTATAAGACTTTATACTGTGAAGTACCACAGTCCTCACTACAAGGCTTTAAACTGCCTAGTACCATAGTCCTCACTTCAACACATTAATCTATGCAGTACCATAGTCCTCATTCCAAGACTTTAAACTGCATAGACATTAAACAACACAGTACCATTTTTTTCATTGCAATTCCTTAAACTACACAGTACCATATTCCTCACTGCAAGACTTTAAGCTGCACAGTACCATAGTCCTTACTACAATACATTAAACTGCACAGTACCATAGTCCTCACTACAATACTTTATACTACACATTATCATATTACTCACTACAAGACCATAAACTAAAGAGTACCATGTCCTTGCTGGAAGACTGTAAATAGAAGAGCCGCCATTTCCTAGATTCAAGACAATAAGATACATAATAACTATAATCATACATGCTACATGACATTAAAATGTGTAGCATCTTCGTCTCTTTCGCATGACGTTAAACCGCATGATATCTTTTTTATAACTAATTTTTTCTATATTTGACGTTATGATGTTCCATAAGAAAATGTCATTGACATCATCACTACTCATTAGTAGTACCTGAGTCACTCTCTTTCCTTTGTCGGAGTCAAATATGCATAGAGACCATGTTTCAAGAACTATGTATGGCTTGATTCTCATTTCCAATGAGATACGTAAAGAAGAATAAATATCCATTTTTGGGCCCAACCATACTCACAAAATCATCTTATGTTCTCTTCTCCTCCAGTTTATGAATTTGATCTATACAGAGAATTTCGTTAAGACATATGATTTGGTCTTTATACCATTTTATATTTCATGATTTACCGTTCTCTCAAAACATGTAAAAAATCCCCCATTATTCATGTCAAACTCAATTAGCATAAGGAATGATTGTTTCAAGAACTTCATATGGTATGATTCCCATTTTCAATGAGGTCTGTAGAGAAGCCTAGATCTCCAATCTTGGGACCAGTCGCATGAAAAAAACCCATTTAATTTTTATATAAGAATAAAATATGTATAAGGGATGTTTTAAGAACTATGTATGATTTGATTCATTCACCGAAAATTCACATAGTGACATTTGGGTTTTTTATCCCTTAATACAATAACAATATGTATTTATATTCACAATAGATCTTCTTTATCTTTACCTCTTGACATTGAAATGTATGGAAAATTAACTCCCATATTCCTCACATGGGTCACCGTTATATTGTAATAGAAACCCTTACTGCTCCTTGTTTCTCACACCCAGCATAGATCATGTGAGCTTATGAATTTGGTAAATGGATTCTTTATATAAAAAAAGTTTTATCAATTTTTTATTGGGTTATCAATTTCCTTACTACATAGTATACTGTCTTCACTACAGGACTCAAAACTACATAGTATAATGTCCTCACAACATGACTCAAAACTGCATAGTATAATGTCCTCACTACATGACTCAAAACTAAATAGTATAATTCCATCACTCCATGGCTCAAAACTGCATAGTATAATGTCATCACTAGATGACTCAAAACTACACATCACCATATTCATTCAAAGGAAACAAAAAAGTTCCCATTTTACAAATGAGTCAAATCTATTTAAAGAACATAAAACTCATGGACAATATTGATTCAATATTTTCTCATGTGTGTTAAGCAGTACTTATTTCCATATTTCACACTCTTAATCTAGAATATTATTAGATTCTCGTAATCTTCCTTATGGTTTCTGATGAAAGAGATGCTAACATTCCTAAAAAACTCTTTTTTCTGGCTATGAATCATGTGGACTTAGGCGCCCTTATATAAGTTTCCTACATAATAGGTTGGTATTCAAAAGATGCCACTATTTGGATATGAAGCATATTCCATAGTTGTCCATGCATAATATAGCCCCTATAATGGGTTTGTCAAATAATGGTAATTTCCTTCTTGGATAGAGTATCTTTAACCACTTCAAACTTTGATGAAAATATATAAGAATCTGTATTTTAAAACAGTCATTCTAGTATACTTTTCCCATTATCATTATCACAATTTTAAAATCTTTAAGACCATGGTTTACACATTTCTCACACCATTTTTTCAATACACTGAAATAATATTGAAATCACTTGGCCACATATCATATATTGTTTCCATTTCGGGTCCTAGTTGAATGTCCTAAAACTACGGACACCATATCTTTTATGTTTGGGACAGACCTTCAAAAAACTCATGTTCCTCTGATTCGTTGGATATATTGATTGGAAATACCCTACCTATATTCAGGTACCTTTATCCATAAATCAAATTCTATGCTTTGGAAAATATAAATCTCTATAAAAAATCTTTGACTTTTAACAATAGAATTTCAAACATCTTAGATCTCTTTTTCTTAACTATGCATCACATGCCCTTAGGCGTTCTTGCATATGTTGCCTTCATAACAAGCCAGTTAGTCAAAAGATGCCACTATTTGGCTATACATCATATGCCCCTGTTGGCCCTTCATAATAGAGCCACCATAATGGGGTTTTCATGTAATGGTAATTTCATTATTAGAAAATACATCCCCTAATGCTTTAAGTCATTTTCCTATATCATTCCTCGATTCCAGAAATACGCAAATAATAGTTTACTTTTCATACTTCCATACCTAAACATGATAGTATGATTCCAAACAAATTATCAAGAAATTAAGAAAATCTCATTATTTGGGTAATAGTTAAAGACCATATATTAAATCCAGAAAATGTCCTCACTACATGACATAAAACTTCACAGTACTGTGTCCTTACTGCATGACATAGAAATTGCAGAATACAATGTCCTCAGTACATGACTTAAAATTGCACAGTACAATGTCCTCATTGCATGACTTAAAAATGAAAAATATAATTTCCTCACTGTATAACTTAAAACTGCACAATATGATGTCAGAAATTCCCCTTTTTGAAATTTTTTTACCATTACTCATACGCAAAATTGGTAAAAAAAATGGTTTTCCTATTCATGAAATATGATGGTCTAAAATAGCCCTTCTTTCATTATTAAAATTAATTTCCTTGGAAAACCCACCTACCCTGTCCTTGATTCCCCCAAATATTATTTCCCCCAATATATCATTGGAAAATGTTTAATTCCTAACAAACTATTTTACTTGACTATGTAGCACGTTCCCTTAGGTGGCCTTGCATATGTTTCTTACATAACAAGCCTGTCAGTCAAAAGATACCACTATTTGGATTTGCGGCATGTGCCCTAGTTGGCCCTATATAACAAGGCCCACATAATGGGTTTGTTAAATAATGGTAACTTTTTACATGGAAAAGATACCCCTTATGTTGATAGAAGTTTAGATTTGGTGACTATAAAAATCATGTCTCAAGATTCACCTTGGAAATGTTTAACTAATACTAAATCAATTCTTTGCCACATATTAATGTTTGGAATCTAATTCAAAATTTATGTTCAAAGCAACCCGAACCTAATTATTATCCTTTATAGTCTAACATGCATGACTCTAAACTGCCAGTAACAAAATACATGGTACTCATTAGATTGAGAACCCGTAAAGAACACTATAAACAAAATTTGAGTCCCACCTCAGTAAACATACATTTTTGTATAATTTAGGTAATATTGAGAAATAAAAATAGAGTTAAAAAGATACAAAATTTGTGGGGATATATATATAACCATAGCAACAGTCAAATTATGCTCATTAGGTCCGTCAGCTTGAAAAAACAATTTGAGTAGCTCATTATTAGTATTATAATAATGATTGTTTAACATAAACGAATCATAATCATCATTTTCTTCTCATATTTAAATCATTAAAAATATGAATGAATATTTTTTATGATTGACAACAAAATTTATTTCATTCATACGAAAATAAATGTTCATCCACAAAATAGAGCCTCTCAATCATGTTTTAGAATAAATTATCAACACGACTTATCATTTGTAAGACCGCTTTATAAGCTCTATCTATTTCCTATTGAAGTTGAGATTGTTGAGCAACACCAGCCTCCTCTACCAAACAAAGTGCTTCCTTAGTAGTTTAAATGGAAGTTATACCCCCTAATTGGGTTGCTCATAATGTATTATTCAACTAATCAACCATGTTATGAACGTCATCCAATTGTTTTTTAAGATATAACCACTCCTTTGTGGATTCATTGGTTTGTTGGAGGGTCTGGAGTCATTTCTTTTTATGACTTGCCTTCGCCTCAATTGATGTAACTTGAAATCCCTCAATATTGATTCCTTAATTGGCCTTTTTAAAATATGTTTGTATCTTATGATCCTGGTATCATTGGAAAATAGTCTCTTTCATGGCATCATAGACTGGTTGATAATCAAATCCCGCAAATCCTAACACGCAGAATAATTCTGGATGTTTAGAAAAATGGGAAAATAATTCATCTAATGGATTTTTGGAAATTATGCTCCAGATATACTTCCATGTATTCTTACGTGCCATACCAAGAGCTTATTGCAACTCTATGTCTGAATTTGAGTCACTACCATGAGGTAAAATGTACTCTAGAAATAGGTCATTTAAAGAGAACCCATGTTCTACCACTCTTGGGATAATAGAAGCTTCATCTTCTGATCTTGGAAGAGATAAACATAAATTATAAATCAAGGTCATTATTAGATTTAAATGGTGGAAACAAATATGTTTCAAATAACTGATCTTATTTACCCAACAATAAGTCATCTACCTGATTGGATTCATTCCCCATATTCTCAGCCTCAGTGTTTTGTGGAGATGTTTCTAGAGAGGGGGAATTTCCTTGAATTTTCTCAATTATTACATTTGAAGGCTCCAGAACATCTCTTGCTGAAGGATCCTCTATATATATTTTTGCAGACCCAACGAAAGGTTAAAGTAGAACACCCAGTTCTTGAAGAGCCTTATCAACATTTTCTATGGATAAAGCTACATAATGTGAACTTTGATGTAAAAAATCATGTTTAAGAGAAATTATTTATGAAAAAAATATTGCAATAGGGACTTATGTCCTTTTAATTCTTCATGAAAATCACCAAACTCGTTGATGGAACCTAGAATATTAATATTTCGATTAAGGGTGTCCATCATTTCAGTGTATACGGCCTAAAAGTTTATAACATCCTCACAATTTAAGGTATCCAACAAACCTTGGTTCATTTTGATATTTTCTCCGCTGACATTTTTTTCCATTGTCTCTTCAATTGGAATGCCACCACCAGGTATTTCCAGGTTTGGGTCAACATCATCATTTATCATAGAATTCTTTGGATCTTTATTCATTTCCTATGAAGAAATAGGAATAACAGAGTTGATAATTTCAGGGTCCTTTGACGAAATAAACTGTGGAATGTCTTTAATATTACCATGATTTTCCTCTCTCTTAGCAAAGCCAAGAGTAGGTGTAGATGAATCATTTGACGATTTATCAACTAAAATTGTAGATTCGTCAACATGAACCTGATTTTCCCTTTGTGGAATATTTTTCTGGTCTTGAAGAATAATCTCTAAATCCCCTGAGAAAGGAGACAGACATATATCCTACAAAAGGATAAGATATGGTTACCAGAGTTTATTGAGAGAGTTATATTCCCTAAGGATAGTGTAAATACGTACTCCTTCAGCGAGAACTTCAAATCAATCTCATTGATATCTTGGATTTTTTGTTCAAAATATTTTGGAGTTATTGAAACACACTTCTTAGCAGAAGAAACATGAGGTAATGATTGAGGATTATCTATCGCCATTACCACAGTCCTGATTCTTTCTCCTGGAGAATGTTCTGGGGACCTGGGAGGATCATTTGTTGCGTCAATATGAGAGCCTGTAGGACCATATTTAGGTGATTCGTGAGTTTCTATGAAGCATACTTATATTCATTAAAGATAAACAAATACATTTTCATCAATATTAATGATGATAATGGTAAAACAGTGTTTAGAAAAAAGAAAAAGTGAAATTCTTTCTCAGTATTAACATAAATATCCCACTCCTCCTCAGATTCTATAATTACCCATTTACAGACTTATAAGTATAGTATATAAGATAATCTTTTAGATGATGGGATTTGATCATCAGTTTCATACACATAAAAATCTATCTCCGCAATATAATTTTGTACTTCAGCCAATTTATATTCTGGAGTACAATCAGAAGGTGCCTTGATATCACCAATATAAGGAATTTGAATACAATGCAAGAGGAATTCCCATGAATCTCTAATATCACAGGCAACACCCTCCCAATGATGAATGGTTGAAGGTCTCCCATAGTTAAATCTTAGTATGGTTGATTATAGAGGAGATTCAACTCCCTCTGAATGATATGCTTCTTCAGGACTCCTTTCATCATAAAGTTCAACAGATGCAATATTAATCTCTACTTTTTAGGGGAGACTAGATCACCTTGTCCTTGGTGTTATTGCTTCTCTAGCCTTGGTCTCATGGTATACATCCTACAAAGACGTTTTGAGGGCTTTGAAACCTCTGAAACTTCTGTATCATCAATGGCCTTATATTTCTTACCAAGATTTCCATGTGCAACAGTCATTGTAGCCACCACTTGATATATTCAATTTGTAAAATCCCCTTGAGGATATAAATAAACCCAAGCTTTGGCATACCAGCTTCCAATCAGATCGATGCATTGGTAGAGGTAATGTAATCGACAATTTGGATACCTCTAAAGCAGTTATAATCCACAATAGTCGCACTATAGTTGGGTGTTTTTCATGTCTAACAAACGTTGGTAGTAAAGAGTTTTATTATTGAAGGCATATGAGATGATAAGAAAACCTATAGGGGACATAATCCTTGTAGTTAATTTCACCATCAATCATGGTTGATAATACGCCACCCCTGAATTCTATATTATAATATGTCAGCTCGTAATTCTTTTCATTACCATCATCAATAAATGTTACAACTGGTGTGTTACCAAATATAAAGAAGTTGATTTCTTCTGAGACAATCAATGCCTTTAGAACTACATTAGATCATATGTCCAGTGGCAGAATACCAAAAACATTCTGTAAAAATGGAGTGAACCGACCAATGGGAACATTGACTAAAATCAACACTGATTATAAAGAAAAATGTATTGCAATCTAGCCCCACAACACTTGAAATGGCCTTGAAATTATAAATGGTACATTCCCATTATATAAATGCAGTATGAGAGGGTAAATTCTTGCAAATACAGGCATTTCTAGCCCAATATACTTCCTTTCTACCAATTTAGCTACAATGACAAAAGTCCTTGAACTTACACCACCTCCAGATTCACAAATTGGAAGCAAATTAATGATTATCCCCATATCAATTACGAAATATAAGAATAATTTTTCATTTAGATCAGGTTTGACATTACAACCACAGTGCTTATAATGGACTCATTCTTGTATAGGCCAGTAAGTTCCAAAACTTCCTCATTTATCTGCAGACGGAAGAACAGTAGGGCATACACGGGTTGGACCATCGTCTGCTTTTGGTTCAAAAAAGGCTTCCATCCACACTCATGAATGTATATCATTCTTGTCCTTGGGTAAATTCATCGTTATCATAAATAATTCATGGTTCAATGGTGGTTTTCTAGTTACATCAACCCAGATTGTTGTAGGCAAGATGAATTCATCATACATTTCCCCAAGAATGGGAATTCCGACTATTTGGTAAACATCCCAGAGAGTAATACCAACATCACCTTGCATTAAATGAATGGAATTCGATTATAAACTCCATCGGATTAGTAATTTTGTAATGAAATTATTTTTTATATAAATGTATTTTTCCCCATCTAGACAGCTTTGTAGATATGAACATATGATAACTCTTTTCTAAATTCTAGACAAGTCCAACGTACCCAGAATGAAAACATTCACTCGGGTTTTACACATCCTCTAAAATGAAGGACCAAATATTCTTTCTAACCAATGGATTGATCTATTTGAGATGCCCAAAAATTGGAATCATAATAATGAGGTATTGTCTCTATTACCTGATCCTTTATATCGGGAGTGAAACCACGATGATGATGAGTGCAACTAATAGGTATTGTTCCTTATTTTAATGGAACCCCCCTTGCACTAATAATCATGTAGTTACAATTGGATTATTGGAGAAACCAATTCTTTGGAAAGTACATATTATCATATAGAACATGAGCATCTTGCAAAATCTCATGCCCGTACAAGGGTAAGTAATGAATTTGTGAATAATGATGTTGGTATGGAATTAATCCATTGCACAACCCCAGAAGGGTACTTTAAAAAACATCATAAAAGACGAGTCTGATGATATTTGTCATTTTATTCTGTAGAGCGACAGCTTCTTCAGTATGGGTCATCAAATGAGTCATTATATACTAAAAAATAATTACCAAACATCTATGTCAACATTTTAAACAGGAAATCAAAATTTTGGAAAAATAAAATTGGTCACTTAGGTCTTTCAAAGAGGCTTGTCGCGTAGGTTGTCTGATGAGGTTCGTCACCTAGGACCTTTACCAAGTTCCATAGTGAAAATCCTTTGATGAAGTTGTTTTTTGTAGAACTATTTCTTAAAATAATTATACCATGAAGAAATTTCAAGGAAATTATGCGAGAGCACAACACAATAAGAGTTGGGCGAATGAGCTACGCAGTTAGGGAACAAAATTTTAGAGGAAGCACATATGAGGAAAAAATTGTGAAGGGTGAGACTATTTATAGGAAACTAAAGAACTACGCATCTGGAATACACAAAACCTCTTCACCTCGTACCTCTTCCAAGAACCTTCACTGTAAACCTGAGCTATTCAACAATCCATCCATAATATTTTCACCTTAGGACTCGACCCTCTTTAGATGTTCCAGATCCAATCCAGACGGGGGATTTTGTTAAGACTACTTGAGAAAGTAAAAAAATATTATCATGAAGGACATAGAATCATTCAAATCCCAAATAATGGATTGAAGAGTACAAAGAAAAATAATAATTTTCCCAATGAGCTACGCATAGGACAAGCTTTACATGCCTACGTGGCGGAGCTGCGTGACTGCCCTACGCGGTGGAGCGACGCGACTGGCCTACGCACCATATCTCTATGCCAGAAGATTCTTCGTACACCTACATGGAATACCTGCATGGAAAATATGTGCTAAATACTTGCACAAGCAACATTTCTTCGACTATACCCATCCTGGCCTATAAATAGAGCCCTTGGGCTCCCCATTTCAGAATTGAAAAAAAGTGAAAGACTCTCTAAATCTCCCATTGCATAGCTCTTTCTTCTAAATCCCTAAAATTGTCTCAGGTAGCTCTCTAAACCATGAGAGAAGAGATAATTAAATGGGGTATTCTTTTTTTATGTTCTTCACATTATTCAGTCAACATCCATACCTACGCGGTATACGTGCCCGCCAAACCTTTGAGGAATACTTGTACGATATAGAAACGTAAGGTACCAACGTTGAATACTCGCACGATGTACGTATGTGACCTAATCAAGTACCCACTTTAAAATCCATTCATGGAAGGGTATATACTTCCTTGGTTGCCTTATCTGAAAGGGGTTATATTAAAGCCTACTCCAAAACCTCCTGACTTCTCTGACCATTGAGAAAGGCACCTCAGTGTGTCTCCTATTTGGGCTTGTATTTCCATAGTCAGAGGTTTTCCATATTTTTTTCAAAATGGGGTTAGGATTCATGGGATAATTTTTGGTTTTTATATCCATAGTCACATCAATTTTTCTCCCAGAAACACTGTTGGGATGTTTTCGGTTGGGAGGACGGTTGGGTTGTGGACTCTCCTTTATCAAAGAGGTGACCCAGAACCTCAGGTCCTTGGAATGGATGGTACAGTTCACACTTACTTTTCTGCAAAAGAAAAGGAGAAGTCTCCCTTTCATACAAGGATCAATTTCAGGGCATCCATACTCGTATAATCCCCTAACCTTCCGCATTATTCCTTCAATTGGACCCTTGTCCAATGTATATAGAATAGAGGGAAGGTTTGTCACCTGTCCCTCTTCCATGGTCGACGCGCCCTCATCCATAAGCATGGTGGATAAATTTGAACAGGGTGAATACCTTTGTTGAATCATTGACATTCTCTTGTTTCTCACACTGAGCATGACTCATGTGGGCATTGAGATTTTTCATGACTAAGACATCGCCATGACCAAATAAATTATGAAAACTCTGATTCCTATTTTAAACAAGAATATGTAAGAAGCCTCCTCAAGGCCCGAGTTCACCGGATGTCCTCATCAAGAATCCAATCCTAATTACATTAATCTGGGAATACTCCTCAAAAATAAGCCCCAAATTAATCCCCAGATCATCAAAGCATACTTTTCAAGAAGTAAGCCCAAACTCATCCCTCTCAAAGGACCATACTCTCCTATGAGACTTATTGAACTATGTGGGATTTGATTCCCATCCATATGGGATATGTAGGTAGCCTCCTTGAGGATCAAAAAAACATTTCAAATAAACCCTATTCTCTTTGGGAAATATTCCCAATAGGGTCTGATAATACATCGAAACCCATATCCCTTCCATGTTTCTTGGGATACATCAGCATAAGTCCCACACTATGTTTCAACAATGCACCTTCCGCTTTGGGTTCCTTATCACATGGCCTTTAATGGTATGATGTGTCTTATTATGAGACATCGAACTATTAGGGTTATGATTCATTTCATAAGGATATGTAGGAAGCCCATTTTAAAGGCACAATTACAAGATCAAAATAATCCTTTGTCTCCCTGGATGACAATAAATTCTAGAGTGCCCAACTGAGTGGCTTAAAAACCATTATCACCACAACGACGATTAAAATAATCTCTAATCACTATATTAGAGGATACAGTCGATGAAAAACCTCAAATACATATAGATGTTTCCATTAATGAAGAACCTCAAATACATACTGATGATTCAAAAGTTTTACACATGTTAATAAGTGATTATAAATCCCAAGTTATTCTTATGATATACATGGTGAATTAATAAGGATTCATGAAAATATTAAAAAAAATTAAAGAGAGTACCATAGTAGAAAATAATTCCCCCTAAAAGTATATGATGAGTCCGACCTCTCATCCACTCGACCAATGCACAATCTTAATTATTGTAATGTTCAAAACATAACGAATTTCTTTCCTTGGGAAAGCAGTTCCTCTTTAGATAAATAACGGTTGTATATTTCGGGTTCCATGAATAAATCTAGTGGAAACTGCACGGAAACAGTGATTCTTAATTCTTGAACACACGTTTCTAGGAACAAAAAAACAATGATATATAATGTATTATATTTATTTATTATTGTAATTAATTGGGGTAACACCCCATGATTTATTTGTAAGTTGTTATTTATTGTAATTCAATAGCTTTCACTACACGCAACACCGAGTTCGAACGCACCACGACTTACCAAACTAGTCGTTCAAAAAGAAATTACGAATAGTATTAACAGAATTTTGAGATATGTATACTTCATATAATTGAAAAATCAATATTTTGTGTTTCATAGAAAGAATATAAGAACAAATTCATTTTTTTTAGATAAAATATTATATAAAATACCCAATTTTAAAACCTTTTAATAGAAAACCATTTTTAAAACCAATATTTAACAATTTTATATATTCAATTTAATGAAATTAAATTCATCTTTCGAATCAGTATATAAAAACTTATTTTGGTTAAATTTTTTCTACTTTTATGATAACATTCATATTTTGAGGAATAATAAAAAATACTAAATTTTAATTAAAAACAAATTTTTAAATAGAAATAATTTATAGAATTAAATTAAAAATTTTAATGTTTTTAAGTATAATCAAATAATATTTTTAATGTTTAATAAAATTTATTTCATTGTAATTAATTTCATATTAAAATTTGACATAAACACATGTCAATATTTTGATAGTTTTTACTTCTTAAAAACCCGGTTTTTGGTTTAAACAGTGGAAATTTATTTTAAATTAATTAATTCCACTTCTATGTTTTGAATTTGATAAAATATAAATCAATTTTGAATTTATAATATCAAAATAAGATTATAGTGAATTTTAGGTATTTTTTTGAAAACATACAATTTTTTATGAATAGTGCATTATTGTTTAAAAAACAACTTTTAAATTAAATATTTATTTATTTTATATAATTAAGTCAATATAGATACCTAATACCTATATTAGTTTAATTTTATTCGTTCGAGTCTTTTTTATAATAAAATTAGATGTATAAAATTTTATTGACCTTTTTACTATCTTTTACCCACATTTTTTGAGAATTTTTAAATTTGAATAAAGCATATTTTTACAGCTTCTATGAGTTGAATTTCAAAAATTTGAGAGACACACTTTATATTATTATGAAAATGTGTTTCAATAAGATGAATTTTTTTTGAATAGTACCTTTTGACTTTTATTTACAATGGTTAAAATTAAAATAGATTAATTAAAGGTAAAAATGTTATTATAATTACACTAACACATGTCATAACTCTTTTAGATAAGCTTAATTAGACCATAAACAATATTAATAATAAAATATGATCAGTTTGGACCACTTGGATTAGATTAGGACATTTATTATTATTTTTTTAATGAAGAGTCAAAAGTGTTAAATTCAAAGTTTAATAAGAAAAATATTATTAATATAGGGTTATAAATAAGATAAATTAGACTACAAATATTAATTAGAAAGATAAAATGATTTTTTACATAATGGTGTTTTATTTATAATTTTTAGACATTAAATAACAAAATTTATTTATGACACAATGATGCCGCGGTAATTACCTTATTACTTAATGATTAAAATAATTGATTTTATAAATATCCAAATAAATCTAATTCGAGATTTTTGATAAATTACACAAATTTCCAATGTTAATATGAAATTTTAGGGTTGATTAATTAATTTTTGTTCGATGTAATCATTCTTTTATGATTTTCACATAAACCAAATAAAAAATAGTGTAAAAATTAACCTAACAGAGTTTTTAAAACAAATACTCTATTATTGGTTGATATAATATTACAAAAAAACTAATGTTCATTCAAAGAGAATGTATAATTTAATTTATTTCATTAATGAAACAATTTAGATTCTTTTGGAAGTTTATAGTATATTTATTAAAAATATAGTGTAAGAATACCATAAGACACGGTAAAAGCTAAACTATTTATCTAATAGTTAAATCTAAACAATATGGCTAGTATAGTGACCTAAACTGGTCTAAAACCAATTGTTTGAGATTATGTTGACCCAAAACCACCTTATATTTGAAATAAATCAATTTGTATCCTTCAGATACCGAATCATATTTTTTAAAAAATAATATTTCAAGGTTTTCTTAAAGTGACCCTCACCTCTCTTATAAATTGGTACTTCCCCTTATCATAATTTGACACATCCAAAGCCATTTTTCTCGGCCAACCCCTACCCAAATATACTCATAAATACTGTCACTATGTTCTATAGTCCTTATTTTGATCATAAATCCAGCCTATGGATCCTTTTTGATCAAATCAAAAGGATGCACCCGAAGAAGAAGTAATAAATTTACAACCATCTTCCATGTACATTTCATCTTCCACTTCCTCTCTCTTTGTTGATTCCATAAAAACAACTACAGTACCTCCAACATATGGTGATGTAATTATAAATATGGTACAACCATATTCAATATTTTATCCATCCTATAAATGAAAAAGTCACCATAAGTCCGTACGTACGGCTTACCATCTCCAATTCGTGGTGTAGTTTGTTATTAAAAAACTAAATTATTTTGATGGGTATAATAATAAGTATAACTGATGTAAATCATAAATATAACATGACACTGATTCTGTATATATGATATAAAATAAAATTATAAACTATTCCACCATCAAAAGAATGATATTTTCCCTTGTGCGTACGTATGGCTTACCGTCCCCACGACGCGATGAGATGTCATTCCTCATCATAACCATTCAAGACTAATTTTCATTTGATAATTAAAAATAATGTCTAAAGACTTGATATCATTCAGTATATTAATCAAATACATCCTATCCAAAATAAACATTACTTAGTTAACAAAAAATATAATGTAAAAAGAATTAGTTAACAGCTAAAACTATGATAATACTAAAATATTATTAACACAGAAATATTATAAGATCATATATGATAACATATTTATGTATTTGGATCATTTAAAAGTTAATGAAAATTATTTATATTTTATAAAGTTGTTTAATGTACCCTCAACTAAGGAAAATTACAAGGAAAATGGTTTTCATCTCACTTCTTATTCACGTGAGATTCATGTTATGTTACCACTATTTCCTTTTGTGTGGGGTATGTACTACCCATGATTGTATTATTTGTGTAATATAATTAAATTAATGGGTATTTACATATTTATTTGATGATACTTATTTCATGGGGTGTATGTTTTTTATGTAACCAAATCGGTAAGGGAATTTCAAATTTCAATTTCCACTCATTGGGCTTTACACAATCTTTTTTGATTATTTTAGTCCAAGATTATGTGTGGAATCACTATTTATTTTTTATGTAGAAAATTCCACTACCCGTTTTGTGGACATTCCTTTGATAAACATAATCAATCCCTTGATAAATTCACATTTCATTGATATTATCTTTTTAATGGTAATCTTAACTCAATTTCAATTTATTGAGTTAAACATCCAAGTCCTTCGTTTTGATTTTACAAGAATACGTGTGAATGTAATATCTTTGATTTATAATAAATATCCAATTACAATGAGTGTATTTATATTTTCACAAGTATTTATTTCATTTATTCAACCTTAATCTACGGATATGGTCTTTATAAGGTATTTCGTCCCAATTTAAAATCCATTGTGTCCTCTTTGTCCTTATGCACCAATTCACTTTTATATGGTGTATGTACTGTCCTTTGACCTATTATATAATTAATACCTTTATTATCATGATATAATAATGTTTTGATTAATGTTATACTTAAATTACTTGTATTCATGCATCTCTTATTTGTTTATGAACTCTTTAACTAAAATATTATTTTAAACGTTTTAAATATTTATTTTTCTAATACATTCTCATTAATGGCCAAGTTTTAAAAATGTTTTTATGTATTTATTGATATCAACTTAAATGATGTGAAACTGAATATCTTTTTAAATGTTTCAATTTTGTATGGGACACTTTTATTCAAAAATAAATTTGAAACGACTTATTTGATAAATTGTGCGATATTTAAATGTTTTAACGAAAATGGTGATATTTCAATCAAATGGTTTTATTGACTATTTTCATCGATGTAAATATCTTTAAGTGTATTTTATTCTTGATTTTGGTTCATTTATCATAATAAAATCATCCATATTGTATTGATTGAGTTATGTTTGAGTTTGGATGTGCTATTTTTATGCCATTCATGGTTTCTGGTTAAAATATTGACATTTCGTAAGATTGTTTTAATATGATTGTTTAGATTATGTTTCACCATTACATATGATAATATAATTAGTCTTAGTAAGTGATGGGTGGAGAACGCTGTAGCTCTTTGATGCATCTGTAGGTCTCATGAGACAAACTAGTGTCTTGGCACATGGACTTGAAAAAATCTTTTTTTTAGTCTTGGAATGAGGCCTTGACTATGTGGTTATGATGTCCAATATTATGAATTCTATTATTGTGAAATCGGATATTGATATTAAATGTGATTATTCAACTAGTATAATATCCATGTCAATAATTTAATGGAATTATTAGATTTATCATGGACATATTATTGTGATGTTTATGTTTAAAAGGCTTGTGTTCGAGTCTTATACATTACCTTTAATGATTTTTCTTATTTATGATAGTTTCTGCTATATTGTTATCCTTATTGAGCATTTGAGATCACCCCATTCTTATGCTTCATTTTTTCTAGGATTCAAAGAAGTATATTGCGATTACCCTAGAGGAATAGGATAATGGATATAAGAGTATTGAAAGGGGACACAATGTTGTTGATTTTATTTCGTGATGTAATGAAAAACATATGTATGTATGTAGTACTTACAAGGATACTAAACTGTTTAGTCTTTTGAGGCATGATTACTTATATCAAGCCAATGTAATGTAATAATGCACTGATTCTGGGTAACTAGGGTCGGGGCATTACAGATGGTTTTAGAGGATGTGTAGTACAAACCATGGAATCTAGATATAGAAAAACTCTTATTAGAAAAAATTACCATAAGATAGACATTTATTATTAATATATAAAAACCTCCAAAAATATTAGTAATTTAAATATTAGGTGGAGTTTTCAAGAAATACATCCATTTCTAGATACGAGTAGGTAGAGGTGGCTCTGGCATAAATATAAATAGGAGTGTATACTCCAACAATGAGTTTTGGGCAAAACCATGGGTATCCTGGTACATAACAATCGGCCTTTCTGTATTCTAGGTTACGACACTCTCGAGGGATATTCTTTGGATAATTCAAAATTTCATTACAAATTGATTTGAAGGATTTTAATATAAGATGATAATAAATAACATTTGTTAGTCCTAAGGAGTTTTAGATTGAAAATAAGGTGTTATGATTTTCTCTAAATGATTTTATGACTCACACTCTGATTTATTATGTTATTTAATGGCTAGGTTCCTAGGAAGTCCTTGTAATATAGAAGATGATGTACAAGGTGGGCACAGTGGTGGAAATGATAAACAAAATGGAATTTTGATAGGTGTAAGATATATCGAGTTCACGATGAATCAGTTTTTTGAAAATATGATCAACAACATATATATTAACCAACACCAGGACTCAACAATGAAGAGAAAGACGGTGAATGATAAGAGCTCCAGCAGTGGAGAGCAAATAGAAATGAAACCTCAATTTTTATCAAGAAGGAAATGTGGATGGAGAAGCCTAGGAAAGTGTATCAATGGAATAAAGAAATTCTTTATGTGTGGGAAAGAAGGATATACAGTAAATAGTTGCTGTGGAAAAATGAAGAGTTATATAGTTGAAAATAAATATGATCCTAAGAATCCAATTACATTCATTTGCTGAAAATAAAGGGACCTTGGAATTACCTGAGTCAATTCCCTATTGTATAGCATAACCATTAAGTCAAAGAAGAACCTATGTGGAGTGAAATGGATGGAGAAATGTCTAAATGTATGTGATTACATTGTAAGACATTTCTATTGTATGTGTAACTATGAAATTTGTTATATAAAAATGATATTTGAGGATGAATTATCATTTCTTTTATGGATATAGTTATAAAGAACCATTTGGGTTTATATGATCCCTAAATTTGAGGAAACTACAGGTTACTAATTTTTGGGATGAAAATGCACGACCTAAGATAAAATTTGTTATTAAATTATGTTATGTTTATTTTGAGGAATTAATATCATTTTGGGAATGTTATAAAATATTGTTTTCTGGAAAAGGAAAACACGCCGACCATGTTACAACCCATCAAGTTAGACAAAGTTGTGGGAATCAAACCCACAACCAGAGTGTGATTGGGATTTATCTCCTACCACTAGACTACATGAAGTCCCTGGTTAGTGTGACTAATTATTTTTAGTTAAATTATTTTTTTGATCAATAATTTGTTTTTTTGGGATCTTATGTTGTATAAAATGGTGATCCTTAGTATAGGAAAATGATTTGGTGATTAAGTGATAAATGTTATTCTGGAAGATGTTTGCTCTTTTGAGAACACTATATTCCCCAGGAAAAGAGAATACTATGGTATTTCATTTGATTAGTAATCTTTGATTTTTTTTCTATGTATGTATTGTGTATTTATAGGGATTTGGGTTATTTATGGAAATGATTCAACTATCCTAGAGAATATGTGATTAGTTTAATTACTTTTAAGTATGTGATTTTAAGAGTAGTCAATGTTATTTGGAGATACAATTTTACGTGGAAGACTATGGAATCAATTTTTTCTAATTTTTGGGTTTCAATATTCATTTGGAATATATTGATGGACTTTAAGGAAATTTTTTTATTAAATGGTATTTATTGAAAATTTGGTGTTGTTGGTTTAATTTTAAAAATTAAGATTAGTGTTTCTTTATCTAAAGGATTATCCTTTTTGGGGATAATATGATATGTACTAACCATTTTGTTTTTGGTTAATCAATAAATATTAGGTAAGTATATATTTTATCCAATTTGGATCATGTTATTCTCTAGAATTTGATTCTAGCGCTTTAGGTGTGACCAATTCATCCTTATTACTCATTGTTTAAAAAAAGGTGAGTTACTCGTAGAAATTTATTATAAGACGAAACTCAAATTAAAATGTATTTCTCATTATTGTCTAAGTAAATCCCATAAATAAATTCATCAAATTTTTGAAATGGAACTTAAAACAAAAATAGTTTTCCATTTAATTTTCCTACTATGAAATTAATGACTTTTTATCTCATCACAAGTTTGTGGTCTTCTTATGGTTATCTTTATCCTAATCATGTTTTCTATCACTCTCCATCAGACCTTGACACTTAGTCTATCTTCCATATCCACGTTTTCCTACATGGAATCCTCGTATGGGTTATCTCGGGTAACCTTTTCACTTCTATTTATTTCATTTAAAGTGATATTTTTATTGACTCTTTTCCTTATGTTGGACATTCAATGAAGTTCCACAGACCAATTTTTAAATTGTGAGGACAAAATTTATAGGGGGAGAATGTAACACCCAAAAATTTTATAGTATGTTATTCTCCTTAAAGTAATTCAATATCTTGCACTACACGAAGCACCGAGTTTGAACACACCACGACTTTCCACAGTAGACATTAAAAAAAGGTTATGAATAGTATTAACTGAATTTTAGAATCCATATTATTTGTTTCTTAGGAATAATATAAGAAAAAATTCAATTTTTAGATAAAAAAAGTATTTTTTAAAAACAATGTAATTTTACCACCTTTTAATGTAAAACCATTTTTAAAACAAATATTTGAAACTTTTATATATTAAATTTAATGAAATTACCATATTTTTTAGAATCCGAACATAAAAATTTATTTTGGATAAATTATTGTTACTTTTCTGATAATATTCATATTTTAAGGAATAGTGGAAAATAATTTTTTCAAACAGCTTTTTTAATCAAAAAAATATATAGTGTTAAATTAAGAATTTTAATTGATTAGAAGTATAATAAGATTATATTTTTATCAATTCATAAAATGTAGGTCATTATAAGTTATTTCACATTATGTCAATCTTTTGATAGTTTTATTTCTTAAAAACCTTTTTTTTTGGTTTTGACCACATGAACTAATTTTAAATTAATTAATTCTACTTCTATGTTTTTAATTTGGAAAAATAGAATTCATTTTTGAATTTGGAATATCAAAATTATCTTCGGGTGATGTTTTAGTATTTTTTTGAAAACATACAATTTTTATGAATAATGTATTATTATTTAGAACCCAACTTTTTAATTAAATAATTATTTAAATTAATTATTTAAGTCAATATAAATAATTAATACCTATATTAGTTCATTTTGATTAATTAGAGTTATTTTTATAAGAAAATTAGATGTATAAATGTTTTATTGATCTTTTTACCGTCTTTTACCCACCTTCTAGAATCATTAACAAATTTGCATAAAACATAATTTTCCCGCTTCTATTAGTTGAATTTTTAAAATCTGAGAGGCACTGTTTAAATCAGTAAGTTAAATGTGGTTCAACATGATGAAAATAAATTTTGGTGAATAGTAACCTTGACTTTTACTTACCACAGTTAAAATTAAATAGGGTAAATAAAGGTGAAAATGATATTATAATTACCCTATCATATGTTATAATTCTATTGGATAAGTGTAATTAGACCAAAAACAACCATAGGAATAAAATATGATCCTTTTGGTCCACATGGATTAGATTAGGACATTTATTATTATTTTATTTAAAGAAGCATTAAATGTGTTAAATTCAATGATTAATAACAAAACTATTTTTAATATATGGTTATAAATAATATAAATTCGACTATAAATATTAAATCAAAATCTAATACTATTTCCTACATAATGGTATTTTATTTATAATTTTTAGACATTAATTCCTTAAATTTATTTATGACACAATGATGATGCAATAATTACCTTATTAATGAACGATTAAACTAATTTATATTATAAATCTCCAAATAAATGTAATTTTAGACTTTTGATAAATTCAACTAATTTTATATGTTAATATTACATGTTAGGGCTGATTAAATAATTTTTTTTCAAAGTAACCATGCTATTATAAGTTTTACAAAAACCAAATACTAAATATTGTCAAAATTAACCTAAATTAGTTTGTAAAACAAAAACTATATTATTAGTTTATATAATATTCATAAAAATCTATGTAATTTCCAAAGCACAAAAATAATATTATATATGTCATTAATGAACCACTTGAGGTTCTCTTGGAATTTTAGGGTGAGTTTATTAAAAATATATTGTAAGAATAAATGAAAACATGGTAAAAGTTAAACAATTTAACTGATAGTTAAATCTAAAAGATAAGGTTAATATGGTGACCTAATCTTTTATAAAACCTATTGGTTGAGAGGATTTAGACCCATACCCACATTATCTTATAAATTAATCAATTTTATCAATTAGAAACAGAAAATTATTTATAATAAAATAATATTTGATGGTTTTCCTAAAGTCACCCTCACCTCTCTTATAAAAGGGTGCATCCCATTCTCTTAGTTTCACACCTCCAAAGAAATTTGTCTCAACCAAACCCTAACCAAATCTCCTCCCAACTACTATCACTACATTCTAGAGTCCTTCTATTGACCATAAATCAATCCTAAGGAGCCCTTTTGATCAAATTAAAAGGAAGCACTCGAAGAGATGTAATAATTTCACCACCTTCTTCCAAGTTATTTTATATTCTCACAAACACATTTTTTGTTGATTACATACCAAAAAATTACTAAATTACCTCCTACATACTGTCATGTTATTATAAATATTTTACAAACATATTCGTTATTTTATCCATCATATAAATGACAAAGTCACCTTACATGTTTACGTGAAACATACCGTCTCCACGTCGTTGTGTAGTTTGTTATTCAAAAACATAATTATTTGGATGGGTATAATAATGATTATAACTGATTAAAATAATAAATATAACATGTTAATGATTCTTTATATATGATATACCATCCAGTTATATATGATTTCACCATCAAAAGAATGATATTTTCATTCATGCGTATGTATGGCTTACTCTCTCTACGAATCGATGAGATGCCACTCCCCATCGTAACCATTCTAGAATAATTTTCATTTGATGAATAAAAATATGGTTTAAATACTTTATATAATTATGGATATGAATCAAATACATCATATCAATAATAATCATGACTTACATAACAAAACATATAAAGTAAAATGAATTAGTTTACACCACAAATAATGATACTACTAAAATAATATCTACAAAGAAATATATGAAGATAATATATGAAATCATATTTATGTATGTGGTCATTTTATGATTTAATAAAAATTATTTAACTATTATACTGGAGTTTAATGTACCCTAGATAATGGAAATGTACAATGTAATTGGAATTCATCTGACTTCTTATTCCAGTGAGATTCATGCTATATTTCCCATATTTCCTTTTGTACAGTGTATGTTCTTCCCATGATTGTATTATTTGTGTAATATACTTTTATTTATGGGTATTTAAATCTTCATTTTTTGATACATCTTTCATGGGTTGTATGTTTTGTAGGTTAACAAATCGGTAAGGGAATTTGAAATTTCAATTTCCACTCATTGGGTTTCACGCATACTTCATTGATAATTTTACTACAAGATTATTTGTGTAATCACTATATATTATTTGTGTAGTAATTTCCACTCCACATTATATGGATATACCTTCTATAAACATAATCACTCCATTTATATGTTCACATTCCATTGATATTAACTTTTTAAGGGTAATCTTAACTGAATTTCCATTCATTGAGTTAAACATCCTTATAATTGGTTTTGTTCTTACATTAATATGTGCTAATTTCATATGATTTATTTACAATTAATATACAATTATATTGAGTTTATTTATATTTTCACATGTATTTATTTCATTTATTCATCTTTATCTAAGGATACAATCTTTATAATGTATTTCATCTCAATTTACAATCTTTTGAGACCTCTTTGTCGTTATGTACCAATTCAAATTTATATGGTTTACATACTGTCCTTTGAAATATTATATCTGAATCTGTTTATTCTCATGATATAATAAGGTGTTGATTTATGTTATTACTCGATTAATTTTATTCAAGTGTCTCTTATTTGGTTTGAAACGCATTAACTAAAATATTGTTTTAAATGTTTTAAATATTTTTTCTTCTGAATCTTTCACATTAATGACAATGTTTTAAAAATGGTTTTAAGTATTTATTTATATGGGCATAAATGTTTTGAAATTAAAATTACTTTTAAATGTTTCAAAGTGGTATGGGAATCTTATATTCAAAAAATATCTTTTAAATGACTTCTTTGATTAACACTGTGGCATTTATATGTTTTTAAGAAAGTGGGGATATTTCTATCACATAGTTTTAATGACTATTTTCAACTATGTTGATACCCTTTAGTGTATATTATTGTTGATTGAGGTTGATTTATCATAATACAATCATATTTATAGTATTGAATTAGTTATGATTTAGTGTGTATGTTATATTTTTATGCCATTCAGGGTTTCTGGTTAATATGTTGACATTTTGTATGGTAGTTTTAATATGAATTTTTAGATTATGTTTCATCATTTTTAATATGAGGAATGAATTGGAATTATTATGTTATGGGTGGAGCCCTCTATAGCTCCTCAATGCATCAGTAGGTCTCATAAGACAAACTAGTGTCTCGGGACAAGGCCTTGACAAAATCTTATTTGTAGTCCTGGCGCAATGCCATGACTATGTGGTTATGATGTCCAGCATTATGCATTCCATCATTATGAAATTGTATATTGATATTACATGTGATTATTCAACAAGTAGAATATCCATGGGGATGATTTAATGGAATTATTTGAATTATCATTTCCAAATTATGAAAATGTTTATATTTAAAAGGTTTATGTTATGGCCTTATACGTCACCTTAAATGTTTTTTCTTATTTATGACTGTTTCCACTATATATTTATCCTTACTGAGCATCTGCTCTAACCACTTTCTTATGTTTTATTTTTTTCAGGATGCAAATAAGTATATTACAATTATCTTGCAGGAATAGGATAAGATATATAGTAGTGTTCAAATGAGGCACAATGTTCTTTTTTTCATGATTTATGGAAAAATTATATATGTATCTAGTACTTCCATGGAAACTAAACTGATTGGTCTTTCGGGACATGATTCCTTGTATAATGCAAATGTTATGTAATAAGGCATTGATTATGGGTAACTCAGGTTGGGGTGTTACAATTGGGTTAATACATTCTAATGTTACACTTGGTGTTTTGTGTCATAATTACTCTAGAATACAATGTTGTACATTAGAATTTAGAGGAAATTACAGACATTATATGTTTATTTTAAATTTATTTCAATTGTTTTAAACAAGATTATTTTTATGAAATTTATACATAAAATTTTTAATTTCATTTCAAAATATTAAAAGTATGTTATATATTAATGTATACAAAATCAATAGTTTTTATATCATTTGTATACATTATTTAATATTTTTATTCCTTTAAAATATTTCATTTTTTCTTAAAATAATATCCATCTTTTCATTTTTTGAATATTTAAAAAATGGTCTTAAATTTAATTGAAATTTAAACATCCAAATTTTTTTATGGGGTAAAATATTTTTTTGTGTGTTTAATATTGAAAACTACAATTTTTTTTGTATTGTTTATGTTATAGTTCTTTATAATTGTTTATAATGATTATTGTTTCCATTATAAATCAAAGGATGGTGGATCCATTAATAAAAATGATGGGTGGTACCATGGTATCCCTCCAAAGAGTAGGTAAATAATTATAATGGATGTTTCCTACATTTTTTATATGATACCATGATGTTTATTCAATTAGTAACTATGAATTATGTTACTTTTTTATCCATGATATTAATTCAATTTATAAAAAATATATGAAAATGATTCCAAAAGTTACCTACATGAATTATTTATGATTTTGTGTTTTTAATGAAATATAATGATTTTATATGGTACGATAATGAGATTGGGTTTAGAAAAAATTACTTACTACTTATTAATGGTGGAAAGTATAATATTTTGAAAAAAAATCATTTTATCTTCTTGATTGTAGAGAAAACATTATCAGTTTTTATTTGTTATGATTTCTTATGAATTTTTTATAAAATTACCTAGGTATATGAGTTGAATAAATTCATAATAATGTGTTTATTATGGCCCTAATGTATATTTTGTAAAATAAAATTCTATATGTAGTCACATACTAGTGATTTATTTCATTATTTTTATGTCTTGTTCTGATATTTTTATTATCATGCCTGGTTTTCCCAAAAAAATCATATGGTTAATGGATTTGTATGTAGAAGAATGATGTAATGATTAAATTCATGAAGATCTATAGAAAAAATATTTTTTTTTCTTTTAAGTAGAGTTATATTATGGGAAAACATGAGACAAAATAGAAACTTTCACTTGGGAATAAATTTTTTTGATATGAATGTGTTATGATCTAATTCATACATTAGGCAATAAATATCCCTAAAATGATATAAAATTAAATTTAGAATAAAAACTCAAGATCATGTAATGCTCATTGTTGGGTCCTTGCATTTGGAATTCCTAGAGTTTATGTCTTAAGAGAAAATATTTGTACATTGAATACAATTATATTTTATGTAATGAATAATAATAAAAAAATTATTACATTTTTTATATTATTCCGTGTGACTATAATATAATAATGTCTTAGAGTATATGTCGTATTGATAATGTTATAGTACTTCCCCACTATGATTAGATCCTAGATGTTATAAGATGATATTCTCAAATAATGTGTTGGGGTTTTATAATATACTATGATTGGACACATCATACATTGAATGTCAGGTGTGAGTAGTCATTTTTAGATGAGGATTCTTCCCTTGAAGTTCACACATGGTAATCTCCAGGATGGGAGATTTTTAAAAGAGACCTGACATTAGATAATTTTCTTGTTTTGATGTCATCATATATTCATATCTATAAGTGTGTTTTATGGAATTAGAAATTAAAAGTATTAATAATAAATGTAACAACTCACGTAATTAGAAATATTTCAAAATACATGTAGAGAATTGTTCATGCAAAGTTGGATATATTGGGTGTGTCACAAATGACATGTAATAATTGAATATGTCATGGATGGATTTTTCCCTTACATTATTATGGAAGATGATATCATATCACATTGATTCTAATATAAACAATCACATTAAATTTTATGTCCATGGTATAATGACATGTTTATTTAAGATTTTTGAAGAAGGACTTATCGATCATATTTGTTGGGGACATGACTGTGAAAACTAGTTTATGAGATATTGTATCAAAGGGATTATATTACAGGTTGATCATTCATTTTTGGTTGTCAATGTTATGATATTATGTTCCTTATCTTGGGTTCCTTGATTTTTTGTAGATAATAATATTAGACATTAGGCAATTCAGCCTAAGGCCAATGGCAATTAATCCTAGAGAGTCCCAAACTAAGTATTTTGGATGATAAAAATTATATTCTATTTGAGTTTATATAATTGAATAAATATTATTCTCAAGTCTTATATATATTTTTATTTATGTAATATTTATCACAAAAATTAATAAAATATTTTTTCTTCGGCTTGTGAATAAAAGAAATATTTTATTTATTAAGTATTTAAAAAAAATTTAATCATTAGATTATGAGTAAAATATTAGTTTATGAAAAAAGTATTTTTTTGGTTGATCGATAAATGATATACGAGTTCAAATAAAACAAGACCCATTTTGGTGACAAATATTAATTAACAAGACCCTGACTTAATATTAGTTAGCTCACAAATTGGTGAAAATCACAAAATAATAACATTATAATTATTATTACATCGAATGTGGTATATTTAATGTAATAAATGTTATTTAATGGACAATGTTAAATTAAATAATATTTTATCTTAAATACTAAATCTATAAATAAAGAACTATGTATATTTGTTAGGGAATCTAAAAAATGGGAATAGATAATTTTTTTGCACACTAAAATATCTTTTAATAGCTCCTCTATATCCCGCTCAAGAACAAGAAGTGAAAGAGAGATTCCATCAAGATAGAATAATGAGTGGTCAATAATGAACAAGACAAGTCATTTGAATTTCTATTCTAGAACTTGGATATCGAGTGGTGTTTCTCAGAGATCATAGGGTCAATTTTGGATCAATTCTAGAGGTCTTATATCCTTGGATCCCTTCAATGAAATGAAGATAATCCATAAGGGTCTTTTTAGATGATCAAATTTCACCAAAAACGAATTTTCCTAATCCTATGTATTTATTTCCCCCAATATTAAATAAATTAATAATAAATTAGATGGGAAATGTCCCCTCTATTGGTATTAGCAAACAGTTATTAAATGAAATTTTACTATATTCCCACCTCTGCATGCTTCCGATTTCTCTAGAACCAACTTGTGGTATTGGACTAGTTAGGATTAAATTTATATTTATTTATATGATTCTTGATCTATATACAATTCTGGATAGATTTGAAATTAATGTTTTTAATTCATTAATTCGAATAGAATTAATATATTATTAGAATATTAATCATTTTTCAGTGCTTTATTTATTAGTGTTTTAAAAATAAGCAATGAATGACAAGATATTTCATTAGGAAGTGACAAATAATTAGCTGATAAAATTGGGATACATGGCATGCAGATAGAGCACATGTATTATATCCATGTACATTGTATCTAAATTCTATGAGAAATTAATTAAATGTTCTTCTTTTATTTCAAATTTTTAGTTGACCAGGAAACCATGCAACACGGAAACAGGTTAGAGGATATATAACTGGCATATATAGACAGTATGGTTCATCTAACATTACACATTGAGGCCGCATGTGTGAGGGTTTGGTATATTTCAACCATGGTACATGTCATGTAGTTGAGTGTACATGAAATAAATACAACCATTTGTAAACAAATTTTAAATTTACTTTAGAATTGAATGTTGGAAATTTGAAATATTGCATTATTGATTGGTACATGGTTGCTTGTTTAAAAATATAAAAAAGATTTTAATGAATTTTAAATTCTAAAATCATTTATTATATGTAATATATCAATATTTGATCTTCCATTTATTATTCAATAATTACATTAATGATGGGTATCTCCAAATATGATCGAATGATCATTAAAATGAAAGGTAATTAATTAACTAACTATCATACTGACTAATGCAATAATATTTATCATAAATAATAAAAAATCGAATACGGGAATGAATGTTGTCCATTTACATTTGTGTATTTGTTGCATGTCTGACTATTCATAAGCTTACCCATGACATGTGTATGTGTTATATGTTTTAATTTAATTTTTTTCATGAGTATTAAATTATTTAATATTAAATTAAATGAGGCCATTAAAGTCATGCCTCCCTCCATTTTTATGTAGGACCTAATTATCCAAAGATATTTCTATAATCCCCTTTAACCAACCATTCGATTACCAACACCTATGTGTGAGAAGAAAATATTTGTAATTAATGAAGAATCCCCTAGTTTGTTGATGTGGTTCATTATTGAACCATCATGATGCCAACCTAGCTGATTCATAGGTGGAATTGTGGAATACAGTAACTCATTCCAAGACTAGAAATAAGAGTTATTTCTCGTATTTAAAAGGTTTATTTAATGACCTTTCATTAAATCAACCATTAGGCGAAGCTCAAAAATGTTATATTTAATTAATTATTATTTTTTCACTCTATTTAGTTTTTTATTTTATGGATGCAAGGTTGTGATCACAAAATTAAATAAATTAATGTGAAAAGATATATATTAAATGAATTAATTATTCACTACTATTTTATCCTATATGGTTCATTAATTATGTAATATCTACCTAATATTGACATGATGTTTAAAGGGTAAAACAATAAAAAATTTATTCATAACAAATTAAAATCTATTAATTAAATATTAATTCAGACTAAGCCATCAATTACTTGATTAGGAATGAAACCATTGAACTATGTCTTATTGATGTACGAAATATTGACACTTAATTTTAACAGGGATCTCTCTTAAGTGTTTTGGATTATCCAAACTAAAAGTGTATTGATTTTAATGGAAAAAGTTTATTCAGTACAATTTGGAGGTAAGTATTGGCGAAATTCAAGTCAGTATTTAGAGAAAGGGAAATCCACTATGTGGATCCAGGAGCAGAAAGTCCATAGTTGGCAAGACCACCTACCTAATTACATTATTATGTTATTCATAAATGATGTTTAGATTATTAAGAAAATTAATGGTGATCCTTGCCTCTATAATCTTAAATTAACTATATATTTCTATTTCAAAGGAAAGGAATCTTGATACATGATAAAATAGTGTGATATTTAATATATATATATATATATACATTTAATGTATTATATCTCTCATTTTTTTTAAAAATAAAACTACTAATAATGTACACATTTTAATTGTGGAATAAAAATGATAGTCTCATTATTCACACTATCCCAATTGTCAATATTTTAGAGAGGAAACCTCCTATCTATCATTAAATTGAAGGAGTGGTTTGGATGCCTCTTTATTGAGATATTCTATTAATATAAATCTTAAATCTTAGAATCCTAAAAATATTCTGATCCAAATAAAGAGGTGATTGATCAAGATTTTATTGTCTATGAAAAAGATTTAAGTTATGCGGTTGAAGTTAAATGTTTGATTATTTTGTTGGTTGTCAATCTTATTGGATTAATTGAGCTCATAGAGGTTCTAAGGTTTAAACTCCCTAAAGAACATAGAACCGAACTCATTATGGAATCACTACCCCAAAACTTCCCCATATTTTTTGTAATTTTAATATGAACAACATTGATTAGTATCTTCCAGATCTTCTTACTCTTTTTCACTAAGTAAGTAAGTATATGAAGAATAAAAACACTCATATCCTTATGGTGAACAAACAGAAATGGAATAAAATGATCATTAACCCCAAATCATCTTCATACCCTTCTAATAATAGTATGATCATAGGGAAATCAAGGGAACTGGACGATGGTTGTTTCACATGTAAAAAAAGGTCCACTAAAAGTAAATTGCATCGAGTCAAGGATGAAATGGTAAGCTTAAGGTGTATATCTAATCAAGTGAAACATAAATGCTTATAAAATTGGGTATTAGATACAAATTTTTATGATCAGATATGTTTTAAAATATAACTACAATGTTTATTAAGAATCATTGTCAATGAAGATGTATAAATTGGAGCATCCAGTACATATAAACTTATTGTTTTAGATATTGGGGACTACGACCTCATGTTGGTGACCAGAATAATTTTGTTTTTAAAAGTTTTTTATTTTTCTACTTCGGTTACCGAAAACATTACTTATGTATCCAAATATGATATATATTGATTTATTTTAAAATTTGGGAATAAATATTTCATCTTTTATGATGAAATAATTATTTATAGTAAGGAACATTTAAATAAAATTTTATATGTGTTTTATTAAATAAACCAAATTTTGGAAATCAATAATGATGTTAAAACACATGAATCATACCATACCAAACATTGGAATAACTATCTAGGTGACATAAGTAAAATGTCATTGACTAAATTACACGAAGATGGATATTTGGATTCTTTTGAACTAAATCTAATTGGTGTATGTCATGACTGTTTATAAGGAAAATGACCAAATCAACATTTAGAGGGAAAGGTGAATGTAATAAATAGATTCTTGAATTACTCTATACGGATTTGTGTGGACTGTTTCCTATTGCATCATGTGGTGGGTAATCATACTTTATCAATTTTAATTAGTGATTTTAGTAGAAATGGATATTTATACTTAATGAGGTATAAGTGAGTATCATTTGATAAATTCATGGAATATAAGATTAATTTTGAGGAAAAACATGGTATGAATATTATGAAACATCACCCAGACCATGGTGGAGAATATCATAATCAACATATCACTGGTTATTTAATATATTTATGCATCTTATCTCAACTCACTACTCTTTTCAATCCTTAGTGGAATGGGGTAAAAAATGAAGAATTGAACCTTATTAAGTATGGTGAGATCACTGATGAGTCATGTGTGTCATGACCCATCCTTGGGACCCATGCCGTGACTACCCCAAGGCCGCCTCCCATAGGCCAGGGGATGGCGACTAGCACCAAGGCATAAAACCTGAAAAAAGGGGAAGGCATTGACTTTATAAACTAAACAAACACCACAGAGTAAGCAAGAAGAAGTGAACACTATGTAAAAATGGGTACAAAAGTAAGTGCAGAAAAGTAAGTGGGCTAGAATAAAAACCCAAATTGAAAGTAAAGTACAACTAGAAATAAAGTACAACAACTGAAAGTAAAGCAGCAACATCGAGCCATCCACTAGTAGTCCCACCTGAAGGGTGGGTACAGATAGCCACCTCAGCTCCTCAGGTCTAGCCATCCGCTCCGTGTACGTCTCTCCCAGTGGTCCACCTCTATGTACCGACTGCTCCACTAGCCTCTACCATGATCAACACTGTCCTTTGTATGCACCCAACACAACGTAGTGCGGGCACAACCCGTGTAGGAAAGATAAGATCATGAAGTAACATCTGACACAACTTAGGTATATTCCCATACAAATACCTAAGTCATCAATTCCGGTTCGGCTCCAACATCTGAGCCCAAGTACAACCTAGTCCACACAGGAAAACACAGCCCAATCCACATAGGAAAGCATAAGGTAATCCACACAGGATATCAAGTCAATCTTATCGGATATAAGGATTGAATGTCAAGACTCATCTCACACAGGTAAACTTCTTCGTAAGACGATAGGGATGATCAGATGTAGCCACTGATTCATCTGTGTGGTCGGACCCACACATGATCGATAGGTACTAACCCCCGCAATGACCCACAATGGATCGATAGGTACTAACCCCGGCAAATACCCACACAGGATCTGACCCCCACAGGATCGGTATGCACTGGCCCACACAGGACCACTGAGCAATGACCCACACAGGATCTGACCCACCCAGGATCGGTAGCACTGATCCACACAGGATCACTGAGTTTTGTAGTCGTCGTCGTCGAATGCACAGAGGATTTCTGTACAGTCGTCATTGTCCTCACAGTTGCAGCCAGCTCTAGGGTTCCCGCACACAGCAATCTCGTTTCAGGAGGGTCCAATCCAAGAGCCAAGGGGATGATACATCAACAAACAAAAAGTCCGGAGTTGATGTATATCAATGTTCCTTCCCGACAAAAGGAACTCAATGTGACAGACGGCGCGTCAATTAGACGCTCGGTCTGAGAGTTATTGGCCTTTTCGTTCCAAGGGCCCGGTTGGTTTTTAAGTCAAAACCAACCCAACTGCACTCCAACTGCATTCAAACCTCGAGCAAAGTAATCCAACAGGTCCATCTCACTAAGAGGAATCCATCAAAGTTGATGACACGTCAATCGGACGTCGAAAGCTCAAGTTATAAGTGTTTCTGCTCCGAGGGCCCGGTTGGTTTCGTGTACGAACTAACCCAGCTGAACCCAAAATTTTCCGAAACCATGAGTGTAAAATACCAAAACGACCGTATCGATCCAACGATCAAATCGCAGCTGACGGTGCATCGATCGGGGGTCTGCATCCCAAGTTATGGGCAAAAGACCAAAAGAGGTTTGGAATTACGGGGTTCGGGCCCGGTCTGACCCAGCCCGATACCCCCTGGGTTTGCCCGAACAGGGCGACACGACCCAGGTTCGGGTCCGGACTACTTGGGCATGGCCCGACCCGGCTGGCGCGGCCCGGCCTGGCCTACGCGGCCCGGCCAAGCGTGCTCGGCCCAGCCAGCGTGGTCAGGCGGCTCGGCCCAGCCAGCGTGGACAGGCGGCTCGGCCGAAACGGCCTAGCAGAAGGTGGGGGGCGGGGGGGCGATGCCCCCCTGTTTGGAAAACCGTGGCCCCAATGTGGGGGGATGCTCCTTCGGCCAGCCGGGGGTTATGACCCCATGTTCCTCGTTCGGCCAGCCCATCTAGCCGGCAGTGCTACTACCACGGGACCCTGTGATCCCGCCCTCCTGCTCCGGCGCCGGCAACCTGATGCTGGCCACCGCTTCCAGCTCCGCCGCGGCGCGATGGCACCGCGCTCCTCCTCCACTGCCCCACTCCAGATGCGGCCTCTTCGAGGTTCTCCAGCGCGGCGCCACGGCTTTGTTCGTCTTCAATGGCGTGGTGCGACGGCGTCGCGCTTCTCCGCCCATTCTTTATTATTTTCCGCGCAATGCATCGGCACCACGCTGCCTTGCTCGTGCTGCAAACAATTCAAATAATCAAGGGGGAAGGAGGGTCGGCCGTGTTCATGCGGTCCGACCTCCTCTCGTTATTGCGATATCAAGCGGCACAAATAAAGACAATAATCATAGATGAATGTAATCACAATCAAAAAAAAATCCCCTACCTCGATGGAAACGTTGAACAAAGATTCATCACGGAATTGAACGTCACAGAAGAATGCGTCGTAGAAGGAGGATCGTCGGCGTCGTGGAGAAAAAGATTTGTCGGCGTCACATAGTCGTTCTTTGAGGATGGCATCTCTCACTGGCTACGGAGAGGGATGAAGATGGTACGACGAATCCCCTTTGAAGACAAAGTTATTCGTCGAAGGCTTAGCGTTCTTCGTGTTCTTCATTGAGGAAGGAGAACATCAAGACATAGAGAAAATTCTCTCCAAAATCCTCTCGCACAACCCAAAAAACACTAATAAAATAAGAGTTTCCTTATTTTATTACTCACTCAAACATTTTGAAATTCAAAATTGAATCATTCAATTAATTGAATTAATTGAGAAGTTTAAACCACCCAATTAAAGAGGAGTTTAATATTTAGTTAAACGCAAGAGTTGACTTTCATTTAATGGGGGTGCGGGTGCATTACCTAATTTAAGGAGGGGGTCTGAGGAAGTTGAATAGGTGGGGTTCGTGTGGGACCCACCCCAAAAATATCCTACCTAGTGGAGTATGATATAGTGGGTACCACTCCAACCACTTAGCTTTGGTTAAACTACTTTAAATAAAATGAAATTGGTTGCTTCATCTTATTTTATTCTTTTACTTAACCCAAAAATTTTAATAACCACACCCGAGAAATCGCAAATCCGGAAATGGTGTTACTATGAAATCACTGGCACTGCGATTCCATCTGTGTCCTCATATTTAGATTCCGAGCACCGGTTCAAATGTTAGGAAATCCCACTCGTTCGTTCTCTGAATGTACCCGAGCTAAAATTTGGAAATTGATTCCGGGCACACCGGGCCTCGGAATCAGGTGCTGTTAGAAACTATGCTCTTGTAAAATTCAAAAGAAAACTATGAATTTTTTTTTTTGAATTTTACAGGTCTTTACATTACTCCTACCTCAGGGCATTACATCCCCTTAAAGATACATCATAAACTAGGGAAACAAATGTGGGTACTGAGCACGCATCTGAGCCTCCCACTCCTAAGTGCTCTCCTGGAGGTTCACGTGCTGCCATATGATGCGTATTAGAGGAATCTACCAACCACGTAGGACCCACTCCTGTCGATCCTCAATCTCCACCAGGACCTCCACAAAAGCGCCACATCATCAATGTCCAGCTCCCCATGGTCAATGATATGGGTCGTGTTGTGCACGTATCTCCTCAGTTGAGATACGTGGAAGACGTCGTGCACCCGGTGCAACTGAGGTGGTAGAGCCAGGCAATAAGCCACCTCGCCAATCCTATTGAGGACCTAGAATGGTCCGATGAAGCACATAGATAACTTTCCACCTCGGCCAAATCTCTGTAATCCACGTCGAGGTGAGACCTGCAAGAAGACGTGGTCGCCATCCTCGAACTCCAGTGGCCTCCAACTCCTAGCATCATAAGACTTATACCGACTCTGAGCTGTCTTCATCCGCTCCTGGATGACCTGGTCCTTCTCTGTCATAGCCTAGCCCATCTCTGGTCCCACAAGTGCTGACTCCCTAGGGTCTGTCCAGCACAACGGTGATCTGAAAGGTCGGACATACACCGCCTCGTATGGTTCCATCCCGATGGTGGAGTGGTAGCTTTTGTTGTACGCAAACACCACCAAGGGCTGGTGGTCCTCTAAGCTGCGACCAAAGTCGAGGACACATGCGCGGAGCATGTCCTCGAGAGTTTAAATTGTCTTCTCCGTCTGACCATCCGTGTGAGGGTGAAAGGTGGTGCTCAGACATAGTTGCATCCCAAAAGCCTCCTGTAACCTCTTCCGAAGCTGGGAAGTAAAGCAAGCATATCGATCAGAGACGATGGATGATGGAACACCATGAAGCCATACAATCCCCTGGACATAGAGGCATCCCAAGCTCTCCACTGAGCCCTGCTCTTTGATGGGTAAGAAGTGGGCCGACTTAGTGAGTCGGTCGACAATCAATGAAAGTGTCTGGTGACCTCTGGATGTACGTGGAAGTCCAGTCACGAAATCCATAGATATACCATCCCACTTCCACTCAAGGACCTCCAAGGGATATACCAAGCCTGCTGGTACCTGGTGCTCTACCTCCACCTGCAGGCAGGTGAGGCATAGAGAAACAAACTCTGCCACAACCTTCTTCATTCCCGGCCACCTGTGCTGTCGTCTGAGATCCAGGTACATCTTCGCCACTACAGGATGTAGCCCCAAAGGGGAAGTGTGAAACTATCTAAGCACCTCCTCCTATAAAGTAACTAGTACCAAGGTACGTCCTCTAAAAAGGACGTCATTCTATCCTCCTAAAGAGAATCCATCAGATGCATGTCCTGATGATATATGCGCACGTCACATCTCACAGTCGGCGTCCCCACGTTGTGCCTCTCTGACCCACTACAGTAGTGGAGGAGTGACTGTGAGTGACTGAAGAAAGGCTGCTCCATCTTTATCAACAATGGATATCTGCAAAGCGGATACCTGCTCTGTCGCCTCCCCGAGTAGCTGGATGCCCTTCCTCCTGCTGAGAGCATCATCTACTACGTTACCCTTCCCAGGAGTATAGAATATCTCAAATTCATAGTCTTGGTGGAACTCGAGCCATCGCCGCTGCCTCAAGTTCAGGTCCTTCTGCGAGAAGATGTACCTGAGACACTGGTTGTCAGAGTAGACTGTAAAGCACTCACCCATCAGATAGTGTCGCCACATCTTCAGAGCGAATACCATTGCTGCTAACTCCAGGTCATGGGTGAAAAAGTTCTACTCATGTTGACTCAACTGACGTGATCCATAGGCTATCATGGCCCGCTCCTGCATCAGGAAACATCCGAGTCCGGTCCCTAATACATCGCAGTAGACTACGTACCCAACTCCCTCCTCTGGTAGCCTCAAGATAGGTGCGTTGGTCAATCTTTGTCTCAGCTCATGGAAGCTCTACTGACATTTGTCTGACCACACGAAGGGTTTCCCATTCTTCGCCAAAGATGAGAGTGGTTCCGAAACTCTGGATAAGTATGGAAAAAACCTCTGGTAGTACCCAGATATCCCCAAAAACTCCGCACCTCTTTCACGCTTGTAGGTGGATCCCAAGCTAGAACTGCCTCGATCTTCACAGGATCCACCACAACTCCCACCTCAGAGATGACGTGTCCCAAGAAGTGGACCTCACATATCCAGAACTAACACGTCGAGAGCTTACCATAAAGCTGGTGCTCTCGAAGTGTGTCCATTACAACCAGCAAGTGGTAGGTGTGCTCCTCCTCAGTCATCAAGTATATCAAAATATCATTAATGAAGACCACGACAAATCAATCAAGGTATGGTTGGAAGACTCTGTTCATGAGGCCCATGTACACTGTTGGAGCATTGGTTATGCCGAATGGCATAACCAAGAACTCATAGTGGCCATACCGACATCTGAAGGTCGTCTTCTGCACGTCCACGACCCGAAATCTGAACAAATGATAGCCTGACCTGAGGTCTATCTTTGAGAACCACCATGCTCCCTTGAGCTGATTGAAGAGGTCGTCAATCCTCGGTTGTGGATACTTGTTCCTCACGATCATCTTGTTCAGGCGACGATTGTCGACACATAGTCGCAATCTCCCATCCTCCTTCTTGGTGAACACGATCGAGGAAGCCCTGGGTGAAACACTAGGCAGGATGAATCCCTTTCCCAGCAAGTCCCCCAGCTGTACCCGTAGCTCTCGAAGCTTGGCGGGATCCATCCGATATGCTGGGGTGGATATCGGGGATGTCCCGGAGAACATGTCAATATAAAATTCTACCTCTCTGCGAGGAGGTAGTCCTGGAACGTCGTCGGAAAAAACGTATGCATACTCATCCACCACTACAGGTAAGGTCGGACTCCACATTTCAACTGATCCTAGGATGAGACTAGACAACTGATGAGTGATGGGCTGTCCTCTCTTCTGCGTGAGTCCTTCCTACGCTGCAAAGGTTACCTTCTCACCGGTGAAGGTGAACCTGCTCCCATCGGTGCAAACACATCGCACCATGCTCCTAATACAGTCGATCTGAGCATTAACTATAGATAACCAATGCATGCCCAAGATGACGTCTTAATGCCTCTACGCCGCTACAAGAAGATTCCAACCGAAGCTCTCGCCTCCTAGAGTAAGCTCACACTGCCGGCACCAGTGCGTAATGGTCGAGTCTGCTCCCGTGGGAGTCTCTAGACATAAGGTTCGATCGAACAGATCCATCGGAATCTCCGAGCTCCGAACAAGGGCAAAGGCAATGAAAGAATAAATCGATCTTGTGTCTATAAAAACTGCAGCAAGGGTGGAATAGACACAGATAGTACCTCGAATCATCTCAGGTGCGCCGTTTTCATAGGCCTCCACTACCTAAAGCAATGTCTTTCCCTGCACGATAGCTCCATGTGGTCGGGGGGGGGGGGGACCTCTTGGTGGTGGAGGTGGTAGAGCCTCAAAGCGTCTCCCACCACCTGATTCTCCGCCAGCTCGTCTACCTCATCTACCTGCTCCCTGCGGACCGCCACGGTTGAACGTTTCCCTCTGCCTGGGTGGTCCCTCGATCGTCTGCTGCTCCTCCACATGGTGGGTCGGGAAGTCATGAGTCATGTGGCCCTGCCCGCCGCATGTGTAGCAATGTTTGCCAATCGAAAGACTGGCTCTGCGCTGTGTGCCCCGCACCTCTGAGCCAGTGTCCTGAGGTCATCTTCCTGATGGTCCGGTTTGCCTGGACCCCTGTGACATCCGTCGCCTACTAGCTATAGACGACTATGCTACGTGCTGCCCTGCGATAGGTCTCGCTGCTGGCGTAGGCTCGGCAAGAAAGCTCTCTATGAGAAGAGATCGCTCCACTACTCCTGCCTGTGTTGAAATACTGAGGGAGATCATCGATGCCCTAATCTCATGCCTCAGTCCCTTCTCGAAGGTCATGGCCCAGATGAATAGGTCTCGTACCATATTCGTCGAATAACGCGAGAGATCGGTAAATCTCGACGAGTACTGGGCGACCATCATGCTTCCCTACTACAGCTGTAGAGTCTCCTAGATGCACACCGCACAGAGGGTGGCTGGGACAAACTCTGAGTAGAAGAGACTCTCGAAGTCCGTCTAGAGGACAGATGCCTCATCGTGCACCAGGAGCATCATGATCCACCTTCTTCCTGTTGCCGCGTGCAGGAGGCTCGCAGTGAGGATTACCATGAGGTCGACTGGTGTCCCCACTAACATGAAAATTAGTACAACTGCCTGCAGCCAATCCTCAAGTGCTTGAGGGTCTGTCTCCCCGTGCAACCTGGGCAGTCTCTGACGCTAAAACTCATTCAGTGCGCTAAGGCGACATTCACTATCAGTGGTTGGGGCTGGTAGCATCAGTGGCTCGGTGGGTAGTGGTACCACTGGTGCCTCTGCAGTAATAGGGCCCTATACCGAGGCCTCGTCGCTCGGTGGGTTGTCCTCATGTACAAAACTCGGAACCCTAGCTAGCTGCCGTTGTGGGGCTATCATAAAAAGAGATAGGTGAGCCATGGTCAATACAGAATACCTGGTGAGATGACACAATGTAATCACAAAGAAAACAAGAAACACCCATGCAATCAATGTTTTCCTGCACTAAGTCGGAAATCACAAGTCAGGGTCCTGGTGTACGGATACGTCGGCCGCCGCACCAACACTGGACTCCATAGACTGATAACCACACTCAATACTCTTAACACTATTGCTTCACATAGAAAAAGATCAGAGTCCTGAGTTTTGCGGTAGAACCAAACTCTTCTGATACCAATTTGTCACGACCCGTTTTCGGGACCCATACCGTGACTAACCCAAGCCCGCCTCTCATAGGCCAGGGGCTGGAGACTAGCACCAAAGTGTAAAACCCGTCAAAATGGGAAGGAATTCCCTTTATAAAGTAAAAAAAATATCACAGAGTAAGCAAGAAGAAGTAAACACTATGTAAAACTAGGTACAAAAGTAAGTGTGGAAAAGTATGTGGTCCAGAATACAAACCCAAAATGAAAGTAAAGTACAACTAGAAAGGAAGCACAACAACTGAACATAAAAACATCAATGTCGAGCCATCCACTGGTAGTCCCACCTGAATGGTGGGTACAAATAGCCACCTCAGCTCCACAGGTCCAGCCATTCGCTCCGTGTACGTCTCGCTCAGTGGTCCACCTCCAGGTACCGACTTCTCCACTAGCCTCCACCACGATCAGCGATGTCCGTCGTCTGCATCCAACACAATGTAGTGTGGGTATAGCCCGTGCAGGGGTGAGTATAATCTACTCAGTAGGGACCCCGAGACCCCTGAAGGTTTCCCAAAATCCAAAAAAGATATTCCACAAACGAAAGATAAGATCACGAAGTAACATCTGACAATACTTAGGTATATGCCCATACATATACCTAAGCCATCAATTCCGGTTCGGCTCCAACATCCGAGCCCAAGTACAACCCAGTCCACACAAGAAAACATAGCCCAATCCACACAGGAAAGCATAACGTAATCCACGCAGGATATCAAGTCAATCTTATCGGAGATAAGGATTGAATGTCAAGACTCAGCTCACACAGGTGCACTTCTTTGTAAGACGATAGAGATAATCAAATGTAGCCACTGATTCATCTAAGCCATCTGACCCACACAGGATCGATAGGTACTAACCCCCGCAATGACCCACAAAGGATCGATAGGTACTAACCCCCGCAATGACCCACATAGGATCTGACCCACACAGGATCGGTATGCGCTGGCCCACACAGGACCGCTGAGCGCTAAACCACACAAGATCTGACCCACAGTGGATCGGTAGCACTGATCCATGCAAGATCACTAAGTGCTGTAGTCATCGTCATCGAATCCACAGAGGATTTCTGTATAGCCGTCATTGTCATCGCAGTCGCAACCAACTCTAGGGTTCCCGCACACAGCAAGCTCTTTTCGGGAGGGTCCACTCCACGAGCCGAGGGGCTAATACATCAACTAACACAAAGTCTGGAGTTGATGTATCTCAATGTTCCATCTTGATAAGAGGAACTCAATGTGATAGACGGTGCGTCAATCAGATGCCCGGTATGAGAGTTATTGGCTTTTTCGTTCCAAGGGCCCGGTTAGTTTTTATGTCAAAACCAACCAGCGTCCAAAACTCGAGCGGAGTAAGCCAAAAGGTCTGTCTCACTTAGAGAAATCCATCAAAGTCGACGGCACATCAATCGGACGTCCGAAGCTTATGTTATAAGCATTTCTGCTCCGAGGACCCGGTTAGTTTCATGTACGAACCAACCCGACTGAACCCAAAGTCTTCCGAAACCTTTAGTGTAATATACAAAAATGACCCTCCTGCTCCGACGTTGGCAACCTGAAGTCGGCCTCCGCTTCCTGCTCCATCACGGCGCGACTGCGCCGCACTCCTCTGCCGTGACCCCGATCCGGCCGCGGCCTCTTTGAGGTTCTCCGGCATGGCGCGACGGCGCCACGACTTTGTTCGTCTTCAACGGCGCGGCGCGACGGCGCTGCGCTTCTCAACCCATTCTTTATTATTTTCCGCGCGGTGCATCGGCACCTCACTGCCTTGCTCGTACCTAAAACAATTCAAACAATCAAGGGGGAAGGAGGCTCGGCCGTGTTCGTGCGGTCCGACCTCCTCTCGTTATTGCGATATCAGGAGGCTCATATAAAGATGATAATCGGCGATGAAAGTAGTCACGAACAAAACAAATAATCCCCTACCTCTATGAAAACATTGAAAGAGGGTTCTTCACGGAATTGAACGTCGTGGAAGAAGGTGTCGCGGAAGGAGGATCGTCGGTGTCACGGAGAAAAGATTCGTCGGTGTCGCGCCGTCTTTCTACGAGGATGGCTTCTCTCACTAGCTGCAGAGAGGGAAGAAGACGGTACGGTGAATCCCCTTTGCGGTGAAGGAGTTCTTCGTCGAAGTCTCGGTGTTCTTCGCATTCTTCATCGAGGAAGGAGAACTTCAAGACTTGGAGAAAATTCTCTCCAAAATCCTCTCGCACAACCCAAACAACACTATTAAAATAAGCTTTGCCTTATTTTATTACTCACACCAATGTCTTGAAATTTAAAATTGAATCATTCAATTAATTGAATTAATTGAGACGTTTAAACCTCCCAATTAAAGAGGCGTTTAATATTCAGTTAAACGCAAGAGTTGACTTTCATTTAATGGGGTGCGGGTGCGTTACCTAATTTAAAGAGGGGGTTTGAAGAAGTTGAATAGTGGGGATCGTGTGGGCCCCACCCCACAAATATCCTACCTAGTGGAGTAGGATATTGTGGGTCCCACTCAAACCACTTATCTTTGGTAAAACTACTTTAAATAAAATAAAATTGGTTGCACCATTTTCTTTTATTCTTTTACTTAACCAAAAATTTTAATAACCACGCCCGAGCAAATTAAACTCCAAAAAAGGTGTTCCTAAGCAATCACTAGTGCTGTGATTCCATTGGTGTCCTCAGATTTCGATTCTGAGCACCGGTTCAAAAGTTTGGAAATCCCGCTCATTCGTTCACTGAACGTACCCGAGCTAAACTTCGGAAAATGATTCCGGGCACACCGGGCCTTGGAATCAGGTGCATTCAAAAACTGTGCACTTGTAAAATTCAAAAGAAAATTAAGAAAGAAAATTTCCCTTGAATTTTACGGGTTTATACAGTGTGATTATTCCTTTATCCTTTTGGTAATACACCATAGAAACAACAACATATATACTAAACCAATTTCCCACTAAACAAATAAATGGTATGTCATACCAATTATGGAATGGAATGATACCTATGTTTTTATACTTACATGTGTGGGATCAGAATCATTTATAAGGCCTCTTCAATTAAAAATATTGCACCCAGAGGAACAAAGTATATCTTTATAGGATATACCAAAGAAACCATGAGATAATAAAAATAAAACTATCCATAAAAAAGTTTTTAGTTGATATACCTCCCACTTTTATGAGGAGGGTATTATCTCAAAATGAGATAGTGGGAATGAGATAGAATTCGACAATGTTCGGGATCAATTTACACAAGATTTGGCACGTGAAAGTATTCCACAAATACCTAAGGAATAATAAATTGGTCAGGATACATAATTACTATTTTGAATTACTATAGAGGTTAGAGAACCAAAATGGTTCTGTTTTATAGTCGTCACATATAGTGACTCATTATTAGTAGACAATAATGTTATTCTATCTTATAAGGAAGTAGTAAGTGGCACATATTATTCCGAGGGTAAAGAACCGTGAATTCATAAATGGATTCAATATACAAAAACTAATTTTTTAGAGACCCTCCAGGAGAAGTAAAACATGTTGTTTTGCAATGCATTTTTAAGAATAAATCTTACATAGAAGGAAAATTTAGTACCTAGAGTGTGTGACTAGTTACAAAAGGGTTTAAATAGTGTCATGTAATTGACTATGATGAAACATATTAACCATATTAAATGCTTATATTCATTATAATTATAGATTCCATTTCATATTTACATGACAATGATATTTGAAAAATGGATGTCAAAATATCTTTCCCTAACAGTATCATTCAAGAAGATGTCCACATGACACAACCTAAATGATGTGTGACTCTAATGGAATTCAATAAGATATAAAAGTTAAAAAGATCCATTTATGTACTTGAGAAAGAATCTCAGTCATGTAAAATTAATTTTTATGAGGCCATAATGGAATTAGTGTTTTTAAAGAACTAATTTTTAATATATTTCAATCAGTGATATAGTAAGAGGGAATCCATTTTCATAATAGTATATTTTCATCAAAAATTAGTCATTATAAATAAAATTCCAGCCTTAATGTCTCTTAAGGAATGGTAGAATAAATGATTCACTATGAAAGACTTGGGTGAGGAAGTATATATTCTTGGGATCATGTTTCATTTTGATAGATCCAAGAGGTTTCTCATACTATGTCAAATAACATACATTGACAATATACTGAAGAACATCAGTGTGAAAAAACAAATAGGGAATTGATGAATGAATCACCTAGAAATTATCACTCTATGAAAATGTTCCCTTGAACACATAAATAATTAAATAGGATTAGAAGGATTCCAAACACATTAGGAATTTGGTCATTCATTTATGTTATTCGGTGTACTAGTCTAGATGTTTCATACATAATTTGAGTTATAGGAATATGTCAAGATAATCCAGGTGACCACCATTTGATGGATATTAATAATATCCTTATGTATATAAGGCATACTAAGGATATGTTCATAGTTTTGGAAGATATGAGTAACTAGTCATCAACTGACATATTGATTATAGTTTTCGAACAGATCAAGATGTCATGTTGTGAGAAATGGGAACATCATCAGTTTTAATGGAGGTGTTGTTTGATGGAGGATCTCAAAATAGGTTGTCGATGAATATTTTATAATATATTCTGAGTATATTAGGTCTTATGAGGATATAAAACAACTAGAGTGGATGTGAATCATAATCCAAGATCATAATGTCGAATCTATCAGTAAATATCGTATCACACCCTATTAGGATAGTATTGCAGTTGTAGATCTTTCAAAAGATCCAAGGTCAAATCAATGAATGAATAACATAATTTAGAACTATAATATCCCGAAGTATGTTTCTCATAGTGATGAATTTTTATAGTGGATTAATTCCATAGAAGAAAACATTGAATGATCTATTATTAAATTCTTGATATAGTTGAATCATGACTCTCATTTAAGGTCTAATGAAATGAAGGTCGTAGAAGGTTTTCCCTGACCAAGTGGGGTTTTATTGTAGTTGGTGTCCTATGACCATCTATTTTTACAATAATTACCTTTATTTTTGATATATTTAATATTAATAAAACATATTATTACATATTATTTTTATCAACACAACTCTAATTTAATAATTTCATATAATATACATCGAAATGATAAGGTTGTCAAAGTTACCCTTTATGATGACATCCTTGGATTGTAATGATGATATTCTCAAATAGTGTTATGTATTTGGGTAATGTAATATGATGAATAACATTGTACGGAAAATATAAGTTGCGAGTACTCATATATAGATAGTGATTCTTGTCATAATGTTTTCACTTGGTAATCTCTAACATGGGATATTATAATAAAATACCCTCTAGTGGAAATTCTACATTTTTTGTTGTCATAATATATTTCTATCTATGAGATTTTTTGATGGTCCTTAGACATTATGATAGTTAGTAATTCATATCACAACTAATGTACATAGATGTATTTCATAAACCATAACGATAACAGGCTATGGCGAAGTTGGATATGTTGGGTGAGTCATGAGTGACATGTCAATAATGAATATATCAAGAATGTATTTGTCCATTATATAATTATAGAAGTTGTTATCTCAACCATTTGACTGTAATAAGTCCATTTCATTAAATTCCACATCCATGGTGTGAAAATATGTTTCTATTTAATAGTCAATGATATACTTGTTGAACATATCAGTTGCTGGAACAGATGTGCAACCTGATAGATGATATATTTTCACAATATAATTATATTACAAAGTGAGAATTTGTATGTTGTTTTTGACATTGTGACTTTATGTTCATTCTCACAAGTTCCTTGAACCTTTGAAGGAATGAAATTTTGGACATTAGGCGAGCATTACAAATTCCAATGAGAAATAAATCATAGAGAGTCACACACTACGTGAATATGTGAAACTCGAATAAATTCTATTTCTATTTAATTAATGTTATAAATATTATTCTCAAGATCAAGGATGAATTTTAATCACGTTATATTTATCATATAAATGAAATAAATATTTATTTTCCTACTAGTGAATAAATTAATTTTTTGATGTATATTTTAATAAATACATATTCACTAGATTATTAATAAATTATGTATTTATGAATAAAATATATATTTTGTTGTTCAATAAATGCTTATAATTTTGAATGGACTAAAACCATGTCCGATGATAAATATTAATTGACAATAGTGTTACTTAGTATTGGTTATTCTGAATGTTGGGACACACCACACAAAATATAATTTTTATAATGTGTCATGGTTTTAATTGAAGTTAATAAATGTTATTTAATAGCTGGTTTAAAATTAAATAATATTTAACAGATATCATATATTTATAAATAGATGGGTATTCCTATTGTGTATAGAATACAAAAATTGATAATAGGGAATTGCTACAAAAAACTAATTCTTTGTCCACTCCTCCATATCTCTGCCACGTGAGAACAATAATAGTAATGAGTTTATCAAGATCAAAGAATGAGTGATCAAGAACGAAAAACAGAAGACATTCTACTCATCACACTACACCTATTGATCATGTGGTACTCCTCAGAGATAATAACATCAAATTTAGATCACATTTAGAGAGATTTTATCCTTGTATCCTCAAAAGGAAATAAATTTTTCCATAAGGGTTTTTTGGATGACCAACCTTCACCAAAAAATAAATTTTTTAAGCCGAGTTATTTATTTCATCAGATATAAAAATAAATTAATTTTACATTTTATATGAAATATCATTTATCTTGGTTTTGAGAAATAATTATTTATTGAAATTTTAATATATCACACAACTCTACATGGTTTTTCTATGCATAAAACCATCTGGTAATAGAGGAATTTTTTTTAATAATTTTAGTGTTAAGGATAATGTTTAGAAAAACCCATAATATATTCTAATTTATGGTTATCATGAAATACCATTTCAATATTATAATATTTACTCATCCAAAATATGTCCATTTAGATTGTTTTTCCATAGAGTAAATAAGAATGTTCATACAGGAAGGCATTAAGAATCTAATATCATTCCAAATAATCAACCTGGAATATTTGGAAATTGATCTGATAAATTTCTTGAAACAATGGATTAGTTGAAATTAGCTATAAATTTTGTTGGAATATATGCTAGAGAAAAATTATATCTTCCAAAAAGGAACATGTCAATAGTGAAATAATACATAAAATATTTTCACATTAGTTTTTTAATACATTGGTTACCGGGAAAATTTATTATTTGGGTTATTGTAAATATTTTTATTCATGTTTTTGTGAAAAATAATTTAAAGTCTATAATGATTCTCAATATAAAATAATTTGGATAATATTTAATAATGTATTTTTTAAATTAAATTTATTTATAATATATCACGGAATATTAATTTATATTCATATATTTTTTATTATTAGTTATATAGTTAAAATAAATTTATCTTTTTCTCTAAAAATATACTTCTTAAAAACCAGCATTTTTGTCGGGCTTGGGGTATTTTAAAATTATATTTTTCTTCAACTGTGAACTGAATTTGGAAAAATGGATTCCTAATTCTAATACCTAATAGTTTATATTATAAAATGTGGTTAAATTAATTTTTTAACCATAATTAAGATTGAAAACATTATATATGAATTAATAGAGTTAGGCTGAAATCATATTTAATGGGGGTTAACATAAAAATATAAGTGTTAAAATGATCTAATCACATGTTTATAATCTATTTTCTAGAAATATTTACACATTACCATGTTCAATACTCTAAAATTATCAATTTGGATTCTTTTTTATTTTGAAAAATGTGGGTACACAATTTTCTTTTATGGAATTTCAATTGAGAAACTCAATTAAATTATAAAAGGACACACAATACCCTCTCATATTAAATTATAAAAATACCTATGTCTCATCCAAGACCTACCAAAATATCATCTATAATTCCCACCCGAAATTATTTTTCTATTATTTTTACCATTAATTTATCTTCCATAGGTGTTGACACCCATAATTGTGTGTTATGATTTTTTTTAAGAATTCAGAAGTATAAAGACTATGAAAACGTACTGATATACTTTGTATAAAGGACATGGAGGTATAATCATGAAGAATATGATATTTATATTTTCAATATAATGGAATATTATTTTTGAATTTTTTTTTATTTTTACTTAGAATATTATTCTATGCATTAATAAATTTGTTCCAAGTATTCCCCTTAGTTGATGAATAGGCTCACTAATCGAACTGGTCGAGCAGCTAAACCTGGGAAACTAAGGGATTCAACTCAACTACAACTGGGGATATAGTATGCTAGTGGCATGGATGCAGGAATGGATATATTGCATGGTTCATGAACGGTTGTGTAAATGTTTTCTTAGTTTGGCCTAAAAATGGGTGGTTGTCGACAATGAGAATTTAAGAAAGTGTTATGAGATCCATCTGTTCTTGATGTTCAAAGTGATGCATCCAAGGATTGAGATATTAATCACAATACAAAAATGATATTAGAAAATAGGGGATACAGAAGAAGGTTACAATACTCATCCAGGTTCCTCTGACTTCATAACAATAATTATTGGTAACTATGGAATGCTAGGTAGAACCGTGTAACACCCCGAGATTTTATGAAAAATATTATTTTAATTTCATTAATGTCTTGTGTTGTATGCTATACCAAGATTACCTTGCGCTATAAGCAACACCGTATTAGCTTGCAGTATACGCAACACTAGTCTTGGATCGTGTTACACACAATTTTGATAATAGTTATTCTACGCAACATTGAGTATATATATATAAATATTAAATGTATAAATGAAATATGGTTGGATTATGTTATATGAAACAATGAAGGATTCTTTCATAGCACGCAACCCTGACTTGTCTTGCATTACACGCAATCACGACCTTCCTCGATAGCGTGTGTTGTACGCAATACAGGGTTTTACTAAACAACGATATATTATTATAATATTGTTATGAACTAGCCATTATGAATAGTATTAACTAAATTTTGAATCTTATAACATTATTATTCATCTTACACATTTTCTATAACATGGTATAAGAACAAAATAAATTTTTTGGGTAAAATAAGTATTTTTCAAAAAATGCAGTTTTGCCGCCTTTTGATGGCGCACCCACTTTAAATCTAGATTTTGACTTGTTTATAAGTTAAATTTGAAAAATTAAAATTCTCCTTTGGAATCATGAAATGAAAATTTACTTTGGATAAAATTTTCATATTATTCTGGTAACATTCATATTTTGATGAATAGTAAAAACACCATATATTTTAATTAAAAACAACTTTTTTCATCACAATAATTTAGATGGTTAAATTATAATATTTAATGGTTTTAAAGTATAAATAGAATATATTTTTACCATTTAATATAATTTATTTCATTATCATTGATTCTACCTTGAATTCGTAGGATAAATCAATTCAATCTTTTGCAATGTTTTAAAGAAAAACTCGTTTTCATTCGACAACAGGATTAATTTTAATTTAATTTCTGCAACTTTTGTGTATTGAATTTGGAAAAATGGATTCCATATTTGGAATTAGTGGATCCAAATTATGTTAATAAGCTACTTTTTATTTTAGGGAATTATGAATAGTAACTACGGTAAATTTTATTTACCATAGTTAAAGGTAAATCGGGTAATTGAGGGTGAATATGATATTATAAAATTACCAAAACACATGTCAAAATCCTATTGGATGAATAAAAGTCGACCCATATAAGCTAAGGGTCGGATTAGATTCATTTAATGGACTTTTGTCCATGAAAATAATTTAATTATTATTAAAACCAAAGAATGTGACAACATGTCACTTTCTTAACTCTTATAAGTATAATAATTTTAATTTAGTGATAAACTTCATGAAACTTAAAACATGAATATTCTCCAGAAATCAATTACAATTATATAAATCATAGGAATTTATTTAGAATTTTTAGGTATTAAATAACTATCATTTATTATGAAACAAAGATGATGCAGTAATTGTCTTATTAATGAAATATTGACATAATTGATCTTATAAATACCCAAATAAATGTAATTTAAAGACTTTTAATGAATTAAACTAATTTTATAGGTTAATATGACAGGTTAGTATTGATTTAATTAACTTTTTTTGAACTAATCATTCTGTTATGATTTTCACAAAAATCAATTACTAAATAGTGTCAAAATTGACATAAAATAGTTATTATATTATTAATTGTTATTTTACTCCTAAAAATCTAAGGATCGGCCAAATGACTTAGAAAAGGTTATATATATTAATAATAAACAACTTGGGGTTCGTTTGGCTTATTATAGTAAGTTTATTAACCTTTTTGTATAAGAACACAAGAAGACACGGTAAAAGTAAAATTATTTAACTTAATGTTAAATCTATATGATACGGTTAAAATATGAACCTAAACTTGTCTAAATTATATTATATGAGCGAATTGAGACCCATCCCCACATTAACTTCTAAATAAATCAATTTGGAGCTATTTAAAAACGAATTTGACTTTATAATAAAATAATATTTTTAGTTATTCCAATGGTACCCCTCTCATCCCTTATAAAAGGGCACCTCCTCCTCCCTCTTCCTCACACCATATTGAGCCTTCAAGATCGGCCAACCCCTACCAATTGCTTCTCTCCACGTCCCTAGAAACATCCTAGAGGTTCTGGTCTTCTTCAAAAACCTATTTTAGTGCCCTAAAAGGAGGTCTCAAAGAAGCACTTCAAAGAAGATGTAATGTTTGTTATCGATTATTTCATCTTTATTTCTTCTTCCACTTATTCTTCTTTTGTTGTCTCATTATGAAGTAATAACATATGTATCACTCATATACGGATATGTTATTATAAGTATGAAACAACCCTATTTCACCATCTATCCATCCTACGGAAAAAGAAATCACCGTGCGTGCGTACGTACGGAATACCGGCTCCATGCCGTGGTGTAATCTATTTTCAACCACCACCTTACTTGGATGGGTATAATGGTGTAAATAATGACTATATATGACTATTATAAAGTTATATTGATTTTTAAATAGTATAAATACACTCCAATATAATTCAACGATCATAGGAACGATATCATCACTCGTACGTACGTACGGAATACCGTCTCCACGATGTGATGTGACTCGTTCTACATGATCTTCATTGCATAATGATTATATAAATGAATTTAATGAATTAATATGATATATATTACACTAATACCGTTCTGTAAATGAGGTATCTATAACCTAAAGAGAATAATAATAATTTATTCGACAAAACACGCATAAGAACAAAAAGTAATAAACACCCGAATAACAAGTAGTAATGAAATATTACAAATAATAAGCTAAGAATATGACCATATATGATATAATAACAATAAGTATGATTTTAATTAGTTAATAACATTATTTAAATCATTATACAGGAGGTTTGGACACTTACGAAGCAAATCAGACCTATGGTAAGGGAAAATATCACAATCTCATTTTATCTGAGATTGTTTATACTTTTGTATTTACTAGGGTGTATTTTATCATCCAAATCCATGTTTCCTCAATATGTGATATTATTTCCATCCACCTACAATTGTTTAAATCCAATTTTACCATTCGTTGAGTTTTTAGTAAAAGATATGAAAGGAATCTTTTTTCGTTTTACGTAGGAGGTACTTTTTGACTTTTCCTATAAAAGTACGAGAAGAATGTTTTTTTAACTTATACGGCATGAATGGATATTTAAAAAATTATTTCCAAGAAGCTTCCTTTACAAGTTTTTAATTTTATTTTTAATCAACTTCTTTTAGTTTAAAATTGTATGACTTGTTAAGAAATGAAAATGTTTTTGAAGTAGAAAGGATATTTTCCTCAAGAATGGAGTTCAAGTGTTTTATCAAAATTATTTTCCATCTACGATAATAAAGGGTTCTGTTTCTATACCTATTATTACATGGATTTGATTATGTTGTGATGGAAATATTTTTATGAATTCCTTTACCTTATATGAATTGTTTTATGATGTCATGTTGTTTAAGAATCTCATTTTTATTACATGGGTTATGCTATGATGTATGGTTTATGATTTTGTGGCACACATAAGAATGGTATCATTATAAGATGGGTGGGACCTATATCTCCCACCAATGCATTGGGTAAGATTTTATATCTCAGGAGATAGACATGGCTGGAACGGTAGGTTATACCGGTTCAGTGAAACAAGACTAAAACGAGGAGTGAACTCGGTTCAGAAATGGACTTTGTCCACTAAGATAGTCTTGGCAATGAGTCTTGACTAATAAGAAATGATTCTCTATGATTATGTGTGTATGCCACAAAGTTTCATGTTTTATGTTATGATTATTGGTATTACATTTCACTACTATAATTTATCCCATGTTATGAAATTAAGATCTCTTTTGCAGGTTAAGATTTCCAAAAAATATGTACTTATGAATATGACGTGATTGATATTTATTTTGTTTACCCTTACTGAGCATTTGAGCTCACCCTTTTATGTTTTATTTTCCCTAGGATATAAAGAAAGGATTTACGTTTAAAAAAAGAAGATCTTTATGGGAGATGTTGAAGATCTTTCACCACGATTAGAAGATTATATTCCGAGTTTCCAAAGACACTAAACTATTACGGTCCTTGTGTGTGTGTTTTTGTTATGTACTAAGTATTCCGCAAAAGTAATGTAAAGTCCATGTACGTTAAGTTTCGGGTCTCTACAGTTGGTATCAGAGGAAAGGTTTAGTTAACCTTTCGAAACTAGGATGCGATAACTTTAGTGAGATCCCTGGAGATATTTCTAAGGTATGTCTAGGGATGCCCCTAAGGTTAAGTATACGTATAGGTTATAGTACTAGAATTACACTAACGATCATCGAATTAAACCTAAGATTTTAGATATTTAAGTTACTCCCCCTTTATTATGTTGTTTTCCCTAGCATGATTTTTTCCTCTCACGCTATTCTTTTTTGGTTTTAGACGATGGCTGGAACCCGAATGAGCCGTGTTGATCAATGTAATGGACAATGCAATGATTGTCCTCCTGAACAAACAAATGTTATGGGAGATGGAGTGCACAATCTTATTGTTATACTTACACAAGATAAGAATCATTCTGGACTTCCAAATGAGCAGATAAGGGAACAACATTCTATTGAGTCCTTCATGAGGCAACGTCCACCTTATTTCAGTGGGTCTTCTGATCCACTTGTTGCTGAACAATGGATCAGTACCACTGAAAAGATATTTTCAGTTCTTCAATGTTCTGAACATGATAAAGTCATCTTAGAATTATATCGTTTGGAAGGTGAAGCTGATCAATGGTAGAATCTTATCAAGAATACGAGGCAAAGAGATGAAATTGAGTCCATGGAATGGGACGAGTTCAAGAACTTATTTTTTAATAAGTACTTCCCTCGTATTCTTGGAACAAAGATGGAGAAGGAGTTTCTTGAACTAAAGCAAAAGGATGTTGAATCTGTTGGTATATACGAAGCTAATATTACAAGGCTTGCAAGGTATGCATCTCGATTTATCATCCAACCTGAAAGTAAAGTTGATTGATTCTTCAGTGGATTAAAACCAAATCTTAGAAGGGAATTAGCTATAAGAGACTTCAGTAGCTATGAAGAAATTGTGCTTTGTGCTATCAAGGTAGAAATGGAAGTTGGTGTTACTTATCCATCTCATAGATTTGACAAGAAACGAAAGATGGAGTTCAAGGAGAAATCTCAGAATAATGGTGAAAAGAAGCTGAATGTTTCCTTATGCTCAAAGTGTGGAAAGAAGCATGGTTGAGATTGTCTTAAAGGGACAAGTAAATGTTTCAAATGTGGAAACGAAGGTCATCGGGCATTTTAATGCCGCAATGATGGGAAGAAGATGCTTAATGATGCAAACAAAGGAAGGGATACACATAATGAACACACTACACATCAATGCTTCAAGTTCAAGGAAATGGGGCATTATTCTAATAAGTACCCTAATCCAAGGGTTAGTGATGATCGACATGAGCAACCACTTAAGGCAAAGGACAAAGGGAATTCACATGCGATCACCATTGGCGATGTTGAATATGAAAATGATATGGTGGAATGATTAAGTGTTTATGTAATAGGATTCCAGAATAATGTTGTATATAGTATCGTGGAATATTGGAATATTTATGTATTGGCCTATTGTGGTTTTCAATAATTTTATGGCATCGGTAACCATGAAAAGTGATTGAAATATTTTTGTAAAGAAGATTATATGCACATAATTAAGGGATAAAGAGAATCTAATATGTTTGATAGTATTCATGAGATCATGATTGATATAAGGACTAAGTTATATCATGGTTTGAGTATATAGAATTTTGAGGATTTTGGTATGTGGAAAGTGTTAACTTTTAACTGCATTCATGTTTTCACTAAGGTTCAATGGGTATTCATTCTTCAAGAGAATACCTGATTAAGGTATTCACATGTTTTTAATTTGACCAAAAAGATATATCTTATGATATATGGGGGATAAATGATGGAATTCACGTGATCATTTTCTTTATACTATGAGCTTGGACTGAAGTATTTTAGATAAGGCTAAAGATTGGAATGGATTATGTTGGACATAAGTTAGTATTGTTTAAGGATAAAACTTTCTTTTTGATATTGTTGATGGGATGTTATAGTAATATAGCATTAGAAAAAGGACAACCTGCAGGACGGGCGACAGCCCATCGCGTCGGACAAGGCTGTGGGAATCGAACCCACAACCGAAGTGCGACTGGCATTTATTGCCTACCACGGGCCTACAGGAAGTCCTTGTTTAGTAGAAACTAGTTTTATTATATTAATCAGTATAATATAAGAAGTATAAGTCCATTTTAGGAACCATATATGATTAATCTCACTATAGATGGACTTATGTATTTTTTAATAACTTTTCTAACCTTTTGTTTGAGACAGATGGAATGACCCATCATTCTATCACATGATTTGATAACACATCACGAATGACAAATTCAACTTCATTTTTTTAAGAGATAAAGTAGAAATTGTCCAAAGAACGACAAACGGTGAGACTATTACAAAATCACGAAATTATTTCATCTAATTACAATTTCATCAACTTAAGGTAAATGATCTTGAAAACCAAAAATGTTATCCTAGTTCTCTTATATTTGATTAATCTGATGGTACCTTAGATCATCACAAATTTATGGCTTTTTGATTGCTGGCTTTTCCATAGCCATGTTCTCTACCACTCTCCATCAGAACATGATGGTTAGATTCTCTTCCATATCCATATTTTCACCCATGTGGAAAACCAGTGATTAGTTTATTTGGGTAACCGTTACATTACATACATTTTTTTAAAGATTGGTTGTGGTATTACTTTTTACGATGTGGATTTTTATTAAAGAAACTTTCGAATAGTAAACCATTTATAACCCCGATGAATTTCGAGGGAGAAATTCATTTTTAGGGGGGTAGAAAGTAACACCCCGATATTTTATGAAAAATATTCTTTTAATTTCATTAATGTCTTGTGTTGTATGCTACACCAATATTACCTTGCGCTATAAGCAACACCGTATTAGCTTGAAGTATACGCAACACTAGTCTTGGATCGTGTTACACACAATTTTGATAATAGTTATTCTACGCAACATTGAGTATATATATATAAATATTCAATGTATAAATGAAATATGGTTGGATTATGTTATATGAAACAATGAAGGATTCTTGCACAGCACGCAACCCTGACTTGGCTTGCATTACACGCAATCGCGACCTTCCTCGATTGCGTGTGTTGTACGCAATACATGGTTTTACTAAAAAACGATATATTATTATAATATTATTATGAAATAGCCATTATGAATAGTATTAAATAAATTTTTAATCTTATAACATTATTAATTGTCTTAAAAAATTTCTAGAACATGGTATAAGAACAAAATAAATTTTTTGGGTAAAATAACTATTTTTCAAAAATGCAGTTTTGCCGCCTTTTGATGGCGCACCCACTTTAAATCTAGATTTTGACTTGTTTATAAGTTAAATTTGAAAAAATAAAATTATTCTTTGGAATCATGAAATAAAAATTTACTTTGGATAAATTTTTCATATTATTCTCGTAACTTTCATATTTTGATGAATAGTAAAAACACCATATATTTTAATTAAAAACAACTTTCTTCATCACAATAATTTATATGGTTAAATTATAATATTGAATGGTTTAAAAGTATAAATAGAATATATTTTTACCATTTAATATAATGTATGTCATTAGCATTGATTCTACCTTGAATTCGTAGGATAAATCAATTCAATCTTTTGCAATGTTTTAATGAAAACCCCGTTTTCTTTCGACAACGGGATTATTTTTAATTAAATTTCTGCAACTTTTGTGTATTGAATTTGGAAAAATGGATTCCATATTTGGAATTAGCGGATCCAAATTATTTTAATAAGATACTTTTTATTTTTGGAAATTATGAATAGTAACTACGGTAAATTTTATTTACCATAGTTAAAGGTAAATCGGGTAATTAAGGGTAAATATAATATTATAAAATTATCCTAACACAGGTCAAAATCCTATTGTATGACTAAAAGTTGACCCATATAACCTAAGGGTCGGATTAGATTCATTTAATGGACTTTTTTCCATGAAAATAATTAAATTATTATTAAAACCAAAGAATGTGACAACATGTCACTTTCTTAACTCTTATAAGTATAATAATTTTAATTTAGTGATAAACTTCATGAAACATAAAACATGAATATTATCCAGAAATCTAATACAAGTATCTAAATCATAGGAATTTATTTAGAATTTTTAGGGATTAAATAACAATCATTTATTTTGACACAAAGATGATGCAATAATTGTCTTATTAATGAAATATTTACATAATTGATGTTATAAATACCCAAATAAATGTAATTTAAGACTTTTTATGAATTAACCTAATTCTATAGGTTAATATGACATGTTATTATTGATTTAATTAACTTTTTTTGAACTAATAATTCTGTTATGATTTTCACAAAAATCAATTACTAAATAGTGTCAAAATTGACATAAAATAGTTTTGAAAACAACTATTTGATTATTAATTGTTATTTTATTCCTAAAAATCTAAGGTTCATCCAAATGACATAGATAAGTATATATATATTAATAATAAACAACTTGGGGTTCTTTTGGCTTATTATAGTAAGTTTATTAACCTTATAGTATAAGAACAAAAGAAGACACGGTAAAAGTAAAATTATTTAACTTAATGTTAAATCTAAATGATAAAGTTAAAATATGAACCTAAACTTGTCTAAATTATATTAGATGAGAGAATTTCGACCCATCCCCACCTTAACATAGAAATAAATCGATTTCGATCTATTTAAAACCGAATATGACTTTATAATAAAATAATAGTTTTAGTTATTCCAAAGGTACCCCTCTCCTCCCTTATAAAAGGGCACCTCCTCCTCCCACTTTCTCACACCACTTTGAGCCATAAAGATCAGACAATCCCTGCCAATTTCTCCTCTCAACTATCCTAGAAACATCCTAGAGGTTCTGGTCTTCTTTAAAACCCTATTTTAGTGCCCTAAAAGGAGGTCTCAAAGAAGAACTTCAAAGAATATGTAATGTCCGTTACCGATTCTTTCATCTTTATTTCTTCTTACACTTCTTCTTCTTCTTTAGTTGTCTCATTATGAAGTAATAACATCAGTATCACTAATATACTGATATGTTATTATAAGTATGAAACAACCCTATTTCACCATCTATCCATCCTACGGAAAAAGAAATCATCGCCCGTGCGTACGTACGGAATACCGGCTCCATGCCGTGGTGTAATCTATTTTCCACCACCACCTTACTTGGATGGGTATAATGGTGTAAATAATGACTATATATGACTATTATAAAGTTATATTTATTCTGAAATAGTATACATACACTCCAATATAATTCCACGATCATATGAACGATATCATCACTCGTGCGTACGTACGGAATACCGTCTCCACGATGTGATGCGACTCGTTCTACATGATCTTCATTGCATAATGATTATATAAATGAATTGAATGAATTAATGTGATATATATAACACTAATACCATTCTGTAAATGAGGTATCTATAACCTAAAGAGAAGAATAAGAATTTATTCGACAAAACACGCATAAGAACAAAAAGTAATAAACACCCAATAACAAGTAGTAATGAAATATTACTAATAATAAGCTAAGAATATGACCATATATGATATCATAACAATAAGTATGATTATGGAATAAGTCAATAACATTATTTAAATCATTATACAGCTGGTTTGGACACTTACGAAGCAAATCAGACCTAATGTAAGGGAAAATATCACAATCTCATTTTATCTGAGATTTTTTATACTTTTATATTTATTGGGGTGTATTTTATCATCCAAATCCATGCTTCCTCAATATGTGATATTATTTCCATCCACCTAAAATTGTTTAAATCCAATTTTACCATTCGGTGAGTTTTTAGTAAAAGATAGGAAAGGAATCTTTTTTCGTTTTTCGTACGAGGTACTTTTTGACTTTTCTGACAAATGTACGAGAAGAATGTTTTTTTAACATATACGGCATGAATGGATTTTTAAAAAATTATTTCCAAGAAGCTTCCTTTACAAGTTTTTAATTTTATTTTTAATCAAATTCTTTTAGTTTAAAATTGTATGACATGTTAAGAAAGGAAAATGTTTTTGAAGTAGAAAGGCTATTTTCCTCAAGAATGGAGTTCAACTGTTTTATCAAAATTATTTTCCATCTAAGATAATAAAGGGTTCTGTTTCTATCCCTATTATTACATGGATTTGATTATGTTGTGATGGAAATATTTTTATGAATTCCTTTACCTTATATGAATTGTTTTATGATGTCATGTTGATTAAGAATCCCATTTTTATTACATGGGTTATGCTATGATGTATGGTTTATGATTTTGTGGCACACATAAGAATGGTATCATTATGAGATGGTTGGGACCTATATCTCCTTCCAATGCATTGGGATAGATTTTATATCTCATGAGTTAAACATGACTGGAACGGTAGGTTATACCAGTTCAGTGAAACAGGACTGAAATGAGGAGTGAACTCGGTTCAGAAATGGACTTTGTCCACTAAGATAGTGTTGGCAATGAGTCTTGAATAATAAGAAATGATTCTCTATGATTATGTGTGTATTCCAAAATGATTCATTTTTTAAGTTATGATTATTGGGATTACATTTCACTACTATAATTTATCCCATGTTATGAAATTATGATCTCTTTTGCAGGTTACGATTTCCAAAAAAATATGTTCTTATGAATATGACGTGATTGATATTTCTTTTGTTTACCCTTACTGAGCATTTGAGATCACCCTTTTATGTTTTCTTTTCCCCAGGATATAAATAAATGATTTAGATTTAAAAAAAGAAGATCTTTATGTGAGATGTTGAAGATCTTTCACCACGATTAGAAGATTATATTCTGAGTTTCCAAAGACACTAAACTATTACGGTCCTTGTGTGTGTGTTTTTGTTATGTACTATGTATTCCGAAAAAGTAATGTAATGTCCATGTACGTTAAGCTTCGGGTCTCTACAAACCCCATCATATAGGGCTGGTGGAATTGATATCATATTTTACCCTATGGTCTTCTTCAATATGGGTTTTGACCCCCCAAATGATCACGCGGGAACCAACCCCCAAAATAGTATGTTAAAACCAAACCATCAAACATTACTATGGGAATTGACCCCTCAAATGGTTTTGAGGGCACTGTCCCAAAAAAATCCATATAGAGAAATAACCCATCAAATGAAATACTACTTTGAGGAGGAGAACCATCCCTCTTATATAACCATAAATATGACATCAAATGGATATGAGGACTTCTCACCAGATCTAGACGTGTACACATCTAGAGAGTATAATCATACACCCCTTTTGTCATCTGAGTCACAGTAGGGTGTCTTAAATTATACCACTACCATAAGAAAATGAGGACTCAATTCAATCTCAACGACATTTATATAATGTATTATCTACCATGGTGTTATTTCAAAGGTAAATATCAATGGATATCAAGGACAATGTATGTAACATATTTAGTCTCTATGGTCTATGTTAAGACTCTCTTTATCATCCAATCTATATATCATTGATAGAGAAAAGGGTGTTGTCCTGGATCCCACTAGTTAGCTATAGGAGGATGATAATGAAATTTATATAGAGGAATATATTAATCAACACCAACACATGAATATATGTCAGTGGAAAATAATTTTTGGAATTCTCCTGGGATCTCATCCCATGAAATATGTATTCACAACTTCTTATGGGAGCCTAAATTGAACTGATAGGCCTAGCCCATAAGGCTAGGGGAGTTTTCATATATATCATCCTCTCATCAGTTATAATATAGAAATTGTTCCACCATACCCAATCCCATAGTGATGTGAGAATTTACTTTTTTTCATGATCCTCTTCCATAGGGCTAGGGTAATTTCAATATCTCCAAATTTCTTATCGAGTGTATTTTGGAATACATCTAATCTCAGTATTTTCTACATTGCATCAATCAGTGTTGGGATCTATTAATTGGTGGAAATATTATGTGTTATCCAGGTCCCCCAATGCCTCAATACCTACTCTCTACCATGTGAATATCAGGGCTCTCCACCATGGACTAAAAACTCATCCATGTTTCCATGAAAATATAGGTATATGTAACACATGGGGGAAGTTTAATGGTAACTTAATTTTTGATGTAGAAAATAGGGGAAATTTCACCCCAATATAACATGTACCGAAGTAATTTAATTATTCCATGGTGATTGTTTTTTTTTTGAAAATCCCACAATTGAGGAAGTTAGGTGAGGTGTGGTTGGTTGGCCATTATGATTAATACTCCAACAACTAAATTCTCAGTAACCCAATAGGTAGTTTATTTCAATTTAAAAATTAGTTATATAATTATGTGAATGATGATCAAACAGAGTAATTAGATCGTGAAAGTCATGAAATATGTATAATGTTCATCTGAACTCTATAAAAAAGATCAATATACGCTCTCGATAGGGTGAAACATGACATTTCATTGTCACATGAAATCTACCTGCCAGGAAATCATCCTAGACATATAATATTAAATTGAAAGGAACCAATCGTAGTCACATGATAATAAACATTATGTTATGTTATAATTGCACAATGTTAAACTGCATAATACATCCTAGTCCGACAACTTTAAACTGCATGATATGTCTTAGTAACAGTACATGAAATTTCCCAACAATGTCATATATTCATGATATTAACGTGCACCAAATAGACCCCTATCAAAATAATGTAATATATGAAAAATAAAAATATCTGAATCATGTCATCATAATAGGGTGTAAGTTATTCAATCATAGATTCCTTCTATATTTTAAGATAACACATATATACACTAATCAGGGACCTCCAGAGACCTTATTATTTTGAGACATAATTCTATGAAGCTAAGGATTATTGCGGGGAGAATAATCCATAAAAATTTTATATTGATATCTCTTTCATAGATAAAGATCATGAATAGTTAAACTATAGATTTATTATATCCTAATACGTTTATACATTCTCGATAATTTCAACATCAGAAGGTATCTGATAACAATGGTTTTCGGATCAACGACATCGCCAAAAAGAAACTTCAACATTTGGGATCTAGAAAGGGATATCTATATCCTAGATGAAAAACTATTAAAAGTTAAGATATTTAACACTCCAATATTATTTCTTATGTCTCTTATTAAATAAAATCTATTTCATCGATAACATACTTTTCATGAATCATTAATGTTGAACAAATGGTGATATACTATTCATTTTTTATAGTTTAACACAACCGTTATAAAATAGCCATTAAGTTTTCAACAATGAACTTGACTAGCTAAATTAAGAAAATATAGTTTAAATATTTCTTTGAACTTAATTTATTGGTTACTGATTAATTATAAACAAAAAATTTAATATAAGGGATGTGATTTTACTTCAAAACTATTTTTATGCATAAAATGGAATTTTATTTTAATAATTTTCATTAATCAATATTAGTGTAAGATAATAATGAAATTTATAGGGTTTATATACAATAACATTTATTGAAATGTATTCAAAAAGTTTTTTTGGCTTAATATATGAATAAATCCTATCATAAGCATGAAATCTATATTTTTTTAAAAGACATTTTTCAACTTTTAATGCCATACCTATTTTAAAAGAAAATTTGGAAACTTTTATATTTATTATATAAAAAAATAATATAAATTTTTTTAATTCATGAAATAAAAATTATCTTCAGTAATTTTTTTTGTATTAAACCGAGAAGTTACATTTTCTAAGGAAAAATAAAAAAACATCAATTTAATTAAAAGTTTAATTTTCATGTAAATAAATTATATTGTTAAATTATATAGTATATTGGGTTTAAAATATAATTATTTCTATTATACATAAATACAAAAAATATTTGTTATTTGAATCAATTTCAATTTGATATCTCAAATGAAAACATCTCATTATTTTTTACTTCATCACAATATAAACCAGATTTCCCATTATGTCATCATGATTAATTTTAATTATAAATTTTCAAAATATTTGAATTTAATTTTTTAAAATAGATAATATATTTTGAGAAATAATTTAAAAATTAGTTTTTATATTCCATTAATTTTTTATTCATAAAAAATGATTATGTTAAAAAAAATATTTATAGTTATATAGGTAAAATAATAAAATAGGTTGATGTTAAAAAGTAAAGGCTTTAAATAACAAAAAAACATCAACATGAAATTGTTTTTTGAATTTTTTGTTGACCATAACCATCCATTACAACATTAATTATATGATATCTTCACATGAATTAGTTTCACCTAAATGATCCTGGATTTAATTATAAAATAATCATTATTTGATCACTTAAAACCACTCCTACTCAAGTATAAATACCACCCGTCACCACACCATATGTCCACACATTACCATATAATATCCAAATATAAACAAAACCCTCTACTATATACAAACCCCATGTAAAAGTTCTTATATTTTCACCCATATACCATTCTTTATGTCTTTGAGGGATTCTTTATGGAGGCGGTATTCAAGCGGTTTTTTTAATCAAACATCATCTCTTATTTTCTTTTCATATTTTAATTTATCCTCACCTCCTTCTTCCACCATGGAATAATAACTCTATAATCATGTAAATAATATAATTTTATGTTTCTAATTGAATATATTATATTTATGCCTTTTATCACCTCTTATTATTCAACGAAACAAAACTACTGTCTAAATTCTTCTAGTTAATCGCCAATGTGAATTATGATTTTTTATCTTCCATTACCTCCTTTATGTATAGTCATAAAACTATTATTTTTGATAAATAAGATATTAATATGTATATAATAACCTATTTAATGTTCACGAAATAATATATTGACAAAATATTTAATAAAATTAAACACAATCACGATATAAAAAAATAACCATAACAAACTAAACAAATATCATTAAAATTTTATTTAATTAATCATCCGAATCTATGGAAAAATAAATAATGGTAAAATTTAAACTTATGGAAGTGAATAAACCCCTTTTTATTTCTCTTCAGGTGTCTTATTTATATTTGAAATGAAAATCCATAATTATAAACATATGAATCTATAATGAAACCTTAAATCAAACAAACCCTAAAAAATGAAAATAATGATATATTATTAATGAATGGGTTGTAATATATTAAAAAAATTAATATTTGGTATTATAAATATTAATATATATTTTAATTAATTAATTACATTCTTGAATCCATTAATATAGGATGTTAAAGAATGATACACTAATGGGAATAATGAGGTATGAGGTTTCTCATACAACATTTATATTGGTGAGATATATTACTCATTCACCACTCATTCCTTATGTGTTGTGTATAAATACTTCTCATTGATATATAAAATAATGAAAATAACTATATTAATTATATTCAATGTATCCTTTGATATCTTTTATTTTTCTGGTTTATATTATTCAACTGATTATAAAGTTGTGTGTGATTTTTTAATTCAATTTCCATTCATTGGGTTAACCATTTACTTCTTGATTATGTCAATCTAATATTATGTGAGAAATTAATTTTTATTTTTTATTTACACATTTTATATAAGGGAATATAGAAAATACACATTATAAATTCATTTTATTCACGCTCACATTAGTGATATTTTATTTATAAAAAAAACTTATTTTAAAAATCCTTGTTAAAAGAAATTTTTTCAAATAAATTGTTTTATAACATTTATTGATAGAAAATAATTTCTTATTTCATGTTTAATTAAAAATTTATTCATTACTTTAAATGTTTAAAATATTAAATTCAATAAAAACTTTATATTTTTTAATTTCACATACTATTAAATATAAGTGATTTTAAAAGTGATTATGTGTATTTTCATCTAGAAATTTTCAATGATCTCACCGAAAGTATTTTCATATATTTCAACATATTTTTTTTAATTTTATGCTTCACTAGGGTTGATCTCTTATGGCACCATCTTTCTTAAATTATTAAATTGATTATGATATGTTTTAGTGGGGATGTATTCATTTTTTAAATGACTAATTCTTCTAATAAATATAGTTATTGATTTTGTTATGTTAGGTTGATTAGGTTGTATTATTTCCTCATTCGAGGAATGCATTGGATTATTTAAATGATGTGTGGGGATATCTATAACCTCTAGATGCATAGGTAGGTCCCATGAGAAAAGATAAACTAGTTTTTGGCCAGGGACTAACCCATTTTCTATATTCTTGGCATGAATCATTAACGGTATTATATTATTTATATAAAGCCTTAATGATATTATATTCTTGTAATGAAACATAAATGGTATGTTTCAAGTGTCTAAATTTGTTGTTTCCATAATTATTATATTAGTAAATTATTTCAATGTCGCTATTTTATTTGTACAATATCCATTGATATGTTTCCTATCTCATTTGATAATTTATATGTAATTTTATGATCATATTTTATCCCACTATATTCTCATCATGTTTTTAATTAAATAGAATCTATTTAATTGATTTAACTATCCAAAATAATTATTAATTATTTATGGTAGCTTCCATGGTATACTTTCCCTTAGTGAGAATTTTATATCTCTTAATTGTAATATTTTATTTTACCATATATTTTCAAATAAATTTATTAGGATTGATATTTTGGTCTAAGAAATGAGTTTAATATTGTTCTCAATGGAATTGATGTGTTGTACATTATGTTATAAAATTTAATATTATATTCATGTATGTATCTTGTTTCTGAAAAATAATAAACTTTTTAGTCCATCTGGATGTGATTTCCATCTATCATAATCAAATATAATAAGGCAAGGAACTGGAAATATGATACTCAGGTTGGGATCATTACATTTGGTGTCAGATAATGTTTAGTAGATACCTTCGGAACTAGATTTATAAAATCATAGAGTATAGAATGAAACCCTATGAAATAATTTGGAAATATTTCCAAATAAAATATTATTATGATTTAGAGATTCATTATAACAAAAATATTAATTTCTATCAAGTGTTTCACTATTTTTAGGTTTATACATTATGTTTCATATTATTATGATCTAATCAAGTGCCTTCTTTGAAATATAAATAATTTCTAGCAGAATTAATTAGATCCAAATCAATGCACATAATACATAGAGTTAGAATGATCAAATTATTTATAGGTTTAATTCAATATTCATAAAATAAAGGGTCTCCCAAACATTTTCATCATAAGAGGAACTGGTATCGTATGATTTAAAGACTTATAAATAATTCTATAAGTGTTATGGATCCAGAGTGAGGAATAAAAATGAGAAAAATGTTGTGAAAATGGTGAATAATTTGAAGGCGGGGAAAATTTAATACCCCAATATTTTATGGTGACTATCTTATTAAAAAAATTCAGTTTCATCGATGGAATGTGTTAAATGAAACACATTGATTAAATGAACCACTATATACTATTAAATATTATTATTTTAACATCACTATAATATACTAGCCATTAAATTAAATGGTTTGAATAGTATATAATAAATTATATAAAAATATTTTAATTTTTTTTATAAAATTATTCCATTCAATATAAATTAATTTTAATTGAAAATAAAATCAATTGAATATAATGATGTGTTTCTACTGAAACAATTTTCATTATTCATAAAATGGAATTTTGTCTTCATTAATTTAGTTAGTCACTATTATTGAATTGTAATAATTAAATTAATATGTTTTCTATCCTATTAAATGTTTTTAAATTCTTTCAAGATGTTTTTAGGCTTATGATAATAATTAATCTAATTTTAAACATGAATATCTATATTTTTCTAAAAGGAAAATATACCACCATTTAACGGAATAAATTTTTTCAGAATACATTATGAAACCTCTATAAATGTTATTTGACAAAATTTTAAAATATTTTATAAATCATGATATCAAAAATATAATAGAGGGAATTTTTTTATTTTTCTAATTAGACTACTTTTTAATGAAAACTAAATAATACTACAATTTAATTGAAAACTGACCATTCTTATAAAACATTTATATAGATAAATTATCAATTAAATTGGTTTCAAAGTATAATTATTTTATTTATACACTAATAAAACAAATTTAGGTCATTGTATTCAATATCACATTGAAATTAGAAATAAACACATTATAATATTTTGTGCCTTTTCAATTTAAACCTTAAATTTCTCGATGCATCTATGAGATTAATTTTATATATAATTTTCAAAAATAAGTAAATTATGTTTAGTGAAATGTATTAAATATGTGGAATATTATTGTTAAAATTAGGATGAAATTTTATTTTCATTTTTAACCATAAAAATTGATATGTTAAAAATAAAAAATTTATTGCATTATAGGTAAAATAATAAAATGAGTTACAATTAAAAGGTGAAGGCATAGAATAACAAAAAAACAAAATTAAACGTTTTTTTTTGACTTTTTGCATTACCGTGACATGAATTTTAATGTATAAATATCTTCAAAATTTGTGTTAATTTTTTCCACCTACATGTGGTTGGATTTATTTATAAAATAACCATTATTTAATCACATAAACACACCTTTCTCAAGTATAAATACCACCCTCACAACTATATTTCTCTTAAAATTCCTTGAATGTCATCAAATATCTAAAAAATCATTCTTCAATACTCTCCCTATGTCCATGTTCTACTTTTCTCACCAAAACACCAATTACAAGGTCATTAAGGGATCCTTCATGGATGTGATGTTAAGGAGATAATTTTCTCAAACCACCTCTCTTATTTTCTTTTCATATTTTACATTCTAATGAACTTATTAATATATCATAGAATAATAACTCCAAAATCTCATAATAATGTAATTATATTATTATAATTTTATATATTATATCCTTCCCTTTTTTCCTCCTCTTATTCAAATAAACGAAAGAATTGTATAAATTATGCTGACTAATTGCCACTATTAATAATGATCTCACCCGTTTTCCATTTCCGCCTTCACGGATGGAAAAAAATATTATAGGATAAATAATTTTTTAATATCTATTCTATATCTGTTATCATGTCATGGAACTAATATATTGACATAATATTAAATAAAATGATACATGGGAATCATGTATAATAAAAATACTAAAATAAACTAAACATTTATCATTAACATATTATCAAATTAATCATCTTCATGTATGAATAAATATAATAAATGGGAACATTTAAAATTATTTAACTAAATGAATAAAATATAATTTCACATAGGTTAAATCATTCGAATTTTAAAATAATTCCATAATTATACACAAATAATCCATTAATGAAACAAACACACACAAAACAATGAAGGTAATGAAATATTGTTAATGAAAATGTGGAAAGATGATATTAATGGATCATATAAGGTATTATAATATTAATATTTTTCTATAATGATTTAATAAAATTATTTAAACCATTACATTGGAGGTTAAATAATTCTACAGTAAATGGAAGCATGTTGTAAGGGTTTATCATCTCACTTTTACTTATGTGAGAAATATGCCTTGTTCACCACTTATTGATTTTAGGTTGTGTATATATACTAACATTTAATATATCATATCATGAATCTAAATATAATCATGATATTATATTTCTAATTTTATAATTATTACTTTTATATAGTGTTTGAGTTGATTGATTATGTAATTGTATGAGATTTCATAGGTCAATTTTCATTCATTGGGTTAAAATTATACATCCAGATCATTTCATGCTACGATTATCTAAGATATCACAATTCATTACCCTTTTTTATTTCCATATTTTTTTAGTATTTACATATAATAAACATAATCTATTCTATTTTTCAATCTGTACTTTAATGATATGTTATTTGTAAGGGATATTCTTTTAAAAAACCTCTGTTTAATATACTTTAAAAAAATAATGTTTTTTACACATATGGCATGAAAAAAATTCATGAAATCATATTGTCTTAAAATTTTAACATTTCATGTAATATTTTAAAAGGCTAAATTGAATGAATATGTTTTCTTTTATAACTGTGCAGTACTTTAAACACAAGTTATTTTAAATGTGAAATAGTATATTTTAATCATTAATATTTCAGTGATATCAATTAATGTATTTTCATCTATGTCATCTTCCTTTTCTGAATCGTATCATTAATTGAGTTTTATATCATATTTTACCATAGTAAATACATTGTTAAATGTGTTATGATAAATTATTCTAGGGAAGTATTGTTTTTTTTTGTGACTAGTTCTTCCAATACAAATGGTTATTGATTTTTTTAAGTCATATTCATTGATTAATATTATATATTCATATGATAAATTAATTGGACTTTGTTAGTGATTGGAAGGGAACATTATATCCCCTCAATGAATCTTTATTTCTCATGAGACAAACTAGACAGGTTTTTGGTAGAGACTTTACCCATTTATTTGATACTTGGCATGAAGCCTTGATTATATCATATTCCTAGAGTAAAACCTTGATGGTATGTCTCAAATATCCAAAATAATATATTACATCATAATAATATTATTTAATTATTTCCATGAAATAATTTAAATAGTATATTATTCATGGTTATGATTTCTAGCACATAAGATTATGTATATGGAATTATGTTCTTGTATTTTATTCTATCTATATTCTTTTCATGTTATTGAATAAATGGAATGTGTTTTTTTATTTACAAATCTATAATTTTAACTACTAATTTATGATATCTTCCACTATATACATACCCTAACAGAGCATTTATGATTGGATATTTCTAATGATTTATTTTTTTCCATGTCTCCAAGAAGTTTATTATGAATAATATGTAGGGATAATCTTGGGAAAATAGTGTCCTCAAATGAATTTATATTTTGTATTTTATGTTATCAAAAATAACGTAAGATTCAAATATGTATCTATTTTTCTGAAACTAATAATCCTTTTTTTCATTTGGGATGTTATTTCCTTGTATATTATGTCAATGTATCAAATTAATCCACCAGCTCCATATTAGTAGGTTTAAGGTCATTACATAATAAGAGAGAGAAATGGACTATTGGGAATATCATGATCAAGAATTGGTTTTAGGATCTCACATCTAAAATTGAGTTCTAGGTTATCTAGAAAGACAATTTATATAATGTACTACTTGAATGACCTTGACATCATAACAACATTGTGATAACAACATGTGATCAATTCTTGAATAGTTTATCCATGTTAAGTTTGATATACTATATGATTATAATTCCCCCTTAATGTATTGTGAATCAACATATGACGTGGCATGATTTTATGAAATGTACAGAATGAAACTAATATTGGATGAAAATATATAGGTTAGAGCACCAAATAGATTGGGGACCTCCCCTATAAATCTTAATACTATGCACAAAAATGATTATGTGATACCCATAAACCTAATTCATGCATAACACTTAATCTCAGGTGTCTAGTCTCCTCCTACCCCAATGATAGAATAAGAGAGAACAATCACATTAGAAATCTCATTTAATGAATCTATAAGTAGAAGATTATGATGTGACTTCCCATGACCAATCTAATCTTGACGATGATAAACAGTCTCCTATATTACATTCTAGGTCTTAAAACAAATATATGGACTCATAGATGAAATAAGAGGAGGATGATCTTAGGAACACCCCACCCATATTAGATGATGGATTATCAAATTCCATAGAATATATAAAGAATGTAAATCATGGATTAGAAAGAAACCCATGAGCCCCAATGAATATCTCAGTCATGGATTTTAGTATAAATTGATTTACATATCAATTTTATAAGAACATTGATAGATTTTTTTCTTGGAATTATACAAAAATAGATAGACTGAACCTTGATGTGACTAATCATCACAAATTACAACCTAATGAACATCAAGGATTAAATAAAACATCTACAAGAATATACCCCTTTAATGGTATCATGTCCTGGATGTAAGATATTAAACTAAACAGTATCCCAACAACCTGATTGAATTGCGTTAAACTATTAAATATTTTCTGACCAAAGGACATTGAAAAATATGGATGTTAACCTAGAAATAATACATTAAACTGTAAAATGTATTTTTTTTCATTACCACATGACCCTATACTTCACAAAGACATCCTTACTACATTATGTTAAACATCAAGGGAGGAATTATATCATTAATGAATCACCACACTTGAGATAGATCTATATCAAAGAAAATTGTAGTCTCTTTACCTATTTAATATTTATATCCATATAAAGAATACAAAAATATAAGAACTAGGCATGGATTGATACCTACTATCATATGATTCATAGTTACATTGAGAAACAAAATATTGGGTCCATCACCAATATATTTTTCCCAGTCACAAGACATCTCAATGTATGATATTGGTCAATCCTTCTTTTCAATTTGGGGTGACCCTAGTCCTTAGTACAAGATTATAGTATTCATGGATGATTTACTCAATGTATGAAACTAAATGAAACTATATTACATAACTATATGGGGCTTTAATCACTCCATCAAAGGATACATAGTGATCCTCAGACCTCCATTCTTAGTCCTAGATGCAATATTATACTTCTTTCGCAATGAATCACATTTGTCCTTACTAAATGATGTTAGACTACAAGGATTATGTCCTCACCACAAAAAACTAAGATGTATAATTTACTAGAACTTTGTAAAGAAATATTTTCATTCCAATGTGATATTTAGTGATTCCTAGATCCTATATCTTTTACTAGACTCAAAATGAGATAAAATTCGTGTGAGATCTCTTCTAGTTTCCTTAGTGTGTTGAGAGGTGCCGTTTTTGTTCTTCATTTAACACAATAGGCATATGTCACATTATCTTTGGAATATGTTTAATGGATTCTTCACATGACCGATACATATGATTTCACAATTGGGTTAACATTGTCCCAGGTTAAATACCATAACAGGCACACCATGAGTCCTCACTAAAGGATGTTAAATAGAATGGTTCATACAACATTTATGACATAAAACTATTCATTACCACAGTCCCCACCAAAGGGCCACACTATCCTTTGTGATGGTCATCCATGAAACCTATATTAAATAACTACATTTTAATTTATTCCACGCATTGTATGATATTTTGTAACACCTATTTTTGTGTTCTTGTCTCTAACTACAATATTCCCTTTTCACATCGGTGAATCTATGTCCTGGATACAAGATGGCAAATCAGATAGTTTTGTATGAACTATGTGTAGTGTGATTTCAATCATCAATAGATACATAATGAGGCCCTAATCATCAATCATTGGTCCAACTTCAACAATGAGAATGAAAAATTACCCCCTCTACATATCGGTTACACCTATTTGGAGAGCTTCCTATACAAGAACTACTTGTGGCATGATTTTGAACATCATAGGGCATGTTGGGACACCCACATCTACAATAATGGTTCAATATGCATCAATAAATGTGAAAAATAATACCCTCTATATATGGGTTAGTCCTTTATAGAGGGCTTATCATTAAATAACTAAGTGTACCTCGATTTCATTGAACATATGTTCTGTTGTGACACCTGCATATCTAATCCCTGGTCTTGATGAAACAGAAAATGGGAACAATATCCCCCTACAATTATGGTTCTGTACTTTTTTGAGAGCATCCTATTAAAAACATATTTGTGACATTATTAATGTCATCAAAGGATACATAATGATGCCTAAATTAATAATCATGGTCCCAATTATAATAAAAAAACATGAACAATACCCCCTATGAGTGTGGTTTAGACTTCTATGGAGAATTATCCAATCAAGAACTATGTGTGGACTAGTTTCTTTAATCAAAATATACGTAGTGATTCTAGAATCTCTAATATCGGGTCCAACTAAAATAACCAATTGGAACAACACCACACCCCTTATACGTATACGTCAGACCTATATGGAGAGTCTCCCATTAAATAACTTTTTTTGGCTTCATTCTTATCATCCAATGATATATAGTGGAACACAGATAATCAATTATTGGGACCATAAATAATATATAATGTCCCCCTTCCCACATATGGTTCAAACCAGCATAGGGAACATTCATGAAAGAACTATGTATAGATTTCTTACTAGCATCGCAAAATATGAAGAAACTCCCATATATCCAATCCTATGTTTAGAAAAAACATAAAAATGATTAAAAATCCTCCCAAGGCTATATATATGTTGGATGTATCTGTCAAGATACCTATGGCCCACTATTGTGAAAATTAGTCAATTGACTATTTATCCCATTGATTATTACATAGATAATGGCTCTTGTAAGATTAGGAAATCTAGAATCTACTCTACCATCCAAAAATGAGTCATTTATAAAATCTAAGACCATGTCCTAGCACTAAGGCATTGAATAGAATAGCACATCTATTTCCCCACTGCATTTTGTTAAACTATATGAAAAATATACTAGTCTCATGAAATTAAACATTACAATAAAAGGTATTCACATAGTTGATATATTTTCCACTAATGGTTGTGTGTTAATAGTCATGGTTTTTAATTTTTGTCCTCAGAATTTGTTCAATACATCTTGGTGTAACCTTTATAATTCCCTAAACCTTCAATAGTATTATATTTTTTGGAGTCAATATCATATCACCGATGTCTAAGACGACACAACTTGTTCATTATGTGTATATCCATATCATTGAACACCATGGACCTCAGGATTCTAGGCTCTCAGGTCTTCCCTATTTCATAATGGTAAAAGGGACTAGATCCATTGAACAGACCCTCAAGTTCATGGAAGGCCCCCCTGAAACCATGGAATTGTTTTTATGACCATGTGGAATATTATAAGGCTCCATCTATTACCAAGGTATAACATGTATCAAATGGTTACCACTTCTAGTTAACAAAAATATTCATGGGTAATGATTTACACCTTCTATAACCCAATTATTCAAGTTGATTTAGATTCCCTTACTTAAAAACATCTTTGAATGATACTCACTTCAATAAAAAGATTATTAAATCATATTCTTGAAACCAATTTTTGTTTTGGGGTATGCATCTTCTATGAAGACCTAATCACTATGTCATATACACTCCTCTCCCATACATAAAAATAACATCCATTCTGAAGGATCCCCATAGAAGGAGGTAAATATGGAATGATTCATTCCCTTATAATATTCATATGGAAACTAAGAGAATCTCACCCATTAAATTTTCAAATATCAATTTTTAAAAAGTGGTAGGCCATAAAAACTTACCCATACTCTCATGAGTTAGATCTACAAATGAATTATTTTTTCAATAGATAAAATTCCTTGAATGGAGGGACCTGACATATAGATACCATTCAATAATTATTTATGCTGATAAAATGTGTTACCTATATCTAAATTCCTATGATCAGTGACAATAGACCCTGCATATATATTTCACAATTTCACATTATTTCCCACATCATTTTCAAATGATAATAATCTATATTGAATTTTTTGCATGCATTAACACCTTAAACATCATGAACTTTGGGAAAAACAATATGAACATAATCATTATAATTTGATGGTCCATATCATATGACCGTAAAAATTATAATAAACTTTTCATTGAACATTATAGGTCAAAAATCATAGATGGTGGCATGATAAAATGTTAATTATTGTATCACTAAACTCTTCATCTCCATTGTTTTGAAAAAATTCATATCATAATTGAAAGGGTAATAAAGATCATATGGATCAAATTATGGCCCTAGTAAAATCCAATCCATTCTTGCTAAATCCCATTGCCCCAAAAATAGTTTGAGTAATGATTCTTCAAATTACCTCATCATGTTAATGAGTTCATTCGGTGGTGAAACAAATTTTATGGTGCTCAACAAATTTTTAAATATTACCCTTTTGATAAACAAACCTTATTACCTTTAATTATAAGCTAACACAACCAGTTTCTTGAGTTTGTTTCATTCTCTTAGAACCTCGTGGTCTTTTGGAATCTTGGAAGATGTCTCATTCCCATAATAGATTAGAAATTGGAACCAGATCCTCTGAATAGGCCCTCTAATCTTAGAAAGTCCCCCCTTAAACCCAAGAGTTTTTTACATTACTATGTGGAGAATTATAGGCTCATTATATTACAAATGGAAGACTTGTAACCACTAGTTACCACCTCTAGTAAACTCATATATTACTATACCATGATTGATGATCTCCATAACTAGAATATAAAAGTCGATTCGACATCCTCAAAGTTAAATCATCATGTATTTATCCCTTTCACAAAGTAGGAATGAGACACACCATTCCAAAACATTTTTACATCCCACACTATATGACTCGATACCACATAGTTTAGAGTTTGATCCACCATATGAAATACTAAATTACTTTAGGGTTCCATAATCCATATAGGATAGCTTTTTATACATATCCAACTTTATCACCCATATGTTGAGTAATCACAAATTTTTCAGGGCCAGTTTAAAAGGGTTGGGATCCTCTTTGCATGACCATGCATGTTATCCATATGAGGTCATACATAAGGGATTCTAGACAACCAAAAAAATAAATATCCATCTTTCAAGAAAGGACCACTGATCCTCGTGAGCTCTAATTGAAGCATAGTATAACCTATAACCTTATGTTCTTATGGTCCATCCCTATGATATCTTCCCTATTCTATATTAATTGGATTAAAATTTTGGGTTATGACTTACATAACCAATATTCCAACGATCCATGTACATTTTGTATCACTATGAATTTTCCATCCACACCAACCTATAAGCTATGGATTTTGGTTGTCACAAAACATCAAGGATATTTTTTCCTATTGATTTCTACAATAATAAATGGTTAAAAAACCCTTAAGAAACATTCATTATTTAGAATACCAAATAGAAATGCAGGGTGTTATAACCCTTTATCGACACTCATTCTTCAAAATCTAATCAACGATACAATGTTAATGAATCCTTTGAAAATACACATCATCTTCTAAAAATATAATATCTGATCTAAAAGAACCTAAAAATTATTAATAAAAGTATCGATCCATATTTCCTTAAAATACATAAAAAGAGGCTCTCATCTCGAGTCCTTAATATAACCTAATTGATGTTATTAGACAAAGGAAATTAAACTACATCAATAGAAGGTTAAATATAAAGGACCCTAAATTTCATCAATCAAAGGTTAATGATAAAATAAACCAATGCATGAAAATAGAATTTCAGAGATAGAGGACTTTAAACTATAAGCAATTGATTGTCCAAGATGTAAGAACCCAAACTATAACGCAATGATGGTCTATCTTTCAAGATCTTAAAAATATCAACATAAAGGAAATAAAATGATCATATGGGTGAGAAACATAAAAGGTAATTCTATGTAAAAGTTGAGTATATACTCACTAGACATACCCATTGTGTGAAATAACAAATATTAAGAAATTATAATGTAAAAATGGAAAAAAATAGGTTGAGAACTCGTAAGAGGGAGGCCTAAGAAAAACCAATTCCACACTGACTAATCCTTCGCCTATATGAATCATAGGCAAAAAAATAGTGTAAAAAAATTAGATTATATAAATATGTTGGTTCCCTATATTTGTATTTTAAAAAATAATAATTTCATGATCACTATTTCATATGACATAGGAAGATTTTTTATCGTTCTACTAATGGGATGGATAATATACCCATATTTTTTAGGAAAAACATGAGACCTAAAAAAACTAGAATAGGATCATCAATGAAGAATCTCATGTTAGTGATAACAAATTAACATTTATAAAGATAAATCGATTGTATGTTAAGCACTAAAATCTAAGAGTTAGGGTATATATGGTATTAATGTAAGGAAGAGTATCATTTATGATCCTTGTAACATCTCCTACAAAATAATGGTCTATACCTAGGTTTTTTTCAAATGATAGTGAAATTACTCTTCCTTTATGAAATCTAGATATACACAAATACATTCATTATAGAGTTAGTTATCCATGATTATAGGTTCCATACGAAGGAAATTAATCTGCACATGATTTTATTTAAGAACTACATAAGTATTAATACCTATTCTAGTGGGATATACAATGACTCCTTAGTAAATTGCTTCATATCAAAGCCCAAGATTTAATCCACCCTATCCTTAATCAATATAGGAATTTATACCCATTTATGTTCTAGGGTATATGGGCCCCAATGAAAGGATACCTCATTTCTTGTATTCAACAAAGAAATCTCATCTAAGAGGCTCCTCTTGAAAGAAACTAAAACTTCAAAATTCAACACACTGTGGAAAAATTTTCTTAGGGGGCACAACGTAAATTCCAATTAGATGATCATATATGTAGAAAAGTGTTTGATGTTTACCTTATAGTCACGTTATTTTAATTTCGATTGAATTAATCACTAAGGATGGGTTTTTTTACACCCATAATTGTGGGATACATACTTTTTATTAAAGACATTATAACTATAAAGACTATGAAAAAATAATGATATACATTTCATTAAGGACTCATAGAATGAATCTTCAAGAATATGATCTTGGGATTTTTCTTATCAGGGTATTTAAATTTGATACTTTTTATAAAACTTTTACATATAATATTTTTCTAACTATTTCTTAATTTATTCAATGTATTCGCCTTAGCCAAAAAATATTCCATCTAAGACAACTAGCTAGCCAGATAAACCTGAGAACTTATTGGAGTTTCCTCAATAATCTATAGGGACCTAGCTATCTAGTCAACAAAGAGGAATGTTTGTGGTCACGAAGAACCCATGAAGGGTGCACATGGGTGTGTGCGGGTGTGATTAGGTGGTCCACACAATAAGAGGGAGTTTGTGATGAGGGATGGTGCATGTGTTGCTGGTGCAGATACCACTGTCGGATTGAGTTGATAATATCACATATTGAATTATTAATCACTCCCTAAATAGTTTCAAGATCAATGTGAATTAAAAAATAAGGAGTCATTATTATTCTATTAAAAAACATATTGAAATAACCATATCCATCTAATCAATTTTCTCTACACCATCCAATTACATCACATGATCATCTTCAGCCTCCTCCCACTTGTGGTTCTCAAAAACACCCCTTGTTAGAGAAATGAGAGTTACACAATTTTTTTAGGATCAATAGATTATCACCATTGATATGCATCACCCCCAATGAATCTCAACAAAAATGATCATATTCAAATTATGAAATATGTTCATGTTTTTTTCTACATGCATGAAAACCACATGAAAGATGATCTTAAAGGAGCAATATAAGGCCATAATAAGTGGAACCATGAGTCATGAGATAATCACATGAAGCTGTATAAGAATAAAAATATTTAGACGAATTATAACTGAACTTCACAAGAAATTCCTATCAAATGGAAGATCATACAAACCATATGAATTCTGATCATGTGTTACCACTGGGGATTTGGATAATATCTGAGAGGGTGTATATAAAGAAATTGCATGAAAATAAAATGATATTTTGATTCCCATTGAACTATAAATTTTTAATATTCATCATTAAGGACATCATTTGAGCCCACCTTGAGATCATTTATTGATGATTATGTGAAGCCTACACAACCTCATGATAGTGCATAATTTAACCCAAGTAAAGTGGCATCAACATTGGTCATCACCTTTCAATATAAACACTACCACCCATAAAAACACATGATAAGAGTCAATCAGTAGAGGAAATGCATGAAGGTGGGGGCAAGGAGAGTTGGAAGATACAAATATAGAGAAGAACAAAGGCTAGTGGGAACTTACTACTTCCTTTGGCGAAATACACTAGGTAACCACGGGTGTCCCATCAAAAGAACCAACAAAAAAATTACACTAGGATAATTTTCATAACAATCAACTCAGGTCCATGCAGTTTTATGAATAAAACTAACATCATGAAAACACATTGAATAGAATAACTTTCATTATAACCCCCACTGACGTAGGATTCCACTTACAGTTTAAGAAGACGGAATACATGCCCCCCTACACATTACCTATATGTGTGTGATTCCTCCATGATAAATTGAATATGTGATCATGAAGGACCTCATTATTGGGATCTTATAAATGCTAGGTCTCTCAGTTCCGACATGAAATCCTTGACATGGATTCCTTGAAATTAAGCATCCGCATGGAACCCTATCAATGAAATAAAAACACCATGGACATGAACCTAATATACAATGTTCCCCTCTTTGAAATTAATTGTGTAACCACATCCATTAATTTAGATTCCTTGATACATATTAATATAATAGAACCACTGAACCCATCACATGACCTCCTTTGTGTTTTTGTGAATCACTAGAAAAATGGAGCTCCATGCGACTCCATTATGCTAGAACACCCTTGGAAATAATATAAAAGAAGTTACAAGGCCTCCTTTTGTCATAGAGGACCTATAAGGTGTATTTATAAATTTATCCCACTATAAAAATAGTCCCCTTCCATGAAAATATTTTTTCCCTTATGGATTGATCCCTTATAGAATGTCGCATCAACACTTGGACTTGTTTGTCATGATAAGAAATTTCACAATACACTGTAGTGTGTTTTAATTAAGATCATTAGATCGATATATTTTCCACTGGTATGACAATGTCCTTATGTGGATTTAGATTCATCACTTTGATCTTAATATAGACCTCGAGAAAGCCATTTTGGTCACACGACAAACCTTGGACAATTCAGTTTTCTTATGCAACATCTTTTAAACACGTCTACATTTTCATATAATCTCTTATTGACTTTTCAGCATTATCCTATGAGAGCTTGATGATAATTCCGTATTATAATATGAATAAATTTTAGAAAAGATATCCGAGTGTGAAAATAATCTATAACATTCTCCCTTTAGTCATGATAATAAATACAAGACAAGTCGGTCAATCATGAGATAGATAATTGGTTTTTCTGCATTGATCGTGCGAAGATATCCTAGACAAGTCATTTGATCCTGAAAAGAATCCTAGATGTTTCCTCTTTGATCATTTGAAGTATACTAGAAATTCCCACATTGATCAAATGAATACATTCAATAAATATCATTTGATCATGAGGAACATCTTAGACATGTCAACAAGGATCATGAAAATAATATTCAACATGTTAGGTACACATACTTGGGTGTCTCATCTATATCAAAATAACACCCCAAAACAAGTCAGGAGAACAATAATGGAATTCCCATCAGACCATAAAAACATTTCAGTCAAATTGCCAAGGACATTTAAACTTTTTTCTAATAGAAACACTCCATCTTAAACCATGTGGATCCCCATCTAGGAACCTTTGCTTGCATACCCCCTTTATAAGGGAAATTTCCTCAATGGGTTACTATTATGAACTCATGAAACACTATTTGTGTTATGATCCTGAATGAGACAATTGTGTCATTCCAATAATATGAAATAAACCTTTTGTTGTTTCTATACCTCTTAATATATCATAAGATATAGAATAAATAATAAAAAAGGAATACATTTGTGTATAAGTCCCTATCATCAATAAAACCTCATGGATAACCACAATTTCATTGAGTTTGCTCACCCACCCCAACATATATACTATTTAAGAGGAAACTAACTATAATGTTAGGTCCACAAGGTTGAATACCCTGAGACGGGGGTGAATCAGGGTATGACTAATTTAAAATTAACGCTCGTTCTGATCTTGTTTCGCTGTTAAGAAAAACACTCTTCTCTCTATTTCATGTTGCACAAAGTAAACAAAATGTAAATAATGCACGTGTCACATCAATTTTACTTGGTTCACCACAAAGGGATATGTCCAAGGAGAATATGACGACAAGTTGTCGGTCGTACCAATTCCACTAAACTTCACTAGCTTTGGATTACAATGTTCGTGCTAGATCACTTCTATGCCCAGGATCACTGCCTTTACAATGTTTAGGGTCATCTCACTGCTTCCCCAAGGGTCACTCCCTGTTTCTCTCTCTGGCTACCTCCCATTGGAGAGGATCAACTTCTTTATCTTCCTTTGCTCACTGCTCTTGGAAAGAATCCACTAAAATTTTATAGACCTGTAGGTCTCTTCATTTGTGTCACGAACCAGCCCGGGTCGACCCTGAACCGGTCACCCGAGCCGGACCGCGGCATGGCCCGAGGGGCGTTCCCGATCCCCATGGGCTGGCAACAGGTGCCGGGCATTGAAACATGAATCGTTGGGAACGATTTCATCCCAGACTAAAAACAGGATCGAAAGAACGAATATAAACTAAACAAACAAACAGACACTAAAGACACAAACAAACCTACACCACGACATACCTCCACGTGACCTCGCGGTCACCACCCCACTACAACCAACGTCGCTCCCACACTGAGCGACTCAAGCCAGGAAAACCTGAATACAAGGAACCTGCAACTGGAAAGGTAAAAGATAGGCGTGAGCACAAAAGTACTCAGTTGGTGAGCCCCACAACAAATCCCAATGCACTGCCAGTAAATAAAGAATCTACCTATTTCAGGTTTGAACTACAATGTATAAAAGTATGCTTTTATAATGTTTCACTTGAAAAACTAAACACGAGCCATTACCCTTATCCCTTTTCAAAAGTTGAATTTCTTTTCGTTGGTTCTAAATTCGTTCTGAACGATAAAGAAGTGTTACATTTCCAGTTTTACCACACAAGAGAAAAACGCATTTTTATTTGAAAGCCATTTCCGCAAGGCAACTAGTACAAGCTGTAAAGAAGAACTGAATGTAACAAGCAGGAAAGAAAACAAGTTCAAGTAAAAGTAAACAGGCAAAGAAAAAAAAACCAAGTGCAAGTAAAAATAAGCCAGAAGTTATCAGCAATAACCATGGACACACACACACACTCACACACTCACACACACACACACATACTCACACACGCACACACTCACACCCAAGTGGTCCCCCGTATGCCGACGGGAGGCACCACGCCAGAGATGGTAGAGCACCATGGGTAAAACCCCTAAGGTTCATCTAGCACGCGTGGGACCCTATAACCTCGTGTCTCAGTGAAACGTGGCTTAGAAGGCCACGACCCTCAGAAAACGTGGCTTAGAAGGCCACGACCCTCAGAACACGTGGCTTAGAAGGCCACGACCCTCAGATATCATATGTTTAGTCAGTGTTGCAATCGTCAATCCAGCTAAGTGAAACAGGGACGACACCCATCCGGCTCACTAGCGCACTAGTTCTAGTCCGCCCACCTAGATACCCAGGGTTTCCCTGTGTGCTCAAACAAGTTTCACATTCATATAGTAATTTTCTTCCTCATATCGCAGACCAAACAAGATGTTGCACCCAAAAGTCACCATTTCCACACCCAAACAAGATTTCAAAACTCACGCACGCCAAAAATACCTTTCTAGAAATATAAATGTCATTACCCAATCATTTCGCAAAAACCCCTTTCTTTAAAACACTCAAACAAGAACATAACCAACTTTCACAACTTAGAAAACATTATTTTTAATAACACAACAAGGGAAAACATCTTTCGTCAACCAAAAACCACACGTAAAGTTTCCAAAACAATTTCAAAAGGTCACACGACGTTTTCTCTGATCAAGGTTATAAGAAATCACCATTTTCCATAAACAGTACATTTTCTAATTCACACATGCCAAAACATTTCAAAACCCAAATCAACATGTCTTTCGTTACTCAGGAAGAACCATTTAGCGACATTACTATGAAATCCCACAATTTCAACCAAGAAAACACTTTTAATGAAATGATGGAATTAAACAGTTTTCATTATCAGCAAATCACCACACTATAAAAACTACTTAATATTATTTTCTTAAATTTACTGAAATTTAATAAAAGGACAAGGAATAAATAAATTCTTAATTTAGAGGCAAGTGCATAGAGAGACCTACCTCGGATCGAAACGAAGAATGACGCGACGCGAAACTCCTGTTGCGCAAAGGTTGCAGCGTCTTGCGTCGTCAAACTGGTCCTAAAACAACAGGCCGTTAAGCAGGCTCATTAATGACAACATACTAATAATAATAATAATTATAATAACGTAATAATAATAATATCATAATATTAATACAATAATAATAATAGGAACAAAGCCAATTTAACATAATCATAATATATCAATAATATAATAATGATAATAACATAAAATAATGTTAACATAATAATATTAATAATAGTAATATAATGACAATAGCATAATAATAGTAATAATTTAATAATAATAATAAGAAGAATATCATAACATAATAATAATAATAAAAATAATATGATAATAATTAAAATAATAATAAATATATTAGTAATAATAATAATAATAATAATATTAATAATATGTTAGGAATCATAATAATAATAATAATAATAATAATATGAAATGTTAATATCAATAATAATATCCATAAAAATAATAATAATAATATAATAATAATAATAATAATAATAATAATAAAGTAATATTAACATAATAACAATAATAAGAAAATAATATTAACATAATAATAATAAAACAATAATAATAATAATAATATAATTATAATATAATTATAATTTTATTAATATGATAAAAATAATAAGCATTATATAAGATTAACAAAAAAAAAGATAAAAGTAAAAATAAAAACCACATACAGCGGACGGGAAGGATTTGCGGAGCAGAGGCGAGGCCGAAACGGAAGGAGGAGCGGCCGGGCGCGGCGGCTGGGCGGGAGCAGGGCCAGGACGACGGTGGTGAGGGGAGGTCGGCTTGACGGGAGGCGGAGGCGGGATCCGGGACGGCTGAAGGGAGGACGGCGCGGGGGAGCAGGAGCCGGACTAGAGGAGGTTGCGGAGCAGGGGCGAAGCATGGCGGAACGCCGGAGAGGGGAGGGGAGGTCCGCCGGACATAGGGATAGAGGAGGGTGCGGCTGAAAGAGGAGGTTGGGGCGGAACAGGAGCAGGGGAGAGCAGCGGGAGCGGGCTAGGTGCAGCAGGGGAGGGCCGGAAACAGGGAGGCCGGCTGGCGGAGGAGACCGGCGCGGCGAGGTCGGGAAGGCGAGCAGGAGGGAAGCGGGGCGGAGAGGCGAGCGGCGGTTGGGTTTAGAGGTGCGGCGACGGGGTAGGAGGGAAGCGGGTCACCGGGGAAGAAGGTGGCGGGAGACGGGTGTGAGGCTGGGGCGTCGGCAGGGGCGAGGGCGTCGGGAGTAGGAGGGGAACGGGGAGCCGCGTGGGGGAGAGGTAGCAGGAGGCGAGGCGGAGGTCCGGAGGGGGGGTGCGGAGCAGGAGAGCGCGGCCGGAGGAGGTCGGGGTCGCGCGGGGCAGTGAGCCGGGAGGGCCGGCGGGCGCGGCAAGCCATAAAGGCAGCGATCGGCGGCGACGGTGCAGGCCGATACAGGATGGGGAGGCTGGGGAAACCAGGGAGGCCGAGGGAGTAGAGACGAGGCTGGGGCATTGGTGGGTGCAGCGACGAAGGGGAACAGGGCCGCGGCGGCGGCCGCTGGGTGCGTCGAGGCGAGGTGGCGGCCTGGAGCAGGAGGGGTGAGGCCGGGTGTGCGGGAGGATGGAGTGGCGGCTACGGGAAAGGATTAGGGTTAGCTAGGGTAGGTTAGGCTCAAATATATATATATATATATATGATAAAAATAATAATTATAATTATAATAATAATAATAAAACATATAATCTTAATAATAATAAAACTTATATAATAATAATAAAACTTATGTAATAATAATAAAACTTATAATAATAATAATAATAAAATGTTATGATAATAATAATTGCTTTATAATAATAATAACAAACCTTCATAATAATATTAATAATACTTTATAATAATAATCATAACAATAAAATAATTAAAGTAAAAAAAAGGTAGTTAATTATAATAATAACGCAACTCAAACAATAATAATAATAAAAGGTCAATGTAAAAACTTCAATATTCAAAACGCCGGGTGGACACATCGTCCCCCGGGCCGAACGCACGACCATCGCTAGCGACGCGATGACCGCGCACCGGCGCGAAACCACCAATCACGATTAATCTTCGAAAAAATTTAAACCGGGACCAAGAAAAGAGAAAAATTACGGACATCCGCGGTCGGGGTGTGACAATTCTCCCCACCACAGACACTTTCTGCCCCCAGAAAGTCACCAGGCCGCAAGTCAACTAAAAACCAAGTCTATGCCCAAACATAACTAAAGGAACCAGAGAGGATTGAGAATCTCGGGGATGACCTTACTCAGCATAGGTCACACCCGACCGATTCAAGAGAGAACTGGGGTCCGAGATTGAGGGGAGAACACGAAGGGGTTCTCCCCACCACAAGAACATAACTAGTGCTGAAAAGAAGACCATTTAAATAGACGACCCTAGAAAAAAGGGGGGGGGGGGTCAACGCGGGAACTCCCAACCAATTCAAACCAACTCTTATAACACGATTACTGCAACACCTCTGTCGAAATCTTGAACCCTCGACCAAAATCAACTACCTTCAACACTAGGGGGAAAACCCATGGAAAACATTTAACCAACATCAGATTGGAGACATGATCCATTGAAGTCCATAAAACATAACCACATCAACAACATAACTAAAACAAGGTCAACCCACACGAGGGTCAAACACACCTTTCGAAAGACACACGATTTAGAATATCACCTCTACACGACAAGTCTGCTTAGATTATCATAGAACCAGTCCATCATCACTTTATAGAAAAACTACGCATTTACAACGCTGTTGAAACTTCAGTAGCAGGAAAACAAGTATGGAAGAGGTTTCTAATTGTTTCACCGTCAACACGGAAGACAGAACTTGGACCAAGGCTTCACAACCCTGGGGACTCCTGACTGTGCGCGAGCTTCACCCCGAGACTTGTGGCTGGGGCTCTGATGGCTGAAGCATCTTCTGCCTCACAGTCAGGTACTGACGTTATCCCATCACGACGTCCTCTTTAAGCGACGCTTCCGGCAAAACTTCTCCAAATGACGCAGACAACCGCATCGATGACACGTCTTCGGAGGGTTGCGACAAGACGGCCTTAAATGGCCTAAACGACCACACTAATAGCCTACCCTCGAATGATCTGACGAACTGGAAGCTGAGACCAAAGTGGATAACTCCTTAAGAACAGGTATCTCTGGCGCCTTTTCCTCACCATAGGGGGAACTCTTGCGAACAACAACGGGGACACTGAAGTATTAACCACCCGCACACCAGAAACTAACTCAGCCAAGAAAGCTTCCTCCTCCAGCTTCTCGAAACAAAGGTCTTTAGAAGGTAGGACTCGCTCCTTGATCTCTGGACGAAGACCCCCAGTGAAAAGAGAGGCCTTCATGGACTCATGTGACGCTACATCCGGAGAAAAGGGAATTAGTTCCTTGAAATGGTCAACACATGCCTTCACCGTCCGTCGACCTTGTTGAATATGCACAAGCTCCCTCTTTTTCTCCAGCTTCACTTCCTCGGGTACAAACCATTGGATGGAAACGATTTTAAAGACATCCCACGTCATTTCACCTTGCGTTGACGGTGGGGTAACCATCTTCCACTGGTCCAGAACTGGACCCTCAAACAACTCCATAATTGCACGGACCTTAACACCATCGGGAGTTCCCAACATTCTAAAGACACGCTCCACTCCCTCGAGCCATTTCACTATTTCTAACGGACCCTGATCACCATGGAGAATAGGCAAAGTCTGAGGATGACCAAAAACTGGGCATGACATATCCGAATCCTTAGAGACCTTTCTGGGCGGCATTCCCTAAGCGATATATATAAAACTCAAAGCCAAAACCAACATCAAATCGAAGCAACATCAATAAAAGCGTCTTCATCAAAAACAGTCAGCACAAGGACCAAACAGATACAACACAACCCAAAACAAAATCTCCTCTTTAAAATTCCCTTTTCATTTTTGATTTCAAAACCACCCTTTTTTTCAAGATCACTTTCCAAAAACCAATCCATTTTCAAACCAAAAACATTCCAAAATTGTTTCACATTTAAAACCAATTTAGAAAACAAATTCAAGCCTTTAACTTCAAATACACACCCAGGTAATCTCATGAACCGTTGCACATGTCCTTATCCACATTCCATTCTTACGTGCATCAACACACACTTCCCATGCCTTCTCACACATGTGCAAACGTTCATAAAGAGGAACCGAGGTTTCAACCCAAATAATTCTTATCCAATTCCAAGCAAACAACAGATTTTCAAATCAAGAGATTTCAGTTTCAAAACCCATTTTATACATTTAAAATCCTTTAAAAGAAACCAGTCAAATTTTCAAAAACCCTTTTTCATTTCCAACTACGCACTCACACAGACCAAAACGGAAACAACATCCAAATTTGCATCAATCACTGAAATGAGGGACTAGTAGTCACACTCAACCTGGCGACATGGTAGTGGGCCATGTCCCAAGTCAGCGTCGACCACTAGGAGGAATTCAAACCACGTACTCGGACTCCACATGGGTCACTACTCCATGTGAAATCACTACGTAACGTCGGCTTGCCTCCATTGTCATCTCTCAATCCAAGACAAACCAGAAAAGACAAGGACACAATTCCCGAACTACCCCTGGTAACTCGAGGATCAGTGCGAGCAAGAGTTCGCGACGCTCTTCCCGTACTTACCCCTCGAGTTCTGACAATCCTGATCTCCTTCTACCGGACAACCCAAATAACAAGAACCTGCCTCTGATACCATTTTGTCACGAACCAGCCCGGGTTGACCCTGAACCGGTCACCCGACTCTGATACCATTTTTTTTGTTAATCTTATATAATGCTTATTATTTTTATCATATTAATAAAATTATAATTATATTATAATTATATTATTATTATTATTATTGTTTTATTATTATTATGTTAATATTATTTTCTTATTATTGTTATTATGTTAATATTACTTTATTATTATTATTATTATTATTATATTATTATTATTATTATTTTTATGGATATTATTATTGATATTAACATTTCATATTATTATTATTATTATTATTATGATTCCTAACATATTATTAATATTATTAATATTATTATTATTATTATTACTAATATATTTATTATTATTTTAATTATTATCATATTATTTTTATTATTATTATTATGTTATGATATTCTTCTTATTATTATTATTAAATTATTAATATTATTATGCTATTGTCATTATATTACTATTATTAATATTATTATGTTAACATTATTTTATGTTATTATCATTATTATATTATTGATATATTATGATTATGTTAAATTGGCTTTGTTCCTATTATTATTATTGTATTAATATTATGATATTATTATTATTACGTTATTATAATTATTATTATTATTAGTATGTTGTCATTAATGAGCCTGCTTAACGGCCTGTTGTTTTAGGACCAGTTTGACGACGCAAGACGCTGCAACCTTTGCGCAACAGGAGTTTCGCGTCGCGTCATTCTTCGTTTCGATCCGAGGTAGGTCTCTCTATGCACTTGCCTCTAAATTAAGAATTTATTTATTCCTTGTCCTTTTATTAAATTTCAGTAAATTTAAGAAAATAATATTAAGTAGTTTTTATAGTGTGGTGATTTGCTGATAATGCAAACTGTTTAATTCCAGCATTTCATTAAAAGTGTTTTCTTGGTTTCAATTGTGGGATTTCATAGTAATGTCGCTAAATGGTTCTTCCTGAGTAACGAAAGACATGTTGATTTGGGTTTTGAAATGTTTTGGCATGTGTGAATTAGAAAATGTACTGTTTATGGAAAATGGTGATTTCTTATAACCTTGATCAGAGAAAACGTCGTGTGACCTTTTGAAATTGTTTTGGAAACTTTACGTGTGGTTTTTGGTTGACGAAAGATGTTTTCCCTTGTTGTGTTATTAAAAATAATGTTTTCTAAGTTGTGAAAGTTGGTTATGTTCTTGTTTGAGTGTTTTAAAGAAAGGGGTTTTTGCGAAATGATTGGGTAATGACATTTATATTTCTAGAAAGGTATTTTTGGCGTGCGTGAGTTTTGAAATCTTGTTTGGGTGTGGAAATGGTGACTTTTGGGTGCAACATCTTGTTTGGTCTGCGATATGAGGAAGAAAATTACTATATGAATGTGAAACTTGTTTGAGCACACAGGGAAACCCTGGGTATCTAGGTGGGCGGACTAGAACTAGTGCGCTAGTGAGCCGGATGGGCGTCATCCCTGTTTCACATAGCTGGATTGAAGATTGCAACACTGACTAAACATATGATATCTGAGGGTCGTGGCCTTCTAAGCCACGTGTTCTGAGGGTCGTGGCCTTCTAAGCCACGTTTTCTGAGGGTCGTGGCCTTCTAAGCCACATTTCACCGAGACACGAGGTTCTAGGGTCCCACGCGTGCTAGATGAACCTTAGGGGTTTTACCCATGGTGCTCTACCATCTCTGGCGTGGTGCCTCCCGTCGGCATACGGGGGACCACTTGGGTGTGAGTGTGTGCGTGTGTGAGTATGTGTGTGTGTGTGTGAGTGTGTGAGTGTGTGTGTGTGTCCATGGTTATTGCTGATAACTTCTGGCTTATATTTACTTGCACTTGGTTTTTTTTTTTCCTGTTTACTTTTACTTGAACTTGTTTTCTTTCCTGCTTGTTACATTCAGTTCTTCTTTACAGCTTGTACTAGTTGCCTTGCGGAAATGGCTTTCAAATAAAAATGCGTTTTTCTCTTGTGTGGTAAAACTGGAAATGTAACACTTCTTTATCATTCAGAACGAATTTAGAACCAACGAAAATAAAAAAAAAGATAAAAGTAAAAATAAAAACCACATACAGCGGACGGGAAGGATTTTCGGAGCAGAGGCGAGGCCGAAACGGAAGGAGGAGCGGCCGGGCGCGGCGGCTGGGCGGGAGCAGGGCCAGGACGCCGGTGGTGAGGGGAGGTCGGCTTGACGGGAGGCGGAGGTGGGAGCCGGGACGGCTGAAGGGAGGACGGCGCGGGGGAGCAGGAGCCGGACTGGAGGAGGTTGCGGAGCAGGGGCGAAGCATGGCGGAACGCCGGAGAGGGGAGGGGAGGTCCGCCGGACAGAGGGATAGAGGAGGGTGTGGCTGAAAGAGGAGGCTGGGGCGGAACGGGAGCAGGGGAGAGCAGCGGGAGCGGGCTAGGTGCAGCAGGGGAGGGCCGGAAACAGGGAGGCCGGCTGGCGGAGGAGACCGGCGCGGCGAGGTCGGGACGGCGAGCAGGAGGGAAGCGGGTCGGAGAGGCGAGCGGCGGTTGGGTTTAGAGGTGCGGCGACGGGGTAGGAGGGAAGCGGGTCACCGGGGAAGAAGGTGGCGGGAGACGGGTGTGAGGCTGGGGCGTCGGCAGGGGCGAGGGCGTCGGGAGTAGGAGGGGAACGGGGAGCCGCGTGTGGGAGAGGTAGAAGGAGGCGAGGCGGAGGTCCGGAGGGGGGGTGCGGAGCAGGAGAGCGCGGCCGGAGGAGGTCGGGGTCGCACGGGGCAGTGAGCCGGGAGGGCCGGCGGGCGCGGAAAGCCATAAAGGCAGCGATCGGCGGCGACGGTGCAGGCCGATACGGGATGGGGAGGCTGGGGAAACCGGGGAGGCCGAGGGAGTAGAGACGAGGCTGGGGCATTGGTGGGTGCAGCGACGAAGGGGAACAGGGCCGCGGCGGCGGCCGCTGGGTGCGTCGAGGCGAGGTGGCGGCCTGGAGCAAGAGGGGTGAGGCCGGGTGTGCGGGAGGATGGAGTGGCGGCTACGGGAAAGGATTAGGGTTAGCTAGGGTAGGTTAGGCTTAAATATATATATATATATGATAAAAATAATAATTATTATAATAATAATAATAATAAAACATATAATCTTAATAATAATAAAACTTATATAATAATAATAAAACTTATGTAATAATAATAAAACTTATAATAATAATAATAATAAAATGTTATGATAATAATAATTGCTTTATAATAATAATAACAAACCTTCATAATAATATTAATAATACTTTATAATAATAATCATAACAATAAAATAATTAAAGTAAAAAAAAGGTAGTTAATTATAATAATAACGCAACTCAAACAATAATAATAATAAAAGGTCAATGTAAAAACTTCAATATTCAAAACGCCGGGTGGACACATCGTCCCCCGGGCCGAACGCACGACCATCGCTAGCGACGCGATGACCGCGCACCGGCACGAAACCACCAATCACGATTAATCTTCGAAAAAATTTAAACCGGGACCAAGAAAAGAGAAAAATTACGGACGTCCGCGGTCGGGGTGTGACAATTTGCATGAAGGAATGCATCTTCCTCTATGTATAGATGCTTTGTTGATGCCCAATTTTCACCTATAGATGAATATCTATTTGCCCCGAAGGTATCAGGAAAACTTACAGTGTCCACGCAGCCCGAAAATCACTACTGAAAATAAACCTTACTTGGCGCGCAAGTCAACCTCGGTGCGCAAGTATCAGTGCCCAAGTCACAACTGGCGCGCAAGTTTACCTCATACACCTGCATGACACAACCTTTTTCAACCCAAATCCTGCAAGACTCACTTACTTTAATGCCCAAATCAATGATGGTGTGCTACTACCAACCGGCGCCCAACTTATCACACCTGTGTGCAACTTCACTTGTGCGACCCACACACCACATGAGCGACCACCACACCTGCACGACGGGAGCTCTGATTTCTCAAATTGTTGAACTCCAGTGAAGGATAAGGAGGGCTGGTCTAGTATTTATAGGCAAATTGACGACCCTGCGCGACGGCGTGCAAGTAACATGTGCGACCCAGTCTCGGCGCGCAAGTCTTCTATCATTTTAGACACTTGCGCGACCAACTCCCAAACTTGCGTGAACCTATTTCCTTAGACATATTTTGATCTTCTGATATTGGAAAACATATGGCGCACAAGTTTCCTATACTCCATGTCCTTTGGGCACAAGTCCCTTTGCCAAATTTTTTTTTTCTAAATTTGTCGATTTTCAGGCCCAAAAATTTGGCAAACACTCGAAAATGGCACCACCTTGTATCTATTCTTTTGTACCGCCTCCAGATCATCCATTACTTTTTTCGACATTCTTGAATCAAACATGGATCGTTGACCTCAGCTCCTGAACTCGAAATTCCATCATGAAATCCTCTTTGTCAACAAATATGTATGTCATTGATTGCATTGTCAACAATCACAACACAGATGTTCACTTTGTCAACAAACACAATCACCTCAAAAATTCTTCAATGATTCCATGAGGGATTTTTTCCCAACAATCTTCCCCTTTGGGTTTGTTGAAAACTCTTTTATGGAATGATACATCGTTAATTTTTCATCCACCATTTGCCTTTTGAGATTCTGATAGCGATCAAGGATTTACTCAACACAAACTCTAAGCCCACATGAGAAATGCTCGGCATGAGAAACAAGAGTAAATGAAACGTTCATCAATGAATCACTTCATCTCTGACATCCACTATTGACACCAAAATGATACCAATTTGTACTAAACTGATACCAATTGTTGAAGGACCTGTTGGAAGACCAATTTTTGTTTGGAAATATTTTTACCACACTCCAACACAACTCTTCTTCTTTTATCACGATCCGCAGTTATTGTGATATCTAATCTTTGATCGATCACTTCTAGCATCGTCATATTTCATACGCTCTCCCTTCCTGTTCATAGCTTCATCCCTTGTCAGCTTCAAAACCGCTTTAGCACTATTTCCTGTGTTGTCCAAGCTAAGCTCTTGCTAAGCACGTTCAACTAGCTTCTACCCCCTATGTGGCTGCTCCACTAGTCAGCTTCTCCCAATATCATTCATGATTTTTCAAATCTCCACATTGTCTCCCCTTGATAAATCACAATTTTCTCCCCCTTTGTCAACAAACCCAAAGGACAGTCCTCTGCAGTCTGTAACAGAGTAGAGAACACATATCAGCACATTAGGGAAAAACACATCATACCTCGGGGAGAGGGGTTCGTTCCACATCCACACTATTTCAAGTGAGGGGAATCGACTGAACTCCTAGAGCCAGTCGATGACTCTCAAAAGCTTCCTTGGGAAAGGCCTTTGTCAGAATGTCTGCAACCTATAGCTCTGTAGGCACATACTCCTACTTCACGATTCCCTGCTCAACATTCTCCTTGATAAAATGATACTTAATCTCAATGTGCTTTGTCCTTGAATGATGGACGTGATTTTTGCTAAGATTTATAGCACTGGAATTATCGCAATAGATTCCAATCGGAGACTTTACATCAACTCTTATATCTTCAAGCTGCTGCTTCATCCACAATAATTGTGTGCATGCTTGAGTGGCTGCAATATACTCAGCTTCTGCGGTGCTCAATGAAATGCAATCTTGATTCTTTCTTAGCCAATAAATACACAATCCACCAAGATAGAATGCACCACTTGACGTTGATTTTCTATCATCTGCTAAACCGGCCCAGTCTACATCAGTATATCCAAAAAACTCTGTCTGAGATTTGGTAGTATATTTCAAACCGAAAGCCATTGTGCCCTGGACATACCAAAGTATTCTTTTCACTGCAAGCATGTGGCTTTCCTTGGGATTACTCTGATATCTTGCTTCTTGGAATGTGTCGAAAACAATATCAGGCCTTGTTGCGGTTAAGTAAAACAGAATTCCAATAATTTGCATGTATTCTGTGATATTAACTGCCTTTCCATCCTCATCTTTTGATAATTTCATCCGGATAGAAACCGGAGTCTTCATCAACTTGAAATTTTCCATTACAAACCTTCTCAGGACCTCCTTGGCATATTTATATTGAGAAATGAATGTTCCATTACTTCCTTGTGTCACTTGTCGATCAAGGAAAAATGTTAGCTCTCCAATCATTGACATTTCAAACTCATTTTTCATGAATTCAGAAAACTGTCTGCACTGAGCTTCATCTAATCCTCCAAATATTATGTCATCGACATAAACCAACACCATCATCCTTTGATTACTATCATTACTGAAATAGAGATTGTAATCAACTCTTCCACGCTGAAAACCAAGCTTCTTCAAGTACTGATCAAGCCTTGAGTACCATGCCCTTGGTGCATGTTTCAGCCCATAAAATGCCTTCTTCAGCCTGCAAACTTTGTTCTCATCCTCATGAATGAGAAAACCATATGGCTGCTCAATCTACACCTCTTATTCCAGAACCCCATTCAAGAATGCGGAATTTCCATCCATCTTGAACACTTTGAACATTCTTTGCATTGTTATGGCCAAAAATAATCTGATTGACTCCAGCCTTACAACCGGTGCAAATGTCTCATCTATATCTATTCCCTCGATCTGGGAGTACCCCTTGCACACTAATCTTGCTTTGTTCCGAATAACCGTTTCATCTTCATTCATCTTGTTGTGATAGACCCATTTAGTCCCAATGACATTTTTGTCAGCTAGCCTCGAAACAATCTCCCATGTTTTGTTCTTCTCAATTTGATCAAGCTCTTCATTCATAGCCTGAACCCAGTTTTCATCTTCAGATGCATCGGAAAAACATTTTGGCTCTACTTGAGATAAAAATGAATTTTTCTATAATGAATTCATTCTTCGAGTCTGAACAGGAGCTCTCTGATCACCAATAATATTTTGCCTATAAATTTTCGTTCGACTCTTTGGCTTCCTTACAGACACAGACTTGACACTTTCTTGTTCATCATCAGTATCTTCTTCTAAGTTATCCTCTGCCACTTCTGCTCCCCCTATGTTTCTTACCTCATCATCACTTTCGTCTAAGAATGGTTCACTGGGTCATTGAGTGTTCTGTTCATTTTCAACTATAGTTACATCATTACTCTCAACAATTTTTCCCATCCTTTTGTTGAAGCATTTATACGCTTTACTTTTCCCTGATTATCCAAGGAATATCCTCCCATATCCTCGTGCATCAAACTTCCTAAGATTTTATTTGTTGAGAATGAAACACTTACATACAAATATTCGAATGTATTTCAACATTGGCGTCTTTCCGTACCACAATTCATACAGAGTCTTCCCTTGCTTCAGACACAACAAAGACCTGTTTGAAACATATACCGATGTCAAAACTACTTCCTTCCAAAATTTATCTGGTAAGTTTTTGTCAATAAGCATTGTTCTGGTCTTGTTGATGATGATCCGATTTCTCCTTTCAACCACACAATTATGATGAGGAGTTCTCACTGATGAAACTTGATGCCTTCTCCCGTGTTTCTCGAGATATTCATCCATTTGACTGTTTGTTAATTCTGTACCGTTATCTGTACAGAACTTCAAAATTTTCTGCCCAAGCATCCTTTCTGATTCGCTCCTGTTTTGTTTTATGCAACTAAACTCCTATGTCTTATGGGTAATGACAAATTCCCAGGCCATTCTGCTGTAATCATCAATGAAAAAAACATAGTACCATTGACCATTTATTGCTCGTGGTGAGATAGGTCCACATACATCAGCATGAACCAGTTCGACCAGTCTAGTTGATTTCTGTTCCTTTGGCCTTTATATCTTTCTAATGATCTTCCCTTATTGGCAAGTATCACACGTATTAGTGCGATCACGTGATAGTTTGGGAATTTCTCTAGAAGCATCACACGTTACGAGATCCTCCATATATGGTTGGCATTGATGACCAAGTCGCTTATGCCAAAGATGTTTTTCTTCCTCTCTCGATAAAAGACATGTATCTTCTTCCCCACCTACAAGGTATAGATTTCCCATTGACCTTTTTCCCTGTAGAACAACTGCTCCATTTTTTCCTTTCACAACACACATCTTATTGGTAAATCGGATAGACTGCCTAGAGTCACATAGTTGACTGACACTGAGTAAGTTATGACTAAGACCCTCTACTACCAAGACATCATCACGTCTCATCTCTTTTCTCCCAAACATGGCTTTCCCTGAGCCAACAATCTTCAGGCCATCATCATTTCCAAATTTGAAAACTCCTTCTTTGTCATATTTCATGCCTGTAACAAGATCCTTATTACCCGTCATGTGGGATGTGCAACCACTGTCAAGGATCCACACACCAGATCGATCTGATGCTTTAAGGGAAATCTCTGCCACCACGGCCTTTTAATTTTTTTTCTTCTCTGTCCATACTTTTTCTTTCAGACTCGGCATGGATTGAGACTTCTGTTCTTTCTCAGAGTATGATGGACTAGCACCATCTTGCAAAGCTGCAAATCTATTCTGTATTTTTAAGTCATATTCAGATTTATTGACCTGCTGCTTGAGAATGTTTTTATTCTTCTTTGGAACATTTCTATGAATGGTCGAAGTACAATACCTAGCCATGTGCCCAAATCCTCCGCACCAAAAACAGTTTCCTTCAAAATATGTTCTGGAAAACCGCTCTCTGTTTGGATGTCATCTCTATTATTGTTCCCTTCTATATCTCTTGGCTATGGAACACACATACTGTGAATGTCCCATTTTCCCATATCAATAACACCTGATATCAGATACATTTCTTCGTGATACTTCAGCACTACTATTTTTCCTTTTGGTTCTCTGAATATTCTGATTTGGTTTTGTGCCCAAATCAACCTTCAATTTTGGGACGGTTTCTTGCGGTCTGACTGCAATTGTCACAGATTTTTGTTCCTGATTAAGCCCTGAAACGACCTTAACATCTGAGCTCAATTTTCTTTTTCTTCCCTTCTAAACTACTAGGCTCGTCTTTCATCTTCTCTGTATTCTGAATAACCTTCTTTTCTGATATCACATTGGGGGTCAAGAGTTTTTCTTGATGCTTAATTTTTTGTCGCAGACTGGCCACTTCTTTTTCAAGATCTTTAATACGTCTGGCCTGCTCCTTTCCTGTATTAGTCAAACAATAAATTTCCTTCTTTTGTTCAATAATTTTAAGCTTATACTCAACAATATTTTCTGAGCTCTCTGGTGTTGAGGATTTTAATATTTCAATTTCTTCTAATAGCTCAGACTTTTCTTCATCATGTTGTTGCATATAAAGTTTGGCATCATGAACCACTTTATTGGATTTCTTCGTTCTAGCTCTCCAAACATCTATCTCCTCAAGAGCTACTTCTAATTTGTCCTCCATATCAACTCTCCCATCAATTTCTTCTTCTTCTTCAGTGTCAGCTTCTTCCTTTCTTTGAGAACTACCAACAATCACCACCAAGTCATTTACCCCATGATCTCTGCAATTTTCTATTTCCTCAACCTCTCCATCCTCAGACTCCTCTGAACTTTAAAATTCATGGGAAATGAGATTCTTTTTCTTGAAGAAATTTATCTTTAATTTCTTCTTCCCTTTCACAAACGCTGAAGTCTTCTTCTTGGGAATTTCAACTTCATCATCATCATCATCGTTATCCTTAAAATTTTTGGGGCATCTTTCCGCAAGATGACTAACCTTTCCACATCGAAGGAATGCTAGTGGAAGTTTACCGTTAAACATTCTTATTCCTCTTTGCAGATTTGAAGAAAGGAATGACATCACCTCATCTTTCTCTTCTTCTTTAATAGAATCTTCAATGGTGAGTTTCTTCATGGCCTTGAATGCCACCTCTTTGGATTTCCCCTTTTCCACAGTCTTGTTATCATCATTTCTCATTTCATATGAAATAAGAGTGTTGCGTAGGTTATCCAATGTTAGTTCTTTTGGGTCCATATCTTCCAAAATAGAAACTTTCGGATTGAACCGAGGTGGTTGTTTTTTCAATATGGGCTTCACAATTTTTATATCTTCGGTAATTTCTCCAAGACCCTGCATGTCTTCTACCATAGCATTTACCCAATCAAAGAATGCATCAACAGACTCATTCGGGTTCCTTCTCAGATCTTCATACTTGTTCCACAACACTTGTAGCTTTGCCTCTCTCACCATTGTATCCCCTTCATATATATTAACAAGCTTTTCCCACATGGCATGTGATGTTTGGCATGACATCACCTTTGTATATATGGGATTAGGGAGGGATCCCCCTAAGGCATTGATTGCTTTGGAATCAGCATCCAACTCTTTGTGCTTACCTTCTGATAAAGAACCACTAGTAATATCAGTTGTGATACCATGCATAGCTGCTGAAAACACATCCATTCCAAAAGATCGAAAATAGTGTTGCATATGGTTCATCAATATCAGAAAATTACATCCGTCGAAGATCGGAATCCCTCTATGATTAGTGACATCAATTGAGAGAAGACCTAATATCAACTTTTTCCTCTCATACCAATTGTTAGGTCCACAAGGTTGAATACCCTGAGAGGGGGGGGGGTGAATCAGGGTATGACTAATTTAAAATTAACGCTCGTTCTGATGTTGTTTCACTGATAAGCAAAACACTCTTCTCTCTCTTTCCTATTGCACAAAGTAAACAGAAAGTAAAGTTTGCACATGAGACATCAATTTTACATGGTTCACTGCAAAGGGCTACGTCTAAGGAGGATACTCCAACAAGTTTCTGTTCGTACCAATTCCTCTAAAATTCACTAGATGTGGATTACAATGTTCGGGCTAGATCACTTCTATGCACAGGCTCACTGCCTTTAAAATGTTTAGGGTCATCTCACTGCTTCCCCAAGGTTCACTCCCTATTTCTCTCTCTCTGGCTCACTCCTGGTGGAGAGGATCACCTTCTTTCTCTTCCTTTTCTCACTACTCTTGGAAGGAATCCACTCACAGTTTATGGACCTGTAGGTCTCTTCATTTGCATGAAGGAATGCATCTTCCTATGTGTGTAGATGCTCTGTTGAAGACCAATTTTCACCCGTAGATGAATATCTCTTTTCACCGAAGGTATCAGGAAAACTTCCATCATCCACACATCCCAAAAATCACTGCTGTAAATAAACCTTACTTGGCGTGTAAGTCAACCGTGGCGCGCAAGTATCGGTGCACAATTCACAACTGGCGCGCAATTCTACCTCAAAAACTTGTGTGACACAACCTTCTTCAACCCAAAACCTGCGTGACTCACTTCCTTTAACTCCCAACCAAATGTTGGTGTGCAACTGCCAACCGTCGCACAACTTATAACACCGGCACACAACTTCACTTGCGCGACCCAGACACCACTTGCGCGACCACCAAAACTACGCGACGGGAGCTCTGATTTCTCAAACTGTTGAACTATAGTGAATAATGAGGAAGGGTGGTCCAGTACTTATATGCAAATTGACCACCCTGCACGACGGCGCGCAAGTCACCTGCGCGACCCAGTCTCGGCACACAAGTCTTTTGTCCTTTTAGATACACGCGCGACCAACTCCCAAACTTGCGCGAACCTATTTCCTTAGACATATTTTGATCTTCTCATCTTGGAAAACATATGGTGTGAATGTTTCCTATAATCCAAGTCCTTTTCGCATAAGTCCCTTTTCCAAAAACACTTTTCTAAATTTTTTGATTTTCAGGCCCAAAAATTTGGCAAACACTAGAAAATGGCGCCACCTTGTATCTGTTCCTTTGTACGGCCTCCAGATCATCCATTCCTTTTGTCAATGTTCTTGAATCAATCACTGATCATTGACCTCATCTCTTGAAATTGACATTCCATCATTAAATCCTCTTTGTCAACAAATTTGTATGTCATTGTTTTCATTGTCAACAATCACAACACAAATGTTCACTTTGTCAACAAACACAATCACCTCAAAAATGATTCAATGATTCCATGAGGGATTTTTTCCCAACATATAATAACTCTGATTTCTACCATAACTAGGATACCTAAGATGCCTTACAAACGCCAAATCTCAGTAGGGAATCCAGTTGGGTGTAAGCCCCTATATGTCTCCAAAATTCCAACCATTGGGACCCAATATCTCCCATGGTCTTACCATTAACCCTCATCCACTATTATATTGTGAGGGAAAATAAAATATGATGAATCTATTTCCAACCATAAACATGATACATAAGATCCATTCCTAAGGCTTGAGAACCATATCAAACATCCCATAGGGATTCATTAGTGTATAACCCTTTTGTCCATTTACAGTGAGACTGATTAAATTATATCCCTTGTTTCCCACACTGAGCAATGATTATGTGGTCTTAGTGATTTTTTGTTATCATATCATTTTCATTATGATTCTCTCCATATATCATAATTTTACTTTTCCAATAAAAATTAATCCACCTCATGGTAAGTCACGAGGGTTGTGACTATACTATGATGACTATGATTATTTCCATGACTATGATATATTGGATGCATCCATAATGCTTGAGATCAATACCCCTTATGTAATTTCCCACAAATAAGTCCATTCAGATTGATTCTAAATATAATATGTTCAACAAACTACATGGATTTTGATTCATGTTCTAACGTGATATGTAGGACGCCTCATAGAGGTTCAATCATAAATCCAATATACCAACCACCCACTTGGATGCAGATAAACACCAGAGTTCCCAAACATAGAAAAAATATAAATTATCATAAATAAATAAGATAATTATAGATAATTAATGATATATGCTCATGTTTTCTCATCAATATATTGTTTTAATCAATTTATTTACTTTGTGGTATGAAGTCTTATATGGAGGCCTGGTGAAGATTTTAAGAAATTATATTCAACAAGAAAGAGAGTCCCACAATAGGTATTAGCTCCCCCCAAAAGGCTTTGATGATACTAAACAAATAGCTTCTAAACCAATGTGAGTTCCTAGGCATCATTGGGTCTAAAACCCCAAAGGACCCCTAGCATTTAGAATGAAGGTTCGTAATCATATATGTATTTCGGAACCAATGAGAGTTTTTGTTAAAGACAAATATATTAAACCCTATGGAAGAATATTTTTTAGAAAACCTAAATATCAAACAACAAATAAATCAGGTGAGACCATTTTGGATTTTTTGGGAAACAAACTGATTTTGGTTCTTACATAAAGAAGTTTCCCAAAGAAGTGGTAGTGTTCTTAATCAAGTATCTTTAATTTGTACCTTATTTCACCTCAATAATTTATTATTATATTAAAATTATATAATAAAAAATTTTCCAATTTAATTTATTATTAATATATTAATTGAAAAAACTAAATCTATATCCTTTCAGTCAAATGGGATATGAAATCATCAATCATATGCGCTGTAGAATACCACATTTTCGACCAATGTTAATCATTTTTAATCATTTCCACACATGGATGGTTGAAATTTTGTATATTAAAAAAATATACAATATTTTTAACATTTTAATACTTTATGATTAATTATATCACATATACCTTCTTACTTTCCATTTTTTGAGGGATACGATATTGTCACTCATATGTACGACAGACTATATCCTAACAATGTGATGTGATTATTTATTCCGTAATGATTTACAAGGAAGGTAATAAGGATAAATTTAAAAAATATTTCACATTTAAATAACATAATAACTATATTTATTGGACTCCTTAAGTGTTAATCATGTTTTAATGGTCACGAGTCCAATATATTCTGCAAAACATGTTAATCTTGTGTAATCTATCTCAAATAATGCGTACGGATGATTATTTTTTTATGACTTAAATAATTATGGTAAACTATTTTGATTTTGTGTTATATTGAATTTCCTAGATAAATGATTAAGTCTAATCCATTCTATGAATATCACTATTTATGTCTGTATACAGATATTTGTATAAGTTTGAGAAATCGTGAGTCTGCTACGGGTGATGTTTTTTTTGGCAGAGGAACCAGACACCATCACCTGACACCGTGACCATCCAAACTCTGTGACTAGACATCATAACCATCTAGAAAACATGACCATACAGAAACCATGAACAAACACAGTAACCATCTAGACACTGTGACAGTCGAGACACCGTGACTAGACATTGTGACTATCCAAACACTATAACCAGACACCGTGATCAGACACCGCATCTATGCTACCAGTTCTTGATATCTATAAAATTATGTCATCATGACTATCTCATCACTCAATGAAAAAGAAGGAGACATTGTTTCAAGGATAAAAAATTTCATGGAGACAGTGTTTCAAGGATACACCGTTTCATGGAGAGACTGTTTGCAAACAGACTGTGACACTATTTTTTAATCTATTTTATAGTTTTTGAATTTAATTTATAATGGTCATATTTGAAGATTTTAAATAAAATGAAAAATTTAATGTTTCTTTGTAGACATGTCACCGGATATTATGAGGTATGAGGTGTAGAAGACATGCATCTTGTCGGCTCCAACACATGCACTCCATGATTAAAATGAACAGTGTGGCCAAAAACAAAATGTAGAAAATAGTGATACAATTACACACGACAATGCAGAAGAATGAGCATTATTGAGAAAAAAATGAAAAATGAAACTTAATACATCTTAGGAACACACGAATCATTCACTGAGATTCCATAGATCATAGTTGAGAACACCTTCACATTATAGACTCCATGAAGAACACAAGCCAGAACTGAACTAGAGCACCAGACATGTGATACTTTGTTTCTTGCAAAAGGATCGGGTTCTTGCATCTTCTTCATCCTAGAAGTCTAGAGCTACATTGACAAACCCATAGAGAACTTCTAACCACATATCATAAATTCTTATATTTTGTGTTTTTTTAGCCTTCGAGTAGTGTGTGTGTGTCTGTATAAAAACATACATTGTCTCCTTCATTAAATTTAGGGATACAAGATATCAATCCTCTCACATCTCTTTACACTTGTTTATTTCCCTGGTTAAGTGTGGAAGAGGTCCATGGGTGACCAGATTGTTCATACCCATGATGAATTGTGGAAGAGGTCATGTGACCTGGAATGTTCTATGTACTTTTGTTTACCCCAGTCCAATGTTTGGACAAAATTTATTAATATAAACTTCTTGTGGAAGCTGATCTCAAAGTGGAGTGGATTAGGTCTCTATATGAGACTGATCCACTTTTTTTACATCTATGATGTTTTTTAATTTAGTTTACTCTATTTTACTATATAATTTCGAAATCACTAAACTTTATTTGATTGTTAATCTTCGAAAGAAGTTATAATTTCTTTTCCTTATTAGAATAGCTTCAAAAGTAATGATAATAACTGATATTAAGATTACTGAGAATTAATCAATAATAAAAGAATTTATTTAAATCATAAAACAATCATAACCATATTACATTAATTAATTGGGATGTATTTAAATTAATTTGGAATCCTATTAAGAATAATTTTCAAACATAAATTTTAATAGATACTAAATTCACCCCCTCTAGAGTATTGTACTCTGACCAAAATTTGGCATCATAGGTAGTTTGTTATTCATGTTAAGACTCTATCTTTGACTCTATTCAATAGTTTTTTTAGCTGTACATTAATGACCAATAGATATTTTTTAATTCTAAATTTCTTTCTCTTTCAATGCATTTCTTTATTATAGATAATATTCTAGAAGGTGCAGCATCAAACAGACCACCGTTCTTAAATATAACCTATTATACCCAATGGAAAGGTAAAAATTACATTTATTTGGAAACTATGAACTTTGAAATATGGTATTCAATTATATATGTGTATACGATTCCTATTATTGATAGAATCACCTGGAATGACCCAACCAATACTGCCTACAATAACAATTGAAAATCCATGAATTCTTTATAGATCTCCTTAGGAGATGTGGAATTTAATGGACTTTGTGCATGTAAAACATCCCATGAAATTTGGGATACTTTGTTTATTTAACATGAAGTATCTTCTCATGTAAAAGAAATGACACTTAATATTTATTATATTAATTATGATAACTTTAAAATAAAACTAGATGACTATATTTTTAACATATATATCAGGTTCAATGAAATTGTCAACACAATGATTTTACTTGTAAGAGAAGTCACCACTAAAAATATATTATGAAGATTATTAGATACCTACCTCATATATGGAGAAGAACCTATGTCTCTATTATAAAATCATGCGACATAGAAAAGATACCGATAAAAGAACTCATTGGGAAACTGATGATGTGTGAAGAGGAGTTGAAAGTATATAAGGAAGAGGAGGATGAAACAAAAAATAAAATCAGTTCCATTTAAGACAACCACTTCTAAACATAAAGGGAAAGGTTAATTGGAACCCTCTATAGAATGTTCCAGCATTGAATAATCATCACCTTACAATGATGAGGATATAGATAAATTATCCAGAATGTTTATGAGATTGTACAAGAAGAATAAATTTGTCTAAAAGCATTACTTCAAGGGAATATATGATCAAAAAAGAATCTGGAAGAAATATTGTAAAACAAGAGGGAAGTCTGATGAGATAGTCTGCTATGAGTGTAAATGAAAGGGACATATAAAGGCTGACTATCATAATCTCAAGTACACAAATAAATATAAGTACAAAGATAGAAAGTATAAAAAGGAAATTAATGTAACATGAAGTGATTCTGATCAAAGTTTATGTGACTCGGAGTATTCACATGATGAATACACTAACAAATCCAATATGTGATTTATGAAAAACACATCTGAGGTAACACGATAATATCCTATACATGGTTCCTATAATTTTGAAGATGAGTGTTTCACTGAAAATATTTCTAATAAATAAATTTATATTCTTGAAGAGAAATGTAATGAACTAAATGATAAATACACATCCTTAAATAAACAGAATGATCTTACCTCAAATGTTAAAACTAAACACACTGTAGATGGGATAAAACTATCAATTAATCCAAGAAAACAATGAACCAAATATATATAATGAGAAATTGAAAAAGGAAATTGAAATGATTAATAATGGTAAAGATACATTAGTATAAATTATATGTAAATTGATTGAACCTAAATATTCCACTAGTATTGGCTATCATCCAAGTAAAATATTTTTTGGATGAACTAATTTTTTCTCTAAGTCTAGGACATACAAATTTACTCCTAGTTCTAGAAAACATTTTACTAGTTCAAAAAATGATACACCCTCCACTGTTTGAATCTTTTCTAGACCAAATAGAGTTTATTTTCCATGTACTTTACACAATTCTTCTTGGAATCCTATCAGGCTGATATGGGATCATAATGAACTAGTCACTAATATTACTGGACCCAATCAAATATGGGTACCAAAATCTATTTTTATTTGATTATTTTGTAGGAAAGATGCTTAAAAAGATCTTGTAAAATATTATGGTGCTTGGATAGTGTGTGTTTAATTCCCATGTTAGGATATGATTCATGTTTAAATAATTTAACAAAACTTTATTGTGGACATGTCACCTTTGGTGACAATGCCAAAGGAAAGATCATTTTCCTTTCCCAAATAAGTAACTATAACGCAGTTTTAATTTCAAAAGTACATTTTATGATGGTTTGAAATATAATCATCTTAGTTTTTCAAAACTATGTGATGATGTATTTCAGGTAAAATTTTAAAATCATTATTTTAATGTTTTTAAATCTCAAAATGAATTAGTATTTTCTCTTTTAATAAATGAAAATGTATATTCTGTTAACATAGAATCTTTAGTTTCTCAAAATTCATCTTGATTATGTGTATTTCACAAAGAGTCTTGGAATTTTCATAGGATATTAGGATACTATAATATTCAGTCTCTTAGAAAGATAACACGAAAAATCTTATTCAAAGATCTACACAAACGTGAGTTTCTAAATAATAAAATGTCTAATCCTTGTCAAAAGTGAATGAAACAAAAAATTTCCATCAAACCAAAGAAATTAGTGTCAACATCTCAACTACTTAAATTGGTTCACATGGATTTTTTTAGACCATCTAGATTTTCTAGTTTAAATGGTATACACTATTTATTTCTTTATATATTACTTTCTTAGATATTATTGCACTTTATTTTTTTTTAACAAAAGTGAAATCTACTCTCATTTTACAAAATATTACAAAACTGTAGAAAATCTTAGTGGACTTAGAATTTAATCCTTATGAATTGATCATGTATATGAGTTTTAAAATCAATTATTTGAATCATTTTTCCCATAAAATTGCAATAGTCATAATTTATTGTCCCCTATAGCACCATAACAGAATATAGTTATAGAAAGAAGAAATGCAATCTTGCAAGAGATTGTTAGAACCATGCATAATGAATATGACTTACCTATTTATTTTTGGGATGAAGTTATAAATACAACATGATATATTATAAATATAGTTTTGATTAAACCTATTCTTAAAAGTACTATATATGTGTTATGGAACAATAGAAAAAACAAATAAATCTACTTCAAAGTTTTTGTTTCCAATGTCCATATCCATAATACTAAGGAAAATCTTGAAAAATTTCCATCCAAGAGTGATTAGGGAATATTTTTAGATATTCAATCACTAGTAAAGCCTATATAGTGTTTAACAAAATAACTAAATGTGTTGAAAAATCTTCCCATGTCAAATTTGAGGAAATAGATCTACATGATCCTAAGATCACTGTAGAGAACCTAGAGGATGATTTATCAAATCCAGACATAAATTCAAAATCTTCTAACCACCCTATAAAGGAATCTATGAATGATTACAGTTATAGATTAATTATATTGATGTCACAATGAACCTAACCCTCATTAAGAACCTAAATTAACTATTCCGTCTTTTTCTAGAGGTGTTAGAACTCTTAAGAGAAATCCTTTATATGTTGTTGTATGAGACATAGGAAATGGAAAATAAACAAGAGATTCTTTTAGAAATAAGGTTTAACATCAAGTCTTATTGTCACAATGTGAACGTAAAAACGTTAATGATGCTCTAAATGATGAATTATGGGTGATTACTATGCATAAAGAACGTAATCAGTTTTTAGGGTATATTGTATGGAATCTTCTTGACATACCCAAGGACACATTCACCCTAGGCAATAATTAGGTGTTTAAAAAGAATGATTATGTAGTTGGTAATACAAATAGAAACAAGGAATTATTGTTAGCATAAGGCTATGGTCAAGATGAAGGAATTGAATATAAAGATACCTTTTCACCAGAAGCTGGAATTGAAACCATTAGAATTATGCTTTCTAAGGCTGCACATATGAATTTTAAACTATATCAAATGGATGTTAAAAGTGCATTCCTAAATGGTTATATAGGTGAGTTTTCCTTTGTTGATAAACCCCCTAGTTTTAAAAATCCACATTTTCCATATAATATTTTCAAATTATGAAAAGAATTATATCGTTTAAAATAAGATCAAAGAGAATGGTATGATAGACTGGGTACTTTTCTTATTTCCAAAGGTTTTACTAAAAGATTAGATGATCATACTCTATTTATAAAACAAATTTCCAATGATGTTTTAGTAGTTCAATTTTTTGTAGATGGCATTTTCTTTGGATCATCATGAAATTCATTATGTATTGAATTTTCTAAAATGATGCAAAACAAATTTAAAATGAGTTTAATTGGTGAAATAAAAATCTTTCATGGATAGAAAATATTTTAAAATAATGATGAGATTATTTTAAATCAATGAAAATATACTTGATATCTTCCAAAACGTATTGTCATGGATAACACTAAAAGTAGTGACACACTAATGAGTACTACTTGTAAGATTGATCTTGATGATGATGGAAAATCAGTTGATCAAACCATTTACAAGGGAATGATTGGATGTCTACTATACTTTTCTCCTATACGAATTGACATTATGTTTAGTGTATGTATGTGTGATCATTTTCATGAAAACCATAAGGAATCTCATTTAAATGATGTTAATAAAATTATCAAATATCTCAAGCATACAACAAATCTAGGACTATTCTATCCCAGAGGACAATCATTGGAGTTATTTAGTTATTCTGATGGTGACATCAGCAGTTGTATATTAGATAGAAAATTCACCTCAGGAACATTTCACTTTTTAGGAATTTTAGTAGTATCATGGTGTAGTAAGAAGAAAAACGCTATTGCATTATCTAATTCCTAAGTTGAATACATAGATGATGTTAGTTTTTGTGTACAAATTTTGTGGATGAGACACACATTACTAGATTATGGATATCAATTCAGGAAAGTACCTATAAATTTTGACTGTACAAGTGATATTAACATCTCTAAAAATCTTGTTTCACACTGTAGGAAAAAACATATTGTTATAAGACATCACTTTTTGAGATATAATTATCAAATAGGTGAAATATCTTAAAAATTCATTGAAACTGAATATCAGCTAAATGATGTATTCACCAAACCATTAAATTCTGAATGAATAGATTACATCATACATGAATTGGGAATGATAAATCCTAAGTAGTATGTATATGGTCTCATTGCATAATGTTTGACAGTTTACAGTTTCACAAGTCATTTTCTAGCACATATGGACTCAAACAATACAATCACATAGTTTAGAAATCACACTATTACGGTCTCACCGTGAAGGCATGTTACTATCTCACCCTAAACGCATGTTATGGTCTCACCATGAAGTCCAGTTCTATTATCACCATGAAATTCAATTATGGTCTCACCATAAAGATGATTTATTATTATATTTATATTTTATAATATGTATCACAGTAATTAATTATTTTATTTTTTACATTCCCACGATTATGTTTTTTTGACACTTGGTATCCCTAAATGATAAAAACTAATGAATTTTCACTCCATTCTTTACATGAGACCTCTTCCCGCAAAATGTAACCCTCTATGAACCCTTCTCTCTCTCTCAAACCTTCGTTGATTTCCATGAATTAAACGCCCATCTTCATCAACCCCTACGAAGTGAAATTCAAAGAAAAATATGAAAATAACACCAAAGATAGCATATTGTGGTCCTTGGAATCTGAACCTGGTGAACAGAATAGTGGTGAATGAAAAAGGAAAATTTCCCCAAGTGGCTTCATTCATGTAAGAATTTATTATCGAATCTGAAAAAAGGGAATGGGTGTTTGGATTGGTTATCAAAGGATGATATATTGATTTACTCGAAGTTAGTTGCTCAGTTTTTTTAGTATGTTCAATTTTCATTTGATACAAAAGATGGATTTATTGTGAGATGATGGATCAATGGATGGAGATATACCTTTTCTTCGAGGTTGGGGTTTCATGACTAAGGATAACTCATGAGTGTATTGATGTGTACTTTTAGAGAATTCCTCCACCTCTATGTCATAACTTTGTTTTATATTAATAAATGGGAAGCTTAATAAGAAATAAAAAAAGAAAAGAGCCATAGCTACTGAACTAGATGGTGAAACCAGACTTCTGTTTAAATTTATTCAGAATCTGATTTTCCCTAGAAAATGTGATTTTTCTACACACAAGTATTAAGATGTATTCTTGATAAATCTCATGAATAACGGACCCAATATCAACCTATGATAATATGTTATACTCCACATGTGTGAGTTGATCAAGACAACCTCTAAGTCAACCTCCATATTGTACTCAATATTAATCACATCCATGATTCATGATAAATGGTTGGTAGAACAAGATGTGGATGTATTTAAGGATTATGAATATTGTCTTTGAAAATCTATATTAATGTGAATGAAAATCATTTGGAATTATTTTATAAAATCATGGTTGGAGGATTATGATAGAGTTTGTGAAGTGTTCAATCTGGTGGATCACTTTTCGAGACCTAAAGTCATTTCTGATCCTAGTTTTGAACTAGATAAAATTGTTGAGTATTATGATGAGGAAGAATAGGAAAAGGATATTGTACCTACATGGGAAACTATTATTCATGAGAATGATAGTGAACATATGTTACAAGACATAACTAAGAAGGAAATGTATGTTTCTAAAAATGATGATAAATTGGAAAAATAACAAGCTTCTAAGAAGAATCTATGTCTATGGTTTGTGAAAAGGATATTGTGGAAGGTCATATATAATATGATCTTTATATTATGTATGAAGCTGCTTATGTTGAAAATGTAGAGGAAGAATTTGTTCATGAAATTATTCCATAGCTAGAAGAGAGAATGAACCCAGACATTCAATGAGCTAGAAATGATATGGGTGAGGCAAATGGAGATGAAATCTTGGAAATAGATCATGGATTTAAATCTCTTAGTCCCAAAAAGATACACCTGTTGAGGTGGAGCAGCCTCGTAGTTTGGGAAGTGTTGAAGTGCTTAATCTAGTTGATCCAAACTCCATCGATTCATGGTATAAATTTCCAATCTATTTTGATATGAATGATTCTCAGGAAGCCTCATTAAAGTATATATATATATGTCTACTGTTTTTCAATTAAAACAAGTATCAACTCTTGAGGTTATAAATGTAAATGAACCCGAGCTTATCTCAGCTCCATTTTCTAAACCATCACAAGAACCATCAAACATAGTGAGTAAGAATGATTTTAAAGCATTTGAAGCTACCATTTTTGCTAGAGTTAAAATGATCATGAATATCCAACCTACTCATATAAAACATTTGAGTGAAAGAGATGTTTCCCTATTGTTAGAGAAGATTATTTAGCAGATTTAGACCAAGATTATTCATAAAATTCAAGAAGTCATATTTGAGAACAAATAATTATGTGGTGATGTAAAGTCTCTCAGAGGTATGGTTGTAGAAATGCAGAGAGTTAAGAAATCATGACTAGAACCTTTTTCTTATTCTTTTGTGAATATTTGTAGTCAGATCCCATAGGAAGTAGCCTCCTTGATTCAACATAACATAATTTACATGGCTAACAAGGTAGCTAAAAGAAAAAATAAAATTGTTGAAGATATGTGTGAGCTTGTTTATGGTCTTCCTAAGTTGACTGATGAGTATAAAGGTTGTCTCCAGAAAGTTATGAATCCACCAAAGTCCCTTTGATTGGCTGTTACAACCTCTAACACTTCTAGAAAATCATCTCAACCCTCCTTGGACAACGAACTTCTCAGAAAAATTTTTAATGAAGAACTCCAATCAGTGCTCAGTGTCTTTGACAAAGATTCTCTATATAACGTTGTCCGGAACACTGACAATGTTATTGATTTTGCGGGAATTCATTGAAAAATTCCAAATGATGATTAAAAATAGATTACTAAAAAGGTGTACTTATTCTTTAATAAGATATTCTTGAAGCATGACATTACAAACCACTTCAAGTACCCTTTAGTGAATATGAGAGTCCCTGTTTTCACGCAAACATTCAAAACTCAAGTCCAAAATCACAAAAAATTCACTCCTTTATTGAAAAATTTTGTGGAGAACAAAGATGACTTTCAGAAAGCAATGAATTATTTTGGTGAGATCATTTCTAACTTTTTAAAACATTCAAGGCCTTAACTTATTATTATGATCACTGGTATTATGGCTCTTATAGCTGCACCCTTGAGACCTAGTTTTCCTACCTTTTAATCCTTTGACTTTGCCTCTACCTCTATGTTTGTCTCTCAGGCTTTGAGTCAGATCAGAATTGTTATCCTTGACCAACAGATTCCTCAATCTTCCATTGCACCTACCTTGGCCCCTTCTATCTTTGATGTTCTCCCTTTACCTTCTCGGTAAGTTTCTTCACTTCCCTCTTCCACTTATACTTTTGATCATATTGACTCAAGTGATGTTGCAACCAAATGAAAAGTGAAGATAGCTGGTGTTGAAGAAAAAGGAAAACTAATTTTTTTGATAGGGATCATTTCTTTATTTTTACTGCTTACTATTTGTAATGACACTTTTTATCCTTCTATTACATTTTAAAATCGTGTCATAAATTCCATTATTTTCTTTTGTCAACTTTTTGATAATCCCAAAAGGGAGTGATATATGCAAATTTAGAGATATTCATACTATGGAAAAGGATGTTACACATTCACTATGAATAGATCTCTCACTGACATGAGTTTCGATCATCGAAAAAGGGGAGATTATTGGACTCCCCATGTGTTAATCTTTTTTTATTGATCACAAATTCTATACATTCTGAAAATAATGTTAATCCTATGTAATATATCTCAAATCATGTGTACAATTGATTAATTTCTTTATTCCTTAAATAATTATTGTAAACTATTTTGAGTTTGTGTTATAATGAATTTACATGATAAATGATTAAGTCTAATCAATTCTATGAATATCATTGTTTATGTTTTAATGCGGATATTTGTCTCTATCTAAGAAATCATGGGTATACTACTGGTTATGTTTTTCTGGAAAAGGAACCAGATGTCATGACAAGACACCAAGACTATCTAGACACCGTGACAATCTAGACACAATGACCTGCCAAACACTGTGACTAGACATTGTGACCATCCAGACATCGTAACCAGACACCATGACTATCCAGACACCATGACCATCCACCATGATCAGACATAGAATCTATGATATTGGATCATAATCTCTATAAAACTATGACATCATGATTTTATCAACACTCAAATGCAAAGAAGAAGACACCATTTCAAGGAGACACTATTTCCAGGAGACATTGTTTCATGGAGACACTGTTTCCAGGAAGACGGTGACACTATTTCTTAATATGTTTTTTTATTATCATTTTAATTTCTAATGGTCATCTTTAAATATTTTAAATACATTGAAATAATAATGTGTTTTTGTAGACATGTCACCTGATATTATGAGGTAGTAAGTTTTGAATACGTGCATAATGTTGGCTCCAACACATGCACTCCACGATTAAAAAGAATAGTGTGGCCAAAAACAAAATGTAGTGGATAGAGAAACATGTGTGTCCGACAATGAAGAAGCACAATAGTTCTTGTGAAAAACTAACACATGAAACTCAATACATCAGAAGAACACCTGAATAATCCCCTGAGATTATATATATCAGATTCAAGAACATATTCACTCTATAGACTCCATGAAGAACCTGAGTTAGATCAGAACTAGAGTACTATAATTGTGATACTCTGTTTCTCACAAAAGGACCGGATTATTTTATCTTATTCATCCTAGAAGTCAAGAGCTTCATAGACTAACACTTAGATCACTTATTACCTTACCTCATAAATTCTGCTCTATTGTGCACTTTTTTATCTTTTGAGTAGTGTGTGAGTGTGTCTATATAAAAACTCATAGTGTATCAAAAATTAAACCGAGGGATCCCATATATCCTTCCTCACATCTTTTTACACTTGTTTATTCTCAAAGATAAGTGTGGTATAGGTCCCTGTATGACCTGATAGTTCATACCCACAGAGAACAATGGAAGAGGTCATGTGACCAAGACAGTCATGTGTACTATTGTTTACCTGATCCAGGGTGTGGATCATGTTTATTAATATGAACTTTCTTATGGGAGGTGATCACATATTCAAGTGGATTGGGACTTGGCTTGAGATAGAACCACTTGTTTTATATATGTTGTGTTGTTTAATTTAGTTTACTCTGTTTTACTATATAATTTATAAATCACTAATCTTGCTTTCATAGTAAATCTTGTAAAGAAGTAATAATTGATTTTCAATATTAAAATAGCTTCAAAAGTAATGACCATAACTGTTATTAATATTACTGATAATTAATCAATCTTCTTAGAAGTTATTTAGATAGTTAAAGATTTATAACCGTATTACATAGATTAATTGGGATGTAATTAAATTTATTGGGGAACCTTTTAAGAATAATTTTCAAATAGAAAATTTTATAGATACTCAATTGAACCCCCCTCGTGAGTAATCTACTCCAAAAAAAAATTTCTAGAATTTTTTTCATTATATAAAAAAATATATCATTTTCAATGATACACCAAAAAACGATAATTTCATTTCTGTACTTGCAAACTATTTCAACCACGAAGCGATGTGGTTTTTTTTAATCATTCCTTCACATGAATTATATATATAAGTATATTTAAATAAATAATAAATAATAAATATATTTATATGATATATTTATCATTATTTAAAGATAAAAAAATTAATTACCACCTTTTAATAATGATCATTGAAAAATAAAAAGATTACCCAAGCATATGTGTGACCTACTGTATCCATTATAATATCATTGTTCATTTTTCATAAAAAATATTCATTATTTATTTTACATAGTAAAAATGATTTATAAAAAAATTAAATTATTTAATAATTATTATTTGAGAGATTTTGAAATAATGACTTCATAAACCAATAATTATCATACACAAGATATTTTTACACACAATCCAAATATAGTTAAAATATTCAAAAAAATGAATTAGTAAATTATATATAAAATCATAATACTAAAAATAAAATGAATAATTAAGGGGTAAATTTTTTAATGATAGTAAATATTTAAAATAATTTTATAATCCAAGAATATAGAGAATGTGTGTGGTAAGTTAGACACATGGTATGACACTTCGCCTAAATTTCCTTTTGTTTTAGAATGTTTTGATGTCATATCCCTATATTATTTGATGAGATATATATTGATCCCATTTTACATATTATCTCATGTATTTCATTGTTCTACTTATATTTCATTATTTTTGTAAATTTTATTCTTTCATGGGGCATATGATTTAAATCATTCCAAAGTGATAAAGATATTTTATTTATAAAATTCCTCCTTGATATTTTTCTTCAAAATTATCTTTTTCTTTAATATCCATAATTTTAAAATGATTTAACAAATGTAGATATATATACAATAATGTTTTAGAAAGTATATTGTTTTGCTTCATTCAATTATTTGTAAAATTAAATTGAATTTTTATATTGAAATTGTATGTTTTAATGAAAATAGTATTTTGATAATTAAATTTAATTTCATATGGGTTTGAAATAGTTTTTAAAATGATATAAGATAAAAATGTAAAATCCTATTTTTTTCAATTTTTTATATGGTGATGATGAATTATATCTGAGAAACTATTGAGTTCGATATAGCTTATATGAAGGGTAGATCCCCATTATAGCACATGAAAAATGTGTGTTCCCAATTTATCTTATACCAAGATTGGAACCTCATTATAGTAAACAGGTAACCCCGATAGGGAATTTATGAATATATGAGCCACATTGTAGCTCTGTAATTCATTTAGTAATGATTATATAGGATTTTGTACACAAAGATATTATAATTAAAATGGGGATTAAAGTGTTTTGTGAATATGGTACCCCATTTTACCTCAAAAGTTCTTATTTTTTATATTATGTGTTTTAAAGGATTCCTTTGAGAAAATAATGTGGGTTATTTCACCTTAAAATGTGTTATTTCATAAGTTCAAATAACATTGAAGATAAAGGTAAACTTTATATGAGTTTTATGAGTTTTTACTATACTATTTGGTTTTATTCACTCTTATGTCCTTAACTGATCTTTTTGTTGCAATCCCATGTTTTAAAATGTTTTCACAAGGTTTTGAGGTTGATAATGGGAAAAGAAGATGCTATGTTTAAAGTCAGGAATATTTTAACTGAAATTATTCTGTGATATATTTTAAAATGTTGAATTTATGGGATAACTATAAAAAATCAGAATACTCAAATTTGTATTTTATGATTTTTGTGTATGAGTTTTGACAAAATTCTCTTTAACTATAAACCTGAAAAGGTCCTCCATTTGAAAGAAATTTAATTCTTGACTAAAAGTAATGATTATGTCATCTTTATGTCTACATACTTATAGTTTTTTTAGTTATGTGTAGATAAATTTGGATTTTAGGATAACAGTAACATATTTCTCATGAAATATAGTACATTATGGTAAAGAAAAAATGGAGTTTCATTTGATTTTTTTTTTACTTTTTAATAAATATTTCTGTTCATAATTGATTAACATAGATGAAATTGGAATGTTTTAGTGGTAATAAACCAATAGATAAAAGTCATCCAAAATTAGTATCCCAATATGGTCAGAGTTGGAATAAAATAGTATGCTTTAGCTATGGTTCATTTAATGAAATATATTAATGGTAGTGGTATGTATGTTCACTATGCATCAGATCTACCCTAATGGAACATGTTTATATTGGATTGTTTTAGAAGGAAACATCCCCATAATTTAAAGGACTATAAAACCTAGTTGTAGCTTACGTATATATCAATTACTTGGAGTAGATAATTTATTTTATTGGATGTTCAATACATCAAATTAGAATGCTTTACATTTATAATGTTGATGTTAAAGTAGATTTATGGTGGTATTTTGTTAAGAATACGAAACAGAGAGATGATCTCGATTATATTTGATGGGAAATATTTAAGAATATTTGACAAGATAAATATTTTTATAATTTTTTGTCTATGGATAGAGAAAAAATCATGAAATTTAAGATAAATGATGAAAATTCAGTGGCTGCGTATGAAATAAACATCATAATATCGGCTTTGAATGTGATGATTCTTTTGGTTAATTTATAGTAAAATTAATCAGTTTTACACAAGATTGAAACCATTTTCAGCATGATCTTTATCCATAAAATAATTTATAATTTATGAGAAGATTTTTTGTTGTGCTAAGAAAATTGATTTGGAGTTTGCTAATAGGTAAGCTCCAAATGATGAAATTAATAAAAACAGGTCAAGGTGGAAGACAATTCAGAAGAAACAAACTAATAATTTGGGAGGTATGTTCTAAAACCATTCCATTTGGGGTAAATAAATATTCAAGGAATGTTTAATTGGATATGAAATGTGTTTTGGGTTTGGTTAGTTTGGTCACACGACTCATGACTATAATGAAAATAGTCTTTAACAACCAATTAATGTTGTAACCAATAATCATACAATGGTGTAGTTTTTTACTTATAATGAGGTGGAAAATTATGTTAATGTACATTTTATGTTATTAATCAATGTTTAAATCATCATGATTGAAAATATAAAGGTGTAGAAAATGAAATTTTTAATACTATAGTTGATATAGGGTCATCTGGTATAGTAGTGACTACCCAAGGGAAATCAATAATTTTCAATGGTTAATCATTAGTTAAATGTTATAGAAACCCCTTTCTGTGTTTAAGTGACGAGATATTGTAGTCATTATTTAATTTTTGGGAGACATTTAATGGGGTTTAGTATATGTAACACTATTTTAACATTGATTATTCCTTAAATTTATTTAGAAATCAGTTCAATGTTATTGATAAACTTTAGTTTTTATATGATCATTGATAATTAATATTATTTATACGGATTTTCATCATATTTTTGGTAACATTATATGATTTAAATTTTATAAAAAAGGTGAATTCCAAGGCATGAAAACAACTCCTCACAATCGAATGAGTTGTAGGTCTTGAAACGACAGCCATATTCGATAAGGGTGAAATTCATTCCACTGGCCTTTATGATGTTCTAGTTTGTGTGAAATAATTATTTTTAAATTTCATGGCATAAAATATAATTATAAATATGACTTTTGGAATATATGTTTCATCATATAGGTAACCATGATATTTAAAAGTGATTTATTGAAAAGGTGATTATTTTTTTTAGAAGAGGATCAATATAATTTTTGAAAGGACATACATTATGCTACCATTATTTTTTATGGTTAACATTGAACGATGTTTGGAATATCTGGTAATCATTTTGGGGATTATTTGGTCTATTATATGTTTATTTTAGGGCTTCATGCATGATAAATTCATCTTGTATACTCATTGGTGGGCCAATGATGAAAGAGTGGGGAAAATTTGTCAATGGATGAAGTTATACATGATATTTATGCTTCATTCCTTATTATTTGAGACAATATGGTAATGTAATTATTCAACTATATGAAAAATAATATCAAAATGAAAATTTAATCCTCTTACATTAATTATTTATGATTCAAATTGTCTCTTAAGTCTCAAAAATTTGTTTTTTCAGTTCTATAATATTTTGTTAATAATTAAATTTTGGTGATGAATGATATATATAACTCCATATTTTTTGACATTTTTGTTTTCATCTGGGAAAACATATTCACTCATCAATTTTTTTATCCTACATAGAAACCAAGTTATGCCTTATTCCAAATGACATTTTTTCTTCATTTTATATCTTATAAAAAGAAATTTTAATGTACAATATTTGATTACTAAGTTAATAATAAAAATATTTGGGTCTAACTTTTTAATTTTTGGGAGAACATTACACCATGATATTTTAAGAAATTAAAATATGTTTGGTATTCTGTTCCACACACACCACCAAATATAAACGACCTGAACAACATATAACTATTAAATCCAGTAATTAAATTTGCAGTTATGAAATGTATTATGTCATTTATGATATATATATATATATATATATATCCTACGCATTATAAATTATTATTAAATTATTATTAAAAAACCAATCAATTTTTTTAATGTAGATTTATTCTTCAAAAATATATTTACTCCAAAAATGATTTTTATTAATTTTCTAATAAAATATAATAATTAGTTTAAAAAAAATAAAAAAAATTGTTAAAATTAAATTCATTTTTTAAATTATAATATTTAAATTTACATAGGATGAGGTTTTTTTAAAAAAATATTAATTTCTTTGTGAATAGTGAAATATAAATTTTTTTTAAAGCAAGTAATTTCATTCTAGTAAATTAATTAATATAAAATCTCCAATATATTTTGAATATTATTAAATATAATATAAATATATTTTTTATTACTTAATCTAATTAATCATTTATAAATCAAATTTATAATGTATTTAATTATGGTTTTATTTTTCTGTTAAGAAATAAGTTATTCTTAAAACTTTTTTAGTGTGAAAAATGATTCTCAATTTTGATTAATTAAATAAATAAATAATAAGGTATGATATAAATAAAATTTAATGATAATATATATGTAAAAATTAATTTTCTTTCCTACATTTATTATTATTATTATTATTAAAATTAATGAAAAATCATATTTTCTGCGAAATTACACTTCATGGAAACCTTCTATTTCATCGTCTGTTTGAGTTTGTTATTAAATTAAATTTTCTATAGAATTGTTAATTGAATTTTTTAATAATGGATTATATATTTATATTAATAGTAATTTATATTTTCTAATAACATTGATTTTACTTTTGATCACAATGAATAATGTAAGCATTAAAAATTAATTAGCTCCGTTAAGGTAAAAAGGAATTTATTGAGGGGTTAATCTCAAATGATAAGGTTTATGATAACCTAAAAACTATGATGAAATATATTTTATGGAAATATTTATACCTTATAGTGTCTATGGATCACTAATCATCTATTTCTAATTCTATTATCTTTTTTTAACAGGGATACAACTTTTTATTTTCAAAAACAACAACAGTGCAATTCCCCTCACTTATAAAAGGTCACACCCCATCCTCTCCTTTTCAAACATTAAAATAGATTTCTAATTTCCAATACCATTAAAAATCTTTACCTACTATTAAAAATCATATAACCAAAATTTTTATTATAAATCTATACTAATAAGGCATTATGTTCTTGTATGAGGAGGTTTCCCAAAGAAGAGGTATAGTGTTGTACTGTCCGTATTTATTTTAATTTCTTCTTCCAACTCATTAAAATAATTTTCAATTATAATTATATAATATATTCTATTTAAAAATATTTTACTATATTAATTTCATAAACCATGTTAATCTTCTATTCTATTAAATGCGATAAGAAATCATCTTTCATGTGTATGACAAACAACCACCTCACAAACTGATTTCATTAATTTTTCATCATCACCTCTCACAACATATTGAAATTATGGATTTTATATATATATATATATTAATAAAATATGTATACTTATGGAGGTATTATAACACATATACCTTCTTAATTTCAATTTCATAGGGGACATGAAAATGTCGCTCATGTGCACAATGGACTACCGACTCACGAAGTGATGTGATTCATTTTTCACTAATGTATTTCATAGAATGTTATAAGGATAGATTTAAAAAATATATATTATATACATTAAATATCAATATTCATGAAATATTAATCACTCTAAAAATATAATATATCTATTTATTTCAAACACATAAAAATGATTTCATCGTTTGTGTACTGATAGACTTCCACCTCCACACTGTGATGTGATTATTTGTTCAATTCCACATAAATAAAATGATATATATAAATATATTTATAAAAATATATGTTAAATATTATATAATTATTATTCTTGAAATTGAATATATTACTTACCACTTTTCCGTAATGATATTTGATAAATAGAAACATTACTCATGTGTACGTATTGCTTATCGTCTCTATAATCACAATGTAGTTAATTTATCATAAACTTTATCCATGATATTTTTTTAAAATAATAATTGATGTATTAAATTTATAATTTATTAATGATTATTATTCATCATATGTTGAAATAATTACCACTTAGACCAATAGTTATCTTATAAAAGTAATTTTGACACATATGCCAAATATCATCGAAACACCCAATGTAAATATAATTGATTATGTAATTAAATATAACATGTTAATAAGTGAAAATAAAATTAATAAAAAAATTAAAATCTTATCAATAAATTAAATCATTAAATTAATTTTATTATTGAGGAAGTAAATGGATGTGTGTGATAATTCATATTCAAGGTAAGGGACCTCATCTCAATTTCCATTCATGGAAGAGTTTTTTTTGTTATGAACCAATATTTTTTTATGAGGTTTATTTAAACATATTTTTAAATATTATATCATCAATTTATTTATTTTCAAGATAAATAATGTTTTTTAAATTTAATTCTTTCAGGGGTATTATGATTCAATTGTTTCTGATGTGATAAGGGGGTTTTCTTTAGAAAATACACTTTTAGTGTTTTCCATCAAAATTCATTTTTCATCCATATATATTTTTTTAAAATGGTTTCATGAAAGTATTCAAATAACATTATAGTTTTATAGAGGTCATGTTTTTCTTTTAATGAACATGTTTTAAATAAAATATTATTTTTTTATTGAAAATTAGTTTTTAAAATAAAATGGTATTTTGATATTCAAATGTGTTTTTCATATTTTTTGAAAACAATTCTTCAATTATTTTATGATGAAAATGTAAATTTCTAAATTTTTTATTTTTGAATGGGTACTTGAGCATTGTATATGAGAAATGGGTGATCTCGATATAGCTTATAAGAAGGGTAGATCCCCATTGTGGCCCATGAGCAAGATCTATATATCTTATACAAAGGTGTGATCCCCATTATTGATCACGAAAAATAGTTGAGCCTGATATAGCTTTTAAAAACGGTTGATCCCCATTATACCTCCTATGTGAGACTGATATAGCTTATATGATGGGTGCGATAAATTTTTTCCATCCAATGCATTGGGTAAGGATTATATTTGAAGTAATCCTTATGTTTATTAAAATTAAAATGGTTTTGAATGTGTTTTGTGAATATGATGATCAATGTTGACAACAAAAGTTTTTTTATTAATATACATGGGTTTTAAAAACTACATTTGGGAAAAATTGGTGTTTTTTCATGTGAAAATATTTTATTTCATATACTCAAAACATTTATTATATGGGAAAATATTAAATTATTTATCGTGTTTATCATGACAATAACAATTTTCATTCATTTTATCTCCCTTACTACAATTTTTTGTGCTCATCCCTTGTTTTTAATTTTTTTCACATTTTATAAGAATGGGTAAGGGAAAAGAAGAATTCAAGTGAATATAATTAAAATTTCCTATGAAAATAAATCAGGATTTATTTTAAAAGTTATATATTATTGGAAAAATAGATAATAAAATGATGTGTCCACTTTTTTTATAAGGTTTTTTATGTATGAGTTTTGACCTAGTTATCTAAAACAATAAAGCTAAAAAGGTCTGTAATGTGAAAGATGGCGAATTCTTACATAAAACCCAAGATTTTTTTCTGGTTACAAAAATTTACTTATATAAACATACCTACGATGTGATATTCCCTGTAGCTTTGTATGTGTCTTATATTATTTCCAGTATAAGATCATGAATCATGAAAAATATACAAATTTTAAATAAAATAATTTAAAATGTATTATTAATACAATGAATTAATAATTTAATGATATGTTTATACTAAAATCTAGCCTTTAGTATTTTTTTACTTTTCATTCAAAATTATTCTAAAAATAAATCTTACAACATAGTATCCATATTCTATGAATCCTTCTTTAATATGACTGTTATGATTAAAATTAATTTATGAATTCAAAATAACATTATAAGTTTTAATAGCCAAATTATGCTAATTATAAATGAGAAGTCACTTTTTCCATTAAATATTTGATATTTTTTTTATGTTGTGTCACTTAAAAAATATCTTTACATATTTTAAACTGATAGGTATAAAATAAATTTAAATTTAATTATAATATAAAAATGTATAAAAAAATTAAACATACATGTTCAGTAAAATGATAAAATTTTCTCTTGTATCACCATGAATATGTCACGACCCCCTCCCACCAAAGACGCCCCTCCTGGTCTGGAAATGGTGAAAGGAAGATAATGACCCACAAGTCCTACCTCCAGTAGGCCCCGGAGTGGAGACTAGCACCAAGGGTATGAGTTTTCAAAAAATATGGGAGGCATTACACTTTTTATTATTTATGATCGGGAAATAGGATGAGTCAAACACCAAAAGAAATAAACAAGTGAATGGAAATAAACCCAAACCAATCCCACATGCATGTTTAAACAATTTTGAAAAAATGTACAAGTACAAAAAAGCTCAAAAGTACAATACCAAAAGAATCGGCAGTATAGAAAACTGCAACAACTCCAATTGTCCTGGATAGTAGGGTCCCGCACGACCCTGGTAGTCCTCCTGAAAACTGAATTGTAAACGTAGGGTGAGCATATAAGTATACTCAGTATGGAAACCTAAAGTACTCATGCACAAGTGGGGAGACATCATAATGTCCCGTGAGAACAACAGAAGAAACCGAAACCTAACAAGGAATTATATCCACCCAACCTCACCAGCCAAGCTCAACAAAAGAACAAAACAACATGTAGTAGTTGTATATAAGAACAAGCGTATTGGGTACCCCGCACAATTTCTCACTAGTTAGTTTCTCTTCTTAACAACGAACGTCCTGACGCTACCACACTCTTCCCATCCGCACACACCTGGGCCTCACAAGCACATATCCCTCCCGCACACACCTGGGACTCACAACTACATATGCCTCCCACACACAACTGGTCCTCACAACCACGTATCCCTCCCACACACACCTGGACCTCATCCCTAAGATTATTTGAAAAAAAAGTAAACCTTCCCCAATAGTCTTTGGGCTAAAACCCCCCCAATCTAAACCTACTCGAAGTGTCTTGGGTGTAAGGTTTCTTCAGTCCATCACAACCTATAGAGGAAGGAGCAGGAAGGAGCTAGTAACTATGGGGAAAACAAACTCTCCCATGAAATGGGAGTGTTCGGCACTAAGTGATCAACATGGGTGGGGTGCGACATAACACAAAGATACAAATATAAATATATATACCAAACACATAGCCCAACCTATGGCTTCTAAATAGAGAAACTGAGCACGTGCCTTGGCACTGCTATTTTGAAGCATGCATACAACAAACAACCCCAACCCCATTTAGGTTTTCATGTTTCAAAATAAATAGTATTATTTCTTTAACTGCTGAGAAATTAACCACATCCTACCACATCAATTTTTTGTAAAACATATCCCTGCCATCCACTAATCAAGTTAGGAAAACACAAGCACCACAAACAATTCCCTTCTTATTTACCAACCAACCCTATTGATTATTATTCCTGCTCCATTACTATGTCCCACCAATCATTAGCTCTTCCACTTTTATTTATTAACCACAACCCAAATTTTGATCACATTTAAACCCATCCCTGCAGCCCCGCTACCAACCACCATAACCAAAAACACACCGAAAATCATACATCATCATCCCTTGATACCATTTAATGCAGCCCCAATGCCCATCACCAACATAGCATTCACACCAACCCATAATGAATCCAACCATAGCCCCACTGCACCCCCGATCCACAACAACCTACAAAACACTTCCTTCACATAAATAAAACCTAACCATCGCCCACATGTTTATTATTTCAGTTTTTTCAGCAGAGGTGATCACACAAGGGTTCTAGTTATTTATTTAATCATCCAAATTTATGTTATTATCCAATTCTTACATTCCACAACGTTTCCATTCATAAATGGTCTAGAAAGACAGGACAACATATAATTGCGCAAGTAAAGTCCCCCAATGACTGTGATTTTCAGTATGCATAAGCTTATTCAATTCACAACATAACAATAGGATAAATAAAGATAAACATAATAACTTTCCCATCCCAATTCCTTAAGACAGTTATTATCTTTATTAAACTGGTTCAAAAGTGTTTCACGTAACCAAGAGGACACCCACACCACATGATGCACAATCTAGAGAGATGAAGATGACATTCCTACCTCCTCATGTTCTGATCACAACGCTCCCCCAGATCAACTTTAAAAGACGTTTGTCGGTGTCCGTCACTTCTGTCAAATCCCAAAAAAACCTCCTCGGGTGGATGTTGGGAATGAAATGCCAAAAGGAAGACAACTGATCCAAGGTTAGATGTTTCGCCTCATTGTTATGATCCCGTGGCCACTGACGGATCGTAAATCGGAGCTCGGACGAAGATGTTATGGAAGAAAAGATCCTTAAAGTCTCTTGGGAAAGCTCTTCTTAAAGGAATGGGGAGGAGATGAGTTATTTTAAAAGGAGGAGAGGACCCCTCCTTTTATAGGTGAGAAAATCAAAAGTACATGGCGTGTACTTCCTAGTACACAGCGTGTACTTGGCCATTTCACCCGGTCACCATGCGGCTTCCGACACGGCCTTCAACGCAGAACGCAACCGTTGACTGGTCAACACATGGTTTGAGGGTAACACGTATGCGGGGAGGGACTACACGACATGTAGTATGGGATAAATGGAATTTACCCATTTATTTTACGTGGCAAGGACATGACATCAACACAGCACACGATCTTTGACTGGTCAACACACGACATGAGGGTAACGCGTATGCGGGGAGGGACTACACAACGTGTAGTATGGGATACATGGCGTGTACTCATTTATCTCACACAGTGAGGACAAAGCCTTCAACACAGGGTATACCTGGCGAGGGGGTACACAGCGTGTACTCACACTACCTGGCATGTACATACTAAATTCCGGAAAGTGTGGGAAATGTCCATTTTACCCTCCAGAACACTTCATAAACTTCTCTTTGACTAAGGAATGGGCCGGAGAGGTCCAGGACATTACATCCAATACCTATTAAAACATTATTGTCCCTGAGAATTCAAAAGCCAACCTAGAGAAACCAAACAAGATACCTCTTAGGGCTCTCGGTATAACAAGGAATCATGCAACAACCCTAATCATTTGTGTTAGGAATTCCTTCTCCTATGTCAAGATATTATCCCGTTTAGGCGGCACTGACTCTCCTGCACGAGTTAATCGCATCCTCATTAATGCGTCTTGATTAAGTATTGGGTCTTCCAACTTCCATACATTAGGATTTTTCAACATAAACTACCCCCAACACCGTACAACCAACAATCTGCCCGAACATGTGGTTTGGGAAAATTCCTTCTCCTATGTCGAGATATTATCCGCTTTAGGTGGCACTGACTTGACCGCATGGGTTCAATCGCATCTACATTAATGCATCTCGATTAAGGATCAAGTTTTTCCCTTTCCCCACACATCCGAACATGTTACACTCTTCCAAAGAAAAAGGAAACAAAACGTCTCACAACCGATAAGCCAAGAATTCCATATATAAAAGGTACATAGTATAACATCAAAACAAAGCTCAGAAGAACAAACAAAACACAAGTAAAAACAACTCCGGGTACTAAGCGAGCATTTGGGCCTGCTGCTCCCAAGTGCTATCCTCGAGGCCGCCATGCCTCCATAACACACGAACCAAGGCTATGGTTCATCCACGGAGCACCTTCTTTTTACAATCATCGATTCTGACAGGTCGTTCCTCATAGGTCACGTCGCATCCCATATATATCTCTCCCCAGTCGATAACGTGAGAGTCATGGTGTAAGTATCGACGAAGCTGGGATACATGGAGGACTTCATGAACCTTCTCCAACTGAGGTGGTAAGGCTAGCTGATATGCCACCTCACTGACTGGCCTCAGCACCTCGTAAGGTCTGATGAACCTAGAAGAGAGCTTACTCCTTTCCCAAACCTCCTCTAACCCGGTCGAGGGGAAACCTTCAAGAACACATGATATACCACCTCGAACTACAAGGGCATCCTTCGACGACCAGCATAAGACTTTTGTCGATCCTGAGCCGCTTTCATCCTCTCATGCACAAGCTTGACTTTCTATGTGGTGCTCTGTACTACCTCTAGCCCAAGATATCTGGTCTCACCAACATCTACCCAGAAAATGGGTGAATGTCATGGTCATCTATACAAAGACTCAAACGACGTCATTCCAATAGTAGAGTGGAAGCTGTTTGGTAAGAAAACTCTACTAAAGGCAAGTGTCGCACCCATGATCCTACCAAATCCAGAAGGCATTCTCGTAGAATGTCCTCCAATGTATGGATTGTCCACTCTGTCTTCCCATCAGTCTGGGGGTGGAAAGTAGTTCTAAGGCGTATCTGGGTGCCAAAAGCATGTTGTAACCCCCTCCAGACTCATGAGGTAAACAGAGTATCCCAATCTGAGACGATAGTCTTCGGAACTCCATGAAACTGCACCACCTTATCTACGTACCTCTGTGCTAAGGTACTCACCAGGCCTAACTCCATAATTGCTAAGAAGTAAGATGGTTTCATCAGTCAATCCACCACTACCCAGATAGCATCATAACCACCCTCAGGTCTAGTTAGTCCTATGATGAGGTACATCGAGATTTCATCCCACTTCCACTCGGGGACTTCTAAAGGATGAAACAATCCACTAGGAACACGATGTTCATCCTTCACTTGCTGACACACTAGGAATTTAGCTACAAACTCCGCCACTTCCCATTTCTCCACGGGCTAATAAAATTGTTCCCTCAGGCCTTAGTACATTTTTGAATCTCCCGAATGTACCGCCAAGGCTAAGCTATGGAAGTCACCAAGAACTCCCTCATGCATCGCCTCCTGAACAAACAACCTTCTATTGAAAAGCATCTGATGTCGTCTGTCCTTTGACTATCCTTCTGAAGTGTTTCCCTAATCGACACAATCACACATCACATCCACCTCGGAGTCCCCGCACTGAGACTCTTCCACCTGCTGCAACAAGGAGGACTGCAATGTCATCTGAAACAAACAACCTCTAACACCTTCTACCCTTGAATCCAAGTGTAGGTAATCTAACTCTGCCATCGCTTTCTAGGCATCAGTGGATTCCCAAACCACTTCCTTATGCGACTTCCTGCTTAGGGAATCATCCACGACATTGACCTTACCTTCAGTGTAAGAGATCTTGACATCATAGTCTTGGAGAAACTTGGCCCATCTCTGCTTCCGTAAGTTCAGGTCACACTAAGAGAAGATATAACATAAACTCTTGTGATCTGAGAAGACCAAAAAGCACTCCCCAAAGTTGTAATGTTTCCAAAACTTCAGTGTGAAAACTTATGTTGTAAGCTCTAGGTCATGGGTGGCATAGTTACGCTCATGGGGGTGCAACTGCCTAGACCCATAACAGATCACACCCTTCTACTACATCAGTACGCATCCGAACCTAAGGAAAAAATCATCACAAAACACCTCATATAACAACCCTTTATCTAGAAACCTGAGTGTCGGTGCACTGACCAACTTCTCCTTCTGGTCCTCAAAATCTTTCTGGCACTGCTCGCTTCATAGGATGACCTGGTTCTTCATAGTCAAAGCCGTCAATGGAGCAGTAACTCAAGAGAAGTCTGAAATTAACCTCCGATAATAACCTTCCAACCCCAAGAAACTACAAAATTCTGCCACACTCTTGGATGCCTCCAAAGAAACAACTCCCTCCACCTTCGACGGGTCCACTAACACTCCATGATGAGAGACTACATTTCCAAGGAAGTGTACTTATTGTGTCAAGAACTTACACTTCCACAATTTCCCATAAAGATGGTGGTGTCGAAGGACTTCCAAGACTTCACTGAGACGCTCAATGTGCTCCTCCTCTCATCTTGAGTAGATAAGGATTTCATCGATAAACACAATGACGAGCCGGTCTAGAAACTCTCGGAACACAAAGTTCATAAGTCCAATGAACACATCTGGTGCATTCGTAACTCCAAACGACATCACTACAAACTCGAAGGGCCCATACCTGCACCTAAAAGCTGCTGAGACCCGAAACTTGAAGTACATTGACATTACATTACTTTTGCAGCATACTTAATACATAACAAAAACAGTCACACAAATATCGTAATAGTTTAGTGTCTTTGGAAACTTGGAATATAAACTTCTAATCATGTTAAAAGATCTTCAACAACTCCCATAACGATATTACCCTTTTTGTTTCCTTACCTAAAACCTTTCTTTATTTCTTGGGGAAAATAAAACATAAAAAGGGTGTGCTCAAATTCTCATTATGGGTAAACATAGAGAACATAAAACAATCCATAAACATTTGAAAGAAAAAACTTAAACATGAAATTTAAACCTCAAAATCTTGATAAAAGACATAAATCGTGGAGGTACATAAGGCATATATCATAATGGAACATCAATCACGATAAATTAGCATGGGAATAAAACAAGTAATTGTGGTAACCATTCAGCACTTGTTATGATTTCCATAGTAGCCGAGGCATTACTGCCAAGACCATCTTAGTGGACAAAGTCCCTTTCTAAATCGAGTTCACTCCTCGTTTCCGTCCTGTAACACTGAACCGGATTAACTTACCATTCCATCCATGTCTATATCATGAGATATAAATCATTACCCAATAAATTGGAGGGAGATATAGGTCCCACCCATCTCATAATTAAATCATTCTTACTTGTGCCACAAAATAAACATACATCATTCATAATAACCCAATGAATAAAATGGGTTTCATAAACATCATCCCATCATCAAATAATCCATAAAAAAGAAATGGATATCATTTCATAATGATAAAAGTGAAACCATGTAAATCATAGAGACATGATACTTGAAACATACACATCTGAAATAATGTCATCTTAGATAATAAATGGTTTTGATAAAACATTTCAAATGAATTCTTGAGCAAAATCTCCTTTCTTCTTCAAAATCATTCTATTTTCACAAAATTTCATGCAATTTTAAAAGGAATGGATTTTTTTGAAAATATTCATGAAATATTTTGGAGTAATCCTCATGAAAATAAGACTTTATAAATCCGTAAAAATCCTTTCAAGTCGTGTAAGTTAAAAAAACATTCTTCTCTTACTTTTTCAGAAAAGTCAAGAAAGTACCTTGTAAAAGAAAGACGCCATACATACCATGTACTAATAGTAAAAAATGGGTAAAAAGTACATTAAAGATACATGAAACCATTTTTAGGAAACATGGACATGGATGAGAACAATAACCCCAGTAAATACATACGAATAAACAATCTCAGATAAGAACGAGATTGGGAAAGTTATCCCTTACCTTAGGTCTGATATGCTTCATAAATATCCGAACCCCCTGTATAATGATTTAAATAATGTTATTGACTTATTACATAATCATATTCATTGTTATGATATCATATATGGTTCACTTATGACTTTATATTACCAGTTCATTTGTAAATTCCATGTTAAAGAGCGTTTTGGGTAAAATCGTATCATTTGTCGTCCGTGTTTTGACTTGTAATTATTCATATGATTACTTAGATCATGATTACATAATTCCAGAATATAAAACTTGATTTATATATAATATATATTCAGAATATACATATATATAATATATTGATAAATGGAAATAAATACACCGTTCATGGAGACGGTAGGTCGTACATACGCATGAACGTTGTTTTTGTTTCCTCATTGAATTGAATTGAATTAATTGGATGACATACATATATATATATATACATAAATCCAGTATCATAATTATGTAATATATTTCATGATTACTTATTATATATACTTTAAAATCATTCATGAATGGTTAATCATTGAGAATGAATCTCATCGCGTCGTGGAGATGGTAATCCGTACGTACGCACGAGCGATGATATCGTTCCCATATTTATTGAATCGAATTGGATTGAATGATCTAATATCATAGAATTAGTATGATTTTATAATTATAATAAGTATTTATTTTTTACACCATTATTCCCATCCACGTAAGGTGGTGGTGGAAAAACAGATTACACCACGACGTGGAGACGGTATTCTGTACGTACACACACGCGATGATTTCATTTTCCTTAGGATGGATAGAAGGTAAAATAGGGTTGTTTAATATTTATAATAACATATCCATATATGAGGGATACTGATGTTATTACATCATAATTAAACAACTAATGAAGAGGGAGTAGAAGAAGAATGGAACATGAAGAAAACGGAAGAAGGTATTACCTCTTTCTCAATGTGCCTCCTTTAATCTTTCACTTAGGGCACTAAAATTGGACTTTAAAGAAGACCAGGACCTCTAAGATGATTCTAGGGAAGTGGAGAAGAGAATTTGGCAGGGTTTGGCCGCACATGAAGGCTCAAATTGGTGTGAGGAGGAGAGGGAGAAGGTGCCCTTTTATAAGGGAGGAGAGGGGCACCTTTGGAAATATAAGAAATATTAGTTTATATTAAATCCCAAGCCCAGTTAAAAACATCCAAAATGACTCATATTTGAATATTAGATGAGATAGGGTTGTAATCTCATTATAAAATAAAATTTATACATGTTAGGAATTTATTTTAAAAATTATCAACTTCATTTATCCTTATTTATCAATTTTATTTTATTTGTGGTAATAATATTCTAAATTTTAAATTATTATAAATAATTACATATGTGTTCTAAATTTTCCATAATTTGACACTTTATGACATTTTAGACCATATAAATTTTAATTTATAATTTTGTAAATATTTTTTTTTTGGTTTTTAAACAATTTTATAATATGTTATTTTTATTAAATAACAATTGTGTCAATTTTGACACTATTCATTGATTTGAATTTAAATAAACAATATACAGAAGATATGTTCGAACTAAAACATTTAATAGATTCATAACATGTCGTATTTATCTATAAAATTAGTGGAGCACATTAAATAGTTAATATAATATTTATTTTAATATTTTTAAAACCATTTATTTGATATTTCTCTTAATAAAATAATTTCAACAGCACTATTATGTCACCTTTAATGATAATTATTTAATCCCTAAAATTTCTAAATAAATTCATATAATGTAGATAATTTTATTATATTTCTGGAGACTACTTATATCCAATGTTTCATGAAGTTTATCACTAAACTAAAATTAATATACTTATAAGACTTAAAAAAGTTACATGTTGTCACATTCTTTGGTTTTAATAATAATTAAATTATTTTCATGGAAAAGGTCCATTAAATGAACCTAATCCGGCCCTTAGGTGACATGGGTCTACTTTTAGTCATCAAATAGGATTTCAGAAGGTGTGGGGGTAATTTTATAATCTTATATTTAACCTTAATTATCTGATTTACCTTTAACTATAGTAAATAAAATTTACCGTAGTTACTATTCATAATGTCAAAAAAATAAAATTAGCTTATTAACATAATTTGGACCCACTGATTCCAAATATGGAATCACTTTCTAAAAATTCAAAATACATAAGTTGTAGTAATTAATATAAAATTAATCCCGTAGTCGAAAGAAAACGGGTTTTTGTTTAAAACATTGCAAAAGATTGAATTGTTTTAACCTACGAATTCAAGGTAAAATCAACACTAATGACATAAATTATATTAAATGGTAAAAATATAATCTATTTATACTTTAAAAAAATTCTATATTATAATTTAACCATATAAACTATTACGATGAAAAAAGTTGTTTTAATTAAAATATCTCATGTTTTTACTATTCTTTAAAATATAAAAGTTATCAGAAAAATATAAAAACTTTAAAAAATGTAAATTTTTATATCCTGATTCAAAATAAAAAGTTTATATTGTAAAATTGAAATTATAAACATGTCAAAAACAAGATTTAATGTGGGTGTGCCATTAAAAGGTGGCAAAACTGCATTTTCTTAAAAATACTTATTTTACCTGAAAATTTTATTTTGTTCTCTTAACATGTTCTAGAAAATGTGTAAGATGAATAATAATGTTATAAAATAAAAATGTAGTTAATACTATTCATAACGGCAAGTTTTTGATAATATTATAACTGTATATCTTTGTTTACTGAAACCGAGTATTGCGTACAACACACGCTATCGAGGAAGGTCGCGATTGCGTGTAATGCAAGCCAAGTCAGGGTTTCATGTTGTGAAAGAATACTTCATTGTTTCATATAACAGAATCCAACCATACTTCATTTATACATTGAATATATATATATATATATACACTCAATGTTGCGTAGAATGACTATTAAAAAACAAACTTGAAATTGATTGTAACACAATCTAATAATAGTGTCGTGTATACTTCAGGTTAATACAGTGTGGCGCATAGCACAAGATAATCTTATTGTAGCATAAAACAAATTAAATCAAATAAATTAAAAATAATACTTATCATAAAATATCGGGTTGTTACATTCTACCCCACTTAAAATGAATTTCTCCCTCGAAATTCGTCGGGGTTATACATGATTTTCCAGTTAAAGGTTTCTTTAATTGCAACACACATCTTAAAATGAAATAGCAAAACATAACTTTAAAAAAACTAAAGTATGAAATGTAACAGTTACCCAAAATAACTCATCACTGGGTTTCCACGTAGGAGAACATAGGTGAAAATTTGGATATGGAAGAAAAATCTAAACATCATGTTCTGATGGAGAGTGGTAGAGAACATGGCTATGAAAAAGCCAAAAATCACAAAGCCATATATTTTCTATGATTTAAGGTACCATCTGATTCATCGGATATAATAGCACAAGGACAACATTTTTGGTTTTCAGGAAGATTTCCCTAAAGATTAAGAAATTGGAATCAGAAGAAATACATTCTTGATTTTGGTATAGTCTCATTGCTGGATGTTCAATGGATAATTTCCATATTATCTATTAAATAAATGAAGTTGAATTTGTCATTCGTGAAGTGTTAGCATATCATTTGATAGAATGATGGGTCATTCCATCTGTCTCAAACAAAATGTTAGAAAAAGTTATCAAAACTACATAAGTCCGTCTATAGTGAGATTAATCATATATGGTTCCTAAAATGGACTTATACTTTATATATCATACAGATTAATATAATAAAACTAGTTTCTACTAAACAGGGACTTCCTATAGGCCAGTGGTAGGTGATAAAGGACTGTTGCACTTCGGTTGTGGGTTTGATTCCCACAGCCTTGTCTGACGCGATGGGTTGTCGCCCGTCCTGCAGGTTGTCCTTTTTCTAAAACTACATTACTATAACATCCCATTAATAATATTGAAAAAAAGTTCTATCCTTAAAAAATACTAACTTATGTCCAACATAATCCATTCTAATCTTTAGGCTTATCTAAAATATTTCGGTCCGAGCTCATAGTATAATGAAATTGATTACTTGAAATGTCACATAACAATCACGTGAATGCCATCATTTATCCCCCTTATATCATAAGATATATCTTTTTGGTAAAATTAAAAACATGTGAATACCTTAATCATGTATTCTATTGAAAAATAAATACCCATTAAACCTTAGTGAATACATGAATGCTGTCAAAAGTTAACTCTTTCCACATACCAAAATCCGAAAATTTCTATATACTCAAACCATGATATGACTTTTCCTTTATTTTAGTCATGAGTTCATGATTACTAGCATATTATTTTCTCTTTATCCCTTCCATATGCACATTTCATCTGCTTTCCAAAAATATTTCAATCACTTTTTCATGGTTACTAGTACCATATAACAATTGAAAACCAATACATAGATATTCCAAAATTACACAATACCATAAATAAGATTCCATGATACTATTTTTGAAATCCTATTACATAAACACTTAATCATTAAACAACATCAATTTCATACTCAACGTCACAAATAGTGATCTCATGAGACTTCCCTTTATCATTTTCTTTAATAGTTTGCTCACGTTGATCATCATTAACCCGTGGATTAGGGCATTTATTAGCATAATGCCCCATTTACTTACACTTGAAGAATTGAAGTGTTGGTGTAGAGTTCTCTGTAGTCTTTTCTCTATTCACATAATTAGCACCCTTATTCCCATTACTTCGACAATAAACTGCTCTATGACCTTCTTTTCCACACTTAAAATAATTTTCTAGTACCTTTTAGGCAATCTCCATCGTGCTTCTTTCCAAAATTTTAACATAAAGAATCATTTATCTTCTTTTCACCATTATTCTGAGATTTCTCCATGAACTCCATCTTTCTTTTCTTGTAAAAACCATGAGATGGATATGTTACACCAACTTCCAGTTATACCATGATTTCACAACACAAAGTTTATTCATAGCTACTAAAGTATCTTATAGCTAATTCCCTTTGAAGACTTGGTTTTAAGCCACTGAAAAATAGATCAACTTTAGATTCAGGTTGGATGATAAATCCATATTCATACCTTGATGGTCTTGTAAAATATTCTTCTTATATACCAACAGATTCATCATCCTTATTCTTAAGCTCATTAAACTCTTTTTACATCTTTGTTGAAAAAATACAAGGGATGTACTTATTGAAAAACAAGTTATTGAACTCGTTCCATTCCATGGACTCATTTTCATCTCTTTGCCTCATATTCTTGATAAGATTCCACCATTGATCAGCATCACCTTCCAAACGATATACTGCTAAGATGACTTTATCATGCTCATAACATTGTAGAACTGAAAATATCTTTTCAATAGTACTAATCCATTGTTCAGCCACTAAGGGATCAGAAGACCCGCTGAATGTTGGTGGACACTTCCGCATGATGGATTCAATAGAATGTTGCTCCTTTTTCTGCTCATTTTGAAGTCTAGAAAGATTCATAACATGTCTAAGTATATAAATAAGATTTTTCCCTCCATCCCCAATGACATTGGTTTGGTCAGGAGGACAATCATTACATTGTCCATTACATTGATCAACACGGTTCTTTCGGGTTCCAGCCATCGTCTAAAACCCAAAAATAATTGTGTGAGAGGAAAATACCATTCTAGGGAAAACAACATAATAAATGGGGAGTACCTTCAATATCTAACATCTTAGGTTTAATTCTAAGTTCTTTAGTGCAATTCTATGACCATAACCTATACGTATACTTAACCTTAGGGACATCCCCAAACATACCTTAGAAATATCTCTAGGGATTTCACTAAATTTTTTGCATCCTAGTTTCCAATGGTTAACTAAACCTTTACTCTGGTACCAACTGTAGTGGCCTGAAGCATGACGTACATGGACATTACATTACTTTTGCGGAATACTTAATACATAAAAAAAACAGACACACAAGGATCATAATAGTTTAGTGTCTTTGGAAACTTGTAATATAAACATATAATCATGTTGAAAGATCTTGAACAACTCCGATAATTATCTTCCCCTTTTTATTTCCTTACCTAAAACCTTTCTTTATTTCCTAGGGAAAATAAAACATAAAAAGGGTGAGCTCAAATGCTCAGAAAGGGAAAACATAGAGAACATAAAACAATCCATGAACATTTGAAATCAAAAACTTGAACATGAAATTTCAACATCAAAATCTTGAGCAAAGACATAAATCGTGGAAGTATTTAAGGCATATATCATAATGGAACATCAATTACGATAAAATAGAATGGGAATAAAACACGTAATTGTGGAAACCATTCAACACTTGTTATGATTTCCATAGTAGCCAAGGCATTGCTTCCAAGACCATCTTAGTGGACAAAGTCCCTTTCTGAATCGAGTTCACTCATCATTTCAGTCCTGTAACACTGAACCAGATTAAATTATCGTTCCAGCCATGTCTATCTCATTAGGTATAAATCATTACCCGATGCATTGGAGGATGATATAGTTCCCACCCATCTCATAATGAAATCATTCATACTTGTGCCACAAAATAAACATATATCATTCATAATAACCCAACGAATAAAATGGTTTTAATAAACATCATCCCATCATCACATAATCCATATAAAAGAAATGGATATCATTTCATAATAAGAAAATTGAAACCATGTAAATAATAGAGACATGATACTTGAAACAAACACATATGAAATAATGTCATCTTAGATGAAAAATGGTTTTGATAAAACATTTGAAATAAATTCTTGAGGAAAATATACTTTCTTTTTCAAAATCATTCTCTTTTCAGAAAATGTCATGCAATTTTTAAAGAAAAGGATTTTTTGGAAAATAGTCATGAAATATTTTGGAGGAAAATTCATGAAAATAAGTATTTAAAAAACCATAAAAATCCTTTCATGTCGTATAAGTTAAAACAACATTCTTCTCGTACTTTTGTCGGAAAAGTCAAAAAAGTACTTTGTAAAATAAAGATTCCATAAATACCATGTATAAATGTAAAAAATGGATAAAAAAGACATTAAACATACATGAATCCATTTTTAGGAAACATGGACATGGATGAGAACAATAACCCCAACAAATACTTACGAATAAACAATCTCGGATAAGAACAAGATTGGAAATGTTATCCCTTACCATAGGTCCGATATGCTTCGTACGTATCTGAACCCCCTGTATAATGATTTAAATAATGTTATTGACTTATTACAGAATCATATTCATTGTTATGATATCATATATGGTTCACTTTTGACTTTATATTACATGTTCTTTTGTAAAATCCATGTTAAAGAGCGTTTTGGGTAAAATCTTTTCATTTGTCGTCCGTGTTTTGAATTGTAATTATTCATATGATTACTTAGATCATGATTACATAATTACAGAATATAAAACATGATTTATATATAATATATATTCATAATATACATATATATAATAGATCTATAAATGGAAAGAAATACATCGTTCATGGAGATGGTAGGCCGTACGTACGCATGAACGTTGTTTTCGTTTCCTCATTGAATTGAATGGAATTAATTGGTTGACATACATATATATATATATTCATAAATCCAGTTTCTTTATTATGTCATATATTTCCTTATTACTTGTTATATATACTTTATAATCATTCATGAATGGTTAATCATTGAGAATGAATCTCATCGCGTCGTGGAGACGGTAATCCGTACGTATGGACGAGCGAGGATATCATTCCCATATTTATTGAATCGAATTGGAGTAATGATCTAATATCTTAAAATCAGTATGATGTTATTATAATCATATGTATTTATTATTTACACCATTTACCCATCCAAGTAAGGTTGTGGTGGAAAAACAGATTACACCACGTTGTGGAGATGGTATTTCGTACGTACACATGCGCGGTGATTTCATTTTCCTTAGAATGGATAGAAGGTGAAATAGGGTTGATTAATATTTATAATAAAATATATGTATATGAGGTATAATGATGTTGTTACCTCATAATGAAACAACTAAAGAAGAGGGAGTAGAAGAATAATGGAACTTGAAGAAAACGGTAGAAGGTATTACATCTTTCTCAAAGTCCTTCATTTAAACATTCTCTTAGGGAAATAAAATTGGTCTTTTAAGAAGACCATGACCTCTAGGATGTTTCTAGTGATGTGGAGAAGATAATTTGGTAGGGGTTGGCCGAGATTGAAATCTCAAATTGGTGTGAGGGGGAGAGGGAGGAGGTTCCCTTTTATAAGGGAGGAGAGGGGCACCTTTGGAAATATAAGAAATATTGGTTTATATTAAATCCCAACCCCACTTATAAACTTCCAAAATGACTCATATCAGAATAATAGATGAGATAGGGTTGTAATATAATCAAAAAATAAAATTTAGACATGTTAGGAATTTAATTTAAACATTATCAACTTGATTTATCCTTATTTATCAATTGAATTTTATTTGGGGTAATAATATTTTAAATTTAAAATTATTATAAATAAATACATATGTGTTGTTAATTTTCCATAATTTGTCACTTTATGACATTTTAGACCATATAAATTTTAATTTTTAATATTTTAAATATTTTTGTGATTTTTATACAATTTTATAATATGTTATTTTTATACAATAACAATAGTGTCAATTTTGACCCCATTCATTTATTTGAATTTAAATAAACAATATACAGAATATATGTTCGAACTAAAAGATTTAATATATTCATAACATGTCATATTTATCTATAAAATTAGTGGAGAACATTAAATAGTTCATATAATATTTATTTTAATATCTTTAATATCATATATATGATATTTATCTTAATAAAATAATTTCAACATCACTATTATGTCACCATTAATGATAATTATTTTATCCATAAAAATTATAAATAAATTCATATGATGTATATAATTTTATTATATTTATGGGGACTAATTATATACTAAGTTTCATGAAGTGTATCACTAATCTAAAATTACAATACTTATAAGATTTACGAAAGTGACATGTTGTCACTCTCTTTGGTTTTAATAATAATTAAATTATTTTCATTGAAAAAGTCAATTAAATGAATATAATCTTACCCTTAGGTGATATGTGTCTACTATTAGTCAAGAAATAGAATTTTTTTAGGTCTTAGGGTACTTTTATAATCTTATATTTATCCTTAATTACCCGATTTACCTTTAAGTATGGTAAATAAAATTTACCGTAGTTACTATTCATAATGCCCAAAAATAAAAAGTAGCATATTAACATAATTTGTACCAACTGATTCCAAATATTGAATCCATTTTTCAAAATTCAAAACACATAAGTTGTAATAATTAATATAAAATAAATCCCGTTGTCGAAAGAAAATGGGTTTTTCTTTAAAACATTGAAAAAGATTGAATTGATTTAACCTACAAATTCATGGTAAAATCAATTATAATGAAATAGATTATATTAAATGGTAAAAATATATTCTATTTATACTTTAAAACCATTAAATATTATAATTTAACCATATAAATTAATACGATTTAAAAAGTTGTTTTTAATTAAAATATAGCGTGTTTTTACTATTCATTAAAATATGAAAGTTATCAGAAAAATATCAAAACTTTATCCAATGTAACTTTTTATATCCTGATTCAATATAAGAAGTTTATTTTCTAAAATTGAACTTATATACATGTCAAAAACTAGATTTAGTGTTGGTTCTCCATTAAAAGGTGGCAAAACTGCATTTTTTGAAAAGTACTTATTTTACCCGAAAAATTTATTTTGTTCTCTTACCATGTACTAGAAAATGTGTAAGATGAATAATAATGTAATAAAATTTAAAATTTAGTTAATACTATTCATAACGGCGAGTTCGTGATAATATTATAACCATATATCTTTGTTTAGTGAAACCTGGTATTGCGTACAACACACGTTATCGAGGAAGGTCGTGATTGCGTGTAATGCAAGCCAAGTTAGGGTTGGGTGTTGTGAATGAATCCATCATTGTTTCGTATAACAGAATCGAACCATATTTCATTTATACAGTGAATATATATATATATATATACACACACTCAATGTTGCGTAGAATGACTATTATAAAACGAACTTGAAATTGATTGTAACACAATCTAAGAATAGTGTTCCGTATACTTCAAGCTAATACAGTGTGGCATATAGAACAAGATAATATTGTTGTAGCATAAAACACATGACATCAAATAAATTAAAAATAACATTTATCATAAAATATCGGGTTGTTACAAAATCTATCTTTGAGATGTAATTGTCCTTCACCCTCAGCTGATGATATCCAGATCGTAGATCAATCTTAGAAAACCAACATGCTCCCTTCAGTTGGTCGAAGAGATCATCTATCCATGGAAGGGGGTAACGGTTCTTGACCGTTACCTGGTTCAACCTTCAGTAGTATATGCATATCTTGAGACCACCATCTGCCTTCTTCACCAAAAAAATGGAGCAACCCATGGCGACACGCTGGGTCGATCAGAACCCTTCTCCATCAGACCGTCAATTTGAATCCTCAACTCCCGCAACTCCAAAGGTTCCATCCGATAAGGGGCCATCGAAATCGGACAGGCACCAGTCTGTAAGTCTATCCCAAACTCAACATCACGTCAGGGGGGGGGTTAGAGTCACAACCTCCTCAGGAAAAAAATTGAGGAACTCCCTAACAACCTCTGGGACATCCATCATCTCTATATCATCTGAAACCACTTTTAATCCTCCTAAGAAGGAAAGGAGAGTATTAATGTGATGGATCCCCACCTGATAGCTCCTCTCACCAACACAAGATACATGATTCCCATCCTCATCGGAGAAGATGACCCTTCTCCAGAAGAAGTCGATAACGACACTAACAGAAAACATCCATTCAATGCCTTGGTTGACATTGTATAGCTGCATCTGTAGCTGAAGAAGATCCCCACTAGATCGATATGGTCCCAACGTCAGTCCACATCCCCAGAAAACACAAGAAATGTTGGTATGACCTCCAAATGGTGTACTCATCACCAGGGGTACGGAAAGACTCTCTACGTCTAGACCCAAAGTGTAGGCTAGACCGGGTGCAATAAAGGAGTAAGAAGCTCCTCAAACGAACAAAGCAGAAATGAGAGTGCTGAACAAAAAAATCAGACCTCGTACCACCTCTGGTCCGGCTGGAGCTATCAACTCTACTGCGTGCAACTGTCCACGCCCAGATCCTCTGCCTCCCTAATGTCGACCACCTCCCCGACCATGCCCTAGTCAAGGTCCCCGAGGAGCACCCTGAGGTCGGCCTCCTCCTGCAATGTCTGCCCTCGGAAGAGCAGGGTCCTGCGGCTGCTGGAAGGGCCTCCCTAGAAACTGGTGCTGCTGAGGCGGGCGTTGGACCTACCCACCTCTACCATAGTGAGCTCGGGTCGTGTACTGAATCTGAATGTGCCTGAAACATCAACAAGAGAAACACTTCGGTCCTGGGCTTGTGAAAAAGGGACCAGGACCCGAAGATATGAATTGGAACTACTGGTACCTACTCCCTGCTGGCCTGAACCTACAAGGTCCTGTTGCAGGAGACCTAATACTGACTCCCTTCCCCTTCGACAAACACCGATGGATCCCCTCTCATGGTGCGCCTCCCTACGAGTGCTTCCACTCTACAACCACTACCTTCTTCTGTACTGCCAAGTACGTCGTAAGGGGAAGGGGTGACATCATACTGGAGTGAAGGAAGAAGCGCCTACTCCAAACGTCTCACCTGAGACTCCTCATCCGGAATGAGATCCGGAGCAAAGCATAAGAGATTCTTGAACTTAATCCCCAACTCTCATACTAACATACTCCCCTGCTGAAGGGGTATGTAACTCCTGCCGCTTCTCTGCCTTGATCATGGATGAAAGTAATTCCTCTTTGGATTCCTTCTCAAAGTCATCCCGCAGAACCTCTGCCTTTGTCCTCTCTCCGAGGTAGAGCATCAACCACTGTCACGCCGTACCTCTCAGCTAACTGACTGCTAGGGGAACCCAGTACTCCCTCAGAGCATGGATTAAGGTAAAAGCGATCCCTAACTCCTCAAGCCACCCATCCATCTCCATATCCGAGGTACTACCCTCATAATTCTTGAGGGTTTGTCACTAGAAAGAACGGAGAGTCTTCTCCCACTAAATATCTTCCTCCTATCAGTAAATCCTCAATTGATCGACTGCCTGAATCTGCTGTTAGTCGGCTGTCTAAGCCACCACGGGACAAAATCCAGTTTCCATAGCTATATGGTAAACAATGATCGCCTAAGCCCAAGTAGTAAGGAAATTTCTCAAGGTTACATTTTATCATTTTATTCCATTTCTTTCCTAGAACACCCAAATCAAGTAAAAAACAATCATAAGGATGCATGTACCTTCCCTAGGGTCCCTACCCATCAATCAATGTATTCTCACTTGGTCGTTCATTAGGCTCAGAGTCCTTGCATCGGATCAAGAGGGGCCCTAAAATCTCGTGTCCTAGCTAGTATTCCCTAGCCTATGTCAAGCACCAAGACTAACCAACATTGTTACCCAACCATCCCATGCAATACTCACTATGCCTAACTCCAGACTCCATCCTATCTCTCAAACATAAGCTCTGATACAATTCTGTCATGACCTCCTCCCACCAAAGATGCCCCTCTGGAGCTGGCAATGGTGAAAGGGAGATAATGACCCCTGAGTCCCGCCTCCAGTAGGCCCCGGAGTGGTGACTAGCACCAAGGGTATTAGTTTTCACAAAATATGGGAGGAATTACACTTTTTATTATTTAATATCAGGAAATAGGATGAGTCAAACACCAAAAGAAAAGAACAAGTGATTGGAAATAAACCCAAAGAAATCCCACATGCATGTTTAAACAATTTTAAATCAAAGTACATGTTCAAAAAACTCAAAAGTACAATACCAAAAGAAACAAGAGAACAAAAAACTACAACAACCCCAACTATCCCAACTAGTAGAGTCCTGTACGGCCCTGGTAGTCCTCCTGGAAAACTGAAAGAAAACGTACAGTGAGCATACAAGTATACTCAGTAGGGAAACCTAAAGCTCTCGTGCACATGTGGTGAGACATCCTAATGTCCCGTGAGAACAACAGAAGAAACCAAAACCTGAAAGGGAAATTCTATCCACCCAACCTCACCAGCCACACTCACCAAAAGCACAAAACAGCATGTAGTAGTATTATATAAGAACAAGAGTATTGGGTACCCCACACCATTTAACACTAGTTAGCTGCTCTTCCTAAAGGAAAATGTCCTGAAGCTACCACACTCTTCCCGCCCACACACACCTGGGCCTCACAACCACATATCCCACCCACACACACCTGGGCCTCACAACCGCATATCCCGCCCGCACAACATGGTCCTCACAACCACGTCTCCCGCCCGAACACACCCGGGCCTCATCCTTAAGATTCTTGGAAAAAAAGCACACTATTCCGAAGAGTCTTTGGGCTAAACCCACCCCAATCAAAACCTACCGGAAGAGTCTTAGGAGTAAGGTCGCCTCAATCCATCACAACCTATGGAAGAAGGAATAAGAAAAGGCAAATAACTAAAGTGAAAACACCCTCTCCCATGAAATGGGAGTGTTCAGCACTAAGTGCTCAACATGGGTGGGGTGTGACAAAACAAAAAGATACAGATATATATATGTATACCAAACACACCACCCAAATTATGGATTTTAAACAGAGAAATTGATCACATGCCTCAACACTGCTATTTCTAAGCATGCAGGCAACAAAAAACCCTTTCCCCATTTAGGTTTTTATGTTTCAAAAGAATTAGTTTATTAGTTCATTAACTACTGGGCAATCAACAAAAACCAACCACATCGATCGTTCGTAAAACATATCCTCGCCATCCACAAATCATGTTAGGAAAACACATGCAATAAAAACAAGTCCCATATTATTTACAAACAGACCATATTAATTATTATTAATGCTCCATTACTATGCCCCACCATTCATTAACTTTTCCACTTTTATTTATTGACCACAACCCAATGTTCGTTCACATTCAGACCCATCCCTACAGCCCCGATCCCAACCACCATAACCACAAACACACCGAAACTCATACATCATCATCCCTTGATACCATTTATTGCAGCCCCACTGCACATCACCAAAATAGCATTTAGACTAACCCACAACCAAGTCAACTGCAGCCCCACTGCTCACTTGATCCAAAAAAAACCCACCAAACACTTCCTTCACATAAATAAACCCTAACCAACACCCACATGTTTAGTATTTCAGTTTTGTTCATCCGGGGTTGTCACACAAGGGTTTCAGTTATTTATTTAATCAGCCAACATTACATGATTAACCAATTCTGACATTCCATAATGTTTCCATTCATAAACAGTCTATAAAGATAGGGCATCATTTAATTGCGCAAGAAAAGTCCCCCAACGACCGTGATTTTTGGTAGGCATAATATTATTCAATTAACAACATAAAAATAGTATAAATAAAGATAAGCATAATAATTTTACCATCCTCGTTCTTTAATCCATTTATTATCTTTATTAAACTGGTTCAAATGTGTTTCACGTAAACAAGAGGACACCCACCTCACATGATGCACAATCTAGAGAGACGAAGGTAAGATTGCTACCTCCTCTATTTCTGATCACAACGCTCCCCCGGATCAACTTTATAAGACATTCATCAGCGTCCGTCGCTTATGTCAAATCCTAGAAAAACATCCTCGGGTGGAAGTTGGGAAGGAAAGGCCGAAGGGAAGACAATAGATCTAAACTTAGAAGATCTGCCTCGTCATTAAGATCATGTGGACACTAATGGATCATAAATCATATCTCGGACGAAGATGTTATGAAAGAAAAGAACCATCAAGTATCTTGGGAGAGCTCTGCTTAAAGGAATCGGGAGGAGAGGGTCCCTCCTTTTATAGGCGAGAAAAACAAAAGTACACGGCGTGTACTCGGCCATTTCACATGGTCACCACGCTTCTTCCAACACGGCCTTCAACGTGGAACGCGGCTATTGACTGGTCAACACATGGTTTGAGGGTAATGCGTACGTTGGGAGGGAATTCATGACGTGTAGTATGGGATACACGGCATGTACCCATTTATTTCACGCGGCAAGGACACAACATCAACATGTCACATGGTCATTGACTGGTCAACACACGGCTTGAGGGTAACGTGTACGCAGGGAGGGACTACACTGTGTATAGTATGGGATACACATCATGTACTCATTTATCTCACACGGCAAGGACCTGACCATCAACACGGGGTATGCCCGACGAGGGGTTACACGACGCGTACTCACACTACATGGAGTGTACTTACAAAATTCTGGAAAGTGTGGGAAAAGTCCATTTTACCCTCCAGAACACTTCATGACCTTACGTTTGACAAATGAATGGGACGGATAGGTCTAGGCCATTACAATATAGAACATAGATAGTATATTGTCCTCTCTCTTGAAAAAAAACACTCAACATCCTATAGACACTAATATAAAAATAAATATTTGAGGGCTTATTAATCTATGATATTTAATTATTTTTGAAATATATGTTCCATTCTATTTATTTTTATGAAGAATAAAATATTTAAATCATCTATTTTGAAATGATTTATTAATATTCTCTTTCCTTTATGTATCTGTCATTATCAAGCCTATAAGTGAAATAAATGGTGTATCCATAAATCCATATATTGATGTTGTATCATGATAAATACAAAGTGTCTCAGGATAACTAATATAATAAAAACATATCTATTATGTTTAAAGAAATCAAAATAATAGAAATAGAAATATATATATATATATATATATGATATGCAATACACATAGAAAAGTGTTGCATTGTTGATGCCCAACAGATCCCAATTATAGTATCTATGACATCTGTCCTTAAAATCATCACATTCATTTAACACACAATAATCATATAATCTATTAGATGATCATAAACATCCAACAACACAAATAGATATTTTTATAATATATCATTTTTAGAAGATGTATTATATGAAATCATATTATCCAGTAATTATTTTTGTCTATACAATATTTCTATAGATTTAAAGTATTTCTATTAAAAATAAAATAAATATATAAATTTTAAAATATTAAAAAATTAGATGAAATATAAAATAAATGGTGTAATATAAAAAAACCACAATGGTAATTTACTAGAGGTGACTTTAAATACTAAATAAAAATAGATGATACTTTATCTCATAGTAGTGACCTCATCTGTATGAAATGGTATCCTTGAAGATATATCTATAATATCGTATATAGTTCCCTGAATATTATCTCTCTCAATATATTTATGGTTAAAAATATCCCCAATATAATATATATAATCACATATTATACAATATTGTGCTGAGTATCACCATTAAATTACTCAAAAATAATTAATAGTTGACATGGAGTAGGTGTAGGTGTTTGATAAGTATGTGGAAGTGGAGGAGTTGGAACTGTAGGTGGAGGTAGAAGAGTGGGATATATATCCTAAAAATATATTTTCATGTATAAAAACATCTAATTTAGTAGAGCTATGATATTTTCTACCTTTATCTCACCTATATCTTGAACATTATCTTTGGATGATTTTATTTCACTTTTATATAAATCCACTATTGAATAAGATTTAGATTTAAAAAACACTTATTTTTATTCAAACACCTATCATGTATCTTCAAAAAAAACCTTGGTGTTTTGGATTTCCCAATTCAAAAGCTAAAATATCTTTCTACCCACAACTATGAAGGTGGTGCGTGTGTTATTCTCCTAAAGTTACTCTTTTTTAGAATATTTAAAAAAATACTATAAATCGCAATATATAAGTATTTTATTAAACTTAAATAGAATATGTAAATTAAATAACTTCTCCTAATCTAATTAGGTAAATCCCTTGACTATTCCAAAATATAATTTTTATAATCACCCAGAACCTCTTCTAATTTTCATGACATTCTGGGGGAGAAGAGGGTCAAACATTTAGAATCATAAAGAATGATCTCTAAGTTATCCAAAATTTCCAGTAATCATTTCTTAAATAATGTATACCCTACCTGAGATAATTCCTGAAGGTATAAATATTTTAATTATTTCTCATAATGAGATCTACACATTTTCTATAAATTTAGAATACATGAATCATTAAGTTGAGCATTAATTTAAAAAATTCTTAAATCTGACATCTCACATACCAATTTCGCTTTTTCATCTATATTAAAAAAAATGCTTCCATGTTTCTTCAACTAGAAATGGATATATATATATATATATATATATATCTCATATTGATTTTTATTTTTTTTCTATCTCCAATAATGATATATTATATGAAGGGTTTTTTGAAACCCCCCATATCCTAACATCCAATGTTTAACATTTCATCATGAATCCCCATGTATCAGATATAACATATGTCATCTGATAATAAGGGGAAACACCTATATTAGTAAAAAAACCATGATAACTAAAATATTAAATATTTATGTTAAAACATTTCCTCCCATAATTGAGATATTTTCACTTTTTAACACTTATCTACTCATAAATAAAAATACTCTCTTTTCCTCTATAGTTCACTGTACGAAATTCATAAATTGTTTTGAATTTGGACCCTTAGGAATATAATCTTCCTTAAATTAATTTAGTGTATTCTTGTATCAGCTATGGGAAAATTATAACTGTTTAAAACATGTTATTTAACATTTACCAACATCAAAAGTATTCTATACCCATATGTATTTAGATAGATTGTTTAAAGAATGATGAGGAGGCTCCTTAGTAGGATTAAATTAATTATCCCCCCCATAAGTATGTGTATGGTTCACACCATAATATCATGGTGAATTATTTTTTTCGTCTATCATTATCCTATTAATAAAATTAATAAATAATTACAAAAAATGTTAAAAAAACTATTATATAAAAAATTAAATAAAAATAATGATTTAAACAATAAAAATTAATATATATAATGAAAAATTTATTCATATTTAATAAAATATTCAACAAAAATGCTAATAATAATAACAAGATATTAAATGGTATAAATGAATGAAATCAAATCCAACTTTTACATAAAAATTTGAATGTAATTTCAAAAATGATATAAAAATATGAAAAATAATAGACAAACCACTATTTAAAATGATTGTTAGAGAATCTCTAATGTAATACACCATTTTAGAGTATATTTAATAAAGAAATATCACATGAATAAATAAAAATCTCCAATGTTTTTCACTATATTTCTCACTAAAAGGATTATTAATTGAATATATTAACTTTGATTTTTAAAAAAAACTTATTTAACATATTAAAAAAATTATTTTTTTCAATAAAACTAAAATTTCTAATATCATTAAAGGGTAAAAATAAGTTAAATAAGGGTAAACTAAACAAAAATAATCAAATTTAAACAATGAATTTATCTTACTGTATAATTTTTGTTTTCAAAAATAAAAATCATATATCTATCATTTTATGAAATTTGAAAATGTAATCAAAAAATAAATATGTATTACCAAAAATATAATGAAATTATTAGAGGACGTTTTTCCCGAATTACAAACACATTAATATTCAGTATGGGGAAAACAATTCCTATGAAATCCTCATCAATATAATTTATTAATATTTCTAAGTTAGTAGGGATATCACATAATTCAATAATTTTTTGTGGAATATTATCTTAACAATACTATTTTAATCCATGTAAAATGATTTAACACTACATATTAGATGGATCCCGAATATCAAAAATATTGTTTTTTATGTGTTTACAAGATAAAATTATTAGTTTTGTATTTTAGTTTATTGATATTAACTACTTCCATATTATATACACCATGTCAAACACTATAGTAACCGATAAATAAAAATTAATTTAATCAACGTACCATATTTCTTCAATGAATCCAAAATATACAATTGACATGGACCTTAGGTTATATCTATGCCACTAAAAATGTGTCATATCTATGAGCACCAATATTCTATAATTCTAAAGTTCACTTATGTTAACACGAGCTTTCTTATAAATTTTATAACCATTAATGTATTTACTCTAAATTTTATTCAAAAATAAAATTTGACTTTCGTCTAACATTAACTTTTTTTCTAATTTATCTGATATAATATTAATGATATCATTAAAAAATGGAAAATATTTATTTTTACTCATTAAAAAACCTGATATCTATTTTCATTGGATAATATTCATCAAAAGAATTAATATGATATGTCATATATGGTATTGTATAATCTATTTTATTCATGATTTATTAATTTATCTTTAATATATTTTTACCTATCAATTATTTTAATTTAAATCCATAGATCCCTAAACCCAAATAATTGGCTCGTTTTTTGTGAGATGTAGGAAAACCAATCTGAACCACTACAGACATGTAGTTTATATAAAATTCTACAACTTCATTTGAATAATAATTCTAAAAAAATTGGTTTCATTTATTTATATTCGTAATATATATCTCCAAAATCATCATATTAAATTCAAACTAATATATAAAATATAGATATATAGGTATACAAAGCATTACTTACCACACCAAATGAACCATTAAATGCACCATGATATAAAAAAATATGAGGAAAATACATTTATAGTTAAAAGAGTACAGATAAAATGATTTTCCATGTTTTTTAATAGATTCAAATCATTCATTTTGTTTTGAATTTAATTAAAGAAATAACTCACCTTCTATATAGTCATTATGTCATGAATGGGAAATATTCCATGTAATTAAATTGGTATGAGTTATTACATCATTTTGTGAAAATCATGACATTTCAAACATATCAACTTCAAATATATTAATTAAATAAATTTTTTTATATTTATGTAATAACACTAAAACACAATAATATATTGAAGACATAGAAGAAATATAATTTTTACCGTCATGGATAATGTATGGGAATCCATAGGCCAATATATTCACCGTGAATTAGGAGTGTGAGATAACTCCAAATGTCTTCCTAGTCAGAGTAATTCCAATATTACATTCATTTCATATTTTTTCATTCCTTAAATATCTAAAAATGATCCATTATATTTATCACAAATATTATTAATCACATGAAAATAATTATTTTGTTTATCTCAATAAATCTTCAACATGAGATCTTATTCAATATTGACCCATTAATATAAATATTTCTATCATTATGTAATTTTGTGGTGTTCCAAAATGTGAGATCAATGTTTTTCACCATTTTAGGTTACAGATTGATGGAAAAATGTGTTAGAGAATTATGATATTATAATAATATATTGAATTCATTTTTCAATATTATATATTTTTTATCTATAAAAAAGTATTCGTTTAACCCATATATAATATTTTCCCCCATATCATAGTTGATAATATGATGTCTCTTATAAAAAAATTGTACAAGAAATATTACCCTTAACATTGTATCTAGAAAAATATCCATATGTTGGGATGTTAGTTATAGTGATCATAATCATTCCATGGAGTTGAAAATATATCATTTAATATGAATCATACAATCTAATAACAAATTCCAATAAAATATTAAAATTATAAATTAATAATGACATGAAAAACAATAATAACATTTCCCAGTTTTTTGGTCTAAAAATTATTATACTCAATAGGATATATTTCCACTTCATTCAAAATTCACGAGATAATTTTTAAATTACTAATAAAACATGTCACAAAGTTTTTTTATAAAATGGATTCGATATGGATTCCTTCCATCATTGTATGTTTTATTTTTGAGCGTTCTGGCATCTTTTCTAAATATAGAAAACTAGTAGTCATATTTGTTTTCCCTAATGAAAAAATAGATGGATGATGTAATTCTCTATAAAATATCCAATAAAATAAACTCCATATTAACCATTTTCATTATTTTTTGTTTCAAATAGATATTTCAAATAATTAATTATTGGAATATACTAAATTTACTTTGTAGTCTCTTTGTTACTACTACATCATCCTATGATTTTCATTAAACTTATACTATGATGTCCCACTTGTTTGAAACACAAGAAAACAATTTTATTCCTTCCTATTTTTAACACATTCATTCATGTAGTTATGTATCATGTTATACCCAAAACAGATTGAGCATACCATTTTTTTCAAATTATAATGTGAATATGTGTGATCATTGTCTTCAGTATGTATGTCTTTCAATATATGTTTTAACTCTGTAAATCTCTATTCACTCCAGAAATTTTTTATTTCAAGTATATCAATATTATCGTCATTGATAAAAAATTAATTTTATATATCCTTTATATAATGGTTTTTCATAATCACTTCATTTAATATCAAATATCATCTCTTTACCAATTTATCCAACTTCAGTATCATGAATTATGTATTTAATTTGATAAAACATACCAACATTAAAATATTCATCATCAAAAAGTTTCAAATAATTCTCATTTTCAGTATAATAAATATAAAGGTTGTACCTCAAATTATAACCAAGAAAAATTAAAATATTTTTTATTTATATTATATTGATCTTTTTTAAAGAAACCCATTTTAGGAATGGAAAAAAATGTTGCTCTTCGGAAAATATCCTTTAAAATATTCATTAGAAGAATCAATACATTCCACATATTAATCAATTTTTCATAGTGAAATAATAAAAAAATATATCATTATGACCTATAAAAAATATCATCATTTGATAAAAAGTTTTTATATATTGAAATTTTATTTTAAATTTTATTTTATAAGTAAAAATAAAATATATCAATCAAAATTTTACAATTAAATTAAAGACAACATATTTAATGAAAAAATATCACATTAATCGTATGTAAATACAATTCATTCATATAAACTGTATTGTGAAATCAACATGACCAGTAAAATATATATTATAAATTTTTTGTATTGAATCTCCAGTATCATTTATAACTTCAAAATACAGTTCACAATGAAAAAAACATGTCATAGACACACATCAATACATAAAATAACATGATTTTTTACAAAAAATAATCAAATAACCATCTAATCAAACGTGAATATAAAAAATCATCAATTGAGAAATACTATAGACGTATGATTAACATAAATTGAAAATATAAATAGTGAATATAATGAAATATAATGGAAAATTAAATAGAATATTATAACTAAAACTAGACATGAATGTAAATTGTAGGCATAGAAAATATAATTAATATAAAAAATTCACAAACTGGTATCTAAATGGTGACAATTGGTGTAACACTATAAGATTTTATTTTATGGATCTTTCAAAATTTAACAGCTTCGATAATATACATTTTAGAGAGAACTTAACAGAAATGAATGATTAAATATTATTATTGTGATATTTATCACCTACACATTAGAGTTTCAGGAATAGAATATATTATGTAAATTATTATAATACCGTTTACACATGTTTATAAAATCTATTCCATGGTTTTCAAAAAAAATTAAATGAATATAAAAATAAATTGAACAAAAAATATGTTTCTTAATGATGAAATATATTTTTATGTCCATAATGTTATTAATCCATATTTGTGAGAATATCATAATTAATTTTTTATTTTATTTATTAAATCAAATGTTTTAAAATTAAATAATATGATTTATATGAGTTATATATAAATAAATCAAATTCTGTGAATAAAAGACAATATTTCATAGACAATTTTACTACCTTTTAAGTACACAATTGTTTTAACCCATTTTCAACACGTCTGTAAATTATATTGAAAATAAATATTTTAAAATTTTTAATATCAAAATTCTATTATGGTGAAACATTTTTATTTTCTGAATATATATATTTTCCAGTGAATAGTGAAAATTTTGATTTTTATAAAATTATAATTTTTGTTATATTAATAGTGTATTTATGATTTGAATAGTCACCTCACCAATGAAATTATACATCAATTATAGGTATATTATGAATTAAAATATAATATATTTATATCATTGTATAAAATAAATAAATTTTATAAAAATGATAAATTATGTGTTTTTATTTTTTTGAAAAATAAATATTTATTTATAATTCTATAATTAGTTTAAATATTAATTTTTTTTTCAAAAAAATATTAATAATTTAATATTTATTTTTTATAAGATAATTGTATAATTTTATGTTACCTTAAAAAAAATTTCAATGTGTTATAGAAGCAGTTAAAATTTTATAATCGATATTTTTTATGAATAATGATTTTAAATAAATATTACATTTCTCATATTTTGAAAACTATTTTCCTAAAATGGAGTTCATTTTTCAATTATAAATTTTTAAAAAATATTAAGTTTTAATTTTTTAATTTTTTTCAAATACATCAATTTTTTTTGTCAATAATAAAAATGGCAATTTACGGTATTAATACATTTTATGTAAAACATATTGTTACATCAGCCATTTATAAGAAAATCACCATAATATATAATTAAAAATAATTATATTAATATATTTAGTGATAAAACTTAAACTATTCACAGTCTTGATCCCAAATAAAAAATGAATAAAATATTTAAAAAACCCATCTCCTCCAATATAAAAACTATCGATTGCCACCTCTTCTTCTCAAAAATATAACCCCTTGAAACTTTTTTAATTCATACCCAAAAATATCTTGATATCTTTTCCTCATGTACAAGAGAAATTGGTCACACCAAAAGTCTATACTCAATCCCCTTAAAGAGGTTCTAAAGGTGATGAAATTCATTTTTTCAAATCCTCTTTCCTTTTCCTTTATTTTCATTACCATTTTTTTTATTTTCTTACATTATATTTACCTCATCTATCAAAAATTTCATGATTAATCTTGAATATTATATATATGGTAATTTTATTATGATTATATTATTTCATCAATCAATTTTTTCCCGTACCCTCTTTATTCTAAAGATGAAAACAAAGTTTGTGACGTGTCGATTTATCACTTTTATGGATGATGTGTTTTTATTTTTCATTTGGGCATTTGAGGATGGTCATAAAATCATTTTTCTGTTTAAAAAATAATCCAAATTATTAAATTCACATTATTTAATGTTCTTTAAATGGTGTATATGAGTACTATTAATTCATAACACAAAACTGGCGCATGGTGATTGAAAAATAGCAAAATAATCCACAGTATTATCACTAAGGTTTTATCTAATGTTTTATCCTAATATGATATAAATTAATGAAATATACAAAAAATATTATATATGATCATTAAAAACTTATATTTTCGATTTAGTCATCTATTTTCATTTGAGAACTTTTTCTATACATAAATATAAGAAACCTGATCATTAATCCCAGAGAAATGAATGCTCTGGAATGGTAATATTGTGTTTTACAACTCACAAAAATCGGAATAAATGAAATAAATAAAATTATAATAAATGAAATATTTGTATAAAAGTTTATTATTTAATTATTTAATGTGTTTAATCAAATTATCTAGGACATTAATATAAAGTGTAGAACAAATTCGGGAAAAAACTAAGAGTTTTCTTATCTAACTTTTATTTTTATAGGATATTCCATATTCACAATTATTTATTGTCTATGATTTATGTATACTACCATTTGAAGTATCATATCATTAATAAATTTATATTCATTGTATTAAATGTTTCATTTAATGTTAATTAATTTAATGGGTCAAATTGTTTGACTATTTGTAATGATATAAGGGATTCTCTCAGAGCCTTCATTTTTTCCTTGAGTTTCACATTCTCTATTTTTAACCCAATCTAATTATCAATTATTGTTATATATTACTAATAAATTATATTTGAATGTTCTAAAATTATATATCCATCTCTATAATTCTTTATTTAAATCTGAAATACATGTTTTATAATATTTACTTCTCAATTATTCCTTTTAATCAAGCTCGATTAAAGGATCTAACCAACTTTTTACACATTCTCAAGTACCATCCAAAATTTATTTTATGACCCCATTTTTTTTAAAAAAAATCAATAATTTCTTCATGAAATGATTTTTTTCATTTTAGGTATTATATATAAAATTACAAATTCTACTATTTTAATGAGTCTATTATATTTTCCTAGATGTCATGCTGAAGTGGATCATTTATAAATACTCCTAAAAAATCCTTTTTCAAATTTTCAATTTATTTGGAAATCATGTATAACTGAAACATAATTTCATTTTTCGTCTCTTTTATTTTCTTGGATATTCATGTTTATAATACTATTTTTTTTTGAATAATATAAATTATTTTCCAACTGTGCTCTTCTTTCCAATGAAAATGAGTATATCTCAAGATAATATATTAATGATTTTATTAGAGTATTACCATCGTGTATTTTGATTAAAAAAATTATAAGTGGTATGTGACAGTTTAATATAATTATATCTCATTAAATTTATTATTCAACATGTGAGGTATGTATGGGTATTCATAAGTGATTGGAGGGACCCACAATAACCCCTCAATGCATTAACAGGTCTACTGAGACAAAATAGACCAAGATTTAACAGAGGAATTACACATTAATTTATAATTCTTATCAGGGGCCTTGATGGTATTTTTATGGGGTCCAAATTTTTTCATTCCCTAATTGAACAAATTGATAAATCATGTGATTGTAATACTATTGAAATATCTATTATTAAGTTTCATTTGAGTATTTATATAGTATTATTTATTCATTTGTTATTTTTGTTGTATTATACATGAGATTATGTTTTATTGGCATGTGTTCTAGTTATTCACCTTTCCTTATTATCTATGTTTATGATATATTCTACTATATTATTTTTCCTTACTAGGTATCTAATCTCACCCAATTATTATATTTTATTTTTCCCCCAGATTCAAAGATGTATATTATAAATGACTTGGAGAGATAATATAAGAGTTTATGAATAGTCAAAATGGATTTACTATGTTGTTTTATATTTCATGTTGTTATTTACAACATATGTTTGTATCTAGTTTTCTAAATCTACTAGTTTAATTAGTCCTTGAGGATTCTATAACTTTTTCATAGTACCAATGTAATTAAGAAAGGAATTGTCTCTGGGCTATTGTGGTTGGGGTATATATGGTCGATATTATAGAAAATTTAGTAGAAACAATGGAAAATAGATTTTGAAACATATATTTGGAACATAAAAAAAATTATACTTTGAGAATAGTCATAGAATAATATCATAGAATATTTGTATGGTAGAAATTATGTGGTTCTTCTTAGCAATACAACTCTATTAGGATACTAAAAGTGGATATGGATCTAACACAGATATATTTAGGAGTAACAAAACTAAAAAGGTTTATTGGGCTATATATGGCATAACCTGGTACACAATAATGGGCCTTACTATAAACCTAGTTTAACACTCATAAGATATATCACTAAGAAATTTCACATTTTTTTACAACCCATTATTATGGAATTAAAAGTAAATATGTCCCCAAAGAATCGATGTTTTTAATCATGAGATTTTCTATGCATAAATTTCCATTATTTATGATATATATAAAACTACTTTTTTATTACACATTATGTGTCAAATTTTATGATGTAATCTAGTTAATTATATTGATTATAAATGATGCCTAGTGGATGGAATGGGAACCACATTAATGCACATAATCCAAATAGTAAGAATGAGTGTTTCATTGAAGGGGTTAATATGATATTTCAAAGGGAATTAATATAACAAATATTATTATCATATGAGGAAATAATATCATGTTCTATCAAGATAGATAATGAATTATCCATGTATTATGGTTTAAAATGGGATAAAGAGATGTAAGGGAAATCTGGTAAAAAGACAGTTAAAAGGAAGATGTTAATGATGTATTTTTCACACATGTGATAATTTTGGACGGAAAAATCTTGTAATATGGTTAATATGAAAACTAGCATTCTTAATATGTGCGGAAAAAGGCTATCATGCTTATTATTTTAAGGAAGAAAATAATTTTTCAATGATCAGTTCTTCTACTAGAAGGGGATGGGACACTATGAAATAAATGTCTCACCCCCCAAAATAATATACCCCAAAAGATGATTATGGATCATGGTCACGCTTATGATGTTACCTCAGACAATGAAGAATGATTAATATTATTGTGTTTGGATTCATGAATTATATATTTGAGTATTTAATCAATATTTCTATTATTATAACAATCATGAGATATATAATGATTATACTATGGTACTTCTTCTTTATAGATTTGGAGGTGTATATGTTTTTATAATGGTTTTAAGGTAATTAAGGTATTCATAATTTTAGTCTATGGGACTAAGACCTTTTTGTTTTAAAATCATATCTTTGTTTGATTTTGTAAATTTAGTTACCTTATTCCTAGATTTCTTTTACATGAATGTGGAAAACCATGTTTTAGATAAATTTTTATATAAACTAATTAGTAAATGGATTAAGGATATTATTGATTAAGATTAAAGTATGATTGATCATATTGGATAACCTTTTTTATCCATTTTGGTCTCAATAAACATTTAAAGGATGAAGTACTTACATGTGGGTAATATGATTCATTAAATTTATTTAATCATAAAAATTTGTCTTGAATAACCATCTCCTGATTTAGGAAAAGTAGTGGATATAGATTAAAGAACAAATAAATGGTTGATATTTTTAATTATAATGGAATCTGGAAATAATATTTTCTAATTTTTTTTTCATTTAGTAATATAATCCCTAAACTCTAGGAAAATTATTTTAGAACAAAAATATTATATGTTTAATTTTCATTTTATGAAATCAATAGTCTTTTAAGTGATAAAAAATTTCCAATTTTGTGATGGTAATCCTTTTAAATTCCATGTTTTCTATCACTCTCCAACAAAACAATGATAATTAGACTTCAATTCAATGTCAATATTTTCCTGATTGTTCTCCTATTTCTAACTCACAATTTTGTAATGACCTTCCCATTTCTCTTTTACCCTTTTTTAAAGATGATTTTTAATAAAATCTATTCATGATATGGGATTTCCAGTAATATATTTTCAATTATGAATATTTTTTATTATAAGTGAAGTTTTAAATATAGAGGATGCAGTAAATTTAGGGAGGAGAGAATATAACACCAAAAGATTTTACCATATGTATCTTTTTAAATTTATCCTCCTTGATAGTGTACATTACATATACCATGAGTCTTAAACAAATGATTAAATATTAGTATTGTGATAGTTATCACATAGTAGTTAGAATGATGGTAATAAAAGAGATTACGTAAATTATGAAATTATTGTTTACACATGTTTATAATATTAACTCCTTGGTTATCAATTAATAATAAATTCAAATAAAATTTAATTTTATATAAATTATGGGGTTTTATAAAAAACTACTTTTATTATTACCCCAATAGAATTAATCATTATTAGTGAACATTTCATAATAAAATATATATGATAAAAATTCAATAAAATGTTTCTAAATTCAGATAATATATTTTATCGGATTAATATTAGAAAAAAATAATGTTGATGCATAAAAGACTGTATTTCCTAAAGGGGCTTTTACTTAAATTTATTCGGAATAGTTTTGTTAAAAATATTATTTTACACTTTTATATATTATTTTGAACAAGATAGACTTTAATTTTAAAATCAATATTTAAAAATAATCATATGGGGAAATATTTTCATTTTTATGATATTATTTATCTTATACTTAATATTGAAATTCTATATTTTTTGAAACTATAATATTTGTTAATTTAATTTTTTAATTATGATTTGAATAGTAACCTCAACTATGAAATCTATATGTATACTAAAGAAGGAATTACTCATGTCGATGTGTCACAACCACAATCTTCCACGACACTACTACATATTTTTTTCCCATTCTTTTCTCCAACCAAAACCCCCTGACACCCACGATTTTCATTCTTGCAGCCCTAAGGCTTCCGACTACCTCCCATTAAGCTACCTCCATACATTGTCTCCACTACCACCTACAGAACTCAGTATTCACACACTTCCCCTTTAACTCCCCATCTCTGGTACTCTTGGATCATCATCTCCATCTCTACCTATGTCTCCAGCACTCAAGGTATTGTCTTCTCTGTCTCCCTCTCGGCTTGGGTCTCCAGTACTCAGCATCTTTTTGTATATCTCTTTTCACAGAATTCTATACCCTTGACTCCATAACTCCTTCACATCACCTCAGATCCGTATCTTCATTCATATTCACATCTACCCTCTACCATCACCTTGGCTTTACCACTAAATACCTACTTTGTTCCAATATCATCTCCACTTTCTACCACCAAAGTTAACTCACGACAACCACTTCACGAACCCCATTAATGTCACCACCAACATATTCAAAAATCCAACAGTTCTACATCTCTGCAACATGTATGTTCTCCCAATCCTATAGAAATTTTCATCTGTCTACTTCATTTTGATCCCAGATCTCTTTGTGACTGCTTCATTGGAGATATACCTTAGTCCATCGACACATTCAACAACCACTATCCTTCATTTTACCTCTATTAACCCATCAAATATTCCACATTTGATATTATCTACTTAAAACAAAAAAGTGTACTTCATTTTCTCCATAGTTATTCTAAACTAATTTATATTTACTGATGATGTGTTTTCAATGTCTGTAATAATCTGCCTTTTTCATGCTTAGAGCTGAAGATTTATATATTGTTGGTTGTTTGACAGTTATACGAGACTTATTGTTATCACATTTTAATCCAACTACCACTCATATATCTGTTTTAGACTTTTTATTGTGTAATCCATTTATGTAATAATCTTCCTTTTTCATTTTTGGAACCATACAAATTGCTTTTTGTTTGTTTTATGATGTTAAATATATCTTTTTTTATGGATCCCTATGTAATTACAACTTTAAATATGTAATTTATAAACATATTTATGTGGGAGGGGATTTGGTTTACTTAAATAACTCTGGGAAACATTTATTCATTATTCTCAATAAAATCATTCCATTTTTTAGGTTACTGTAAAATGGCTAATTCTAAGGACATTCAGTTGCACGTATATAATAATAGAACTAGAATGGTTAATGTATTAAAGAAGATGTGAGTACGGTGACATGTTAACAGAGTGCTGAAATCATTACTAGATAAGTTATCATTTACAATGTACTGTATAATTCTTTATTAGTTACTATTCAATAACACTTATTTTCAATTTATTTTCATTGTCTAATTCATCTTTATTTTCATTAACCACATTCACCAGTCCTCTTATATGTGTATAATATGTTTCAATTTTTGTAACCATATTTCTGATATCCTGTATTCATTTCCATACTAGGGATTCTTTTTAATTATTTTAACCGGTATTTATTCACTAATGGATTATTCAATTCATGTTTTACCAAATGCAATATTATTCTCAATGTTTAATTTTATTCTACGTTGCATGATTATTGAAATGGCGTTGAATGACATTAAATGTATAATTTATTCACATATATTTATCTACATCTCGTGATTTACAATGTAGTGGTATCAATGATTCAAGGTAATTAAATATCACTATTATTTCTATTTCCATTAGCATAATGTTTTATTTATTATTTTGTTGTTTGACATCAATTATTGTTTGATATAATATTCTACCGCATCTTCTTTGAAATTACTGTTTTATGTACTTTTTGATATGTATATTTGTTTCAATTGGTGTCTATTTTCATTGCATGTGGTTCAATTTCAAAGGGAGATTTTATTTGGTCAGATTCATCAAGCTGGAGAATTAATCTGGCCTAGAAAATCATCTTAGAATCGGGGCTTTTGTCTGTTCCCAATGGAATTTTTGGTAATTATGAAGGTTTTTAGTATGTACATTATATTAATGTGTTTGAATTCAAAAAATAAATTTTTTTAATATTTCATTACAAAGTACAAGGGTTTCCCTGTTTGGATGAAATGTCACATGATCCATTTTAGAAAGGATACTGGTGCTCTAAAGGTTAGTTTCACAATATATAATGGTCCATTTTAGAATTTTTCTATAACATGTGCTCTTTGTGAATTCATTTTTTTAACAATTTTGTAATATTAGTGTATTTTTTTAGTCATTTGAGATTTTATTTGTATTTTTATTAGCAAATCTATGAATTTTCAGAATACCTGCTTAGATGGTCTTTCCAGAACCTTGTGTTTTCCCTGCTTTACTCCAATAGTCACCCAACAACTTGTACACTCTCCATGTGGATTTTATTTTCCTCACAAATTATATATGCTTTAAGATGTTAATTATTCTCTTCTGCCATAAGTATTTATTAAATATGGGTTGGTTGTTAATGAAAGAGTTATTTATGGGTTAGAAATTCACACTCATGAGGGGTTTGCTTCAGAACAATGTTGAGAATCGGAGAAATTAGTAAAAAATTTATACTCTTGATAAACAGGTGATATGATTTTCACATATTCAGAGCTGACTCAACCGGAATTATTTGGTATGTGATGTAATATGTGTTGAATTCAAACATTTTATCCGATGACTATTCCAACAAACACATGCTTCTTGAAATTTAACATGAACAGTGAATTTAGTAGCAATTAAAAGAAAACCCAATAAGCTCTCTAATAAGAATCCTTTGAAACAAATGGATCTTAATATAATTAACAGTGCCCCACATTTCATTTCAAGGAATTTTTTGACAATAATTACTACTAATAAATCATTTTAAAATATTTATTCTTCGTTCTATAAATATATAAGGAAATTTATCTCTTAATAATTTAATTTAGTCTAATTCAATATAAATGTTATTGAAATCATGATATGTCTCAAAAAAATACATATATATGACAACAATGAATATATTAAATATGAGTAAAATCCATTTTATGTATAATTAATTTGATCCAAATCCATATTAATATAATACAATGTAATATAGTGCAATAAAATTTATCCATATAAGTAGAGTGCATTTTGCAATACTATGCACATATATGCCTAAAATACAATTGTTTTTTACTCTTTACCATCAAACAGATTATCTGTTGCTTCCAATTACTTTTCAGTTCAATTTACAATACTCATTCTCTACATTACTTTTCTAGATTTTTATTTACTATCTTATTTGATCCACAATATCAAAACATGTGGTTTTTTAAGTCACACAAACTGATTTTTTACATTCTAAATTCCGATAAATTTTCATTTAAATGTACAATACTCCAATGTTTTGGATATTTCAGGTGATGAATAATAAAATGAAGAGAGATAATCCTGGGACAAAAGGGATGTGCAAGGTAGCTACAAAGGTGCACCATTCTTTGACTGCTTGATTGCTATTAGTGAAAAACATTCACATCATTTGATCCGTTTGTTTTAAAGTATTATTCAACTAAGAGAAATTCATTTTGAAAAACTACAAATAATTTTATTGTATTAGCAGCAATAGTGATTCATTTGGTTATGCACAGTTTCAAACATTTGAGTTACCTAGAAATAATTAAAATATTTCTTTTACAGTTTTTAATTTGGGAATATGTATTTATTATCCACTACACATATTCTAGTTTACTTAGATGTTATTTCAATAGTGATTATGTGCATGAAAAAAAAATTGTTTGTAGTGTATACGTTTCGATATATGAATCACATTTTTGATAATGTATTATCCATGTCAATTCATGCAAAACATCCACCCATATGCATTGGTTTTACTAATTTCTGAAAATAGGAACATATTTATGTGTTCTACATATTAGTTTAGCGGTTAGCGCATAACCATGAATAAACTAATTCAATAAAACTGATTCATTTAAGAATATAGTTATACTTTTCATTTTTCATTGATGTGTTCACCATACCTATTTCATTTTAACATGTTCCATTATAGGTAATTTTTCTAGGTTCTAATATACCTTTTAGAGACCATGTGATTCATCATTAAAGAAAATTTAATGAATGGTTTATGGTTCTCATTACCGATATGTTATTTAGCAGTTTTACATGATACATTGTATTATTAGTTGTGTAAAAATATATTCTATAATTTAAAGTATTATATTGATATATTTCCACTATAGTGTCTATATTTTTGTATACCAATACTGTTTACTATAAATTCATGAAACTCATGTGATTTGTTCATAATAAATTAATTATTTAGGTATTAGTGAATGTAATAAACTCCATCGATTAATAGAAACAACACATTTTTTATTTGTGCGTCATACAGATTTACTCATTTTTTAAATGATAAACACAAAAAATAAAAATATTTATTTTGAAATATATGGAAATTTGTTTTGATACTTTTTGATACTATAATACAATACTATCATTCTATTATAACATCCTTATTTATATTATTATAACACTACTACACAAAATATAATGATGATGTGCATATGTATGTCACTTATCATCAAAACATCATTTAAAAAACAGGAAAAAAAATGCAGCAATGATCCCAAAATTAAGAAGCGTTTGACCCTCATGGATCATTAGAGGAAGTGTTAGAGGATTGAGGAGAATGAGAAGAGAGTTTTCAAGGACATTTAGGAGGGTATTTATTACCAAAAGATTCTTCCATTTAGGATCAAGGAACAACAGGAACACAGAAGTGAGAGCATCACAAAGAGAAGATCCATGAATTCTATGGCTTCAAAGATGTCTACTGCTGCTTCTTCTTAAGTCATTGGTGAGCCAATTTTTCTATAATTGAATTCTATATTGGTTAAGTTCAGTTGTATTTTCATGAATTTCATTGGGAAATGATAATGAATCATTTATTTTCTAGAATCTGGTTTTCTCTATGTGGATTTCTATGTTTAAAACAAGTACATGATTATTTTGTTCTGTATAGGTATGTACTGTATAAAAATATTTCCTACATTCATCATTATTTTAAATGATTTAATATTTAAAATTCGTTAAAAAAATAATGACTTTTTACTTTAATTACTCACTGTCATCTTGAAGAAACAACGACTATATACATATTTCTGCACCTTCTGATGGAATTAGGCTCAGTTACTAAAAATTGATAATGAAAATCAGCACATACAATAAATAAATAGAAAAAATAATGGTTTTCAATATTGTTATTCGAACTAAGATAAAAAATTTGGATAAGCTAGTGCTCATGATATACTACCATGATACCAAGAAATCAGGTCCCCTACCATGAACCCAAAAAATTAGGCCCCCTTTGGAATTTCATTTTTTTGAGTTTATCTTCTGCTTATTTGGAAACCATTGATTTAGGGTTAATTGATGGTCTTATCTAGTGTAGGTAGTTTCTAACACGTTAAAAAATAACCAGGTTGTGGAAATTGTGTGACAGTAGGGATTGGGTTGGAATTGAAGATGTAGTTGTGATTATGGCAGCTATGTTTTCGGTGATCTAGTTCTCATCTGGTGGTGGTAAAAGTGTAATGCATGATCGTGTGATTTTTGAGTTCTGAGATGTGTATACTTTAGAGGTTTCAAATGATTCTCTTATCATATTCTTTTTTAACCCATCATAGATGTCCTGATGGATTCTAGGTGCCTTCGAGGTACCATTCAGTGGAGTCACATGTTGATTCCCAATGTTTTATATGCTATAGGTTTGTTTATCTGTATTTTCTTAAATGATATTATACCCTTATCCATGTAAAATTGTTCATTTTTGAAAAAAAAAATAGTTGGATATAATCATTTATTTTGATGTTAATTCCTTTTATATTGTTTTGATTTTTAAGTATGTTATAACTTTTGGAGTTTTTTTATTTAGGATTATACATAACATTTAAAACTAATTGTGTAGTATGAAAGATTAATAAAACAATATAGATGATAATATATAAATTTTAGTTAATTTATATTTATTATTTTAAAATATAAATAATATCCTTATATATGTTTTAATTTTTTTTTAAATTCAAATACATCAATAGTGCTTAACAGGGAAGGTTGGATTTGTTCATTCTAAAGAGATTATTGATAAATTTATTTACCAGACCTTAAACAATCTATAATAATTTGATATGTTAATAAATAAAAATATATAATCATGAAAAGTAATTTAAAAAATATTTTATTACTTTATTTTTATATATATAAAAATAAATAAATATTAAATATTAAAATAACATAACATAATATCATATTCATTTCTTTTAACAAACATCGATTTTTGTGAAACAAATCCTTATGTTATCAAACAATAATGTTTATTTTACTTGTTATAAAATATCTCTTTTATGTTATCATTCAAAATTTCAATTTTCATATTTCAATATTCAATAATATTTTTTATTATTTTTAAAAATTATTGTGTATGCAAGAAAATTTTGTAGTGTATTTTGAATTTATAGATTTAGTAAATGGTGACACTATCATTGGTTTATTCTACAACTTCAACTAATATTCAATGAATAATAAAAATAGAAACATCAAAATTTTTTATGGAATTATTGATCACCTTTTTATCATCTCCTATTAAAATTTATCTTTTTATATTTTCTCATATTGATTATTAAAACCATTTTAATATCTTTTAGTTGTCAACACATTTTATTTAAAAGAAGGGAATATATTGTTGTGAATGTTTCTTAAAATGTATGGTCATTCATGTAATTTACTTCTCTATCCTACAAATATATTTCCATTCCTTTAGATTTATCCTTATTGTTTCCTACAATATCAATGATCTCTTAAAAATTTATCCACTTGTGTTCTAACAATATGTACAATTTAATATCATTTTATTCTAAAATTTATATTGAGATCAGTAACATAACAATATTTTTTTGAATACTGCAAACCCATATTATTTGAAAGAAAATTGAATAGTTCTCTAAATTTGCATGGGCAAAGTACTTGTTGTACATAAAATTTCGGTATCTTATGAATGAAAATATAATATTTTTAAAAAAATATTGAGTTTGATCGTCTTTTATTTAATGTATGAAATATATAGTAGTCAATTAGAGTACAAAAAAAGGAAAATCCCAAATTAGTAACTACTTACCAATAATGTTCAAAATTTGTGCACTTAACTTCATTTCTTGTTCTTAGTGTGCATTTTAGTCAACCCTTCCACAATTACACGACTGGACTCACGATCACCCCTACTTGAAGGGAGCAATTAAAGCCTTTTATACAACATCTTTACATCAGTTCTTTCAGAATCGGTGATTTCCTCTTGTTTTATAATGAATTTTTCTAGATAAGGGTTTATCGTCATAGGTTTTTTCATTCCCTCAATGGCCATTGCATCATTCGGCTCTTCATTCCTAAAAAATATAATATATTTATATCATGGAATCAATAAATGAATGTTGTAAAAATTATAAATTAAGTGTCAGTATTTCTTATGAAAGAAAAATGTAGATTTGAAAAATTATACTTAATATAGGGAATTAAAATATAATTTATTGTCCCAAAAAAGATTCAAAAAATTAATATTTAGTTTTCTTATGATTATAAGATAATCTTATGAGACCTTATTTAATTTTTCAGTTTTCTATATGAATTTTTTATAAATTTAAAATTACTTTTTCAAATAATTTATGATTTTGAAATAAATTAAATTTCTTATATTTCTAAAATAATTCTCATAAAATGAAAACATGAATTTTTGCTGAATAGTAAAATACAGATATTATGGTATAAATACATTATAAGATATATATTTATTATTAATTCATCTGTTGATGACATATTCACCATAATCCTAAAAAACACTTTATTATTTTAATATATTTAGTGAAAATCCTCTAATTATTGATAGTCTTGAGCCAAAATAATATAATAATGAATAAAATATTCAAATAATCCCTCTCCTCCTCTATAATAACCACCCCCACCAAGACTTCTTCGCACAACTCTTATTCCTTGAATCATGTCCAATTCCTACCCAATACTATCCCCAATCCACATCCATGTATCGATGGGACGTTGGTATCACCAAAATACCAATCTCAAGAGCCTTAAAGAGGTTCTCAAGGAGAATGAATTTGAGTTTAGAAATCCAATTTTATTTTCCATTATTTTATTTTTAATTTCTTTTATTTCTATATATATTTCATACCTCCTCCACCCAAACACGAATGATAACTCTAATATCTTATATATATGTATATATAATGATAGTTTTTTGTCATCTATAACTTATTTTCTCTTCCCCTAATTATATTAAAAATTAAAACATCACTGGTGAGGTACCTTTTTATTACCTTCGCCGATGACATAGTTTCAAATTTCAATTAGGACTTCAAGGATGGTCATAAAACAATTCTAATAGTTAAAAGTGGGTCAAATATTTTTAATTAAACTTATATATTGTTATATAAATAGTATATATACATAATATTAATTCATTACCCACAACTGTCACATGATGAAAAAAACCTCAAAATAATCCAAACGATTATCACAAATGTTTTATCTAATGATTCATCCTCATACCATATAACAAAATTAAATATATTACAATTTAATATTCTATAATTTCGTTAATAAAATATAAATTCAATTCCTTATATATTTTATAATTTTATTTTATTGTCTATATGTATATACTTGTAAACTGATCAGGAAAACCAAGGAAACAAATGTTCTCGGATGATAAATTTTTTTTATAACACATCTAAGAGGCAGTATTTAACCATAATAAAATTATAATAAATAAATTATATTTGTAAAAGGTTTTGAATTAATTAATTATTTTTTTATCTAAATATCAAAGACAATAAAATCTATTATATAACACATTGATCCACAAGGTATAAATTTTCTCATCTCACTTTTATTTATGCGGGATATGCCTTATTCCCCCAAAAAAGTGAGGTGTGGTCTATATATACTGAGATTTTATTCCAAATAGAATTTAGATAATTATATTAATAATATTAAATTATTCATTTAATGCTCATTAATTTTATGGGGCTTATGGCGTGACTATTTTCAATGTGGTAAGGGATTTTATCCTAACCCTCATTTTTTAGCTGGGTTACACTTTCAATCTATTTACCGAAATATAATTATTAATTATTCAAATTTATTATTCTTAAATTCTATGTGTATAATAAAAAATAATGTGTATATCTTAATTATTCACTCTATGATGGAAAAAAGCATGTTTTATAAGATTATATTTTCTATTATTCTCATTAAGAAAGATATATTAAAATAAACATCTCATTTTATTACTCATTTTCATGTTCAGTCCATAATATATTTTAAGAAAAAATTACTATTATAAAACAACTCATTTTTTCATAATAATATATTTTTTCATTTCTAGTTTTATACAAACAATTCTATCTCTTTTCATATTAGATATTATATTATATTTTCTCTTAACACACACTTTAGTATCCTATTTTAAAAATCTATTAAAAACTTTATTTACAAGTTTCCACTTTAGTTTGACATAATTTAGTCCGAAAACATAATTTCATTGTTTGTACCTTTTATTTTTTGGTATATTCATGTTCACAATCTAGTTTTATTATAAATATAGTTTTTTTCCAAAAAAAATCTTCTTTATAAAGTAAAAGAGTAGGCTTATCAAGAATTTATCATTGATTTTGTTATATAATTTTCATCTATTTTTTGGATTTAAAATTTTCAATGTTTTAAGGTAAATTTTTATATAATTACATACTTTTAATGGATTATTCTATAAATGAGGAATTAGTTGGACATAAAATGTGATGGGCAAGTCTCTCTATAGCTCCTTGATTCATCAATAGGTCTCATGAGACAAAATAAACCACGTTTTGGTTGATGCCATGCCTAGTTATGTATAATTATTAGTCGAGGCCTTGATAGATTGTTTATGTTGTCTGATGTTATGCATTTATTCATTATAATAGTTGATAAGTCATGTGATTATTCAACTAGAATAATATACATTGTGGACATTCAAGTGATTATTTACATGGTATTATTTATTTTGCTTCTATTTCTTCCATATTATACTAAAGATTATGTTTTATTATCATGTGATTCAGTTATTCACCATTACTTATTCATTATGTTTATGGTAGCTTCTACTATATCATTTACCATTAATGATCATATAATCTCTCCCCGTTTTTATGTTTTATTTTTCAACTTGATGCGAATATTTATATTTTTATTGGATATGAGGGATAGTCAAGGAGTTTATGCATGTCCCCAATGGGGTTTCTATGTTGTTTTACTTTAATTTTATAATCTATATCTTATGTTTTTATCTTGTTTTCCAATTATACTAAAGTATTTTTTTTCTTTTGTATTTGAACACTTTTTCATTGTACTGATGTAACTAAGTTAGGAACCAACTCTAGGATACTATGTTCAAGTTTATTACAATTGATAATGCAGCACCAATTGGATGATGTAATAGATATAGTTAAAAATATAATCATTGACGAATGAGTATGTAATAGAGTGGATAATTCCATCTAAAAGAGACCTAAGTACTATGAATCATAAAAAAGGATATGATTTTCTATATAATAAAAACCTGACACATTCTTTATAAAGGATTAAATATAAAGTGGCTCATCCAGATATTTTATTACTGTTTTAATAGTTTTCCAGTATAGTTATTTGAAAATATACATTAAAAATATTCTTCTCAATCTTTTCATGTCAGTTATTAAAACATGGTGAAAAAATTATTTATTAACATCATGTATAAATTACTGATGTAAAAAATGTGTCATGTAAAATGTATTTTTTACAATATGTGAAAATTTTTATGAGACACAACATTCCAGTATTCAATGCATATTTAAATGAAATAATATATGAGATATTTATATTATCAGAAAAAAAATATTTTTAAAATCAATGGTCATTTGGAGCATCAAAATGAAACTATTTTTATTTACTGTTTTGAAGGTGAAGACAATCAATGGTGGGAAAGGATTAAAAGACTGGAGAAATAAAAGATATTGATACCTTGGATTAAGATATATTTAAGATGATTTCCATCAATAAATATTATGCTATTTTTTATTAAAATAGTATGTAAAAAAATATTAAAAATGAGGTAGGAGGAGTAATATTTAGAAGTCGTGTTTGAGGAAAACATCACATGGTTGGTAAGGTACTAACCAAATTGTATTCATGTTATTTCTAGTAAAATAAATATATTCTTTTCATAATTGAATGCAATATAACAAAGGGAATTGTATTATCATGAATTTAAAATTTATAAGAACCATTTTTATGTGCTGAGAAGGTGTAAATGGAGTTTTTATCGTGATTAGGTGTTCTAGGAAAAAAATCCGAAAAAGTGATCCAAATAGAAGGAAAATGTGAAGAATCATTCAAAAATAATGGAAAAAAGTTTCTAGTTTATGATATTTGGTTTCAAAATCAACAAGAGGAATAGATTATATAAAATGGGAAGTTTATCAGATTTAGTAATTCTAGGAATATAGTTTTTTATGGACATGAAAAATATCTCAGTAGAAGTAAGTCCAAATTTAATAAAATTGAATTAAAGTGTTTTAAAATGGAATGAGATGATTCACTTTACATATATGTTTTTAAAGAATAATATGAATGATGGGATGTGGTAATACTATAAGAATGATTACATTGTGAAATATTTTGCAACCACTTAAATAGATGTTTGACAATCAAAGAATTTGGTAAAACAATCATTTCTTATTTATTGCAATTACGGTAATTTCATTTTTTATTCATGGAATACATATTCATTAATCTATAAGAAATTTTATCTGATATTATATGTTTTACAATAATAAATGATGATATAACTTATGATAGAAACTTATAAAAGAAGTATTAAATCAATATAAAATTATATGAATCTATATATTTCTGTATATGGATTGAATTTAACTGTAAACATTATTTGTAAGGTTTAATGTTGTTCTAGGTATGGATTATATAATTTTCTAACATGATAAGATAGAATGATGATATATAATGACTTTTGAGAGAGACATTACTTTTGTATACAATAATGAATTCATACCTTCGATAAAATTTTAAAAAATGTGATAATTTTTTCAAATATATAATTTAATTTTATCATGTATATATTATTGAAAATATGGGAATTTTATATCACAATGATGTTTCAGTAGTAAAAGAATACCTAGATGATTTACATTTTGAGTAACCCAATTTTTACTTAGTCATGAAGATGAATTTACTATGGAAATAATGATTTATACTAATAATATTTCATAATACCTTTATCAAATTGCATAAGTAGATCTTCTACAATTGAGAAAGATGTTGTTAGAGTTCCTTGTTAATGGTTTCATTCATCCAAGAACTTCGCCATAGAAAACTCCTATTTGTTTTAAAAAATAAATATAATTCCTTGATGATTTGAATTGATTATAGATATTTAATAAAATTACTATTATCTATATGTATTAGTTTATCTATATCAAGATATATTATGTTCAATTCCTAACAGATCAGTTTTATCGATGTGTGAACTATGTTCTAGGTACAATCAGTGGAAGATGAAGGATGTTGTAATTCCAAAAAAAATGTAATATGTTTTGGAATTATGATTTTGTGGTTATCCCATTTGGTTTGAAAAATTCTACAATTAAATTTAAGGATATTATGAATATATATTTCCATGAATATTTGGATAAGTTTGTTAATTTTTTATTTATGATATATTTATTTGTTTGGTATGTTGTAAGGTTCAATAAAAACATCAAATGGTTATTCTAAAAACCCCAAAATAAAATAAGATATAAAAATAGATTGAAAATGTTAAATTTGGTTTTGGAATATTACATTGCATGAAATAATCATAAATAAGTATGGAATTTAAGTTTATCCCATTAAATAGTATGTGGTTGGTGAATACCCAGTACATATAAATGTAACTAAGATTTAGAGTTTTCTGGAATTTTTAGTGTATTTATTAAATTTTTTAAACATTTATTTGTCATATGACACCTTAACTATGCTTATATGAAATGGATTAAGTTTTATATGAACAAATCAATATGAATAATGTTTCAATAAATTAAAAATAATATTAGTGAATTATCTTGTTTCAGACCTACCATCCCAAAATGGATACATTATTATTTAAATTGATGATTCTTTCTATAGTATGTATTTTTAAAATGAAAAATGATTGGTTAATTACTTATAATCTATAGAAAATAAAAAAAACATGATAAACATTATCTATCACATGAAAATGAAATTGATATTATAGTGTTTTCAAAATAAAAGGTAATACATCATATATATAGAACCAATTGTGAGATTTATATTGATTATAATAGTTTGATGTATATATTCCATTATAATGAGTTGAGAATAATACATGGGACATGGATAGAATAAAAAAAGGATAATGACATCATAATCCACGACTATACATGTATTTCAAAATAAAAATAGTTGATGATTTGAGACAAAAAATATTTATATATTAGTCATTTTACATTTGGAAGATGACCCTTTGGTTAATTCATTGATTGATTTTGGCATAGAAATTTTGAATTTAGGAACACTCTCAATTTTTTTAATATTCAATATTATAATATCTACAAAAAATAATTAATAAATCTCATTAGTATAATCATGTTTTTAATAAAAATGTATAATATATAAATAAGGTTGCGTTTCTTAAGATTTTTTTTAATGAAGGAGGTGTTATTTGATTTGGAAAATTAATATATATTCCTTTTGATTGCCAGTTGAATAAAGAATTGTTGAGTGAATCTCATTGCATTTTTTCTGTTCATCCTGGAAGAATAAATATATATATAGAGACCTTGGAGAGTATACGTTTTAGGATGTAATGAAAATAAATATTAGTAAATTTTCCATGGTATGATTGATATATAAATATGTTCAAGAATAAAAAAATTATCTAAGGGGATTTTTCATTATTATATGATGCCAGAATGGAAATAGGAAATGTTTCCATATATTTAATGGTGGTATTTTCAAGGACATCAAGTGCGAATAATTCTGTTTGTGTAATTTTTAATCAATTAACTAAATATTCACATTTCATTACAATTAGAGGTAGTATGTATTTAGATCATATTTTTTTTATTATATATCAAAGGGAAAATTTGGTTATAAAGAGTTACTCTCTCCATTATATATGATGATGATTCTATGATCACATTAATTTTTTAAAGGAAATAAGAATTCATTGGGTACTAAATTAATTTATAGTATGGTCTTTTATCCAAAATCTCATAGAAAATTTGATCCAACGATTCAAACATTGTAAGAAATTATTTTTTAATTTTCAATGGATTACAAAGGCTGTTTGGATCTACATCATTAATTAATAGACATTTCTTTTAATAAAATTTTTTATTCTAGTATATAGATGGAACCTTTTGACAAATTATATAGAAATAAATCTTAGAATCGTTATTTTTGGATGAACAAGTTAAAAATATATTTTTGGGACCATAGTTAGTATAATACATGGTTGATAAGGTGACTACAATTCAGAAGTACACGGGGATAGGACAATGTAGGAAGAACATTTTTTAAATAATTGAAAAAAGAATTTTTCAATCATGGTAGGTGATCATGTTTTTCATAGAGTATATCAATAGAAAAGTGATATTAATTTTAGTAATAAAAATTGAAATATATGTAAGTGATTAATTATACTATATAAAATCTTTTTTTTTGTTTCAGTTTCCTACCAAGTGGATTTTCCTCTGACTTAATACTTGATTCATAATAATTTTCTTTATTAGATTATCAGAAAACATTTACAAACTTCAAATCATCTTTTATGAATAAAGGTGGACCAGTTTAAAGAAAACATTTAACAAGAAGAACATTGAGTTCATATTATTGAACATATAGAGAAATTGTTTAAATATATGGCCATTCTCTAGTTTTATGTTTTGTAGAAAAACAATATGGATGAATAAGAAACATGGTAATTTGAATATTCTATAAGGGAATGATACCCACACTTGTTAGAGAAATGAATAAAATTGTGATGGTGAAATATTTTAAATGGGTCTAGAATGTAAAAACCTCAATATATATAATAATCATTTTCATTCCTTATATGTATCCATTTATTAGGTTACAAAGAGTTATGATCACTATAAAAATATTAGGTAAACATTCCAGTAAAAATAGTATTTTTCTAATTAAATTTATTAAAATATATTATATGGTTTTATTTTGAGACAATATTTAAAAATATTAGGTTTTAAATTTTAAAAAATTAAATTAAATTTTAAAATTATTATATAGTACTTATATCAGGGTTAATTCATGGGAGTATTTTTAAAAAACCAATTTTTCAATGAATAGTGCAAAAATAATTTTATTGAAAATTGTGTTTTTTTCAGGTATTCAAAAGTAAAATTATATTTTTTATTGTTTTTAAATTTAAATTAGTTACTATTTTTTAATCATAATCCAACTATGCTCTCTAGAATAAATCTTATACAAGAATACTGAATAAAATTTTTTTTTTCTAAAAATGGCATTTTTTCAAAAGCCTATTTTTCTTCATGTTTTACAGGAACAGTTATAAATATAATTATTACACTTATTTTAATTGAATATTTTCAAAATGTGTTCCATATTTGGAATTTGGTGTTATAAATTTATTAATTATGTCCCTTTTATTTTTAATCATTATGAATTGTAATCATTGTATGTATTTGCTTTAATGGTAATGGTAAAATGGGCTAATTTAGGTTAAATTCTAATATGATAGGGACTATTCAATGATAATAACACCTAAAATAATTTTATTAGAGGATTATATTTCACTTATAATCCCATAAAAATAAAATAAAATACCTTTTTCCATTTCGTTATTATTTTGAAACATAAATTATATTATTAAAAAAATTCAAAAACTAATTTATTGTTCTTTTTATAATATATAATTTCCTTATAAAGTGTAAAAATTGAGTATGTATGATTATAATTGATTATATTAAATAAAAATTATTGTTTAGAGTGTAAATTTATTTCTAATTTTTAGAGATGAAATAATTATGTTACATTCATACATAGTGTTGACACTATAGTAATTCAATTAATTGTAAAATAAAATAAATGATTTTAAAAATTTTGAGAGTAGTACAATATGAGTTAATAATAATTTCAGGATAATATGTTTATATATCTAACATATTTAGTATTTTTTAATGTTTTATATTTTAATTCCATATTTTCCCTGATTTTTTTTTGTATAAGAAAATCAATAACATAAAAAATGACATTAATTCTATTTGATTTTAAATAATATTTAATTAAGACATTTTAAATTACTAAAAATCATATATTAAGGTAAAGTATAGGTATATGAGTTTAAATATCATCCATTATACATCTATGGTTCAATCTTCTTTTTATAGTAACTATCATGACCCTTAACTAAAAAACATTTTATTATTCAAGAATATAAAAAAGGATTAATAGAAGATAAACAAAAATATAAGTGTGAAAACATAATCAAAAATTTTAAAATTTTATTGATTGATAGTATCTAAACTAACCCAGATAATATATTCAAATAAAATATTTTTTTTATAAATTTCAATCACAAAAACTAATTTATATTATGTTTATAAAATAAAAAATTCAAAGGGTGCATGTCCCCTCGCCTATAAAATGGAACCTCTTCTATTGTATTCTTCACACATAAATAAGAGTTTTAGTTCAACCAATACTAGAAAAAACACGTATCTAGAATCCCTCCCCTCTTTATAGTGGTCTTGGATAATACATAATACCAACCATATATGTTTTATGTCTTAATGTATAAGATATTTCTCAAAGAAGAATTATATATTTTAGGAAAATGTGTTAGTTTTATTTCTTCTTCCACCCCCATAAAATATAATTCAAACATGATGATATAATAACACAAATATATACCACATATAACTATATTATTATGTTATATTAATAAACTATTTTCATTAATACATTCATCACATGGGAAATAAAACCATCATTTGTGTCTAAGGCAGACTACCACCTTGCAAATTGATGTAATTCATTTTCCATTATAACCTATCATGGTTAGATATAATATTTTATTTATATAGATTTACATTTCCTAAAATATTTAAAATTTAATGAAGATAATACATCATCTAATTTCATACCATTACATTCATTGTCAAATGATAATATCATTTGAGCATACATCTAGACTACCACCTCCACAAAGTGATCTGATTCATTTTTCATCACCACATAGTGAGTATTATAATGACCAGAACATTTATGAATAAAATTCCATTTATTTTGATTAAATGTATTTTGGCTATATAATAATTATGAAATTATTTTTTTTATTATATCCAATTTGATTTTAATGACTATTTTGTATCATATTGATTGATATTATAGACATTGAAGAGTGATCGAATGACTAGTATAAATATAGGGTTTTAACAAATCCTTTTGACAAAGATAAAATAAGTGATGACTCAGCTAGTAGGATCATTCCATAAGAATCCCATTTATTAGTGTTCCTAAAAGAGATCATTTTCTTGGGAATATCCCTAGACCAAGCCAAATTTGAGATCTAATAACTTAATCATGAGCAAAACTATTTATGAGGGATGTTTATGCCCATTGAAATCACAATCCAAACCAATTTCACAGAACATATCCCTGAAAACCACACCATCACAAACCTTACTATTATGATTTATGCTGGTTTAATGTGTAGATATGTAACAAGACCCTTGATTAATGATTATGTGCATTATATTTTTATATAATAATGAATATACTTTCATTCTTTTATTTTTACTGTGTAAATAATTTTGAAAATCACAAATAAGTTTTTTATGTAATATTCAAATTCAACATAGAAATATATTTTTTGGAATTAATAGATTTCTGAAATAAATGATATTCTAATAAATATTATTTATTAATTTACTGTTATTAAATATAAATAATCATATAATTTTTATGAAGTCAAATGTAATTTTTATTGAGGGTTTAAAACTATTTTTATCAAACCCCATCAGTTTTCCATAAATGTATGTTTTTTAGAAGTAAAAATTTACATATGAAGAAAATTATTTATATAAAATTAATATTATTTTTGGAATAATGAAATTGAAATTATTATATAGTTAATTTCCCATTATTTTTTGAGAGTGTTAAATTATCAGGAAAAAATTAAATATCGTAGAAATATATATTGTGTTTTATAACATCATAATGAAAATGTAGTGATTTAATTTATAATATAAGAGGAATATTCATGAAAAAACATGTTTTACCTTTAAAATAATTTTATTTTATTTTTTTGATATATTTTATAATTCCTTAGTGTATCCTCCAAGATAGATAAAATATTATTTTATTTTACAATAATTTACAAGAGAGTGTGACCCAACTACACATAAGAAAAGGAAATATTATAATATCATCGACCCTTGGACATAAAAATATTGTTTTAAAATACCCTTTGGTGGAATCTTGGGTCGAAAACCATGGGATGGTTTGTGGTTTTTAATATTGTATTATGAGGTGTCCAAAACAAAAATAATGATAAATCCCCGTCATTTCTTATATATACCCACCCAAGATCCCAAAACTCTTCACTAAAACCCATTTGATCTTGTAAACACTCTATGTTATACTCCCTAAACACCTCCCTAGTCTTCCCCATGTGCCCAATATGCCCTTCCCAATCCTTTGGAGTCACACATCAATGTAAGTGATCTTCCACTCTCCTCATATTTCAATCACTCCTTTTCTAATATGCATTTTAATTTTGATTTTCATATGTTGGGATATGATCATAAATAATCCCCTTATTTTTCATTTGATTTATAAATAATTTTACCTTCTTTACACTTTCATTAATCCATCCATGAACCTTTATATACATTAGTTACCGTTCCAAGATTTCCCAATGGATTTTTCTTCTCGTCATTCCCATTAATGATCTTCCTTTATATTATTCATCCTTAATTATATTTCATGTGTTTGATAATAATTTTACATGATCCTATTCTTATTAATTTCATGTATAAATTATTATATAATCCTTTTCTCTCATCAACCCATTTTAGGAATTTCTATTTGATGTCGTTATACTATTGAAATTGCACTGCGTTTTTTCATCACGTAGTGAATACAAAATTAAATTCTCAACAGAGGGTATTCATAATTATGCTCATATAATTCTTGATTTGGGTCTTAATAGTATGTATTCTACATTCCATGAGTGTGTACTAACTTATTATGTTTAATTATTCGATGTTATATGATCTATGAGGCACACTTATGCATAAAATGAAATGTTTATGATGGGTGTGTCTTAATAGCGCTCCAATGCATTGCATAATGATAGTATCTTAATATGTCATGAGAAATGAGGATTGTCTCATGATAATTCATGTTTAATGATGTTTTACTCATAATAATCCATGTACAATTTTCCTTGACTCATGCTAATATAATGTTGTATATTGTTGCCACATTTTCATGTTATGATTATCACACTATGGCATGCCTTTATGTTCACATTTATTTTCTACTCTATTGATAAGCCTATTGTTTAACATGTATTTTTTTGCTTTTATTATGAAATTTTTTTTACTGGCCTTTATAGATCATCCTTTTTTATGGTTTTCATTATGTTATCCCATGTTCTGCTATGTATGAAGGAATATTGTGGTCACTGAATATAAGTTTTCAATAAATATGTTTTATTTAAATTTTTATGTTGTAATGTAATTTTAATAAGCCCCAAATAATGAATACCACGTCATATTCAGAGTTGTATTAATTGAAATTTATATAATAAATCATTTTTAAATATTAAATAATGAGAAGGGTTGTTATAGTCGGTATTGGTGGATATTCTTGTGTATTATCAAATTAAGATTATAATATCGTAGTAAAAACACTTATGGATAAGTCTAAGTATAAGAAAAACATCCCTAAATTTTGGTTAGTATTGAATTCGTGGTTTATCAATAAAATACATCCATTTATGGATATGAACGAGTCAAAGAGGATTTAGAACAAATGTATCTAAGGGTAAAAACGGAAAACACCACACTGAGATAGACTCGAATGGGAACTGGTGCCCAAAAACGGGCCTTGAAGCAATCCTAGTTTGACACTTATGGGGGATATTATTTGGTAAATTCATAAGATCTTTATGAACCTTTATTAAAGCAATAGAAAAAAAAATTCCCATAAATATATATGTTCGGATGTAGATCATGGATTACTTAAACCGAATCCAATAAACTCATAATATAAGAAGATAAATGTTATGTATATGTTATCCATTTAATGTAATTGAATTTAATTTATGTGTTTAACAATTTTGGATACTCATTCAAAATTTTGATTTTTTTCTAGATAATGGATGGTAATATGATTATTCATAATAACAACTGATGGAATAAAAAATGTGAGGATTCCCCCAATGAGATGCCCAACCTGATGGGGATTGGAATCAAAAACTTTTTTGTAATTCTCTCTTAGATAACTCATGTTATGAATCGATTCCTAGATCAAGAGGAACTCATGACACCCTCCCCCTACCCCTAAGGTAGAGAAATATACAGTCGAGAGATTCATGTGTTATAGTCCTGATGTGATAATTGGATCATCTGATCCCTTAATCATGAAGCAATGGATCAATTCCATCAAAAAGATCTTCTCTATCCTTAAATGTTAAGAAAAAAAGATGGTTCCTCCAGCTATTTGTCATATTGAATGTGAAGATGATTAATGTTAGAAATTGATCAAGAATATGAAAGCCAAAGAGGAGATCAAAAAATAGAGTGGTTGGAATTCTAGAAAATGTGTTTTGATAAATATTTTCCAACACCCTCTATCTTATGATGGAACACTCATAAAAAAGAAGTCTAGTATATAAGGGTGCATAAGGAAAACAACACCATACATGCATGATATGCTTCTGATTTGGACATTAACCCTGAATGCATGGTTCAATGATTCTTTTGTGGGAAAAATATTGGCCTATGAAAAGACCTGGAAATCTGTGACATAAAATGCTAAAAGGAAATTAACTGATGTAAACTCAAAACTGATATGGAGATAAGTGAATCTTAGGGGTATCATGGGGATAAAAACTTAAATTGGAGTCTAATAATACCACACCAATGTATAAATCTGACCATGATACGAAATTCTAACACCCTTCTTGTCAAGGGAGTGGAAAGAAGCACCTATGAAATTTCCTAAGGGGAACAAGGAACTGATTTTTATGCAGAAGAGAAGGTAACATGGATAATAGTAGAGAACAAGAGGAACCCATCAATTTGATAGACGAAAGGAATGCTCCAGTCAATCCTCAATTCATTTTTCATTTATACCACTACAAGGACCCAAGGATCTTTGTGAATTAGTTCCCTGAAACTAGGGTTTTTTGAAGCAACAAACAACCTCCGAGTCTGTTAGGGATAAATTTTTATATCACTACTTCCAAATTGAATCCCAGAAAAGAAGTGGTGATATGTACACTAGTAATTCATTAAATAGTAGAGAACATGCCTTTTTATTATTTTTCAACACATTCTTTTCTATCTCAAAAGTTTAGTAGAGAAATACACACACCACCAAAATGATTTGAAGTAGATATGTTTGAAAAAATGGGGGTTGTTGAAATTATTGAATCATATAAATATAACTCCTCCTCTATAACAATTTGAAGAATGATATTCCCCAAAAACATTGTAATACATTCCTAGGTGTAATTTTATTCAATTCTTGTCCTAAATTGGATTTCCCATTATATAAAAAACATTAATTGTTGTGAAAGGCACATCACACTCTATAAGGAGAATCGACCCATGATTCTATGCATGTGTGAGGAAGCAGATGAATGTTCCTCTACACCATCATCCAAGAATTTATGTTACTGGACTGTGATCATGTGTATCCGACTTATAAGATTTATAATATCAAATTAACCTACCTTGAAGACATCCATATTGTGGGGGTATTCACTGATGCATTTCCTGATGAATTTTAGTGTCTTCCCCCTTGTAGATATGTTGAATTATCGATGGATCTTTTACATGGTGAGCTTCCAATATCAAAGACTCTATATAGAATGAATGTTATAAAACATGAGGAGAAAAATAAAAAACTACATGATAATCTAGATAGAGGGTTTAAAATCACAACTGCTTCAATATAGGGTGTTGTAGTACTCTTCATCAAGAAGTGGTATTGGTCAATGTTCCTTTTCATGGATTATCATGATCTCAATGAAATAATGTTAAATTAAATGTATCCTTTGAAAGCAATTTATGAATTTTTCAATAAGATATGTAGATAATGATACTTCTCCAAAGAGGATATATGTTTGGGATATTACTAGGTTAATTTGAAGGAGGATATCCCTAGGACATATTTTCATTCATGGTATAAGTGTTATGAGATTTTAGTGATTCCATTGAGACTCACTAATCCCGTAGAAATCTTAATGGAGTAGATAAATATAGTATTTGGATAATGACTAGAAAAAATTATGGTTTTACTTATAGTCAATATTCTAATATACACCAAAACCAAGGAAGAGAGTGAGGATAATATGATCATATTTCTTAAGACCTTGTTAAAGGAGAAGCTATATGAAAAATATAGAAAGTGTGTGTTTTGGTTGAAATAAGTACCATTCATGGGTCATATCATCAAAAGTAATGGGATACATATAGAACATTCCAATACAATGTGGATTTAAGGATGAATGATGCCATCATCTGTGATGGATATCCATAGCTTCATTAGGTTATTTAGATATTATCGTTAATTTGTACGAAATTCTCATGAATATGAAACCCTCTTACCTAGATAACTTATTAGGAAGTCACGTTTTCTATGAATGATGAATGTAAAGAAAGTTACATGGAGATGAAAAAAAGGCCTATCAGTTCCCTTATTCTCACACTACCCATAAGTGGGGATATTTTCATAATCATCGGCGATGCATTAAAGAAGGGGTTGGGATGTGTGTTGAGGAAAAATGACAAAGACATTGCATATGCCACAATGCAGTTGATGGTTTATGATAAAAACTATCCAACATACGATATTGATTTGGAAGCTATGATCTTTGAATTGAAAATATAGTGTCATTATAAATTTGAGGAGAAGTGTGAAATATATAAGGATCACAAATTTCACAAATATGTATTCACATAGAAAGATCTAGATATGTGCCGATGAAGATGGTAAGAGCTCATCAAGAATTGCCACTACACAATTCACTACCATCCCTGGAATGTGAACAATGTATCGAATTCTATATGTCTAAATGACCCATTAATTTTATCATTGATAATAATTGAAAGGATCAATTTTTTTGGATATGAAATGGATGGACATAAGAATAATAGTAAAGGGGTCATCATCAACCCTTTCACAAATTATTTCTCAACTATCGCTTTTGGAAAGGTTAAAGGATGCTCAAAAATATAAATATGGGATTAATAAGTATGTGGAAACTGTTAGAAAAGGGTAATTATTAGATATCAATGTTAATGAATAATGAATTATGATATTTGGGATGAGACTATGTGTTCAAAAAAATCTTATGTTAATGAAATAACTTTTAGATGATGCACGTAGATTGAATTTCTCTATTAACTCAGAAAATATAGAGATGTATCGAGATATCTGAGAGTACTATTGGTGGGATAACATGAAGAAAGTGATCAATGGATATATATCAATGTGAATAGTATGTTAGTGGGTGATGGTTGTGAGGTATATGTGTAAGCGGATTATGGAACAATTACACATACCAACATTGAAACATGAAGACATCAAAATGAACATTGTCACAGAACATATAAAATACATCCAATGGAATCAATTCTATCTGGGTAGTTGTGGATCATCTTACGAATATTGTATAGTTCATTAAAATTCGAGATGATTTCCCACTAGATCAACTAGCCCAGATATAAATCAGAGATGTGGTAAGATTGCATGGATTACCACAATCGATTACATCCAATTGAGATCCAAGATTCACCGTTGTGTTTTATAAAATACTAAAGAATTATCTATTCACTAAGTTTAAATCTAATATGACTTCTCACCTGAAAAATGATATCCAATCTAAGTGAAATATCCCAACACTTGAGGAAATGTTGATATATTTTTCAATGGCCATCACGGGTGGATGGGACCAATATATTCCTTTGGTGGAGTGCTTTTATAACAATATTTTTCATTCAAGCATCCCATTGGATTCATATGAAGCCCTTTATAATAGGAGGTGTAGAACACCATCATGTTGTGATGATGTTTTGGAATGAAAACATCTAGGTTTAGAAATTGTCAATGAAATGGTGGTGAGGGTTAATATCATACAACCACACATAAAAACTATTAAGAGTTGAGAAAAGAGTTATGCTGACAATCATTGATGAAAACTAATGATAAATGTTAGAGCCACGGTATTCCATCTCCTGTCTCCATAGAAGAGAGTAATTAATGTTTTGAATAATGGTATGCTTTGTCCAAGGAACATCGACCCTTTAGTGATCCTTGATTGCATCAGAGTGGTGGCCTATCGAACAGAACACCCAACAAACCTATCCTAATTACATGAAATACTAAATGTATCCCTCTTAAAGATGTACATACTAGACCCATCACCTGTCCTCAATCCAATGGTGGTAAGATTATAGAATGACCTTTCTTGTGAGAATCAGCGGGTAAAGATCTCATATCACAGATAAATATTTCTATAAAATAAGAAAATCCCACTCATCAGGGTTTTTTGAAGAAACCAAAAGTGGGAAGATGCAATGAGTAAACTAGAAGAGGTGATTAAGAAGTATTATCCCCATCTATTTTAGCATGAAAAAAAAAAGAATATTTGAATGGTGAAATTTCTAAATGGGTCAAGGTTGTAACGACATGAACATTTATGAATATAATTCCATTTCTATTGATTAAATGACTTATGGGTATATGAGACAGATGAAATTATTATTTTTATTTTATCAAAAATGATTTAAATGAAAATTAATTATCAGTAAAATTGATAATATATCCATTCAATATATATTGCACGATTAGTATAAATATTAGGTTTAAACACATCCTTTTTACATAGATAAAGAAAGTGATGGCCTCCACCAGTAAGATCGTTCCCTATATTACCCATTTATCATAGAATCTGAGTCATATAGAATATTAGGGGTTTTCATAAACTAATCCCAATTCGATATCGAATAACATAAACCTAAGAAAACCCGTTTATGGGAGTATTGCAACCTTGAAGAGATCACGACCTGAACCATGTTCATCGAACGACACCATGAAAGGGCCACCATCACACACCTTACTCTTATGGTGTATGTTGGTTTAACAATGGGTTGTGTAACAAGACCCTATCATTGTGATTATTTAAATTATTTTTTTATAGAATAATTAATATAAAATCATTTTATTATTTTTACATTGTAAATTATTTTTTAATCACAAATTATATTTTTGGTTAATATTTAAATTAAATTAGAAAATATATTTCGATGAATTATTGTATTTTTGAAATAAATGATACTTTAATAAAAAATTATTATTAAATTACTTTAATTAAATATAAATTATCATATAATTGTAATTAATTCAAATGTAATTTTTATTAATCATAAATTATTTTTTGTCCAAAACTGTCAATTTTCAATAAATGTTGGTTTTTATTTTAAAATTTAAAATTAGAAATATTTATAAAAAAATTTAGATAAAATTAAACTTATTTTTGGAATCTAGGCTTTGAAATTTTCCAAGAGAGATTTTTTCAAATTTTTTTGATAGAGTCGAATTTTCGGGTTAAAAATAAATACAGTAGAAATATACTGTGTACATTATGAATATATATTCTGAAAAATAATTAATATAAAAGTTATTTTCTTAAAAATAATTGTTTTTATATACAATAATATGAATTTATATATTTTTTGATTTATTTTATAAATCCTTAATGAATCCTCTACAACTTATATATTATTTTAAAATTTTAAAATGATTTCTTTTAGAGTTTGACTCATATAAATGTATGAAAATGAGATATTATAACATGTTCAGAAATTGGGCTTAAAAAATAATTATTTCCACTCCATTTTTTTAGAATCCATAGGAAAAGGTATCATATGGTTTTTTGTTTGGAATAATTTATTATGAGGTTTCCCAAACAAAAATAATTATAAATCCCCCTCATTTCTAATCTAAACCCATCAAAGCTCTCATTCCTCTTCACTCAAACTCCTTGAATATCTCCGACACTCTGCTCTATAATCTATATATTCCTTCTTATGTGTCTCCAATACCCCATTAAGTCCCTCCCAATCATTGTATTTCACACATCCATGTAATGGAACTTCCACTCTCAACTTTTACCACAAAATCATTTTTTTATATGCCTTTTAAATTCAATAATATGTTAGGATATGTTTATACATAATTTAATTTCGACCCAATTAATTAATAAATTAATGTATCTTCATTACACTCTCATTAATCTATACATGAAGCTTTGTTTACACCTCTTACCATGTGGAAATTTGATAAGGGATTTATCTATCCACATTCACACTAAAGAATATGTTTTATATTATCCATCTTAAATAACATTTCACATGTTGGATTATAATAATTCATGATACCATTAATATCTATTTCATTTATAAATTATTGGAGACCTATTTCCACTCAAAAACCCATTTCATTAATTTCTTTTTGACGTCGTTATGCTACCAAAATTGAACTACAATTTTCTATCATGTAGTGAATATCAAACACACTTATCTACCAAGGGTATTTACCTTTATTCTCATATACTTCTTGGTTTTGGACATAAATATATGTATTTAAAATTCCTTGAACTTGGAATAATATATTATGTTGAATGATTATATGTTATAAGATCTATTTTTCATTCTTATCCATGAAATGAAATGTTTTCGAAGGGTGCACCCTGATAGCACTCCAATGCATTGGGTAATGTCAGTATCATGATACATAATATTCAATGAGGGTTTAATCAAGATAATTCATGTGACATGATGGTTTAATAATGCTAATCATTGCGCAATGATCTTTGGATCCTACTAATATCATGTTGTATATTTTTTCACATTCCATGTTAGGATTATCATGCTATATCATATCTTTATGTTCACATTAATTTTGTGCTCCATTGACATGCCTTACGAATAACATTTATTGTCATATTGATATTATTCGTTGTTTATTCCCTTACTCAAATTTATATCTCACACTTTTATTATATTTTTACTTTGGTTATCCCATGCACTTTTAATTACGATGGAATTTTGTGGTAATAAATAATAGTTTTTCTATAAAGATGTTGAATTTTTTGTTTTATGTTGATATGTAATGTTACAAATACCCAAAGGAACTAGAAAAAAATATATTATTAGTTGTAAAAAGTGAAAATTATTTAATAAATATGCATTAAATATTATGTATAGAGATGGGTTTTTATTGTTCGTATAATAGGATATGTTTTTTTATTTTTGGGATTAGGATTATAAAACCCTAATGAAAACACTTTGGGATAAGACTAAGTATAAGAAAAATGTCCCAAAATATAAGTTATCATAGTGTAAATGGTTTATCAAAAAATTAATCATGGTCTGGATAAGAACAAATGGATGTGGCTTTGGAACATATGTATCTAGGTGTAAAACCCCAAAAACCTGGATTTGACCTAGACTCGAGTAGGAACTGGTGCACACTGACGGGCCTTGATTTACACCTAGTTTTACATTCTGGAGGGATATATATTGGTAAATTCAAAAGCACATTATGAACCATAATTAGGGGAACATAAAACATTTCCATAAAAATATATCTTATGAAGTAGATGATGGATACCTTAGACTGAAGCCTAGGAACTCATATTTTAAAGAGATAAATGAAATTTAAAATTTATCCCTTTAATTTCATTGGATTCCCTTTATGTGATTATCTATTTAATAAACTTATTCCTAAATTCACTTTTATTCTAGAAAATGGCCAATAATTGGTGGAATCGTTTTAAAAACCGATCTGAAGGGCAGTGTGAGGATTACCAAAATGAAATACCCAACCAGATGAGAACAGAAATCAAAAACCCTGTTACAATATTATCTCAGTTAATTCATGTTATAAATAGAAACCTTGATCCAGAGGCTCTCCCAACCCCCCTCTCCCCCATGATAGGGAAACCCAAATTTTATATATTCATGGGACAATTCCCTCTTAGATTAAATGGATCATTTGATCCCTTATTAATTTTGAAATGTATCAATTACATCGAAAATATATTCTCTATCCTTAAATGTTCTGAATAAGAGATGGTTGTTCTAGTTGTTTATAATATGATTGGTAAAACTGATTTCTATTGGTCATTTACGAATAATATTAAACTTAATTAGGTGATAATATCAATTAACTGTATGGAATTTTGAAAAATTATTTTTTATAAATTTTTTCCCCAGACCCTACATCTTAATATGGAAATAAATTTCCTTGCACTCAAGAAAAAGGATGGTGAATATGTTGGGGCGTTTGAGGAAAAATTGAATATACTTTCATGATAAGCCTTAGGTTTTTTCATTAACCCTTAATGAAAGGTTGACTACTTCTTTTTTTGGTTATATATTAGCTTAAAAAATCCCCACCAATAAATGACTACGAAATCTATGAGGAAATTGTCTGATGTTCCATAATGTTCAAGATGGAGATCGGTGAATCTCAGGTGTATCATAGGGATGTAAATGGAATGTGTAATTTAATATAGTAGTATGATGGATACATATAATAATGCAATGATAATCTAACACCCTTTTTATCAAAGGTTCGTAAAGAAGAACCCCAAAATGGAATAAGGTTATCAAGAAAATTCATTAGGTACGGGAGAGAAGGGAACCAAGATAATAGTTTCCAACAGGAGAAACCCATTAATGTGATAGAATAAAGAAACACACTTGTCAATGGTCAACATGTTTTTCATTTTAAAACTATAAATAATAATGGATCATTTTTAACTATTTCTCTAAGTCTTGGGGTTTTGGAGGTAATGAAAAACCACAGTGGCAGCGCATGTGATCTTTGGGCATCACTATTACCCTATGGAATCCCAAAAACGATGTGGTGATAGGTACACTACTTCTTCATTCAAGAATATTACGAATTAATTTTTATTTTGGTTCTACACATTATTTTATATCTTGAATGTCTTTTAGAATAATCCAAACACCACCCAAAAAAAATGGATGAGAAGATGTTTTTGAAAGCCGTATATGGGGAAATTTTTGCATCTCTTGAATAAAAATCCTCCCCTATAATAATAATTGAATTGATCATCATAGTGGGACTTTTCATACTTTCCTCCATGAAATTTTATATAATTATGGTCAAGGACTGGAATTTACTATATAGAGCCAACATAAATTACCGTGAGAGGGAAATCACTCTCTCTATAGAGAATTGACCACTGATTTTATACAAGTGCAAGGAGGATGATGTATCTTTCATAGAAACAACCTCCAAAGAATGTATAGTAATTCTTTATGAGACCGTGTATCTAGCTCGAATAATTGATTATATGGAAATCACCATCCCCTAAGACATTCCTACTATGATGGAATTCACCTGATGTGTCTCTTGAGGAATTTACTAGTCTTCCTCTTAGAAGAGATGTTGAATTATCTATTCATTATATAAATGGTGAATTTCCCTTACCAGAAAATCCATATGGAATTGATGTTATGTAACATTATGAAATAATGAAATGACAACAATAGAATATGGAGACAGGGTTTATACTTCCATGTGCTTCACCATGGTTTTCGTCAATCATGTTCTTCAAGAATAAGGATGGTTCAAGGTGATTTTTCATTGAATATAATAATCTCCACAAAATCATGATAAAGAAAAATTTCCCTTTTCGAGGAATGAATTACTTGTCAAATAAGCTATATAGAGTACAATAATTATACAAGGTTGATCTATGGTCGAGATATTACCCAGAAAGGGTGAAGAAGTAGGATATATCCAAGACTACTTTTCTTACAAGTTACTAACATCATGTGTTCATAGTGATTCCATTTAGTATAAAAAATGGTCCATAAATATTCATAATCATAATGAATAGAGTTTTTAGATATTATCATTTAGAATTTGTGGTAGTCTTTATATTTGATATTATAATATACTCTAAAACCAACGAGGAGCCTGAGGAGCATAGGAGCATAGTGTTAAAGACCTTACCAAAAGAGAAACTATATTCCAAGTAGAAAAAGTGAATGTTATATTTGAATAAAGTCTCTTTATTAATGAATATCATCACAAGTAGTAGGATATCTCTAGATCATTCTATAGAAAATACAATTTAGGGGTGGATGGGGATAACATCTACAATAGATATCATTAGTATCCTTGGGTTAGAAATATTTTATCACTAATTTGTGATAAATAAATCACAATATTAGAAACATATAAACAAGATAACTCATAAGGTAGTCAATTTTCCTATAATCATGAAAGTGAAGAAATATTCATTGAGTTTAGAAGTAGGATTATCAGTAACCATATAGTCACAGTACCCATAAGTGGGGAGATTTTTGACTTCTTTACCGATGATTAAATGATGGGATTTGGATGTGTGTTTAAAAAAAATAAGAAAGGGATTTTCTATTCAACAAGGAATATTAAAATTCCTATGAAAAACTATCCCATGTACAATCTGTAATTGGAAGATGTGATATTTTCATTGAATATCTCGTGGCATTAACTCTTTGGGGAGAAGTGTGAAAAATATACATATCAAAAAAGACTCAAATATATATTCCCATAGAAAGGGATGAATATGAACAAATGAATATGGTTAGAGATCATCAATGATTATGACTATGCAATCCACTACCATCCTTGGAAAGCCAACAAGCTGTTGGATGATCTATATAGAAAAGACCCAACCATTCGATCATTGATGACAATTGAAAAGGATCCAATATTCTCAGATTTGAAAAGGGTGGACATAGGAATTACAATGAAGAGAACATCATCAGTTTTTTCAGAAATGAATATCCAACCATGTCTTTTGGAAAGGTTAATGGACTCCAAAGAATATTATAATGTAATTCATGTAACACCTAAGAATGAAAACGGTTTAAATCACAAAATTACATGACTCATTTCAACAAGATCCAATTTAATTTTTTTGATCCTTCCTAATTTGAACTCCATAGTTAAGAATGACTGGAATTGAGTAGTGATTAGGGTAGTTGACTTTCTAGGAAGTTTCCTTGGGTATGTGTGAGTGGGGACAATCCACACTGGAAAGGAAATTCATTGGAATGTGGGGATAATCATTAGTTAAAAGACCTATATGGGCACATGGGTGTTCCCTAGGGTGGGGACCACGTGTCTGTGGGGAAACTAGTGGTACCTGGGGGGCCAGGACCCGGGGACCAAATTAAAGGTGGCATGTGTGTGCTATCACCAGGACCTTGTCATTACATTTGGTGTCAAATGTGGTACCCAGCATTAAATGCAGTGAAATACCTTAGTTGAGATGTAGGGACCACAACGAGGATGGTTTGACCTAAAGGGGGTTGAATGTAACACTCCATAATGATAAAGGGTTAAATTACTAAATGATAAGACTTATGTCAAAAAGGATCACCATCCTTTTAGAGAGTCTACATGATTAGAACATCATAGTTAAGCATTCTATGGATAGAGTATTTATTCATATGGATGACCTTCTAGGAAGTTTCATAGGGTGTGTGTGAGTGAGGAAAAAGCACACTGAAAAGGACATGTTTTGGCCTATGGGGATAGCCATTAGTCAAAATACCCAATAGGGTGCATGGGTGGGCCCTAGGGTGAGGACCATGTGTTTGTGGAGAAACTGGTGGTACCTGGAAGGCCAGGAACAAATGACCATGTTAAAGGCAAGATGCATGTTTTGTCATTGAGACCCATTTTTTAGAATTCAGAAGAAATTAAAAAATATTAAAAAAGGGAAATCCTTATAGATTAGTGTTATTGAAGATGGAATTATGTGATTTGGGTCAAGGATATGTGTTCCATCAAATACTATGTTAATGAAATAACTTTTGGATGATGCATATTGTTCGAAGTTCACTATTAAACAAGGAAAAAAAGATATATATTGAGATATTTGGGAGCACTATTGGTGGGATAACATAAAGAAGAATTATACTAAAAATACATCAATGTTCCTGGTGTATCAGTAACTAAACTTTGAGAGTTAGAAGTATAAGGGGATGATGCAACAATTACCCATAATAACATATAAATCAGAATACATCCCCATAGAATTTATCACCATACATTAAAAGAAATCCAAAGGAAACAATGATATATAGGTTACTGTGGATCGTCTTAAAAAGACTGCACACTTTAATGAGATTTCATAGGATTTCTCGCTAGATTAATTCGCACAGATATACCTCATAGAATTGGTAATTCTATATAGAATACCATTGTTGATTGTGTCTGTGGGGAAATAGATGGTAACTGGAAGGTTAAAACCCAACCACCATGATAAAGGTGGGGTGTTTGTGCTGTCACCTGGACCAAGATTTTATAATTCAGAATAAAGTTGAACTTTTAGAAAAGGGAAATCCTTGGAGTTTATTTTTATTTAAGAAAGGTATTGTATGATTTGGGTCGAGAATTTGTGTTCCATCAAGTCTTTACTTAAAGAAAAAAACGTTTGGATGATGCACATAGTCCAAATTTTCCAATTCACCAAGGAAACAAAAATATATATCAAGATCTATTAGATCACTATTAGTGGGATAGCATGAAGAATAATATATTTGAATATTCATCAATTTTCTTAGTCTATCAACAAGTGATATGTGTGGGTAGAAGTATAAGTGGATGATGCCACCATTACCCATACCGGCATGGAAATGGGAAGACATCACTATAGACTTCATCACCATACATAAAAATACATCCAAAGGAAACAATAAAATATATGTTATCATGGATTGTCTTAAAAATACGACCCACATCATTGTGATTTGAGAGGATTTCTCACTAGATCAACTGGCATGAATATACATTATTGAATTGGAAATATGTATAGAATACCAATATTGATTGTGTTTGATCGAGAACCAAGATTATATTCTATGTATTGGAAATACCTTCCTACATGCTCTAGAAATTGTTCTTAGCAGCAGTATGTCTTAACACGCTCAAAAATAATGTATAATCTAAGTGGAATACCCAAATACATGTTGAAATTTTGATAACTTTCTCAGTGGACTTCAAAGGCAGATGGGAGTACCTTTTATAAAGTTATCTTACAAAAATAGTTTCAATTCTAGCATCGAATTGACTACCTATCAATCATATTATGTTAAAAGGTTCAAAAACCAGCATGGTGGATACTTTTGGGGAAAAACATCTAGGTATGTAAATGTTCAATGAAATGGTAGTTAAGTTTTAAAAAATATAAAATAATATCAATGTTTCTCAAAGTTCACAAAAGAGTTTTTCTGAAAATCATCGACATTACCTAGAGTTCATTTTTGGAGACATGGAATTCCTCCACATATCACAATGGAATAGAGTAATGAGATTTTGGAAGAAGGGAAAGCTTTGTACAAGTTATATTGGCCCTTTTGAGATCCTTGAACACATTAGTGCAATTTCCTATTGACTAGAACTCCCACTCAAACTATCCCATTTGAATGATGTATTCATGTATCCCCCTTAAGGAAGTACATCCTAGACCCATCACATGTAGTTAATTCTTAGGTGGTACTATTGGATAATGAACATTTCCATGACGAACAACTGGGGAAGATCATTGACTGTATAGAAATAGTTATAGGAAATAAGATAATTCCCCTCATCAAGGCGTGGTAGAGAATATAAAAGTTTGAAGAAGTATCATGGGAACCAAAGGAGGGGATGAAGTAGAGTTACCACCATCAATTTTCGTATGTGAACAACAAATTTTGGGGGTGAAATTTCTTATGCGGGGATGGTTGTAACAACCCAAAAATTTACCAATAAAATTACCATTCTTTGATTAAATGTATTTTTGATATAGAAGATACATTAGAATAATTTTTTTATTATATAAAATTGGATTTAATTAACTGTTATGTTTAATAAAAATTTATAATATAGTCATTTTTCAGTGATCACATGACTAGTATAAATATAGGGTTTTAATAAATCCTTTTCACACAGACAATCTTAGTGATGACCACACGTAATAAGACCATACCTTATGAAAACCATTTATCAGATCCTCCAAGGAAGATAGAATTTTTGGGATTTTCTCTAGACCAATCACAAGTTGAGATCCAACAACAGAAGGATGATAGAAATATTTTGTGGGAATACTTCAAGATCATCTCGATCACTACCCCAAACCATGGTCACCAAAAACACCAATGAAAGCTAAAGAATCACACACCATACTCTTATGGTGTATCATATTGTAAAAAATTGATACGTAACATGACCCAATCATTAGGATTATTTAAATTTTTATCTATAGAATAATGAATATACTTCAATTCTATTATTTTTACATTATAAATGATTTTTAAATAACAAAAAGTATTTTTGATTAATATTAAAAATCAATTAAGAAATTTATTTTAATGAATTAATGGATTTTTTAAATAAATAATACAATAATAAAATATTATTATTAAATTAATTTTATTAAATATAAATTATTATATAATTTTTATGAAGAAATATGTAATTTTTATTTAGGTTTATAAACCATTCTTATCAAAACACATCAATTTTTGATAAATGTCATTTTTATATTAAAAGTGAAAATTCACATATATAGAAAATTATTTAGATAATAATGAAAGTTATTTTATAATCAGGATATTGAAATTATCCAATAGTTATTTTCTTATAATTTTTTGAGACTGTCGAATTTTTAGGTAAAAATAAATTACCGTAGAAATATAATGTCTATTTTTTGACATCATAATGTCATAATAGTGATGTAATAAATACTATAAATGGTATATTATTCACAATAAATGTTTTAACATTAAAATAATATTATTTTATTTTTTGAATTTATTTTATAAAACATTAGTGAAACCTCCAAGACTTATAAAATATTTTATGACATTAATATAATTTTCATGAGATGGAGACTTCCCTCCACTTAAGAAAAGGAAATATATTAATATGCAAGAACATTTTAATTAAAAAAAATATTTTTATACTCCCATTTGGTATAATACAAGGGCCAAAACTATGGGATGGTTTGTGGTTATAAATAATATATTATGAGGTGTCCAAAAAAATAAAGATATACCCCTTCTTTCCTATTTAAAACCACACATGATCCCATTCATATTCACAAAAAATCCATGAAGCTCATACACAATATGTATTATACTATATAGAGTCCTCCCAAGATTCCCCAAAGCACCCTTGAATGCCTCCCATGCCTTTGGATTCACACATCTAAGGGATCTTCCACACTCCTCTTTTATCAAGAACTCTTTTTGTGATATGATTTTAATTAAAAAAATTATATACTAGAATATGTTCATACATTGTCCCTTACTATCCATTTGATATATAAATAATTTTCTCTTATTTCCACTCCCATTTATCCACCATTAATCCTTTATATACAAACCTTACCATGATGAAATTTCATAAGGGATTTCTCTCTCCTCATTCTCAATCAATAACTTACTTTTATATTATGCATCTTAAATTCATTTTAATGTGTTGGGATATAATTTTACATTATCCCCTCACTATAATTTCAACATATAAATGAAGAGATACCCTTTTCTCTTTCAACATCCCATTTTAAGAATTTATTTTTTACGTCGTTATGCTACAGAAATTTTACTATGATTTTCAATCATGTAGTGAATAAAAACCCATTTCTATACTAAGCATATATACCTTTATGATCATATGATTCATTATTTTTGACTAAAATAAATTTATTCCACATTATTTTATTTTGGAATAACTTATTATGTTGACTAATTCAATGTTATATAATCTATATGGCACACTTATGCATGAAGTGAAATGATTATAAAGGGTGTGCCTTGATAGTGCTCCAATGTATTAGGTAATGTTAGCATAATGATATGTCATGTGTAATGATGTTTAACTCATTATAATTCATCTGAAATGATGGTTTACTCTTTCTAATCCATTTTCAATGATTCTTGACTCTTGCTAATGTCATGTTTTATATGGTGGCCACAATTCCATTTTTTTATTGGAATGCTATGTCATTTCTTTAGGTTCACATTTCTTCTGTGAACAATTGATATTCGTATTGAATAACCCGTATTCTCTTCAATATTTAATTACATGTTAATTACCTTACTATGATTTATGTCTCACCATTTTCTTATGATTTCCCTTAGGTAATCTCATGCACTGTTACGAATGATGAAGTTTTGTGTCCATGAAAAAGAATGTTCAAATAAAGATGTCGTATTTTATGTTTTAAGTAGTTATATAATGTTTCTAAGCACCAATGGCACTATAAATTTCAATATTTTTAGTTTTATTATGTGAAATTTATGTAATAAATCATGATTATATATGAAATAAATATAATGGTTGTTATAGTTGGTATCTGAGGATATGATTTATTATTTATTGGATTAGGATTAGAAACCCATTGTGAAGACCCCTAGGAATAATAATAATTTTGTTAAATGTAACCCAAAACATTGGTGAATATATAGTATGTGTTTTATGAATCAAATACATCCCTATCTGGATAAGAACATGTGGAAGTCTCCCTAGCAAAGATGTATCTAGAGGTAAAACCCAAAATCACCACTTTGAGATGGACTCGAATGGGAACTTGTTCACTACAATGGGCCATGATACACCACTCGTTTGATAATCCCCGAGGATATGATTTGGTTAATTCCTAATCTCAATATCAACCATTATTAAGGCAATATGAAAATGTCCATAAAAATATATTTTTTACAGTATATCATGGACAATATAGGATAAATCCAAGAAACTCTATAATTAAAGAGATAAATGTAATCTATAATTTATTCCACTATTGTAATTGGATTAACTTTATGGGTTCAACTGTTTAAAATACCCGTCCCTAATTTTACTTTTATTCTAGACTATGGCCTTTAATATGAGGAATCTTGATAACAACCTATGAAATGTGAAGTGTGAGGATTTCCCAAATGATAGTTCCAACTCAATGGTAGGGGTATTCACAATTTTTTTTACAATAATATTTATGTTAACTCATTTTATGAATCAAATCCCATATTAAGAGGATCACACGACCCCCCCCCCCCCCAAGAGAGAGTAACCCTCATTCAAGAGTCTCATGCGACGAAGACCTCTTACATTTAATGGATCATCGGATCCCTTAATATTAGAGGAATGGATAAATTATTTCTAAAATGAATTCTCAATAATTCATAGTTTTAAACAAGAGAAGGTTATTATAACTATTAATCACATGGAGGGTGAAGCTGATCAGTGGTAGAAATTGATCAAGAATACAAATCTAGATGTGGAGATAAAATTAATGGAGTGGATGGAATTCCAGAAAATGATTTTTGATAAATATTTTCCCAAAACCCACCATCTTAATATGAAGATATATTTACATCAACTCATCCAAAAGGATAGTGAATCTGTTGATTATCGTGAGCTCAACAAAATCCAGACCAAGTTAATTTATCCATTGTGAGGAATTGATGACTGGTTAGATTAGCTACATGGAGCACAATACTACTCCAAGGTTGATATAAGGTTAGTATATTAACATGTAAGGCCAAAGAAGGAGGATATCACAACGATCGATTTTCATACAAGGTATGAGCATTACAATTTAATGGTGATTCCATTAAGTCTCACTAAAGTTCTAGAAACCATCATAGACTTCATTAATAGAGTCTTATAGATATTTCTATAAACAATATGAGGTAGTATTTATAGAATATATACTAATATAAACTAAAAACAAGGAGGGGGATGAGGAGAATCTGAGCATAGTTTTATAGACCTTGTAAAAGTTGATGATAGATTCAATGTACAATAACTGTGAGTTCTAGTTTAAATAAGTAACATTCTTAGGGAATATCATTACAAACAATGGGATTTCTGTAGATCATTCCAAGAAAAATTAAATAAAGGGATGGTCAAAGAAAAAATCTTTGATAGATATTCATATCATCCTTGGTTTAGCTAGATATAATCCCAAATTTGTGAGAAATTTCTCATGATTTTCAAAATCCAATACCAAGATAACTCGGAAGGGAGTGAAGTTTTCTTAGAATGATGAATTTGAAGAAATCATCATGGAGTTGAAAAAGAGGATGATCACTTCCCTTGTACTCACACAAACCATATGTGGGTAGATTTTTGTAATCTTTAATGATGCTTCAGTGAAGGTATTGGGATGTGTGTTGATGAAAAATTAAAAAATTATTTCTTGTGCCTCAATGTAGTCAAAAATTCATGAGAAAAACTACCCCACACATGATTTGGAGTTGGAATCTATGATATTTAGTTTGAAAAAAAAGTGACATTATATCATTAGGAAGGGTTTTTAAATATATAATAATTTAAAAAGTAACAAATATATATTCATATAGAAAGAGATGAATATTCAACAAGTAATATGGTTATATTTCATCAATGATTATGACTATGAAATCCACTACCATCCTATGAAAGAAAACAGGGCGGTAGATTCTCTCAGTAGAAAGGACCCAAAAATATCATCCTTAATGAGAATTGAAAAGGATCCAATCTTCATGGATTTGAAAAGGATGGATGTGGGAATCATAAATAAGGGAACATCAGTAATAAATTCATAATTTTTTTCTCAACCATCTATTTTAGAAAGGATAAATGATGCTAAAAAATATGATTACAAAACTAATAAGAATATGGAAATTATTAGAAATGTGAAATCCTCAAAGTTAGGTGTTAATGAAGAAGGAATTATGATATTTGAGTGGATAATTTGTGTTTCATCAAAAACTGAGTTAAAGAATGATCTTTTGGATGATTTATATAGTATAGATTTCACCATTCACCAAGGAAACCGAATGATGTATCGAGATATCTAGTAGTACTTTTAGTCGGATACCAAGAATAAGTGGATCACTGAATATAAATCAATGTTCCTAGTATGTCAGAAAGTACAGGCTGAGAGGAAGAATTATGAGGGTATGACACAACTGTTACCCGTACCATTATGGAAATGGGAATATATCACTGTGGTCATTGTTAATGGATTTTTGAAGACATCCATGGTATATAATGCTATCTAGTTTGTTGTGGATCATCTTACAAAGACTGATTTGTTTTTTGATTTGAGAGTTTGAGAGGATTTCTCACTGGATCAACTGGAATATATATAAATTTTATTTTGACAGTTTAAATCGATAAAATTTCCAAATTTTGTTTTATAATTGTGTTACCATTAAATGGGGTAAAAAACCTTTAAAAAATATAGGTTTTTAGGATAAAATATAGGTTTCTCTTATCTTAAGCATATCAAAATCTATTCGATGAATATAAGAAATATTTTATTGAATATAATATATATATATATCACATTAATATAACAAACAAAATGTAATTAATTTAAATTATTATGAAAAAAATCTTTTGTTTGTATAATAATATTTTACATTATATTAAATCAGTTTATAGTTTCATAACTAATTATTTTGTAGTAAATTAATTAAATTTATATTTTTTAATCCATTTATTTTCATAAGTTAATTAACACTTTTCAAATCTAGTAATTTAATCTCTAGTTTAGATTAAATAATATATAATTATATGGTATAACTTGATCTTCCATGTTACACAAGACATCAATGAATGTCATTGTTTTGAGTAACACAATCTACCCATGGTGTTTTTTGTAGAGAAAGATAAAATTAATCATGCATGTAGTGCGTGATTAACTTGTTTTTTCATATGATTCATTCCATGAATTACGAATTTAGGTATAATAAAATATTTTTAGTTTTGTATGAAATGAAAAATGTTAAAAAGAAAAATTTAATTTAGAAATAGAATCAAAAAATCTTGGGGTGTTAAATTATACCCCCCTAAAATTTATTTCTCTATTGAAATTAATTGGTGTTATAAATTTTTTGATACATTAATGTTCATTTCATAGAAACCCATATCCAAAAAATGAACTCTAAAACTCCCTTAAAAAGAGAGAACTATAATGGTTACCCAAAGTAACTCATAACTAGATTCCTGCATAGAAGAACATGGCTGGGAAGTGAAAAAATGTATGTGGAAGATAAATATAACTATCATTTTCTATAAGAGAGTTATAGAGAATTTTTTTAGGAGAAATTTAATAATCACTATGACATTAATATGAGATTGTCTTAGGGGACAATTTTATTTATCAAAAAATAAGGTACTAGGATAACCTTTTTGGTTTTCCGATATTTTCCCTAAAGTTTAATAATTTTCATGGGAAGTTATGCTTACATTATTTCATTAAATTTTATATGTAAAATATCTCCCTTTGGTCATGTATTGATCAATTTCAACTTTACCAATTTATCTAAAAAGGAAAATGAATTTTTTATACCTAAATCACTAACAGATCATGAGACCTAGGTTAATTCATCCAATCTCTCTTTATATAGCTTTGTTTCACATCTCCCACAAAATGTGTGTCCGGGTTAAGAATCACTACTTCTGTGAAGTTTCTATTCGATTTATTTTTGAAACTGGAAGTTTCTAATTGTTCTTTAACCAAAGGGACCTGATTTCCAATAGCAGGTGTACATTTTGTTTGATCCCATGATACTGAAGAACATTTAATGGTTGAGAGTCTGGGAGGTTAGACTCATCAAACCGTTTCTTGGAGAATTATTGCCTACATTGGGACTCTCTTATTGATTTATGATATTTATTGTGAATAGTTATTAATTTACTATGTAAGACATATGTTTCCCATGAAAATTTCAATCAATTATTATTTCGTGTTAAATTTATAATCATCTTTATGTATTCAAGGATAAACCATAATGGAGACATTAATATGTGTTTGAGGTTCTCCATCAATGGTATCCTTTAACATACTGTTTAGATATTATTTAAACCATTTTTATTATAATATTTGTTTTAAGCCACTTAGGGGGGCACTCATTATTTATTTTCATCTAGGGAGAAGAAAGCTTGTTTTGATGTAGGGATCATACCCATAAATGATCTACACAACTATCCTTGTGAATAGAATAAGAACCCTCATAGTTCTGATCCACTTAATGGGGAACATCCTACCTTTTATGGTCATCTGATAAGGACCTAGACATATAGTTTAATTAAATGTGGTAAGAAAATCTATGAAGAAGGTGCATAGTTAATTGTTGGTGCGGGACTTATTTATAAGAAGCCCAAGGAACCTGGAACGATAATAGTTTCCATGTTTTATTAAATGATATTGGTAATATGTCCCATGAAGAACATGGTTGGTTTCAAGTGTTGGGTATGAACCTCAGGTTGGCTTCTTATATATCCCACGTGGTTGGGAATAAAATCCCACATAATTCGATGAGCCTCATACGAGACTATATTCTTTTGAGAGGAATTATTTTGGGATTATTTCCTAAAAAGGATGCCTTTTATATATCAAATGATATGTATCTTAGGCCTTAGAAAGGCTTCTAATGTATCCCAATTTTTAAGGGAATCAAATTTCACATAGTTTAATCAGGGTGATTCATGTAGATGTTGTGATCATAAATTTTTTCTAAGACCATGTGATTCATGATCGAAGTTATAAACAAGAGGATGTGAATGATTCAAGTAACCACACATACACAGACATTTAATCCACCGCTGGTGGAGGAGTATGGGGAAACGAGAGTGAGGGTAGTTGAGAATGAGGCAACAAACCATCCTTATATTCACATTACAGTAAACAAGGGTCCAATTTAAGGAATTAGTGAAGGTGAAGGAAGTAGAGATGAACGAGACTACATCCTCTACATGAAACGGTATGTTCTTACACCAGTACGGTTGCCCAAAAATTTGACCTTGTAGTGGTGAGAGACGTCTCCTTTGTTCAAATAGAAAAGTTGGTGTGAACCATACCTTTCCTACAGAGAACTAAGTTTCAATTTTTATATTTGATAAGGGTAGGTCTTAACCCAAACCCAAATCCTCTATACTGGGAACTCCCCAATAGTGTTCCTAGGAGAAAGGTCCATGTGACTGCAGATATACAAACCCACAAACACTCCCTAAATCCTATCCCCATTGCAAAAAATGTGGGAAACCTCTATCTAGGTATATGAAAACCCACATAGGAGACATAATGATGTTCCCTTTCCATAGGATTGATATGTTTGGTGGTTTTGGTGGAGGTTTCACCATAATCAATTTCAAACAAGGGATCCAATAATGAAGAAACCTTTCCATTGATGAATTTTAAAAAGGCTTTTATAAAATGCTTGTATAGGCGGAAGGGATATGGTGAATCAAATAAGGGAATCAAAGAAGGTATCTAGTGTGCATGTATGGGATCCCAAGTAGGCTTGGGAGACTTAATTTTCACATATGTGATGAAAAACCTAGATATTAATACTTTCACTAGACATGACTCAAGCCTTTGATAGTATTCACTGATATTCCAAAAAGTGAGACCCTCATGTTCTTTTGAGAGGAATGGCTAGCACAAAAGTGTTCCTGATTTATGGAGGTGGGAACTTTAGGGTCACAAGTATTTTGTAATTCAAACACTAAGGAGACATAAGTCCTGTAATAATCCTTCAATTCATCTTCTCTTTGTGATAATGAAATACATTGAAGGATTCAGAAGACTTCGGAAAAGCTCTAGGTTAGCATAGGAGCTATTACGCTTTTGGAAAATTCGTCCCTGCAATTGAAGGCCCCAAGAATCTAATTATTAGAAAATTAGTGTCCTTGGAAGAGTAGTGACGGGTTTCATAAGTGTCTTGCAAGCCTTAAATTTTTCACATAAGTACTTGGCGCACCGATGGAGCCTTGACTTGACTAGGATTATCTAAATTTAAAGCCTTTTCAAATATCAATTTTCTTCATTTATTTTTCCATCTTTTTTCTTTGGATTTTCCATTTTTCAATTTATATTGTTGTGATGGAACAAATTTTCAATAAAATCCCTCACAGAATTGGATCTAAAATGGAAATAAGATCATATACTAAGGTAATTTTATGAGATGGAAAATAAATATATTGATATGGCACACACGGGATAACACAGAAGGTATATTTGCTCAAGGTGATGTCGCACAAGGTAATCATTATCACTTTTACATAGTGGGTTCACTTTAGATACACATAAAACGAACTCTGGAAATACATCTCTTATCACATAAGTATTTTCACTCAGACCCTCCTATCAGTCAAACTTCATCTTTTGGTTTTTTATTTTCATCCAAAAATGGGGGTCCATACCTACGCACAAGATTTATACTTTTTTTCCAAATCCATAATTTTTTTTTAATGTAATTTTCAAATATTCATAATTATTTGGTTAAAAACTTCAAAAATGTGCGTACTTTAAAGATTAATTTCGATCTCTTTATCTGGTTTAGTGGCTCCCATGAGAATCGGAACTTCTGATGAATTGGCTAGTAAAAGAATAGATGATATGGTGAAGATTATCAGTTATGATTTCATTAACATCTATGAAACGACACTCCCAGACATAGGGAATTATCTTAATAAATATAAAATAAATTGTACAAGGAGTTTTTATTTTCCTATGTATGGTAATTTCTATTTATAGGATTTCAACATACCAGACCCAAATAATTATGTTCCACCATCTTGGATTCAAGACAATACCAATTTCTCATCTGCCAAAAATTCAATTGTGGGTTCATATAACAATGAAAGGAAAATAGCTAAGGACTATTTCATAAATCATACCCCATGTGCCCCAGATTTGAATGTATATACACCTGAATTATACCAACAGTTTTATTTATCCATTTTTTGAGATTCTCAGACAGATCAACCAAATGGATGGAAGAAAAGTTGGGATTTTTTTCTAGGAGGGGGGGGGGTGCTAAACCTGTATGGATGTGGGAAAATTGCGTGTGAAAGACATGTGTAAATTTTATTGATGACATAAAATGTGTTGGGATTTCTAATGCTATATAGGTTAAGAAAACCTATGTAATTAGGAATGACGATTTTGTGATAGAGTTGTTATGCCAATGGATTCCTTAAGAATGTTCCATCCATTTGACACTTGGAGAAGTATGAATCCGTTTATGGGATTCCAACATGATAATTAGAGATCCAATATTTGGAGACATGTATGATGAGTTTATTCGTCCAAAGGTGACAGTGAATGGCTCAGAAAAGACATAATACTTTGTTCGTTAGTTAATGAAGAGACATTATAAACTCAAGAATACAAATATAGATAACTGACAAACAATAAGGTATATTCATCCAGAGGAGTAGATGGAAGTATTCTTGGTGAAGATGAAGGAGAAATTTCCCACTTGCATACCCCCAACAATTCATCAAATGGTAGAAAATAGAGGTTCACCCTACTTGTTTTGGCCAACATTAGAGAAAAAAATTTGAAAAGTATGGATAGGAAGTCAATTCCAAAATTCTTATGTAGACACTTCTTTTGGGAATCATGTCCATGTTGATCAGTGTATATCTATTACATGTTTGACATTCCAAGGGTAGTGTAAGGCCAAGATCGTTTTTATTGTGGCCAAGTTGGCCAAGAAGAGGATGGTAGGATTGGATACCCCTATTATGAAAAAGATTCATAGGATCATTTTTCATATCTATAAAGGGTTGTAACTTTTAAAAATAGTATAACCATTATATGTGTTATGCGGGTGTATTTCCTCTCATTTCAGAACATATTATTTGTGACGTGGGTTACAGGTCTTTGGAAGTTCGTTTCGACCATCTGTTCAAGATTTTTATGGTGTTTCACCTATCTTTTTCAATTTTTATGACAATAACTCCAGGTTAAGTGTGTACAAGTAATTTCCTATTTTTATTTATGGTAATCTTGATACTGGGTGATGTGATGATGTCGGGATGTCAATCATTGAGCTATGTGATTTTATGCTAGCTTATAGGGATGGCGTTTTGGCCACCAATATTGATGGGGAAATAATATGTGAGGCCTATGCTCCTTATATATTTTCAGATAAATATAAATGTTTGTAAAAAATAATCCTTTCCTTTCAAGTGGATGATAGATCAAAGAAAAAACTGATGGTTTTCCAACAACAATAGTTTCTAACAACTATAGATAAAATTGTGGCAGTATTCAATATACCGTTCGCTGATGCCACACTCAAATTGACTTTCTCGTATACTGAAAATTGGGATGCATTATACCATGAAGGGGTGTTAAATCATGGTTTCCCTATAGTAGGGATAAATAGAGGAAGTAGGAAATAACCCTTCCATTTGGAAAGTAATTTCTTATTACCAGGGGATAATTCATTGGATTCAGAGGGAGGGAGTGGTGAGGCTCAAAGATCACCAAAGTGACTCGTGCAATATATAATCCACCTATTAGAATCAAGAGAGACACACCAATTATTTGAAATGAAGCATTACTGAGGTGTTCTAGTCTCCATCATTACAAATATCCATGGGTCCCATTTTGTCATTCACCATATGTGACTACAAGAATTGGAATGACAATAAAATCAAAAACTGCATGATCATATTCAAAAACCTATAAAATCTACCATTAGTATGTATTAATAGAGGAGGTCAAAACATGTAATATATTTCCTTGTGATGCTGGAGCCACGTGGATAGATTTCTATGAAGGGTTGGGTATTCCAGGAATAGGGGATTTATGATCCACCTCTGATATTCTTTTATTGAAAAACCCTGATGAATTGAAAACATATATTTGAAAATTGTAGATACTCATATACACAATTGATGAGTCAATTCTCACCACAAAATAAGTGAATGAGAAGATATATTGTGGTTCCACTAAAGGTATTGACAATTCATTAAATTTAGGATGGATTTTTTATCTTAAATATGTACTTTTTCTTTTTCTCTCATTATTTTATTATTTTCTATTTGAATTTAGTCAATGAATTGTTACTCAGTTGAGATATAATTTTAACATCTAGCTACTAAAGGAAAATTGGATGATATTCCATCACTATAATATATACTTATGGGAATTCACTTAGAGCTATTAGTTCACCCTGTTAGTCGGGAGAGATATATCAAGGCCAACAAGATAAGGAGGATGAGATAGAAAGGGGATTGTGGACTCCAATACCAGTTATTGGAGATTATGATGTATGTCCTCCAAATTAGGTGATGAAATAGAAACATAAAAAAATAAATATATGGTTATTCATTTTCTTAATAGTGGTACGAATTCCTAAAAACATGAATTTTATATTTATTCATAGGCTGTTTTTAGACTACTTTTTAGCACATGAACATATTTTGTTTCTTCTCTTAGAGAAATCAATGATAATCCTCAAGGATAATGGTGGATACTTTTTAACAAGAACAAATTCTTTCAAACCCAGTGATTCTTTTTATTAGTGAGTATTTTAGGCCAAAGGAAACAATATCAGTTATCGACATTGTTCATGTTCATACTACCAAGAGGATGGAGTCCTCTGGTAAATCAGAAGTGATTCATTTGAAACTATGTATAACAGCAAATTACTTCCACTCTGTTATATATTAGGCTCACTACTGGAATTTGAGGTATTTGTAATGGGGCACCGTCGTAAATAGCTCTTTTCTGAAAATGACATCACAACTAGTTATCCATTTATATATAAAAACATGTTTTTAGGGGACCGTCGCAAAATGTATGGTGAAAACCCCATTTTCTCATAAAAATAGTAATTTAAAAAATATATATACTATTTGTGATGAGAAACCATCAAAAACGGTTCCTTCACAATTCTTTAATAAGATAACAAATATATATTCAATAAAATTATGATAAATTAATATTAGATGATAATAATAATAATACTACTATTAATATAAATAATATTATATTATATAATAATAATTCTAATATTAATAATATTAAAAATTTATATTATTATAATATTAATAATAAAATAATACTAATAATATAATAATAATATTATAATTATTATTTATGAAAAAATAATATAAATATAATGAAATAATAAAAATTATAAAATATTATCATTTTCAATACTCAAAAAAATTATTAAAAATTAATAAAATAATGTAATTATTATTAGTAAAATAGACAAAAATTAAAAAAAATAATACTAATAATAACTAATAATATAATAAAATATTAATAAAAATAAATTAAAAAAATTATACTATGTAATATTCCCACCAATATGAAAGATATAAACTGTAAATAGTTAATATTTTTTTTAAAAATTGAATTCAAATGTTTTTAACATGGAAAAAAATCACTGGGGCTCGTCTTTTGTAGGAGGTGGAGAAGATGGAAGAGATAATAGAGGAAAAATTATCCCTAAACTACGAGTAAGACGACACATGTACCCTATTTGCTCATGATGTTGCAACTACCATCAAAGAATAATCTCCTTATACGGATGTCGCTGTCATCGGTGCTCCTCTTGATACTATTTTTGGTGTTACTGCATCTCCTCATACTCCTAACACACACTCTCTATATGCTCACTCTATGCTCACAGGTGCTCCTGATACTGTGCGCCAGAATATGATGCCTCTCCATTAGATCCTCTCCACCTAGAGACTGAAATCGGAGAAGTACCAAAATAATTTACAGGAGTTAATTGAGATCTGATACCAACTACTCAGCCATTTTTGAAGGCATATGTTGTCGCTCGCATCCATGTCGCCTCATCAAAATGTTGGGCAGTAGTCTGATCAGCCATCTCGGCCTGACTCTCAGCCTATGTCTTAGAGGTAGTGGACTCATATGACTCCTTCAATTCCAAATTAAAATTAAAATAGTGAAGATATTATTTGGAGTTAATTTTCAAACTAAAATGAAATTATACTGACCACAATATGAAAACAGAGATCACCTTTAATCTCTGTAGTGACTGGATCACTGTATATCCTTTGATAAATGTCGTACTCAATAATATCAGGCTACTCGACTACTTATATTAATATAAAATAAATTGTTTATATTTAAAGTTATATAAAATATTTAAAAAATTACATAACTGATACACTCTATGCATAATGAATGTACGTATACTAGCTCGATGTGTCACTTCCTATCTCCACCGGTTCTGTCGGCGCAATGAACGACTCTTCTAAATTCCACCACCCAACCAGTGTGAACATAATCAATTCCAAACAAGAGATGAAATTTAATTTGGTTAGTGGGCTCTACAGGACTCATCAAATACCTTAACCCTTGCTTTCATCATGAATTTCCTTCTCAACTTGTGCAAAAACTGAAGGAAACGTTCACCCATAGACTCCTCCCATGCCGCCTGGATAGTGTCACACATCCTATCATTGATGGGATAATATAAAACCTGTAAATAATTTATAATATCATGTTATTAATGAAATAAATTTCAAAATATATATTATTAATTTAGGTGCCATCCAATGATAGAACATGTTGAGCTGCACATCTAGGGGAATTTGATCCCATGTGATCTATAATAAATAAAAATAATTTCATAAGATAAGGTTTCCCTATCAAATAGATATATGTGAAATACCATGAAAATAAAATAATCAAACATTTAGTATATAAATAAATTAATAAAAGCTAACTAAAATACATAGTTTACCATACCTCCATGTGCTTGGATCGAAGCCAAGACGTAGACATTGCTCGAGGATATGATCAGAAATCACAATTCGCGCAAGATTGTGCCCCCTTTGTATACACCCTAAACCGCCAGTAGGATATGTGTCAAATAATCCCTAATAATCCTCATCCAAAGGTTTATTACCCTCCTGCAATTGATGAAATAGATCATCATCCATCTAAAACACAAAATGATTACTAGTAGCAAATAGTTTAAAATAACTATTATATATAGATATATATTTGATATGATTATAAACATCATTTAACTGTGTTAATGTTCACCTTCATCATAATCATCAAATATGATGATGTCGATGTCATCATATTCCTCCTCATCATCGTCAATATCAACATGAGTTTTAGTTTAATCATATCTTTCCATTTGAAATTCCTTTCTATCATCATTAGCATCATTTTCACCATTGACCCTTAATGATGGTGTTTCATCATCGAAATTTATGTCTCTTTGTAAAAATTAAGGATTTTGAGTAGTATATTGAAAATTTTAAATCTTATTAACATTAGTGAAACCAAATTGACTATTAGTAAAATTATTTTCCTAAATTGTTTTTATGCTACACCAATCACTCAGTTATCTGGATGTAGTAGAGTACCTTGCATAATAAATTTGATGTTCTTGTTGAGCTAGTATAAATGGTAATTTACTGTAAGAATACATTTATATTTAATATAAATTATTTTATGATTTCTATGAACACACATGCCTCTCTCAACATCCAACCACTGACATTTAAACAACATTATGTAATTTTTCCCTAGACAACACAATTCAATAATTCCATCCATTATGACATAAAAGTGAACATTTTTTTCTCTATGCTCTGATCCTCTCAAGAAAAGTAAATTATTCATTGATTTCTTGATTCCCTATTTACATTTTTATGAAATGGAAAACCATTAATTCCAAATAAATTATAAGATTTAATCATTTTTATGGTTAGTTACTCATAATACACAGTCACTTATCAATTTTAACAGAATGTTGAGACACCTAAAAATTTTCAAAATAATTATTAATATAAAAAATTATAAAATTCATTGATATGTTAAAAAATTAATAATTTATCATACAAGTTTTTGAAACCTTTGAGAAATGTTTTTACAGATGTTTTTCAATAGAAGATTCGGTAATGTGTCAAAGCAGTTTCTTGATATGTTTATCATATAACCTAAAAATAAAATTTGTTTTCATAAATTAACATAAATTATAGAATAAGTGATAAAAGTACTCAGATAAAAAATGATTTCATTTTATCACATTTGAACAAGACATTTTTATGAGATTGATGATTTTTGTCATCTAAAAGCCATTGTTTTTGATCTCCACTGAAGCCAATATATGGCTAATTAAAAACAATAATTTATTGTATATTTCATCTTCATAATTCCCCTCATTCGTTCCCATGTAGTTGTGTTTTGAGGGATATTTAGAATCAATTTAATGAGAGCATAAAAAATCAATTTCCTCTTTTAAATAAGCTTCAGTAATTTAGGCTTCAACTGTTTCTTTGTTACATAATTTTTTCATCAATTTATGCATGAAAATATAAAATGGGTACTTCCATCAAAACTGAAACAAGCCTCCACATATTGATTAATGTGGAAAATTTAATATCAAATGTTCCATTGAGTCAAAGAATGCTGGTAGAATTATTTTTTTCAGTATGTATATACTTACAACGACATCTTCTTCCAGTTTTCTAAGTGCATCATAGTTTTTTGTCACTAAAAAAATATCTCCAAAATATATGATATGTATGTTATCGAATCCCAAATCATAAAATTCAACAAACCTCGTAATCTAATCGGCATATGTTTTTCCAATATAACAAGAAATTCATTATTTTATATCTGGTAATATGACCATTCCTAAAACATCAAACAAAATTGGAATCATAGCCATTTAGAAGTCTAAAATTTGTAATCCACTAACTAAATAATAAGAAACTGTCTTTGTACAATGTATATGCTGATTTTGGTTTCATTATCATCTTTGATCTGACATTTTCAAATAGTAAAAGTTATTTCCACTTGATATTTTGGGTAATATCTAATCTTGCCCTTAAATTATATTTGGTCCAAACTGATGTATCCAAAACTGTATGAAATATATTATCAAAATAGTTTCTATCAATATTCATTACATCGAACATGTGGAGGACTAACAGATCAGACCAATATGGAAGATCCCAAAAAATCTCTATTTTATCCAATTGTGTTATTTCCTAGAGCCACAAATTTTCAATTGGTTTATTTTTTGTCTAAATTTGATGAGCGGTAACGGAAATACAACTTATTTTAGCTCTACACATGTGATAATTTTTTTATTTCATCCCATTCTATTTTTTCTTCTCTAAAATGAGATTTGTTCCTCTGAAAAGGATGATCATTTGGAAGAAATGACTGTTGTAAACAAAATTGTAAGGTTTTTTCCATTGACAAGAATAAATGAATTATTGTATCTAATATAGAAAGGACATGATTTCAGAACATGTGTACTCGAGCCAGATAACATGTTATATTTCAGGAAGTCACTAATTGTCAACATCAATACAGCTTTTAGTAGGAAATTTTTTTTCACGGAAACATCTTATTTACTAAGCCATTCAAATTTCCATGTATTTATTTTATCAATAAATGGATTTAAATAAACATACGTATTATTTTTTGTATATCTTGGGTTTAATAAGGTCAAAACAATATATGTATATTTCATTAAAATCTATTGAGGTAAATTTTATGGAGTTAAAAATACAAACAAAAAATAATACTAACTAGAATAAGAACCAAACTAACAGAAATCATCAGTAGAAATAACCAATAGCACGTTCTGGGCTTCTAAATCAAAATACTGATGCACTCAATAATATTTTTTCTATGAATCACTATCTGATGGATTATTCAATCTTTTACCAATTGAAAACACTTTTTTGTTCCATGACATCATTGTTTTTGTGTTCTGAGACATAAATAAAAGCTACAACCTAGGTGTATGAATGAAATGTTTCAATTTTTTACAGGAATCGATCCAGACTTCCCTTGTTGAGCTTAATTATACCCTGATTTTCCGTATGTGGGATAACTACGCAATGAATTATTTTCATCAGAATATATGATGAATTAATTTGATCATGAATTATTCTTATGATAACTAAGGCCTAGATTAAGAACCAGACGCTTTCTCTTTTAATAATTTTCAGGAAACACATTTCTTTTATAAAATAGTGTTTTTACCAGATAAAATATCAGATCAAAATAGTTGTTTGAAATTGCATTATCTGATTTAATAGCCATAAATATTTCAACCACTTCTAATTTTCTTATCTTCAAACAATGACATAATGAAACCTCATAAAACCTCAACAAAATATAAAATTTAGATACTTCCAAATTAGGAGTTAAATCAATATTATCGTGAGTTTCATTTTTTTGAACAAATGTACATGTAACATCATGTACTAAATTTTGAAACCGTGATAGATCCAGAATCAAATTCTTAGTATCTTCCCTATAACTACTTTCACCATGTTTATAGAAAAAATAATAATATAGTTGAACACCAAAACTAAAGAGATGCCCCCCAACATTTCGAAAATGTGTCAAATGTTCTTAGAGAAATTTTTTTATAAGGAAACATAATTTTTACATCGGAAACAAATTCAAGTTATGATCATGAAAATTATAATAATCCTTCCACACCTATAATATATACAAGATTTAAACCAAAACCGTTTTGATTTCTTCACTACTTTATCCAAATGGGATCATCTAATAATTAATGTTTTCAACTTACATGTTCCGTATTTTTCTACCGACTATAAAATAATTCCTATTTTTAAATAAATTTATATCTGGAAAACACTATCCAAAAAAGAGAAGATAAATAATTACAGCTACATCTTACTAATTACCACTAATTATGGACTACCCAATTACCAGTGGATTGGTGGATTTTTTTTTTCTGTCTGATGGCTCATTTACTTGTAACCTTGTCACACAGAAATCATAATTAAAAATCTTCTCAGAGGAACTTGTATTTATTATGGTGTATTCAAGAATGCATAATCGTACCTCGGACTAGATTTTTCATTGTGATTTCAGTTTGAGAAATATGCAAGTAAATGATTGGCCAGACAAAAGATCCCCCTTTTCGTTAATGAAACATCTTTATTTTGTAATGACTATATTTTGTGTTGGAAACATAGTTATTCTAATTAAATGGGGGTTTAAAGAGTTTTAAGAATATGATACCCCATGTTACCTCAAATGATTTTATTTTTATTCTTAAGTGTTTTAAATGATTCTTTTGAGTAAATATTGTGGGTTATTTAATTTAAAAACATGTTATTTCATATGATCAAATAACATTGAACATAAAGTTAAAAATTATCTAAGTTTTAATATTTTTCACTATACTATTGGGTTTCATTCACATTTATGTCCTAAACTAAAATTTTTGTTGCAATCCCTTGTTTTTAAATGATTTCCCTAGGTTTTGAGGATGATAAATGGAAAGAAAGATGTAATGTTTAAAGTCATGAATATTTTTGATGAAATTATACTGTTAATTATTTGAAAAATTACTATTTATGGGAAAATGTAAAAAAAATAAGAATATTCATCTTTTTATTATATGGTTTTTTATGTTTGAGTTGTGACCTAATTATTTATTACTATATACATGAAAAGGTCCTCAATGTGAAAGAAATGTAATTCCTGACTAATAGAAAATAATATGTTATCTTTATGGTTAGGTACATATCATTTTTTAGTTATGTATAGATAAATTTGTATTTTAGTATAATAGTAACAGAATTCACATGAAATATATTACATTATGGTAAATGAAAAATGAAATTTCAATTGAAGATTTCATTTTTTTAATTCATGTAAACTATTTGTATTCAGAATGGATTAACATATATGAAATAGGAATGTTGTAGTGGAAATAAACCAGTAAGAAAAAGTCATCCAAAATCAGTATCCCAATATGGATGGAATTGGAATAGAATATTGGGTTTTAGTTATGGTTCATTTGACGCAATCTATTAATGGTAGTGTTATATATGTTCACTATGCATCAGATCTACTCTAAAAGAACATGTTTATATTGGATCGTTTTTAGAAGATACACCCCCATAATTTATAGGACTATAAAACCTAATTGTAAACTAAGGATAGATCAATTCCCTCGAGTATATATTTGATGTCTTTGGTTTTACCCTTTATATTTATCATTTTTATGTTGAAGCAGATTGATGGTGGTATTTTGTTAGGAATACGAAATAGAGAGATGATATTGATTATAAGAGATGGGAAATATTTAAGAATCTCTTACATGATAAATAGTTTTCAAATTTTTTATCCATGGATAGAGAACAAATCTTGGAATTTACGAAAAATGATGAACATTCAGTGGCTGCGAATGAAGTAAACATGATAATATTAGCTTGGAATGTGATTAATTTTATTTGGTTAATTGATAGTAAAATTAATCATTTATACACAAGATTGAAACCATTTTGAGGAATATCTCTATATATAAAATAATTTATAATTTATGAGAACATTTTTTGTTGTGCTAATAAATTTGAGTTGGATTTTGCTTATAGGTATGATCCTAAAGAAGACATTAATAAGAAAAGGTCGCAGTGGAAGTCAATTTAGAGGAAACCAACTAGTAATTTGGGAGAATGTTCCAAAACTATTCTACTTGGGGTAAATTAATATTCAATTAATAGTTAATAGGATATGGAATTTGTTTTTGGTTTGGTCATTTTGGTCACAAGGCTCCTGAATATAATGAACATAGGCTTGAACAAACAATTAAGGTGGTATCCAATAATCATCTAATAGTGTTGTTTTTCTGTTGTAATGAGGTGAAAAATTATGGTAATGTGCATTTTATGTTTTTAATCAATGTTGAAATTATCATGATTGAAAATATAAAGGTGTGGAAAATGAAATTTTTAATACTATATTTGATATTGGGTCATCTGGTGATGTAGTGATTACATTAGGGAACTAATTATTTTAAAGGTTAATAATTAGTTAAATTTTATAGAAACCCCTTTCAGGGGTGAAGTGATGAGATCTTAGAGTTATTATTGACTTTATGGGAGACATTTTTTTGGTTTTTTTATATGTAATGATTTTGCTAACATTAATTATTCCTTCACATAGTTTAGAAATCAGTTCTATATTATGGATAAACATTAGGATTTATATGATCATTGATTATTAATGTTATTTCTAAAGATTTTCTTCCTATTTTTTTTAAGATAATAAGATTGAAATATTATGAAAAAGGAAAAATCATAGTCTAGGAAACAACTCATCACAACCGAATGGGTCGTAGGTCTTGAAACCACAACCGAAGTCAATAAGGGTGAAATTCCTACCACTCTCCTTTGTGATATTCTAGTTTGTGTGAAATCAATTTTTTTATTTCAATTTCATTAAATATAATAAAAAAGATGACTTTTGGAATACATGTTTTATCATATAGATAACCATGGGATTTAAAAGTGATTTAGTGAATATGAGATTAATTTTATTTTATAATATGATCAATATAATTTTTGGAATAACATACGTTATGCTAAACATTTTAGTTATGGTTAATTTTGAAAGATATTTGAAATAAATTTTTATCGTTTTTGGGATTATTTTGTCTGTTATATGTATTTTTAGTGCTTCATGCCTAATAAATTTATCTTGGATACTCATCGATGATCCAATGATGAGATATTGGAGAATCTTTGTTAAGGGAGGAAATTATAAATGATATTTAGTATTTATTCATTATTATTTTAGTTAATATGGTAATGTAATTACTCAACTATATGAAAAAATCCTTAAAATGAAAATAGTATCATATTATATTCAATTATTTGTGATTCAAATTGTTTCCTAACTCATCATAAATTTATTTTTTCAGTTCCTTTGTCTTTTAGTTGATAATTAAATTTGGGTGATCAATGATATATATAACTCCATATTTATTTGACATTATTGTTTTCATCCATGAAAACATATTCCCTGATCACTTCTGTTATCCTACTTAGAACCCAAGTTATGACTTATTCCATATGAATTTTGTACTTCATTTTCTATCTTATCAAAAGGAATTTGTAATGTACAATATTTTATTACCGATTTAATGTCAAAATTATGTGGTTGTAATTAATTAATTTTTGGGAGAACATACAACCATGATATTTTAGATAATTAAACTATATTTGGTATTGCGTTCCACACACACCACAAAATATAAATGACAGAAACTACATATAACTTTTATAACCAGCCTTTAAAATTAGGATTATAAAAATTATTATGTTATTTATGATATATATATATATATATATATTACTACTGATTATAAATTATTAATAAATTCTTATTAAATATTCAATCAATTTTTTCTAATGTAGACTTATTCATCAAAAATATTTTCCCTCCAAAAATGATTTTTATTAATTTTATGATAAAATAAAACAATAATTTTTTTTTAAAATTTTTAAAAAAAATTATAAAATTAATATCATTTTATAAATTATAACATCTAAATTTACATAGGTTGATGCTTTTTTCTTTCAAGAAATATTAATTTCTTAGTGAATAGTGAAAAATAACATTGTTTTAAAAAAAGTAATTTCATTTTTTTATATTAATTAATATAAAATCTCTAATATATTTGGAATATTATTCCATATAATATTAATATATTTTTGTGTTATTTATTCCAATTAATCACTTCCGAATCAACTCTATTACGTATTTTATTATGGTTTTATTTTTTTTAGAAATAAGTTATTCCAAAAACATTATTAATGTGAAAAATGTTTCTCAATCTTGTTAAATTAACATAATAAATAATGTGGAATGATTTAAATGATATTTAATGATAATATATATTTAAAAATTAATATACATTCTTATAATAATAATAATTATTATTATTAATGTAAAATAATATTTTTCTCTGAAAATACACTTCTTGGATACAATCTCTTTCATCGTGTATGTGAGTTTGTTATTAAATTAAAATTTTTATACAATTTTTAATTGAATATTTTTAAAATGGATTATAAATTTTTATTTATAGTAATTTATATTTTCTAAAAAAGTTAAATTTATTTTTGACCACAATGAATAGTGTAAACAATAAAAATAAATTAGCTCAGTTATGGTAAAAAGTGATTTACTAAGTAGTTAATCTCTAATGATAAGGGTTATGATAACCTAAAATCTATGATAAAATATATTTTATGTAAATATTTATAAATTATAGGGTCTATAAATCACTAACGATCTATTTTGGATCCTATTTTCATTTTATAAACTAGGATACATCTTTTTATTTTGAAAAATAACAACTGTGAAATTCACCTCACTTATAAAAGGTCACACCCAATCCTCTCCTTTTCACAAATTCAAATTGATTTACAATTTCCAATACTATTAAAAATATTTACCTGCCACTAAAAATCTTATAAAAAATATTTATATAATAAATCTATCCTAATAAGGCTTTTGGTTCTTTCCTGAGTAGGTTTCCGAAAGAAGAGGTATAAATTTGAACTGAAAGTATATATTTTTATTTCTTATTCCACCTCATTAAAATATTTTTCATTTAGAATTATATAATATATTCCATGAAAATAGATTTTATTATATTAATTTCATAACCTATGTTCATCTACTCTTCTATCAAATGCGATACGAAATCATCTTTTGTGTGTCTGACAAACAACCACCTCACAAATTGATTTCACTCATTTTCCATTATCATCTCTCACTGATTATTGAAATGATGTATTTAATATATATATATAGATATAATATTTATAAAATATGATTACTTATGGAGGTATTATAACACATATACATTATTAATTTCCATTTCAGGGGGGACATGATAACGTCAATCGTGTGCATGATGGACTACGGCCTAACAAAGTAATGTGATTTATTTTTCCGTAATGTATTTCATGGAATGTTATAAGGATAAATTTAATAAATATATATTATATACATGAAATATTTATCACTCTAAAAATACAATATTTAAATTTATTTCAAACACATAATAATGATTGTGTTGTTCGTGTACTGATAGACTTCAACCCCCACACAACGATGTGATTATTTATTCAATGACACATAAATAGAATTATATATACAAGTATATTAAAACAAATATAGTAAATATTATATTATTATCATTAAAGAAAAATAAAATATTACTAACCTATTTTCTGTAATGATTGTTGATAAATATAATCATTTTCCATGTGTACGTATTTCTTAACGACTCCATGACCACATCATAGATCATTTATCATAACCAACATCCCTGATTTTTAAAAAAGTAAAATTGATGTATAAAATTGACAATTATGTAATAATTATTATTTTCGTATGTTGAAATAATTATGACCTAGACCAATAGTTATCTTATATAAGATATTTTGACACATATGCCAAATATCATTGTAACATATAAGGTAAAAATAATTGATTATGTAGACAAATATAACATGTTATTAAGTGAAAATAATATGAATAAAAAAAATAAAATATTCTCAATAAATTAAATGATTAAATTAATTTTATTATTCAAGAAGATAATGTATGTTTGTGACAATTCAGACTCTAGGTAAGGGACCTCATCTCAATTTCCATTCACTAAATACTTTTTTGATATTATGAACCTATATTAATTTATGACGTTTATATACAGCATGTTACAAATATTATATCATCAATTTATTTATTCTTATGAAAATTATTTTTTTTAGATTTTATTCTTATCGGGGGATTGTGATTCAATTGTTTCCAAATTGATAAGGGGATTTTATTTTAAAAATACTCTTTTAATGTTGCCAATCGAAATTAATTTTTCATCCATATCATTGTTTTTAAAATGATTTCATAAATGTAATCATATAACATGATAGTTTTATAGAGTTTATTTTTTCTTTCAATCAGGTGGTTTTAAATAAAATGGGTTTTTTTAATGAAAATGGGTTTTTAAAATAAAATTGTATTTTGATATTAAATGGTGTTTTTCATATATGATTAAAATAGTTTTTCAAATGTTTTATTATGAAAACGTATGTTCCTAAATTTTTTGTTTTTGAATGGGTAATTGAGCATTATATATGAGAAATGGGTGATATCGAAACAGCTTATAAGAAGGGTGGAGACCCATTGTGGATCATGAGGAAGTTCTATATATCTTATACGAAGGTTTGAGTCCCATTATTGATCATGAAAAAAAGTTGATCCCGATATATCTTATACAAATTCTTGAGCCCCATTATAGCTCCTAAGTGAGACCAATATATATTATATGATGGGTGCGACTCATTTTTTCTCTCCAATGCGTTGGGTAAGGATTATACTGTAAGTAAGCCCGATGTTTATTCAAATTAAAATGGGTTTGAATGGGTTTTGTGAATATTGTGATTTAAGTTACCAAATAAGTTATTAATTTATTTATATGGGTTTTATATGGTTCATTTGAGAAAAATGGGTGTTTTTCATGTTAAAATATCTTATTTCATATACTCAAAAAACATTGATGACATGGGAAAATATTAAATTATTTATGATTTTTTTCATGAGAATAACAATTTTAATTCATTTTATCTCTCTTTCTGATATTTGTTTTCTCATTCCATGTTTTTAATTTTTTTTCAAATGTTATAAGAATGGGTAAGAGAAATGAATAATTAATGTTTAATATCTTAAATATTTCCAATTAATATAAATCATGATTTATTTCAATTGTTATATATTATGTGAAAAATGGATACTAAAATGATGTGTCCACTTTTTATTATAAGGTTTTTTATGTATGATAATTGATCTAATTATTTAAAACTATAAACCTAAAAAAAGTCTCTTATTTGAATGAATGTGAATTCTTACCTAAAACACATGATTTTCTTTATGGTTAAGAACATTGACTTTTATAAACATAACTATGATGTGATGTTCCCATTCTCTTTGTATGTGTCTTATATTATTTGAATTATATGTTCAAGAATCATGAAAAATATACAAATTAAAAATAAAATAATTTCAAATATATTATTAATACAATTAATTTATAATTTAATGATATGCTTACACTAAAATCTATTCTTCAGTAATTTTTTTACCTTTTAGAAAAAATTATTTTAAAAATAAATCATACAATATAGTATCGAAATTCCATGAATTCATATTAAATATGTATTTTAAGATTGAAATATATTTTTAAATTCAAAATAACAATATAAGTTGTCACAACCATATTATAGTAATTATAACATAGAATTCACAATTTCATTTAAATATTTGATATTTTCTTTTTTTATGTCTTCTCATTTAAGAAATATCATTAAATATTTGAAATTTATAAATATAAAATAAATTTTATTTTAAATATAATATATAAATGTATTCATAAATTTAAACATACATGTTCAAAAAATCATAAAATTTACTCATGTATCACCATGTATAGAACATAGATAGTATTTTGTATTTTTTCGTGGAAAAACACACAACATCCCATAGTCACTAATATAAGAAAAATAATTTTAGGGATTATTAATTTATGATATGTATTAATTTATGAAATACATGTTCCATAGTATTTAGTTTGATAAAGAATACAATATTTAAATTCACTATTTTGAAATGATTAAGTAATATAGTTTATTTCTGTATAAGTCATTATCATGTCTATTGGTGAAATAAATTGTGTATCAATAAATCCATATATCGACATTGTATCATGGTAAATACAAGTGTTTAATGATACCTAATATAATAAAAACATAATTATTAAGTTTCAATAAATCAAAATAATGGAAATATATATATATGATATATAATATATATGGAAAAGTGTTGAATTTTTTTGATGCCTAATAGATTACAATTATAGTCTCTGTGATATTTTCATTTAAATCATCACATTCATTTCTCAACCAAAAATCATATATTTTATTATATGTTTATAATCTTCCAACAACACAAATGGATATTTTTATAATCTCTCTTGTCTAGAAGAAGATATATATGAAATCTTAACATCCTTTAATTGTTTCAGCCTATACAATATTTATATAAATTTAAAGTATTTCAACAAAAAATAAGATAAATATATAAATTTTAAAATATTAAAAAAAATAGAACCAATATAAAATAAGGGCTGTAAAATAAAAGCACCACAATGGTAATTGATCAGACGTGTAATAATTTACTAAATAGAAAAAGTATTATACAAGATCTCATAGTAGTGACCTCATCTGTATGAAATGGTATCCTTGTATATCTGTCTATAATATCCTATATTGTGCCATTATTATTATCTATCTCAATATATTTATGATTAACTATATGCCCAATTTAATATATAACCACATATTATACTTCACATCAAAGTTAATTTTTTTATTACCAAACACTTTTAAGGAAAAAAGTGAGAAACCAAGTCAAGAAACGAAGGAGAGTACAAGGTGATTAAAGTGAAATTGCAGCCTACCCATTTTAATCTCTCTAAATAGATTCCATGATAACGAGTTTACTAGGATGTCCGGTTGATCCATCAGAAGGTCTTCGAACCTGAATGCTATCTTTCCCCACACCTATATGTACTCCTCTATATTAATATTTCTATTTTTGAACCCCTAACTAGTGTGAAGTCATGATTGTTGATCCATGCACTCTGGTCCTCATTTGTGGTCACCTTAAGCGTATTTCCCATCATTCTTTCTTCCTCCCCATTGGAAGATTTGATTGTCAGTACAGTTTCCGGCATAACCTTATCTGAGCTCAAGTGCATATCCAAAGGATTATCGTCCACCTCCCGTTGCTGGAAGACCCCCATTGAGGAATGGGGGAAGCACTCTATTTTATTTCCCTTCAAATTCTTTGCCGATCTGGTCTCCATTGGCAAAGGAAATTGAGAGTAGTCTTTTTCTCTTTCCATTTACCCCTTTTATTATTGCTCCACCTCAGACTAGGGTATCTTTACCTTGGTCCTCATCCTCTAAATCACTTGCAATGTGGCTTGATCATTCGTCACTGGACTCCCTCTCAGATGCCATCTCCACATTCGCAGATATTCCGACCATGTCATTTCCAACAGTTCGAGTGGGATCATCTACTACCACACTGGAAACCTCACCGAGGTCTCCAAGTTCCTTAATAGGGTGATCAATTTGTTCTTATTCAACCCCACAAGTCCAAATTTACCTTTATGATATCAATGCGATTAGCTAACTTTATCATAGGGGAAACCCTTCTCGGGCTTGATTTCCTTGCTGCAACTGGTTCCATTGCAGGCCTCTTAGGTTCTTGAGGTTTCTTCCTTCCTAAAGATCCTTGACTTAATCGTAATGCACCTGCATAGGATGCAACCTTGGTAGTTGATGAATCTCAACCATCAGCCACATGGCCCCCTTTCATGCTATTTGTATCTAGAAGAGCAGATGAAGTTGGCCTGGGATCACACAGATCCTTGATCAGCTGCCTGAAGACAGCTGCAACCAAGGGGTTTCCCCCCTGCTGCTCCTGTTGAACCTTCTTGTCTCTATCAAGAGAAAAGGTGGTCAACTAGATCATCCACAAGGAACCTATCGCTTCCAGATCAGAATGTAGAGGAATATATTTCATTGGCCTTTCCTGTATAGCTATGTGAGAGTTCAAATTGTCAGCATTCAGGGTCGGTTGAGAGACATCCTGACATTCAAAGGGGTAGAAATAGTTAGCATTCAGCACTGGTGATGGATCCTAATTCTGATTTCTTCCCTCTTTTTGAAAATGTTCCATATTAGATGCATCCTTAGTGCACAGATGAATCGTTGCATCAGAATCCTTAGACCCTAACTCTTTATAATTGGACGAGGTAGTAACCCCATGTCAATCTCTGCAAGCGCAATGGCAGGAAGAAACTAGGTGGCATAGAAGATTGTTGGATGAACAGTAGTCTATCCAAGTCTCAAATACCACAACCTGTTTCCAGCGTAATTACTCCCCCACTTCAATCCACACCCACTCCATCGTCGGTTTAGAAATATCCAACTCGAAAAAAATACCTGGTGATATCGAATGGCATATGTACTTAGTTCTACTATTAGAACACAGATAATGGCCTGCCAGATTACCTAGTATACAGAGAATAGCATGATTTTGAAAGGGTATCGGTAGTTCTGGAAAAGGTACCCACAACGCCAGAGTAGGTGTATCCTATTTCATGTGGAAATCGAAGATCTATTGGAAAAGGAAGAACCGGCACCCATTTCATGTCTGAGGAGCTCTGGACCAAGAAAGGTTCAAGTCATTTTCATAAGAGAAAAGAATCATGATATGTCATTTTTCTAGAAGCCCCACAGTCGGCCGACCTTGAAATTGCCAAGAAACAGAGATGAATATATCAAAATTATCTATTGATGGCAGGATCTGTCTGAACTGAGCCACCAAGGTGAGATTCAGAAAGCCCTAAGCTTATGATAATTTCGAAGTCGACAGATCAAGCTTAGGAGAGCCATCGAATAGGTCTAGAACCTTCGGGAAAATCGAAATAGCAAGGAATGAAACAAGAATATCTGGGTTAGAAAAAGGAATTAATGGCTTTGGTTGAGTTTTGGATGTAGGCGGAGGAAGATCTCACCCCCTCTCCGAAGGGGAGGGGGTCAGATCCGTGGCCATCGACGCTAGGACATCACCAGAGAGGGAGCGTCACATGAGATCCACGCTCTCCTTTCTCCATTAATTACCACATATTATACAATTTGATGCTGAGGATCATAATCATATAACTAAAAATTAATGAAATGTTTTAGTGGAGTAGTTGTAGAAGTTTGATAAGTATGAGGAAGTGGAGGAGTTTGATCTGTAGTTGGAGGTAGTGGAGTGGGATATACATCCTAAAACTATCTTTTCATGTCTACAAACATCAAATTTTGTAGAGAACTGTTATTTTCCACCATTATATCACCCATATAAATAAATTTATCTTCTGATAATTTTATTTCACTTTTATATATAATCCTCTATTTAATATTATTTTGATTTCAAAATTACTTTTTTTTATTCATACACATATCATGTATCTTTATACAAAACCTGGGTGTTTGGGATTTCCCAATGAACAAGTTACAATATCATTCTACCCCCAACTATGAATGTGTTTTGTGTTCTCTTCTACTCATGGTACTCCATTATGGGATATTTAAAAATATTATTGTAAATCGCAATATTTAAGTATTTTATTCAACTAAACAGAATATGTTAATTAAATTACTTCTCAATATCCTATTAGGTACACCCCTTGACTATTCCAAAATATAATTTTCTTTTTTAATCATCCAGACCATCATCTAATTTCCATTTCATTATGTTGGATAAGAGGGTCATACATTATGAATACTAAAGACACATCTCTCAGTTATCCAAAATTTCCTCATTTCATTTTCTTCATAAATGTATACGCTTTAAGAGATTAAATATGCGTGTATAAATTTTTTAATTGTATCTCATAATGAGATCTCCTCATTTTCAATAAATTAGTAATAAACGAAGCATCAAATTGTTCATTAATATAAAAAAAATTCTAAAATCTATCATTTCACTTACCAATACTGATTATTGATCAAAATTCAAAAAACTGCTTCCAGGTTTATTCATATTGAAATTGATATATATATATATATATCAGATTGATTTGGATTTTTTCAATCCCCACAAATGATATCTGATGTGAAGGTTTATTTGAAACCCCCATCTTCTAACATCCAAATATTAACATTTCATCATGAATCCCCATGTATCATATATAACACATGTCATATGATAAGAAGGAGAAACCCAAATTTTTATAAAATAAATCATGATAAGTAAAATAATAAATATTTATGCAACCAAAATTTTGTCCCAAAAGTGATATATTTCCACTTTTTAACACTTATAAAATCATAAATAAAAATACTATCTTTTACTCCTTCATTAACTTTAATAAAATTCATAAATTGTTTTGAATTGGGACCCCTAGGATGATCATCTTCATAAAATTAAAATATTATCCTATGGTATCAGCTATTGATAGATTATAATATTCTAAAACATTTACCAACATCTAAAGTATTTTATACCAATGTAATTAGATATATTTTCTAATGAATAATGAAGAAGATCCTTAGTAGGAGTATTTTAATGGTCCTCCACATATTTATGGGTATGGTTCTCCCTAAAAGATCATGGTGAGTTAGTTTTTTATTCTACCATTATCTTAAAAATAAAACTAATAACTAATTAGAAAAAAAAATGTAAAAATTGAACTATTATATAAATAATTAAATAAAAAATTAAAACATTATCCATTGAAAACTAATCTAAACTAAGAAAAAATTGATTCATATTTCACAAAATATTCAACTAAAATGCCATTAATAATAATGAGTGATGAAATGAAATAAATGATTGAAATCAAATTGAGAATTTACCTAAAAATTTCAATGAAATTTTGAAAATGATATAAAAAATTAACAATAATAAATAAACCACTCTTTATAATGTTAGTTAGGGAATCTCTATTATAGTAGACCACTTTAGATTAGATTTACTAAAGAAATATCGCATGTATTGAAAACAAACACTAATGTTTTCATTTTATATTTCAGTCAAAGGATTATTCTTTAAATATATTCATTTATAATTTTTAAAAAACTTATTTAAAATATTAAAATAAAATTAGTTTTTTCATAAAAACAAAAAAGTCCAATGTCATTTAAGGGTGAAAATAAGCTAAATAAGGGTAACCTAAACAAAACTACACTAGTTTAAACAAAGAATTTAACTTACTATTTATAATTTTTGTTTTAATAAAAAATAAAACTAATATATCTATCATTTTATGAAATCCAAAAATGAAATCATGAAATAAATATGTATTACCTATAATATAATGAAATTATTGAAGTATTGTTTTCCCAAATTACTTCCACATTAATATTCCATATGAGACAAACTATTCCTTGGAAATTCTGATCAATATACTCTGTTAATATTTCCATGTAAGAAGGGATATCACATAATTCATAATTTTTGTAGATAATATCATCAAAATAGTAGTACTTTATTCATTGTAAAATGATTTTCCACTACATATTAGATTGACCAACAAACTCAAAATTTTGTTTTTTATGTGTTTCCATGATAAAATTATTAGTTTTTATTCTAATTTATTTATATTAACTATTTTCATACCATATATATCGTGTTAAATACTATAGTTACCAAAAATAAATATTTACTCAAATAATAGAAATATAAATACAATTCACTAAACCTCTCATATTACTTAAATGAATCCATAATATTCACTTCACACGGACATTGGGTTTTTTTTCTGTGGCACTAAAAATGTGACACTTCTATGAGCACCAATAATCAATAATTCTAAATCTAACTTATATTAGCGTGATCAAGAATATAAAATGTATAACCATTAATTTCATTCATAAAACATTTATCCAAATTAAAATTTGACTTCACTGTAACTATATCAATTTTCTAATTCATCTGATCTACTATGCATAATCTCATTAAAAAATGAAAAATATGTATTTTTACTCATTAAAAAACTAGATATCTCTTTTCTTTAGATAAAATTAATTTAAATAATTAAGATGATATGATATATATGATATAGTATTATCTATGTTATTTATGATGTAATAATTTATCTTAAATATATTTTTACCTATCAATGATTTTAATTTCAATCCATAGATCCCATAACCCCTATAATTGACTTGTATGTTGTCAGATATAGTAAAATCGATCTAAACTACTATATACTTGTTGTTTATACGAAACTCTACAACCTCTTTAGAAATACAATTCTAAAAAATAAGGTTTCATTTAATAGGATCCATTATATATGCCACCATTATCATCATATTCATTTCAAAACAATACATCCAATGTAGATATATAGGTTCAAAAATAATTATATCCCACACCAATTGAACCATTAAATGAACCATGATATCAAAAAAAAGAATGAGGAAAATAAATTTATAGTTAAAGGTGAATAGAAAAAAAATAATTCTCTATATTTTCAACAGATTAAAATCATTTATTTTGTTTTGAACACAATTAAAGAAATAAAACACCTTCAATATAGTCATTCTGACAAGAATGGGAAATATTCCATTCAATTTAATTAGTATGATTTCTTACATCCTAATGTGAAAATAATGAAATTTCAAACATATCATCTTCAAATATTTTAGTGAAATTATATTTTTAACATTTATGTAAAAACACTAAAACACATCAATATATAGAGACAAGAAAAAACAAAAAATTTACCCTCATTTATAATGTATGGAAATCCATAGACCGATATATTAACCATGAATCAGTAGTGTGAGATAACTCCAAATGTATTCCCAGTCAGAGTAATTCTAATATTATATTCATTTAATCATTGTTATTTCATTTAATATATAAAAATGATCCAATATGTATATAACAAATATTATTCTTCACATGCATATAATTAATTATTTTTAACCTAAAGACATCTTCAATATGGGACCTCATTGAATATTGACCTTTTAAAAAGAATATTTCTATCATTACCTAAATTTTGTGTCTTTCAAAATGTGAAATTAATGTTTTTAAACCTCTTAGAATAAAGATCAATGGAAAAATGTGTTGAAGAAATATGATATTATTATAATCTATTGAATTCCTTTTTTAATATTATGTAAGTTTGATCCATAGAGAAATACTCGGTAGACCCAAATATAAAATTTTTCTCCCATATCTTAGTTGATAATATGAAGTCTCTTATTCAAAAAATGTACAAGATATATTCCCCCTAACATTGTATCTAAATTATTTTCCATATGTTGGGATGTAATTTATAGTGAACATAATCATTTCATGCAGTTGAAAATGTTTCATTTTATATGAATCATACAATCTAATAACTTCCCCCAATAAAATTTTCAAATGATAAATTAATAGTGATAACAAAACATTAATTACATTTCCTATTTTTTTTTTCTAGAATTTATTATAATCAATACGATATATTTCCCCTTCATTCCTAATTAATGAGATAATTTAGTAAAGTACAAATAAAACAGTCCAAAAATTTGTTTTATAAAAAGTCTTTGATATGTAGGCATTCTATCTTTGTAATTTTTTATTTTTGAGCATTCTGGGATCATTTCTAAATATAGAAAAACAGTCGACAAATTTGTTTTCCCTAAAGAAAAATAGATGGATTATGTAATTTTCTATCAAATATCCACTAATATATATTCCACATTAACCATTTTCATTATTTGTTGTTTCAAATAGTAATTTCAAATAATGAATTGTTGGGAGATACAAAATATACATTATAGTATCTCTGTTTTAGCTAAATTATCCTAGGATTTTCATTAAACTTATACTATGATGTGCCAACCTTTATGAAACTCAAAAAACCCTTTTATTCATTCATATACGTAACACATTCTTTCATTTAGTCATGTATCACATTTTACACAAAACCAATCGAGCATAGTAGTTTTTTCATATTAAAATGTGAATATGTATGATTATTATCTTCATGAAGTATGTCTTTCAATATATGTATTAACTCAGTAAATCAATGTTCCCTCTATCAATTTTTTTACTTCAAGGAAATAAATATTATCGTCATTGATAAACAATAAGTTTTATATAACCTATATATAATGGTTTTTCACAATCACCCCATTAAATATCAAATATCATCTCTTTACCAATTTATCCTAATTCAATATCATGGATCATGTATTTAATATGATAAAACAAAACAAAAATAAAATAATAATCATCAATAGGTATAAAATAATTCTCATCTTCAATATAATAAAAATAAGGGTTGTAAGTCAAAGTAAAACACAAAAAATTAAAATATTTTTTATTTATATTATTTTGAACTTTTTCAAAGATAATTATTTTAGTCAAGGAAGAAATGTTGCTGTTTGGAAAATATCATTTAGAAAATTCAGAAAAATAATCAACACATTCATCATATTAATCACTTATTCAATGTGAAATGATAAAACTCTGTATCATTATTACCTATAAAAAATATCATGATTAGAAAATAAGTTGTTATATTTTTAAATTTAATTTTAAATTTAATTTTAAATTTAATTTTATAAATAAAAATAATATGTATTATAAAACATTTCGAAATTAAATGAAATAAAACATATTTAATGAAAAAATAACACTTTAATCATATTTAAATATAATTCATTGATAATAAATTTTTTGTGAAATCACCATTTTTACCAAAATATATATTATAAATACTATGTATTAAAACTCCAATATCATATATAACTTCAAAATACTTTTTCACAATGTATAAAAAAACATACCATAGGCAGACATTAATACCTAAAATAACATTATTTATAACAAAAATTAATCAAATAACAATCTAATCAAACCTTAATAAAAAAATAATTCATCAATTAAAAAATACCATAGATGTATGAATAAATATAATTGAAAATAAAAATATTGAATATAAAGAAATATAAAGGAAAATTTTATAGAATAATAAAAATAAAAATACACATGAAATTAAATTGTAGGCCTATAATATATAATTAATAAAAACAAACCACTAATTGATATATAAATGTTGGCGATTAGTGTAGCACCATATGATTTTACAGTATCTAACTTTTTAAATTTATCATCTTCAATAATATACATTACAGAGAACAGTTAAAAAAATATGATTAAATATTATAAATTGTGAAAGTTTTCACAGAAAAATTGGAACTTCAGGAATAAAATATATTATGTAAATAATTAAAATATATTTTATACATGTTTATAAAATCAATTCCTTTGTTTACAATTATTTAAAATGAATATAAAAATAAATTGATCATAAAATATGTTTCTTAATGAAGAAATATAATTGTCTTACCATAATGGTATTAATAACTATTAGTGATAGTATAATAATTAATTATATATTTTACATATTCAATCAAATGTTTTCAAATTAAATAATTATATTTATAGGAGAAATATAAGAATAAATCCATTTTTTTCATAAAAGACTATATTTCATAAAGTTATTTTTACCACCTTTTAAGGACTCACTTGTTTGAAACCTATTTTCAACACTTCTATAAATTATATTTACAAAAATAATACTTAATTTTAAAATATTCATGTCACATTTAAATTAGATTGAATTTTTTGTATTTTTCTGATGATATTTATTTTCTAGTGAATTGTGAAAATCTGTATATTTATAAAATTGTTATTTTTGTTATATTAATAGTCTATTTCTGATTTGTATAGTCACCTCAGCAAAGCAATCATACATAAAATTTAGTAATATTATGAATTTAAGTATAATATATTTATATCATTGAATAAGTAAATAAAATTTATAAAAATGATAAACAAAGAGTTGGTATTTTTTGAAAAATAAATGTATATTTACAATTCAATAATAAGTATAATTATTGAAAAAAATAAAAATAATATTCCTAATTTAATATTTATTTATCATATGATTATATGAAAATTTTATGAAACCTTTTTTTCAATGTGTTATAAAATCAGTTATAAATTTATAATCAGTATTTTCTTATGAATAATTATTTTAAATAAATATTATATTTGTCATATTTTGAAAAATATTTTACTAAAATGGAGTTCATTTTTCAATTATAAATTTTAATTAAAGTTTAGTCCATTTTATTTTCATTAAATACATCAATTTTTGTGATTAGTAAAATAAGGTAATTTATGGTATAAACACATTATTAGAAAAATATACTATTACATTAGCCATTTATAATGAAATAACTATAATCTATAGGTTAACATAGTTATTTAAATATTTATAGTTACAATTATTAAACTATTCACAGTCTTTATCCCAAATAAAAAAATGAATAAAATATTTAAAAAAACACCCATCTCCTCCAGTATGAAAACTATCGATCACCACCTCTTATTCTCACAAATATAATCCATTGAATCAATTACAATTCATAGATAATAATCTATTAATGTCCCTTAAAATTTTCCAAGAGCCCTTAATCTCACCAAATACTATATCCAATCCCCTTAAATATGTTTTAAAGAAGAAGAAATTCAATTATTCAAATCCTCTTTCCATTTCCTTAATATTGTTTTAAATTTATTTTATTTTCTCACATTTTCCCTACCTCCTCTATAAAAAATTTCATTATTACTCTATTATATTATATATATTGTTCTTTTATTATTAGTTGGGTATATCATCCATCAATTGTTTCCCACCCCTCTTAATTCTAAAGATGAAAACTTTGTTTGTGAAGTGTCGATTTACAGTTTTTATGGATTATGTGTTTTTATTTTTCAATTGGGCATTCAGGGATAGTCGTATAAACATTATTATTATTAAAACATACTGAAAAATTATAATTTCATATTATTTAATGATATTTAAATGGTATTTATAAATATTATTAATTTATAACACAAAACTAGTATATGAAAATCAATAAACGCCAAAATAATCCAAATCTTTACCACTAAGGTTTTGTCTAATGTTTTATCCTAATAACATATAAATTCAATAAATATTAAAAAATTAATATTATATTAGTTCTTTAGAAACATATATTTTCAATTTTGTCTTCTATTCTCTGTTGACATCTTTTTCAATAAATATATACAAGAAACCCAATCATTAAATGCATAGAAATGAATGCTCCTAAATGATAAAATTGTGATTTATAAGTCATCAAAATCTCTATAAATGAAATAAATAAAATAATAATGAATTATATATATGAATATTAGATTATTAGTTAATTAATTAATGTATTTAATCTAATTATCTAAGACATTTATATCTAGTTCAAATAAAATTTGGGAAAATGGTTAGAGTTTTGTCATATCACATTTATTTTTGTGGGATATGTCATATTCAGCATTATTTTTTGTCTATGATTTATGTATACAACACTATAATGTATTATATCAATAATATATTTATATTCATGTTATTAAATGTTTCATCAAATGTTCATTAATTTTATGGAGCATATGGTTTGACTATTTGAAATGTTATAAGGGATTCTCTCAGAACCATAATATTTTCCTTGGGATACACTTTCTCTCTATTTAACCCAATGTAATTATATGTTATTCTTATTTAATAATCATAAATTATATTTTTATGTTCCAAAATTACATATCCATCTCAATTATTCTTTTTTGAAGGATAAATACATGTTTTATAAGATTCAATTTTCAATTCATCCCATTAAGCAAGCTCAATTAAATGAACTACACATCTTTTTACACATTCTCAAGTACCATCCAAAATTTATTTTATGACACCATTTTTTTTACAAAATCTATATTTATTCATGAAATCAATAATTTTTTAATTTTAGGTTTTATAAAAAAAATATTAATTTTTCTATTTTAAGTACTCTATTATATTTCCTGAGAAATCACACTAAAGTGGCACATTTCTATAGCCTCTTAAAATATCTTTTTACACATTTTCACTTTAGTTTGAAATCATTTATAACACAAATATAATTTCATTTTCTATCTGTCTTGATTTATTATATATTCATGTTTATAATATTATTTTTTGAATAATATAAATTATTTTCCAAAAGTACGCTTATTTCCAAAGAAAATGAGTATGTCTCTAGAGAATTTAACAATGATTTAATTAGAGTATTTTCACCAATGATTTTTATTAAACAATTTAAAACTGGTATGTGATACTTTGATATAATGATATCCTTGTAGATTTATTATTCAACATGTGAGGAATTTATTGGACTTAGTATGTGATTTGTGGGACACATTATAACCACTCAATGCATCAGTAGGTCTCATGAGACAAAATAGACCATGTTTTAACTGAGGCCATACACATTAATATTGAATTCTTAGCCGAGGCCTTGATGGTATGTTTATGGTGTCCAAAATTTTTCATTCCCTCATTATACAAATTTATAAATCATGTAATTTTTTTTTCTAGTCAAATATATATTATTGTGTCTTAAGTGAGTATTTATATGGAATTATATATTCATATTTTATTCCTGCTGTATTATGCTTGACATTTTGGTTTATTTGCATGTATTTTAGTTATTCACCTTTCCTTATTATTATTATATTATATTATGCTATATTAGTTTCCCTTACATAGAATATTATATCACCCCTTTATTTTGTTTTATTTTCCCCCAATATGCGATGATGTATATTATGAATGACTTGTAGGGATAATATTAGAGTTTTTGAATATTCCCAATGGAGTTACTATGTTGTTTTTTATTTTTTATTGTAATTTAAAACATTTTTTTGTATCTAGTTTTCCAAATCTACTAATCTAATATTCCCATGAAGATACACTACCTTTTTTATAGTACCATGTAATTAAGTAAGGCATCGGCTCCGGGCTACGGGTGTTGAGGTATTTATGGTCTATTTCAGAGACATTGTAGTAGAAACATTGTAGAACAGATGTAAAAAACATATATTTGGGAACATAATCCTAATATATACTTTGAGAATAGTCATAGAATAATATCATAGAATTTTTTAAGGAATAAATTATGTGTTTCTTCTTATAAATACAACCTTATCGGGATACTACAAGTGGATATGGATAAGACAGAGATATATTTATTAGTAAAAACACTGAAATGGTTCATTGGTCTAGATGCTATATAACCTAGTACATGACAATGGGCCTTATTGTACACCATGTTTTACACTCATAGGATATATGCTTAGAAAAATTCCCATTTTCATTACGACCCATTATTATGGAATGAAAAGTAAATATGTCCCCAAAGAATCTATTTAAATAATCATGAGATTTGCTTCGCATAAATTTTCATTATTTTATGATATATATATCTCTCTATTGTTTGTATTACACATTATATTTTAAATTTTATGATGTAATCTAGTGTATTATTTTTATTAGAAATAATTCCTAGTTGAAGGAATGAGAACAACATCAATGCACATATTAAAAATTGTAAGAAAGAGTGTTTCTTTGATTAGGCAAATCTTGTCTTTCAAATGGAAGTAGTATAAAAAATATTGTCATCAAATGAAGAAATAATATCTTGTTCTATCAAGATAGATAATGAATTATCCATGTATTATGGTTTAAAATGGTGGAAATATATTCAAAGGAATCCTTGGAAAATATAGATAAAGGGAAGAATGTAATGGAGATTTTTTCCACATGTGATAGTTTTGTACGGAAACCTCATGTAAAATAGTTAAGAGGAAAAATATTTTTCTTAATGTGTATGAAAAAAGATATCATGCTCATGATTTTAATAAAAAAATTAATTTTCCAATGATCGGTTCTACAACTGCAAGTTTATTGGAAGAAATGAAATCAATGTCTCAAACCTCAAAAGAATAAACCCTAAAAGATTATTACGGATCATGGTTAATCTTATGCTACTACCTTATATGAAGAGGAATGATTAATATTCTTGTGTTTGGATTCATGAATTTTCAATTAGAGAATTTAATCAGTAATTATCTTATTATAAAAATCAAGATATATAAATAATTATTGCACTCTGGTACTTCTTCATTAGATTTTTGGAAGCATGCATTATTTCAAAATGGTTTTATGGTGATTAAGGTATTTATAATTTTTTTCTATTGGATTAAGATCTATTTGTTTTAAAATCTTTTGTTAGTTTGATTTTGTAAATTTAGTGACCTTATTCCTAGATTTTTGTTACATGAATGTGGAAAACCATGTTTTAGATAACTTTTTATATAAACTAATTATGGAATGGATTAAGGATATAATTGATTAAGAATAATTTATGATTGATCATATGTGAAATCATATTCTCACCATATTGGTTTTAGTTAACATTTAAATCATGAATTAATGACTTGTGGATCATATGATTCATAAAATTTAATTAATCATAAATTATTTCTTGAATATCCATCTTCATATTTAAGAAAATTAGTGGATATAGATCAATGTACAAAAAATTATTTATATTTTTAAATGTAAAGGAATCAAGAAATTATAAAATCTAGTGTTTGTTTTCTTAGAGTAAAATAACTCCTGAACTATAGGAAATTTATTTTAGAACAAAAGCATTATATGTTTAATTTTCATTTTGTGAAATTGTTATTCATTTAAGTGATAAAAAATTCAAAATTTGGTGGTGGTAGAATTTTTAACATCAATGTTTTCTATCACTCTCTAAAAAAATTGATAATTAGATTTCTATTTGATGTTAATATTTCCCTGAATTTTCTCCTATTTCAAAATCACAGTTTTCTGATGACCTTCACATTTCTCAGTTTCCCCTTATTAATATGATTTTTAAATAAACACTATTCATGATGTGGGATTTCAGCAAATATATTTTCAATTGTTAATCATTATTATTATAAGTGAAATTTAAAATTTACAGGATGTCATAAATTTAGGTAGGAGATAATATGACACCATAAGATTTTACGATATGTTTCTTTTTAAATTTATCCTCCTTGATTGTGGACATTACATAGAACATGAGTCTTAAACAAATGATTAAATATTATTAATGTGGTAGTTATCACAAAGAAATTGGAAGGGTTGGAATAAAAGATATAATGTAAATTATAAAATTATTGTTTACACATGTTTATAAAATTAATTCATTGGTTATCAATTAATAATAAATGAAAATAAAATTTAATTGAATATAAAATATATGGTTTTATTAAAAAAACAACTATTATAATGACCCCAAAAGAATTAATCACTATTTTTGAAAATATCATAATGATATATATATGTTACATATTAAATTAAATGTTTTTTAGTTTAACTAATAAGTTTTTTAGGTTTAATATAAGACTAAATTCAACATGATGTATAAAATACTATATTTCATAAAGACGATTTTACCTCCATTTATTGGAAAACTTGTGTAAAAAATATTTTTTAACACTGTTATATATTCCATTGAACCAAATATTCTTCATTTTCAAAATAAATATTTAAAAAATTTCTTATGGTGATTTGTTTATGAAAAAATATATTTTCTATTGAATAATGAAATTCCCCATTTTTTTAAAACTATCGTATTTGTTAATATAATGGTTTAATTATAATTTGAATAGTTACCTGACATATGATATTGTACATAAAATTTAGGTATCATATGAATAAAAATATATTTTTTTAAGACGGTTGCTGAACCTCTTTTATTGAAAGTAAGAAATATAATGTAGCCAAAAAGAGTACAATAAAAAAGGAAACCCCAATTCAGTAACTACATACTAATATTTTCCAGCAGTATTTAACATAACATCATTTCTCCATCTTCATGTGCATGTCAGTGAAACATTCCATGACTGCGCCCGTGGCCTGATGATCTACCCTACATGAAGGGAGTGATTGAAGCCTTTTATACAACATCTTTGTATCATTTCTTTTAGAATCATTGATGTCCACTTGTTTTATGGTGAATTTTTTAGGATAAGTGTCTCTTGTCATAGTTGTCTTCATTTCTTCAATATTCATTCATCATTCCGGTCTTAATTCCTTCAAAATATAATATATTTCCATCATAAAATTAATAAATAAATGTTTTATAAAAGATAAATTAAGTGTCGGTATTTTTTGTGAAACAGAAATGTTTATTAAAAATTTTATATTTAATATAATGAATTAAATTAAAATTTATTTTCACAAAATAGATTCACAAATTAATATTTAGATGTATTTTGATTACAAGATAAATTTATGAGACTTTAATTAATTTTTTAATGTGTTATAAATTTTTAATAAATTTAAAATTTTTATATTTCCAATAATTTATTATTTTTTATAAAAATAAATTTCTTATATTTATAAAATTATTCTCATAAAATAAATACATGAATTTTTTGTGAATAGTAAAATATAGATATTTGTATCATAAATACATTATAAGATAAATATATTATTTATTGAGTTATTGATGACGTATTCACCAAATTCTTGAAATAAACATCATTATTTTAAAATATTTATTAACAATTCTCTAACTATTAATAGTGTTGAGCCAAAATAATATAATAATGAATAAAATATTCAAAAAAATCCCTCTTCTCCACTATAATAACCACCCAACCATGACTTCTTTTCACAACTCATAAGCTTTTAATCTTTTCTAATTCCTACCCAATACTCTCCCTAATCCACTTCCCCACATCTACGAGACATTAATATCCCCAAAATACCATGTGTAAGAGACTTTATATAAGGGCCCAGCCTTAAACCTTACATTAAATGAATAATTCACAATGAGGATCTTTTCAGGTTTAGAGTTTTATAGAATTAGGACATAACTATTACATCTCAAAATATTACAATGTAGGAAATTCTACTAAGTTTCCATAGAATAAAAACTCTTTAAAAGAAACATGTCTAGTTAAATGTTTTATATAGCATGAATTTCCCTTGATCCCATCCTTCACCCTATTCTACATTACGTCCTGTGAAAAACAATTCAAAAAAATATTGGGTGAGCAAAAAAATCTCAGTAAGGGATACACAAAGAATAAAAACTGTTAGTTTATCAAAACAACATGTAAACTATGTATACTTTATCAAAGTAATACTTTTCACCTTTATTAAGTAGTAAAAACTCCTCACTGAATAAAAGATCATTACTTACCATTTTGCAACAAAAATATAACCATAAAACCCATATAAAGATCACATAACATATATAGGTAACTTGGGACATAAAAATAATTAAATGGAATAACCATACAGTCGACTTCCACACATATCACTTAATGGAATAGCCATACGGCTGACTTCCATGCCCAATGCATTGGAGGTTATAACGTAACCACCCGTCCTGGTATTCATGGAACCACCCGTCATATGGTTTATCATGTAACCACTCGTCAAATGTCTAAGTACCAATATAAAATCATAAGACATAAAACAAATATAATGGGAAGAAAAAATTTCCACACTTTGATCACAATATATCACATAAATATATTGACATAACAAATCCATTATAAAAACCATTTTCAATAACCAAATACATAAAATATTATATGGTATTTATTTCATTTTAAAAACATTACGGATTGTTGAGGAAGCCAAAGACCAAATAATACTCGCGGCAGCGAAAAAGGTCGTTGTCACCGAGTATGTTAAAAGAAACATTCCTTTTTGTTGTTTAGTAAAACGCTTCATAGAAAAAGATTCCTTTTGTATAAAAGTAAAAGTAAAATGGGATTATACACTGTATAAAAGAAAGTTGTGTATAAAATGAAATATGCCTCAATGAATGGAGATTGAGACGATGTCCCTTACCTCGGGTCCGACTTGACTCGATCGTTCTTTAACATCCTGAATAATAAACTTGAGTTAATTTATACATGCTTAAGAACATTTTTCAAGTTCATTATTCCTTTTATATCACTTATTACCATGTTATAAACATTATGTAATCATTTAAGTTAATAATGATTTTTTTGCCGATATTTGATTCTTAAGTCGAAAGTGGACTTCTTACAATTACATGTTGTTCATGTGGTCAAAGGTTCTTTATATCCACAATGATATTCATGATTTTTATATCAAATATATCATATATATCCAGCATATACATGTATTTATAATATTACATAATCACTTAGAGGTAATAAATGAAATGCACCGTTCATGGAGACGGTAAGCCGTACGTACGCAGGAATGCTACTTTCATTTCTATGTCATATTAATGGAATTAAAACTAAATGAGAGGTATGTATATTTTAAATACATGATTATATTCATAATTTATATTTATCATACATCATATATAATAACTTTAAATCAATCCTTTATACATCCCACATATGGAATTAACGAATCAAATCACTTTGAGGGGGTGGTAGTCCGCACTTCCTAAAATGAAGATATCGCGTATACCCATAATGGAAGCCACAAAGGTATACCACAAATGAAAAATAAAAAAGCATAAGTAAAACATAAAAATAATATATATCATATATAAATATAGTGACATCTTAATGGCCACCATTAATGGTGTTAAAAGAAAATTGAACAATCATCGTTTCGTGAGGCACAAATTCGCCAACCACAGAAACAATATGTTCATTAACCATTAGAAGAAGGTGTGTGTAGGTGTAGCTATAATCCTTATTATAACAACATCCTAGTATATTGAAGATACTGGTGTTGTAAAAAATAAATTAATAAAAAGTTTTTAGAGGGTTGGAGATTCAAAATAAAACAAAACAACACTAGAGAAAACACTACCTTTAAAACGGGTAACTCTTTTTGATTTGAGCTAAAAGGCTTCCCTGGGAAGACTTCTTCCCAAAGTGAGGATTCTAGAAGTAAGAGAGGGATGTGTAGAGACAAAATGGGAAGATATTGGCCGATCAAAAGGCTTGAGAGGTGTGGGTAAGGTGGTAGAGGTCGGGGCCTTTTATAAGAGGAGAGGAGGGGCACTCCTGGAAAGATAAGAAACGATACAGTATTATAAAATGATTTTCTGATTTTAAAGGTCCCAAATTGATATAATTCGAGGATAAGATTATAAGGGTTCTAAATATACTCATCCAGTAGGTTTTTTATATGTGTATGTCTTAGATTTTACATTATCTTTTCATTTTATTTTAATCGTTAAACAATGAAGTAATCGCTGCATCATCATGGTGTCATAAGTAATTTAATTTATTTAATGTATAAAAATTAAAAAAAACAATCATGATTTAGGAAATCCCTTTATATTTTTAATGAATATTTATAGTAAAAAATATGACTTGTATATCCCCATTTAAGAAAGGTTTTAGTAAAACAACTCATGTTTGTGACATTTTTATTTTAACTTTAAATAAAAAGTTATTAATGTCATTTTCTTACCAAAGTGGCTCCATGGGGTCCCCAAGTTGAACCATGGATTTTATTGGTCGTCCATGACACATCCAATAATGGTAGGACATTTTTCAAGTTCATTTAATATTATTAATACTTTATTTTTACCTTAAACTACACTAATTACCTCTATTTGCGATTAATAAACATAAAAGATACTATTCAACAAAAAAAAGTGTTTTAATCCCATTAGACCACATTTTACTTCTTAATGACAACCAAGTATGTCGGATTTTTGAAATTCAAAACACAAAGGTGGTAAAATTTCATTTAAACGAAAAATCAATTTTTTAAGTACCACTTAGTGGTTTCACTATTCATCAAAAATTGATGTTTTTCAGAAAAATACCAAAACATCACCCTAAGCTATATTTGATATTATGAATTCAAAAATAAAGTCTATTTTACAAAATTAAAAAAATATTAGTTGAATTAATTAATTTAATAATTAATTCCCGTTGTCAAAGCAAATAGCGTGTTTTTATGAAATAATAATTATCAAAAGATTGACACTAGTTTAAGTCCGATTTCAAAGTGAAATTAATTCCAATGACCACTATTAGATTAAATGGTAAAAATTTATTCTAATTTCACTTGAAAACGAATTAAAATTATAATATAATCATATAAATAAATTATATTCACAAGAGGTTTTGAATTAAAATACAACATTTTTCTGTATTCATTAAAAAATGAACTTTATCGGAAAAATACCAAATATTTACACAAAGTAAATATTGATGTCCCGATTCTAAAGAAGAATTTTATTTAATCCAATATAATGTATAAGAGTTACCAAAACTATATTTAATGATGTTTCTCCATCAAAAGGTGATAATTGGACCTTTAGTGAATATTAGAGTATCTATGCCTAAAATTGAATTCTTTTCTTATTTTAAGCCTTTATCAATAATTGGATAAATGTAAAAACATTTAACATATATAATAATATTTTAGTTATTTATATTCATTCCCTCCAATACAATAGCTACATGTTAACTACCATTTAAAATAATATTATTTTATTACTAGTTTGCAACGTAAGATTTCAAAGAAACTCTTTGTTGCGTATTGGGTACGCTATCGAACATAGGAACCCCTTTAAAGTAAAATTAATTTTTAATTTGTAAATTTTAATAAATATGAAAATGTATTATTATTTATTTACCTGTGAAGTTACATCCTTCCCCCCTTTTGGGAATTGCGTCCTCGCAATTTTATTCACTTATCAAAATAAGTGGGGGTATTTATCCATCATAACATTTTTAGATTCCCACGTTGCCTCTTAAACCATATGGTTTTTCCAAAAAAACCTTTAACTGGTGAATTACCTTATTTAGCAACACTTGCTCTCTTCAGTCAAGAATCTGGACTGGTTGTTCTTTATAAGAGAGATTCTCTTCCAACTGAACTACCTCTGGGATCAAAACATGAGATGGATCTGGCATATACTTTCTCAGCATCGAAACATGAAAAACATTGTGTACCTGAGATAAACTCGGAGGTAATTCCATTCTATATTCAACTGATCCAACTCTCTCCAGAATTTCATATGGTCCCATGAACCCTGGACTCAGCTTTCCTTTCTTACCAAATCGCATCACACTTTTCCATGGAGAGACCTTGATAAAAACATGGTCACCTACCTCGAAAGATAGATCCTTCCTCTGGTTATCCGCATAACTTTTCTATCTTCTCTGAGCTATTCTCATGTGTTTCTGAATCAACTAAACTTTTTCTGCCATCTATTTTACCAATTATGGTCCCATCAGCTTCCTTTCACCCACTTCATCCCATAAATCTAGAGTTCGACACCGCTTCCCATATAATGCCTCAAACGGTGCCATCTGTATACTAGAATGAAAACTGTTATTATATGAAAACTCAACCAAATAAAGATGTTGGACCCAACTTCCCTGATAATACATACAGCAAGCTTATAGAATATCCTCCAAGGTCTGAATGTTTCGTTCTGACTGCCCATCTAATTGCGGATAAAAAGTTGTACTAAAATTTAATTCAGTACCCAATGACTTTTGAAGGCCTTTCCAAATGTTAGATGTAATCCTGGGATCACGATCAGATACAATGGAGAGGGGAACTCCGTGTATCCTGATTATCTAGTTACGATACAAGTGAGCAAGCTGATCTACAGATAATGTATCTCGAATAGGAAGGAAATTATCAGATTTAGTCAATCGATCAACAATAACCCAGATTGCATTATTACCTCTAGATGTCATCGGTAATCCCACAACAAAGTCCATGGATATATTTTCTCATTTCCACTCTGGCATAGGTAGAGGATGAAGCATCCCTTTCAGTAACTGCCGCTCTGCTTTAACCTGCTGACAAGTCAAACACTTCACAGTAAAATCATCAATATCTATTTTCATTCCATCCCACCAGTAATACTCCCACAGATCTCTGTACATCTTAGTACTGCCAGGATGAACTGAAAACGGGGAACTATGAGCCTCACAAAACAACTCATTATTCAACTGTGAATCACCAGGCACACATAATCTCTTCCTAAACCTCAAAACACAATCATTATCAATGTTTAATTCAGGCAACTTACCCTTCTAAACTAACTCTATCATTTTCTGCAACTCACTGTATTGCTTCTGTGCTTTCTTAATTCTATCTGATAGGGATGATATCACTGATACCTGAAACAAAACTTAATAACTTCCTGCACCAACATCTTCATTGCCAAAGTTCATCATATCAAAAACCAAAGGATCTCGTTCCAAATATAGCATGGTTAATGAAGCATTACTTTTTTGACTCAAAGCATCAGCCACTTTATTTTCTTTTCCTGGATGTTAATGGATCATACAATCATAATCCTTGATTAATTCTAGCCATCTCCTCTATCTCATGTTCAATTATTTTTGAGTGAATATATACATTAAACTATTGTTATCAGTATATATTTCACACTTTACTCCATACAAATGATGCCTTCAAATTTTTAGAGCAAAAACAACAGCAGCTAATTCCAAATCATGTGTAGGGTAATTTACCTCATGAATTTTCAACTGGCGTGATGCATAAACAATTACCTGATCATTCTGCATAAGGACACACCCAAGTCCTTTCAATGAAGCATCACTGTAGATAACAAACTCACCATTCCTGGAAGGAAGTTCCAAAACGGGAGCATTCACCAATCTTCTTTTAAACTCCAGAATACAATCATCACATTATTTTGTCCAGATAAACTTATCGCCCTTCCGAGTTAGCTTAGTCATTGGACTAGATAATCATGAAAAAGGTCCAACAAACCTTCGGTAGTAACCTTCCAAACCACGAAAACTATGCATCTCGATTACATTTGTGGGTCTTGGCCATTCTTCAACAACTTTTGTTTTATCCGGATCAATAGTTATGCCCTGTTTTGAAATAATGTGACCAAGGAAAGAAATTTTTTGTAACCAAAAATCACAATTGCAAAATTTTCCATTCAATTTCTTTTCTTTTAAGGTTTGCATGATAACCCTTGAATGACTTTGATGGTACTCTTTACTTTTAGAAAACACAAAAATATAACCAATGAAAACAACCACAAACATATCGAAGAACTCATGGAAAATTCTATTCATAAGGTCCATGAATATAGCAGGTGCATTGGTTAACCCAAAAGGCATAACTACAAATTCATAATGGACATATCTATTACGGAATGCAGTCTTTGGAAGATCTACTTCTTTTACTTTTAACTGATGGTACCCCGACCTCAAGTCAATCATTGAAAAATACTGAGCTCCCTGGAGCTGATCAAACAAATCATCGATATGAGGAAAAGGATACTTGTTCTTAACAGTAATGTCATTTAAGGCTCTATAATCAATGCAAAGTCTCATTGAGCCATATTTCTTTTTAACAAACAAGACAGGAGCACCCAATGGTGATGTGCTGGGTCGAATGAAACCTTTATCTAATAATTCTTGCAGTTTCTTATTTAACTCTAAAAGATCAACCTGAGACATTCGATAAGGGGGTTTTGAAATTGGCTTAGAATCAGGAACTAAGTCAACAGTAAATTCAATTTCCAGATCATGAATAATACCAGGAAACTCATTAGGAAAAACATCAAGATAATCATTTACCACTGGCACATCATTAATCTGAACGGTTCCTTTATTTTCAGCAATATGTGAAAGGTAACATTAATTTCCATCTTTTACTAGTTTCTCAACTTCCTGATATGTTATAAAAATCAAGGGTTCATTCTTGTACAAAAACTAAAAATCATTCTGAAAAGAAACCATTTTAGATCTACAATCAATCTTAGCATTATAAACAGAAAGCCAATCCATGACCAAAATAACATCAAACTCTACTAGAGGCAAAACAATAAGGTTTGCTGGTAGATTCTTTCCCCACATAAGGATAGGAAGGTTCTTATAATTCCTTTTTGTCTCAACATTCCATCCAGGTGTTTTTACCATAAATTCAGGATTAATATCTTGTGATGGAATTTCCAATTTACTAGAAATATTCTCAGAAATGAAATAATGTGTACACCTTGAATCAAAAAACAAATTGGAATCATCTAAAAAAACAAATAGTGTACCTGATACAACTTAATTCGATGGCCCAACATCTTCTGAAGTAGTTGCAAAGGATTTCACCACCCCTTTCTGCTTGTAGTATGGATGCTTTCCCCTAGTTGAGTTCTTCGTTAGACACTCATTTTCATAATGACCCATTTCATTACTCTTAAAACATCTTGCTGCTAGCTTTTCATTGCCTGCTTGATCATCTTCCTTACAGTTACGAGCAATATGACCTGACTTAGCTCACCAAAAGAACTTTCCAGACTTGGATAAGCATTCTCAAGGATGCATTTTACCACACCTTTCACAGGATGGATATTTGGTTTTCTTACTTCCTTGGTTCTTTGATGAATTCTTCCCCTTTTCCTACCAACTGGACCTATTATTCTATTGTTTTTCAAAGAACACCTGATCATCGGGAAACTCCATTTCCACCTTCTCGGCACATCGAACAAGTTTTTCATAAATCTTGAACTCACGAGAAGCTAAATCCCTTCGATACTTTGGCATTAACCCTGAGTAAAAATGGTTTATTTTACTATCAAGATCTCGTATGAAGTTTGAAGCATACCTTGCCAGTCGAGTGAACTTTGCTTCATAAGCAGCCACTGAGTCATCCTCCTGCGTCAATTCTAGGAATTTTTTTTCCATCCTAAGATGAACGACATTAGAAAAATATTTCTTAAGAAACATACCTTTGAATTCGTCCCAGTGAAGATCATCAATCTCATCACTATCCCATATATTTTTCACCATTGACCACCACTGATCAGCTTCACCTTCAAAACGGTAAATAGCAAGACTATCCTTTTGATGTTCTGAACACCCCATGACATCAAAAATCTTCTCCAGCACTTTAATCCACCCTTCAGCTAGCATAGGTTCAGATGATCCTCTAAATGAGAGGGGATTTTGCCTCATGAAATGTTCCACAACTGACATGTTCCTCTGTGATTGATCTGGCTGATCTCGTGCATGGATAGCACCACCATTTATAGCCTTAGTCAACTGTGCCATCACTACAAAAAACTGTTCAGTTCCAATTCAAACCATCTCGGGTTGGTGATTTGGAAGGTTGTATGCCTCCTGATATCGTCCCAATATAGCTGCTTCATTTCCTCTGTGGAAAACCATTCTGAACATAGAAATATCATAGGCGAAGCAACATGGTAATCTTTATTTGCTATATCATTTCAATCATACCATAAATTAATTCATAATTTAATTATTTTCTAGCTCCTAAAGTTGTCTAAACCTACCTCTGATACCAACTATAAGGCCCCAGCGTTAAAAATTACTTTAAATGAATAATTCACATTGAGGATCTTTTATGGTTTAGAGTTTTAGAGAATTATGACATAACTATTACATCTCAAAAGATTACAAAGTAGGCACTTCTACTAAGTTTCCATAGAATAAATACTCTTAAAAAGAAACATGTATAGTTCCATGTTTTATATATAATGACTTTCCCATGATCCCATCCTTGACCCTATTCCACATTAATTCCTATGAAAAACATTTCAAAAAAACTTGGGGTGAGAATAAATAGCTCAGTAAGGGATACAAAAGAATGAAAACTATTAGTTTATCAAAACAACAAGTAAACCATGTATACTTTATCAAAGTAATACTTTTCACCTTTATAAAGTAGTAAAAACTCTTCACTGAATAAAATATCATTACATACCATTTTGTAACCAAATGATTACCATAAAACCCATATAAATATCACATAACATATATAGGTAACTTGGAAAATAAACTTACTTAAATAGAATAACCATACGGTGAACTTCCACACATATCACTTAATGTAATAGCCATACGTTTGACTTCCAAACCCAATGCATTGGAGGTTATAACGTAACCACCCATCCTGGTATTCACAGCACCACCCGTCATATGGTTTATCAAGTAACCAACCATCAAATGTCCATGTACCATTATAAAATCATAAGACATAAAACAAATATAATGGGAAGAAATCATTTCCACACTTTGATCACAATATATCACATAAATATATTGACATTACAAATCCATTATAAAAACAATTTTCAATACCAAAATACATACAAGAGTATATGGTATTTATTTCATTTTAAAAACATTACGTCTTCTTGAAGAAGCCAAAGACCAAATAATACTCGCGGCGGCGAAAAAGGTCGTTTTCTCTGCGTACGTTAAAAGAAACATTCCATTTTGTCATTTAGTAAAATGATTCGTAGAAAAATATTCCTTTTGTATAAATTTAAAAGTCAAAGGGTTTTATACACCATATAAAAGAACGTTGTGTATAAAATGAAATATGCCTCAATGAAAGGAGATTGAGACGAAGTACCTTACCTCAGGTCCGACTTGACTCGATCGTTCTTTAACGTCCTGAATAATAAACTTGAGTTAATATATACTTTCTTAAGAACCGTTTTCAAGTTCATTATTCGTTTTATATCACTTATTACCTTGTTATAAAACATTATTTAATCATTTAAGTTAATAATGTTTGTTTTGTTGATATTTGGTTCTTAAGTCGAAAGTGGACTTCTTACAATTACATGTTGTTCGTGTGGTCAAAGGTTCTTTATATCCAGAATGATATTCATGATTTGGATATCATATATATCATATATATCTAGAATATACGTGTATTTATAATATTAAATAATCATTTACAGGTTAGAAATGAAATGCACCGTTCATGGAGACGGTAATCTGTACGTACGCATGAACGTTACTTTCATTTCTATGTCATATTAATGGAATTAAAAATAAATGAGAGGTATGTATATTTTAATTACATAATTATATTCATTATATTTATGTAACATAAATAATATATAATAACTTAAAATCAATCCTTTATACGTCCCACATATGGAATTAACGAATCAAATCACCTTAAGGGGGGCGGTAGTACGCACTTCCTAAAATGAAGATATCGCGTATACCCATAATGGAAGCCATAAAGGTATAACACAAATGAAAAATAAAGAAGCATAAGGAAAACATAAACATAATATATATAATATTTAAATATAGTGACATATTAATGGCCACCATTAATGGTTGTAAAAGAATATTGAACAATCATCGTTTCGTGAGGCAGAAATTTTCCAACCACAGAAACAATATGTTCCTTAACCATTAGACGAAGGTGTGTGTAGGTGTAGCTTGATTCATTCATATAAAAACATCTTATTATATTGAAGATAATGGTTTTTTTACAAAATAAAGGAATAAAAATGGTTTAGAGGGTTGGAGAAGCAAAATAAAACAAAATTACACAAGAGAAAACACTACCTTTAAAATGGGTAACTCTTTTTGATTTGAGCTCAAAAGCTTACTTGAGAAGACTTCTGCCCAAAGTGAGGCTTCTAGGAGTAAGAGAGGTATGTAGAGAGAGGAAATTTGCAGATCTTGGTTGATCCAAAGGCTTGAGAGAAGTGGGTCAGGTGGTAGAGGTGGGGGCCTTTTATAAGAGGAGAGGAGGGGCACTCTTGGAAAGTTAAGAAAAGATACTTTATTAAAAAATGATTTTCGGATTTTGAAGGACCCACATTGATATAATGTGAGGATAAGGTGAAAAGGGTTCGAAATATACTCATCCAATAGGTTTTTTACATGTTTAGGTCTTAGATTATACATTAACATTTCATTTTATTTAAATCATTAAATAATGAGGTAATCGCTGCATCATCATGGTGGCATAAATAATTTAATTTATTTAATGTCTAAAAATTATAAAAAAACTATAATGACGTAGAAAATTTTTTTATCTTTCTAATTAATATTTATAGTAAAAAATATGACTATTATAACCTCATTTAAGAATTTTTTTAGTAAAACAAATCATGTTTGTGACATTTTTATTTTAACTTTAAATAACAAGTTATTAATGTCATTTTCCTTCCAAAGTGGCTCCATGGGGTCCCCAAGACGACCCATGTATTTTCTTGGTCGTCCATGACACATAAAATAAGGGTAGGACAAGTTTCATGTTCATTTCATATTATTAAAACATTATTTTTACCTTAAACTACACAAATAACCTCTAATTGCGATTAATAAACATAAAAGTTACTATTAACAAAACATTATTTTTCTCCCATTGAACCACATTTTACATCGTTATGACAACCATGTATGTCAGATTTTTTAAATTCAAAACACAAAGGTGGTAAAATATCATTTAAATGAAAACTCAGTTTCTTAAGTACCACTTAGTGGTTTCACTATTCATCAAAAGTTGAAGTTTTTCAGAAAAATACCAAAACATCACCCTAAGCTATATTTGATATTCCGAATTCAAAAATAAAGTCTATTTTACAAAATTCAAAACATATAAGTTGCATTAATTAATTTAATAATTAATTCCCGCTGTCAGAGAAAATAGCGTGTTTTTATGAAACAATAAGTATCAAAATATTGACACTAGTTTAAGTCCGATTTCAAAGTGAAATTAATTCCAATGACCAATATTGGATTAAATAGTAAAAATATATTATAATTTAACTTTAAAACCAATTAAAACAATAATATAATCTTATAAATAAATTATATTAAAAAGAAGTTTTGAATCAAAATACAACATTTGTCACTATTCATTAAAAAATGAACTTTATCGGAAAAATACCAAAAAATTACACAAAGTAAATTTTGATGTCCCGATTCTAAAGAATAATTTTATTTGGTCCAATAGAATATATAAGAGTAAAAAAACTATATTTAATGAAGGTTTGCCATCAAAAGGTGATAAGTGGACCTTTAGTGAGTATTAAAGTATTTATACCTAAAATTGAATTCTTTTCTTATTTTATGACTTTATCCATTATTGGATAAATGTAAGAAAATTTAACATATATAATCAAATTTTAGTTATTTGTATTCATTCCCACCAATAAAATGGCTACGTGTTAACTACCATTTAAAATAATATTATTTTATTACTAGTTTGCAACGTAAGATTTCAAAGAAACTCTTTGTTGCGTATCGGGTATGCTATCGAACAAAGAAACCTCTTTAAAGTAAAATTAATTTTTAATTCGTAAATGTTAATAAATATGAAAATGTATTATTTTTTATTTACCTAGGATGTTACAGTTGAAGAGGTTCACAAGGATAATGAATTCATGTTTAAAAATCCACATTTATTTTCCTTTATTTTCTTTTCAAATTATTTTATTTTCATATCTATTCCAAAACCTCATCCGTGAAAACATGCATGAAACTCAACTATGATATATATATATATATATATATTGAAAATGTTTTTTCCTCCATAAGTTATTTTCCCTTCCCCTCTTTATTCTAAATATTAAAACATCTTCGGTGAGGGGCCTTTTACTACCTTTGCGGATGACACAGTTTCAATTTTCAATTAATACTTCAAGGATGGTCATAAAACAATTTTAATAGTTAAATTAGGGTTTAATTTCTTAAATTCAACATATTTAATGTTATAGAAATAGTATATATACATAATATTAAGTCATAACCCAATACTATCACATGAAGATAAAAAACATCAAAATAATCCAAATGATAATCAGTAATGTTTTATCTAATTATTCATCATCATACCATATAATAGAATGAAATATATTTCTATTTAATGTTATATTATTTCATTAATAAAATATAATTTCAATTTAGTTTATATATTTTCTAATTTTACATGATTTTCTATATTTATATACAAGTAAAACGATCATGAAAACCAAGTAAACGAATGTTTTCAGATGATAAATTGTTTTTTAAAACTCATCAAAAAGGCCATAAATAGACATTATAAAATTATAATAAATAAAATATATATGTAAAAGGTTCTGAATTAGTTAAATATTTTTATATATAATTATTGAAGATAACAAAATCAAGTACATTACACATTTACACATAAGGTATGAATTTTCTCATCTCACTTTTATTTCTATGGGATATGCCTTATTCCCCAAAAAAATTAGGTGTTATGTATGTATGCTGAGATTTTATTTCTAATATCATTAATATATTTATATCCCAAATATTCAATTATTCATTTAATGATCATTATTTTTATGGGGCATATGGTTTGACTATTTTTAATGTGGTCATGGATTTTATCATAACTAACATTGCCTTCCACATTTAATTCCATGTTAATTACCTTACTAGGATTTATATCTCACCCTTTTCTTATGATTATTCTTAGTGAATACCATTTTGTATTAAGAATGATGGAATTTTGTTGTCATGAAAAATAATGTTTCCATAAAGCTGTTATATTTTATGTTTTTAGTAGTTATATAATTTTATTAATCCCCAGTGACACTATAACTTTAAATATTTATAGTTTCATTAAGTCAAATTTATGTAATAAATCATGATTAAATATGAAATAATGAGAATGGTTGTTATAGTTGTTATAAGAGGATATGATTAATTATTTTTGGGATTAAGATTAGAAAACCCTAGTGGACAACCTTATGGATAATAATAATTTTCTGAAATTTAACCCAATGTATTGGGGAGTATAGAGTAATTGTTTTTTAAATCAAATACATCTGTATCTGGATACGAACAAGTGGATGTGGTTCTGGAACATAAGTTTCTTGGGGTAAAACCTGAAATCATCTCTTTGAGCTTGACTTGAATGGGAACTTGTGCGCTACAAAGAGCCATGATGCACTACTCATTTGATAATCCTAGGGGATATTATTTGGTTAATTCATAATCTCATTATTAACAATTGTTTATGGAACAATAAAATGACCATAAAATATATATTACAAAGTAGATCGTGGACAATATATGATGAATCTGAGATACTCATATGTTAAAAAGATAAATGTAATTTATAATTTATAGCACTATTGTAATTGGATTACCTTTATGTGTTCAACTATTTCAAATACTCATCCCAGATATTACTTTTCTTCTAGACAATGGCATGTAATATGAGGAACCTTGTGAACAATCGATGCGAAGGGAAGTGTGAGGATGGCCCTAATGAGATTCCAAACTCAATTGGAGGGTGATTCTAAATCTTATTTACTATACTATTTCAATTAACTCAGGATATGATTCAAATCCCAGATCAAGAGGGTCCCCCCCCCACCACCACCACATTAGAGAGAAACCCATAGTTGCGAGTTTCATGTGACAAAGTCATCGTACATACAATGGATCATCAGATCCATTAATCTTAGAGCAACATATAAATTTTTTCTAAAATAAATTTTCTATCATTCATTTTTTTAAATAAGAGAAGGTTATTATAACTATTAATCACATGGAGGGTAAATATGATTAGTGGTTTACATTGATCAAGAATATTAATCCTAATGAGAGATAGAATTAATGGAGAGGATGGAATTCCAAAAAAAAATCTTTTTGATAAATATTTTCCCAAAACCCACTATCTTATGATGGAGAGAGATTTACATGCACTCAACCTAAAGGATAGTGAATCTGTTGAGGCGTATGAGGAAAATGTCACAAGAATTTAATGATATGACACTGGTTATGTCATTACCCTCAAATTCAAGGTTGACCACTTCTTTGGTGGGTTAAATCATATCCTATAAAAATCACTTGAAATCCATGACTTTGAAAGCTGTGATTAAATATTATGATGTGTCTTCAATGTCATGATGGAGATCAGTGAATCTTAAGGGTATCATGGGAATTAAATGTGTAATGGGCACATTAATTTCATTAGTCTGATGGTTAAACCTAATGACATTATGAAATTCCAGCACCTCGCTTGTCAATGGTGTGTAAAGAAGAACCCTAGAAATTTCCTAATGTCATCAAGGAAATTATATATGTTCATAAGATAAGGGAACATATATAAGAGTTTCATATAGGAGAAACCCATAAATGTGAAAAAAGATTGGAACACTCTGGTGGACCTTCAATTTTTTGTTCATTGCTAAAACTACAATAAACAATGGAACATTGAGAACTAGTGCCTTACCCCTAGATAATTAGATGGAAACCAACAACCATTGTGGTAAAATGGGATCGATTTTTCCTTCACTACTGCAAATGTGAATCTTGAAAATGATGTTGTGACAAGTACTCTTATTATTCTTTCAGTAATTGAAAAGAATCTTTTTTTATTCTACATACAAACCTTCTATTATAACCCGAACATTTAGTAGAACAATCCAAACATTATCAGAAAAAATGAAAGTAGAGATATAAGTGAAAAGGAGAAGTGGATAAATTATTTCATCCCATTAATATATCTCACCCTATCACAATTTTTTATTTAACTTTCTAGTTAACATTTTCATAATTTCTGTGGTGTAATTTGATGCAATTCTTTGCATTGATTGGATTTACTTATATAGATCCAATGTAAATTCTCATGAATGGGAAATCACTATCCATATGGTGAATTGACCACTGGTTTTATAAAAATGAATGGAGGAGGATGAATATTTTTCATGCCCTGGCTTCTGAATACTCATAGATGGTGCCATATAGAGGATCAAATTCAGTTTAGGCTCTACGAAAGCAAAAACATCATAAATGTTTCATCTGCTAAAATCTGTTACCTGAAAATTCTAATGAAGAACATAGGGTGAGCATATGAATGCCTAGTAAGGGATTTTAAAATAAATCAATTTAACATTTTAAATCATTCTTTAAAACTCTTCATAAATCATTTTTCTTAATAGATGATATAACACATGTAACCTATCATAAGAGTGATAAATTAAAAACATGATAACAGAGTTACAAGGGTAAATGATTCGTTTATAGGCATGATCGTAAATAAAAGGAATTCTAATATTAATAACATATGAATATGTAATAAAAAATTAAATAGCTATGAGTAATGAATAATCAAAGTTGTGTATAAAGGTAATAACATCAATTTCATACATCGAATAATAAATCACTATGTTCTAAACAAATTTCATGACATAAGATTTTACATGTTTGATACACATAAGAACTAGCTCTTAACAATGGATATTCTACTAGCTGAATATACTTTCGATTAATTAATTAGCAAACACATAATGGGGGAATGTATAATACAAGATATTAATTTCAGTGTCAAGGAATTGTGCCAATACCTAGGGGTTGACTATAACCGAACCCCAACCTAAAGATCCTCTATAACCGGGCTCTATCCCAGAGTGCATCTGTAACCAAACTCCAACCCAAACAGCATCTGTAACCAGTCTCCAACCTGGATAGCCTTTCTAACCGGACTCCACCCCAAAGAGCCTCTATAACCGGACATCAACACAGAAGTTCTACTATAACTGGACCCCAACCCAGATGATTCTAATCCAATACAATCCTCATATGTTTAGTAAGGCCATGTATCCAAAGTTTCACATTTTACATGGTTTATTACTTCACATTATTCACGGTGTCTATACAACCTTGAATAATTAAATTCTTATTTCAAGGAAATCCATAAAAGTTTAAATTACAAACACTCACACTTATTCATAAGTAGAGAGCCTAGCACAAGACTATGAACAATGTGGTCATGTCATTAAATGGTACGTAAGTTAAGAGTACTTGTGATGAAAACCAATAAATAGAATGAATAAAAACATGATCACATATATTGACAATTCCTATGACTATATTATTCAATTACTTAATGGAATTTCATCCGGGTGAATAATAAACAAATAGGTAAACTTAGCATTCCATGTGGGGTGCTAAACTCACATTATCTCAATCATTTGTTCTAAATGAGCTTTTGTTTATTACATTAAATGTTAAAACATGAAAGTATAAAACTAAACCATATCCATTATCCTTTAATGTATATATTTAAGAGTAACTCACACATGTGAATATAAAGTTTCAGGCCTCCTATATTTGTACTCATGAACATATCACATCAAAATAAAAGAATTTTGAAAAACTACACTTAGGGTGTTATGTTGTGTAAAACATTCATTCAATGGGGTTTTCATAAGAAGTAGTGTTTAGTCAAAGGCAAAAATATTTGAAAACACATTTTTGAAATTTCTTCACAATCCTTGGAAAAATTATAAATATAATTGGGGATCAAGGTTGGAATATATTCACATGTACCCACATACCTGATTATACACTACTAGTATACATAATTATCTCATACTATGCTTATTTGACACTTTCACGATTATCAAAAACATGAACTGAATGTATAATGTGGAAGTGATTAAAACCGCATGTATATATATTATACATGTATATTTAAGTTCATAAATAGTCATGTATAAGAGTTTTCTTACAAAAATGATTCCATGAATATTGTAGTTCTTCATTAATTTTGAACCCCAATGTTTTTAGTAAAATGTAATTCCGAACATATTGTTTTATAAAATAATATAGGGTTGTGGATATGAAAATTTATATATATAGGAATATATGATATGTAGATGTTGCATGTTAATAAGTTAGCAAGGGGTATATATGCTTCGGGTTTGCTAATTCTCTGTGAACTCAAAAAATATCCTGAAGCTCTATTTTATGTAAAGAGGGGTTTAAACTCAACTACTTGGTGTTTTATATTTATATAATAGGTGTATATAAACATACAACTTAAAACTCAACGAGAAATTCAAATACAATTCCCTGACCATAGCTTGAGGAGTAGGAGGAGGAGTTTGGGAAAGCACTAGAAACTCCAGAAGAGATATGTTGGGGTCTGCTGAAAGCAGAGAGTGAAGGACATAGAGATTTGGAATTCCTCAGGTGTGTTTTTTTAAAAACAATAATGAATAATTTAGTGCAAGTACGTGGAATCTGAGGCCCATGTGCCAAATAAATATACTAAATTTTAATCCTTGTGGAATCCGAATGAAAATATGGAGACCAAAGCCTGTCATGAGAGAACAAAAAATGGTGAAATATATGGTGTATGTTACTATTTAAAAGTTTTAGGAGAAGGAAAAGACAGTGCGGGACATGGAGATTTGAAAAATTAACGAACGGTCAAGATTTGATCTAGATTTGATCCAATGGTTGGGGTGTATCTGAGGTTTATAAAGTTGATGGATGGGTCAGATTGATGAGTGGCGTGATCGGGTGGCTCATGATCGTCACGACATTTTAAAAACCTTGAACTATCATGATTATATCACTCCAGATCGAACGGTCCATGAAAAATGTTGAGAAATTCACAGTTGTTGAGGGTCGAGCATGGGGTCATGATCGATGGCCCAGATCACGCGCTACATGATCCGATGACCCAGATCTCATTTTTCCTAAAAAAATGCATCCCACAATGAAAAAATGATATGTTTGTGCCTTTTTTATAAGCATAAGCCTCCTATTTATGGCTCATAAAAACACACAACACACACAAGGTAGCCTTACACACAGGCTCCCCCCTCAGGCCCCGGCCTTCCCAAGCCTCGACGTGGCCTTGCACCCATAGTGGCACACTTAGGCACTCTTTCTCCCGTGTTCCCTTCGAGGAACCTATTCCCATGCTCGGGTTGTCCTAGTCATAGGATGAGGGCTCAGCTCAGCCACCTAGCGTGATCTTCCTCCCTTGACCCAACCAGAAATGGCTGGCCCTAGTGGGCCCACATTTTATAATATAAACAAACCTAAAAAATTATGTCTTAAGGAAAAAAATATTATATAAAAATTATCCTTGTAAACAAGACTTCTATATAATCATAAAAAATGGTTAATGAATACATAATTATTCCTTATGTAATAATATTACAAAAACTATTTATAAACACTAATGATTTAACATCCTATGTTATAAATAAAAATTTTGTATACGCACGTAAAATCTTTTATACTAATATTATAGTATCCAAAACTAGGTTAACCAGAATCATAGTTTTGTTAGATGAAATTGATCATAGTTTAAAACAATTTCTATGAAATAGAAATCATTGCATTGTATTAGAAATGTTTTCAAAGTGTTTTGAATTCCATAACACTTTTCACAATCGTTTAGTTCAAAATATGTCACCACAAGGACAATTACTATAATTATAGGTGTTTGAATTAATCGGCCACCCAAGAAAATGGTCCCGTTTTTTGCCTTATAAAACCTCACCTTAGGGTATCTTAAATTCAAGGTGATTGAATAAGATATTGCTTTAATATCCCTAATGATCAATATGATTTTCATGATCATTGTGATGATGTTATTTGTTTGACTGACCTGAGGGATCTCTTAAATTTATCAAGCTTCATTGTTGTATTAGGGGGTCCTCCCATGGCTTTGATAGGGTTTTTAAAAGCTGTTTTTGGTTAGCATGATTACTCTTTTGATCTTAGTGTATTGTAAAAACTACGGTTTTCTTTATTAAATGAAAATCATTATGTCCATTTCGGTGCTTTACTCGGTTTAATTTTAATATAAATTAAATAAATATTATTAATTTCTCATGATAAACATGTTTTGTTCAGTTGTTATGAAATTTAAAAAAATTGAAACCGTAATCTTATCAGTACATGAGGTTTGAGTTATGTGGTGTTACAATATTCCTCAACACCATCATCCCAAGAGTGGACATTACTACCCTTGAGCATGTGTATCTTTCTCCGATTATTGAGTGTACGGAAGGAACCATCTCCAAAGCCTTGCCTATTTTGAGGAAATTTCATGATGTTTTTCCAAATGAATTTTGAACTCTTCCTCCAAACAGAGATGTTGAATATACTATTGATATTATACATAGTTTACTTCCAATATCCCTGAGTCCATATATAATGGCTATTTTAGAAAATGAGCATCTAAATAAACAATGACCTGATAAACTAAATTAAGGGTTTCTATTCCCATGTGCTTCACCATGGGGTTATTGATTCCTCTTCATCATGAAGAAGTATGGGTCAATGCTCCTTTGAATTTATTATTGTGAGCTCAAAAAATCAGGACAATGAAAATTTATCCTTTTCAATGAATTGATGACTTGTTAGATTAGCTAAGTGGAGCACAATACTACTCCAAGGTGGATATGAGGTACGTATATTACCATATAAGGCTGAATAAAAAGTATATCCCTATGATCTATTTTTGTACATGGTACAAGCATTATAACATTATGGTGATTCAATTCTGTCTAACTAAATTCCCAAAATTCATCATGGACCTGATTAATAGAGTCTTATAAATATTTCAATCAAAAATTTGTGGTAGAATTTATAGATGAAATTGTAATATACTCCAAAACCAAGGAGGGGCATGAGGAGCATCTAAGCACAGTGCTAAAGACCTTCTGAAAGGAGATGATATATTAAAAGTAAAATAAATATGAGTTCTAGTTTAAATAAGTAAAATTCATAGGGAATATCATTACAAAAAGTTGGATATCTATGGATGCCTCCATGAAAAATTAAACAAAGGGATCATCAAAGAAAACATCTTTGATAGATATTCATATCTTCCTTGGGTTAGTTTATATTATCACAAATTTTTGAGAAATTTATCATGATTTTCAAAACCCCTTACCAATATTACTCTTAAGGGAGTGAAGTTTTCTTGGAATTATGAATTTGATGAAATCATCATGGAGTTCAAAAAGAGGCATATCACTTCCCATGTACTCACACTACCCATAAGTGGGGAGATTTTCGAAATCTTACGTGATGCATTAGTGAAGGTATTGGAATGTGTGTTGATGAAAAATGAAAAAGTAATCTCCTATGCCTCAATGCAGTTGAAACTACCTGAGCAAAACTACCCCACACACAATCTGGTGTTGGAATCTATGATATTTGCGTTGAAAATATAGCGACATTATCTTTTTAGGGAGGAGTGTGAAATATATAAATAAAAAAGTACCAAATATACTTTCATATAGAAAGAGATGAATATTCAACAATTAATATCATTAAATCTCATAAAATATTATGACTATGAAATCCAATACTATACTATGAAAGAAAATAGAGCGGTAGATGCTCTTAGAAGAAAGGACCCAAAAGATTATCATTCATTAGATTTGAAAAGGATCCATTATTCTTGTATTTGAAAAGGATGTATGTGGGAATCATATATAAGGGAACATCATCAATCCATTCCTAATTTATTTCTCAACCATCTCTTATAGAAATTTTAATGGATGCTAAAAAATATGATTACAAAATTAAGGAGAAAGTGGAAAGTATTAGAAAAGGAAAATGCTTAGAGTTTAGTGTTAATGAAGAAGGAATTGTGATAATTGAGTGGATACTAAGAGTTTCCTCAAAAACTGAGTTAAAGAAAGATCATTTGGATGATTCTCATAGTTCATATTTCTCCATTCACCAATGAAACTCAATGATGTATTGAGATCTCTGGGTGTACTAATTTTGGGATACAAAGAAGAAAGTGGTCACTGAATATACATCAATCTACGTAGTAAGTTATTCAGTGAAGGCTGAGTGGTAAAATTATAATGGTTTGATGCAACTGTTACCCATACCAACATGGAAATGGGATGATATCACCATTGATATTATCAATGGACTTTTGAAGACATCCAAGGGATATAATGCTATCTAGGTTGTTGGGGATCATCTTTCGAAGACATCACAATTTGTTATGATTTGAGAGTTTGAGAGTATTATTCACTAGATCAACTGGAATAGATATGAATTTTTTTTGACATTTTAAATCTATAAAATTTCTAAAATTGTATTTACAATAGTTTTACCATTAAAAGGGGTAAAACAACCTTTAAAAAATATAGGGTTTTAAGCATAACCGTTGTTTTTTTTGTCATAAGTATATAAAATCTATTGGGTTAATATAAGAAATAATTTTTTAATATAGTAAATATATATATCTATATTTTTTACATTAATATCACTCACTAATTGTAATTAATTTAAATTATTATAAAAAAAATTATTGAGGGTATAATAATATTTTACATTATATTCAATGAGTTTTTAGTTTTATAACAAATAAATTTATAATAAATGATTTAATTTTATATTTTTTTTAAACCATATATATTCATAAGTTAATCAACCCCTTCCATATCTACTAATTTAATATCTAGTTTATATTAAATAATATATATTTATTCAGTATAACTCGGTCTTCTATGTTACACAAGACATCAAGGAATGTCATTATCGTAAGTAACACAAGATAACCTTAGTGCTTTTTATAGAGAATGATAAAATTAATGTTCCACATAGAGTATGATTAACTTGGTTTTTCATATGATATATTCCATGAATTATGAATTTATATAAAATAATCTATGTTTAGGTTTGGATGAAATAAAAAATTTCAAAAAGATAAAGGTAATTCAGAAATAAAAAATAAAAAAATCTTGGGGTGTTAAATTCTACACCCCTAAAATTGATTTTTCTATCGAAATTAATTGGGGTTATAAATGGTTTGATACAATATTTTTCATTTCATAGATACCCACAACATAAAAATTATCAATAAAACTCCCTTAAAATATAGGTAAATGTAACTATTACCCAATGTATCTCATAACATTATTCCTTCATTGGAGAACATGGGTGGGAAGTGAAAACATTTATGTGGAAGAGAAATAGAAGTATCATGTTTTGGAGGGGTTTGATAGAGAATATTTTGAGGTGAAAGTTAACATTCACAAAACCATAAATATGCGATTATATAAGGGACAATTTGATTTATCAGAAAAGAGGTTTCTAGGATAACCTTTTTGGTTTCATGATCATTTCCCTAAGGTTGAATAATTTTCAAGAGAATATATACTTACATTATTCCATCCCCTTTTATATGTAAAATATATCCATTTGATAATTTCTTGATCATTTTCCCCTTCATCTATTTATCTAAAAAGGAACATGAATTTTTCATTCTTAAATCACTAACAGATCATGAGTCTCATGTGAATTAATCCAATATCTCTTTAGATACCATTCTTTCACATCTCCCTTGAAATGCATTTTCTATTTTAGAATCACTACTTTTGTGATGTTTCCATTGGATTTATTAATGGAACCAGAAATATCTAATTGTTTTTTATCCATAGGGACCTTCTTTCCAACAAAAGGTGTTCGTTTTGTTTGAGCACATGATACATAAGAACACACATTGTTCGAGATGATGGGAGGTCCGAATCATCACACACTTTTCGAGGAATTACTTCCTACTTTGGGACTCTCTTGTAGATTTATGATATTTCATGTGAATCATTATTAATTTACTAAGTATAACATAGGTTTCAAATGAAAATTTTAACCAATTATTATGTCCTATTAAATTTATAATCATCTATATGTATTAATGTTTCATCCTTAATGGATAAATTCATATGTGTTTGAAGTTTTCTATCAATGGTATCCTCTATTATACTATTTAGATATTCTATTAACCATTATTATGATAATACTGGTTTTAAGATGCTTAGTGGGGAAACTCTTTATTTATTTTCATCTCGGGAGACAAAATCATGTTTTGATGTTGGTATCATACCCATAAATGGGATACCTATGTATCCTGGTGATAATAATATGAAACCTCATAGTTTAGTTCAACATAATGAGACCCATCATACATTTTAAGGTTGCATTATAAGGACCTAGTTGTATAGTTTAATGTCATGTGGTAAGGACATATAAGAAGAAGGCACACATTCAATTCTTGGTGTGGGAAATATGTATAAGAAGACCAAGGAACTTGGAAAAGATATGAGTTTCCATGTTTTATTCAACGATATTGGGAATATGGCCCACGAAGAATAGGGTTGGATTCAAGTGTTGGGTATGATCCTCAGTGAGAATTCCAATGTATCCCCCTTAGATGGGAATCAAATCCCACATAATTCGATGAGTATCATAAGAGAGTGTAGTACTTTTTGGGAAATGAGATTGGGATTATTTCATCAAAAGGATGCCTTTTATGTATTAAATGAGATGTATCTCGTGCCTTAGGAAGGATTCCAATGCATCCCAATTTTTAAGGGAATCAAAATTCTCATAGATCATTCAGGGTAGATCATGTGGATGTTATTGTCATCATACTTCTCTAAGACCACGTGATTTATGATCTCTGTGAGATACAAGAGGATGCGAATGATTCAACAAACCACACGCACACATTTCCTCCTCCGATACTAGAGGAGGATGGGGCTATGGTGGTGTGGTTGGTTGAGGATGAGGCAACAAAACTTACCTCTATTCACTTTACATTAGAAAAGGGTCTAATGTAAGGAATGAGTGAAGGTGAAGGAAGTAGAGATGATCAAGACTAAAACCTCTGCATGAAATGATAGGGGCTTACACCTAGAAGTTTCCTGAAAATTGGTTCTGGTAGTGGAGGGAGACTTCTCCTTTATTAAAATGGAAAAGTAGGTGTGAATCATACCTTTCCTACCAGAGACCTAAGGTTCCATTTTTTAAATATGAGAAGGGGAGGTGCAAATGCAAAACCAAATCCTCCAACTTGAGAACTCCTCAACACTATTCTAGATAGAAAGGTCCATGTGACTACAGATATACCAACCCAAAAACACTCCATGAATCCTAATCCCATTGAAAAAAATGTATTAAACCTCTAAATAGTGATATGAAAAACCAAATAAGAGACACACTGAGGTTCCCTCCGCAATGGATTAATATGTTAGCTGTTTTTGGATGAGGTTTCACCTTAATCCATTTTAGATAAGGGATCTAATCATTAATAAACCTTTCCATGGATGAATTTGAAAAAGGTTGGATGAAAGGCTTTTATAGGCTAAAGGGATATGGTGAATCAAATAAGGGAACCCATGTATAAATCTAGCATGCAGGTATGGGATCCTAAGTAGGATCGGGGGACCTAAGGTTCATATAAGTGAAAAACAACCTAGATTTTAATAATTTGTCCCGAAATGAATCAATCTTTCAATAGTATTCACAAGTATTCTCAGATCTGGGGCGCTCAAGTTCCTTTGATAAGAATGGATGGCGCTGTGATTCAGATTTAGGGAGGTTGGTAACTATAGGTTCACAAGTGTTATGGATTTCATACAATAAAGTGACTTAAGCCCAATTATCATCATTCAATTCATCAACTCTATGTGTTAAAGAAATACCTTGAATGTTTCATAAGACTTGGGAAAATAACAAGGGTAGAAAATGAGAAATTAGGATTTAGGAAAATTCGTCCCAACAAATGAAAGCCCAAAGGGTCTATTTATAGGAAAATAAGTGTTTTTGGGAGAATAGTGACCAGGTGTGCATGTGGCTCACAATACATAAATTTGTAACATATGTACCTTACGCACCGATGGATCCTCGACTTTACTAGGTTGATTTAAATTTAATGCCATTTCAAATATCTATTTTCTTCATGTATTTTTTCCTATCTCTTTTTACAGAATTTAATTTTTTGACCTTTTATTGTTGTGATATAATGGAGTACCAACCCCCCCCCCCCCCAAATTGGATCCAAAATGAAAATAGGATCTTATACAGATGTAATGTTATGACATAGATAAAAAAGTGGTTTATGTGGCGTATAAATGATAGCACACAAGGTATGAGTGAACAAGGATATGTCAAACAAGGTAATATTTATAACTTATATATAGTGTCTTCACTTTAGAGAAACATAAAAACAACCCTAAAAATACAACTCTTAGTGTATAAGTATTTTCACTCAGACCCTCTTATCTGTCACACCATTTCTTTATGTTTTTTATTTTCATTCCAAAAATGTGGTTTTATACTTTCGCACTAGATTTATACATGCATTATGATTTCATAATTGTGCTCCTTAATGGATTTTTTAAAATTTCATAATGATTTTGTTAAAAACATACAAAATCTGCATACATTAAAGATGAAATTCGATCTCTTTTCAGGTTCAATGGCTCCCATGAGAATAAGAACTACTAAAAAATTGGATAGTAAGATAATTGATGATATGGGGAAGATTATTGGGCATGATTAATTTGAAATAATTGACACTACTCTCCCAGACATAGAAATGTATCTAATGAAATTTCACTTATATTTTCTAAGTAGTATTTATTTTCCTATATATGTTAATGGACATTTATAGGATGTCAACATACCATACCCAAAAAATTATGTTCCACCTTCTTGGTTTCAAGACGATACCAATTTTTCATCTACCAAAAATTCTATTTCTGAATCATATATCAATACTGGAAAAAAAACTCAGGTGTGTTCATAAATCCTAGCATGTGATCCCCAGAATTATAACCACATACCCCTGAGCTACAACCACACTTTTATTCATCCATTTTTTGAGATTATCAAACTGATCATCCAAAGCGATGGAAGAAAAGATGGTTTTTTTCCTAGCAGGGGGAGCTAAACATAGATAGATTTGTGTAGAGACCCAAAGCTTAATGTAAATAGAAATTACATTAATTTTTCGGAATACTTAATACATTACAAAAAACACACACAAAGACCGTAATAGCTTAGTGTCTTTGGAAACTCGGAACATAATCTTCTAATCGTGGTGAAAGATCTTCAACATCTCCCATAAAGGTTTTCCCCTTTTTTTATCTTTCCTAAAATAGTTCATTATATCCTAGGTAAAATAATAAATACAAAGGGTGAGCTCAAATAGTCATTATGGGTAAGCATGGAGAAAATAAAACAAACCATATACATTTGAACATAAAAACAGGAACATAATGTTTAAACATAAAGATCTTGAGAAATGACATAAAACATGGCAGTACGTAAGGCATAGATCATAAAGAAATATTAATCCTGATTAAATAGAATGGGAATAAAACATGTAATTTTGGAAACAATTAATTACATGTTATGATTTCTGTAGTAGCCAAGGCATTGCTGCCAAGACCATCTTAGTTGACAAAGTCTCGTTCTGCATCGAGTTCACTCCTTGTTTCTGTCCTGAAACACTGAACCGGATTAACTTACCGTTCCAACCATGTCTATCTCATGAGATATAAATCTTTACCCAATGCATTGGAGGGAGATATAGGTCCCAAATATCTAATAATGAAATCAGTCTTACTTGTGCCACATAATAAACTTAAAACATTCATTATAACCCAAAGAATAAAATGGGTTTCATAAACATCATCCCATCATCACATAATCCATATAAAAAATGGATATTTCATCATAAGAAAAGTGGAACCATGTAAATCATAGAGACATTATACTTGAAACATACACATATGAAATAATGTCATCTTAGATGGAAAATGGTTTTGATAAAACACTTGAAATGAATTCTTGAAAAAAATATCCTTTCTTCTTCAAAATCATTTTCTTTTCAAAAAATGCCATGAAATTTTAAATGAAAAGTATTTTGTTGAAAATAGTCATAAAATATTGTATAGGAAAATTCATGAAAATAAGGTGTTATGAAACTGTAAAAATCTGTTCATGCCGTATAAATTAAAAATAACATTCTTCTCGTACTTTTGTCGGAAAAGTCAAAATGTTCCCCATGTGGTAAAAAAAGTAAGATTATTTTCATAACAAGTGGTAAATTTAAAAAATGGGTAAAAAGTATATTAAATATACATGAAAACATTTTTAGAAAACATGGGAATGGTTAATAACAATGACCCTAGTAAATACTTACGAATAACAATCTCAGATAAGAACGATATTGGAATAGTTATCCCTTACCTTTGGTCGGATAAGTTTCGTACGTATCTGAACCTCCTGTATAATGATTTAAATAAGGTCGTTGAATTATTACAGAATTATATTCATTTTTATTATGTCATATATGGTTCACTACTAATTTTATATTAGCTGTTCTTTTGTAAATTCCATGTTAAAGTAGTGTTTTGCATAAAATCGTTTTATTTATCGTACGTGTTTGGACTTGTTGTTCTTGATATTATTATTACTTATATCATGTTTTAATTAATTCCATAATGTAAATCTTGATTTATATATAATATATATTCAGTATATATATATATATATAATAGATAGATAAATGAAATGAAATACACCGTTCATGGAGACGGTAGGTAGTACGTACGCATGAACTCTATTTTTCATTTCCTTATTGAATTGAAGAGAATTAAGTAGATGACATACATATATATATATACATAAATAAAGTCAAAATATTTTATCATATATTTCATGATTACTTATTATATATACTTTATAATAATTCTTGAATTGTTAACATGGAAAATGAATCTCATCGCGTCGTGGAGACGGTAATCCGTACGTACGCACGAGAGATGATATCATTCCCATATTTATTGAATGGAATTGGAGTGGATGATATAATATCTTAGAATCAGTATGATTTTATAATAATAAAATATAGTTATTCATTACTCCATTATAACTATCCATGTAAGGTGGTGGTGGAAAAATTGATTACACCAAGGTGTGGAGACTGTATTCCGTACGTCCGCACGCACGGTGATTTCTTTTTCCGAAGGAAGTATAGAAGGTGAAATAGGGTTGTTTAATATTTATAATAACATATACCTATATAATTAATACTTATGTTATTACTTTATAATGAAACAACTAAAGAAGAGGAAGTAGAAGAAGAAATAAACTTGAAAGAATCATTAGAAGAGATTACCACTTCTTCGACGCACCTCCTTTAAACTTCTTCTTTGGGAACTACAGTAGGTCTTTTACGAAGACCAGAATGTCTATGATATAACTAGAGGGGTTGAGAAGAGTAATTGTCTGGGTCTTTCTGATCTTCAAGGCTCAAAAGGGTGTGAATATAAGAGGGAAGGGATGCCCCTTTTTTAAGGGAGGAGAGGGGCACTTGAGAAAAAACTAAAAATATTATTTTATAATAAAGTCATATTCGGTTTTTAATAGCTCCAAATTGATTTATTTCAAAGATTAGGTGAGTATGAATCTAAATAATTTCAACCAATATGTTTTATATAAGTTTAGGTTATTATTTTATCCTTATCATTTAGATTTAACAGTATGTTAAATAATTTAACTTTTATAGTGACTTTTTGTTTTCTTACACTATATGGTTAATAAACATACAATAACAAGAAAAAAAGAACCCCAAGTGGTTAATTATTATTATATATACCCTTATATAAGTCATTTTTCCAAACCTTAGATTTTTAGGAATAAAATAAAAATTAATAATATAAGAGTTGTTTTAAAAACTATTTTATGTCAATTTTGACACTATTTGGTAATTGATTTTTGTGAAAATCATAACAGAATGATTAGTTCAAAATAAGTTAATTACATCAATAATAACATGCCATATTAACCGATAAAATTATTGGAATTCATAAGAAGTCTCATATTACATTTATTTGGGTATTTATAATATCAATTATTTTAATATATCATTATTTAGGTAATTACTTCATCACCATTGTGTCATAAATAAAATAAATTATTTAATGTATAAAATTTATAAGTAAAACACAATTAGGTAGAAAAATCTCTTTATATTTCTAATGAATATTTATAGTCAAATTTATCTTATGTATAACCCTATAGTAAAAATGTTTTAGTTATTAAACTATGATTTTAACCATTTTAACTCTTTTTTTAATAAAATAATAATAAATGTCCTAATCCAATCCAAGTGGACCTAAATGGTCATATTTTATTCCTAAGGTTTTATTTTGTCGAATTAAACTTATCCAATAGAATTATTACATGTTTTAGATTAATAATAATATCATTTTTACTCTTAATTACCATATTTACTATTAATCGTGGTAAAAAAAGTAAAACGTTATTGATCATAAAAAAACATTTTTATCTTATTGAACCATATTTTACTCCTTGATATTAACAGTGTCTCTCGGAATTTTTAAATTCCCCTCACAGAAGTTGTAAAATTATGTTTTATGTAAATTTTCAAATTCTCCTAAGAGGTGGGTAAAAGACGGTGAAAAGTTGAATAAAATTTTTATATATCTAAAATTATTATAAAATGACTCCAATGAATTACATTGATCTTATATAGGTATTATGTATCAATTTTTACCTAAAATAAATTTAAATAAAATAAATAATTTTTTAAATAAAAAGTTGGTTTTTAAATAGTGACCCAGTGTTTTCACTATTCATCAAAAATTTATGTTTTCAGAAAAATACCAAAAATACACCCTACGCTAATTTTGATATTCCAAATCCAAAAATTAAGTCCATTTTGAAAAATAAAATTTAAAAAATTTCAGAAATTTGGTATTACTATTCATAACGGTTAGGTCATAATAATATTTTAATAATATTGTGTTTAGTGAAACTCGATATTGCGTACTACACACGATATCAGTGAAGGTATTGATTGCATGTAATGCAAGCCAATTCGGGGATGCGTTTAGTGAAAGCTCCATTTGGTGTTTCGTATAACATAGTCAAAACATATATCATTTATACATTAAACAAAATCTATACTTAATGTTGCATAAAATAATTTCCACAAAACAAACATGAAATTGTGTGTAACAAGATCCATGAATAGTGTTGCGTATACTGCAAGCTAAAACGGTGTTTCATATAGTGCAAGCTAATTTTGGAGTAGCATACAAAATAAGACATCAACGAAATTAAAAAGAATAATTCTCATAAAATCTCGGATTGTTACATTCTACCCCCTTAAAATGAATTTGGCCCTGGAAATTCGCCCGGGTTATAAATGGTTTACTACTTGTATTTCTTTCATAGAAACCCACATCGTAAAAAAGAATACCAAAACTGAACTTTAAAAACTAAATTATGAAACATAACAGTTACCTGAATTAACTAAACATTGGGTTTCCACATAGGAGAACATATGTGAAAATATTGATATGGAAGAAAAATCTAACCATCATGTTCTGATGAAGAGTGGTAGAGGACATAGCTATGAAAAATCCAAAAATCACAAAGCCATAAATTTGTGATGATCTAAGGTACCATTTGATTCATCGGATATAAGGGCACTAGGAAAAAAAATTTGGTTTCCAAGATTATTTCCCTAACATTGATAAAATTTTACATAAGGAGAAATAATTACTTGATTTCAGTGTAATATCCTCGTTGGTCATTCCATGAAAAATTTCCACATTGTCTCTATTTAAATAAATGAATCTGAATTTTTCATTCATGAAGTGTTAGCAGATCATGTGATAGAATGATAAGTCATCCCATATGTTTCTATCACAAAAAGGTTAGCATAATTTATTAAATATGCATAAGTCTATCTATGGTGAGATTAATCGTATCTGATTCCAAAAATGGACTTATACTTCATCTATCACACCTCTTAATAAAATAAAACTAGTTCCTACTAACCAGGGACTTCCTGTAGGCCAGTGGTTGGCGATAAAGGCCTATCGTACTTCGGTTGTGGGTTTGATACCCACAACCTTGTTCAACACGAAGGGTTGTTTCCCATCCAGTAGGTTGTCCTTTTTCTAAAACTACATTATTATAACATCGCATCAATAATATCTAAGAAGTTATATCCTTAAACAATATTAACTTATGTACAACATAATCCATTACAATCTTTAGTCTTATCTAAAATACTTCAGTCCAAGCGCATAGTATAAAGGAAACAATTACTAGAAATTTTATATACCGAGCATGTGAATACCATCATTTATCCCCCATATATGATACAATATATCTTTTTGGTAACATTCCAAACATGTGAATACCTTAATCATGTATTCTCTTGAAAAATGAATACTTATTGAACGTTAGTGAAAACATGAATGATCTAAAAAGTTAACTCTTTCCACATACCAAAATCCCAAAATTTCTATATACTCAAACCATGATGCCAAATTTTCCTTATATTAGTCATGAGCTCATTAATACTATCAAACATTTCATTATCTCCTTATCCCTTAAATTTGCGCATAATAGGTGCTTTCTAAAAATATCTGACTAACCTTTCATTGTTACCGATACCATTCAATATATACTTTCAAATACTTAAGGAAAAACAATAGTGTAACAACCCTTAGATGTGTCTGTATTCCATAGTACCATTACCTAAACAACATAACTCTTGATAAACATAAATCATTCCTCTACTATCTTAAACCATTGACAAAGCTTCAACAATTATTTCATCTCATATATCATTTGTAATCTCCTCATCATCATAAATATAAATACTACCCATACGACCATGCTAATTCTCTTCCTGAGACTTTCCCTTAGGGCATTGGTTTGCATAATGCCCCTACATTCCACATTGAAAACATTTAATCATTGTTGATGTCATAGAAATAACATTATCCTTGTCCATGGTGTTAACTGAACCTTTTCCTTTACAATTACTAGATTTTTGTCCTTATTTTCAACACCCAAAGTATCTTCCAGTTCCTTTGAAAAATTCTCCCTGATGCCTCTTCCTACATGATTAACATGAGGGAAATAGAACTTTCTTTCCTCTATGATCATCATGAAACTCCATCTTTCTCTTATTATATGAGTCGGGAAACTTACCAAAGATCAGATTATTGATCACATTATGAGATTAATGGTTAGGAATAATAATGATATGTGGACTTCCAGATCCAATTTCATTTGGTTTCTCATGATGAAAATGATTCCATTGTCCATCATATACTCCATTATTGTGAATCTTTCTCTTTCTAGATATTTTTAAAAACCCAAAAAAGAATAGTGTGAGAGGAAAAAATCATAATAAAGGGGGAGTAACTTCAATATTGGACATCATAGGTTTAATTCTAATATCGTTATCATAATACTAGGACTATAACCTATACTTATACTTAACCTTAGGGACATCCCTAGACAAACCTTATAAATATCTCTAGGGATCTCACAAAATTTCTCGCATCCTAGTTTCCAAAGGTTGACTAAACCTTTCCTCTCATACCAAATGTAGAGACCCAAATCATTATGTACATAGACATTACTTCACTTTTTCGAAATACTTAACACATAACAAAAACAAACACACAAGGACCGTAATAGTTTAGTGTCTTTTGAAACGCGGAATATAATCTTCTAATAGTGGTGAAAGATCTTCAAAATATCCCATAAAGATCTTCCCCTTTTGTTTTCTTACCTGAAACCGTTCTTTATATCATAGGGAAATGAAAACATATAAAGGGTGTGCTCAAATTCTCAATAAGGGTAATCATGATGAAAATAAAACCAACCGTATACATTTGAACAAAAAACATGAACATAATGTTTAAACATCAAGATCCTGAGTAATGGCATAAAACATGGAAGTACGTAAGCAATAGATCATAAAGAAACATTTATCCTGATAAAATAGCATGGGAATAAAACATGTAATTGTGGCAACCATTAACCACATGTTGTGATTTCCAAGTAGCCAAGGCATTTCTGTCAAGACCATCTTAGTGGAAAAAGTCCCTTTCTGAATCGAGTTCACTCCTCATTTCAGTCCTCTAACACTGAACCGGATTAACTTACTGTTCCATCCATGTCTATCTCATGAGATATAAATATTTAACCAATTAATTTGAGGGATATATATGTCCCACCTATCTCATAATGAAATCATTTTACTTGTTCCACAAAATAAACATAAAACATTCATCATAACCCAACGAATAAAATGGGGTTCATAAACATCATCCAATCATCACATAATCCATGTAAAAAAAATGGATATTTAATAATAAGAAAATTTAAACCATTTAAATCATAGAGACATTATACTTGAAATATACACATATGAAATAATGTCATCTTATATGCAAAATGTTTTTGATAAAACACTTGAAATGATTTCCTAAGAAAAATATCCTTTCTTATTCAAAATCATTTTTTTTTCAGAAAATGCCATGAAATTTTAAAAGAAAAGTATTTTGTTGAAAATAGTCATAAAATCTTGTAGAGTAAGATTCATGAGAATGAGGCGTTATGAAACCGTAAAAATCAGTTCACGCTGTATAAGTTAAAAATAACATTCTTCTCGTACTTTTGTCGGAAATGTCAAAAAGTTCCCAGTGTGGTAAATAAAAGTAAGATTCCATTAATAACATGTGGTAAATTTTTAAAATGGGTAAAAATCATATTAAAAATACATGAAAACATTTTTAGGAAACATGGGCATGGATAGTAACAATAACCCTAGTAAATACTTACAAATAACAATCTTGGATAAGAACGAGATTGGAATAGTTATCCCTTACCTTAGGTCTGATATGCTTCGTAAGTATCTGAACCACCTATATAATGATTTAAATAATGTCATTCACTTATTAAATAATCATATTCATGGTTATTATATCATATAAGGTTCACTTATGACTTTATATTACCCGTTCTGTTGTAAATTTCATGTTAAAGCAGCGTTTTGGGTAAAATCGTGTTATTTATCGTACATGTTTGGACATGTTGTGCTTGATATTATTATTACTTATATCAAGTTTTACTTACATAATTTAAATCATTATTGATATATCATATATATTCATTATATATATATATATATATAGCATCCCGCCTTTTTATAACATAAACATTCATTACATTACACCAACTGAGGATCTTTAAGGTTTAGTGTTTTGGAAACCAGGAACATAATACATGAAAACAACATAAAACATTATTCTTAAACACTTGAAAGGCCTCTCCTTAAGTTCATCCTAGGTTCATTATTTAATCTCAAAACTTGGGGACATACATCAAAAGAAAGGGTGAGCAGAAGGCCCAGTAAGGAAAACAAGGGGAAACATTTAACATGTGAACTTGAGAAACATCAATAATGTCATGAAAAAGAAATTTAATGCATGAGAAAGAAATCAGGAGGAATATCATAATAAAAATAACTTATTTAATAACTTGAATATGTGGCTAAAACATTTAATATTGACAATAATTTCCATTTCACCAAGGTCCATCCCCAAGGTGTATTTAAAAATTACCAAGGTTATTCACCAAGGCGTCGTTAAAAATAGTCATCACTAGAGATTAAGTCTTTATCCAATGCATTAGAGTGCTATCAGGGAGCACCCTTAAATTTGACTTTAGTATTATGTAGTCCACATATATCATCATCAAAAATTTCATAAATAATCCATATAGCATAAAATAAATGGGTTTCCTTCCATAATCATAACATTTTAAAAACTGCCTTAAATACATGATCTTTATGTCACTATAAACCCATGGAAAAGGAAAGTGGTTTCCATGTATGTAAATCCTATAATTTAAAATATTAAATTTTGATATATATGTTAATACCCCTAAATAATAAAGAGATTTGAGTATTCACTTAATAAAATAAAAGAATTTGAGAAAAAGAGAGAGGCATTTTGAGACAAAACTTTTGTAGCATAACAGTTATGTTACAGGGTTTTAGAAAACATTGAAAAGAGAAGGGACATGAGTCACCCACTAATAAATTATCCATAAAACTGTAGAGGGACAGAATATAAAGGATATATAAACATGTTAATTCAATTTTAAGGACATACCATTGAAATGAATAACATGGAAGGAAGACAAAAATAAGATTTATCTTATGAAAATTCGGCACCCTAACGACATCACTTAAAACATAAAAAATTGAATTAAATTGATAAAATGGGGTCTATCATCATATGAACATAATATATCAGTGTGATATATATAGATATCATCCCCCAACATAATAAAAAGGAACATTAAATACTTGAAAAGAAAATAGAACATGAAAATGAGAAGGGTGAAAAAATCTGTTACAAAAATTTTGGCAGCCTAACGACGCCACTTAAACATTTATAAAACGAAATGATGAGAGTAATAGGGGATATATCATCATATGAACATGAAAAGGAATGTAAGAGGAATATATAATAACATCCTTTAACATAATAACATGGAGAATAAAATAAATGTCTTCAAAGAGAGTATGTGAAAAGAAAGAGAGAGGTTGGATCCCTTACCTTAAAACGTAACTCTTAAAACTAAATGGTTTGTACCTTGAGGGCTTGGGGAAACCTTTATAAGACTCCTTGGGAGGTAATGAGACTATAGATTAATTGGGGAAGAGTTGGGAGTAAAAAATAAAGGGATAAAGGGTGGGTATTTATAGGGAAGGTTAGGTGATACTTTAATAATTTCATGGGACACAACGCAAGTGGTTTTCTCAAAACCATGGGCTCTCCTATGGAATTTCCCATGGAGTTAGGACACATGGGGCACCCAATACAATACTTCATCACCTTTCGTAACCCGACCCTTACAATATCTCATGACATCATCATGACACAGTTGTGATATCATTAAACATACCGAATCCCTAAAACTGCATTTCTACTATTCACTGAAAATTCATCTTTCTCAGAAAAATCCCAAAATTTTCCCTTAACCAAATATCGATGCTCTGAGTACAAATATGAACTCCATTTTATAACAATAATTTTCTAAATATTTTCAATTTAATTTTTAAATAAATACACTATTCACCGAAAATTCATTTTTTCAGAAAAATACCCAAAAATTACTATAACATAATATCAATGCTTTGAGTTCAAAAATAAAGTCCATTTTATAAAAATAATTTTCCATGTATTTTTATTTTAATTTTTTATTAAAAAAAACTATTCACCTGAAAAAAATAAAACTTGATTAATAATTTATGAAACCTTTATTTACCCATTTTATTGAATCACATTACCAAATCAGTGTGTCTAAATTATATTAAAACAATCTTTAAGTTAGATTACTAATCAATTTGGTCACATTACTAATCCTAAGAATAAAATCACTATTCATAATTTAATATTCATCAAAAATTAAGTTGGTCTTATTAGACTCCAAATTCATTATAGAACACTTTTGCAGAAGACCATTTTTTGAAAATCATTACACATCATTAATTATTTAAGGTTTACATAAATATTTTAAAATATCATTTTTTCAAAATTCTTCAATAAAATACATCCTAAAATTATACGGACATTTGAAATTTCACAAACTTCACTAAAAGAAGAAATCTCAATTTATTCATCCCAAAGGATTACACAAAGAAGCTACGGTCTCGTCACATAGCCCCTTATAACACCAGGATATGACCTAAGTGTAAGGTGTGCTATGGTGAGAGAATCTGGGGGAGGCTCAGATAACATTACCCTAGTAGTAATCTCCACTAACTTGAACTTCTCCTGTAGGCGTTTCGGTTCAAGCATGACATGCTGGAGTTTGGCTTGGTCTTGGTCCAAAGAAAATCCCAACGATGCCACCTCTTTCCCATGCTCTGATAAGTGGTCTTCATAAGGTTCGAGTGTACCGGATGAAGCCATCGACTCCTCTTTCTGCATTAACCATTAACATCTCTATTAAGTCATTAAGAGTATGTTAATATACTATTCAAAATGTTTGGGTCATTACATTCTTCCCCCCTTAAGAAATTTTGTCCCCGAAATATTATACTTGAGGCCTAGTAGAAAAGGTGAGGGTACTGTCGCTTCATTGTTTCCTCAGGTTCCCAATTTGTTTCTTCATACTTATTATTCCTCCACAACACTTTCACAAGGTGGGTTGTCTTGTTTTGTAGAACTTTGTCTCTATGGTATATGATCTCCACTGGCTGCTCCTGATAAGAGAGGTCATGTTCTAGTTGTACCACCTATGGGTTCAGTACATGCGAAGGGTCGGGTATGTACTTCCTCAAGAGAGATACATAGAAGACATCGTGAATGTGAGCTAGGTTCGGTGGAAGTGCTAGATGATACGCCACTGCTCTTATGCAATCAAGGATTTCATTGGGGTCAATGTACCTAGGGATGAGCTTCCCTTTCATCCCAAACCACATGACTCTCTTCCATGGAGAAATTCGATGGACGACTTTGTCGCCAACACGAAACTCAAAGTTACTTCGACGGTTGTCAGCATAGCTCTTCTGTCGACTCTGAGCAGTCATTATGTGTAACGCCCCGACCCTAGATACACAGAGTCGGTGCATTATTACATAACATTGGCATGGTCACAAGAAATATCAAGTCTTGAAAGACCGATTAGTTTAGTAGCCATGGAGACACTAGATATATTCATAAGTCTTACATTAAATCATAAGGTAAAAAAACTACAACAACATCTTGTCTTCATATCCCCTCATACTATGCCAGCAGGTCATTCATAAATTACGTCTTCACATCCTGGGAAAAATAAAACATTGAAAGGGGTGAGCTCAGATGATCAGTAAGGATAACAAAATAGAAGAATCTTTCATAGATAAGCATAAACACTTAAGGCAATGTGTGACTAAAACAAAAGCCTTTTAAACATGAACTTCAGAATAATATTTCAATGATAAAATGAAATAATTCCATTTACATACTCACAAGAATATTCTACTAGTCGAATAATCACATGAAATATCAGTAACCACTTTCATAAAGATGGAATACATAATTCCAGACTATCTTAACCACGTAGCCAAGGCCTCGTGCCAAGACTACAAATAAGATTTTGTCAAGGCCGCATGCCAAGACACTAGTTTGTCTCATGAGACCTACCAATGCATCGAGGAGCTATAACAGGCTTCACCCATCACTTACAACGTCCAATGCATTCCTCATATGAAAATTTTTAAACATAACATAAACATTCGTATTAAAACTAGGATATGAAATGTCAATACATTATCCACAAACCATGAATGGTATAAAAATAGCACATCCACAGTCAAACATAACTCATTCGATACAACATGGAAGATTGTATTGTATCATATTAACCTCAATCGAGAATGATGAAGGATATTGACATAGATGAAAATAATCATCAAAACAATTAGAATGAAATGTCTCCCTTTTTCTTGAAATCATTTAAAAGTTGCACTATTTGTCAAGAATCTATTGAAAATAGATTTTAGAATCAAACTGTCCCATACCACATTGAAACTTTTAAAATGAATTTTGATTTGAAAACATTAATGTCCATATAAATAAATCCTTAAAACCATTTTTAAAACATGGACATTAATGAGCAAGATTTAGAAGAATAAATCTTTAAAATATTTAAAAATGGTATTTTAGTTATAGTTTATAACCAAAATAAAGATACATGAATAAAAATAATTGAGGTAATAAAAACTTTATAATATCATGAGAATAAAGGGATTCGTGATATTCTATGTCAAAGTACATTATTTATACCACATAAATTTGATTTGGTGTATAACAACAAAGAAGTCTCAATGGAATGTAAATTGAGATGAAATCTCTCATAAAGGCCGTATCCTTAGGTTAAGGATAAATCAACGACATAATTATGCGTGACAAATGTAAATACACTAAATATTATTGGATATTCAATGTAAAATAGTCAAACGGCATTTACACATATTCTAGTAAAAACAACACCAATGAATTGGATGTTTAACTCAACAAATCGAGATTGAGTAAAAATTACTCTTATCAAGTTCATACTGATGACCTGATAATTTAACAATGGAATGATTATGTATATCAAATGTATATCCACAGAAATGGGAGTGGAATTTATGACATAATAAAATGAATAGTTATTATACACATATTCTTGGAGTAAAATAATCAATGAAGTATGTGTAAAGCCGAATGAGTGGAAATTGAAATTTTAAATTCCCTTACAGATTTGGTAACTTATGAAACAAACACCCTTGATATAAGGATAATACAATGATGATGTAAATATCCATAAATTAAATTATATTACAAAATGAATACAATCATGGGAAGTACACACACAACATGCAATAAATAAGTGGGGAACAATGGAAATCTCACGGAATTAAATGTGAGATAAGAAACCCCTTACCATGTAATTTTCCTTGGTTGAGGGTAGGTTAACCTCCTGTATAATGGTGAAATAATTGATATTAAATTATAAAAGAATCATATATATTAATATGATATCATATATGATCTTTTAACATTGCTTTGTTAATAATATCTTAATATTATCGTCGTTTTCGGTGTTAACTTACTCATTTTCTTTAATATGTTTTGTTACATAAGCCATGTTTGTCATGGATAGGATGTATCTTATTCATATCCATAATGATATCAAGTACTTAAATATTATTTTTAAATCATCAAATGATAATTATACATTAATGGATACGATGGATAATGAATCTCATCGCATTCATGGAGACGGTAGTCCGTACGTACACACGAGCGACAATATCATTCTTTTGATATTAAAATAATTTTTAATTGGATGTTATATCTTAAATACAGAATCATTATCATGTTATATTTATTATTTACATTAATTAAACATTATTATTATACCCATCCAAAGAATAACAATATATTGAATAACAATTACACCATGACGTGGAGACGGTAAGCTGTACGTACGCACGTATGGTGACATGTCATTCAAAGGATGGATAGAATACTGAATATGGTTATACCATATTTATAATAATATTACAGTATATAGGAGATACTGGATTCATTATTTTAGAATGATAATAACAAATAAATAAGAAGTTGAAGAAGAAATGAATTTGAAATAGGGTGGTGAAGACATTACCTCTTCTTCAGGTTCTTCCTTTTCATTTGATCAAAAGGGCTTCTTAAGTTGGATTTATGACTAAATGAAGGCCTCTATGATGAATTGAGGGAAGTTGAGAGAGTATTTGGGCAGATTTTGGCTGATCCAAAAGGCTTTGAAGGTGTGAGTTAATGAGAAGGGAGAGTGTCCTTTTATAAGAGGGGTGAGGGCACCTTTGGAAAAGCTAGAAATATTATTTTATAATAAATTCATATTCGGTTTCTAATGGCTCCAAAGTAAATTATTTAAAGGGTATGGTGGGGATGGATCGAAAACCACTCAACCAATAGAATTTATACCAGTTTGTGTTACTATATTAACCTTATCATTAATTATTAACTCTTAGTTAATTATCTTTACTTTTACATTGTCTATTTGTATTTTTATATTATATGGTTAATAAACATACTATATACATCCATACGACACCCATGTTGTCCATTAATGATACACCTATCATGATATAAGTCTCTTGGACGAACCTTAGATTTTTAGTAATTTAATATTGATTAATAATATAAAATTTGTTTTAAAAACTCTTTTATGTCAATTTTGACACTATTCAATAATTGATTTTTGTGAAATTCATAATAGAATGATTACTTCGAAAACAGTTACTTATGTCACTCCTAACATGTCATATTATCCTAGAAAATTAGTTTAATTCATAAAAAGTCCCCAATTATATTTATTTGGGTATTTATAATACCAATTATTCTATTTTTTATTAAATTAGATAATTACTGCATCATCATTGTGTCATCAATAAATTAAATTATTTAATGTCTAAAAAATATAAATAAAATATATTTAGGTATTAAATCATTTTATATTTCTAATTAATACTTACAATCTAATTTATATTATGTATAACCCTATATTAAAAAAATATTAGTAAATAAACTTTGATTTTAACTCTTTTAAATCTTCGTTGAATTAAATAACATTAAATGTCCTAATCTAATCCAAGTGGACCTAAATGATAATATTTTATCCCTAAGGTTGTTTTTGGTTGAGATACCCTTGTCAAATAGAATTAGGACATGTTTTAGGGTAATATTAATTTTATTTGTACCCTTAATTACCCTATTTACTTTTAACCGTGGTAAATAAAAGTAAAAAATTACTATTCACCAAAAATTATTTTCATCTCATTGAACCACATTTTACTACTTGATATTAACCGTGTCTCTTGGATTTTCGAATTTCCATTCACAGAAGTGGTAAAATTATGTTTTATGAAAAATTCAGTTTTTTTACTACCACTTAGTGGTTTCACTATTCATCAAAAATTGAAGTTTTTCAGAACAATGCCAAAATTTCACCATAAGATCTATTTGATATTTTGAATTCAAAAATGATATCTATTTTACAAATTCCAAACATTTAAGTTGAATTAATAAATTTTATAATTAATTCCCGCTGTTAGAACAAATAGTGTGTTCTTAAGAAACAATATATATCAAAAGATTGACAATTGTTTATGTCCAATTTCAAAGTGAAATTAATTCTAATGAACACCATTGGATAAAATGGTAAAAATATATTCTAATTATACTTTAAAATAAATAAATAATATAATTTATCACTACAAATTATTTTTATTAAAAAAGTTTTGTTTAAGTATTTTTCACTATTCATAAAAATTGGAAGTTCTCTGAAAAATATAAAAAATTCAACATAGGATAATTTCGATTTTATGAATCCAAAAATGAAGTCCATTTTGAAATATAAAATATATATAATTTCAAAAAGTTTGTATTACTATTCATAACGGCTAGTTTGATTGGTTGTGGTGTGTTAGAACTCGATGTTACGTACAACACACGCTGTCAAATTATTCAAAGAGAAGCGTACCGTAGAAGCTTGGGGTGTTACATTATCCCCTACTTCAAATAATTTCATCCTCAAAATTTCTAGAATACTACCACATGAAAATACTTGGGTGGTTCTTCATCATAAGTTCCTCGGGTTCCCATGTTGCCTCTTCCATCTTATGGTTTCTCCACAAAACTTTTGCGAGACGCGTCGTCTGATTTCTTAGCACTTGTTCTCTCGTATCAAGAATCCTGACGGGATCTTCGCAATAAGACAGATCGGGTTCCAGTTCTAATTCCTCATAGGTGAGTACATGCATTGGTTCATGCATTATTTCTTCAATAGAGATACGTGGAACACATCGTGAACTTTGGAGAGATTTGGCGGCATTGCCAATCGGTAAGATACAACCCTGATTTATTCTAGACTTTCAAAAGGTCCGATGTACCTGGGACTCAATTTACCTTTCTTACCAAAATATATGACTCCCTTACATGGAGATACCTTTAGGAAAACATGATCAGAAAATTGAAATTCCAAATCCATCCTTCAATTATCGGCATAGCTCTTCTGCCTACTTTGAGCTGCTTTAATGTGATTTTGGATTACCTTCACCTTTTCCATCGTTTCCTCCACCAGTTCTGGACCTACATGTTTTCGTTCACCAATGTCATCCCAACAGGTTGGTGTGCGACATCTCTTTCCATATAACGCTTAATATGGTGCCATCTGAATACTCTAATGGAAGTTATTGTTATAGGAAAATTCTACCAAGGGTAAATATTGATCCCACATACCCTGAATGTCAAGTGAGCAAGATATTAACATGTCTTATAATGTTTAAATAGTCCGTTCTGATTGTTCTTCTGTCTGAGGGTGGTAGGCAGTGCTCAAATGAAGTTCAGTGTCCAAGGATTTCTGAAGACACTTCCATAATCTTGAATCAAAACGAGGATCACGATCCGAAACAATCGATAGAGGTAATACATGAAGTATCACAACTTCATTAATATATAGTCTTTCTAGACATTCCAGTGGTAGATCTTATCTTATAGAAAGAAAATGTGCTGACTTGGTAAGACGATAAATAATAACCCATATTGCATCGTTCCTTCTAAGAGTCTTTGGTAGTCCCATGAAAACTTACATTGTAATATTGTCCCATTTCCACTCCGGTATGAGAATTGGTTGCATGACTCCTTCAGGTTGTTGCCTTCCAGCTTTCAGTTGTTGACAAACCATACATCTTGACACAAAATCAGTAATTTCCCTCTTCATGTTGTCCCACCAAAAATGTTCCTTAAATTTTCTATACATTTTTGTGCTCCCAGTGTGTATTGAGAAATTGGAACTATGAGGATCATCCAACAATTCTCTTTTTAGATTAGGTATATCGGGAACACAATGTCTCTTCCCAAATTTTAAAATTCTTTCTTCATAATCAATGTCTATAAATCTACCATCATTCACAGCTTTAATCTACTTTTTAAATTCTTCAGCAACAGTCTGAGAACTCTTAATCCTTTCTAGTAAGGATGGTTTGACAACCATTTGAAAAAGAATTGATGTTTCACCTTCCCTGGTTATTCTCATGTCCATCTTCACTAGATACATGAAAATTGGATCCCTTTCAATTCTCATATTGTTCAAAACTCCATGATATTTTCTGCTCAAAGCTTCTGACACATTGTTTTCTTTCCCCGGGTGGTAGTGTATCATACAATCATTATCCTTGATTAATTCATGCCATCTTTTTTGCCTCATGTTGAGTTCTTTTTGTGAGAAAATATACTTCAAACTCTTGTGATCAGTATAAATCTCAAATTTTTCACCATAGATATAGTGCCTCCATATCATGAAAGAAAAGATCACAAATGCTAACTCGAGATCATGAGTAGGATAGTTTTGTTCATGATTTTTCAACTATCGTGATGCATAGGCAATAACCCTATCATTCTGCATAAGGACACAACCAAGTCATTTCTTCGATGCATCACTATAAATAATGAACCCATCATTCCCCGATGGTAGAGTCAGTATAAGATCATCGACTAATTTTATCTTTAGTTATTTGAAAAGCTCTTCACACTCTTTTATCCAAACAAATTTAACCCCTTTACATGTGAGATTCGTTAATGGGTTAGCCAATCGGGAAAAATTCTAGACGAAATGTTGATAATAACCTACTAAACCAATAAAACTACGTACCTCAGTTATACTCGTAGGTGCTGGCCATTCTTGGATTGCCTTGGTCATAGAAGGATCAACAAAGATTCCATCTTTAGAGAAAATATGGCAAAGAAAAGAAATCTCCTTAATCCAGAACTCATACTTGCTAAACTTCCCATATAATTCATGTCTTCTCAGAGCCTTCAGGATAATGCGCAAGTGATTTTCATGATCTTCGTAGCTTTTGGAGTATTCCAAGATATCATCAATAAATACCACCACAAATTCATCGAGATATTCCTTGAAAACTCTATTCACCAAATACATGAATACAGAGGTTGTATTAGTCAATCCAAAAGGCATTACTGTAAATTCGTAATGCCCGTACCTGGTTCGAAATTCTGTCTTTGGAATGTCTTCCTTATTCACACACAACTGATGGTATCTAGATTGAATTTCAATCTTTGAAATGTATTGAGCTCTATGAAGTTGATCAAATAAATCATCAATGAGAGGTAGGGGTACTTGTTCTTTATTGTTATAGCATTGATCTCTCTGTAGTCGATACATAACCTCATAGATCCATCTTTCCTTTTAACAAAAAGAACAGGGGCTCCCCATGGAGAAACACTAGGGAAAATAAATCCTTTATTACTCAATTCCTCTAGTTATTTATTTAGTTTGACTAATTCTACAATGTCCATTCTATAAGGGGTCTTCGATATAGGCCTTGATCCACGAATTAAATCAATGGAAAACTCAACTTCTCGTTTTGGAGGATGTCCAGGTAAATCTTCCAGAAATACATCTATATATTCTTTAACAATAGGTACATCCTCTATTTGAACATTACTTTCCTCACCCACTGTCATTTCTTCCTCTTCCTCCCCTATAATTTAATTTAGTTGAGCTACTGGGGGTGGATCTAGATAAGAATTAGGTGGTGACGATTCTGCTCTAAAGATAAGGTGTTCCTTATCATCATTATCAAAAATCATAACCTCATTCTTCTTACAATAAATCTATGCATCATAGTCTGAATGCAAATCCATACCGAGGATTATATCACACTCAATCATAGGTATGAGAATGAGATCCGTCGATAAAGAACATTTATGTGCTCTAATGGGGACTGATTCAAAAAACATTGTTGAAATGATTCTTCCCTTAGGAGTTTTAACAGACAACTCCCTTGTTAATTCAAATTTAAAATATCTAATTTTCCTAGCAAACTAGGATGACATGAAACAATGCGATGATCCAGAATCAAATAACGCATTTCCTAAATATGAGGAAACCATTATATTACCTGCCACCATGTCTTTCGGAGCTTCTACCTCAGCAGTAGTGATAGCATAAGCTTGTCCTTCATACCTTGTCCTTTTATGAGGTATGTTCTCCTGACGCTTAGGACATTCATTTTCATAATGTCCCATCTCCCTGCAATTGTAGCAATAAACATTGGTAGCTTCCTTCTTCCCTCTGCAATCACGAGATTGGTGTCCTTTTTCACCACATTTGTAACAGACACCCATTCCCTTCAAGTAAGTACCATGGTGTTTCTTCCCACATTTACCATAGAGTGGATATTCAAACTTTCCATTCATCCCCTTATTTCCATTCCCAGATTGATCAGTAGATATCTTCTTCTCTTGCTTTGCTTTAAAGTCATAAGACTTAGAGAATTCCTTTTCGGTTTTGATAGCACGTGAGACAATGTCTTCGTATGATCAAAAGGATTGTGAGACTAATACTCGACAGAGAAATTGTTTTAACCCATAAAATAAATGATCAATATTACTTCTAGGTTTACGTATATAATCTCCAGTATACCTTGATAACCTTGTAAAGTTAACCTCGTACTTTGTGACAATTTCATCCTCCTTTTGTCTCAGACTCAGAAATTGCCTTTCCATATCTGCTCGATGGTCACGAGGAAATTGTTTTTCTAAAAACAGATCTTTGAACTCCCTCCATTCCATATTTGATACTTCATCATCTTACTTCGTGTTTTGAATCAATGACCACCATTGATCAGCATCTCCAGTGAGGCGGTAAACTGCCATGATAACTTTTTCCCTTTCACTACTCCCTAACGCCTGAAATATTTTCTCTAGGGAATTTATCCATTGCTCAACTACTAAGTTATTTGTACACCCATTGAACGTTTTTGGTTGTTGCCTCATGAATCGATCTAACATTGATCCTCCACGCTGCGGATCAGGGTGCTATATACAGGTAAGGTTATTATTCATAACCTGGGTGAGTTTTCCCAATATAGTGATTTGCTGATCGGCACCAGTTGCATCACCAGCTCCACTATAATTATCCCGAGCAGGAGGTAAATCCCTACATGGAGTGTGTGCATTGATATGGTTTCCATTTCTTCCACTAGGAGGCATTTCTAAACCATGTCATAAACTATATCAGTTTATGAATCAAAATACATAATCCCATATTTATAAAACACATAACATAAATTGAACTATTTATGGATATAATCCATAATAAAAAAAAAATGATTTCTTTGGGGAAGTATATACTCATAAACCCTTCATAATTATTTATAAAAAAATGAGAGTTATCCTAAGCATATCCCCCGAGAGTTTCGTAACCAAGAGTGCAGTAAGGCCCGTTGTCGTGCACCAGCTCTCATTCGAGTCTAGCTCAATGTGGTGTTTTCGGGTTATACCCCTCGGTACATCTGTGCCAGATCTGCCTCTACTTTGTCGTATCCAGACATGGATGTATTTCTCGAAAAACTCACAAAATATCTACAATACCAAAATTATAGGAAGTTCTTCTATACTAATCCCCAAAGTCTATCTTTGGTCTATGTGCTCTAATCAGAGTTTATCTAAATCTATCTTCCATGGTTTGTATTAAACTTCCTCTGAGACCAACTGTAACGCCCCGACCCTAGATACCCAGAGTCGGTGCATTATTACAAAACATTGGCATGATCAGAAGAAATATCATGTCTCGAAAGACCGATTAGTTTATTAGCCTTGGAAGCACTAGATATATTCATAAGTCTTACATTACATCATAAGACAAGAAAAACTAAAACAACATCTTGTCTTCATATCCTCTCATACTATCCCTGCAGGTCATTCATAAATTACTTCTTCACATCCTGGGAAAAACAAAACATTGAAAGGGGTGAGCTCAGATGCTCAGTAAGGATAACAATTTAGCAGAAGCTTTCATAGATAAGCATAAACAATTAAGGCAATGTGTGACTAAAACAAAAGCCTTTTAAACTTGAACTTCAGAATAATATGGCAATGATAAAATGAAATAATTCCATTTACAATGGAAATCTCGCGGAATTAAAAGTGAGATAAGAAACCCCTTACCATGTAGTTTTTCCTTGGTTTAGGGTAGGTTAACCTCCTGTATAATGGTGAAATAATAGTTATTAAATTATAAAAGAATAATATATATTAATGTGATATCATATATGATCTTTTAACATTTCATTGATAATAATATCTTAGTATTATCGTCATTTCGTGTGTTAACTTAATCGTTTTCTTTGATATGTTTTGTTTACATAAGTCATGTTTTTCATGGATAGGATGTATCTTATTCATATCCAGAATAATATCAAGTCCTTAAACATTATTTTTAAATCATAAAATGATAATTATACTTGAATGGATATGATGGAGAATGAATCTCATCACGTTCGTGGAGACGGTAGTCCGTACGTACGCACGAGCGACAATATCATTCTTTTGATATTAAAATAATATTTAATTAGATGGTATATCTTATATAAAAAATAATTATCATGTTATATTTATTATTTTCACGAGTTAAACATCATTATTAGACCCATCAAAATAATAATAATATATTGAATAACAATTACACCGTGACGTGGAGACGGTAAGCCGTACATACGCACGTATGGTGACATGTCATTCAAAGGATGGATAGATTACTGAATATGGTTGTACCATATTTATAATAATATTACAGTATATAGGAGATACTGGATTCATTATTTTAGAATGATAATAAAAAATAAATAAGAACTTGAAGAAGAAATGAATGTGAAAAAGGGTTGTGAAAACATTACCTCTTCTTCGGGTTCTTCCTTTTGATTTGATCAAAATGGATTTTAAGTTGGATTTATGACTAAAGGAAGGCCTCTAGGATGAATTGAGGGAAGTTGAGAGAGTATTTGGGAAGATTTTGGCAGAACCAAAAGGCTTTGAAGGTGTGAGTTAATGAGAAGGGAGAGTGCCCTTTTATAAGAGGGGTGAGGGGAACCTTTGGAAATGCTAGAAATATTATTTTATAATAAATTAATATTCAGTTTATAATGGCTCCAATGTGGATTATTTAAAGTTTAAGGTGGGTATGGGTCGAAAACCACTCAACCAATAGAATTTACACCAGTTTGGGTTACTATATTAACCATATCATTAATTATTAACAATTAGTTAATTAGTTTTACTTTTACAATATCTCTTTGTATTTTTATATTATATGGTTAATAAAATTACTATATACATCCATACGACCCCCATGTGGTCCATTAATGATACACCTATCATGATATAAGTCTCTTGGATGAACCTTATATTTTTAGGAATTTAATATTGATTAATAATATAAAATTTGTTTTAAAAACTCTTTTATGTCAATTTTGACACTATTCAATAATTCATTTGTTTTGAAAATCAAAACAGAATGATTACTTAGAAAAAATTTACTTTAGTCAATCATAAAATGTCATATTAACCTATAAAATAAATTTAATTCATAAAAAGTCTCAAATTATATTTATTTGGGTATTTATAATATCAATTATTCTAATTTTTCTTTAATTATGTAATTACTGCATCATCATTGTGTCATAAATAAATTAAATTATTTAATGTCTAAAAATTATAAATAAAATATAATTATGTATTAAATAATTTTATCTTTCTAATGATTATTTGAAATCGAATTTATATTATGTATAACCCTATATTAAAAATGTTTTAGTAAATAAACTTTGATTTTAACTCTTTTAACTCTTCTTTGAATTAAATAATAATAAATGTCCTAATCTAATCCAAGTGGACCTAAATGATAATATTTTATTCCTAATGTTGTTTTTGGTCGAGATACATTTGTAAAATAGAATTAGGACATGTGTTAGGGTAATATTAATATCATTTGTACCCTTAATTAACATATTTACTTTTAACCGTGGTAAATAAAAGTAAAAAGTTACTATTCAAAAAAAATTATTTTCATCTCATTGAACCAAATTTTAATACTTGATATTAACCGTGTCTCTCGGATTTTCGAATTTCCATTCACAGAAGTGTTAAAATTATGTTTTATGAAAAATACAGTTTTTTACTACCACTTAGTGGTTTTACTATTCATCAAAAATTGAAGTTTTTCAGAACAATGCCAAAATTTCACCATAAGATATAATTGATATTCCGAATTCTAAAATGGTGTCTATTTTACAAAATTCCATACATTTATGTTTCATTAATTAAATTTATAATTAATTCCCGCTGTTACAACAAATACCGTGTTTTTAAGAAACAATATATATCAAAAGATTGAGAATTGTTTATGTCCAATTTCAAAGTGAAATTAATTCTAATGAACACCATTGGATAAAATGGTAAAAATATATTCTAATTATAATTTAAAACCACTAAATAATACAATTTATCACTACAAATTATTCTAATTAAAAAAGTTTTTTTAAAGTATTTTTCACTATTCATAAAAATTAGAAGTTCTTAGAAAAATACCAAAAATTCAACTTAGGATAATTTCGATATTCTGAATCCAAAAATGAAGTCCATTTTGAAATATAAAATATATATAATTTAAAAAAGTAGGTATTACTATTCATAACGGCTAGTTTGATTGGTTTTGTTGTGTTAGAACTCGATGTTGCGTACAACACACGCTATCACATTATTCAAAGGGAAATGTACCATAGAAGCTTGGGGTGTTACATTATGTGTTGTTTGATGGAATGAACATGTTCTATCATCTCTTGCACATGATCAGGCCCAAAAATATTTCTCTCACCAGTTTCATCCCAACAAGTAGGAGTTCTACATCGCTTTCCAAATAGAGCTTCATAGGGTGCCATCTGAATACTCGAATGGAAGCTGTTGTTATAGGAGAACTGAACTAATTGGAGGTGTTAATCCCATCCACCTTTAAATTCCATTGAACATAATCTAAGAATGTCTTCAAGTGTTTGAATAGTCCTTTCAGATTGACCATCAGTTTGTGGATGATAGGTCGTACTAAAATTAAATTCAGTATTCAATGCATGTTAAAGACATCTCAAGAATTTTGATGTGAGTCTTGGATCACGATAGGACATGATGGATAGTGGTACCCTATGCAGCCTTACCACTTCTTTTATGTATATCATGGCAAGTTGATCCACAGAGAAATCTTCCCGAATAGAGATAAAATGGGCGATCTTGGTGAGACGGTCCACAAGAACCCATATTGCATTGTTTCCTTTGTATGTTTTCAGGAGACAAGTTACAAAGTCCATAGTGATATTATTCCACATCCATACTAGTATGGGTAGCAGTTGTAATACCCCATTAGGAAGTTGTCGTTCTTCCATTACTTGTTGACACACCAGGCACCTTGTAGTGTAATTAGCAATCTACCTCTTCATTTTATCCCACCAATAATGATCACAAAGATCTCTATACATTTTAGTGCTTCCCAGATGTATAAAGAGAGTAGGGCTATGAGCTTCATCCATTAGTGCTTTCTTTATCTCTGCAATAGATGGAACACATAGTCCTGTACTAATTTTCAATACACCTTTTTTATCAATATTGAAATCAGGGAACTTCCCATTTTTTATAGCCACAAACTTCTCCTGTAGAAAATGATATTCTTTTTGATCCTTCATGATATTATCTAGTAATAAAGCTTGAGAAATCATTTGGGATATGGTTGATGATTTCCCTTCCCTTACAATTCCCATGTCATCTTTTACTAGATCATTAATCGAGGGATCTCCTAGGATCCTCATTGTTGCCAGAACAACAGGATCTTCCCTGCCTAACGCATCCGTGACTTTGTTTTCTCTTCCAGGGTGATAATGAATTGAACAATCATATTCTTTAATAAGCTCCAACCATCTCCTTTGTCTCATGTTCAATTATTTCTGTGTGAAAATATACTTTAAACTTTTGTGGTCGGTGTATATATCACATTTCTCCCTATATAGATAGTTCCTCCATATCTTTAGAGAAAAAACAATTGCCGCTAGATCTAGATCGTGCGTAGGATAATTCTTCTCATGAATCTTCAACTGTTGAGATGCATAAGCAATTACCATGTCATTTTGCATGAGGACGCACCCAAGACCTCTCATAGATGCATTGCTAAAAATAACAAATCCTTGTCCGATAGAGGGTAGTGTTAACACAATTGCAGTAACCAATCTCTTCTTTACCTCTTGGAAACTTTCCTTGAATTCGTTTGTCCAGATGAACTTAACCCCATTTCGAGTCAACGTGATTAGTGGATTAGAATTCCATGAAATGTTTTTCATAAACCTCCTATAATATCCCGCTAATCCAAGGAAACTACGAATCTAAGTTACTGTTGTGGGTTGAGGACACTCATCCACAACCATTGTCTTTGCAGGGTCACCTGAGATTCCTTCATTGGTTACAATGTGTCCCAATAAAGACACTTGTTGTAACCAAAAATCACACTTTCCGAACTTTCCAAAGAGCCTATCCTTCCAAAACGTTTTCAAAAAATTTCTGAGATGATATTCATGCTCCTAATGACTTTTTAAATATATCAAAATATCATCAATAAAAACTACCACAATGTTATCAAGGTAGTACTTAAAGACTCGATTCATCAAATCCATGAAAATAGCTGGAGCATTAGTCAAGTTGAAGGGCATAATAGTAAACTCATAATGCCCATATCTTGATTGGAAGGTAGTCTTTTGGATATCTTCCTTCTTCACCCTCAGTTGATGATAACCAGATCGAAGGTCAATCTTAGAGAAGAATTGAGCCCCACGAAGTTGGTTAAATAAGTCATCAATTCTTGGATGATGGTATCATTTCTTCATTGTGATCCCGTTCTGTTCTCTATAATCAATGCATAACTGCATTGATCCATCCTTCTTTTTCACAAAGAGAACTGGTGCTCCCCAAGTAGATACACTCGGTCGGATAAACCCCTTCCCCAACAAGTCTTAGAGTTGTTTCATTAACTCTTCTAGCTCAACATTTGACATTCTATACTGGGTCTTTGATATCGGTTGAGATCCAGGTACGAGTTCAACGGAGAACTCTACCTCTTTTTCTGGGGGAGGTCTAGGTAACTCCTTAGGAAATACATCCATGTATTCCTGAACAATCGGAACATCTTCTATTTGTATACCCTCTTTTCCTTCTTCATCATCACCGATTAACTCCATAATGAAAGCTATAGGAGGTGCTTCTAGATAGGGATCAGTTCGGGATATCTCTCCTTGGAAGATAATTGTAGGTCGTTCATTCAGGACTACTGATATTTCCTTACTTCTGCATTTGATCTTTGCATTATACTTTGAGAGCCAGTACATCCATAGTATAACGTTGAATTCCAACATGGGAATGACTTCTAGATTTGTGGTATGATTATTCTCACTAAAGTAAACATTAGAGTCTCTAAACACTTTTGATTCATGGATAATCCCACTTGGAGTCTTGACAGACAACTCTACCTCAAGTAGTTCCGGGATTGATTTTATATTCTTTGCAAACTTGGAGGAAATAAAGGAATGCGTACAACCAGAATCAAACAAAGTAGTTGCTAGTTTTTAGAGGACAACAAGAGTACCTTGTACCATGTCATTAAGAGCTTCAACTTCAGTTTTTGTGATAGAAAAACCATGACATTGCTCCCCTGGCCTTTGATGAGGTTTATGGTAATTCCCCTCCCCTGTCGTTGGATTTGGACAGTGATTAGCAAAGTGCCCAAGCTATCCACACTTGAAGCATTGGACTTTAGGGATGATCAGAACCATATTTCCTCTATCTTAGTGTTGTGGAGTTGAGTCTTCACCAAACTATGACAATTCTGAGCAATATGGCCTCCTCTTCCACATGTGTAGCACTTTCCACTTCTGATCAAGCAGTGCCCCAGATGCTTCTTCCCACATTTATTGCATGTGGTAAGTTTCATTTTCTTTCCACCTCTTCCCTGATCAAAATTCTTCCCTAAACTGGTCTCTAAGAATCTCTTCTTGTCATTTAATTTATGAGACCACTGTGTCTCACCAAACTCATGCTCAACATTCATTGCACTCTACAAGATCTACTCATAGCTATCGTAGTCCCAGTTGGCTAGATTATTCCACAGATGATGTCTCAGTCCACTGAAAAATTTGTCAACCATTCCACTTGGATCCCTGAAAACACTAGTGGTATATCGTGAAAGTCGGGTGAAGTTCATCTCATAACATCCGACAGATTCATTCTCATTCTTCTTCATCTCGAGAAACTCTTTCTCCAGTATCGTTATCATGGGACGACGAAGATACTTATTAATGAATATTCCCCGGAACTCCTCCCACTCCATAGCTTCCATATCTCCTCTAGGCTTTGTATTTTTGACCAGTGACCACCACTGATCCGCTTCTCCCTCTAGGTGTTAAACAACAAGGGTGACTTTTTCTTGTTCCGAATAAAGGATTATAGAAAAGATCTTTTCAATGGAGCTTATACATTGTTCTGCAACCAATGAGTCAGTAGATCCACTGAATGTTGGTGGCCATTTACTCATGAAGGACTCAATAGAGTGTTGTTCCCTTCGTGGTGATATTGTCCTCTCAGATTGATTCAAGTTATTACTCATAACTTGAGTTAGTTGGTTCATCATTGGCATGAATGTTTCAATTCCAGCTTCCATCAGAGGGCCGTCAGCCAATGGTGCATTGCGATCACTATTTGCACGGTTCCTCCTATTTCCCGCCATTTTCAAAAAGAATAAAACCTTAGTGATAAACTTATTTCATTTATGAATATTTTAACTAAGACTTCATGCTTAGACAATTATATTTCTCTATAATTCCATCATAATGATTCATAAAAGCTTGTGATTAACCAAACATATCCCCCGGGATTGTCGTAACCAAGAGTGAATAAGGTCCCGTTATCATGCACTAGTTCCCGTTTGAGTCTAGCTCAAAGCGGTGTTTTCGGGTTTTACCCCTATGTACATCTGTGCCAGAGCCGCCTCTACCTGCTCGTATCTAGACAGGGATGTATTTTTTTGATAAACCACTTACTCAATACTTACCAAAATACCAAGAATATTCTCTATATTTAAACTTTTCTAAAGTGTTCTTCCTAATGTTTTTATATCCTAATTTTCACAAATAACTAAACCATCCTTTGATACCAACTATAGCATCCCGCCTTTTTATAACAAAAACATCCATTACATTACACAAAACTGGGGATCTTTAAGGTTTAGTGTCTTGGAAACCAGGAACATAATACATGAAAAAAAATATAAAACATTATTCATAAACACTTGAAAGGATTCTAATTAAGTTCATCCTATGTTCATTATTGAATCTCATAACCTGTGGAAATACATCAAAAGAAAGGGTGAGTAGAACGCCCAGTAAGGGAAACAAGGGGAAACATTTAACATTGAACTTGAGATACATCAACAGTGTCATGAAAAATAACTTTAAGGCATGAGAAAGAAATCATGAGTCATATCATAATAAAACTAACGTATTTCATAACATGAAGATGTGGCTACAACATTTAATATTGACAATCATTTCCATTTCAACAAGGTCCATCCCCAAGGTATCATTAAAAAGTACAAATGTTATTCACCAAGGCATCGTTAAAAATGGCCATCTCTAGAGATTAAGTCTTTACGCAATGAATTGGAGTGCTATCAGGGAACACCCTTAAATTTTCCTTCATTATCATGTTATCCAAATATATCATTATCATAAATTTCATAAATAACCCATATAGCATAAAATAAATGGGTTTCCTTTCATAATCATAACGTTTTAAAAACTGCCTTAAAGACATGATCTTTATGTCACTTTAAACCCACGGAAAAGGAAAGCTAGTTTCATGTATGTAAATCCAAGAATTTAAAAAAGAACATTTTGATATATATGTGAATACCCCTATATATGAAAGATCTTTGAGTATTAACTTAATAAAATAAAATAATTTGAGAAAAAGATAGAGGCATTTTGAGATGAAAATTCTGTAGCATAATAGCTATATTACAGGGTTTTAGAAAACATTGAAAAGGGAGGGGACATGGGTCACCCACTCATAAATGATCCATAAAACAGTATAGGGACAAAATATAAAGGATATATGACCATGGTAATTAAATTTTAAGTACATACCATTGAGATAAAAAACATGGAAAGAAGACAAAAATAAGATTTTTCTTATGAAAATTCGGGAGCCTAACGGCGTCACTGAAAACATAAAAAAATGAATTGAAGAGATAAAATGGTTTATATCATCATATGAACATAAAAGATAATTATGATAGATATAGATATCATAACACAGAATAATAAATATTAACATGAAAGACATGACAAGAAAATGGAACTTGAAAATGAGAAGGGTGAAAGAATCCATTACAAAAATTTCAGCAGCTTAACGGTGCCACTTAAACATTCATAAAACAAAACGATGAGAGTAAGAGGGGATATCTCATCATATGAAAATGAAAATGGATGTAATAGGAATATAAAGGAACATCCTATGACATTAGAACATTGAGAATAAAAGAAATGACTTAAAAGAGAGTATTTGAAAAGAAATGGAGAGTTTGGAACCCTTACATTAAAACGTAACTCTTAAAACACAAAGGTTTGGACCATGAGGGCTTGGGGAGACCTTGGGAGGACTCCGTGGGAGGTAATGATACTAGAGATTAGTTGGGGAAGTGTTGGGAGTGAAAAATAAATGAGTAAAGGGTGGGTATTTATATGGAAGGAGAGGTGATACTTTAATAATTTCAAGGGACACCTCACAACTGGTTTTATGAAAACCATGGGCTCTCCCATGGTATTTCCCATGGAGGTAGGACACATAGATCCCCCAATACAATACTTCATCACCTTTGGTTGGCCAAACCTTAAAATATCTAATGACATTATCATGACACAGTTACGATGTCATTAAACATACTGAAACCCTAAAACTGAATTTTTACTATTCACTGACAATTCATCTTTCTCAGAAAAATCCCAATATTTCACCTTGACCAAATATTGATGCTATGATTAAAAATATGAACTCCATTTTATAAAAATAATTTTCCAAATATTTTGAATTTAATTTTTAAATAAATACACTATTCACCGAAAATTCATTTTTTCAGAAAAATCCCCAAAAATTACCATTACATAATATCGATGCTCTGAGTTCAAAAATAATGTCCATTATATAAAAATATTTTTCTAAATGTTTTTAATTTAATTTTTAATTCAAAAAACTATTCACCAGAAAAAACTAATACTTGACTAATAATTTATGAAACAGTTATTTACCCATTTTATTGAATCACATTACTTAATCAAGGTGTCTAAATTATACTAAAACTCTCTTTAAGTGAGATTACTAATCCATTTGGTCACATTACTAATCCTATGCGTATATTCACTATTCATAATTTACTATTCATCAAAATTTATGTTTATCTTATTAGAGTTCAAATTCCTTACTGAACACTTTTGCAGAAGACCATTTTTTGAAAATCACTACACATCATCAATTTTTTATGGTTTACATAAATATTTTAAAATATCATTTTTTTTCAAAATTCATCAATAAAATACATCCTAAAATTATCCGGACATTTGAAATTTCACAAACTTCACTAAAGGAAGAAATATCAATTTATTCATCCCAAAAGATTACACAAAGAAGCTAATGTCTCATCACATAGCCCCTTATAACACCAGCATACGACCTAAGTGTAAGGTGTGCTATGGTGAGAGAATCTTAGGGAGGCTCAGATAACATTTCCCTAGTAGTAATCTCCACTAACATGAACTTCTCCCATAGGCATTTCCGTTCAAGCTTGAAATGCTGGAGTTTGGCTTGGGCTTCGTCGAAAGGGAAGCCCAATGATGCCACCTCCTTCCCAAGCTCTGATATGTGGGCTTCATAAGGTTCGAGTCTACCGAATGAAGCCATCGTCTCCTCTTTCTACATTAACTATTAACATCTCTATTAAATCATTAAGTTTAAGTTAATATACTATTCAAAATTACTGGGTCGTTATAATATAATAGATAGATAAATGAAATGAAATACACCGTTCATGGAAACGGTAGGCCGTACGTACTTATAAACGTTGTTTTTCATTTCTTTATTGAATTAAATGGAATTAAGTAGATGACACATATATATATATATATTCATAAATCTAGTAGCATTATTATGTCATATATTTCATGATTACTTATTTTACATACTTGATAGTCAATCTTGAATTTTTAACACAGAAAATAAATCTCATCACGTCGTGCAGGCTGTAAACTGTACGTACGCACGAGCGATGATATCATTCCCATATTTATTGAATGGAATTGGAGTGTATGATATAATATCTTAGAATTAGTATAATGTTATAATAATTAAATATAGTTATTCTTTAAACCAATATACCCATCTAAGTAAGTTGGTGGTGGAAAAACTGTTACACCACGGTGTGGAGATGGTATTCTGTACGTACGCACGCGCGGTGATTTCTTTTTTCGTAGGATGTATAGAATGTGAAATAGGGTTGTTTTATATTTATATTAAAATATCCGTATATAATTAATACTTATTTTATTACTTTATAATGAAACAACTAAATAAGAGAAGGTAGAAGAAGAAAGAAACTTGAAAGAATCTTTGGAAGAGATTACATCTTTTTCGACGCACCTCCTTTAAACTTCTTATTAGGGCACTAAAGTGGGTCTTTTGAGAAAACCAGAACCTCTATGGTATTACTAGAGAGGTTGAGAAGATGAATTTGTAGGGGTTGTATAATATTCAAGGCTCAAAAGGGTGTGAAGAGAAAAGGGAAGGGGTTCCCTTTTTATAAGGGAGGAGTGGGGCACATTAGAAAAAACATAAAATATTATTTTCTAATAAAGTCATATTCGGTTTTTAATAGCTCCAAATTAATTTATTTCAAAGATAAGGTGGGGATGTGTCGAAATACACTCAACCAATATGTTTTAGGCAAGTTAAGGTTACTATTTTATAATTATCATTTAGATTTAACTCTATGTTAAATAATTTAACTTTTACTGTTTCTTTTTGTTTCTTACACTATATGGTTAATAGACATACTATAACCAGACAAAGGAACCCCAAGTGGTTCATTATTAATATATATATATCCTTATATAAGTCATTTTTCCTAAACATATATTTTTAGAAATAAAATAACAATAAATAATATAATATTTGTTTTTAATACTATTTTATGTCAATTTTGACACTACATGGTAATTGATTTTTGTGAATATCTTAACAGAATGATTAGTTCAAAAAAGTTAATTAATTCAATAATAACATGTCATATTATCCTATAAAATTATTGTAATTCATAAAAAGTCTCAAATTACATTTATTTCGGTATTTATAATATCAATTATTTTAATATTTCATTATGTAGGTAATTACTGCATCACCATTGTGTCATAAATAAATTAAATTATTTAATGTCTAAATTTTTTAAATAAACTAAAATTATGCAGGAAATCGGTTTATGTTTCTAATTAATATTTATAGTCTAATTTATCTTATGTATAACCCATTATTAAAAATGTTTTAGTTATTAAACTTTGATTTTAACCATTTTAACTGTTCTTTAAATAAAATAATAATAAATGTCCTAATCCAATCCAAGTGAACCTAAATGGTAATATATTATTCCAAAGGTTGGTTTTGGTCGAAATAAACTTATCCAATAGAATTAAGACATGTGTTAGGGTAATAATAATATCATTTTTACCCGTAATTACCCTATTTACTTTTAACCATGGCAAAAAAAGTAAAAAGTAACTATTCACCAAAAATTATTTTTATCTTATTTAACAACATTTTACTCCGTGGTATTAATAGTTTGTCTCGGATTTTCAAAATTCCACTCACAGAAGCGGTAAAATTATGTTTTATATAAATTTTCAATTTCTCCTAGAAGGTGGGTAAAAGACGGTGAAAAGTTCAATAAAATATTTATATATCTAAAATTATTATAAAATGACTCCAATTAATTACATTGAACATATATAGGTTTTATGTATCAATTTTTAACTTATGTAAATTTAAATATAATAAATAATTATTTAAATGAAAAGTCTGTTTTTAAATAGTAACCCAGGGTTTTCACTATTCCTCAAAAATTGAATGTTTTCAGAAAAATACCAAAAATTAACCGTAGTCTAATTTCGATATTCTAAATCCAAAAATGAAGTCCATTTTGAGAAATAAAATTTATAAAATTTCAAAAATTGGGTATTACTATTCATAACGTCTAGTTCATAATAATATTATAATAATATTTCGTTTAGTGAAACTCGGTATTGCGTATTACACACGCTATTGAAGAAGGTCTGGATTGCGTGTAATGCAATCCAAATTAGTTATGCGTTTAGTGAAATCCTTGTTTGGTGTTGTGTATAACATAATCAAAACATATTCCATTTATACATTAAACAAAATCCATACTTAATGTTGCGTAAAATAGTTTCCACAAAACGAACATGAAATTGTGTGTAACAAGAGCCAAGAATAGTGTTTCATATACTGAAAGATAATACGATATTGCATATAGTGCATTCTAATTTTTGTGTAGTGTACAACACAAGACATCAATGAAATTAAAAAGAATAATTCCCATAAAATATCAGGTCTTTTCAATGTGGGCATATTGGGTTTGAAATACATGTGCAAAGTTTATTGATGACGAAAAAGGTGTTGGGATTTCTAAATCTATATAGGTTGGGAAAACCTATGTATATAGGAATGATTATTTTGTTGTAGAGTTTCTATGCCAATAGAGTCTAGAGACTAATTCCTTTCATTTGACACTTGAAGAAGTAGGAATCAGTTTGTGGGATTTCTACATGATCTATGGAGATCCAATCCTTGGAGAAATGTATGATGGGTTTGTTCCTGCATTTGTGACATGGATGGATTAAAAAATACATAATCCTTGGTTCGTGAGTTAATGAATAGATTTTATAAAATCATGAATGAGAACACAAAAAAGTTCCATACAAGAATGTATATTCATCCAGAGGAGTGGATGGAAATATTCCTGGTGAAGATGAAGGAAACGGGTTCCACTTGCACACCCCCAACAATATGTCCAAAGGCAGAAAATAGAGGTACACTCTACATGTTCTGGACATCATTAGAGAAAGAAGTATTTTAAATGTTGTGGTATGAAGTCAATTCCAAAATTCCTATGAAGACACATCTTTCAAGATTCATGTCCATGTGGATCGGTGTATATCTATTTCTTGTCCGAGATTCCAAGGACGGTGCAAGGCTATGATCTTTTTTTATTGCGGCCAAGTTGGATGAGAAGAGGATGGTGGGATTGGATACCCCTATTATGTAAAATATTCTTAGGATATTTTTTCATATCTATAGTGGTAAATAACTTTTAAAAATAGTAGACCATTATTGGTTTTATGGTGGTGTATTTTCACTCATTTGAGAACTTATTCTTTGCAAAGCGGGGTACAAGTATTTGGAAGCTCGTTCCGACCATCCATTAATGGGTTTTATGGTATTTCTCCTCAATTTTTGAATGTTTATGACAATAAATATAGGTTAAGTGTGTAAAAGTAATTTCATATTTTCTTTTATGGGAATATGGGTACTGGGTGATATGATGATGAAAGGATATATAGCTTAGAGCTATGTGATTATATGTTAGCTTGTTGGGATGGAATATTGGCCACCAGGATTTATGGGGAAATCATATGTGAGGCCTATGATCCATATAAATTTTCACTTCAATTCAAATGTTTGTAAAAAAATTATCATATCTATTCAAGTGCATGTTATATTAGAGCAACATCTAATGGGGTCCAAAAAACTATAGTTGTTAACTAATGTAGAGAAAACTGTGGCAATATTCAACATACCTGTCACAGATGCCAAAAATAGATTGACAGTCTTGTATACTGACAACTGGTATGCATCATCCATGAAGGGTTATTAAATAATTTTTCCCCTCGAGTAGGGATAAATAGAGGTAGCAGTAAAGAGCCCTCCAATTTTGAAGGTTATTTGTCATTATCAGGGGATGGTTCATTGGATTCTGAGTGTGGGGATGGATAGGCTCTAAGATCAATGAATCGACCTCGTACAAGATTAAATATACCTATCAGAATCAAGAGAGACACACCAACGATCTCAATTGAAGTTACACTGAGGAGGTCTAGTCTCCATCATTACGAAGAGCAAAGAGTCCCATTTTCTCATCCCCTATGTTTGACTATATTAATTGGAAGGAAAATAAAATAAAAAACCACAAGATCATCTTCACAACCCTCTATAATGTACTCTTAATATGTAAGACCAGAGGTGGTTCAAACATGGAAAATATTGCATTGTGATTCTGAAACCACGTGGATCAATTTTGGGGAAGGGTTGTGTATTCCATGAATAGAGGATTTATGATCCTTTTCTGAAAATATTTTAAAGAAAAACCCTGATGAAATGAGAACATATATTAGAAAATTTGATATACTCTATCACGACCCCTCCTTAGGGTCCGTGCCATGACTACCCCGAGCCCTCCTTCCATAGGCCAGGGGCTGGTGACTTGCACCAAAGGCGAAAATCCTGATAAAAGGGAAGGCATTGTATTTATATAAGTAACCAAACAAAATAGAGTACGCAAGCTGATGTAAACACTATGTAAACTGAGTACAAAAGTAAGTGCTGGAATGTAAATAGGCTAGAATACAAACCCAACTGAAAGTACAGTACCAAAGTAAAGTAAGAACAAATGTACTAAAGTAAACAAGCAACCACTGAGTTGTCCTCCGGATATCCCACCTGAAGGGTGGGTACAGATGGTCTCCTCAGCTCCTCAGGTCCGGCCGTCCACTCCGTGTACATCCCGAAAAGTGGTCCAAGTACACGTACTGTCCCTCTCCACAAGACTCCACCTCGATCAGTGATGTCTGTCGTCGGCATCCAACACAACGTAGTGCGGGCATATCCTGTGTAGGGGTGAGTATACGATACTCAGTAGGGACCCTAAGACCCATGATGGTCTCCCAGAATCCACAACGGATAAACCACAAAGGAAATATACAAACATGAAGTATCAACCAACTCTACTTAGGTATATTCCCATACATTTACCTAATTCATCAATTCCAGTTCAGCTCCAACTCATGTGCCCAAGAATAACCCAGTCCACACAGGAAAGCACAACCCAGTCCACACAGGAAAGAAAGTCGATCACATCTATGATAATGATTGAAAGTCAAGACTCAGCTCAAACAGGTATACTACTCACGAAGGGGGGTGGAGATGATAGATGTAGCCTCTGATTCATCTTACCTGCCGAACCCACATAGGATACAAGTACAGAAGTCGTCGCTGGTGAACCCACGTAGGATCCATGTAGAGTAACGATCATTGTCGAACCCACGTAGGATCCAAGTACAGTCGTCATCACTGCCAAAACCACGAAGGATCCAAGTACAATCATCCTCACTGCCGAACCCATGTAGGATCCAAGTACAGTCATCATCATCGTTGCAGTCGAAACGAGCTCTAGGGTTCCCGCACACATGAAGCTCAATTCCAGGAGGGACCGCTCAACGATCCAAGGGGGTCAATACATCAAACTTCACGAATTCCAGAGTTTATATATCCCAATGTTTTGTCACATCAAAAGGAACTCAATGCAACAGACGGCGTGTCAATCAGACACTCGGTCTGAGAGATATTGGCTATTCCATTCTAGGGGCCCGGTTATAAATACGCACATTTCTTACCCGGACGATATCCAAAATCATCCGAAACTCACGTAGAATAACGCAATAGGACCGTATCATCAAAAGAGTCTTAGTGCCGCAGATGGCGCGTCGATCGGACGCACAGACATAGATTTATTCCAGTTTAAGTGATTAACAGGACCGACCCGTTTAACCCAGTGGGCCGACGGGTCGGGTTAACCCAGTTTGACGGGTCCGGCCCTACAGGGATGTCGGGCCCATCCCAAAGAATTAATCAACTTGGCCTGATGGGATGTGGCCCGACCCGAAGAGGCGCGGCCCTTCCCGAAACTGACTGGCTAGACCTGCCGGTCTTCTGTGCACGCGGCCCGCATGGGCGGGCCGCTGGTCTTCCAGCACGATGCACTCCTAAAACCATAGTCCTGCTCCGCCAAGCTGAACGACAGGCCAGCCGGTCCTCTGGCGCGACGCCCTCCTGGCGCCTTGGCTCTTCTTTGCCCAGCCGGCCGACGGGCCGACCGTTTCTTCCGCCGAAACAGCCCATGTAGCGGGTTGCGGTTCTTCTAGCACAACCGGTGAGACAAAATTGCCATCCATTGTCACATTCCCGGCATGGCGCGATGGTGTCGGGCCTCCATTTTCGCATTCCCAGCATGGCGTGATGGCGGCATGCCTTCTCCGCCTTTGATTTTTGATTCTAGAATAATTAAACGGGAACAACGAAGGGTTTTCATGCCGTGTTCATTCGGCCCACACCCTCCGCATAAAATGATAACAATCAGCCATATTTAAACAAAGATTTCCAATAAATATGGGGTATGTAGACATCCTCTTCCAAGAGTAAATCCCTACCTCAATAATCAATGTCGAACTTTAGCGTTGCGGTTGAGGGCTTCGCGAGAAAAGGATTCGTAGACATCAACAGAGAGCGTCCAAGGAGGAAGCATCATCTCCCCTTTTTAACACAGAGAGAAGAAAACAAGGCGTGACGTCGATGGAGAGTTCCCTCTTCAGTGTCTCCTCCCTTTTGACGGAGGAAGAATAGGATGGAGAACTTGGTGTCACTTAGCCGAAGTTCTTCATCGGAGAGATGGCGTTCTTCAACAAAGGTGATGAAGCGTTCTTCAAAACTCAAGAGATCTCTCCCCACAATCTCAACACAACAAGCCAACCGATAATAAAATAAGGATTCTCCTTATTTTGTTAAAACATTCCATGCATTCAAATTTACAAAATTCAAATTCCAATTCACGTAATTAATTAAAACAAGAGTTGTCTAATTAATTAAGGTATAGGTTGGAACGTTTTAATGGAGAGAAAGAGGGAGAGGAAGAGTCCTCATTATAAAGGAGTTTACAAGCCTAAAGGGGGAGGTTTAAGGAGTTTTTAGGGAATGTGAAGGGTTGGGGATCCTGTGGGCCCACCTCACAAATATCCAAACATGGGTATTTAGGGGCCCACCCCAACTCCCCCATGTAAGATATAACCACTGAGATATAGAATAAAAAATGTTCCGCATTTTTATTCACTTTTTATTTAATCCACAATTTTTAACTTCTCCTCCTGAACAAACGCAACTACGGTAAAGGTATCCTTAAGAAATTACTAGCGTTGTGAATTCATCGGTACCCTCGTATTTGAATTCCGAGCAGTGGATCAAAATATAGAAAAACCTGCTTGTTCGTTCATTGAACGTACCCGTGCTAAACTTCGGAAATTGATTTTGGGAACACTAGGCCTCGAAATCAAGTGTCGTCAGAAGCCACAGAATTACAAAGTTCCATAGTATTTAATAAATAAATTTCCTTGAAATTTTTGGGTCTTTAAATTACTCCCACCTCAGGGATTTACGTCCCTGTAAATCTACATCATAAAATAGGAAAACAAATGATGGTACTGTGCATGCATCTTAGCATCCGGCTCCCATGTGCTCTCCTGGAGGTTTCCGGGCTGCCAAAGAATGTGCACCAGAGAAATCGACCATCCATGAAGGACCCGCTTTTATCGATCCTCAATCTCAACAGGGACCTCCGGAAATGTCGCCCCATCATCGATGTCCAACTCCCTGTGATAAATGATATGCGTAGGGTCATGCACATATCTCCTTAGCTGAGATACTTGGAAGATGTTGTGCACCCGGTGCAACTGAGGTGGAAGGGCCAGGCGATAAGCCACCTCGCCTTCCCTACTGAGGACCTGAAATGGTCCGATGAAGCGTGGAGACAACTTGCCACCGCAGCCAAATCTATGTAATCCACGTCGAGGTGAGATTTGTAAGAAAATGTGGTCTCCATCCTCAAACTCTAGTGGTCTCCGCCTCCTATTAGAATATGACTTCTGTCTACTCTGTGCAGTCCTCATCCACTCCTGGATGATCTTCACCTTCTCTATCGTATCCTGGACCATCTCTGGTCCAACAAGTGCTGACTCCCCAGGGTCAGTCCAGCACAGAGGTGATCTTCATGGTCGGCCATACATTGCCTCGTATGGTGCCATCCCGATGGTGGAGTGGTAGCTGTTGTTGTATTCAAACTCCACCAAGGGTAGTTGATCCTCCCAGCTACGACAAAAGTCGAGGACACATGCACGGAGCATGTCCTTGAGAGTCTGAATGGTCCTCTCCATCTGGCCATCCATCTGAGGGTGAAAGGTGGTGCTCAGGCGTAGCTATGTCCCAAATTCCTCCTGCAACCCCTTCCAAAGTAGGGAAGTAAAACGAGCATCTCAATCAGAGATGATAGACGATGGCACAACATGATGTAACATGATCTCCTAAACATAGAGGCATCCCAAGCTCTCCACCGATCCATGCTCTTTAATAGGTAGGAAGTGGCCTGACATGGAGGGTCGGTCGATGATCACCTAATCGAGTCGTCTCTTATGGAAGTACGTAGAAGCCCCGTCACGAAATCCATAGATATCACGTCCCACTTCCACTACGGGACCTCTAAGGGCTGTACCAAACCTGCCAGTACCTAGGGCTCCGCCTTCACCTGCTGACAGGTGAAGCATCGTGAAACGAACTATGCCACAACCATTTTCATATCCGGCCACTAGTTATGTCATCTGAGATCCTGGTACATCTTCTCTACTCTTTGATGTACCTCTAAATGGGAAGTGTGAAACTCCCTCAGTACCTCCTCCTATAATGAAACTGGTACCATTGTACGTCCCCTGAAGAGGATGATGTGCTCTCCTCCTACAGAAAATCTATCAGGTGCATGTCTTGTGGATATCTGTGCACGTCACGTCTCACAGTCAACGTCCCCACACTGTGCCTCTCTAACCCATTGAAGTAGTGGAGGAGTGACTGTGAGTGACTGTAGAAAGGCTGCTCCATCTCTATCCACGAAGGATATCTGCAACACGGCTAGTTGCTCTCGCCTCTCCAAATAGATGAATGCTCGATCTCCTGCTGAGAGCATCAGCTACTACATTCCCCTTCCCAGGATTATAGAGTATCTGAAAGTCATAGTCCTTGAGGATCTCAATCCATCGTCGTTGTCTCTGGTACAGGTCCTTCTGTGAGAATATGTACCTGAGACTCTTGTGGTCAGAGTATACTGTAAATCGCTCGCCCGTTAGATAGTGTCACCACATCTTCAAGATGAAGACCACTACTTCTTAATCCAGGTCATGGGTACCGAAGTTATTCTCATGCTGCCTCAACTGTCATGAACCATAATCGATCAATTCCCACTCCTGCATCAGGACACACCCAATTCCAGTCCCTGATGCATCGTAGTAAACTATGTACCCTACGCCCTCCTCCGGTAGCCTCAAGATGGGTGCACTGGTCAATCTCTTCCTCAGCTCCATGAAGCTCTGCTGACATCTATCTGACCATATGAATGGTTTCCCCTTCTTCTTCAATGCTGAAAGTGGTGCTGAAACTCTGGATAAGTCTGGAAAAAATCTCTGATAGTACCCATCCATTCCTATGAAACTCCACACCTATGTCCCGCTCTTGGGTGGCTCCCAAGAAAGTACTACCTGAATCTTCATAGGATCCACAACAACTCCTGCCTTAGAGATGACATGCCCCAAGAAGTGGACCTCTCGAATCCATAACTGACACTTTGAGAGTTTACCATAAATCTGTTGCTCTCTATGTGTGTCCAGTACAAGCCGCATGTGGTAGGAGTGCTCCTCCTCAATAGTCGAGTAAATCATTATGTCGTCGATGAAGACTATGATAAATTGATCGAGGTAAGGCTGGAATATCATATTTATGAGACTCAGAAACATTGTTGGAGCGTGGGTTATGCCGAAAGGCATAACCGAGAATTCATAGTGGCTATACCGACACCTGATGGCCATCTTCTGCTCATCCTTGTCTCGAACTCTTAGCTGATGACAGCCTAACGTGAGGTCTATCTTTGAGAACCATCGTGCTCCCTTGAGCTGATCAAAGATGTCATCAATCCTCGAGAGTGGATACTTGTTCTTTATGGTCACCTGATTCAGGAGACAGTAGTCGACACATAGTAGTAAGATCTAATCCGCCTTCTAGGAAAATAAAATTGGAGAAGCCCAGGGGTGAAACACTGGGTCCGATGATTCCATTGACCTAAAAGTCCTCCAGCTATACCCGCAGCTCTTGAAGCTCAGCGGGAACCATCCGATGTGCTGGAGTAGATATCGGGGATGTCCCGGTGTACAGGTCAATATAGAATTCTACCTCCTTGTGAGGAGGTAGTCCTGGAACATCGTCAGGAAAAACGTTCGCATACTGATCCACCACAACCGGAAAACTCTAACTCCGCACATCAACTGCTCCAAGAATGAGACTATCCAACTGATGTGTGATTGGGTTCCCTCTACTCTACATAATTCCATACTACACTGTAAAGTCCCCCTTCTCGCTGGTAAAGGTGAACCTGTTCCCATCTGTGTGGACACACTGTACTTTGCGCCTAATACAGTTAATCTGGGCATAGACTGTAGATAACCAGTCCATAACCAAGATGGCATCGTAAGGCGTCGACGCTGCTACAAGAAGATCCCAGTCGAAGCTCTCGCCTCATATAGTAAGCTCACACTACTGGCACCAGTGTGTAATCCTAGAGTCTTCTCCCGTAGTAGTCTCTAGCCATAAGGATTGAGCCAACAGATCCTTTGTAATCTCCGAGCTTCGAACAAGGGAAACCGAAATAAAATAATGACTCGATCCTGTGTAGAAAATAACTGCAGCAAGGGTGAAGTAGACACAGATTGTACCTTGAATCATATCAGGTGTGCCATGGTTGTAAGCCTCCACTGCCTGAAACTGAGCCTGCCTCTGTCCGCCTGCTCCCTGTGGTCGGGGTGGACCTCCTGGTGGTGGTGGTGGTAGAGCCTAAAAGCGTCATCCACCACGTGCTGCTCGACCATCTCCTCTTCCTCGTTCTTATGATCCATGCAGAGAACCATGGTCGAACCTCTGCCTCTTCCTGGGTGGTCCCTCAACCGTCTGATGCTCCTCTACGTAGCGGGTTGGGAAATCACGATCCATGTGGCCATGCCCACCGCATGCATAGCACTGCCTACCTCTCATATGACTGGATCTTCTCTGTGTGCCCCGCACCTCCGAACCAGTATTCTGAGGTCATCCACCAGATGGCTTGGCCCTCTTGGACCTCTGCGATATCTGTCTACAGTCGGCTGTATAAGACTCTTCTATGTGTCACCCATTGGTAGGCCTCGCTGATGACGTAGTCTCAACAAGGACGCTCTCCACAAGAAGGGTTCTCTCCAGTACTCCAACCTGCGTCAGAATGCTGAGGTAGATCATTGAAGCCTTAATCTCATGCCTGAGTTCCTGCTCGAAGGTTTGGGCCTGGAAAAATGGGTCCCGTACCAAGTCCATGGAGTAACGCGACAGGTTGGTAGTCCTCGCAGAGTACTGGGCTACTGTCATGCTGCCCTACCGTAGCTGTAGTAACTCGTGGATGCACAACGCACAAAGGGTGGCTGGAACAAAATCCGAGCGGAAGAGGCTCTGGAAATCCGTCCAAAGTAGAGATGCCTCTTCGTCCACGTGGAGCATTAGGCTCCACCATCTACCTACTATTGTGTGCAGTAGACTCTCCGCAAGGATCAACAAAAGATCTGCTACTGTCCCAACCAATCTAAAGACTCGGACAATAGCCTCCAACCAATCCTCGACTGCCTAAGGGTTCGTCTCTCCGTGGAACCTGGGGGGCCTCTGTTGCTGAAATTCATGTAGTGCACTCAGGCACCGTGCACTCTCCGATGCTGGGGCGGGAGGTATTGGTGGCCCAGTGGGTAGAGGTACCACTGGTGCCTCTGCTGTAATGGGGCCCTGCATAGAGGCCTCGTCGCTCGGTGGGCTACCATCTCACACAAATCTTGGAACCCTAGCTGGCTGCCTTTGTGGTGCCATCCAAAAAGTAACAGGTGTGCCACGGTCAAACAATTTACCTGGTGAGCTGACACAAAGTAAACACAACGAAAACTTTTGAAACACATATTAAATCAATGTTTTCATGCACTGAGTCGAAAATCAGAATTCAGGGTCCTAGTGTATGGATACATAGGCCGCCGCACCAACACTGGACTCCCTGGACTGATAACTGCACTCAATAACATTAACACTATTGATTTAGAGGAAGAAATTATCATAGCCTATATTCTGTGCTAGAATTGACCCCTCTGATACCAATTTATCATGACCCATCCTCAGGGCTCATGTCCTGACTACCCCAAGCCCGCCTTTCGTAGGCCAGAGGCTAGTAACTAGCACCAAAGGAAAAAATCCCGATATAAGGGAAGGCATTGCCTTTATATAAGTAAACAAACACAATAGAGTATGCATGCTGATGTAAACACTAAGTAAACTGAGTACAAAAGTAAGTGATGTAATGTAAATGGGCCAGAATACAAACCCAACTGTAATTACATTACAACAGAAAAGAAAGAACAGTCGCATTAAAGTAAACTGGCAACCACTGAGCCGTCCTCTGGATATCCCACCTGAAGGGTGGGTACAGATGGTCTCCTCTACTCCTCGGGTCCAATCGTCCACTCTGTGTATGTCCTGCAAAGTGGTCCACCTCCAGGTACCGTCATGCTCCACAAGACTCCACCTCGGTCAGTGTTGTCTGTCATCTGCATCCAAAACAACTTAGTGCGGGTATATCCTGTGCAGGGGTGAGTATACGATACTCAGTAGGGACCCGGAGACCCCCGAAGGTCTCCCAGAATCCACAAAAGATTAACCAAAATGTAATGATACAAACATGAAGTATCAACCATCTCTACTTAGGTATATTCCCATACATATACATAAGTCATCAATTCTAGTTCGTCTCTAAATCACGAGCCCAAGTACAACCTGTTCAAAATACACCCCAACCTTGATAATCAATGTCGAACATTGGCGTCACGGTTGGCGACGTCATGAGATAGGGATTCATAGACGTCAACTGAGAGCATTTGAGGAGGAAGTGGTTTCTCCCCTTGTTATCACGGAGAGAAGAAAACAAGGCGTGACATCATTGGTGAGTTCCTACATCAGTGTCTCCTCCTTTGTCACGGAGGAAGAAGACGATGGAGAATTCGGGGTCACCGAGTCGATGTTCTTCGTTGGAGAGTTGGCGTTCTTCAACAAAGGAGATGAGGCGTTCTTCAAAACTCAAGAGCTCTCTCCCCAAAATCTCAACACAACAACCCAACAAAAAATAAAATAAGGCTTCTCATTATTTTATTAAATCATGCCATGCATTCAAATTTACAAAATTCAAATTCGAATTCACTTAATTAATTAAACCATGAGTTGTCTAATTAATTAAGTTATTGGTTGGCAGGTTTTAATGGAGTGACAGAGGGAGAGGAAGAGTCCTCATTAAAGTGGAGTCAACAAGTTTGAAGGGGAAGGTTTAATGAGTTCTGAGGGAATGTGAAGAGTTGGGGATCGTGTGGCCCCCACCTCACAAATATCCTCACATGGGTAGTTAGGGGCCCACCCCAACTCCCCCATGTAGGATATAACCACTTAGATATAGAATAAAATTTTTCCACATTTTTATTCACTTCTTATTTAATCCAGAATTTTTAACTTCTCCTCCCTCAAAAACGTAACTACGGTAAAGGTCCCCTTAAGCAATTACCGGAATTGAGAATTCATTGGTGACCTAAGATTTCAATTCCAAGCACTCGATCAAAATTAAGAAAAACCCACTCGTTCGTTCACCGAACGTACCCAAGATGAACTTCGGAAATTGATTCTGGGCACACCGGGCCTCGAAATCAAGTTCTGTCAGAAGCCATAGACTCGCAAAATTCTAAAATATTTAAGAAAAAAATTTCTTTGAAATTTCCAAGTCCTTACATAATCATATACAAAACTAATGAATCAATTCCCTACCACAAAATGAGTGAAAGAGATGATAGATATTGGTTCCACTTAAGGGAGTGACATTTCATTAGATTTAAGATGGCATGAATTTTTTGATCATGAAGATGTACATTTTCTTTTTCTGTAATTATTTTCATATTTTCTATTTGAATTTAGTAAAATCATTATTAATTTGTGGAAATATCATTTTAACATAAATATGCTAAAGTAATATTGGATAAAGTTCCATCGCCATAATATATCCTCGGTGGTACATCACTTGGAGCTATTAGATCACTATATTAGTTAGGAGAGATATATTAAGGACAACAAGACATAGAGGATGAGATAGAAATGGGATTGCGGTCTCCAATACCTGTTTTTGGAGATTACAATGCAAGTCCACCCAAGAAGGTGAATAAAAATAATCATTCAAGAAATAAAACTATAGTTAATCATTTTCTTAATAGTGGTATGAGTTTCTAAATACATGAATTTAATCATTATTCATATATTGTTTTTAAAAATCATTGTACCACATGAAATTCTTCTATTTATTCACATCGAGTAATCACTGATGATACTCAAGTAATCTTGGTGGGAACTTTTGAACATGAACAAATTCTTTCCAACCTAGTGATTTCATTGATCGAAGAGGAATTTAGGCAAAAGGAAACATCATTGATTCCAAAAATTTCTCATGTTCCTACAACCAAGAGGATATAGACCTCTGGTAAATCCTATATGATTCATGTAAAACTATGTGTAACAAAAAATGACTTAAACTCTATGATACATTAGGTTTACCACTGGAATTTGAGGTATTTGCAAATGGGTCCAGTCGTAAATAGCCATTTGCAAAAAATAGTCTCGCAAATAGTTCTCCGTTTATTTAAAAAACCTGTTGCGATGGGCCCGTTGCAAAATGTATTGGTTGTGAACCCATCTTCCCATCACAAATAGTTATTTAAATAATATATAAACTATTTTCAAAGAGAACCCATCACAAAAGGTCCCTTCGTAAATACTTAATAAAATTAGAAATATATATTCAATAAAATTATGATAAATTATCATTAAAATAATAATAATAATAATACTATTATTATTATATTATATAATATTAATTCTAATATTAATATTATTAAAAAATTATATTATTACAATATTAATAATAATATAATAATACTAATAATATAATAATTTTATTATTATTATTATTATTTATGAAAAAAATAATACAAATATTATTAAAATAAAAAAATAAAAAATATTTAAATTTCCAATACTCACGAAAATTATTAAAAAATAATAAGATTTTATTATTATTAGTAGTAAAATAAAAAAACATAAAAAATTAATAGTATTAATAAATAATAATATAATAAAATATAAAAAATATTAAATATTATATTATGAAATATTCTCACCAATATAAAAGACAGAAACTGTAAATAGTTAATATTACAAAAACATTAAATTCAAATGTTTTTAACATGGAAAAAAATCATTGGGTGGTCTTTTGAGGAGGTGGAGAAGCTGAAGGAGATGGTTGAGGAAAATCTCTCCCTAAGCTATGAGTTAGATGACTCATGTACTCCATCTACTCGTGCTGCTACTGCTCCTGTCAAGTCATATGCTCCTCGTACTGCAGCTACTATCGTTGGCACTTCTCATCATACGGTTGTTGGTGTTACCGCATCTCCTTATACTCCTTACCCAAACTCTCTATAAGCTCACTACGAGCTCACATCTTCTTCTGATATTGTGCACCAAAATATTATGCCTCTCTATTATATCATCTCTTTCTTGAATCTAACATCGCAGTAGTACCAAAATAAGTCCCATGACTCAATAAAGATTTGATACCAACTATTCGGCCCTTTTTGAAGGCATATTGTGCGGCCTGCATCCATGTCACCTCATCGAAATTGTGGGCAGTAGTCTAATCATCCATCTCAGCATGACTCTCATCCTTTGTTTGAGAGGGAGTGGAATCATATGACTCCTTCAATTCAAAATTGAAATAAAAATAGTGAAAATATTATATATAGTTAGTTTTCAAATTGAAAAAAAATAATACTGACCACAATCTGGCACTAGAGATCACCACTAATCTCTAAAGTGGCTGGATCACTGTATATCCTCTGATAAACATTGTGCTCAATAATATTAGTCTGGTTGACTAACTATATGAATATAAAATAAATTTTTTATATTAAAACTTATATAAATTTTTTTAAAAAATAATTACATACCAGATGCTCTCTATGCGTACTGGATGTACGACTACTTGCTCGATGCGTCACATCTTGTCTCCCTCAGTTCTATCAGCCCAATGAATATCTCCACTAATATCCACTACCCAAATACTGTGAACATAATCCATTCCAACCATGAGATGAAATGTACTCTGGTCAGCGGGCTCTACACGACTCATCAAATACTTTCATAATTACATTCTTCATTAATTTCCTTCTCAAATTTTGAAAAAACTGACAAAAACATTCACACATAGACACCTCCTATGCCGCGTGGATTTCATCACCCTTTCTATCTTTGACAGGATACCATAAAACATATAAATAATTTATAATATCATGTTATTAATGAAATAAATTTCAAAATAAATATTATTTATTTACGCACCTTCCAATGACCGAACATGCCAAGATGAAAATCAATAGAAATTTGTTCCCATGTGATCGATTGGTTAGAAATATAATTTTTTTAGATAGCACATCCCTATAAAAATAGCTATATGTTCTAAACTATGAAAAAAGAAAAATAATAATCAATCATTTAGTATATAAATAAATTAATGAATGCTAACTTAAATATATAGGTTACCATACCTCCACGTGCTTGGATTGAAGCGAAGACATGGATGTTGCTCGAGGATATGGTTATTAATCATCAGATACGCAAGACCGTTCCCCCTTTATATACCCCCTAAAACGCCAGTAGTTTGAGGGTCATCTGATCCCAAATCATCTTCATCCAAAGGTAGGTCACCCTATTACAATGGATGAAATATATCATCATCCATCTAAAACACAAAATGGGTATTGTTATTAAATAGATGAAAATTACTATTATATATAGATATATATTAGTTATGATTATAACCATCATTTAATGGTTTTAATGTTCACCTTCATTATCATCTACAAATATGATGATGTAAATGTCATCATATTCCTCCTTAGCATCATCAATATCCCTATGATTTTTAGTTTAATCATCTCTTTCCATTTCTAATTTATTTGTATCATTTTTAATATAATTTTCACCATAATCCCTTAATTGTGGTGTTTCATCAGCGATATTCATGTATTGTTGTGAAAAAGTTGGATTTTCAGTAGTCTTTGAAAAAATTTCAATTCCGTTCACATCAGTGAAACCAAATTCACTTTTAGTAAATTTATTTTACGAAAATTTGATTTTTATTATGCTCCACAAATCACTCAGGTCTCTGGATGTAGCACATTACTTTGCGTAATAAATTTTATGTTCATTTTGATCAATTATAAATGGTATTTTAATGCATGAAGACTTTTATATTTTATATCAATGATTCTATGAGTTTTATGAACATGTATGACTCTCTTAATACCCTACCATTTGCATTTAAACAACATTGTGTAGTTTTTTCCTAGATATCATAGTTCAATAACTTCATCCAGTATGATATAAAATTCAAATTCAGTTTCTCTATGCCGAGTACTATCAATAAAACTCAACTGTTCAATGTTTTTTTGATTCCCTATATACATGTGTAAGAAATGGAAAACCATTCACCCCATATGAATTATAATATTTAATCATTTTGGATGGTGTGTTACTCAATATACACAGTTGCTTATCAATTTTATCATCGTGTTGAGAAACCTGAAATTTGTTAAAATAATTATCAATATAATAAATTATAAAATTTATTGATATGTTAAATAATGAATAATTTAAATTATGAGTTTTTGAAACCATTGAAATATTTTTTTCCGGCTTTTTTCAAGAGAAAATGCGGTAATTTGTGGAAATTCTTTTCTGATATGATTTTCATATAACCTAAGAATAAAATTTGTTTTCTTACTATGAAATAAATTATAAAATATGTGAAAGAAGAACTCAAAGTAAAAATGTTGTCATTTAATCACAGTTATGTAGAAAATATGTATGTGCTCTGTGATGTTCATCATCTGAAATCCATCATTGGTGAACTCCACCGAAGCCAGACACTAGCTGATTAAAAACTAATAATTTATTGTCACATTAATTATCAAAATTCCCTTAATTATATCCCATGTAGTTGTGTTTTGAGGGAAAATCAGAATCAAAATAATGAGAGCATAAAAAAGAAATTTCCTCTTGAAAATAAGTTTCAGTAATTGAGCCTTCAACTGATTCTTTATTACGTAATTTTTTTTCAATTTCTGCATGCATCTCTCGAATGGATACAATAATTGAAACTATAACAAGCATCCAAATTATTTTTAATGAGGAAAAATTAATATCAAATGTTCCATTGAGTCAATGAAATCTGGAGGAAAGCTTTTTTCCAATTTACATATAATTACAACAATATCTTATTATAATTTTATTAGTGCATCATAGTTTTTTTCACAGCAAAAATGTCTCAGAAAAAATATTATATGTCTGTTATCAAATCCCAAACCATGGAATTCAACAACACTCTTAATCCAATCAGAATAAGTCTTTCCATTATAACATGAAAATAAGTATTTTTTATCTGGTAGTATGACCATTACAAACACATCTACCCCAATAAGAAGCATATACATCTATAAGTATCCAATATTCTATCCACTAACAAAAAAATAAGTGGTTGTCTTAGGAAAATGTATAATATGATTTTGGATTCATTAAACTATGTGATCTGACATTTTTTAAAAGATCATGTTCTGGTCTCCTGCAAATTTGGATAAGAGCTAATCATGCCTTTTCATTTTCTTTGGACCAAACTTATGTATCCCAAACTATATGAAATATATTATCAAAATATTTCTTTACAATATTCATTACATCCAACATGTGGCGTACCAACAAATCCGACCAATATGGAAGATCCCAAAAAATGCTCTATTTTATCCAATTCTATTCATTCCCAATTCCATGAATCTTCTATTGGTTTATTTTTTGTCCAAAAGTGACAAGAGTTAATGAAAATACAACATATTTTAACTCTGAACATGAGATCATTTTTCTAGGTTCATTCCATTCAATTGTTCTTTTCCTAAAATATGATTTTTTCCTCTGAAGAGGATGATCAGTTGGAAGAAATATGTGTTGAGAGTCAAAATATCAAAAAAAATCATTAACAATCATAAATCCATTGTTTTCGCCAATACAATAAGGACATGATTTCAGAACAAGTGTACTCGAGCCAAAGAACATGTCATATGCCAGGAAGCCACTAATTTTCCACATTAATTGAGCTTTTAGTTGGAAATTTTTTGAATTGAAACTTCATATTTACTAACCCCATAACTCCACAATGAATTTAACTCATAAATCAATGTGTTCAAATAATCATGAATATTATTTTTTGGATGTCTTGGGATTAATATTGTCAAAAATATTTAAGGATCATTCATTAACATCTATTGAGGTAATTTGTATGAAGTTAAATATATATAAAAACATTAATACTGACTATAATAAGAACTAAATGGATATAAATTGTTAGTAGAAAGACCCAACTGCATGTTCTAGGCTTCTAATGAAAATGACAGATGCACTCGATCAATGTTTTTCAATGAATCACCATTCGATGGATGATTCAAGATTTTACCAGTTGAAAATAAGGTTTTGTGCCATGATATCATTGTCATTGTGTTCTGAGACATAACTAATTCTACATCTAGGGTGTAAGTAAGAAATATCTATATTTTTTTATAGGAATCGATCCATAATTCCAGGGTCTAGCTTTTTTATACCTCAATTTTCCACATGTGAGACTACTATGAAATGACACATTTTCTCTAGAATATAAGATGTATCCATACGAACATGCATTATTCTTCTGATAACTAAGGCCCAAATTAAGAACCATCACCTTTCTCTCATAATAATTTGCAAGAAAAACCATTCCTTCAGGTAATTGGTTTTTAACCAAAGAAAATATTGGATCAAAATAGTTTTTTGACTTTCCATTATCTTATTTAATAGCCATAAATTTTTCGACTACTTCTAATTTTATTTTCATGGAACCAGGATTTAATGCATCCTCAGAAAACCTCGACAACTTATAAAATCCATAAAGTGTCAACTCAAGAGTTAAATAAATATCATCCTGAGTTTTAGTTTGTTGAATAGATAGACCTGCAACATCATGTAGTAAATTATAAAATTGGGATATATCCATAATAAAACTTTTAGTATAATCACTAGAACTATGTTCATCATGTTGATACCAAAAATAATAATCTGGTTGAAAAAAAATTGCATGAGATACCGCCCAAACATTTTCAAATGTGTCAAATGTTCTTAGAGCACATTTTTTTACAAGGAAACTTAATTGTTACTTCTAAAAAAAATTCTGTTTTTGATGATGAAAATGATAAGAAAGCTTCAACACCCACAATATATACATGATTTAAACCAGAACCTTTTTTATTTCTACACTGATTTATCCAAGTGGGATCATCTAATAATGACAATTGTCAACTACCTTGTTCTATATTTTTCTAAAAAATATAAAATCATTTCTGTTTTTGCATAATTTTATATATGAAAAACATTTTCCAGAAAAGAGAATATAAATAATTACATCTAATTATTTTTAATTACAACTAATTACGAGTGACATAATTTCCAGTGGATTAGTGGATGGTCTTCTATCTGACAGAATATTTACATGCAACATTCACACACTAAAATCACAATGAATAATCTACTTAGAGGTACATATATTTATTCTGGTGCATATGAGAATGCATAAGCGTACCTCAAAACAGGTTCTTTATTGTGATTTCAGTCTGAGAAATATGCAAGTAACTGAGTCATTAGAAAAAAGAGACCCCTTTTCATTGATTAATCATCTTCTTGCAATTATAACCACATGAAAACATTATCAAAAATGTGCTCTTGAATATGCATATCTAATCTCTTTCATACGAGTTTGAATATGCATACGGAGGAGAAACTTTTTCATAATTTTTTCAGTCTGTGAGATTTGAAAGAAGGCGAGTCATCGAGAAAAAGGGGTTCCTCTAAAACTCTAAAAATTATGCCAAGACCAAAAAATTTATTATAATTATCCCTATTTAACAGTAATTATTTCCATTTATTTCTAATTATTAGTATTTATCGCTAATTATTACTATTTATCGCTAATTATTAGTAGTTATTAATAATTATTATTATTTTTTGCTAATTGTTACTAATTATTACAAATTCTTGTAAATTATTACTTATTATTAGATTTTACTAATTATTTCTAATTAGTACTAATTATTGAAAATTATTTCTAATTATTACTAATTATTGCTAATTCATTATAATTGTTGCTAATTATTACTAATTAAGACTAATTATTACTAATTATCACAAGTTAATACTAATTATCACTAATTATTTCAAATTTCTCTAATTATTAATGCTTATTTCTAATTATTATTATTTACTGGTAATTATTACTATTTATTTCTAATGATTAGTAATTATTACTCATTATTAGTTATTTTTCCTAATAATTATAAATTATTGCTAATTATTTATAATTAATTCTTATTAGTACTAATTTTTGAAAATATTTACTAATTATTAGTAAGTATTTCTAATTATTGCTAATTATTACCAATTAAAGCTAATTATTACTAATTATTGCTAATTAATACAAATTATTTCTAATTATTAATAAATTTTTCTTTTTAATACTATTTATTTCCATTTATTAGTAATTATTTCTAATTATTAGAAATTTTTTATAATTATTTGTAATTATTTATAATTATTAGTATTTATTGCTAATTATTAAAAATTATTTCTAATTATTAATAATTATTGCTAATTATTGTTAATTATTTCTAATTATTGCTAATTATTACTAATTATTTCTAACTATTTGTATTTATTACTAATTAATACTATTTGTTGCTAACTATTTGTATTTATTTCTAATTATTAGTATTTATTTCTATTTATTATAATTTTTTAACAATAATTAGTATTTATTACTAATTATTGGTATTAATTACTAATTATTACTATTAATTACTAATTATTACTAATTATTACTATTTTTTACTATTTTTTAATATTTTTCACTATTTATAACTATTTGTTTGTAATTATTACTATTTGTTCTCTATTATTACTTTTTTACGAATTATTGCTATTTATAGCTAATTATTATTTTTTATTGCTAATTATTACTATTTATTTCTAATTATTATTATTTATTGCAATTTTTTACTATTTATTTCTAATTATTAGTATTTACTACTAATTATTACTATTTACTGCTATTTATTACTATTTATTACAAATTATTAGTAATTAGTGTTAATTATTGGTAATAATTGCTAATTATTGGTAATAATTGCTAATTATTGGAAATTATTTCTAATTAATACTAATTATTGCTCATAATTATAAAATATTAGTCATTTTTACTAATTATCTGTATTTATTACTAATTATTACTAATTATAACTAATTATTAGTAGTTTTTACTATTTTTGCTAATTATTACTATTTATTCCTAGTTATTTCTAATTGCAGCTAATTATTATTAAATAGCTTTAATTACTATTAATTTCTTCTAATTAATGCTACTAATTACTAATTACTGCTAGTTATTTCTATTTATTACTAATTATCGTTAATAATTCCGAATTTCCACATATTATTTATAACTGCCACTAGTAATTTTAATTTATTACAACAAATAATTAGTAAAAATAAAACAATTTAATTTCAACTAATTACCAATAATGAAAATTAATATAATAAAAGGGAATAAATATTAAATTAAATAAAACATAAATCCCTTTAATCTTGATCTCATATAGGCGTACATTACTTCAAAATCACTTCGTAAAAAAATTTAACTCAGATAAATATTAACTCTAAAATTAGAGTTTAGAGAGAGAGAGAAAGTAAGAGTAGAGAAGAATAATTAGAAAAAAATATCACGTATATATAGGTAAGATTATTTGGGACGAGACCCATCGCAAATACCTTCATAATCATTAATTATTGTCGGCAGTTAAAAGGGTATTTGTGATGGGGGCATATCCCATGAAAAATAGTTTTTAATGCCGCCAGTTATTTGGGACGGGGTGTGCCTCCCAATCGCAAATACTATTTACTACCACTGGGTATTTGTGACGGGGAGGCAACCCTCATCATGAATACCTTTCCTACAGTTTGGTGCGCAAACCACGCCAAACATTTTGCAACATGAGCCCTTTTCCCATCGCAAATAAACCTTTCAATAGACTATTTGCGACATTATCTATTCATGTCAGAAATAACCCATCACAAAAGGCCAATGTTTCCATTGTGGTTCATCGTATAAACCATAAAATCTTATGAAAACTGATTCTAACCCAACGATTGTTCCTGAAGGAGCTTTTTAGGGTCAATAGTTGTGAGAGTAGTGTTGAGAAACAATCAGTCCGATTTCTCACAAGGGTGAGACTAAGAAAGGATTTTGTATATCATTTAATGCTATGACGAGTCATGGAATTTAACAACCCAATGATTTATAAATGGAAATTCCTCTCTTATAAATTTTTCATTTAATCACATGAAATCATAACATAACTAACTATTTAGTTCTATGTGACCTTTTAACATAATTTTTTCACTTTTGTGCTTTGAATTTCAAAAATTTGACATACACCATTGTGATCAGTTAGATAATTGGAGGACGATAAAAAAACATAACTTTTGGTGAATAATATCCTATGCTTATGAATAGTTACATACCCTTATAAATAATGATGTAATCTAATGAATAGTAACCTTAACTTTGATATTATAAAAATAATATTCTATTAAAATTATGATGTATCTATATTTTAGAATAACTAAATGAATGTTTTAAAACTAGTTTTTTAATTAATTATGATATTAATTAAATATTAAAACAATCATATTTATGAAAATAATTTTGAAAATTGAATTACATTTTTGGATTCTATAAGTCAAAAAATGGCTAGGGGTCAACTTTTGAGATTTTTCTAAAATACATACATTTTTATGATTAGTAATATACGACAATTTATGATAAATGCAAAACTAATGGATTTATTGAGTCATTGATGATGATCTGCTAATGAAAGCCTAATTGGTTTGATCTCACATGCATTTATTACTATTCTGTGTCATGGAATAATCACTATTTGTAACTCCCCGACCCCAGAAGCCCAAAGTCGGTGCATTATTACGTAACATTGTTATGATCACAGAAGATCTAGTCTCGAAAGACTGATTAGTTTTGTAGCCTTGGAATTACAAGATTCATTAATAAGGTTTACATTACAGCCTAAAATGGAAAATAAAAACACCATTGTTTCCATAGAAAAAACTGAGATCCCATAGACTATCCCTACAGGTCAGACATAATATATTTCTTCTCATCTTGGGAAGAATAAAACATAAAAAGGGTTTAGCTCAGATACTCAGTAAGGATAACAATATTTCTGAAACTTTCATAAATAAGCACAAAAATTTAAGGTAATGTATAGAACTAAAACAAAAGATTTTTCACCATAAACTTCATAATATGGAAAATATAAATCAAAATAATTCCATTTACTTACTCACAATGATATTCATATAATCGAATATTCACATGCAATACCGACAACCACATTCATAATTATGTAATGAATAATTCCAGACATTCATAACTACATAGTCAGGGCCTTTTTCCATGATTACAAATACAATTTTGTCATGGCCTTGTACCAAGACACTAGTTTTTCTCATGAGATCTATCGATACATTGAAGATCTATAGTTGGCTTCACCCATCACTTACTATGTCCAATGCATTCCTCTAATGAAAAGGTTTAGACATAACATAAAAATTTGTATCAAAAATTCTATATGAAATGTCAATACTTTATCCATAAACCTTGAAAGGTAGGAAATAACACATCCACAGTCAAACATATCACAAAACCATCAGTTCAATATGGAAGTTTTGTATCATAATAAATCAACTTCAAATAAAATTAAAATCCATGAAATCAAAACATTTTTAGGGAAATATCCCTTTCTATTTTGAAATCATTTAAAATTCATGTTATTTATAAAAGAAAATTTTATATTTGAAAATATTCTTATGATCTTGTAATGGAAGCATCGATGATGTTATAACTGTGAAAAATAGCCGCACTCACCGTATAATTTTAAAAAATATTCCTAGCTTAATTTTGTTGAAAAGGTCATAAGGTACCTTTTTTGGAAAATGAATGATATATTCCTTCCAAATAATTTTATAAAAAGTCAAACATGGGTATAAATGACTTTAACCCATAGTATTGTAAATAGTAAATAGTGATTTGGAATCCATTTTTTAGAAACATGGATGTGGGTGATAAAGATGTCCCAGTAGATACTTACGTAAAAACAGCCTCGGATAACAATTTTTTTTTGAAATTAACCCTTACCTTTCAATTTTCCTTGGTTGAGGGTGGGTTAAAATCTTCTATAATGGTGAAATAATATTTATTAAATTATACTAGAATCATATACATTAATATGATATCGTATATGATCTTTTAACATTGCTTTATTAATAATATCTTAGTATTCATGTCGTTTCGGGTGTTAACTGATTCCTTTTCCTTTATATAATTTGTTATATAAGTAATTTTTGTTATGGATAGGATGTATCTTATTCATATTCTGAATGATATTAAGTCTTTAAACATTATTTTTAATCATCTAATTAAAAATAGTCTTGAATGGATACGATGGGGAATGAATCGCATAGCGTTCATGGAGACGGTAATCCGTACGTACACACAAGTGAAAGTACCACTCTTTTGATATTAAAATAATATATAATTGGATGATAAATCATATATACATAATTATTGTCATGTTTTATTTATTATAAATTACACATCATTATTATACCCATCCAAATAATAATGTAGTGAATAACAATTACACCACGACGTGGAGACGGTAGGTCGTACGTACGCACGTATGGTGACATGTTATTAAAAGGATGGATAGAATATGAATATGGTTGTACCTATAAGGCCCCAGCCTTAAACCTTACTTAATCTTGAGTTATTACAAGATTACACATTGAGGATCTTTTCAGGTTTAGATTTTTAGAGAATTAGATCATAAAACTTGCATTACATTCCACATTAAAACAAAGTGGTTACATAAAGATAGTATTCATCAACGGAACATATTTAAAATAAAACATGGATTCATTCTTGACACATCCTTGACACTATCATCAAATCATGTACCTTTCCCTTGACCTGTGAAAAACATTTCAAAAAAAAACTTGGGATGAGCATAAAAAGCTCAATATGGGTTATATAAAAAAAGATATATGGAAAGGGAACATGAGTTCATATATACATAAGAATGAAATGATACATTACCCATAAAACAAAAGCACTTTAAAATACCTCACCAAATTAGGAATAAATCATAGAAATCATAAGACCTAAAGGTAACTTGAGACATTCATAACATTCTTACGTAGGGAGTAACCCTCTTGGTTACGTTTGGAATACCCATCACAGTATATTCCCTAAATCGCTTTGGAGAAACCTTAACGTTAAACTCCTTCGCATTACCAAATGCATTGGAGAGCTATATCGGGCTCACCCGCCCTTAGTTTATCACAGAACCACCCGTCTTCATAATAATGCCCAAGAACCTCAACATAATCGTATCACATAAAACATGCATCAAGGAAACATAACATTTCCACCTTTCAATCACAAGATATCAATACAACACATTGATATAAAAACATTATGAAAACCATTTTTAATACCAAAATAAATGAAAAGTAAAACATGGTATTTATTTTTATTTTAAAAAAATATGGCTTGTAGAGGAAGCCGAAACTCAAATAATGGTCACGGCGGTGGAGAAGTCGTTGTCGCCGCATACGTACAACAAAAACATTCCCTTTTGTCGTTTATTAAATTGCTTAGTATAAAAATGATTTCTTTTGGATAAACATAAAAGTCAAAGGGGTTTATACACCGTATCAAAAGAAAGTTGTGCATAAAATAAAATATGCCTCAATGAAAGGAGATTGAGACGAAGTCCCATACCTCAGATCCGACTTGAATCGATCGTTCTTTAATCTCCTAAATAATAAACATGAGTTAATTTCTACTTGTTTAAGAACCTTTTTCAAGTTCATTAGTCATTTCATATCACTTATTTCCATGTCATGAACACTATGTAATTATTTAAGTTAATAACGGATGTTTTAACAATCATTGGTACTTGAGTCAAAAATAAACCCTTTATAATTACATGTTATTCATGTATCAATTATATCCAGAATGGTATTCATGATGTAGATATCATATATGTCATATATATCTATTAAATTCATTCATTTATAATATTACATAATTATTTAGAGGTAAGAAATGAAATGCACCGTTCATGGAGACGGTAAGCCGTATGTACGCATGAACGCTAATTTCATTTCTATTTCGTATTTTATAGAATGGAATCATAGTTATATAAAGGTATATTATAATTCCTATATAATTTCATATATAATATCATAGTTACATCCTTTATACGTCCCACAAATGGTATTTATCAAATCAAATCACTTTGAGGGGGCGGTAGTCTGCACTTCCTTAAATGATGATATCGCGTTTACCCATAATGGAAACCATAAAGGTATTCCCAAAATGAAAAATACAGAATCTTAAGGAAAACATAAACATATCATATATCATATATATGTATAGTGACATCTTAATGGCCACCTTTGAAGGTGTTAAAAGAATATTGAACAATCATCGTTTCAGGAGGCATAAATTCACCATCCACGGAAATAATATGTCCTTTAACCATTAGATGTAGGTGTGTGTAAGTGTAGCTATAATACATCATATAAAAACATCCTAGTATATTGAGGATACTATAGTTGTTACAAAAGAAAATAATAAAATTAGTTTAGGGGGTTGGAGAAGCAAAATCAAACAAAAGGACTCAAAAGAAGACATTACCTTAAAATCGGGTAACTCTCTTAATTTTGAGCTCAAAGGCTTCCTTGGGAAGACTTATGCCCAAAGTGAGGCTTCAAGGAGTAATAGAGGGATGTGGACAGACAAAATGGGCAGGGTTTGGCCGAGCCAAAGGATTTGGGAGTGTGGGTACGGAGGTAGAGGTGGGGGCCATTTATAAGAGGAGAGGAGGGGCACTCTTGGAAGGTAAAGAAATATTACATTATTTAAAAATGATTTTCGGATTCAAAAGGTCCCACATTGATATAATTTGAGGGTAAGGTGATAAGGGTTCGAAATCCACCCATCCAATAGGTTTTGGACATGTGTAGGTCATAGATTTTACATTATCATTTCATTTTATTTAAATCCTTTATTAATGAGGTAATTGTTGTGTCATCATGATGTCATAAATAATTTAATTTAATTAAAGTCTAAAATTATAAAATAAATACTATGAGGTAGGAAATCTTTTTATCTTTCCAATTACTATTTTTAATTAAAAATATGACTTGTATAACTCCATTTAAATTTTTTTTAGTAAAACATATCATGTTTCTGTCATTTTTACTTTATCATTAAATAAAAAGTTATTTATGTCATTTCCCAACCAAAGTGGCTCCATGGGGTCCCCAAGTTGACCCATGGTTTGTCTTGGTCGGCCATGACACATCCAATAGGGGTAGGACATGTGTCAATCTCATCTCGTATTATTAAAGCATTATTTTTACCTTAAACTACACTAATTACATCTAATCGCGATTAAGAACTTAAAAGTTACTATTCACCAAAAAATTATTTTACTCTCATTGAACCACATATTACTTCTTAATGACAACCATGTATGTCGGATTTTTGAAATTCAAAACACAGAACTGGTAAAATTTCATTTAAATGAAAAATCAATTTTTATAAGTACCACTTAGTGGTTTCACTATTCATCAAAATTGAAGTTTTTCAGAAAAATACCAAAAAATCACCCTAAGATATATTTGATATTCTGAATTCAAAAATGATTTCTATTTTAAAAAATTCAAATCATATAAGTCACATTAATTAATTTAATAATTAATTTCCATTGTCATGACAAAAAACGTGTTTTTATGAAACAATAAGTATCAAAAGATTGACACCAGTTTAAGTCCAATTTCAAAGTGAAATTGATTCCAATGACCACCATTGGATTAAATGGTAAAAATATATTCTAATTTCACTTCAAAACAAATTCAAAAGATAATCTAATCATATAAATAAATTAGATTAAAAAGCAGTTTTGATGTAAAATGCAGTATTTTTCACTATTCATTAAAAAATGAACATTGTCTGAAAAATACCAAAAATTCACACAAAGTAAATTTTGATTTCCCAATAATAAAGAATAAGTTTATTTTGACAAACATAGCTTATAAAATTGTCAACAGATAGATTTAAAAATGGTTTTCAATCAAAAGGCAGTAAAACAATCTTTTAAAAATATTAGTGTATTACATGCTTAAGATTGGATTTATTTTCCTTTTAAGCCTCTAAAACACTATCTAATTCATTAATAGACATAGATAAAAATATCTATTACTCATTAATTACTTGGGATGTTACATCCTTCCCCACTTTTGAAAATTGCGTCCCCGCAATTTATTTACTTATCGAATAAATGGGGTACTTATCCCTCATTGAATTTTCAGATTCCCATGTTGCCTCTTCCATCATGAGGTTTTTCCATAAAACCTTTACCTGATTAATCACCTTATTCCATAACACATTCTCCCTATGGTCAAGAATCTGGACCGGTTGTTCCTCATAAGATAGGTTCTCTTCCAGCTGAACTACCTCTGGACTCAAAACATGAGATGTATCTGGCATATACTTTCTCAACATCGAAACGTGAAAAACATTGTGTACCTGAGATAAACTTGGAGGTAAAGCCACCCGGTACGCAACTGATCCAACTCACTCCAGAATTTCATATGGTCCAATAAACCTTGGACTCAGCTTTCCTTTCTTACCAAATCTCATCACACTTTTCCAAGGAGAAACCTTGAAAAAAACATGATCACCTACCTCAAAAGATAGATCCTTCCTCCGGTTATCCGCGTAACTCTTCTGCCTGCTCTGAGCTGTTCTCATGTGCTTCTGAATCAGCTGAACTTTTTCTGCCATCTCTTCTACTAATTCTTGTCCCATCAACTTCCTTTCTCCCACTTCATCCAAGAAAGCTGGAGTTCAACACCGCTTCCCATATAATGCCTGAAATGGTTCCATCTGTATACTGGAATGAAATTTTTTATTATATGAAAATTCAACAAATGAAAGATGTTGGTCCCAACTTCCATGATAATTCATAGAGCAAGAACGTAGCATATCCTCCAATGTCTGAATTGTTTGTTCTGACTGACCATCTCATTGAGGATGAAAAGCTATACTAAAATTTAATTCAATACCCAATGACTTCTGAAGGCCTTTCCAAATGTTAGAAGTGGACCTGGGATCACGATCAGATACAATGGATAGAGGAACTCCATGTAACCTGACTATATCTTTATAATACAAACGGGAAAGTTGATCTAGGGAAAAAGTATCTCGTATAGCAAGGAAATTAGCAGATTTGGTCAAGCGATCAACAATAACCCATATTGCATTATTACCTTGATATGTCTTCAGTAATACCACAACAATGTCCATGGATATATTCTCTCATTTCCACTCTGTCACTGGTAAAGGCTGAATCATCCCTTTCGGTAACTGCCACTCTGCTTTAACCTGCTGAAAATTCAAACACTTCACAGTAAAATCAGCAATATCTCTTTTCATTCCATCCCACCAGTAATACTCCCGCAGATCCCTGTACATCTTAGAACTGCCAGGATGAACTGAAAACGGAGAACTATGAGCTTCACATAATAACTCTCTCTTCAACTGGGAATCACAATGCACACACAATCTCTTCTGAAATCTCAAAACACAATCATTATCAATGTTGAATTCAGGCAACTTACCTTTCTGAACCAGCTCTAACTTTTTCTACAACTCACTGTCTTGCTTCTGTGCTTTCTTGATTCTATCTGATAGAGATGATCTCACTGATACCTGAAACAAAACAGAAGAACTTCCTTCACCAACAACTTCTATTCCAAAGTTCATCAAATCCTTAACCAAAGGATCACGTTCCAAACACAACATTTCTAATGAAGAATTAATTTTAAGACTCAAAGCATCAGCCACTTTATTTTCTTTTCCTGGATGGTAATGAATTGTACAATCATAATCCTTGATTAATTCTAGCCATCTCCTTTGTCTCATGTTCAACTCTTTCTGAGTGAATATATACTTTAAACTTTTGTGATTGGTATATATTTCAAACTTTACTCCGTACAAATGATGCCTCCAAATTTTTACAGCAAAAACAACAGTAGCTAATTCCAAATCATGTGTAGGGTAATTTACCTCATGATTTTTCAACTGACGTGAATCATAATCAATTACCTGATCATTCTGCATTAGGAAACAACCAATTCTTTTCAATGAAGCATCACGATATAAAACAAACTCACCATTCCTGGAAGGTATTGCCAAAACAGGAGCATTCACCAATCTTCTTTTCAATTCCTGAAAAAAATCATCACATTCTTTCTTCCAGATAAACTTAACACCCTTACGAGTTAGCTTAGTCATTGGACTAGATAACCGTGAAAAATTTCTAACAAACCTTCGGTAATAGCCCGCCAAACCAAGGAAACTACAAATCTCTGTTACATTTGTGGGTCTTGGCCATTCTTCAACGACCATTGTTTTTGCAAGATCAATAGTTATCCCATCTTTAGAAACAATATGAACAAGGAAATAAATTTGTTGCAACCAAAACTCACACATGCTGAATTTCCCATACAATTTATTTTCTTTCAAGGTTTGAAAAATGACCCTTAAATGTCTTTCATGTTCTTCTTTACTTTTAGAAAACACCAAAATGTCATCAATGAAAACCACCACAAACTTATCCAAGAACTCATGGAAAATTCTATTCATTAAGTCCATGAATACAGCGGGTGTATTGGTTATCCCAAAAGGCATTACTACAAATTCATAATGGTCATATCTTGTACGAAACACAGTCTTCGGAACATCTGCTTCCTTTACCTTCAGCTGATGGTACCCCGATCTCTGGTCAATCTTTGAAAAATACTGAGCTCCCTGGAGTTGATCAAACAAATCATCGATATGTGGAAAAGGATATTTTTTCTTAATAGTGATGTTATTCAAGGCTCTATAATCAATGAAAAGTCTCATAGAACCATCTTTCTTTTTAACAAACAAGACAGGAGCACCCCATGGTGATGTGCTAGGTCGAATGAAACCTTTATCCAATAACTCCTACAATTGATTCTTTAACTCTAAAAGTTTAACTTGAGCCACTCGATATGGGGGTTTTGAAATTGGCTTAGCATCAGGAACTATGTCAACAGTAAACTCAACTTCCTGATCTGGTATTATTCCAGGGAACTCATCAGGAAAAACATCAGGATACTCATTTACCACTGGCACATCATTAATCTGAACCGTTCCTTTATTTTCAACGATGTGTGCAAGGTAACATTCATTTCCATATTTTACAGGTTTCTCAACCTCTTGATATGTTATCAACAGTAAGGGTTCATTCTTGTACACAAAATGAAAGTATTTATGAAAAAAAACTTCTTTAGCTCTACAGTCAATCTTAGCATGGTAAATAGAGAGCCAATCCATACCCAGGATAACATCAAACTCTACTAGAGGTACAACAATAAGGTTTGAATGTATGTTCTTTCCACATATAAGGATAGGAGGATTCTTATAAATTCTTTTTGCATCAACATTTCCCCCAGGTGTTTTTACCAAAAGTTCAGGAGTCATTTCTTGAGATGGTATTCCCATTTTACTAGAAAAGGATTCAGAGATGAAAGAATGTGTAGACCCCGAATCAAACAACACACTGGCATAATCTGAAAAAACAAACAAAGTACATGATACAACTTCATTTGATGGCCCGACATCTGCTGAAGTAGTTGCAAAGGATTTCACCACCCCTTTCTGCTTGTAGTCTAACTGGTTCCCATCACTCAAGATCTTTGTCAGACACTCATTTTCATAGTGACCCATCTCATTGCACTTATATCATTTCACTAACTATAAATCAAATTTGGTCTTACCATCACCCTGATCTTTTTCTGTGCAATCACGAGCCTTATGTCCCATCTTACAACATCGGTAGCACATTCCAGAATTCAGAAGACATTTCCCATCATGCCTTTTGCCACATTTAGCACAAACTGGAAACTTAGTTTTCTTACCATCAGACTTTTTTGAATAATTCTTACCTTTCTCCTGCCACCTCAGTCTCTTCTTCTGTTGGTTGTTATAGAACACTTGATCATCGAAAAACTCCATTTCCACCTTCTCAGAACATCGAACAAGCTTTTCATAACTTTTAAATTAACGAGAAGCTATAGTCCTTCGTTCTTTTGTCTTTAATCCTGAGTAAAAACGATTGATTTTTTATCAAGGTCTCAGATAAGATTTAGAGCGTACCTTTCCAATCGAGTGAAACATTCTTCATAGGAAGCCATTTAGTCTTCCTCTTGCCTCAATTCCAAGAATTGATTTTCCATCCTAAGTCGAACAGCCTTAGGAAAATACTTCTCAAGAAACATACCTTTGAATTCATCCCAGTTGAGAGCATCAATCTCATCAGCGTCCCTGATATTTTTAACTATCGACCACCACTTATCTGCTTCACCCTCCAAATGATAAATAGAAAGACTAACCTTATGATTGTCTGAACACCCCATGATATCGAAAATCTTCTCCAGTGATTTAATCCACCCTTCAGCTAACACAGGGTCAGATGATCCTCTGAATGATGGGGGATGTTGCCTCATGAAATGTTCCACCACTGACATGTTCCTCTGCAGTTGATCTGGCTGATCTCGTGCATGGATACCACCGCCATTTATCACTTGAGTCAACTGCGCCATTACTGCAACAAACAATTCAGTTCCAATTCTGACCATCTTGGGATGCTGATTCGGAAGGTTCTTTCCTTCAGTATGCCTTCCTAGAACTACTTCACTGCTTCCTCTGTGGAAAACCATTCTGAACAAACATGTCTTAGATGAAGCAACATGGTAATCTTCAAATTCTATATCATTTCAAAAAAATATTTTTTTGTATAATCATTTAACATAATTCTAACTCCTAAATTTATCTAAACCGACCTATAATACCAACTATAAGGCCCCATCCTTAAACCTTACTTAATCTTCAGTTATTACAAGATTGCACATTGAGGATCATTTCAGGTTTAGAGTTTTATAGAATTAGATCATAAAACATTCATTACATTCCACATTTAAACAAAGTGGTTACATAAATATAGTATTCATCAACGGAACATATTTAAAATAAAACATGGAATCTTTCTTGACACTTCCTTGACACTATCATCATATCATGTACCTTTCCATTGACCTGTGAAAAACATTTCAAAAAAAACATGGGATGAGCATAAAAAGATCAGTATGGGTTATATAAAAAAATATGGAAAGGGAACATGAGTTCATATATACATAATAATGAAATTATACTTTACCCATAAAACATAAGCACTTTAACATAACTCATCAAATCATGAAGAAATCATAGAAATCATAAGACATAAAGGTAACTGGATTCATTCATAACATTCTTACGTAGGGAGTAACCCTCTTGGTTACGTTTGGAATACCCATCACAGTATATTCCCTAAATCTCTTCGGAGAAACCTTTACGTTACACTCCTTCGCGTTACCCAATGCATTGGAGAGCTATATCGGGCTCACCCACCCTTAGTTTATCACAGAACCTCCCGTCTTCATAATAATGCCCAAGAACCTCAACATAATCGTATCACATAAAACATGCATAAAGGAAACATAACATTTCCACCTTTCAATCACAAGATATCAATAAAACACATTGATATAAAAACATTATGAAAACCATTTTCAATACCAAAATAAAGGAAAAGTAAAACATGGTATTTATTTTTCTTTAAAAAAAAGTATGGCTTGTAGAGGAAGCTGAAACTCAAATAATGGTCACGGCGGTGGAGAAGTCGTTGTCGCCGCATACATACGACAAGAACATTCCATTTTGTCGATTATTAAAATGCTTCGTATAAAAAGATTCCTTTTGGATAAACATAAATGTAAAATGGGTTTATACACCGTATAAATGAAGGTTGTGTATAAAAAAAATATGCCTCTATGAAAGGAGATTAAGACGAAGTCCCATACATCGGGTCCGACTTGAATCGATCGTTCTTTAATCTCTTGAATAATAAACATGAGTTAATTTCTACTTGTTTAAGATGATTTTTAAAGTTAATTATTCCTTTTATATCACTTATTGCCATGTCATGAACACTATGTAATTATTTACGTTAATAACGGTCGTTTTAACGATCATTGGTACTTGAGTCAAAAATAAACCCTTTATAATTACATGTTTTTCATGTAGCCATTATATCCAGAATGGTATTCATGATGTAGATATCATATATGTAATATATATCCAGTACATGCATGCATTTATAATATTACATAATCATTTAGAGGTGTGAAATGAAATGCACCGTTCATGGAGACGGTAAGCCATACGTACGCATGAACGCTACTTTCATTTCTATTTTTTATTTTATAGAATGGAATCATAATGATATAAAGGAATATTATAATTCCAGTATAATATCATATATAATATCATAGTTCCATCTTTTATATATACCACATATGGTATTTAACAAATCAAATCACTTCGAGGGGGCAGTAGTCCGCACTTCCTTAAATGAAGATATCGTGTTTTGCCATAATAGAAACCACAAAGGTATGACCAAAATGAAAAATAAAGAAGCTTAAGGAAAACATAAACATATTATATATCATATATACATATAGTGACATCTTAATGGACACCTTTGAAGGTGATAAAAGAATGTTGAACAATCATCATTTCGAGAGGCATATATTCACCATTCACGGAAACAGTATGTCCTTTAACCATTAGATGTAGGTGTGTGTATGTGTAGCTTGAATCCTTCTTATAAAAACATCATAGTATATTGAGGATACTGGATTTGTTAAAAAAGAAAATAATAAATAGAGTTTAGGGGTTGGAGAAGCAAAATCAAACAAAAGGACTCAAAGAATACATTGCCTTAAAATCGGGTAACTCTCTTAGATTTGAGCTCAGAGGCTTCCTTGGGAAGAATTCTGCCCAAAGTGAGGATTCAAAGAGTAATATAGGTATGTGTAGAGACAAAATGGGCAGGGGCTGGCCGAGCCAAAGGCTTTGGGAGTGTGCGTAAGGAGGTAGAGGTGGGGGCCTTTTATAGGAGAAGAGGAGGGGCACTCTTGGAAGGTAATGAAATATTACATTATTTTAAAATGATTTTCGGATTCAAAAGGTCCCACATTGATATAATTCGAGGGTAAGGTGATAAGGGTTCTAAATCCACCCATCCAATAGGTTTTGGACATGTGTAGGTCAAAGATTTTACATTATCATTTCATTTTATTCAAATCCTTTATTAATGAGTTAATCATTGTGTCATCATGATGTCATAAATAATTTAATTTATTTAAAGTATAAAAATTATAAAATAACTAATATGATGTAGTATATCCTTTTATCTTTCCAATGAATATTTATAATCAAAAATCTAACTGGTATAACCCCATTTAAAAATTGTATTAGTTAAACATATCATGTTTGTGTCATTTTTACTTTATCATTAAATAAAAATTTATTTATGTAATTTCCCAACCAATGTGGCTCCATGGGGTCCCCAAGTTGACCCATGGTTTTTCGTGGTCGGCCATGACACATCAAATAAGGGTAGACATTGTTTCAATCTCATCTCTTATTATTAAAACATTATTTTTACCTTAAACTACACTAATTACCTCTAATCGTGATTAAGAACGTAAAAGTTACTATTCACCAAAAAATTATTTTAATCTCATTGAACCGCATTTTACTTCTTAATGACAACCATGTATATCGGATTTTTGAAATTCAAAACACAGAAGTTTTAAAATTTCAATTAAACGAAAAATCAGTTTTTATAAGTACCACTTAGTGGTTTCACTATTCATCAAAAATTGAAGTTTTTCAGAAAAATACCAAAACATCACCCTAAGTTGTATTTGATATTCTGAATTCAAAAATAATGTCTGTTTTAAAAAATTCAAATCATATAAGTCACATTAATTTATTTAATAATTAATTCCCGTTGTCATGACAAAAAGCGTGTTTTTATAAAACAATAAGTATCAAAAGATTGACACCAGTTTAAGACCAATTTTAAAGTGAAATTGATTCCAATGACCACCATTGGATTAAATGGTAAAAATATATTCTAATTTAACTTCAAAACCAATTCAAAAGATAATCTAATCATATAAATAAATTAGATTAAAAATCAGTTTTGATGTAAAATGCAGTATTTTTCACTATTCATTAAAAAATGAACATTGTCTGAAAAATACCAAAATTTCACACAATGTAAATTTTGATGTCCCAATCATAAATAATAAGTTTATTTTGACAAACATAGCTTATAAAATTTTCAAAAGATAGATTTAAAAATGGTTTTCCATCAAAAGGTAGTAAAACAATCTTTTAAAAATATTAGTGTATTCAATGCTTAAGATTGGATTTATTTTCATTTTAAGCCTCTAAAACACTATCTAATTCATTAATAGACATAGATAAAAGTATCTATTACTCATTACTTAATTGGGATGTTATTGTACCATATATATAATAACATCACAATATATAGAAGATACTGAAGTTATTATTTTAGAACAGAATCGACATAGAAAGAGGAAGTGGAAGAAGAAATAAACATGAAAGAGTTGATGAAATATTTACCTCTTCGTCGTGTTCCTCTTTTTTATTTTATCAAAAGGGCTCCTTAAGTTTGATTTTTGACTTTAACAAGGAATCCAGGATTAATGGAGGACAGTTGGGAGGATATTTGGGAAGGGTATGGCTGATCCAAATGTCTTTGATGGTGTGAATTAGAGAGAAGGGGGGGGGGGGTCCCTTTTATTAGTGGGGCGAGGGGAACCGTAGGAAAAGTTTGAAATATTATTCTATAATAAAATAATTTCCAGTTTCTGATGGCTCAAAAAAGAATTATTTAAAGGCTAAGGTGGGGATGGGTTGAAAACCACTCAACCAATAAGTTTTAGATAGGTTTGGGTAACTATATTCACTTTATGCATTATATTTAACTCTTAGTTAAATAGTTTGACATTTACCACATCTCTAGGAATTTTTATATTATATTGTTAATAATCATACTATAATATTCCAAGAGAACCCCAAGTGGTTCATTAATTATGAACCTATCATTATATAATTCTTTTTGTCAATCCTAAAATTTTCAGAATATAATATATGTTATGTCCACTAGGCTAGATACCCTGAGCGGGGGGTAAATCAAGGTATGACAGATTAAAACAACTGCCCATTTTGATATTGTTTCGCTGTTAGACAAAACTCTAATCTCTATCCTTCCTGATGTAGAGTATGAGAAAACATTAAAGAATGCACATGACACATTGATTTTTACTTGGTTCACCCTCACTGGGCTACATCCAAGGAGCATACACCTACAGTGTGCCGATGTACCAATTCCACTATAAGTGCACTGCTGTTTACAAGTTTAATGTGAACTCACTATCCCTCATGGTTTACAACCACTCACAATTTGAGAACTCACAGCTCTCTCAACTGAAGTGAGATCACTGCTTCTTCAGAATATCCACTCACAGTTTATAGACATGTAGGTCTCTTCATTTGCATGATAGCATGCATCCTCAACTGTTGATAGATGCTCTATTGAAGTCCAAATTTCATCCATTGATAAATAACTCTTTTCCCCTGAACACTGGGAAATTCCTTTGGAAAAACCATCGCAAAGCACCCTACTTTGCAAGGATCCAAATTTCGCGAAGCTCAAATAAGCCTTCGCGAATCTCCTGCCTTTTCGCAAAGCACTCTCGTGAAGCACTATTGAGAAGATCAAGTCGTTGTAGAGAAACATCCATCATGAATCTCACTGATCCAACGCGGAGCTCACAACATTCACAGAGCTACAATAGCCACCACGAAGCGCTTCTTTCATGAAGCACACGGGCTACGTGAACTACCTTCACAAAACGAGAGAGAAAGATCTTATTAAAAAATTATCTACTTCACTCGAGGGCTTCAAACTCTATTTATAGGCAATTATTCCGACCATCGACCCTTCTGCACGAAGTCAGCACCACGTCATAACCAATCTCGAAACTCTGAAATATCATCCGGAATTCTCTCAAAATCGCGAAGCACCTCGGAAATTCTCGTATAGGAGAGCTCGTCATAATCGCAGAGCATTCCATCAATTACCTTGCGCCGCTGCTGCGAAGATCCCTCACAAATCCCTTCACCGCCATGATGTGCTTCAACCTCTGCCGTTCGCAAAGCTTGTTGTAATCATGAATAATCACCTCCATCATTATTATGGTCTTCTCGAAATCCAAAAAATGAATTCTCTCTTCGTGAAATTCATTAATTTTCCATATTTAATTATGATCTTCATGGAAATACTATTTTTTCGATGCTCACCAACCTCCAAATTTTGGACCCCAAAAATTTGAAAAACACTAGAAAATGGCCCCATCTTGTACTGCTCTTTTGTACTGCCTATAAATAGTATGTTCCTTTGTCATTGTTCTCTGTCAACATTGATTGTCTACAAATTATCTAGAACTCAACAATTCACCATGGAAAACTTCTTTGTCAACAAACACATACAAACCAAAAAATTATTCAATGTTATCTTGAGTGATTTTTTCCCAACAATCTCCCACTTATGGATTGTTGAAAACTCTTCAAAACTCTTCTCAGAGTGATTTCTGGAACATTGATAGCACATTGAATCACCTTCTAGCTGCTACCACCTTTCGACTCCTGTTATTCTGATAGTATTCAACGAATCACTTAACACGTACTCTAATCCCACATGATCAATACTCGGCGTGAGAAACAAGAGTAGTATGAGAAGTTCCTCAATAAATCACTTCATGTCAGACACCAATTGTCGATTAAAAACTGATACCAATTGTAAAATTGATACAAATTGTCAAACCATACTGATACCAATTGGTGATAGCTGGAAACCTTCTCTCACCATCATTGTTATGCTTTTATCATGATCTTCAGCTGTCGTGATATCAATTCATTGATTGATCACTTCCAGCATCATTAGATTTGATACTCTCCCCCTATCTCATTGCACTCCCACTATCTCGCTGCTCCACCTGTCAACTTCTCCCCATATCATTCATGATTTCTCAAATATCCACACTCACTACCCCTTGAACAATTAATGTTTTCTCCTCCTTTGTCAACAAACCCAAAGGGAACTCCTCTACGGTCAGTAACAGGGTAAAAAAACATATGAGAACATTAGGGAAAAACACATCATACCTCAGGGAGAGGGGGGGTATTCAACAGCAACACTCTTTTAAGTGTGGGTAGTCGACTGAACTCCTAGAGCCAGTCGATGCCTCTCAAAAGCTTCCTTGGGTAAGGACATTGTTAGAATGTCTGCAACCCGTAGCTCTGTAGGCAGATACTCCATCTTCACGATTCGCTGATCAACCTATTCCTTGATAAAATGATACATTATCTCAATGTACTATGTCATTGAATGATGGATGGTATTTTTTCTGAGATTTATAGCACATGTGTTATCTCACTAAATTCTGATCCGAGACATCACTTTAACTCCCATATCATCAAGATGTTGCTTCATCCACAATAAATGTGTGCAAGCATGAGTGGCAGCAATGTACAATGCTTTTGTGGTGCTCTATGAAATGAAATCTTTCTTCTTTCTCAGCCAAGAAACACACAGTCCGCCAAGATATAAAGCACCTCCTGACATTGACTTCCTATCATCCACTGAACAGGCCCAATTTGCATCATTATATCCCAATAATTCCGACTGAGATTTTTCATTATACATCAAGCTGAAGTCTACTATGACCTTGATATACCGAAGTATTATTTTCACTACAAGCATGTGTCTTTCCATGGGATTAATCTAATATCTCGGTACTTGGAATGTGGAAAATACAATGTCAGGACTTGTTGCAGTCAAGTATAACCAACTTTCAGTGATTTTCTTGTATTATGTGATATTAACTATCTTGACATCCTCATATTTGGGAAATTTCATCTGGGTAGCTACTGGAGTCTTCATCACCTTATAATTCTCCATTCCAAATATTTTCAAAACCTCCTTGGCATATTTGGATTGTGAAATGAATGTTCCATTCCTTCCTTGTGTCACTTGTAGACCAAGGAAAATGTTATCTCTCCAATCACTGAAATTTTGAACTCACTTTTCATGAATTCAGAAAACTGTCTAGACTGGGCTTCATCTGATCCACCAAATATTATGCCATCGACATAAACCAAGACCATCATCCTTTGATTACCATTGTTGTTGAAATAGATATTGTAATCAACTCCCCCACAGTAGAAACCAAGCTTCTTCAAGTACTGATCAAGCCTTGAGTACCATGCTCTTGGTGCTTGTTTCAACCCATACAACGCCTTCTTTAGTCTGCAAACCTTTTTCTCATTCTCATGAATGAGAAAACCATCTGGCTACTCAATTTACACCTCTTCCTCTAGAACCCCATTCAAAAATGCAGATTTGACATCCATCGGGAACAATTTGAGATTCCTTTACACTACGATGGCTATGAATACTTTGATTGTCTCCATCCTTAAAACCGATGCAAATGTCTTATCAACATCTATTCCCTCGATCTGGGAGTACCCCTTTCACACTATTCGTGCCTGGTTCTGAATCACTGTGCCATATTCATTCATCTTGTTGCGATAGACCAATTTATTCCTGATGACATTCTTATCAACTGGCCTCAAAACAGTATCCCATGTTTGATTCTTCTCAATATGATCTAGCTCTTCATTCATTTCCTGGATACTGTTTTCATCTTCAGCTGCATCAACAAAGCATTTTGGCTCGACATGAGATAGGAAAGATGTCTACTGCAGTGATTTCATTCTCCTAGTCTGAACCAGAGTATACTGATCACCAATGATATTTTTCCTATCAATTACAGCTTGACTCCTTGGCTTTTGGGTAGATACAGATTTTACTTCCTCATGCTCATCATCAGCATCTTCTTATGAATCAATATCATCCACTTCTGTTTCCCCTACGTTGCTTTCTTCCTCATCACTCTCATCTGGAAATTGTTCACTGCTTTGTTTAATGACCACCTCATTATCCACTATAGTGACATCATTTCTCTCAACTACTTTTCCCAGCCTTTTGTTAAATAATTTATATTCCTTGCTTTTTCCTGAGTATCCAAGGTATATCCCCTAATCTTTTTGAGACTCATATTTACTTTGTTTTTCTTTATTGAGGATAAAGAACTTACTTCCAAATATCCAGAAGTATTTCACCATTGGATTATTTCCATACCACATCCCGTATGGAGTCGTTTCTTCCTTCAGACACAACAAAGCCCTATTAGAAATGTAGACTGATGTTAAAACTGCATCTTTAAAAATTCATCTGGTAGGTCCTTTTCAATGAGAATCATTCTAGGCATGTTGTTTCTTATTCTATTTCTCCTTTAAACCACTCCATTCTATTGGGGAGGTCTTACTGAAGAAACTTGATGCCTTATCCTATGTGTCTCAAGATAATCTTCTACCAGACTGTTTGTGAATTCTGTACCATTGTCAGTATGAAACTTCAGAATTTTATGTCCAAACATCCTTTCACACTCCCTTCGGTACTATTTTAAGCAGCTGAACACATCGAACTTATGTGAAATAAAAAATACCCATGCCATTCTGATATATTCATCAATGAAAAAAACTTAGTACATAATTCTGTCAATTTCTCTTGGTGTGATAGGTCCACAAACATTTACATGAACCAATTAGAGCACTATTGTTGACTTCTTTTATTTTTCCTTATCCGTCTTTCTGATGAGCTTCCCTTGATGGCATGTGTCACACGTGTGTGTACGATCACATGATAGCTTGGGTAGGTTTCTTGTTGTATCACACTTTACCAGATCTTCTAGTGATGATCAGAAAAGATATCCAAGTCATTTATGCCACAACTTGTTTTCTTCCTCTCTAGACAGAAAACACATATCTTCTTCTCCACTCAATAGGTAAAGATTTCCCTTTGTTCTTTTTCCCTATTGAACTATTTCCCAATGTATTCCTTTAATGACACACCTCTTCTTAGAAAACCTTAAAGAATGTCCTGAGTCACATAGTTGATTGACACTGAGAAAATTGTGACTGAGGCCTTCTACTACTAAGACATCAGCACGTCTCATCTCTTTTCCCCCTAACTTGGCCTTTCCTGAGCCAATAATCTTTAGGCCTTCATCATTTCCTAACTTGACAACACATTCTTTGTCATATTTCAAACCTATAACATGATCCTTATTACCTGTCATGTGAGATGTGAAACCACTATCAAGGATCCACACACCAGAGCGATCAGATGATTTAAGGAAAATTTCTGCCACCACGTCCTTCTCATCCTTATTCTTCATGGTTCATATTTTTTCCTTCACAGTCGGCATGGATTGAGACTTCAATTCTTTATCAGTGTATGATGGACCAGCTTCATCCTGCATAGGTGAAAATCTATTTTTCATTTTCAACTCACATTTTGGTTCATTGATCTGTTGTTTGTGAACATTTGGGTTCTGCTTTGGCATATTCCTTTGTATGGTCGATGTTTAATACCTAGCCATCTGCCCAAATACTCTACACCAAAAACAGTTCCCTTAGAAATATGTTCTAGAGAACCTTTCTCTATTTGTATGCCAGCTCTGTTCTTGTGCCCTTCGATATATCTTGGCTATGGAACACACATACTATGAATGTCCCATTTTCCGAAAACAATAACATCAGATATAAGGCACATTAGTTCATGTTACTTCTACACTTATAGTTTTCCTTTGTGATCTATGAATATTCTGATTCTTCCTTGTTCCCAAATACACCTTCAGTCTAGGAGTGGGTGCTTGCAGTCTGACATCAACTTTCATAGCTTTTGGTTTTCGATCAAGCCCTCCATCAGTCTTAGAATTAGAACAAAGTTGATTCTTCTTTTCTGCTAAACCACTATTCTCCACTTTGAGCTTCTCGATTTTCTTTGTGATCTGATTTTCGGATGACTCAGTAGGAGTCAAGATCTTTTCTTGATCTTTAACATTTTTCCAATGACCGATAAATTCTCCTTCATGTTCTTCAATACGCTTGATTTGTTCTTTCCTTGTTTTATTCAATATATTGATCTCCCTTTTCTATTCTTCACTTATTCTTTTATACTCACTAACTGATTCTCAGTCCTCTGGTGTTGATAACTTGAGTTTCATGACTTCATCCATCAAATCAGACTTCTCTTATTCCTGCTGTTGCATATAGAGTTTGGCATAATGAATAACATTATTGGATTTCTATGTTTTGGATCTCCAAAAATCTATCTATTCAAGAGCAGCCTCTAACTCTTCTTGCATTTCAACTCTTCCCTCAACATATTCTTCTTCATCACCGTCTTCGGTTTCCTTCTTATTCTGAGAACATCCAACAACTGCCACCATATCATTTTCTCCTCGGTCTTTGCAGTTCTCTATCTCTTTACCCTCCTCAACCTCAGACTCGTCTGAACTGTCATATTCTTCTAAAAGAAGGTTCTTTTTCTTAAAGAAATTTCTCTTGATCTATTTCTTTCCTTTCCCATAGGCTGAGGACTTATTCTTTTGTATTTTCAATTCATCGATATCATCATCCACTAGGATCTTTTTGGGGCACTGTGCTGCAAACTGTCCAACTTTTCCACACTGAAAACAAGCTAGTGGAAGTATTCCTTTAAACTTTTTCCCCCTTTGAAGGTTTGAGGAGAGGAATGAAATCACTTCATCTGTCTCTTCGTCCACATGAGAGTCTTCAACGGTGAGCTTCATCATGGACTTGAATGACACCTCTTTGGATTTCCCCTTTTCCACAGCATCGTTCTCGTCATTTCTCTTTTCATATGCAAAAAGGGTTCTCTGTAGGTTGTCTAATGTCAGCTCTTTCATGTCTTTATCTTCCAAAACTGAAACATTCTGATTGAACTGAGGTGGAAGTTTCCTCAAAATTCGCTTCAAAATTTTAATGTCTTCAATAAGTTCTCCAAGACCTTGTATGTCTTCCACTAACACATTTACCCTGTCAAAAAATGCATCAACAGACTCATTCGGGTTCATTCATAGATCCTCATACTTGTTCCAAAAAACTTGAATCTTTACCTCTATGACCATTGTATCCCATTCATATATATTCAATAAATTTTCCCACATGGCATGTGTTGTTTTGAAGGACATCACCTTTGTTTATATAGGATTTGATAGGGCTCCCCCTAAGTCAATTATTGCTTTGGCATCAGCATCCAACTCTCAACGCTCAGCTTCTTATAATGCACCACTATTACTATCTTCTATTATTCCATGCATTGCTGCTGTGAACGCATCCATTCCTAATGATCGGAAGTAGTGTTGCATCCGATTCTTCCATAGCTGGAAATTGTTCTTGTTGAAGATCAGAATCCCTTTATGATTAGTGACCTCCATTAGAGAGAGAAACAGTGATATTAACATTTCCCTCGGATACCAATTGTTAGATCCACTAGGCTAGATACCCTAAGAGGAGGGGGGGTGAATCAGCGTATGACAGATTAAAACAACTACCACTTATGATCTTGTTTTACTATTAGAAAAAACCCTTTTCTCTATCCTTCCCGATGCAGAATTTGAGAAAACATTAAAGCATGCCCATGACACATTGATTTTTACTTGGTTCACCCTTACTAGGCTACGTCCAAGGAGCATACACCAGAAGTGTGCTGATGTACCAATTCTACAATAAGTGCACTGTTGTTTACATGTTTGAAGTGGACTCACTATCCTACCTGGTTTACAACCACTCACAATTTGAGAACTCACTGCTCTCTCAACTGAAGTGAGCTCAATGCTTCTTTAGAAGATCCACTCATAGTTTATAGACCTATAGGTCTCTTCATTTTCATGAAAGAATGCATCCTTAAATGTTGATAGATGCTCTGTTGAAGTCCAAATTTCATCCATGGATGAATAACCCTTTTCCCCTGAACACTGGGAAATTCCATTGGAAAACCTTTGCAAAGCACCTGACTTTGGAAGGATCCCAATTTTGCGAAGCTCAAACCAACCTTTGCGAATCTCTTGCCTTTTCACAAAGCACTCTCACGAAGCACTCTCGCAATGCACTCTCACGAAGAACTATTGCGATGCTCATGTCATTGCAGAGCAACTCCCTCGCAAAGCTCACTAAGCCAATGTGGAGCTCGCAACTTTTGCGAAGCTACAATAGCCGCCAAGAAGAGCTTCTTTCACGAATCACACGGGCTACGTGAACTACCTTCGTAAAGTGAGAGTGAAATATCTTCTTTAAAAATTCTCTACTTATCTCAAGGGGGTTGAACTCTATTCATAAAAAATTGCACAGACCCTCAAACCTTCCGCACAAACTCAGCACCACGTCATAACCAATCGTGAAGCTTCGAAATATCCTCCAGAATTCTCTCAAAATCTCTAAGCACCTCGGAAATTATCGGATCACGGAGCTCATCCTAATCGTGGAGCATTCCGTCAATTACCTCACTCCACCACCGCAAAGATCCCTCTTAATTCCCTTCACCTCCACAATGCGCTTCAATCTCTACCATTCGCGAAGCTTGTCGTAATCGCAACGAATCACCGCCATCATTATTCTGGACTTCCCAAAATCCAAACCATGAAGCCTCTCTTCCTGAAATTCATGACTTTTCCATATCTAATTATGATCTTCATGGAAATAATATTTTCGCGAGGCTCACCAACCTCCAAATTTTGGACCCCAAAAATTTGACAAACACTAGAAAATGGTGCCACCTTGTACTTCTCTTTTATACCACCTCCAAATAGTCTGTTCCGTTGTCATAGTTCTTTGACAACATGTATTGTTAACAAATTCACTAGAACTCCAAAATTCACCATGGAAACCTGCTTTGTCAACAAACACAATTAACCCAAAAATGTTTCAATGTTACCTTGAGGGATTTTTTTCCCAACAATATCAATTAATAATATCAAATTTGTTTTAAAAACTCTTTTATGTCAATTTTGACACTATTTGGTATTTTGTTTTTTCTAAATTCATAACAACATTATTGCTTAGAAAAAATTCATCTAACCAACCCTAAAATGTCATATTAACATAAAAAAGTATTGTAATACATAAAATGTCTCAAATTACATTAATTTGGATATTTATAATATCAATTATTTGAAAATTTAATTTTATTAGGTAATTACTGCATCATCATTGTGTCATAAATAAATTTAATTATTTAGTGTCTAAAAATTATAAATAAAATACCATTATTTTGGAAATATTTTTATATTTCTAATGAATTTTTATAGTCTAATTTATCTTATGTTTATTCCAATATTAAAAATGGATTAGTTATTAAACATTGAATTTAACACTTTTTACTCTTCTTTAAATTAAATAATAATATATGTCCAAATCCAATTCAAGTGGAAATAAAGGGTTATATTTTATTCTTATGGTTGTTTTTCATCAAATTAAACATATCCCAAAGAATTAGAACATGTGTTAGGGTAATAATGATATCATTTTTAGCCATAATTACCATATGTACTTTTAACTGTGGTAATTAAAATTTAAAAGTAACCACTCACCCAAAATAATTTTCATATTATTGAACCTCATATTACTTACTGATAACAACAGTGTCTCTTTTATTTTTGAAAATCAATTCCTAGAAGCGGTAAAATTATGTTTAATGTAAATTTTCAAAATGCTCCTAGGAGGTGGGTGAACGACGGTAAAAAGATAAATAATTTTTTTATTTATCTAAAATTATTATAAACTAAATACAAATAATTAAATTGAACATATATATGTATATTTGTCTATTTTGACGTAAAGTAACTTTAAATAAAATAAATAATTATTTAAATAAAAATTTGGTTTGAAACCATAACTTAGTGTTTTTCAGTATTCATCCAAAATCAAAAAATTATAGAAAAATTCCAAAATGTCACCCTAAGCTAATTTCAATATTCCAAATCCAAAAATGATGTCCATTTTGAGAGATAAAATTTATAAAGTTTCAAAAATTGGTTATTAATATTCATAACATCTCGTTTGATTGGTCGTGGTGTGTTAGAATTTTATGTCGCATACAACACACGCTACTGTATTATTCAAAGAGAAGAGTAATGTGGAAGCTTGGGGTGGTCCATTATCCCATCCTTCAAATAATTTCATCCTTAAAATTTATAGATCATTAATGCATAAAAATAATTGGGTGGTTCGTCATCATTAGTTCCTTAGGATCCCAAGTTGCCTATTACATCTTACGGTTTCTCCATAGAACATTTATAAGACGAGTCGTCCTGTTTCTCAGCACTTGTTCTCTTTTATCAAGAACCTTGACATTATCATTGCAATAAGACTGATTAGGTTCCAGTTCTAGTTCTTCATAGGTGAGTACATGCATTGGGTCAGGCATTTATTTTTCCATAGTGACACGTGAAATACAACGTGAACTTTGGAAGGACTTGAAATCATTGTCGAACGATAATCTATAGCCCCAATTCGTTCTAGAATTTCAAAAGGTCCGATTTACCTGGAACTTAATTTCCCCTTCTTATCGAAATGTATAACACCCTTCCATGGAGATACCTTTAATGAAAACATGATCTCCTACCTAAAGTTCCATATCCTTTATTTGGTTATTGGCATAGCTCTTCTGCCTACTTTGAGCTTTTTTGATGTGGGTTTGGATTACCATCACAGTTTCCATCGTTTCCTCCACATGTTTTGGGCCTACTAGTTTTCATTCACCAACATCATCCCAAATGTTTGGTTTGCGACATCTATTTCTGTAAAATTCATCATATGGTACCATATAAATACTTGATTGGAAGATATAGTTATATGAAAATTCTACTAGAGGTAAATATTTATCACACATACATTGAAAATAAAGTGATCATGATCTCAACATGTCTTCTAAGGTTTCAATATTCTGTTCAAATTGTCCATCAGTTTGGGGGTGGGAGGCAGTGCTCATACGAAGTTTAATATGCAGGGCTTTCTGAATACATTTCCATAATCTTGATGTTAAATAGGGATCATGATCATGATCAATTGATAGTGGTACTCCATGAAGTCTTACAACTTCATTAGTATATAGTGTTTCTAAACGTTCAAGTGGTAAATCTTCCCTTATAGCAAGAAAATGTGCTGACATGGTATGACGACCAACAATGACCCATATTGTATCATTCCTTCTAGGAGTTTTTGTTAGTCCATTGAAAAAGTCCATCGTAGTATTATCCTATTTCCACTCAAGTACGAGAAGAGGTTTCATGACTCCTCTAGGTTGTTGCAATCCAGATTTCACTTGTTGAAAATGTACACATCTTGACACAAAATCAACAATCTCCGCTTTCATGTGGTCCCACAAAAAATGATCCTTCAAATCTCTATACATTTTGGTGCTCCTAGGGTGTATAGAGAAATTGGAACTATGAGAATTGTCCAAATATTTCCTTTTTAGATCATGTATATCGGGAACACAAATTCTCTTCCCAAATTTCAAAATTCTGTCTTCATACACAAAGTCACTCAATCTCCAATCATTAACAGCTTTAATCTTCTTTTGAAACTCATTATCATTTCTAGTAAAGATTGGTTGGAAAACATTTGAAACATTATCTATGTTTCACCCACCATGGTGATTACCATATCCATCATTACTATATCCATGTATATAGGACCCTTTTCAAATCTCATCTTGTTTAAAAATCCAGGATCCATTCTATTCCAAGAATCTGCCACCTTATATATCTTCCTCGGGAGGTAGTGAATAGTGCAATCATAATATTTGAGTAGTTAAAGCTATCTCCTTTCCCTCATGTTGAGTTCTTTCTGTGAGAATACATACTTCAAACACTCCTGATCGGTATATATCTCAAATTTCGTATCATAAAGATAGTGACTCCAAATATTCAAATCAAATATAATAGATGTTAACTCATGATCATGAGTTGGATAGTTTTGATCATGAATTTTTAGGTGTCGTGATGCATAGGCAATAACCCTATCATTCTGTATAAGGATAAAACCAATTCATTTCTTTGAAACATCACTATAAATAACAAATCCATCATTCACTGATGGTAGATTCAATATAAAATAATTGAATAATATTATGTTCAATTATTTAAAACATTCTTCACACTCTTTTTTCAAAACAAATTTAACACCATTTCATGTGAGATTTGTTAATGGGTTAGCCAACCAGGCAAAATTCGTGATGAAATGTCGATAATAACCTGCTAAACCAATAAAAATACATATCTGAGTTATACTCGTCAGCGTTATCCATTCTTGGATTTCCTTGGTCTTAGAAATATCAACAGAGATTCCATCCTTAGAGAAAACATGGCCATGAAAAGAAATCTCTATATGCCATAATTCAAACTTATTAAACATCCCATATAATTCGTGTCTTTTATGTGTCTTCAGGATAATGCACAAGTGATTTTCCCAATCATCATTTCATTTGGAGTATACCAAGATATTATCAATAAATACCACTACAAAGTCATCAATATATTCCTTGAAATCTCTATTCACTAGATACATGAAGGGAGAGGGTGCATTAGTCAATCCAAAAGGAATTACTGTAAAATTTTAATGCCCGTACCTGGTTCGAAATTCTATTTTCAGAATGTCATCCATCTTCACACACAACTAATGGGACCAAGATCAAAGTTCAATCTTTGAAATGTATTGAGCTCCATGAGGTTGGTCAAATAAATCCTCAATGCGAGTTAGGGGATACTTGTTTTTTATTGTTATAGCATTGATCTCCCTATAGTCAATGCAGGACATCATGGATCCATCTTTCTTCTTAACAAAAAGGACAGGGGATCCCCATGGAGAAACAGTAGGGTGAATAAATCTCATATTACTCAATTCCTCTAGTTGTTTCTTTTGATCCACTAATTCATCAGTGTCCATTCTTTATGGGTTCTTCGATATAGGCCTTGGTCCAGGAATTAAATCAATTGAAAAATCAATTTCCCATTCTGGGGGATGTCTAGGTAAATCTTATGGAAACACATCAACATATTCTTTCACAACAGGTACATCATCTATTTGAACATTCTTTTCCTAACATACTGTTATTTCATTATATTCCTCCCCAATAATTGAATTTATTTTAGCTACAGGTGGTGGATCTAGATAATAAATAAGTGGTGACATTTCATCTCTAAAGATAAGGTACTCTTTATCATCATCAAAAATTGTAACCTCCTTATTCTTACAATAAATATTTGCGTCATGGTGTGAAAGCCAATTTATACTGAGGATTATATCAAATTAAATCTTGGGTGACGATGAGATCAATAGATAAATAATTTTTATATGCTTTAATGGGAACAGATTCACAAAACATTGTTACAATGATACTTCCCTTAGAGGTTTTGACTGAAAACTCCCTTTTTAAATCAAATTGGAAACATCTAATTTCCTTAGCAAACTGGGAAGATATGAAACAATGCCTTGATCTAGAATCAAAAAAAGCATTGCTTGAACTTGAGGAAACAATTAAATTACATGCCACTATGTATTTTGGATCTTCAACCTCGGCCGTAGTGATAGAATATGTTTGGCCTTGATCCCTTGGACTTTTCTATGGTAAGTTCCCCTGACGCTTTGGACATTCATTTTCATAATTCCCCCTTTCTATACAATTATAGCATTCAACATTGATAGCCTATTTCTTCCCCTTGAAATCACGAGCTTGGGGGCCTTTTTAACCACACTTCTAATAGACTCTCATTCCCTTTAGTAAAGTACCAGGGTGTTTCTTCTCACATTTACTGTAGTATGGATACTCATCTTTTCCCTTCTTCACCTTATTTCCATTTCCAAATTTTTAAGAAGATATCTACTTCTCTTGTAATGATTTAAAGTCATAAGACTTTGAGAATTATTTTTCTGTCTTGATAGCACATGAGACAATACCTTCGTACGACGAGAATCGTTATGAGACTAATGATCATTGGAGAAATGGTTTTAAATAATCAATGAAACGGTACATATTTTTTCGTGGGTTACGTATATAATATGCAGCATGCCTTGCTGACCTTGTAATGTCAGCTTCATACTTTACGACATTCTCATAATCCATTTGCCTCAGACTCAAAAATTGTGTTTCCATATCTACTCGATGGTCATGATTAATGTGTTTTTCTAAGAAAAATTCATTAAACTCATTCCATTACATATTTTATGCTTTATCATTTTCCTTTGTGTTTTTAATCAATGAGCACCATGGATCTGTATTTCCAGTGAGGCAGTAAACTTCCATAACAATATTTTCCCTTTCCCTACTCCCGAAGGCCTGGGATATTTTCTCTAAGGAATTCAACTACTGCTCACCTACAAGTGGATTTGTACCCCCATTAAATGTTGGTGGTTGTTTCCTCAAGAAGTGATATAAGATTTAACTTCCATGCCATGGATCAGGTGGCTCCATACGCGTAAGGTTATAAATCATAACCTGAGTGAGTTGTCCTAGTATAGTGATAAGCTGATCAGCACTAGATGTATCACTAGCTCCACTATATTTATCTTGATCAGGAGAGAAATTCTTACATGGAATGTGTGAATTCATATGGTTTCTATTCCTTCTACTAAGTGACATTTCTAAAAAACGGAAAAAATAGATTTTCTTATGAGTTGAAATAAATAACTCCAAACATGTAAAATATTTAACATAAATTGAACAGTTTAGGGATATAATCCATAATCATAAAAAATGATTCCCTCGAGGAAGTATATACTCATAAACCCTTCATCATGATTTTTAATGAAAATGATAATTATCCTAAGCATATCTCTCATGAGTGTCGTAACCAAAAGTGCAGCCAGGCCCAATATCGTTCACCATTTCCCATTCGTGTCTAGATTAAAGAGTTATTTTTTTTGGTTTTACCCATAGGTACAAATGTTCCATAGCCGCCTCTACCTGCTCGTATCCATACAAGGATGTATTTCATGGAAAACTCACAAAAATCTCTACAATACCAAAATTATAGGAATTTCTTCAATACTAATCCTCAAAGTCTATCTTAGGTCTATTTACTCTAATCATAGATTATCTAAATCTAGTTTCCAAGGTTTTTACTAAACTTACTCTGATACCAACACTAATGCCCCGACCAATAAAGTGCAAATTCGGTGAATTATTATATAACATAGGGATGATCACAAAAGACCATGCCTTGAATGGCCGATTATTTTAGTAGCCTCGAAAGTACTAGATACATTCATAAGGTTTACATTACATCATAAAATGGAAAACGACAACAAAATTGTTTCCAAAGATAAAACTGAGATCCCATAGACCATCCCTGTAGGTAAGTCATAATATACTTATTCTCATCCTTGGAACAATAAAACATAGAAAGGGGTGAGCTCAGATGATTAGTAAGGATAAAAATATAGAAGATGCTTTCATAAATAAGCAAAACCATTTAAGGAAATATATAGAACTAAAAAAATCCTTTTCATCATAAACTTCATCATAATGTAGAAGATATAAATCAAAATATTGAAATTTACTTACTCACACGGATATTCATCTAGTCGAATATTCACATGCAATATCAAGAGCCACTTTCATAATGATGGAATTTATAATTCCAGACTTTCATAACCACATACTCAAGGCCTTGTTCCAAGACACTAGTTTGTCTCATTAGGCCTACCGATGCATTGAGGAGCTATAGCGGTCTCCCCATGTCACTTATTAAGTCCAATGCATTCCTCACATGAAAAGGCTTAAACATAACACAAACATTCATATTAAAACTCTCATACAAAATGTCAATACTTTATCCAGAAACCATAAATGGTATGAAATAACACATACATAGAAAAACATATCACAAAACCTTCAATACAATATGGATGTTCTGTATCATAATTAATCAACTTCAAATAAACATAAAATACATAAAATCACAAACTTTTTTGAGAAATAAATCTTTAAATTTTGAAATAACTTAAAAGTCACATAAATTATAAAAGAAAACATTTATATTTGAAAATATTCTTATATTCTTGTATGGCAAGCTTCTATGATGTTATAATGGATGAAAATAGCCACGCCCCCATATAAGTTAAAAAACATTCTTACTTTAATTTTGTCGAAAAGGTCATAAGATACCTTATTAGGAAAAGGATAGAATGATTCCTTTAAAACCAATTTATAAAAAGAAAAACTATGGAATAAATGAATTTAACCCATAGTCTAGTAATTAGTAAAAAAAATTTAATACATTTTTAAAAATATGGATGTGGATGACAAAGATGTCTCCGTAGATACTTACGTAAAAACAAACTCGGATAATAATGAGATTGTGAAATTAACCATTACCTTTTACTTTTCGTTGGTTGAGGGTAATTTAATCTCCTGTATAATAATGAAATAATGTTATTAAATTATACAAGAAACATATACATTAATAAGGTATCATATATGATCTTTTAACATTGTTTAGTTAATAATTTCTTATTATTATCGTCGTTTTGGGTATTAACTGATTTTTTTTTCTTTATAAGTTTTTTTACGTAAGTAATGTTTGTTATGGATAAAATGTATCTTATTCATAATTATAATGATATTAAGTATTTAAATATTATTTTTAATCATCTAATAAAAATTAGTCTTTAATGTATACGACGTGGAATGAATCTCATCGCGTTCGTGGAGACGGTAATCCTTTCGTATGAACGAGCGGCAGTATCATTCTTTTGATATTAAAATAATATATAATTTGATGGTATATAATATATACAAAATAATTATCATGTTATATTTTTAATCAATTACACAGCATTATTATATCCATCCAAATAATAATGTATTGAATAACAATTACACCACGACGTGGAGACGGTAATCCATACGTACGCATGTATGGTGACATTTCATTCAAAGGATGGATTGAATAGTGAATATGGTTTTACAATATTTATAATAACATCACGGTTTATTGAAGATAATGGATTTATTATTTTATCATGGAATCAAAAAAGAAAGAGGAAGTAGAAAAAGAAAGGAACTTCTATGAGGTGATGAAATATTTACCTTTTCTTCGGGGTCATCCATTTTATTTGATCAAAAGGGATCCTTTTGTTGGAATTATATCTAAAGTTAGGAATACAAGATGAATGGAGGATATTTTGAAGGATATTTGGGAAGGGTATGTTTGAGATAAACGGATTTGAAGGTGTGAATTATAGAGAAAGGGGGTGCCCTTTTATAAGAGGGGTGAGGGGCACCTTAGGAAAAGCTAACAATATTATTTTATAATAAAATAATTTTTGATTTATAATGGCTCAAAAATGAATTTTTTAACTGATAAGGTGGGTATGGGAGGAAAACCACTCAACCAATAGTTTTTATAAGGGTTTGGGTCACTATATAAACTTTATCCTATATATTTAACTCTTAGTTAAATAGTTTGACATTAACCATGTCTCTTTGTATTTTTATATTACATGGTCAATAATACTACTATAATCTTCCAAGAGAACCCAAAGTGGTTAATTAATGATAAATCTATCATTATATATGTCTTTTGTATGAACCTTATATTTTTAGGAATATAATATAAATTAATAATATAATATGTGTTTTAAAAACTCTTTTATGTCAATTTTGAAACTATTTGGTAGTTTTTCTTGTCCTAAATTCGTAACAAAATTATTACTTTGAAAAAAAATCATATAACCAACCCTACCATGTCATTTTAACCTAAAAAATTAGTGTAATTCATAAAATGTCTAAAATTACATTTATTTGGATATTATAATATCAGTTATTTCAATATTTCAATAAATATGTAATTATTTCATCATCATTGTGTCATAAATAAATTTAATTATTTAATGTCTAGAAATTTTAAATAAAATACAATTATGTTGGAAATATTTTTTATATTTATAATGAATATTTATAGTAGAATTTATCTTATGTGTAACCCTATATTGAAAATGGTTTAGTTATTAAAATTTGAATTTAACACTTTTAACTCTTTATTGTATTAAATAATAATAAATGTTCTAATCTAATACATGTAGACCTAAAGGATCATATGTTATTACTATGGTAGTTTTTGGTCTAATTATTCTTATCAAGTAGAATTAGGACATGTGTTAGGGTAATAATAATATCATTTTTACCCTTAATAACCCTATTTACTTTTTTACTATGGTAAATAAAAGTAAAAAGTAAATATTCACCAAAAATTATTTTCATCTTATTGAACCAAATATTACTTACTTATATCAATTCTGTCTCTTTTATTTTTGAAATTCATTTAATATAAAAGGTTAAATTATGTTTTATTTAAATTTTTAATTGCTCTTAGGAGGTGGATAAAAGAGGGTAAGAAGTTCAATAAAATTTTAATACATCTAAAATTATTATAAACTGACTCCAATGAATTAAATTGAAATTATATAAGTATTATGTATCAATTTTGAAATAAATATATTTAAATAAAAAACATAATTTTTTAAATAAAAAATCGGGTTTAAACTATAACTCAGTGTTTTTCACTATTCATCAAAAATTGAATGTTTTCATAAAAATACAAAACAATTCACCCTAAGCTAATTTCAATATTCCGAATCCAAAAATAAAGTACATTTTGAAAGATAAAATTTAAAAAATTTAAAAAATTTGGTATTACTATTCATAACAACTAGTTTGATTGGTTGTAGTTTCATAGAACTCGATGTTGCGTACAACACACGCTACTGTATTAATCAAAGAGAAGTGTATCGTGGAAGCTTGAGGTGTTACACTATTGTTGGTATTGAGGTAAAATAATAAACTAATGTTTAAATAATTATGAAAACCCACCTCTCCTCCACTATAACCCCACAATCACTCTTCTCTCTACTCTTCTCAAGCCTCGTGGCTTGAAAATATTCTACCAAATCTCTCCTCAAGCTCCTCCCCCACGTTTAAAATCCCCCAGTCTCTGCAAAATACCAAAACCTCTCCCTTTAAATTTTTTTAAGGGAGATAAACTCAATAGGTAATTTTATCATTCAAATTTATTTATTTCTTTTATGATATTTTCTTTTCATTTTTCTTTTCTCACCTCACTTTACCCAAATAGTATGATAAAACCAGTAACATACATGTATTGGAATGTTATTATGCTAATGGTATATTTCATTATCATATCTCTTTTCCCTATGTTTTATTTAAAAGAACAGAAAACACCGTTTGAGGTGTAAATTTACCACATTCAAGGACAAAAGTTTATCAATTTCTATTATCATATACAATTCTAGTCATGAATACACTTGTGTTATGGTTGAACCAGATTATTATATATGTAATATTTCCTTAATGTTTGGAAATACCTTTTTTGTAAATAGTAGTAAGTTATAAATCCAATCATGTTATTTGTAATCAAAACCACAATTTAACCCAAAACAGGTGTCAATAAAGATATATATAATGGTTCAACTTCACTCCAATTAACGAAATTATGTTTTTAACCATGTAATCTTTTGGATTGTCACTAATAACAAACAACTTCAATTATAGAAAACCACTTTCATCATACATGTTTAACCAAACATGAATATAAGTAAAAAAATCATGAAAACCAAGAAAACTAGATGTTTCGAACAATGAAATAGAACAACTTGACAAATTTAAAAGGTCATGGATGAACCTAAAATGGTTATTATAAATACTTTACATATTTATATGGTTATTGACTTATTTATTAATAAACCTACTTTTTTTATTCAGGCCATTAATAACAAATGGGGAAAACCAGCAGACTTATGGTAAGGGATCCTCTCCATTTCTCTCTTAATCAAGATTATCCTCTATGCTATGACTTTTTATGGGTAATCCTAAATGATAGAATATGTTTCTTAACCTCCCCTATACTACCCTCATGTTTTAAAATGGATGATAAACCCATTATATCTCTTATCAAGACCTCTTATGTACACCTAACACCATGCCGATAATCCTTAATGAATTCTACACAAACCTCCTTTGTTCTTTCAGGTTTATATATCATTATTTTTATAAAAATGGAATTATCTTATATATTTATTTACATATTCTAAATATTGTTTTGTTTTGCAAAATTTATTTATGAATACCCTTTCATCACTCTCTTTCATAGATATACATGTTTTTAAAATATTCCTTACATAGAACTTTCCGATAGTCATACCTGTTTAAAGGGAACATCCCTATTTTCTACCCAATTTACTGTTCATTATATCCTCTTTTTTAAGGCAAAATTATCATTATAAAAGAATTATTTTTATTATGAAAACATTATTGGTAAAACTATGGTTTTATATAAGAGATTTTCCTCTTTTCTATTTAAAAAACTCTATTGTATTTTCCTTAAAACTGCAAAAAAATGTTTTAATTCAAATATTTATCAAAAACATTTCTTGTATGTTGTCACTTTTGATTGAAATTACTTACCATGTTATATGACTATTTTAACTTATGAATTTCCATGTATTTTCTAATCTCTTTCATTCATTGACACTTTCATGATACGTCCATTGGTTATGATTTTTTTTCTTGATTGTGGTTCCCAATTCTTTGTATGGGTACCCATATGTTTATGTATGGTTGATTATGTATGATTATTTATTTGGGAAGAATATTCATAAAAATGTTGAGATGGGTGTGCCCAGGCAGTGCTCCAATGAATTGGGTAATGTTAAGTATCATGAGATGTGATGTGAAATGTGATTGGTGGTTATCCATAACCCAAACTAAAATGGGAAACAAGATTGGCTGTAAGCCTTGACCGGTACCAAAATGGGAAACGAGATTAGTGGTTAGCCATGACCCATACTAAAAATATGTTTTATTAATCTTCAACATTTATATGATTCCATGTTTATATGATCCAATGCTTATATGATATGATTTCATATATTCCATGCTTTGGTTATCATTAGGTCATGCTTCCTAACACATGTGCTTATGATGTATCATTATGTTCATTCCAATACTGGGATTTTTACCTCATCCCTTTGTTCATGTGTTTTCCAGGGTACCCTGTGATGACCCGCCTCCCGGGCCATGAAACTTATCATCTGACCCCATGGGTCTCTTGTAATACCTTGGTTGCCTTCTTAGCACACCATAGGCTATTACTCACTAGGGTCGCTTATCAGACTAATGATTGTCCCCACAGGCCAACACATGTCCTTTCCAGAGTGTTTTGTCCTCACTCTCACACATCCTGGAAACATCCCAGAAGGTCACCCATCCTGATCACTACTCCAGGCCAAGCACGCTTAACTGTGGAGTTCTAATTAGACAGGCTCCTGAAAAGGAAGGTGCACCTTGCTGACATGGGTAGTAACATTTAGTCTTTTAAGTCTCACTTTTTCAGGGGTGTTACAATATCTACCCCTTTTAAAGCACAACGCCCTCATTGTGGACCCCAAGCCTCCAACCCAGGCAGTGCCTAAGCACTTCCGGCTGGGTATTGGCTCTGATACCATTTGTGATGACCCGCCTCCCGGGCCATGAACCTTATCATCTGACCCCATGGGTCTCTTGTAATACCTTGGTTGCCTTCTTAGCACACCATAGGCTATTACTCACTAGGGTCGCTTATCAGACTAATGATTGTCCCCACAGGCCAACACATGTCCTTTCCAGAGTATTTTGTCCTCACTCACACACATCCTGGAAACTTCCCAGAAGGTCACCCATCCTGATCACTACTCCAGGCCAAGCACGCTTAACTGTGGAGTTCTAATCAGACAGGCTCCTGAAAAGGAAGGTGCACCTTGTTGACATGGGTAGTAACATTTAGTCTTTTAAGTCTCACTTTTTCAGGGGTGTTACAACCCTATGAAGATGTAAGGGCTCAAAAGATGTTATGATATCATTATGGAGATTAAATAAAGAGTTTTTTGTAGCCACATGTTTTATGTTCTATGTACATAGTATTCCCGGACATTAGAAATAACGATCGTTGTCTTTTACTCAAATATATAATTATTATTAAAATCATGTAATGTTATATATAAAAGGTTTGGGTCTATATAGTTGGTATCAGAGGATGGTATAGTCAATTTTTGAGATTAGGAATATAAAACCTCAGTGAGAACATTAAGGATGAGACTAATTATAAGAAAACATTCGTAAATTTTGGTGAGTATTGAGTAAATTGTTTATCAAAAACAAAAAACATCTCTGTCACGATACGAGCAGGTAGTGCTGAATCTTTCACAAATGTATCTTGGGGTACCACATTGTGCTATACATCAATGAGAACCGGTGAAAGAAAATGGGTCTTACTGCCCTCTAGGTTATGACACTCTTGGGGGATATACCTTGGTAGATTAATGTTCTTAGTAAAAACCATTTTAAGGGAAAAATACCATTACAATATATATAATGAAATAGATCAAGGATAAACTAGATTTAAACCTATAGAATCACAAGTTAGCATATAATTATTCTTTATAATTTTATCCTTTTATTTTCAAAATATCCTTTTAGGATCAATAGATATGTTATCATGGCCTCTAATTATACGTTATTGTTATCATTTAATGACGGGAAATAGAAGAACTTGTTCCAACAAGAAATGTGATAGGAAATGTGATGATTTCCCTAATGATATGTCAGATATGTTGAGAGTGGGTTCTAAAAACTTCATTTAGTAACTGATTTGCTGGCTTGAGTTATGAATAATGACATGAATCATGCAGAACGACCTCCTCCTCCAATGAATGATAATGTTTCCCTATAATCATTCATGAAATAAAGGCCAACCATGTTTTGTGGATCTTCTGATCCCCTCCTCACGAAACATTGTATTTACTCCATTTAAAATATATTCATGATTCTGTAGTGCTCGAATGAAGAGATAGTTGTACCGACGGTCTATCGTTTTTATGGGGAAGCAGATTAGTGGTGGACACTGATCATGAATAAAATGTCCCAAGAATAAATTGATTCCATGCATTGCGAATAATTCATGAGGATGTTTTTCATCCAATATTTTCCCCAAACCCACCGTCTCAAGATGGAAATAGACTTCCTCAGCCTCAAGAATAAGGATTATGAGTCCATTGGGGTGTATGAATCAAACATTACAAAGATTGGAATGTACGCCTCTAGCTTTGTCCTGAACACCAAAAGTAAAGTAAATCTTTTATTTAGAGGACTAAAGATGAGTCTATGAAAAGCACTAGTGAATCAAGACTTCAATAGTTATGAGGATATTTTCAATTGTGCCCTCAATGTATAAATGGATATTTGAGACTCCCAGTAGTATCATGGGCCCAATGTCAAGAAGTAGAAAATGGAGAACAAAATGGTTGGTTCATCAAAAAAATCTCATGATGTAATTAAGCGTTACATTTCCCCTTGTAAAATTTGTATAAAGAATCATCATGGGAACAATCTGAAGGAAACCAAGAATTTATTCAAATGTAGAATGATTGGTCATCATGACTTGTATTACTGAAGAGATATGATAAATCCCACTAACATTTTAGAAGAAAGGAATGTTCAGATCACCACTCAACCTACATAGTAGTGTTACAAATTCAAGGAGTATGGGCATTATTTGAACAATTTCCCTAAGTTGTGGGTTGTGATAGGAAATCAACAACAACCTCTATGGAAAAAAGTAATGTATTATTTTTTCAAAACTAATATGATGTCGTCAGACAATGATTTTTTAACATGTACACTAGTTATTAATTTAATAATAGAAAAGTTAATATTTTATTTTGGTTTCGTGCATTCATTCATATCTTGAATGTTTAGTAGAACTATTCAAACACCACATAAAAATTTGGAGGAAACATTATATGTGAGAATAGTGAATGGGAAAATCATTCCGTCCATTGTATATAAATCCTCCCAAGTTAACATTTGTGGACTGAGCCTACCTAAAAATCTCATCATACTTTATTTAGTGGTGTTTGATGCTATATTGGTAATGGTTTGTCTATCTTTATACAAATCCAACGTCGACTTTCGGTAAAGGGAGATCACTATTCACATACCAATGCATCCTCCTATTATTTACAAGTGTAATAAGGATGATGAATCTCATTAAGATTAATCTTCTTAAGCGTAGATATTGTTTCATTATGATAAAGCATATCTAGATCTAATGATTGAGACAAATGATAGAATCATGATCGTAGACATTCCCATCGTGAGGCATTACACTGATGTATTCCCTGATGAGTTGTTTGGTCTTCCTCCAAACCGAGAGGTTGAGTTATCAATTGAAATTATTCCTGGATCTATTCATATCTAAAATAAACCTTACATAATGCCCACCATTGAGAAAGAGGAGCAGTAGAAGTAGTTGGAGGTGAATCTAATGAAGGGGTTTATATGCTTGAGTGATTTACCAAGGGGTGCGCCAGTCATATTCGTCAAGAAGAAGGATGGATCGATGCACCTTCAAATTCATTATTAGGAACTCAATAAAAACATAATAAATAACAAGTGTACCCTTCCATGGATAGACGACTTGTTTTATTAGCTTCGTGGGGATAGTTATTTTCTTAATGTGGACCATTGTTCGAGATATCTCAAACTAAAGATGAGGAAGGAAGATATTCCTAAGATATCTTTTTGAACAAGGTATGCAAACTATGATTTCATAGTGATGACCTTAGAACTCAAAAATGCTCTAGTAATTTTCATGGAATTAATTAATAGAATCTTTATACATTACCTCGATGAATTTTTGGTAGTCTTTATTGGTTAAATTATAATATACTCTAAGAGAAGTGAAAAACATGAGGAGCATTTGAATAATATTTTGAAGACTTTAAAAAGGAAGAAGATGTATGAAATGTACAATAAATGTGAGTTATATATGGAGGGGGTATCATTCTTGGGGAATGTTGTCAATAGAATATGGATATCTGTAGAACCTTCCAAGATAAAGGAAATTGAAGAGCTTCCCATACCAAATTTGGTAACAGATATCAAAATCTTTTTGAGTCGATCTTGGTATTATTGACACTTCGTGAAGAAATTATCAGGATTGTCAAACCCAATGACCAAGCTGGCATGGAAGGGAGCAAAGTTTATCTAGACTAAGGAATGTGAAGATTATTTCATGTTGTTGAAAAATAGGCATATCACTACACTAGTACTCACAATCCCAACAAGTGGAGAACTCACTGGGGTGTACAATGATTCTTAAAAGAAGTGATCGGGTTTTGTGATGATGCAATGTGATAATGTGATATCATATTCCTCAAGACAGTTGAAAACTGATGATCCAAAAAATCCCACGCATGATCTGGAGTTGGCGGCTATTATCTTTGAATTTAAAATCATGAGACATTATCTATACTGGGAGAAGTGTGAGATATATACTGACTACAAGAGTCTCAAATATATATTTTCACAGAAAAAAGCTTAATATGCACCAACATAGATAGCTAGAGATCATAAAGTATTTTTACTCATCAATCCACTACCATCCGAGTAAGGAAAATAAGGTGGAAAATGCTCTTAGTAGAAAGGATCCTACATATTTATCAATGATGTGGATTGAAAAGGATCCGATCTTCTTATATTATCAAAGGATGTACATGGGAATAATTGAGGTAAGAAAATCCTCAAAAAAATCTGAATTTCTTTCTCAACCATCTCTCTTGGAGAAAATAAAGGATGCTCCACGAAAAGAAGTGGATATTCTAAAATGGGTGGAAGCTATCAGAAATTGGAAATCCTCAGAGTTTAAGGTGGATGAGGAAAGAGTTCTAAGATTTGGGTCACTATTATGTGTTTCATATGATCAAGAGATAATGAATCATCTTTTGAATGATGCACATAGCTCGACCATCTCTATCCACCCAGGGTGAAAAAAATGTTTTGAGGACTATGAGAAAACATTTGGTGGGAAAATATGAAAAGAGAGACTGCTGAATATACATCAATGTGCCTGGTATGTCAATAAGTTAATGCTGATAGGAAAAACTATGAAGGAATGATGAATCCAATACCCATACCAATGTGAAGGAGGGAGAACATTACAACGAACTTTACCACTTGACATCTAAGGAAATCCATAGGAAACAATTCTATATGGGTTTTTGGATCATATTACAAAGATAGCTTACTTTATCCCAATTCAAGACTTATTATCATTGGGTCAACATGCACAAATTTACATCAAAGAAGTGTTAAGGCTACATGGTGTACAGCTATCTATTGTATCTGATTATGATCCATGGTTCACCATGATGTTTTGGAAAAGTCTCCAACATTATTAAAGCACTGAACTGAAGATCAGTACATCCTATAAACTTCAAACTAATGGCCAATATGAATGAACTATTTAGACAATATGTGACATGTGTAGATCATTTTCTGTACAATTCAAATGAGGATGGGAGCAAAAACTTCCACTGGTGGAAATCTCCTACAACAATAGTTTCCACTCATGTATCTGAATGGATCCATATGAATCCCTTTATGGGAAAAGATGTAGAACACTGGCGTGTTGGGATGAATTTGGAGAGAGTAAGATGAAAAGACCTAAAATGGTTGAAGAGATGGTGGAGAAGGTGAAAACCATTCAGCATCATATCAAGGCATCCCGATGCTGACAGAATAGTTATACAGATAACCATCGACGATACATGGAGTTCAAAGATGGACACATGGTATTTCTATGAATATCTCTATGGAAGAAAGTCATAAGATTTGAGAAGAAAGGAAATCTAAGTCTCATGTATATCAACCCCTTTGAGATCCCTGATTGAGTCCGAGTTGTGGCCTATTAACTCAGACTTCCACCTACCATGTTGAAAGAACACGATGTCTCTCATGTATCCCACTTAAGGAAGTACATACAAGACCTTCACATGTAAACTTCTTAGAGGTGGTACAGTCGGAGAATGATCTTTCATATAAGAAGTAGCCAGTGCTGATCTTGGATTGTAGAGATAAAGGTCAATCACCTAGTCATGGTACTATGGATGAACCGTAAGTACGAAGAGGTAACATGGGAACTAGAGGTGGCAATGGAGGAAAAGTACCTGCACCTATTTGCATCTTATAATTTCAAGGGCCAAATTTCATAAGGGGAGAGGAATATAATGGCATAATTTTTTATAAATGGAAATTCCTCTCTTATAAATATTTCATATAATAACATGAAATAAAAATGTAATGAACTAATAAGTCATATGTAACCATTAATCATAAGTTTGTCACTTCTATGTTTTGAATTTTGAAAATGTGACATATTTGGTGGCGATCTGATTGTTATTTGGAGTCTCACAAGATAAAATTGATTTTTGGTGAATAGTAACATACCCTTATGAATAGTAACACGCTCTTATTAGTAGTGATATTCCATAATGAATAGTTTAATTAATAGTGATATTATAAAAATAATATTCAAGTGAATATATGATGTACCTATATTTTAGAATAAGTAAATAAATGTTTTAAAACTGGTTTTTTTATTAATTCAGAGTTTAAATATATATTAAAAAAATAATATTAAAAAAATTATTTTTTAAAAATGGATTTCATTTGTGGATTCTAAATTTAGAAAAATGTTTAGGTGAATTTTTGGGATTTTTCAAGAATACATCAATTTTTTATGAATAGAAAAATACGACAATTTACGATAAATGCTGAATAATGGATTTATTGAGTCATTGATGATGATCTACTACTGTAATACCAATTGGATCTAAGTGACATGAATTTATTACTATTATTGGTCATTTAATTGCCATTATTCCTGGTATTGTGGTAAATTAATAAAATAATGATTAAAAAATTATGAAAATATTCCTCTCCTCCACTATAACCCCACCCCCCAACCCCCTTTTCTCTCCACTCCTCTCAAGCCTTGTGCCTTAGCAATATTCTGACCAAATATCTCCCCAAGCTCCTCCCCCACGTCCAAAATCCCCTAGAGTCATCAAAATATCAAGACCTCTCCCTTTAAGAGGTTCTCAAAGGAGAGAAACTCCATAGGTAAATTCCTCTTTCAAATTCATTTATGTCTTTTATGTTCTTTTCTTTTTTTCTTTCTTTCCTCACCTCTCTTCACACAAAGAGTATGATAACACTAGTAACATAAATGTTCTCGAATGTTTTTATGATAATTGGATATTTAATTATCATCTCTCCTTTCCCAACCATTTATTTGAATGAAATGAAAACAACATTTGAGATGAGTTAATTAAGCACATTCAAGGGAAGCCGTTTTTCAATTTCTGTTATCATATTTAATTCTGGTCATGAAACCAGTAGTGTTATGGTTTAACATGATTTAAATATTTTTAATACATTCTTTTTATGGTTTGGTTATACCTTTGTTCAAATGGTAGTATTTTATAAATCAAAACATGTTCATCGTAATCAAACCCATCGTTTACCCAATATGGTTGTCACTAATGTTATATATAATGGTTCAACATCACCATATGTAACCAAATTATGTTTTTAACCATGTATTATCCTATATTTTTACTAATATCATAGAACATAATTTTTGTACAACCACTTGTATCATACGTGTTTATCAAAATATGAATATAAGTAAACCAATCATACAAACAAAGAAAAAAACAGTTCCGAACAATGATATTGAACAACTTAACCCATTAAAAACATCATAGATGAACGTAAAAAGTTATAATAATAAATTTTCATATATATGTGGTTCTAGAGTTATTTATTAATAAACCTAGTATGTTTATTCAGTAAATTAATAACATGTGGAGAACACCACTAGGCATAAGCTAAGGGATCCTCTCCAAGTCTCTCTCAATCTAGATAGTCCTCTAAGATATTACTTTTTATGGGTAATAATAAATGATAATTTATGTTTTTTCACCTCCCCAAGAATGACCTCATGTTTTATAAGTAATGATAAACACATTATCTCTCTCATAAATCCTTCTTAGGTACATCAGACACCATGTCGATTAACCGTAATGAATTCCACCTAAACATCCTTTGTTTGTTTAGGTTGCATATGTCACGAACCGAATCTGGTCTCTGCCAAAAACGGCACTAAAACCGGCCCATGGTAAGACCTGAAGGATTTTACCAATCCCAACGGGCTGGAAAAAGTGGTCGAGTATCATTTATCTTTGTTTGGGAATGATTTACCCAAATATGTATACATAAAACATCAAAAATATTTGATGAAATGAATCTGAAAAATTCTTACCAGCAAGGTTTATAAAAAAATATAGAACTGAATACATAAGTTCAAATGAAATAAAAAATTACCAAATACACAATGAAATGACAAAAAAACATCCCCATGTACTCCACATGATAAGGGGTCATCACCCCCATGCCGTCTCCACAACTCCGTCCCAATGATGGGGACTAACACCACGAACCGCCATCACCCTTGGCCTTTCCTTCAGATGATTCAAACATAACCAAGTATAATTACACCCAAGGGGTTTAAGTAGGGTGTGAGCCCTATAAAAATAGGATACCACCCAATTATTTCATATATAATTCAATAAAATGTGAAAAAGAAAGCAGTTTTTAATACGCAAAGAAAAACAATGTTAAAATCCATGAAATGAAACTTTCAATTGATAACAGTTTTCAAGCTAAAAATTTCAAAATGTCCACACATTTAAATTGAAATATGATATACTGTAATGTACTGATAAAAATACCCCAATACAAGGGTAAATAGCACAAATCCAATGAGCACCAAAACTGGGAACACCCCTAGGCCACTAGATAGTCTCGGGCCCTATGTACCTCATACCTCGGTGTAAAGTATCCAAGTCACAATCCTTTCCTGTGCAGAAGCCACTAGTAGGGAACATATCCATTACCTAGTGGTGAGCAAATATAATCCTCATAATTTAGTTAGAGTTGTCGTTATCCATTTTCCCAGTGAAACAGGGACCCAACCCGTCTGGTTCACTAGTCGTACTAGTACATATCCACCCACCTAAGTACCCGGGATTCCCCTTTTTGTGATCAAAAAATTTCAGCAAAGAAAACAAATCATTTTGCATATAAAACAGCACTAATGGTCCCAAACAAACAATACAGTAGCTATACACACTTTATAATATTTAAAACACACTACAAAACATTTTGATATTCAATAAAACAACCTCTCAAAATATCCCATTGTTTTTCACACAATGCACTTTGAAATATCCACTTTTCACACTATGTGCACACTTTTAAGTCACCTAAAGAACATTTCAGTTCAATAAACATTAATTAAACCAAAAATTGAGTTTTGATGTAGCCCCATTTGAACCAAGAAGTTATATCTTTTAAAAACCCCCATTTTCACACAAACATGGCACTTAAAGCCCATTTACTTCCCAAAACCCATTTAAACAAACTTTCATGGGAACAAACAAAAAAGAATTAACATTAAAAAAATGATTTTTAGTCCTAATACAGTTCAATAAAATACAATAAGTAATTATTTGTCTTCCCCAAATGAACCAATAAAATATTTGTATGAAAACCGCCCAATTTCACCAAAAATTAAAACTTAAAATTCATTTTCATTATAAATTCAACTAAAACAAATTTTTGCAGAAAAAATAAAATGAAATAAACATGAAAATAAAATGAACATAGCAAGCTATGTCACAAATATTTCATGCACAGTGAAATCACCTGCCAAATTATGGAAAACCCATGAATCACCGTGTGAAAATTAATTCGCACCACCACCGCACCAATAGGGACCTAAAACAAACCTAAAACCACATGAATTGGAAAATAAACCCCAAGGTTAAACATGAGGTTAGAACCGCTACCCCATGGTGATTTGGGACTTCAAGGAAGTGGGAATAAACCCAAATAAAAACAAATTAAACCCTAAGAAATTTGAAATAGGAAAGAAATGGACTCACTTAAATGAAGTATTTTGAAGTAATCACTCCAAAACAACAGTATATGAAATTGGAAATAGCAAAAAATTAGGGGTTATTCCAAAATTATTTTGGAGGTTATTTAGAAACTAGAATAGAGAGAAAAGATTAATAATTGAGAGTGTTAAAAAGGGATGAAGTTAACTCTTTAATTATGGACGATTTGAGACACCATATGAAGTTCTCCTCTAATTCGCGCTTTCCAAGAGCTCCAAGGAGGGGGGAGAAGGAAATGGGAGAGCGCCTGGGAATCTTAGGGTCAAAAGGGAGGTGGAATCACCGAAAATTCCATTATAATTAATATGATATTATAAAATTAAAGAAACCATTTAAAACTGGAAAATTGGCACTCTGGTTAGACCAATTCATTAAAAAAACCAAATACGCCATTATTATGGATTTTAAGGGGTCAAAATTGCATTGTTTGTGTTAAAAGGTAAGTGGAGGATATTTTGGAAGTGTAATGGGTGAACAATATTTAAAAATAAAATAGTTATAAAATAATCAAATTGGGTTTTTAAATCTGGAAATGGGCTCTCGATTTGGCCAAAATCAAGAAAACTCACTCTTTCCTCTATAAATGAATGGAAAAACTCCAAAATAAAGAAAGAATGGAAATTAAATGAAAAAATACATTTAGAAGAATTCATGGATGGGACAATTATCCCCACCATAAATTTTCCATCCCCAAAAATCCACAGCAAGGACAAATACAGAAACCAAACCCAACTGATAAACCAAGAAGTAATTCTTTGCCAAGATTCCCCCCAAAGGCCAAAACACCTCTAGTGATCAATTAATGATTGATTAATCTCAAAACCCAAACATACACCACTTTCCTAAAATGATCAATAAAATTCATACTTTATCCCAAAATTAAACTTCTCAAACACTATCCTATTAAGAATCAAGAAATTCACCCAAATGAACAACAACTTCGAACAAGGTTACACTTACCATACATTAACAAAACCAGTGGGAGCTCTTCAATCCTAATGTTTACTCAAGGAAGATGTCAGTATCTAGATATTTCTGAACGAGACTAACTACCACCAAGCCAAGCCCATGGATAAATCTGAGCTATTGGTATAGGGGAAAACATATTGGCACCCCACCATAATAGGAAACCTATATTATTTTCTAAGACAGAATAAAGACACTAACAGTGGGAGGCCTGAACGAACTCCCTAGTATAAAGGGTAAAATTCCATTCACAGTTTATGAAGGAACATACATGAGAATCATATTGGGTCTCACCACCATAAGAACAAACCATCTTAACCAACCAACATGGGAAGACACAGAAAGACCCAATTTTATATAATGATTTGGGAAGGGCACAAGGTTAGTCCGCACAGTTTGGGAAATTCTGCACTAACTGTGCATATCATTCTTTTCGCACGTATTCCAACAACATGTTCACTACTAATAATACAAAAACTATTTCCTCAACACGTCTATCCAAATTTCCAACCATTCTCTAATGACTCTATGGAAACCAAAGGGGGAGGGAATTACATTAGGTGATGACATGGGTACAAGGCCCTCATCCTATTTACACCAAATGGGAACAACGGAAGAAAGATGATGAAACTAGAGGTTTAAACTCTTACTATCTTTCATACTAAAGATAAGAAATTTTACATGGGTTTAAAAAACCCTGGGATTTCCCCTGAATACGAGTCACCTTCTCTCCGAGACCTTTGGCTGGAGCTCAAATGCTTGAAGCATCTTCGACCTCACGGTTAGGCTTTGGAAACCACCCTGAATGAGAATTCTTCTTTCGTTCCAACCAAAAACTATACTAAAATACCTGATAAGATTCCAAAGACAAAACAAATTCCAAAGTCACTTTACCCTAACTAGATATTTCACTGAAACAAGGGCTTAGCAAATGAACACACATAAAACCATGTTTATTTGAGTGAGAAACTATAGAAGTAAATAACACCTATAATCACCTTCCTCTAAAATGGAAGATTTTCAATTTTTCCAAGGGATACATTCTCAAAACATAAAGAGACTCTCAGAGGATGGCACAAATTTCACCTTTAAAGTCAATCGAGTGCACGAAATCACAAGGCTTCACCAAACATGACCATTGGGACTGATATAAACAATGCATGGAGTGGGACATTATACAACATCCCCAAACAACTCACAACTCTAGAAAGTGGCCACAATATCATCTTATGACCAGCTTTCCCACACTGGTAGTTTATTGTGAAATCCTTCTTCGAAGAGACTATGAAGGAATGAGAGGACCTCTTAGACATCATCTTGATACTCATCCATGCTTACAACCCCAGACCACTTCCACCTTCGGCAAATGCTGAAATAGAAGAGGATAAGGTCTCTCTAAACCTTCCATGATCACTCTCCCACTACAAGAGGATACAAAAAACCACGAACGGAAAGGGTGTAGACTCAATTTAAAATGATCAAGAAAAATATTCTTTATATCGATCAACTAGAGGGTCTTCGAGTGGATAAAAAATCTGGGTTGCACTTCAGTTGTGTTCATTAACCCTTAATGGGGGCATACCTTATCCAATGAGAGAACCCAAGGACCTATCCAAGAGGGTAATTGGTCATGATATACCACAAACCAGATCCAAACACATGAAAGGAAACACCGTGAAATCATCCCAATACCTTTCTTTAAAGAGACCACTAACAAGTCCTTCAACACAGCTTACCGACCAAACAGAAACCCAAAACAAAATACAAACGAGAGGGGTTCTTGGACTCAAAACATCCCACAACATCAACATTAAAAAAATATACACCATCCCAAACAATTCATAAATACATGAATTTTCTCATTTAAGATCGTCTTTTTGAAAATAAATGATTCAGCAGTTAGCATATCCACCAACGGTACACCATGGTCCTCACACATGCATGTTTATGTGCCACACTAGGCATCCTACTCATATCCATGCCGAAACTCATCCAATTGTTCCATAAACCATCTATCACCCCTCATAACCGCATGTATTTGGTTGATCACAGAAATACCAATGGTTAAATCAAAAATTCTTTCTACTTTTCAAAACGAAAACAGTCAACCAACAGATCTTTTTTCTCAAAAATGCTAACCACAAGATCAAAATCCCAATTCACATCATGAAAAACCTTTTAGAAAGACACAACCATTTATAATATAACTCCCTTTCAAGATATTCACATCAATTTCAATACATCTCATCCCATTGAAACATCCTTTTAATAGTTTATAACACCCTATTGGAAATACTTTTTCAAAACCAACTTTAGTATAGTTTCTGCTTTCAAAAGAGGTGTAAGAACAAAATTTTCCATTTCAAAATAATTCTTCATATTTAGTTCCACAATTTCAAAAATCAAACCATTCCCTCTATATTTGGAAATAATTTCACAAAAACATTACACTTCTTAAAACCAAGTCACTTTACAACCAATGTTCCAAGATTTCAAGACTAAAGGACACAAGACAATGTGATAGGAAACTAGTTTCAGTGGGTGGACTTGGATGTATGGTTGGAGGCCATATTCCAATCACTTTTCTATCATAGAGAGTGTTATAGGGAATATACCTGGCTCCACATGGCTTGCCAGGCCCTGCGATCTCACTGAGACCATTATCCCAACTATCTTTTCATTTCCCCTAATCATCATTGAACAAAGAAAACCAAAGGACTCTGAAAGGTCCCGAAATCCCTCGGAGAGTTGAATCCCATCATGAGGTTTGGTGATCATCCACACTACAAATAACAAAAATTCCAAGTCTCTATAATCATAAAACCATACTATCCCGACTAATCCCCAAATAAAATGACCCAAAGAGAGTGAACCTCCTCTGATACCATTTTGTCACGAATCGGATCTGGTTGCTGCCAAAACCAGCACCAAACCCAGCCCATGGGAAGGCCTGAAGGGAGTTACCTATCTCCACTTTCTGGAAAAAGTGCCCGGGTATCATTTATCTTGGTTTGGGAATGATTTACCCGAATCTGTATACAGAAAACATCAAAAGTATTGGATAAAATGAATCTAAAAAATTCATACCAGCAAGGTTTATACAAAAATCCAGAGTTGAATACATAAGTTCAAATGAAATAAAAAAGGTCCAAATAAACAATTAAAAAAACATCCAAATGGACTCCATATGAATTGGGGTCATCACCCCCAAGCCGCCTCCACAACTCTGTCCCATGGATGGGGACTAACACCCCGAACAACAATCACCATTGACCATTCCTTTACCTGATTCAAACATAACAAAGTATACTTACACCCATGGGGAGTATGTAGTGTGTGATCCTAATACCAATAAGATACCACCCAATGATTCTATATATAATGCAATACTATGTGAAAAAGTAAGCAGTTTTTAATATGCAAAGAAAAGCAGTGATAAAATCCAAGAAATGTAACTTTCAATTGATAATAGTTTTCATGTTAAAAATTTCTGAATGTTCACAAATTTAAATAGACATCGGATATAATGTAACATACTGCCAAAAACTCCCCCATAAAAGGGTAAATTCCACAAATCCAATGAGCACCAAAACCGAGAACACCCCTAGGAAAATAGATAGTCTCGGGCCCTATGTACCTCGTACATTGGTGTAATGTATCCAAGTCACAATACTTTCTATGTACAAGCCACTAGTAGGGAACATACCCATAACCTAGTGGTACCCAAATATCATCCCCATAGTTTAGTTAAAGTATTCGTTATCCATCTTCTCAGGGAAACAGGGACACAACCCATCTAGTTCACTAGCCGTACTATTACGTATCTGCACACCTATGTACCCGAGATTCCCAATTTTGTGCTCAAAATTTTTCATCAAACAAAACACATAATATTTCAAATAAAACACCATTTTTGTTCACAAACAAACAATACAGTAGCTATAAAATCTTTATACCATTTAAAACACACAACAAAACATTTTTGATTTTCAATAAAACAACCTCTCAAAATATCCCATTGTTTTGCACCCAAAACTCATTGAAATATCCACATTGTAAACTATGTGCACACATTTAAGTCAGAAAAACAAAATGGAAGTTCAATAACCTTTATTGAAACCAACAATTCAGTTCTGTGATAGCCCCATGTGAACTAAGAAGTCATATCTTTTAAAAACCCCATTTTCTCACAAATATGTCACTTAAATCCCATTTTCTTCCCAAACACCATTTAAACAAACATTCACAGCAAAAAAAACAATAAACATTCCAAAAAAAATATTCAGTCCTAATATAATTCAATAAAATCCACTATGTATTTATTTGTCTGCCCCAAATGAACCGATAAAAGATTTGTATGAAAACCACCCAATTTCACCAAAAATTGGAACTCAAAACTCATTTTCTTTATAAATGAAACTAAAACCAATTTTTTAAGAAACATTAAAATAAAATAAACATGAAAATACAATGAACACGAAAATATAATTCTCAAAAATTTCATGGAAATTGGAATCACTTACCAAATTATGGAAAACCCAGGAATCACCGTGCGAAAATTAATTCGCACCACCACTGCACCAATAAGGACCTACAAAAATAAAATCATTAGAATTGGAAAAGAAAACACATGGTTAAACCTTAGGTTCGAAACACTACCCCTGGTCATTTGGGACTTAAATTAAGAGTTAATAAACCCAAAAACAATAAAATAAAACCCAAATCAGTTTGAAAGACGAAAGAAATGGACTCACTTACTTACAGTATTTTGATGTAATCACTCCAAAAAAAATAGTATCTGAAATTGAAAGCATCCAAAATTCAGGGGATGTTCGAACAAGATTTAGGAAGTTATTTAGGAACTGTAATGGAGGGAAAATCAAAATAACTGAGAGATTTAAAAAGGGATGAAGTTACCTCTTCAATTCTGGCCGATTTGATACACCATATAAAGTTCTTCCCTAATTCTATATTTCAAGGAGCTCCAAGGAGGGGGGAAAGGAAATGGGAGAGCGTGTGGGCTTCTTAGAGTCGAAAGGGTGGTGGAAGCACCAAAAAATTAATTATAATGAATAAGATATTAAAATATTAATGAAAAAATTTAAAACTGGAAAATGGGATTTTGGGTTGGCACGATTCATAAATAAAAAACCAAATACCCCATTGTTATGGATTCTTAAGGGGTCCAAATTGCATTGTTGGTGTAAAAAGGTAAGTGGAGGATATTTTGAAAGTATAAATGGTGAAAAATATTTAAAAATTAAATAGTTATAAAATAATCAAGTTTGGTTTTTAAATCTGGAAATGGGCTTTCGATTTGGGCCAAATCATGAAAACTCACCCTTTCCTCCAGAAATGAATGGAAAACCTCCAAAACAAAGAATGAATGAACATTAAATGAAAAAATACATTTAAAAGAAGTCATGGATGAGAAAACATATATTTGTTTTTATCAAAATATAATTATCTTGTTATTTATGTACATATTGTAAAAGCATTTTAGTTTTACAAAATACCTTTATGAAGACCCTGTCATCGCTATCTTTCTAATATATACATGTTTTTAAAAGATTCCCTCCACAGACTATTCAAACAAACAACACTGTTTTTAGGGAACCACCTATATTTTATCCAAATTTCTGGCCCTATATATCCAATATTTTATGCCCCCATTGTCATTATAAAATTTTTCTTCTTATTTTGAAAACATTCTTGGTTTAACTCTTTTTTATATAAGATATTTTCTTATTTTTAATTTTAAAAGCTCTATAGTGTTTTTCCTAAAATAGCACAAAAAATGTTTTAATACTAATGTTTCATAAATACATTTCTTTTATGTTTTAACTTTTTATTGACATCACTAACCGTTTTATATGACTATTTTACTTTATGAAAGTCCATGTATATTCTAATCCCTTTCTTTCATGGATACATTCATGATACTCCCATTAGTTATGCTTTATGTCATGATTGTGGTACCCACTTATTTCCATGGGATCCCTTGTGTTAAAGTATGGTTGATTAGGTATGATTATTTATGTGGAAATCATATCCATGAAAATGATTAGGTGGGTGTACCCATATAACACTCTAATTAATTGGGTAATGTTACGTCTCATGAGGTGCAAAGTGAAATGGGATTGACAGTCATCCTTGTCCTGTACTAAAAATGAAAATGGGATTGGCTGTTATCCTTGAACTATAACAAATGGGAAACATGATTTGAGGTTATCCAAGACCATACTAAATAGTGGTTTTATGATTCTAACACATTTATTTGATTCCATGTTTTTAGGATCCCATCTTTATAGGATATGATATATTATGTTACAGGCTTTAGATATCATTATGTCATTCCTTCTAACTCATGTTCTTAAGTTCTACCCTTATGTTCATTCCATTACATGGATTTTTTTGTTCATCCCTTTGTTCATGTGTTCCTTAGGGTACCCTATGAGTATGTAAGGGATCAAAGGATGTTATAATCCCTTTATGAAGATTAAATAACGAAGTTTTTTTTGCAGCCCCATGTTTTATGTTATACATTAACAGTTTTCCAAGAGACTAGAAATAACGATCCTTGGCTTGTATTGTGATGTATAAATATTTTTTATATTATTTAATTTTATATTTAGTAGTTTAGGGTCACTACATGGAATGTATTTTGAAGATTTACTAGAACACATTAATATGCCAAATACTTTAGAATATTTTTAAGTTCCTAATATTGAACAAAATGGATGTGAGTATTTATTTTTATCCCTTTAAATATTATTATTATTAATTTTATAACTATGATAGGTATAAATATATTGTTCCATTTAAAGAAATTTGTACAAATACAATGCCTAAAGGATGTATCGATATCAATGTCAATCTCGGCATTGTAGAGATGTTGGATCAGGTGAACATTGAAATAGAAAATCACCATGAAATTCATTTAAAGAATCCTGATAAGGTTAAAGAAATAATTCCCCACAAAAATAAGTCATCCAAAAAATACTGAGGATGAGAATATTGTGGATGTGTCATCTCAAGATTCCGACCTATTGTTAAAAAATGGTTACCAATATTGTGATTGTGCTCACTCTTTTTATCCTTTTGAAACAATCCATAACCATAATTTTAATTCACCACATATGATTATCTACTTCAATGGATTGGTCTGGAGGTGAAGTTTCAAAATCATCTTACATCACATTATGAATTATAGGAACCACTATCAAGGAAGGATTAGAACATGTCACTTCATTAAGTGAATTAATCCCAGAATAAGTTCCTCCTTATAATAGCGATTCTGATTCAGATCTATAAATGCAAAGGCTCTTCATCTTAATCATCGCCAGGCATGGAAGAACATATTGAAGATAATATTTAAAATTTTCCTTGAGTACCAATCCTCACGAGTTACATGACATTTATATCTATTCATTATGTTGGGATATGGTGTTTTTGAATTCCATGAAATCTATACTGTAATAAAAGACATTATCTGAAAAATAGGGAAATAGAAGAAACCACGACAAGATCTGAAAAAATCATGACTATTGACCAATACTGATGAATTCCAAGAAGAATTATCCAAAGATGAGACCAATCATACAACAATTTTGACAGCACATACATGAAACATTTATGAAAATATTCTTCACCATTTGATTCACCAACTAGTGATGGATATTATTATAGTAGGGATTGACCAACTTAATGATTCCATAAGAGAAGTCCATAAATATGGTGAAAAATCCATTGTAGATACCAAATAATCACTTTTCAGGCTAATGAGAGTGAGCAGTATTGGCTAACCGAACTTCAATAGGTATAAGATGGATCTCAAGAGGCCATTTATCATATGAGATGTTATTTATAAAACCTCTTTCGATTTGTGACAGTGAGACTCTAGTTTGTGAACTTTCCCCTATAGATTATGACTCCCAAAAAGATTTTTTTTGTTTCTAATCATATATTTCTTCATCCTTTCTTCCATTTAATTTCATTGTCAAAGGTGATTTGGTTTTCTACAATATCTATCCTTTCTTTCATATCATCATAATTAGAATAACTGGAATTGAATGAACATTTTTTAAATAGGCCTATGGGCCTAGTGAGATTTGTTTTGATTTTTATAGGATTAGGAAAACAATCCCAAGAACTATGTATATATTTCTTTTTTATTTCTTATTATTTCCAAAAACCAAAAAAATGTATGTCTAATGAGGTAAGCCTTTGTATTTTGTCTATATTTCTCTTTATGGGGTTTCAATATGGTGAGTAACATGTCTTTTGTTATGGGAATTTTAGATTCATGCATGTGAGAATAATAAGGATATTATTAATGGTCAAATATATTTGACAATATATTTTAAAATTGGATCCTAAATGAGGCCCAGTGGTGATGAATTTCTCTAATATTCGTTAAATACTTCCAAGGGGAATCTTGAGTGCTGATTTTTATGGTCACAAAATCTAAAACATGTATAAACATAAATGAGGGCTTATACATGAATGAGGTTACCATTATTTTACAAACCCATTATGGTTATGTATTATTCATGAACAACTAGGTCATAAGTTTCATAGACAAATGATGACATCATTTGTCTAACATGCATGTTATATAAGAAAATTTAATGCCAGAACACTAGGAGAACATACTGCATAGTAAAGAAAAAGATATAAGGGAAATTAACTTTTTATTATTGATAGATAAGGGAATGTATTATTTGTGTGACTAAAGAACACAAAGGATGATTTTAACAAGGAAATGTATTTTAAAAATAAAGGGTCAAATATTCTGACAATGGTCATAAATGAGAAAAACCCTTCTATAGAAATTTTGTGTGCGAGGAATTGTTAAAATTTTTCATAAAGGGGGATTTATGATATCATGCTACGCATTTTTATGTCTTGCAATGAATTAATTATACGATTAATTTTTAATTCATGTTGTTAAGACACATAGTGGCTTTTATTTAAGGACATTAGCTTTGAAAAATAGATCATGTGTCTCCAATTTCTTGATAATTTGTTTGGAAACATACTACAATGTTCATGTCTGGAAAGGATGAACATTAAACTATGATTTAATAATTTCTAGGTCTAAATAATTATATGGGAAAAGGGATAAAGGATTTAGAAGAAGTATTTTTTAGGAACTAAATTACCATTATTTGAAAAACCCGTTACGACGGTTTTGTTATGTAGGTCCGGCTAGGGAATATGAGGCATAGCCAAACAATGGAATAATTTGACTGAAAGGACTTTCATGTAGGAAAAATTTATGCAAGGCCACCGGGGGAATGTACTAAGTTGTCAGAAAAAAGATATCGCAAAAAATTGAGCATTTATTGCTCAAAGATGAAGAATGTTTGTGGATATTATGATTTCAAATAGCCAAGAGTTCAGTTTTGGGAGGGAGGTACCAAAATACAGAAAGAGTATTTACAATGATGATTTCCTAGGAATTAAAGGTATATGATTTCTAAAAATGTCTAACCCAAATGTAGGTAGTATGTCATATGTAGTTTTAGGTCATATAGATAGGACCATGATATAATAGAAATAGTAGATGATAGGTAGTCAAATGATCCACAGTTATTTTAATATGATTTGAATACGTGGATAGGAAAATTTGTAAAACGTGTTCTGGAAGACATTTAGATTGATAGAAGTGTAATGGGATGAATATAAATGGATGACTAATTTATGATACAGATTCTTGTATTTTTTCATCAAATTTGAAGGGGATAAAAGACACATTAACCAATAAAAAAGTAACCATTATTTTCACACTCGTTAGGAGGATTTATTATGGAGGGCCAACTAAGGATTATATAGGATATCCCAATATTGGAATCTTTTGACTAACATTCTCATTATGTAGGAATATTTTTCAGTGCCACATAGGGGAACATATTCTATAGTTAGGTAAAAGGGTTCTCACATATTATAAACTCTGCCAATAAATTGTAATAAATTTTATGAAGATAAAAATGTATTCAAGATTAGGAGAGTGATATATGAAAGAAGGTAATGGTAAATACACATTAGAAATATAGGAATCGATATTTTGTATGAGTTTAGAGTCCCATACATAGATCTGAATCATATGTAAAATGTGTACATTTCTTGTTTCTTTTGAGGTAACTCTAAGGAGATGACCCAAAATGAAGACACCCGTATAAATTGTTAATTATACGTGAAAGTCCAAAAAAATTATCTTTTTTTGGGACTAGAAACTAAGGCCCTGTTTTCACTACATATATCAATGGGATGAGAATCAATCTACATGAATATCATTGGGTACATTGAATGTTAATTTTGTGTAGCAAGGATATGAAGTAATTTTGAACGAAAAGATGAATATTGAAACTAGACCGGGTAATTGAACACAAGTGTCACTACATATCTCATATGGATGAGAATCAAGCCACAAGTAGTTCTTAAAACATTACTAAGGAAATTTTAACTCATATGAATAGGGAATAAATATATTTATTTTATCATGGTTGGTCCCATTATTGGACATCTAGGAATCTCAACAAATCCCATTGAAAAGACAATTATTCCAAACATAGTTCTTGAAACAATAATTTCTCACACCAAATGAGTTTTATGAGAGAGATGGGAGCTTAAACACATTCAAGAATAATTGATTAATTTATGAAAGAAAATGGTATGAAGATCAAACCATGTATCTTGAAAGAATAATCTATATAGACATAGTTCATATACATGAGGAGAAAGGGGAACTAAAACTTTATTGGTGTAGCAGCTAGGTCCATGATTGGAGATCTAGGTGTCTCTACGTCTTCCATTAGAATGAGAATCATTCCACACATAATTATTTAAATGAGGTATCTATGATGATCTAATTCAAAGATATGGATATATATAACTCATGTGACACTAAAGAGCAGCAATGGTGTCAATGATTCTTGTGCATGGAATGTTTTAACATCAAATAAAGAAGATGTTAACCAATTATTTTAATGTCATGTAGTGGTGACAAATAATGTCATGTTGTTTAACATGGAGTGAAAATAACCAACGATGCTACACATTTTATGTTGTGCAACATGGACTCATATAGATGTTATGTATTGTAATTTCATGAAACTAGTAATTTGTGCTATATAGTTTAGAATCATGCTACAAGTAAATTTTATTATGAAATTAAACAAAGTAAATCTTCAATAATCATGCATTATTTTGAGTTTTAATAAGTTCTCATCCTTTGAGATTAGTTAATAAGCTCAATTAGAGTATACCTTATGTAAATACTAAGGCCATTCCCACTTTGGCTCCGTTTTGGAGGTTTCTTTCCTAGTATCATTGTAGTCTGGAGTACTAATACAAATAATCCATGAAAAAATGAATGGAGAAAATATTTTTTGTTAAATGATCATGTTATTCTCTTCTAATATACATTGAAATAATTCAATGTATACAATCTCTTTTCATCTAATAATTCCAGCTTCTCAAATTTATTCTAAGACTGTTTATCCATAGATAACTGATCACATATTTCAACTGTGAGTGAAGGAAATGGTAAATCAGTTAGAAAAACTACTTTTGTTCTGTAGACCAGTTAATATGGATTTTATTAAGTGTTAGTATGTGTAGTATTCCAATATGCCCATAAAGCAAGAAATGGGTTTTTAGGCCAAGATTTCAAATCATTATCTACAATATTATATACTATATTTGATTAAGTTTTATTGAAAGCCTTTATATGTCCTTGGCTGCCACATGATAGCAAGATGAATGGTTGGATTTTATATTATGCTTCAGATATACCATATTTAACCAAACAGAATAGAAATTGGTATTATTATCTATCAATATAGGATGAGGGACACCAAATTTTGTAATGATATCAACTTTTTAAAAGCTATCAATTTTCTTTTCTCCGATTTCTTTGGGAGGTATTGCCTCAGCCTATTTGGAGGAGAACTCAGAAGAAGTAAAAATATTTTAAAGCTTCATAGCCGTTAATGGAAGATAAGATCCTACTACATCATTCCCACTGTGGGAAATGGATAGGCGTATTTAGCTGTATATAGAAACCCCAGGGGTTGATGAATAAAGTTTGAATGCACTTGGAAGGGGGGGACATTTTTTTGGAGAAATCATTATAATATTAAATCATTGAAGGTTAGAAGAACCCAACCCCTCAGATTTAATTAGAAGTCCTATTCATAGATTAGTGAGAACCACAAGCTATTACAAGCACTTATTTCATGACAATTTTTATTTCTTCTCCATCAATACATCTAAATATGAAACCATCAAATCCTTATTTTTAGAGGATATTCTGGTGATCTGGGCTATCATAGAGAGTGAAATTGGACTCTCATCATTAGAATTTTTTTTACAACTTCATCTGGTGGATGTATTCCATTTTGAATGTATTCTATGAAAGTTTTCATCCATCCCATAATATGACCATACACCTAAAAAATAAAGTTTATTTCATTATTTTTCTCCATTATAGTTTGAAAAAAAGGTCAAAACACATGACGATGAAAAAAACTGATGATTTTATCATTCGGATTTGGATCTTATAGGGTTTTGCTGCATTAGACAATGCATCGACTCCGGCATTTTGTGATCTTGAGTCATATAAAAATCTTGGTTCAGATGGAAATTCATCCATTAACCCTCTGAAATAATACCAAAATGGGATTAACTATTCTTTTCTGATAGCATTATACTCATTAATCTATTTTATTACCAAGTTTAAATCACATTTTTATTTTAGTTTGTTTACTTTTACATGGAGTGCCAATTAGAGTCCAACAATGATAGCTTGATTTTCTACCTCATTGTTGGAACCACATTATATCAACTGGAAGGAATATGATAACACACCATTTTCTTTAGGGATATGTATAATTCCTAACTAAACATTATTATGTTTAGGGTTTTTCATTCTCTTCCCCATTGTACTTCTGGAAGCACCATCGAGGAATATTACAATGTATGGGTATTTTCTGGAATAAATTAAATTTCTTCATCAATAATTTCAATATTTAATGTTGTATCTTCTATATAGGTTTGTTAACAAGGAAGCCATCCAAGGGTTTTCCTTCAATTCCTTTATAAGGAAAAAACTAGATATCAAACTTTTTCAAAATAACTTTCTATCACTCCAAACTTATTGTAATAATAGGACGAGTGAAGAAAAATTTTATAGGGTTATTGTGAGATACCAAGTGAACCTCGTGATGTTTTGGGTAGTTCCTCAACTTCTAAACTACATAGATTAATGCAGGAAGCACTTCTCGATACTTGAATATCAAGTCTCTGTTTCAAGCGTAGTTGGACTGGGATAATAAATGAAATTTTGATTCTTAACATAATTATCTGGTGAAATAAAGTCACCCAGTGATCACTGTACACATGTCACATAGAGAAGAAGTATATTTACATCAATAGGGGGCATAAATACTGGAGGAATAAAGTGATATCTCTTCAGGGTATCAAATTCTTCTTTACAGTATTTGTTCCACTGATATGTAACTCCCTTATTCATTAATTTGGTAAAAGGTAAACATTTTTCTACCAAATTTGTGATGAAGTAGTGAATATAGGCCACGTTTCCTTTAATTCATCTTAATTTATTCAAATATTAAGGAGGTGACATGATAAGGATTTATTTTTTTCTCAGTATCAACTTCGATGTCATGATGTTATAAAATGAAGATGAGGAATTTTTCTAAGGTTATCCTCAAAGCACAAGGGATTAATTTACAAAATATGTTGCCAAAGTTTACTGAATATGGTATATAGACAAGTCAAGTGAACAGAATGTTTTCTAGATTTAACCAACAGATCATCCACATAACATTCAAAAAAATTTCCAAAGAAGGGATTGATGGTATGGTTCATGGAACATTGAAACATTTCACATTAATTAATTAAGCCAAAGGGAATTACCATATATAAAAAAACCCAATTATTGGGTATTAAAGATGTAGACTCCTCATCGTATAAGGCTATTCCGAAATGATTATACCCAGAGTATCTATCCCTGAAAGAGAAAGCTTCACTGTCGACTGTTGCGTCATTCAAAAGTTATGTTACTTAAACTGTAAAGTCATATTTAGTATAATTCTGATTAAGATCGTTATAATCAATGCAATCATTGATTTTCACATTCTTATTTTTAGTAAGACAATGTTGGCCAGCCAATTGGAATATTGAACATCCCAAAAAAATATAGCTTTGATATGTTTGTTCAATTCATCTTAAAATTTAGAGGCATGAGTTTGGTGTGTTCTTCATGCAGTTTTCATAAATCCTTGATGAGATTCTAGAAAACCCAAATGATGAGTTTCTACATCAGAATTAAGTCTTGTAATTTCTACATTGTTCCAAGAAAATATATATCGTTTTCACATTATAAATGATGTATATGTCACTGGATCTTCTGAAGTCATGGACACATTGATTAGAGTAGGGTGTGGACATTTTTATGTGCCTAGATTTATTTCTATGAGATCATCCACAATTTTGGAGATGCCTTCCCCAAATTCTAGAGGATCAACCATGAGATCTTCTTATTACTCTTCCTTTCATGTCACCTTTTCATTTTCTTTTTGTAGATTATGTGATGATGAAAAAAATTCATTGATAGGGGAGGAGTCAATATTTGAACATACCAAAGAAGAGGAAATCATTTTTACCCTACTATTGATGAAGGGTCTTCCTAGAGAATTTAAAATAATATGATGGGTTGGGAATCAACATTATTTTATTCCATTATTACTAAAATGACTTCTTCTATCCCTGTTGATGAATCAAATACTTATTGATGTTCTGTAGATAAATTTAAAACATCTCAATTATGATTTATCTATCAAAAAATTCTTCCATGCTATACGACATGATTTCCATAATTGAAATTATGGAAGTCACTAGATGAGTTCTTGGATTTTGTTCTATTCATTAAATTTCATTGATAAGAAACACTTAATATACACTCAAATGTTTTAATTGGTTATCTGGGATTTTTTCTAGGAAATTTGGAGCATTGATTCTTGTTACATATTTTTATAGACCTCATTCTCATTGTGTGATATAATCTTTCCTTAATGTAATGATATTCACATGTTTTGAACTGATCCAAGTCACTATAAAATTTTCCAATCTTACAATTTAATCATTGCATTAGGCATTAGTTATATGACGAAGGAATGGATGCATGTTGATTTATCCAAGACCTTCTAATCCTAATATTGAAGGTTGTATCATGAAAAACCTCTGTAAAATATGAATTAGATACATGATCCCTAAAAATAGTTCTAGGTGTAATCTCTCTTAGAGGTTATTTTTCATTCTTTTCATAACCTTGAAACATCAATGGGGAATGAGATAAGTCAGATTCAATGAGACCCAATAGATGAAGTGTACGGACTGTAATGAAGTTGAATGTTGAGCCATTATCAATGAAGGCTTGTCAGATGTATGTATCATTAACCCTACCAGATAGATAATAGGGCCATATGTGTCCATATACAACACCATCATAGTCTTCATTCATGAAAGATATAAAAACATGACATTCTGTAGGATCAATCTCTATACAGTATGCCTCAGCATCAACAACTTCAGTTTCAAACTCTTGAGGAATTGAGAAAGGAGCAATAAGTGATTCTTGGAGATCCTTTGACATATTGAAATCATCTAGGATTGAAAACTTGGTCAGTACATGGGAAAACTATTTAAAAACATCATATTTTTGGTCAAAATGTCTTCATTTGCAAATATGGAATTGTAGTTTTGCAGGTGCCTTAGATGTTGATGTGCCTAATGAAGATGTTCCAGGTTTTGCGGAAGAAGTTGTAAATATTTATTCTCTTGGTATATTAGACTAATTAGTTCTATCTATTATCAGAGAGAATGATGGTGTAACCTTTAATAGGTCCACCAAGATAATCATGTTATAGTCGATCCTGCCATGTGTGGGAGAATTTACATGTTCTTGCTGGACCCACTAAAGGGCTCTCCCACAAGATTCTACCACATAAACGGTTTGACTAGGGAAATAGTTAAAATAATGTTTTTATGAAAATCCAAGTCTTCCCCGGTATCATCATCCTTGGCATCATCTGCTAATTCCCCAATTAGTTGTGTAGAATTAAGGTTCATCATAACCAGAATCATCATTTCCATAAGATTCCGTTAAGAGGATGACGTTAACAAAAGAAAAGATCAACTCTTCATCTGAGGAATATTCTATTTGAAAAATTTAGTTATTTATGTTTCATTTGGCGGGGTGATTCTCATGCTTTTGAGATGAATGGAATAAAATCTTACAATGTCTAGGAAAAATTTCTCTTTGACAGGATCTCGTCTTCCTCTAACATCTCTTTATCTTTTTGATCTTGTCACTTCTTTGAGGATTGACCTTTGGATGAATGACATTTTGATGAAGAAGTCTTTGCTATAGCCAATTTCATATAAGACACATTCGGTTATTTCAATTTTTTTCATAAAATGGAATCATTTTAGTTGACCATTTTCATAACCATACAATCATCATACTTCTGTGCATTTTTTTCTTTTGACTTTCTGGCATATTCTTCTTTTCTCGGGATCATTAGTTGTAAAACATGGTACATGGGCTAATGAAATGTTTATTTTTAGTTTCCCATAGTCTAAATTTATTTTGGAGGTATTTGAAAACAAAACACTCTAGTATGGGATTCCAAAAAAATTTATAAAAGGAGAAATATTTTGGGAGATATTCATATACTTCATTATGGTGTTTCTTCAGGCTTGGAAATTAAACTATATTATTTTCCAAATATGAAATGAAGTAACAGGGAACCGGTTCATTCCAAAAATAGTTAACATTGTTCTTAAACTCTTCAAACTGTCTCCACTTGGGATCTTTTTGGTCATCTTGACAAGGAGGTCATTACTACCGATTCTCAAGGGGTGTATCCCTTGGTTATGATGAATGTTTTGAATTAGAAACAGGTACATGTTCTGGTTTGAGTGTGACTATAAAAGCCTATGATTTTACAATTATTCTTCATAGTGCTAATTCAATAATGGAATATTTAACTTTAGATTCCACAACTGAATCCTCTACATGTTGTGTTATTGAAGAAAGGTCTTGAAACCCACCTTTGAATTTCAATGGTACTAGTGGTGTGAATAACTCATCATGAAAATATTTCAATCAAATTGGTAGAAACTCGTCTTGAGGGAGTGGTAGAATTAAGAAATATGTTAATCCTCTCCAACAATCAATGAAATCTGAAACTATTTAATTCTCCCTTTGTTATAAATTTGTATGATTAAAAACTATTTTCTTTGGTAGCATTGAGATAAATTGTAGAAGGAAATTCTGATGGAGTTCTTCCCATCCTATAATTGATCATCACTGCAAACAAGTATTATAGATAATGGTTTCCCTTGTAATTATTTAACAAAAAATTTGAGCTTTACTACTTATTGTTGTTGACGGGTCCACATCATAGGATCACAATGAGAAATGAAATGCATTATGTAATGAAACGGATCTCTAGAAACATTAATGATTGGAAATGTGGAATTCAATTAATTTGGTGGGGGGCGGGGGAATTGGATCTACCCATTCAGGATAATATTTATTTTCTTGTTGAACTGGTGTACTCCATTCTTCCATAGCTTCGAATCATGTTGTTAATAAATCAATTTTATTCATAAGAATTTGGGGAATATCTAGATGAGCAGGGACCTATATAGGTACAAAAACCAGATCATGAATTATAGCGATGACATAAAAAACAACTATTTGTGGTGTTGCTCGTATTTGTATTGGATACCCATGGGGACATGAATATAAGGATGTTTTTTAATCATATCCTAGCCATGAATCCAATTAAGGGATTTCATTATCCTCGTATATATTTGCAACAAACCCTTTTTTCTATATATTTCCTACATGATGTGAATGTCGAAGATATTCTAGGGTCCATGTCTGGTAGAAATGTTGCTTCAAGGTAACTCTATGTTAAGTAATTTGAACTCTTTTATCTCATCTCTTTACTGGGAAAATATTTCTTCAAACGAAAGATATTGACCCTCTCCAATGGAAAAGGGAGACATGATATAACTTTTAACATTCCCCTTGTTAGACGCCTTTCTAAGGTGTGTGAGTTGGTTACTTGAAGAAATACCTAGATACTGGGTAAGCCTCTGATTTTAGGCATACAACCCTCCTTCATTTGCTTCTGTGTGTACCGTGTTATGAATATGATATTAATACTCTGACTCCCCTGAACTAGAATCATTTTCTGATGGATCTTCCATAATGATATTAATGACATTAAATGAATCATAATGTATTGACAGCATTCTATCAGTATCATTTTCTTATTGTATCCTTTTATGTCCTCCATGATACATTGTTCTCTTATATGTAGATTTTCTGGGAACAATTTGACAGAAAGTAACCTGAAGGGAATCCTTGGATTGCTCAGTTATCTGTTCAATTTTTGGATTCTTACAAAATCTTGAGAAACCTAACTACTATTGAGGAGGGGATTGTAGATGTGAAAAATCCCTCAAGCATGCGGTTTGGGGTGTTCATATTCTTCTTCATCTTCAAATATTATAATTCTTCTTGTTGAATTCAAAGGTTGAGTTTTACAATCCCACATCCCTATAGGCTAGTGTGGCTCTTCAACTGCTATGGATAAGATTATCACAACTGCTCTTCTGATTTTGAAAATTATTGTCTAAACATTGGTTGGGTGCACTACTGAAAATCCCTTAAATCACCTGTTTTGGTAGAAAATTGTGCTATTTTAAAATATTTCCCAATATTATGGCTGAAATAATTTATGAGGGAGTCCTGCATAATGATCCCAAATGTTTGATGAAAAAATAATCTCAACAGCTTGCTCTGTTTGGGCCTGACTTTGATGAGAACTAGTCGAGGCATTTTCTTGACCATATCATTTATTACATACAAAATCTGTTGATTTTAGCTGGTCATGGGAAAAAATTCATGAGACCTCTTTTGGAAGGATTTTCTAATTTTAGAGTGCAGTGAAATGAAATGATCCGTGTGACCCCATCCTTTGATACCAACACCAAACGGGGTATTAGTAATTAACTGGTGTATCATTTTTAATGCATCGAGACATGCCTGTTAAAGAGTTTCATGCTTCTTCTCAACCATTGGATGTCGGGAAACTAAGAGATATTCATAGTAAATATGGTGTTTTTACCCTTCTATTACATTTATGCGACATTGATACTCATCATATGATAATAAATTGTCTTTCATATGACAATGAATTTTCCAAATATTGAGGAGGATACCCTGAATGCAGTCTTCTTACATTAATTATGAAAAGTTGTATTTGGAGGTTATCAAAGGCCTAAACATGACTGGTATTTCAACTTTATCCAATTGTTTTATTTTATTAAACACATCATAATCATCTTTTGATATAGTTTTCTCAACATGGTCATTCCAGAGTGAATGATTCTCGATTGTTTTATTACAAATAATAGAATCGTTTTTTTTCTATTATATTAGAAGAAAAATAAACCAAAGGAGGATTGGTGGATGATCGATTCCATCGGATTTATTCTGGTTGAGAAATTATTTCACCAGTTATTAATAAGGACACAAACATGATTGGCCTTATTTTGGAATGTTCCTTGAGATAAGAAGTCATTCTCATTACTACATTTTCAATTAGAGAATTTTCATGACAACGTTAAACACTACTGCATAGAGAATGTTATTAGAGAATTCCATTATGGGGAGGACCACCATGGTGTATAATATAAAGGGACAAATTCTTTTTTCTCCTTATTCTTTTGGCTACATAGAGGGTGGTCGTGGATCTCATCTATAGATAGATTATCTTGATTGAAATTTTTTTAATGAAGAAATCCTTCATGATGAAGTGTTCAACGAGGAATATTATAATCACTACTACTAATCCCATAATATTTTAATGGGAGAGTAATATCTGGAGTGGAAAAAAAATTCCCAAGGAAACATGAACTCTAGCATTAAGACGATCCGGATTGCAGTTTGGATCATGATTTTCTAACTTTGTTTGGTGAGACTTCTTTTTAGATGCCCTTTTACCTATTGATGGGTCCAGTTGCTGGGAGAAGTGGTTATCATGGGAAGGTGTTTGTTTCTTTCTTGGAGTGGTCATCAGAATAAGACAATTATCTCAAATTATAAAGGTGGTATGTTCTAGATCGAGTTGTCTGTATGATATGGGATATTATTCCCTATAACCCTCCTGGACTGAAACAGATGTGTGTATCTACTTCAGAATGGTAGGCCAATGTGTTACCCCAGTTGTGGGGATAGTGTTATGTGTCCGTTCTCCTTGTACTGTTGAATACGATATTTTGATGTTCTGATATGCTTCTAGAATACAGGTATGGAATTATGTCTTTCATTTCACTATTGTTATAATGTGTATGGTGACATCAGAAACTAAAAAGAGAATATACATCTATTCTGTATCTTGAGTAGGTGTATATGTCTGATCTTGTCCTCCCTTTTGTATTATTATATACTGATCATAATCATCTATGGTGGAAAAGAGTTGAGTCTGCCCAATATTTGTCATCAGATATTTCCAACTAACTTCTCTTGGTGATGCCAAACAAGACTGCTGGTTGGATTGATAGATATGGGTAGGTGTATGTTACTACTTGTTGTTTTCTACCAAACATGATCGAGATACATCTTCCAATGCTGACAAATGAGATTGTTGGATGAATTGGCGAGTGTAGGTAGGTGTATGTTCCTGCTTACCAGATGTCACCATATAAGATTTGTGGAATTCCTTGAATGTTTCCAGATGAGCCTTCTGACCAGTTGGTAGTTTGTTTGCAGATGTATGTGTCTTCTCATGGTAGTCCACTACATTTAAATGAAGGGATTGATTTGGCTCTTCTAAAAGAGTCAGATGGCTGACAAAATTAGGACAGAAATGTGTATGTGCCAGTTCGTTGTTTTCCACCATGTTATATTGATGGACTTATCTAGAGGGGGAAGAAATAATAACCCGATCCTTGTTGGCCAAACTTTTTCTCTGTCTATTCATCTTGTGATCCCAGGTCTTAGGGACCGAAACTAAACTATAGAAGGCAATATCACTATCATGTTGGGGGTTCACTACCGCATGATTTTTCTTGCAGCAATTGTTGGTGGGAGCACTCTAGAAGTAACCCTACATCATGTAGGTGAGCCCATCAGTGACCTATTGATCAACCAGCCTATAGTATGGGAGGTACTAGTTATTGATTTCTAGGGGTAATTACCCTAATAGGTTGATGATGGTGGATGTAACCATCAGTTTCTTGATCATTGTCCATCGCTAACCAGGTGTTTGAGGGTTTTTATAAACATGGAGATCATGTCAAGAAGCCTTGTGGGTTATTATTGTACTGAGTTGATGATATTAATGTACCATTAAATTTTAGACCTAGCATTAAAGTCACTGATTTTGTGATGATGTCCTTCCATCATATGAGGATCCAGCAAGAGTAGTGCTTGGGGTATTCTTGGGTGAAAACATGAAGGAATCCATTTTGAGTGAAATGAGTTCTATGAAAACATGATAAATAATGAACTCCATCAAAGAAACATCTTTTATATTGACACGAGTGTGATTTATTCCTTTGTCTATCATTCCTTTATCAATTTATTGGGGTCTGATATATGGGTTACAATATTCACTTGAATAAGGATTCACATTGGGTTCATCATTTTATTTGTGTCTCCCTTGGAATGTGTGTTTGGGTTAGGAATCACTAAATCTAGGTGGTTCCCATTTGATTTATTTATGGAACTAGAAACTTCCAATAGATCTTTATCCAAGGGGACATGATTTCCAAATGAATTTGGTCATTAGTTTTGAGAACAAGATACTTAAGAACATACATTGGTCGAGATGATGGGAGGTTGTACTCATTACAACATTTTGGGATAAATTATTGCCTAATTCGGGACTCTATTATAAATTAAATATGTTTCATGAGAATACCTATTAATTTTCCAAGTATAAATTATGTTTCTCTTGAAAGTTTCAATAAATTATTATCATGTGTGAAATTTATAATCATCCTTTTTTTATTCTATAATCTTTATTAATGGAGAAATACGTCTGTATTCAATGTTCTATATCAATGGTATCCTATCATATACTATTCAAATATTATTTAACAAATTTTTATGATAATAATGGGTTTTAAGAAACTCATAGGGGGACTCTAGAATGTATTTTCATCTTGGGAGATGAAATATTGTTTTGATGGTTGGATCATACCCATAAATGGGCTACCTACGTATCCTTGTGAATGGAATCAGAACCCTTGTAGTTCAGTTCCACTTAATTGGACACATCATTCCTTTTAATTCCATGTGATAAATACCTAGACATATAGTTTCAGGACATGTGGAAAGGATATATAAATGGAAGTTGCATAGTCAATGATTAGTGTGTGTTTAGCCTAACAAGCCCAAGGAATATGGAAAAGAAATGAGTTTCAAAGTTAGATTAGACCATGTTGGGAATATTTCCTAGAAAGAACATGGTTGATTTGATGTTTTGGGGTTGATACTCTAGGACTCTTACTAAGTGTCCCGCATGGGTGGTAATTAATGTATACATCATTTGATGAGTCTCATAAGAGAGTGCAGTACTTTAATGAAGATGATTTTGTTCTTATTTCCTGAAAATGATAGGGTTTTATGGATGAAATGAGATGGATCTCAGGCCTTGGGAAGGATTCTAATATATTCCAATTTTGATGGTAATCAATGTTTCGATAGTTCATTCATGTTATATCATATCTATGTTGTAATCATCATAGTTTTTAAGACCATGTGATTCATATTCGGTGTAGGAAACTAGAGGAAATGAATGATTCAACAAACCACACACTCATTTTTTTGCCTTCGCTGGTGGAAGAAGATGAGGCTATGACGATAAGGGTGGACGATGTTGAGGCAATGAAATTTTACTCTATTCACTTTACATTAGACAAGGGTCCAATTTATGGAAGAATAAAATGTGTGGGATTTTGAGAGGATAAAGAATACCACCACCTACATGAATGGTTAGGGACTTACACTAGGATGGTTTCCCTAAAATAAGTCCTATTAGGGAAGGAAGACTTCTCCTTTATTTAAAAGGAATAGTAGGTGTGAACTGAAAATTTCCTACTTGATACTAGAAGTTCTAGGATTTGGAGATGAGAAGGGAAGGTCATGACCCAAACCCCAATCCTTTAAACCAAGAACTCCCCAAAAATATTCCCAGGAGAAAGGTCCATGTGACTATAGAAATACAAACCCATAGATTCTCGATGAATCATAACATCAATGAAAAAAAATGTAGGAATCTTATAACTAGGGATATAAAAACCCAAATAATAGACACAAATATGTTCCCTTCTTAATAGTTTGATATGTTAGGAGGTTTTTGTGTAGTTTTCAACATAATACATTTTAGACGTGGTATCCAGTGAAGAATGAGACTTTCCATGAATGAATTTAATGAAGGCTTGATGAAAGGATTTTATAGGATGAAGGGATAAGGTGAATCAATGAAGGGATCCCATGTAGGTATATGAAACATAGGTATATTCTCACAATTAGGCATGGGAAACCTTATGTTCATTTATGTGATGAACAAACTGGATGCTAATGCTTATGTGAGAATTGAATCATGCCTTTAAGAGTATTCAGAGATATTCCGAAAGTGGGGTGCTCAGTTCCCTTGACAGGAATGGTTGGAACACAAGTGTTTCTGATTTATGGTGGTTGGGTTCGTTAGGCGCACAAGTGTTATTGATTTCATACACTAATGGGTCTTATGTCAAAGGATCCTCTTTTAATTCCTCCGCTCTAGTTGTCAAAAAACTACCTTGATGGTTTCAGAAGTCTTGACCGAAGCACTAGGGAGATTAGAGGAGAAATTAGGCTTCAAGGGGAATCTTATATCCAAATGAAGGCCCCAAGGGTTTATTTTTAGGTAAATAAGAGACATTTAAAAAATAGTGATTGGGTGCACAAGTGGAATGCACACCAGAAATGTGGCTCACATATAACTTTCGCTCCGAATGAGTCTTGTCTTCACTGGGGCGATAAAAATTGTAAGACTATGAAAATATTGATTTTATTGATGTATTTTCTCCTGTTTTTTCTAACTCATTTACATTTGTCAATTTTTATTACAATGATGGAACAAAGTTTCAAAACCATTAAAATAAAAAAATAGGAGAAGATTATTCAATATGTATAAATCCTCATGTGGTAATGTCCCAACATTCATCTGAAGATTAAATTAAACATCACATAAAGGGTTAACATTATAACCATTTTGAATGATGAAATTACAAAACATTATACAGAATAAAACTAAATCAGCATTACATTTATCACCCATATATACTAATGTAACTATTTATTGTCGCATTCTAAAAATATGAATACCCTCATAATATATTCTCTTAAAACATGGTTATAACATAAATTAAAATAAATACTTTTGGAAGTCATGTATGCATAATTATTCCAAATATTAATGGATACGTTCCATATATCCATAGAGTTTTATGCCTCATCTTTGATAACATAGACAACTTTTTCAACAAATTGGTAATCAGATCTAGGACACTCAGTGCTATGTTATTTACATTATCCAAACCAATCATCTAATTATCCAAGGTGATCAATTTTCACAACATCCTGATCACATTAAGGGTTACCTTACATTAATAAATATATCACTTTACAAATTTTTCATCACCACTCAACATATCCCTTTAAATCCTTAATTTAAACTTATAATAAAAAAATAATATATTTCAATATTAATATAACACAGTCTTTGAGTTCTAGAAAATAAGTACATCATTCATCTAACATTATTGTTAAATCATTACCCATGATTTATCAAATTAGTCTATAATACCTAATTCCTATTATATGAAATATAAATCATGTCTTAAGCTTACTCAACCTCAATGTATTCATGATTCTTTTGTTTAATCTAAATAATACTAGAAAAACATCATATACCTCTAACATGTCATTTCCAGTCTATTTATCTTCACATGTATAACTCATACTAATACAACATTCCAGATTCTCATTATTATATTTTCACTTGGTAAATATATTTTCATTATTCCCATAATATCCACATAAAAAAAATCAATTTCAACCATATTCATTCATGTTTTCTCTTTTTACTAAAAAAAGAAAGAATATGGTGATAAAAATATATCATAGAAGTGAAGACCATAACAATGAAAAATTAGATATAAGATTTCTAAATCAAGATAGCTTCCTTAATATATTTATAAGGGCACATACTTAAAAAATTTAATAATATTGAGTTAAATCATGAATTAAAATTTAGGATTGTCATAGGTTTATAGTTTTAGGGAATTAGGACATAACTATTAAAAAAACTAAAATATTATAATGTAGACACTTCTACTCACTATCATTTTTCCAAAAAATGAAACTGTTTGAAATTAAAAATGATTTCTTTTTATTGTTAAAAATGATGTTATCCTTCCTTTTGAAATATAAATTTCCCTTACCAATCCTCAATCCTTATAAAAACACATTAAAATCACGGGATGAGAACAAAAAGACCAGTAAGGGAAATAAGATAAAGAATAAAAATTTTATTCCAATAATAATAAAAATTCTATGAAATCATACTTTTCACCCATAAATCATCTCCTATTTAATGTACATCATGAATTCATAATATCTAAGAATAACTACTTAGAAATCAAAAATTATAAAGGTATCTAATAGAATCCATATCATGCATACATCGTTTATGTCACAAATATATCAAGAGTAACCTTTATGTTTATGTTTGAATACCCATCGTAGTATATTCCCTAAATATCCTAGGAGAAACCTTACTGTTTAACTCCATCCAATTTCCCAATAAATTGGAGAGTTAACACGGGATCACCCTCCTTAGTTTATGATGAAACCACCCATATACATAAGTAGTTCCCAGGAACCAAAAAATTATCATAACACAGAAAACATGCATAAATTTTTTTCCAATTTGTAATCAAAATATATCAAATCAAGATATTGGAACAAAAAAATCCATTCTAAAATAAATTCAAAACCGAAATAAATGGAATGTTAATATGGTATTTATTTTTCATTAATAACATAAGGGCTTACAGAATAATCCAAATATCAAATAATGGCTTTGGTGGAGGAAAGGTCGTTGTCACTACATCCGTAAAAAACATTCCTTTTTTCCATTTAGTAATAATCATTTAAAAAGAATATAATTTTAGAAAAAAAATTGAATTAAATTAAACTTCAAATGGGATTATTATACATCATATAAAATAATGTAGTGCATAACGTCAAAATATGCGTCAATGAATGTAGATTTAGACAAATTCCCATATATTCAGTCTGACTCATCACGTAAAATCTTTATATTCCTTAATAATAAAAATAGTTTAATTTATACTTTCTTGAGAAGTTTTTCAACTTTACTATTCAAATTTTCTCAATTATTACCATGTTAAAAAACATAATTATTAATGTTTATATCATACATTTTATTGATATTCAGTACCTGAGTCGATAATGATATTTTCATGAAGTAAATTGTCTATGTGGGCATAAGACCGTCAACTAAAAAATTATACTAATGAAATAATAATCACATTTATTCATTAATTATATTTTTTTAAATCAAACTATTAATTATGGATATGAAAAATGAACAATTTTATTATCATGGAGATAGTAGGTCGTATGTAAGCATGAGTAATGTTATCCATTTTTCATTGATCATTATAGAAATATGGTAATTATTATTTTATCTTTACTGAATTATCATTATATTATTACCATCATAATAATCATTTAAATATACTTATATATATTATAAAAGTGATTTGGTCATTAAAAATAACTCACTTCGTTTTGTGGAAGTTATAGTTCACACGTACGTGTGAACGACATAATAGATTTTATGTACATAAGAGGTACGAACATAATTGAAATATAATTATTTTAAAATGAAAAATATTTCCTGAATATAATATGTAAATTTTTTTCAATCATTATAATATGACTTTATTGGACGTAATGAAGAATGAACTATATTGGTTTGCAAGGCGGTCGTACGCCATACACATGAATGAAATGTCCATTTCCCATTTCAGGAAATTGGATATGGATTTAAGTGATGATATTAACATAATAAAATCACATTATATATTGGATACTTGAGTTATTATCTCATATTATAATAATAAGATTTAAAGTATGTGGAAGAAGAAATAAAATAGAAACACTTAAAAAAGATATCTCTCCTTCACATGATTGCCTTCAAAGGACACCTTAAAACATCTAAGATGAGTTTTCTGCCTAAACTAAGGCCTACTGAATGTGGTGGATGATTATAGGAAGTGTTTTGGGAAGATATTTTCCAAACCAAATAGTACATGATGTTTTTGTATTTGAGAAGAGTGGGTACCTTTTTATACGAGAGGGAAGGGTAACCGTTGGAACTCGTAAAATATTAAATTAATATAAATTAATTTTTTATCCAATAGACTCAAATTTATATATTTCAAATATTGGAGGAGAATATTTCGAAATTGTCTCATATAGTAATTTTTAGATATGTATTGATTTTATTTGGAAGCATATTTTTTCGAGTCACCCTTTGTTCTTCTCTTTTAATTTTAATTGTGGTAACAACATTTTAAATAATAAGAGAATATAAGTTTTACTTATTTAAGGTCAATTTACCATAATTGGACTCTTAAAAAACTTTTAGAAATTTTAATAGTCAATTTTATTTTTAAATTATTTTATTGTTTTTAAATAATTTAATAATATTTCTTATAAAATATAAATTTTTTGAATTATTACACAATTTATTTCATTTATTTAAATAATAAAAATATATCTGACATCTAAAAAACAATTTAAAAGAATGATTAAATTTCATAGTTTTTGATAAAATTCATGTATGACATACATTATGCGAAATAATATTTATTTTAATACTTATATTATCATTTATTTGATCCATTAATTAATAAATATATTATTGCATCATCGTTCTATAATAATTAAATTTAATTATTATTCTTATAAAAATTATAAATAAATTACCAAGACATATGTAATATATTTATCTTTATAATGTTATTTTTTGTTGAATATATCCCAAGTTTAACTCTATATTAAAATAATTTAGAAAAATAAAAGTGTAACAAAAATGATTATTCATTGAATATAACATTATATATGTATTAAAGTAATCCAAGTGGACTAAATTTTCCTAAAATGACCAAATTATATTAATGGTAGGGATAAAATAATCCAATTATATTAGGACACATGTTATGTAACACCCCAAGCTTCCATGGTACAATTCTCTTTGAATAATACAGTAGCGTGTGTAGTATGCAACTTCGAGGTTCTAACACACCGCAACCAATCAAATTAGCTGTTATGAATAGTAATACTCACTTTTTGAAATTATATAAATTTTATATTTCAAAATGGACTTCATTTTTGGATTCTGAATATCGAAATTAGCCTATGATGAAATTTTTGTATTTTTCTGAGAACGTCCAATTTTCGATGAATAGTGAAAAATACTTAACAACAACTTTCTTAATCAAAATAATTTATAGTGATAAATTATAAAATTTAGTGGTTTTAATGTATTATTAGAATATATTTTTACCGTTTTATCCAATGGTGGTCATTAGAATTAATTTAACTTTGAAATTGGACATAAACAATTGTCAATCTTTTGATTTATATTGTTTCTTTAAAACACACTATTTTTCTTGATAGTGGGAATTAATTATAAAATTAATTAATGAAACTTATATGTTTGGAATTTTGTAGAATAGACATTATTTTTGAATTGATAATATCAATTATATCTTATGGTTAATGTTTGGTATTTTTCTGAAAAAACTTCAATTTTTGATGAATAGTGAAAACACAAAGTGGTAGTTAAAAAACTGATTTTTCATTTAAATGAAATTTTACCACTTCTATGAATTGAATTTCAAGAATCCAACATAATTCATTGTCATTAGGGAGTTAAATTTGGTTCAATGAGATGAAAAATATTTTTGGTGAATAGTAACTTTTAGGTTTTATTAATTGCGATTAAAGGTAATTAGTGTAATTTAAGGTAAAAATAATGTTATAATAATATGAAATCACATTTTCACTTGTCCTAAACTTATTGGATGAGTAATTTCCGACCAATAAAATCCATGGGTCAACTTGGGGACCCCATGGAGCCACTTGGGTAAGAAAATGACATTAATAACTTTTTATTTAAAGTAAAAATAAAATTGTCACAAAAATATGTTGTTTGACTAAAACAATTATTAAATGGGGTTATATTAGTTACCTTTTAGGCTATAAATATTCATTATAAATCTAAAAAGAGTTCTACATCATGGAAATTTTTTTATAATTTCTAGTCTTTAAATTAATTAATTTTTTATGACACTATGATGATGCTGCGATTACCTCAATAATTAACGATTTAAATAAAATGAAAAGATAATGTAAAATATAAGACATAAACTTGTCAAAAACTTATTGGATGAGTATATTTCGAACCCTTATCAAATGATCCTCTAAATATAAAATTTTGGGACCTTTAAAATCCGAAACTCATTTTATAATAATGTAATATTTCATGACTTTCCAAGAGTGCCCCTCCTCTCCTCTTATAAAAGGCCCCCACCTCTATCGCCTTATTCACACCTTAAAGAAATTTGGTATGGCAAATATTATCCAAAATACTCTCTCAACATCCCTCTCTTACTCCTAGAAGCCTCACTTTGGGCATAATTCTTCCCAAGGAAGCCTTTGGTTCATATCAAAAAGAGTTACCCGATTTTAAGGTATTGTCTTCTCTTATGTTCTTTTGTTTTATTTTGCTTCTCCAACCACGTAACTCTATTAATTCATTTATTTTGTAACAAAACCAGTATATTCAATATACTAGAGTGTTTTTATGAGAATTATTGATTTAAACTTACACACACCTTCTCTTAATGGTTAAAGAACATATTGTTTCTCTGGGTGGTGAATTACTGCCTCATGAAATGATGATTGTTCAATCTTCTTTTAACACCTTTCATGGTGGCCATTAAGATGTCACTATATGTATTTATGATATATATTATGTTTATGTTTTCTTTATGCTTTTGTATTTTTCATTTATGTCATTCCTTTTTTATTTCCATTATGGGTAAATGTGATAATTTCATTTTAAGAAGTGCGGACTACCGCCCCCTCAAAGTGATTGGAATCGTTAATGTAATATGTGGGACATGTAAATGATGGAGTAAATGATACTTTATATGATATTATACTGGAATTATAATACAATTTTAAATCATTATGATTTCATTCCATTAAATACGAAATAGAAATGAAAGTAGCGTTCATGCGTACGTACGGCTTACAGTCTCCATGAACGGTGCGTTTCATTTCTTACCTCTAAATGTTATGTAATATTATAAATGAATATATATACTGGATATATATGATATATATGATATCTACACAATTAATATAATTCTGGATTTAATGGATATTTTACCACATTAACAACTTGTAATTATAAGATTTTTATTTTTGACTCAAGTACAAAAGATCGACAAAACGACCGTTATTAACTTAAATAATTAAATAATGTTCATAACATGGTAATACATGATATAAAAGGAATAATGAGATTGAAAAGGTTCTTAATAAATTATAAATTAACTCTGGTTTATTATTCAGGAGGTTAAAGTACTATCGAGTCATGTCGGGCACGAGGTAAGGGACTTCGTCTCAATATCCTTTCATTGAGGCATATTTTATTTTATACACAACTTTCTTTTATACGGTGTATAAACCCCTTTGAAATTTACGTTTATTCAAAAGGAATCTTTTTTATACAAAATGTTTTTCTAAATGACAAAAAGGGAATGTTTTTTTGTTGTACGTATGCAGCGACAATGACTTCATTGCCACCGTGACCATTATTTGAGCTTCGGCTTCCTCTATAAGCCATAACGTTTTTTAAATGAAAAATAAATACAATGTTTTAATTTTCATTTATTATGGTATTGAAAATGGTTTTGATAATGTTTTTATTATATTAATGTGTTGTATTTATATCTTGTGATTGAAATGTGGAAATTTTATGTTTCCTTTATTCATATTTTATGTGATACAATTATGTAATGGTTTATGATATGTTTAAAACATTTCATATAAGTAATGAATTGGACATAATAAGGGATGGGTGGAGCCTGCTATAGCTCCTCGATGCATCGGTAGGTCTAATGAGACAAACTAGTGTCTTGTCACGAGGCTTTGAAAAAATCTTATTTGTAGTCTTGGCACGAGGCCTTGGCTACGTGGTTATGATAGTCTGGCATTATGCATTCCATCATTATGAAAGTGGTTGTTGATATTGTATGTGATTATTCTACTAGTAGAATATCCATGTGAATAAGTAAATGGCATGATTTCATCATATTTTTTCCATATTATGCTGAAGCTCAAGTTTAAAAGGTTTTTGTTTTAGTTATACACTACCTTAAATGTTTATGTTTATTTATGAAAGTTTCCGTTGTATTGTTATCCATACTGAGCATCTCAACTCACCCCTTTCTATGTTTTATTTTTCACAGGATGTGAATATATATTTTATGACTAACCTGTAGGGATAGTATGAAGGGGATATGGGTGTGGACTATGGAGACTATATTATTGTATTTTTTCACTTTATGATGTAATGTAACATTTTTGAATGTATCTAGTTTTTCTACGGATGCTAAACAAATCGGCCTTTCGAGACTTGATCTTTTGTGATCATGCCAATGTTACGTAAAAATGCACCGACTCTGGGTAACTGAGGTCGGGATGTTACAGTTGGTATCAGAGGTAGTTTAGTACTAACTTTGGAATCTAGATTTAGAAAAACTCTGATTAAAGCACGCATACCTAAAATGAATTTGAGGATTAGTATAGAATAACTTCCTAGAATGTTGGTATTATAGAGATTTTGTGAGTTTTCCAAGAAGTACATCCCTGTCTAGATACAAGAAGGAAGAGGCAGCTCTGGAACATATGTACCTAGGTGTAAAACCCGAAAACACCGTTTTGAGCTAAACTTGAACGAGAACTGGTGCACGACAACATGCCTTGCTGCTCTCTTGGTTATGACACTCCTGGGTGATATGCTTAGGATAATTATCATTTTCTTTAAAAACCATTATGAAGGGTTTATGAGTATATACATCCTCAAAGAAAACATTTGTATGACTATGGATTATATCCATAAACTATTTAATTTATGTCAAGTGTTTTACAAGTATATAATTATGTATTTTGATTCATAACCTGATCTAGTTTATGACATTGTTTACAAATGGCACCTAGTGGAAGGAATGGAAACTGTATCCATGCATTCACTCCATGTAGAGATTTCCCTTTTGCTCAATATAATTATAGTCGAGCAAGTGATACAACTGGTGACGATCAACTTATCACTATACTGGGACAAATCACTAAGTTTATGAATAATAACCTTACTCGTATGGAGCACTCTGATCCACAACGTGGAGGATAAATGTTAGACCGCTTCATGAGGAAACAATCACCAACATACAATGGGAGTACAAATCCGTTATTAGCTGAGAAATGGATAAATTCCTTAGAGAAAATATTCCATGCCTTGGGGAGTAGTGAAAGTAAAATGGTTATCATGGAAGTTTACAGCCTCACTGGAGATGTTGATCAATGGTGGTCATTGATTCAAAACATAAAGGAAGATGAAGAAGTATCATGTATGGAATAGAGAGAGTTCAAATAGATTTTATTTGAAAAATACTTTCCTCGTGACCATCGAGCAGATATGGAAAGGCAATTTCTGAGTCTGAGGAAAAAAGGAGGATGAGAATGTTGAAAAGTATGAGTCTAAATTTACAAGGTTAGTGAGGTATGACGCATATTATATATGTAACCCAGGAAGTAAGATAGATCATTTATTTGATGGGTTAAAACCATTTCTTCGTTGATCTTTAGTATCACAAACTTTATCAGTGTATGAAGATATAGTCTCGTGATCTATCAAGACAGAAAAGGAATTCTCTAAGTCTTACGACAACAAATTAAAGAATGAGAAGAAGTGAACGGTGGACAAGGAGACTGAAAAAGGTAAAATGGAATGAAGGATTTTCCATTATGCGATAATTGTGGGAAGAATCACCCTGGTACTTGCCTAAATGGAATGGGAGTTTGTTATAAATATGGAGGAAAAGGTCACCAGGCTCGTGATTTCAAGGGAAAGAAAGATGATATAAATGTTGAATGCTATAATTGTAGGGAAATGGGGCATTATGAAAATGAATTTTCTATGTGTCAGGGAAACTTACCTCAATAAAGGCCAAGGGATCAAGGCCAATCTTTTGTTGTTACTACAGTTGAAGTGGAATAATTAATGTATTGGTGCTTTTGGACTCAAGGATTATATTCTGGTTAGAAGAATATTGTGATATATAGAAGGATTGTACTACAGTACTTTTTATTTTCATTAAGGTTTTAATATGATTAAGGCAATCATATTTTTAGTATGTGACAATAAGAGAAGCCTTACTTTGTTTGGGGAATCTGATGTTACAATTGATTTTGGAATTCAGAAACCTTTTAGAGAAAGTCTTAATAGAGGTATTTTGGATAACTATAAAGGATGGAATGGATTAAGTTGAATTTTGGATAGTATTGTTTAATGATAAAACATTTTCTGAAGAATATTTTAGAAATATTATAATACTATAGTTTTAGGATAAGGACAACCTGTAGGTTGGGGGATAACTCGTCGCATTAGACAAAGCTGCAGGATTCGAACCCATAACCATAGTGCGATAGGCCTTTATTACCAACCACTATCCAACAGGAAGTCACTGGTTATTACAAAATAGTTTTCCTAATCTAAATGGTATGTTTTAATATTTGGAACCTTGTATGATTTTGATAAATATAATATTTTTGAGTTCTACTTTCTTTTTGAGTGAAAAATGAGTTTGTGGTAGAAATTATTTAAAGGTTGAAACTCTACTTATCATGTATATATAGATATATATATACCACTCTTTTATTCTATAAATAAATTAATTCTTACACTTTAGGAAAGGGATATTAAAAAAATATGTTATCCTAATACCTTATGTTTTGTTGAACTGATTATATTTTAAATCATCATAGATTGAAGGCTTTGAGGCCCTCAATTTTACAATTGTTTGTGACTGATGACCTCAATCACTACCTATAAATATCTGCTTTTTCCCTCCAATTGTTTTTCTCTAATTTCCACCAATGTTCTCCTAATTGAGATCATAATTTGGTGGTGACTTTTTTATTTCCCTTTCCCTCTTATTAAGTCTAAATTTTATTAACCTTATTTCTGATGTGGGTTTTCCACAAAGGTATTTTCTACTTTCAACCGCTTATTTTCGAAGAACAATTTCAAATTGCAAGGATTCAATTTATTAAAGGAGGGTAGAATGTAACACCCCAAGTTTCCATGGTACACTTCTCTTTGAATAATACAGTATCGTGTGTAGTAAGCAACTTCGAGGTTCTAACACACCGCGACCAATCAAAATAGTCGTTATGAATAGTAATACCCACTTTTTGAAATTATATAAATTTTATACTTCAAAATGGACTTCACTTTTGGATTCGGAATATCGAAATTAGCCTATGTTGATTTTTTAGTATTTTTCTGAGAACTTTCAATTTTCGATGAATAATGAAAAATACTTGAAAACAACTTTTTTAATCAAATTTATTTATAGTGATAAATTATACAATTTAGTGGTTTTAAAGTATAATCAGAATATATTTTATCTGTTTTATCCAATGGTGGTCATTATAATTAATTTCACTTTGAAATTGGACATAAACAATTGTCAATCTTTTTATTGATATTGTTTCTTAAAAACACGCTATTTGTTTTGACAGTGGGAATTAATTATAAAATTAATTTATTCAACTTATATGTTTAGAATTTTTTAAAATGGACATCATTTTTGAATTCATAAAATCAATTATATCTTAGGGTGAATTTTTAGGACTTTTCTAAAAAAACATTAATTTTTGATGAATTGTGAAACCACTAAGTGGTAGTTAAAAAACTGAATTTTCATTGAAATGAAATTTTACCACTTCTCTGAATTGAATTTCATAAATCTGACATACATCACTGCCATTAGTAATTAAAATGTGTATCAATGAGATGAAAATAAATTTTGGTGAATAGTAAATTTTACGTTTTATTAATCACGATTAAAGATAATTAGTGTAATTTAAGGTAAATATAATGTTATAATAATATGAAATTACATTTACACTTGTACTAACCTTATTCGATGAGTCATGGCCAATCAATAGAATCCATGGGTCAACTTGGGGACCCCATGGAGCCACCTGGGTAAGAAAATGACATTAATAATGTTTTATTTAAAGTAAAAATAAAATTGTCACAAACATGTGTTGTTTTACTAAAACAATTATAACATGGGGTTATATAAGTTAAATTTTCGACTATAAATATTCATTGGAAATGTAAAAAGATTTCACACATCATGGTAATATTTTTATAATCATTAGACATTAAATAAATTAAATTTTTATGACACCACGATGATGAAGCGATTACCTCATTAATTAACAATTTAAATAAAATAAAAAGATAATGTAACATATAAGACATAAACTTTTCAAAAACCTATTGGATGAGTATATTTATAACCCTTATCCCCTTATCCTAGAAATATATAATTTTTGGTCCTTTAAAATCAGAATATCATTGTATAAGAATGAAACATTTCATGACATTCCAAGAGTGCCCCTCCTCTCCTCTTATAAAAGGCCCCCACCTCTACCACCTTATTCACACATTCAATCCATTTGGATTGGAAAAATTCTGCAAAAAATACTCTCTAAACATCCCTCTATTACTATTAGAAACCTCACTTTGGGCAGAAGTCTTCCCAAGGAATCCTTTGGCTCAAATCAAAAAGAGTTACCCGATTTTAAGGTAATGTCTTCTCTTATGTTCTTTTGTTTTATTTTTCTTTTCCAACCCCTTAAACTCTTTAAATTCCTTTATATTGTAACAACACCAGTATATTAAATATACTAGGATGTTTTTTTGAGATTTATTTGATTTAAAATTACAAACAACTTCATCTAATGGTTAAATAGCATACTATTTCTATGGGTGGCGAATTACTGCGTCACGAAATGATGATTGTTCAATAATATTTTAACACCTTTCATGGTGGCCATTAAGATGTCACTATATTTATTTATTATATATATTTTGTTTATGTTTTCCTTATGATTATTTATTTTTCATTTATGGAATTCCTTTATGATTTCCATTACGGGTAAACATCATAATTTCATTTTAGGACGTGTGGACTACCGCCCCCTCAAAGTGATTTGAATCATTAATGCCATATGTGGGACGTGTAAAGGAAAGAGTAAATGATATTATATATGACATTATACTGGAATTATAATACACTTTTATATCATTATTATTTCATTACATTAAATAATAAATAGAAATGAAAGTATAGTTCATGCGTACGTACGGCATACCGTCTCCATGAACGGTGAATTTCATTTCTTACCTCTAAATGTTATGAAATATTATAAATGCATATAAATACAGGATATATATGATATATATGATATCTAAATCATGAATATAATTCTGGATATAATATATATTTTACCAAATGAAAAACTTGTAATTAGAAGAAGTTTATTTTTGACTCAAGTACCAAAGATCGACAAAACGACCGTTGTTAACTTAAATAATTACATAATGTTCATAACATGGAAATATGTGATATAAAAGGAATAATTAACTTGAAAAAGGTTCTTAAGCATGTAGAAATTAACTCTAGTTTATTATTCAGGAGGTTAAAGAATAATCGTGTCAAGTCCGACATGAGGTAAGGGACTTCGTCTCAATCACCTTTCAATGAGGCATATTTTATTTTATACACAACTTTCTTTTATATGGTGTATAAACCACTTTGACTTTTATGTTTATTCAAAATAAATCTTTTTTATATGAAGTGTTTTACAAAACTACAAAAACAGGTGGTTTTTTTTCATACGTTTGCGGCAACAACGACTTCTCCGCCGCCGTGACCATTATTTGATCTTCGGTTTCCTCTATAAGCCATAACTTTTTTTAAATGAAAAATAAATACCATGTTTTACTTTTATTTTTTTTTGGTATTGAAAATGGTTTTAATAATTTTTTTATTATATTACTGTGTTGTATTTATATCTTGTGATTGAAATGTGGAAAATTTATGTTTCCTTTATGCATGTTACATGGGATACAATTATGTTATGTTTTATGATATGTTTAAACCTTTTCATATAAGGAATGCATTGGACTTAATAATTGACGGGTGGAGCCCGCTATAGCTCCACGATGCATCGGCAGGTCTCATGAGACAAACTATTTTCTTGGCACGAGGCCTTGACAAAATCTTATTTTTAGTCTTGGCACGAGGCCTTGTCTAAGTGGTTATGATAGTCTGGAATTATGGATTCCATCATTTTGAAAATGGTTATTTATTTTTCATGTGATTATTTGACTAGTAGAATATCCATGTGAATAAGTAAATAGAATTATTTCATTATATTTTTTCCATATTATGCTGATGTTCACGTTTAAAAGGCTTTTGTTTTAGTTATACACTCCCTTAAATGTTTATGTTTATTTAAAAAAGTTTCCACTGTATTGTTATCCTTACTGAGCATATGAGCTCACCCCTTTCTATGTTTTATTTTTCCTAGGATGTGAAGAAATATTTTATTACTGACCTGCAGGGATAGTCTGAAGGGGATATGGGTGTGGACTATGGAGACTATGTTATTGTAGTTTTTCACTTTATGATGTCATGTAACATTTATGAATGTATCTATTATTTCCAAGGCTATTAAAGTAATTGGTCTTTCGAGACTTGATCTTTTGTGATCATTCTAATGTTACGTAATAATACACCAACTCTGGGTAACTGAGGTCAGGGCGTTATATGTTAGGGTAGTTTTTTGTTATTATAATAATAATTTTACCATTACTTACTAAATTTACCATTAATCGTTGTTATTATAATAATTACTAAAGTTAATATTCATAATGTTTAAAAAAAATTAAAAAATGACCTATTTATAAAATTTAAAAACTATAATTCCAAATATGGTATCAATTTTTTACAATTAAAAATATATATGTTTCAATAATTATTTTAAAATTAATCACACTTGACAAAACGATAAAACACATTTTTCAAATTTCAAACCAATGAAAAGATTGACATGTGTTTATATCTAATTTCATAATGAAATTACATGCAATGAAAAAGATTTTATTATATTATAATAGAATTATTTAATTATTCTTATAACCAATTAAATGGATAACATAACTAAGTAAGTAAATTAAATTAAAAATAGTTTTTTAATTAAAATTCAGTATATTTAAACGATTCCATAAAAAATTAATTTTTTCAGAAAAATACAAAATTATAAACCAAAGTAAATTTTGATGTCCCACACATAAAGAAAGAAGTTTATTTTATCTAATATGATATATAATAGTGAAAAAACTATATTTAAATAATATTCTCAAAAAATGCGGTAAAACTACCTTTTAAAAATATTATAGTGTTTTATGCTTAAAATTGAATTTATTCTCATTTTATGGCTCTAAAATTAATTAAAATAAAGTATCATCATTTAATAAACATGGATAACCATAAAATATATTATTCTATTCATTTATTCCAAAATATCAGACAGGTGTTAACTACCATTTGAAATAATAAAATTAATAATGTATTATTTTTTGGTATATCTCAGTCTTATGTGAAACATAATATTTCAGAGAAACCCATTTTTGTGTGTCAGGTATGATATAAAAAACCAACCCTTTTAAATTAAAATTAATATTTAATTCATATATATATATATATATTATTTATTCTGTAATTATCAGGGATGTTACACCCTTCCCCCTTTTGAAAATTGAGTCATCACAATTTTAAAAACCTATCAAATAAGTGGGGGTATTTTACCCACATAGAATTTTTGATTCCCATGTCGCCTCATCAACCATACAGTTATTCCAAAAAAACCACAACCAAATTAATTTCCATGTTTCGCAACATTTTATCTATACAGTCAAGAATTTGAACATGCTTTTTCAAATTAGAAAGGTTCTCTTCCAACTAAACTACTTATAGACTTAAAGCATGAGATGGATTAGGAATATACTTTTATAACATTGACACATGAAACAAATTATGTACCTAGGATAAAGATATAGGTAAATCCACTAGTTAGAAAACAGATCAAACTTTCTCTAGGATTTCATAAGTTCCAATGTATAGTGGACTCAGGTTCCCCTTCTTACAAAAACACATGACAATTTTACATGGTGAATATATGAGAAATTCATGATCACCTACCTCAGAAAATTATCCTTCCTCCTATTATCTATGTATCTTTTCTACCTACTCTGTTCTACCTTCATGTGTTTCTGAATCATGTGAACCTTTTTTTCTATTTCTTCTAATAATTATGTTACCATAAACTTCCTTTCACATACTTTATCAAGAAAATATGGAGTTTGACACTACTTCCACATAATGCCTCATAGGTTTCTATATGTATCCTGGAATAAAAGATTTTATTATAAATAAACTCAAACAAATGAATATGGTGGACCCAATTTCATTGGTAATTCATTGAAAGAACTTGTTACATGTACTCCAATGTAGGAATTTTTCATTATTTCTACCCATCAGATTGATGATAAAAATAGGTAATAAAATTTAATTTTGTTCCCAATGACTTCTGAAGAACTTTAAATAAGTATTAGTTGTATATGGGAAAAATCAGATATAATTGAGAGAAGAACTATATATAAATTGACTATCTAATTAAGATACAACCAAAGATGTTGATATAGAGGTAGTGTATCATGAATAGGGAGAAAATGAGTATATTTATTCAATCAATATAGAATAAACAATATTTCATTGTTACCTTGAGAATTATTTTCTAATACCACTAAAAAATCCATGGATGTATTTTCCCATTTCCACTTTGGCACTAAAAAAGTATAAAGCATCCCTTTTACTAAATATCGGCCTTCTTTCAACTAATGAAAATTTAAAAACAGCACAACACTGTTTGTAAAATATATTTTCATTCCATCCCACCATAAATAATATTTAATATCTATGTATATCTTAGTACTTCAAGGATGAATAAATAATAGAGAACTATGATATTTACATAACAACACTTTCCTCAACTTTTAATCATAAGGCACACATAACCTCTTCCAAATGCTCAAAAAAATCTTTTTCAGCCCTATATTAAGGTAAATTACCCTTATGAACCAATTTAACTTTATTCCAAAAATCACCGAATTCCTTTTATTATTGCTTAATTATGTCAGATAGAGACGATTTCACCGACACCTGAAAAAAATTGAGGAATTTATTGTACTTTCATCTTCCATGTCGATGTTCAAATAATAAATAATCAAAGGGTTACATTCCAAATGTAACTTGTTTAATGTACCACTATTTTTTCGTATCGAAGCACCATCAACATTATTTTGTTTTCACGTATTGTAATGAATTGTGCAATCATAATCCTTGATTAATTCGATCCGTATCTTCTATCTCATGTTCAATTCATTTTGGGTCAATAAATACATGAATCTTTTTTATATCAGTATATATTTGACACTTTACACCAAAAAAATGATGCCTCAAAATTTCAAAATCAAAAAAACAACAACAGATAATTCCAAATCATGTTTAGACTTGTTTAACTCACGAGTTATCAACTAACATGAAGCATAATAAATTACCCAACCATTTTACATTATTATATAACCAAGTCATTTCAATGAAGCATCACTGTTGATAAAAAATTTCCCAATTCTGGAAGGAAATTCCAATACTGGAGCATTCAAAAATATTTTTTTTCAATTCGGTAAAAAAATAATAACATTATTTTTCTAGATGAAATTCAGACATTTTTGAGTTAACATAGTCAATGGGAAAGATAACCATGAAAATTAATTTACAAACCTACAATAATAGCCTCATAAACCAAAACAAAATGTAAATATCAGTTAAATTTGTTTCAGATGGCTTTTATTCATAAATTTTTCTTTTAGTAGGATCAACAATTATGACATATTTAATAAACATGTGACCCAAGATTGAAATTTATTCTAACCAAAACTCACCCTTACTGAATTTCTTATACACTCATTTTTTATGGATTTACAAAAAAACCATGGATGAATTAAATTCTTCCATTTACTTTTAAAATATACCAAAATATCATTTAAAAAGACAACCACACACATATCCAGGAGCTCCCATGATATATTATTCATAAGATCCATGAATACAGTAGGTTCATTAGTAAACCCAAAAGGTATAACTAAAAATTCATAATGGCCATATCTAGAATTAAACATAGTCATCTGAATGTATTCTTCCATTAATTTCAGCTTATGGTACCTCGACATCTAGTAAAACTTTGGAAAATATTTTTCTCCCTAAAGCAGATCAAACAAACCATTGATACAAGGAAGATGATACATGTTCATAACAGTGATGTTATTAAGGGATTTATAATCAATGTAATTTCTCAGTGAACTATATTTCTTTTTAATAACCTAGACATGAGCACCCCATTGGGATGTGCTACTTCAATTGAATCCTTTATGGAATAACTCTTGAAATTTATTCTTTAACTCTAAACGTTCAATTTGATCCTTAGATAAGAGGGTTTTGTAATTGTCTTATAATCAAGATCTATATAAAAAATAAATTTAATTTCCCGATAAGGTATAATTCTAAGAAACACATCATGAAAAAGATCAACGTAGTAATTTACCACTATCACATTATTAATCTAAAAATTTCCTTTATTTTCAAAAAAAATTTGCAAGATGAGATTCATTTCACTCTTTTAAATGATTCTTAGCATCCAAATATGTTACCAATGGTAGGTGTTCATTCTTGTAGACAAATTGAAACTCTTTCTGAATGAAAAAAAAATCATTAGATAGACATTCAATCATTGCATGGAAAATAGAATGAAAATCCATACCCCAAATAATATCAAACTCCACTAGGGAAAAACAAAAAGGTTTTCAAGAAATTTTCTTTCAACAGATACAGATAAGAAGATTATTATATTTTCTTTCTTGCTCATCATATCCTCCAAGTGTTTTTCCATAAGTTATAGATTCATAAAATGATGTGGAATTTGAAATTCACCAAAAACAAATTCAGAAATTAAAGAATGTGTAGACCATAAATCAACCAACAAATTTTCAGAATTTGAATTAACAAAAAAAATTTAAATATAGCACTTCATTAGATTTCCCAATATCTGCTTATGTAGTTTCAATGGATTTCACCACACACTTCCTTTTATAGTTTGGATGCTTCCCATCATTTGAGTTTTTTCTTTGGACACACATTAACATGATGAGCCATGTCATTTCACTTTAAACATTTTACTGACTATAAATCGGAAATTTTCTTACCACTAAATTGATATTTTTTAGTGCTATTAAAATCCTTATGTCACATCTTATCAAATCATAACCACTTAATAGAATTTAAAAATAATTACCTGTTTTGAATAAAAATTAAATTTTTTTATGATAAGATAACCCCATTTAAGGTGATTTTTTTTACAGATTGAAGAATCCAAATAAAGATATAATTTTAAAAACACACAAATTCAAATGGAGTCCATGAGCACTGAGAATCCAAAACCGCTAGAGTCACATACATCACTATGTCTTCCATCATCATGAGACCCACCTTCATCATTGTCATCCTTTATCCACTATCATTGCGAGCCTAACAACCCACCAGTCATCGGCCGACTGCCGGAGATCATCCTCACCATCATTGTGAACAACACCGATGGCCTCCATAACAAAAAATGTAGAATACCAAAACAGGAAATAATGACCCCTTCACCAAAAATCATCATGAACGAATGAACATCAAAATAAACATAAAAACATCACTGCTAATTTGAGGGGGGAGCAGTGACCAAAAACATCAACATTTTCGATTCTATTTCCAACATTCAATGTCACCAATGTTGAAGATAGAGGAAACCTGGTCATCTTCAAAGGAGGAATTGACTCCTGATGTGAAAAGAACATCGTCGGCCACCCAAATCCCACATCCCAAAATATCTTTGATACCACCACTTCATATCTGACTGGGAGAGGAGGAGAGGAACATGAGACTAGAGTGTAGACTTGAGAGACTGAGGTCTCAATATGATGACAAAACTAGAAACAGAAGTCGAACACGAGAATTCCGATGTGATAGAACCTTGAAAAACCTCCAACCAATGAACCACAAATCCCAAAACCACTTTTCACCCCTTCGTAAATCCAAACTAGAGAGTCCCAGAAGAACAAGAGGTCATGGCATGTTTGAATGTCCATGGATTTCAGCAAAAAAACACTAATGGCAGGATCATCTAATTGAACCACCTTTAAGGAAATAAATGGTGTGTTATTAATGGAACCGACGAGAGAGAAATATCCATAAGGAGAGATTACTAACTCATGGCTAGTTAGATGGGGATGAAAGGGAGAGGAGGGGGTAATGAGAAAAGTGTTAGGAAGGGGGAAGGAAATGGGGATAAGGAAAAAAACTACATCCAAAAGTGACAGACCGGGAAGGGGAGAAGGCAGAGGATCCGAGATCTAAAACTCTAGCCGAGAACACCACGTGGGACTAGAAAAATGCGATGGAAGAAGGGTGTAGAGGGAACCGTAAAAATTTCCGAGGGAGGAGGTAACGCGGCTCCCCAGAGAGTGAGGGGCCATCAGTTCTCAAATTATATACATTTTTTCTAAATTCCCTAGTGTGCTTTTTACAACATTTTTCATAAACATTAAGCATAATTTTCTTACCATCGAATTTTTTTTAATAATTCATCCCTGTTTACTACTACCTCGACCTCTTATTTGATTATTTATTAAAGAAATATTGATAATCAGTAAAATCCATTTCCACCTTCTCCATACATCGAACATTTTTTCGTAACGTTTAAAGTCACAAGAAGCCAAATACAATAATAATTTGGCATCAATCTTGCGAAAACAAAATTATATTTTTATATCAATATCTTGAATAAAATTTGGTGTGTACCTTACCATTAGAGTAAATTTTCATTCATATGGAGCCACTGAGTCATCATCATGTTCGAATTCCATGAATTGTTTTTCTATACTAATTCAAAACACCATAGGAAAATATTTCCAAAGAAAAATATTCTTATTTTCATCCTATTACATGGAAAATATCTATTCACTATCTTTAGTATTCTTATCCATAGACCACTACTGGTCAGATTCACCATCAAAATGGTAAACATCAAGAATAACCTTTTGATTTTCTGAACAGCATGTGACATTAGAAATAGTTTCCAGTCCTTTAATCCACCATTTAGATATAATAATGTCAAATGATCAATTTAATGATGGGCGATATCACCTAATGAAATAATCCACTGCCGACATATTCCTCAGTGGATGATCTGACTGATCTTATAGATGGACACCACCACACATTATAGTCTGAGTCAATTGAGCCATAATTGCAACAAACTATTCTGTTCTGATTATGATCATCTTTGGTTACTAATTTTGGAGGATGTTTTCCACTTAATGTTATCCCAACATAGATTTCTTGTTTCCTCTGTGGAAAACAATTATGAAAAAAAAATCTTAGACAAAGAAACATGGTAATATTCAAGTGCTATATACTTTAAATTAGACCATAAATTAAAAATCATTTATGGATATTCTATTAACAGTACCCTAACCCCAAATGTCATCAGAACTGACATATAATACCAACCACAAGGCCCTATACTGAATCATTAAATAATCACATGTTTCATCAAGAATTAAAATTAATATACTTTTAAGGTTTAGATTTTTAGAGAACTGGGATGTAACTATTACCTAAAAACTCAAATATTAAAGAGTATCCACTTCTATACCCTATATTTTTATAGAAAATGAAATATCCTTAAAATATATCATGATTTATTTTTTTCCTTATAAAAATATTATTATCATTTATCTTGAAATGTACCTTTCTATTACCCATCATTACACCTTATAAAAACAATCTAAAAATAGGGGATGTGTACAAAAATCTCAATAAATTAATTAAGAAAAGAAATTAAAATGTTAGTCTATTAATATATATAATACCATGAAATAATTCTTTTCACCTGTAAAACATAAACTCTTTATCATACCCCATTAAGTGAAATGATTCATGGAAAAAAAATTTATAAAGCCTAAATCATAAAGTAAACTTGTGGCATCCATATCATAATTACATTGTAGATTTATCAAATACGTAGGGAGAAACATTTATGTTTACATTTAGATTCTCATCACAATATATTACCAAAATTTATTAGGATAATAAATAATGGTTCACTCCATATCATTACCCTATGTGTTAGAGAGATAGCACAGGCTCACCATCCCTTAGTTTATCATGGATCCACCTATATGTATAAGTAATTTCAAAGAACCGTAACATAATCATAACACATAAAACAAGAATAAAGAAAAAATAGAATTTCCACTTTACAATCAAAAGATATCATTTCAAGATATTAATATAATCATTACCTTCTCAAAAACATTTTCAATATTGAAATAAATGAAAATTTAATATTGTATTTATTTTTCTTTAAAAACATTACAATTTATAGAGGAGGAAAAATATAAAACAAGGGATAAGGAGGTGGAAAGTCGTTGTTTCTGCGTACGTAAAAACATTACTGCGGTAATTTAGTAAAATGCTTCATAAAAATGAATCATTTTAAATACATTTTAATTGAATTAAAATAAAATTGAGTTTATTATACACCATATAAATTAATATGGTGTATAACATCACAATATACTTCAATGAAAGGATATTGAGATGAATTCCCATAACTTGAGTCTGACTCATCACATTCAATCATTATATTCATGATAATAAATATAGGATAATTTATACATTCTAGAAAAAAAAATTCATGTTTATTATTCCTTTTTTATAACTTATTACCATGATTTGAAACATAAATAAATATTTAAGTTCATATCCGAAGTTTGGTCAATAATTGGTACATGAGTTGAAAATGAACTTATTGTGAAGTAAATTGTCTATGTGGTCATAATTTCCTCATATCCATAATAGTATCCATGAAATAATCATCACATTTATTCATTAATCATAATTTTTTAATCAAACCATTAATTATTGATGAGAAAAATGAACTGCGTTGTAATTATGGAGAAGGTAGGCCGTATGTACGCATGAGTAACATTTTCCATTTTTCATTGATCATTATTGAAATAAAGTAATTATTATTTTACCTATACATAATGATTATAATATTATTAATTTTATATTAATCATTTAAATATATTTAAATATATTATACATGTGATGTGGTGAATAAGAACAATTCACATCACTTTTTGGAGGTGATAGTCTACATATACGCACGAAGGACATTATCGATTTAATGTGCATGGATATAAGAACCTAATTGAAATAAAATTATTTTAAAATGATAAAAATGTAATGAATATCATATATAAATATATATTATATCATTATAACTAGTCCTGATATATGGTAATGAATAGTGAACTATATAGGTTCGTGAGGTGGTAGTCCATCGTACATAGGAAAGAATTGCTCATTTCCCATTTTATTAAATTGGAGATTGATTTAGTTGATGCCCTTAAAATTATAAAATCCAATTATATATATTATAAATAATTTTTTATTTCTTCTTAGAAGAAGAAAATTTAATGGATATGGAATAATAAATAAAATAGAAAAACATAAAAACGATACCTCTAATTTTGTTTATCACATTTAAGGAACACCCTAACACCTCTAAGAAGGGTATTTTACCTACACAAAGATCTCAAGAATCTGAGGTGGGATTCTATGAATGGTTTTTGGTAGATATTTTCTAAAACAAAATTTTCTTTAAATGTGATTATTTGAGATGTGTGAGTACCTTTTTATAGGAGAATGGAGGGGCACCATTCAAAACTCTTAAAATATTAAATTAATATAAATAATTTATTTAATCCAAATGACTCCAACCAGAGATATGGTGATGATATTTTTCTAATTCATTGAAATATTCTCATCCAGATTTTTTTGATATGTATTGATTTAATTTTAGACCATATATTTTTAGTTCACAATTAATTTATTATCATTCAATTTTAATTTCATTAATAATATTTTAAATATTAATGGGGTATAAAGTTTACCAATATAGGGCCAGTTTCCCATAATTTGATATTTGATGTGCATTTAGATATTACTATTGTATCTTTTTAGTTTTAGCATATTTGTTTGGGTTTTCTAAAAAAAATAAACAATATTATTTTTGTAAAATGTAAATTATGTTAATGATTACACTATTCATGTATTTAAATTTATATAAAATCCATATAGAGAAATAACTTTGAAATAAATCATGAAATATACTTATAAAATTTCATAGCCCCTTGGAAAACTCATGTATGGAATAAATTATTTCATATATTATTTATTTTAAAATTTATATAATCATTTAATTGATTCTATAATTAATAAATCTATTATGGCATAATCATTGTGCAATTATTAAATTAAATTTATTATTTATAAAAAATTATAAATATATTTCTATGATATAGCTAATATTTTTATATTTAAAAAGACTATTTATAGTGGATGACATCCCTGGTATAACACTATATTAAAACAATGTATATTTTTTAAAAAAAATGTATAAAAAATAGTATTCATTAAATAGAATATTATAAATGGATTATAGTCATCCCAATGGATCTATGTGGTCTTAAAATATTCTTAAGGATACTTATTCTTGGGATAAACTCATCCAATGAAACTATGACAAGTGTTATGTTAGTTTTATATTAACATAATATTATTTTTACATATAATTACTCGATTATCCCTTAACCATAGTAATTAAAATAATTACTAATATTAGTATTCATAGTGTCCAAAAAAATAAAAAGGACATATTTACATAATTTGTATATTTTGATTCTAAATATGGAGTTCAATTTTCCAAATTCAAAACACAGATGTTGTACTAATTAATTTAAAATCAATCATAGTAGTCAAATGAGAAAACATTTTTTTTTGAGTAAACACCCTTCAAAGATTGACATGTGTTTATATATAATTTCAATGTGAAATTATATACAATGGAAAAAAATGATTTAAATGATGAAAACATTATTTAATTATACTGTAACCCCAATTAAAAGGATAATCTTACTATATAATTAAATTAGATTAAAAGGCCGTTTTGATTTAAATTTTAGTATTTTTTCACTATTCCCTAAAATTGAATTTTATAAGGAAAAATACCAAAATTTAAATTGAAATTAATTTTGCTGTCCTAATTTAAAAAAATGAGAATATTTTTAAAATAGTACATTTTAATATGAAAAAATATATATTTAAAAATGGTACTCCATCAAAAGGTCATAAAACTACCTTTTAATGTTATTAGAGTGTTTGTTCTTAAAATTGGATTTATTCTCATTTTAAGACTCTAAAATATATTAGACGAATGTAAAAAACATTTAATAAATACATTTAAACATAACAGAGTCAATTCTATTCATTGAAATCAATACAATAGTAAGGTGTTAACTACCATTTAAAGTAATAATATTAATAATTAATTAATTTTTGATATATCTCAGCCTTGTGTATAACAAATGATTTCAGAAAAACCCATTTTCGTGTATATAGTATGCTATCAGACAAGGTGACCCTTTTAATGTAAAATTAATATCTACTATATATATATATATATATATGAAAATTTCATATTCTATAATTACATGGGATGTCACACTATGACACCCTATGTTTATCATAAGTTATTCATTAGAAACAACAAATTAAATCTTTCATTATGGTTCATTTAGAGTTTGTGAATTTCTAAGGAATATTCCATGGGAGTGTCAAACTAGGCATGTAACAAGTTCCATTATCAGGAACCATATTACTTCAAGTTAGGCTCAAAACATCTTTCTAGAGTTGTTACTCCATGAAAAATATGTGATAGAGCCACATCCACATTCTTTATCCATAAAGGAATGTATTTATAGAAAACCACTTATTTTATCTTTTAACAAAATCCAAAACATTTTCATATACGTTCCATAATCCTTACACTTATTCCTAGGCATTTTTTGGGTCCTCACTATGGTTTTCTCTTCTTAGATTCTAATGACTCACTATAACATTACTCTAATACCAACATTAGTGACCCAGTATTAAAATAAATAGACATAACATAATTGTTTTTATGGAATACTTAAAACATTACACAAAGAGACACTAAAATACCCTATTAATTTAGTCCCTTTTGAAACATTAAAACATAAACACTGGTACATAAGTGAGATACAATATCACCCATTATTTTCTTCATGACTATCACCATTCTTAGTCACATCATACACAATATATATATATTAATAACCTGTGGAAGGAAATAGAAAAATGTATGAGATTAGATGCTGAGTAAAGGTAAAAAAGGGATTCATGTATCCATAAAAATGATATTAGGTTTTTGTAAATGAGATAAATTTTTTGAAGAACATACCCTACATATCAAAGATCATAATCATGAATCCTGTAATAATCCATGGTAGTTCAGAAGAAATGAATCATAATGAAATAAATAACAAAACCCATGAAATCCTAAAAATTGAATACGACATGGAATTGTGGAATAAATTGTAATTTGATATCACTTCCTATAATTCAATACAATGTAATGTTTTGGGAACCACACCTACAGGGTGAGATAAACCACCATCCCTTATTGAAGCATTTCATTGAAAAGGATCTAGTTTTCTTATCTTCCTATAGTAGATCATGTTTCCATATCTTCCAACATCACAGTGACGAAACCTACTGGGCAAGACACACCACAATTCATAGTCCTAATTATTTCCTTGTAAGGGATCCAGTTTCCAAATATTTCTATAATGGATCATGTAAGTTGAAATTATTCCCATTATTATCTCATGAGATATAATTGAAAACCCAATGAATTAGAGGGGTATATAAGTCCCACTCCTATCATAATAAAATCATTCATATATGTTCCACAAGATAACAAAACATTCATCATATCATGGAACTAATGAGATATAGATTTTATAAAAATCCTGTTAAGATACCATGAAATGAAATCGGTGTCATTAGAATTAACTTTATATTAACATAAAAAATATATGTTTCATAATCATTTAATCAAATCTTAACTCATGAAAAAAGTAGTGTACACAATAATAAAACTTGTGGATGTAAAATAAGTTTCATAAAAATCATTCTATAAAAATATATACCATTTAGAAAAAAATATATTAACAAACCCTTTGAATAATTTCCCAGAACTGAATGAGTAAGATAAACGAATGTCATCTTTTATGTAAAATTATTTTGAAATGTCGTTTAAATGATTTTGAGGAAAATATCCCTTATTCTTTGAAAAAGGTTATTTAAAACATAATACACTTTAAACCACATTATTTGTGAAAATAAACATGAAAAATTATAAATAAATATTTGAATACATTTTGGAAAACTTTTTCCTATAATAAATTTTAATAGAGATATAAAAAAAATTAATCTATTTTCCTTGAATACTTAATAGAGAATCTTCCAAAATTATGTAAAAATCTTTGATTGAAAATACATTAAAAAATTAGAAATAAATCAATATATAGATTTAATTTTTTTTACCGAAAACATATCAATGAATCATGGGAAATATTTGGAAACCAATTTTCTTTTGAAACATAAAATAATATTGAAATTTTTTTTAAAAAAAACGTTTTCAATGAAAACATATAAAATGAGATTGAAAACATTTATCTTAAAATCCACTTTCAAAAAAATAATTTCGATAATATTATAATGATATTTTATTTTTAAAAATAACTTTTTAATCATGTAAATGATGCTTTAATGGAATGATGGTCATGATGGTGGGTAAATCTGTACATGTTGAACATTCATTTTGCCTCATAAAATGTTTAGAAAAGTTCATCATCAAGAAAACAAATAGAAGGTTCAATTTTAAAAATCTGTTTTTAAAGGTAAAACATGTCTAAATTTTTTTTCAAATATTTTAAGATAGTGGTATAATATTTTTAGAATCTTTTAGAGAACATGACTTTTTAGGAACACAACTTTCCGACTGAAGAGAGAGTGAATTTCAGATTTATTTCAAAAACTTTGTTAAATATCTTATGTACCAATGAGAGAAAAATGGATCCAATACATGAATATAAAATGAATAACCCGAAAAAAATAATGATCATGAGTTTTTCTATGATATATATCATTATATTTCATCATTTGGAGAATTATCATAAACAATATCGAAAATATATGAGATTAATTCAACAAACTCTTTCCACTTGGTAACATTGAAACATTGTCCCATCTAATGAAAATTAAATTTAATGAAGTTTATAATATCATGAAAATATGTATATTCATTATATATCATTTCCAAGGAATTATATACACCAAATGAAAAAATATAGCCTCATAATATAGAATGTGACTCAAAAAAAATTGAGACAAAATTACATTATCAATTTGGTAATTTTCGAAAAATAATCCCCAAAAAAGAAATATAAACTAATGTAAATTTAAATACCAAAAATATTAAGTATACTAATAACATAATTCAATATTGGGTAATAATTTACACCAGAAAAAATAATGGAGTGGTCAACCTGGCATGTGTCTCATGTATATAAAAAATTGAGATAAAATTATCATACTTTGTTTATTGAGTCTCTTCGGGCTTATTAGAGCCTCTAATATAATTAATTTAAATTTAGGATAATTATTTTGAATAAAAAATTTCATATATAAAATTCGATATATAGGGTTTATTATGAGCTTATATTACCCTCTTGTTAAAACTTTTATGTTATGGTTACGCTTTGGGTAATCTTAACTTTGTTTTTTCGTATGTGTCTTAATTTTTTATAGCATTAGTCCTTATGTTATATAAAAATTTAAAAAATTTAAAAATGAGATAAATATCATCAATAATAATTATATTTTAATTATAATAATATATATAATATATAATTTTGAACTGGAATGTACCATTCGTCGATACAGTGGACCATACGTACGCATGGACACTGTTTCCGTTGTATTGACGTACTAAAAGAAAAAAATGTAAATGATATATATATATATATGTATATATGTATATATGTATACATTGTAATTAAAATAAATTTATTATTTCATATATATCATATAATATTACTAAAAATATCCATAATACATTCTATGTTGTGTATGAATGAATCACATCCCTTTGAGGGGCGGTATTCCACAAATTCTCAAACGATGTTATCATAGTCAAACAAGATGGAGAGAATAAGGGTATCATATACATAAAAAAACATATGAAAAAAATTATAAATATCATATATATCAAATTGAAGTAGATGTTCTGTCATATTTTCCACCATGATAGGTGGTAAAGGAGAAATGAACAAATATCGTTTCATGAGGTGGTAGTTTTCTGTATATGTAAAGAGTATATTTGTTACCCATTAGATGGAAGTTTGTGTAATTGTAAGTCAAGAAATTATCATAAAAACATTATAGTATATTTAGAATACTAGTTTTTTTAAAAATAAATGAATATTTAGGGCTTATGTATTGGATAATGATATTAAATAATGGAGGTTAGGGGGAGGGGTGTAACCTCTTAATCGGGTACCTCCATTTCGTTTTCAACAAACAGATTCCATGAAAGTCTTTTAGATGAGAGGGAGGATTCGAGGGGATGGTAGGGATGTTGGGGAGTGTATTGGTAAGATATAGGTCTATCATTGGGTGTTTAATATGTGTGAAAAAGAGGGAGATTTGGAGGACTCTTATAGGGAAGGGAGAGGACACACATGGAATTTTTTAAAACAACTTACATGTACCCCCATTTTTACCTAATGAAATAAAAAAATACCTATATAAGTCAATAAAATAAGGTTTATAGAAGAAATAGATTCATAAAATTGTGTTTTTATATTTGGCTAGGACATTTGGGTCATTATGTTTTAGGTTTATTCCCTTTTTGAAAATAATTTTACCTTAATCACTATAATTAATTTTAACTGCATCTGCAAATCATTTTCGTCAAAAACTATGTTGAAATTAAGAAATATCATAAATTATGATGATTAAAAATATTGAATCCATTTTTCCAAATTAAATTTCATAGATTCAGTATAAATTAATTTAAATTAAATCTCACTAACGGGACGACACTGTAGGGTTTTAATGTATGAACATCCAAAATCAATCTTTGTTTTATACAAAATTTCAAAGTGAGATTTATTCAAATGAACTAAAATTGATTTATTGAAAAAAAACATTTTATAAATATACTTTAAAACTAGTACAAAATATAATTTATACTTACAAATATATGAGAGAAAAAAATATTTTTTGAATTAAAATTTAATATTTTTATCTATTCATTATAAAATGAAACCGTACCAGAAAATAAAAACATATATCCTCACCAAATTTTTATCATGATATTTCAAATTTAAATTCACATAAACATATTAAATATATAAAATTTCCATAAAATAAATTTTAAATGGGTTCAACATTTAATGTGGTTAAAATTCTTTTATAAAAATATAGGTTTTAGGCATAAAATTGGGTTTATTATTTTCATAATACTCTATAATATATTAGATAAATATATAAAATATACGACTTAATATAAAATATAAATATCACATTATTATCACCCACTAATTTTAAATAATTTAACATATTATGGTAAATCTTATTTGTACGTATAATAATTTTTTCTTTTATATTAAATTGATTTTATTATTCATTTCTGATTAAATTTAATGAATGAGTTGATTTTATATTTCTGTAATCCATATATTTTCATAATTTAGTTATCCATTTCATAACTTATAATATAATTTCTAGGTTATATAAAATATTATATCATTATTCACTAAAACTCAATCTTGTGTGTAACATAATCCATTAATAAAATTCATTGTTGTGGGTAACACAAGCTAAATTTAGTGACACATGTAGTGAAATATAGAATTTATGCTGCTTATAGAGAATGATTATCTTGGTTTTTCATATGATGAAAGAAAGTCATAGTTAATCATTATAAAATAAAATATTTTTTGTGTTGTGTTAATGGTAAAATATCAAAACTATTAAATTAATTCGAAAAAAATAGTTCACAATATCTCGAGGTGTTATAATTCCTTATGCCTCACACAAAGTAATTATTAATGAGAAAATTGATTAAATAAATAATTTTGATTTAGATGTGGTTATCTTTGTGGTTAATTATATGGAGGCATTATATTTCCTTTAAAAGGTGTGATATATATAATGATAAATTTTTTTTGAAGTATATATTCAGTAATAATGAGTCGAATATGCACTAGAGAATATTTTTAGAATAAATTTAGATTCTGAGTGGTCAAAACAATTTAATACTAGTAAAATGAACATGGTGTAAAATTATGCCACATAAAAATATCACAATAGATTTTAAATGATGGGGATCATATAAGATACAATATTTATGGATCTTTAAATAATGGTTCTATAAATATTGATGGAAGGGAAGAAATATTATCTTTCTCAATTGAGTGTTCAATCATTTATAAAAGTGAATATTAAAGATGAAAAATAAAAAATGTTGATCTAAAAATGTATTTGAGAAATGTTACTAATTTCAACATTGATTATGATGGAATGATATAGTTCATGAATTGTGTATATGTCACATCAATACCATACATGAAGAATGTGATATTGGATGAATCTCATTGCTCAAAATTCTCTATTAATTTGGGAATTACGAAGACATATAGAGATCTAAAAGGGTATTTTCAGATTCAGAAAATGAAGTGATATATTGCAGAGTATGTTTCAGGGTTATTGGTATTTCAGTATATTATGATAGAGAGATATAGAACCAAAGATATTTTACAACACTTATGCATACAAAAATGGAAATAGAAAAACATCACCATGGATTTTATTCTTTAGAATTCCCAATATGTCTAATGGCCATAATAATATTTTTTTCTGGGTTGACTGGATTATGAATTTATCACACTTTCTTACTATTAGTGGATTTTGATCCCCTGATAACCGTTATTTAATATACCATAAATAAGTGGTCTGATTTCATGGAGTACCACACTCTATTGTATCTGAGAGGGATCTGAGTTTTACCATGATGTTTTGGGTAAGTATTCAGAAAGATTTGGATTAAATGTTTTTTTAATAAATACCATCACCCTCATATATATGTTTAGTGTATGGGAACCATTTAATCCATGTAGAAAATTCTGAGGTCATTTTTTATATATTTCAACTGAATTCGGGATCAATACCTTTCTCTAGAAGAGACTTTTTATAAAAATGTTTTCACATGAGAATCATTATAGATCCATGTGATCAACACAATTAAATGAAGAATGTGACAAAAATATGATGGGTTGAAGTTTTTTAATGTTTTTTTATACCATAACTCTCTTAGAAAATTTTATGGAATGAAATTACTATTTTGTAGCACATCAAAACATCTCAGAGTAGAAAAAAATGTGATACTTATAGTCGTTAGTGAAATATAGAATTTGTTGTTTTTGAGAAATTATTAATATGAATATTTATATATTATAATTTTGTGAGATTTATATATAATTTAATGTTGATCCATATATATATATTAGCCCCTTTGAGATTATTTATTGTTTTGGTACAATATCATATCACTTGGCGCATCCACCAGAGATCTCTCATGTTCACGATGTGTTCCATGTATCTATCCTAAGGATGTAAATGCCTGATCCATTGCATATATTTTACTCATATGTTGTACAATTGGATACATATATTTATTATGAAAAAAACTAGTAGAAATATTTTATTATTTCGATGAAGTTATAAGCTAAAATATTACTCACCTTGTAAATGTTAACTAGAGGAATTATAAATTCTATGAATTATCATGGGAACAAAATGATATCTTTAAATATTTATATAATTGTTTTATTTATATCCGTGTAAAGGAATTTCTTGGGATAAAAATATTTTAAGCGTGGTATAATTTAACACCCGTAATTTTTATGATATTTTTCTGTTTAAATAAATTTACCTTATTTGATGGCTTGCTAAACAGGAAACCATGAGTCTAAATAAACGATCATATAATATAACATTTCAATAATTCTATTAAATTTATATAGTAAATCAGAATAACAACATTTAAAAAAATATGTATAAATTTTTTAGGTAAATCAAAAAATAAGTACTCAATTTTTAGTTGTCACTATATACATACAAAATATTTCATTCACTAAAAACATTATTTATTAATTTATATGATTGAAAATAAGTATTAATCTCTAACACATATAGACACTTCATATGAAAATATGATCTTTATTTTTTCAATATTAACATAAATTTTATGTTATGGTGGAATAATTGGCTTTTTTTGGAAATGATGGGTTTATCACTGAATAGGGAAAATATATTTTTTTGGAATATTTAAATTCATTTTTACTAAATAATGTAAATTAAAGCTCCAATAATATTTTTTAAACCGTATAAAAGTTTCATACAATACATTTTATTTATATTAACATAATTAATTCCATATTATTCATAAATATTCATTATTTTGAAAAATGTTGATATTTATGCATATTTTTTTCAAACATATGTTTTTCATTGTGTTAAACATATTTAAATTGAAATTTATTTCTAGAACATATAGATATTAACTATAGAATAATTTTGAAAACAATTGGAATCAAAAAGTCAAAATTTGGAAAATAAGTCCCTTTTTTGGTCAGTTTGAATATTAACATTGTAATTATTTTTCACCAAGGTAGGATAAAATGTCTCAAACAAGTATAAAAATGAGATAAGGTGTCAAAATAAATTCAAAATAGTAATTTATTTTAATTTATGTATGAAATCAGATCATATATAACAAAAAATCTAATATATGAAATTTTCAGAACCTTTTCGCTTGATAATGAGATTTATATTATTTTACGTAAGGGAAATTCTGAAATGTCACTCTCTTAAATTTAATTTCTCCAAATAATCATAATTATAAAAAAGATGATAAATATTTTTATTAATGTTTATTTTAAATATGAATTAATTTTCTGTCATGGTAATTTATAATTAATTTTTAGTGAAAAAATAATTATCTTAAATTCTTACACAACACCAAAATAGTGCTTCTGCAATAAATAGAATAATCATGTAAATGTTTTTCAAGAACTCTAAAAGTTATATATCTGTGATAATTTATTATTCCCCATAACTTTTATAACTTTATATAACATATTAACGATAATTTATAATTTTATATTATAATTTTCTAACAATCATTATGTCTTTAATAGAATTATATGAATCCAGTCAAAAATGAAATTATTGATATATTATGGAAGATAAAAAATTGTTAAATTTTTTAAAAATGTGAAATGGGATAGGTAGGATGAAAATTATTCTAAAAGTATATCCCTTGTAAATTTATGAGTTAATTTTAAAACTATAGGTAAAATTATAACACATGAATATTGAAAAATTTGTTACCACATTTATTATTAAAATCGCATAATAAAGGGGTTAACCCAAAATCTATGTTTTAAAATGAACTCAAAACCTCTTTAAACTTCATTTGAATATTTTATTTATTCCATATAATCATTTTATTCAAATTCATGGATATATTAAATAAATATAGTTTAGAAATACATTAATTATTAATATTTTATTATTTTGACTTTTTTATTTCCAACACTTATAAACGGACAAAATGTTTCTCTTTTATTTACAAATATTGAGCCATATATTCTGACCACCACCTAAAAATACCCTTTTAAAAAACCATATACATGACTTATAGATTTTATTCTTCTTGAAACACTATTCCTTGACCCCTTTATAATGGATCCGATGAAGGCCTATCGAAGAAGAGGTAATATTTCTACCCAACCAATTTAAATTTATTTCATAAAATATTAAATTAATTATCCTTAATATAATAAAATTTTATTATTATTAGGTAACTACATTTATCCAACATCTTTACAACCAAATGGGGTGTGAAAGTATTGCTCATGTGTATGTGTGTACTACCGCCTCCACTTAGTGATACAATTAATTTTACATCACAATATTTCATGGATAGTTATTATGATTTTTGTATGTTTATATATGTTATTTTTATTATTATTATTATTTAATTATAATATCATATCTACCACCTTATCTTCCCATACTTTGGAAAATGATTACATCACTCTTATGTAATTATGGACTACCACCTCTACGAAGCGAAGTGATTCCTTTTTCATTTCTTATTTAAATTGATTGTAACAAGGATGATTTAAATAAATATATATGATATAAATTATATTATAATTTTTTTAATATATAATTATAATTTACTTGTCTTTTGGGCCATCTCTTGAAAGGTGAAAATAGCATCGATGCACACGTTCAACCCATTATCTACATGAACAATATAATTAACTATTCCATATCTACCTTTGGATGATTATAAATATGTATATAACAAAAATAAATGTTATTAATTGTCTAAATTACATTTTGAAGATGATGGATCCATGTTCGATGTATAAGGACCTAAATAAAAAAATTCAAATTCTAAAAAATGAAATATTTAACACGTTGAAATGAAAGTTTTATGAAGAATGAATTAAGAAATATATGATAGAAAGTCATAAGTGGATAATATATGAAGTTATAAGTATTTAAATTATTATAGGAATATAATTATAATGAAATAAAATTCATTATAAATGACTTTAGAGACAAAATAATGGAATCCAAACTTGACATAATGGTTTCTTGTATCACATTAATGTTTATGAGACTTGTTCAGAATTCACTGCTTGTTTCATTTGGGTATTGTATATATTACTCATTAATTTACCTTAAAATTAATTAAAAAAATTATTTTCATTAAACAATCCATCAAAAGAACTCAACTTCATGATTTTTTATGAAATAATTACAGATTTTGTAATGGATTTATATTTCAATCTCATTTTCATAAAGATTGACATGTTTTAATTTACATGAAATGATACATTGATATATTTTTTGGATAATTCACTCTAATTTTATTATCATATTGTTATATCTTAATAATATATTTCTAATTCATTTTTATCACTTTATGTAATCAAGATTCCAAATGAATTTTTTTAAGTAAAAGTGAATTTATATATATGTTCTACTAAAAATATATTTTCATCCATTTCCATGTTTTATAAATAAATAAAATTATTTATTATTATTATATGAATGATTAAATTAATTTTTATCCTATAATAATTATTTAAAAAGCAATATAAAAATCAAGCATCATGTCATTTTCAAAATGATATACTTTTGTATTTTTATTGAAAATGTGAAAGGAATCATTATTTTGATTTACATGTCATGAATGGAATTTCATATCATTTTGATTAATCATTTCATTGATCATTACATTACATGTTTCCATGGTTCTTTTGAGTGATTGTTTTAATATTATGTATATATATATTTTTTAATATAGGATTTAAAATTAAAAGGTTATTTTTTCTAAAGAAGTATTTAAGTTATCTTTTAAATAAATATTTTATCTATGATAAAATACTTTGAAGATACCTTGTATTTACTTGAGACAAGATAAAATGATTAAATGATAATTATTTATTTATATTATTCATGGTTCTGATGATTAAATATCATTGAAACTACATTATTTTTCATGAGTTAAATTATGATGAATGTGTTTTTGTTAATTTGGTATACATGTATGATGGTATTTTAGAATACATGATAGGTGGGAGTAAAATTACACATCCCTCCAATGCATTGGTTAAATATTAATGTTAAATGACCAAAAAGTGGGTACATGGTTGGCTATCCTAGTCCAAATATTTGTGGTTTGGGAGGTTATCCCATGTCCAAAAGATGGTACATGGGATGTTATCCCAGGAAAGAAGTAGGTACATTGGTGGTTAACCCAAACATAACATGTTATAATTTTTTGTGGGTGTTCTTGAAATAATATTTCTATGATTATGATTATGACACAATTTATTTCCATCTTTCGGACATAATATTATGCCAATATTATGATCTCCTGTCTCATGTTCTTCGATCCATTTTTAATTAATGTATTATAAACTATATAGATTTATTTAAACAATCGTGTTTATTTTATTTCAATTTTATATAATTATTTTAAATTTTTAAGAAAATAATCTCATACACTATATTCTCATGTTATTTTTAAATGATCATTGATTTATCCCTTTTAATCCTCCCTGAGTGTATGAGATCATTCATTATTTGGTTTTATTTTTCGTATGGATTAAGGAATATTTTTATGTACTATGTGTTTATGATGGGTTATATATGTATAGAACTATGTGGGAAATGATTCAGATATTTTATGTGTAATGTCCCAACCCGAGGGCCAGACATTGGTGTCGTGAGCCGGTTGGCCACATGACCTCAGGTGTGCCTCCACATTCTTCATGAGGCTACTGACTAGTTGCGAGGGCCCGATTTCGAACATGGAGAGACTATAAACTCTTTTATTAGAGTAAAACACCAGAGGGAATACATAAACAAATGTGAAAGTATATTTAAGCATGAACAATACCAATGTTAAAAGATAACCAAAATGGAAAATAAAGTATTTAACTAAAAGGGGAAACATGTAATTCAAATAAAAGTGTCAAAGTGTCTAAAATGAAACTAAATGTATGAAATGAAAGACACAATAGTGGGCCGAGAACCATTTCTTATTCCCTCATCCATGTTCATTCCTTAAATAGTAAAATAATCCAAGGCATTTTCTCTTAATATGTTTTGCAACAATAAATTATATTTGGGTTCTAATCATGCAGCCCGAGTTGGGTGTGAGAACATCTCAGTAGGACACCACCAATGGAATCTAAAACAATATAGTCAATAAACATGTTTTTAGTTGTATAATTAAAATAATTACAATGCATAATTAAACAGTTATGACATTATAAAGTAATCATTATTTAACCTAATAGACTATTGGGATTGAAATAACTCACATATTCAATTCAAAATTTATATATGTTCATCCTTAGTGTAGAAATCCATGTCTAACATCCCAAATAATATTTATTTATCTTTATTAATGGTGTAGAAATCCATGTTTAAAAGCCCAAATTCTCATTGGTGTAAAACGCCATGTCTTACCCCCAAAATCTCATCAGTATGGAATAGCATGTATGCCGCCCAAAATCTCATTGGTTTTTATTTGTCATATTTGGTGTAGAACACCATGTCAAACACCCCAAATTTCATTTTTGTAGAATGCCATGTCTAACACCCATAATCCAATTCCCTTATTAATATTATTGGTTCTGAACTCCTTCTCTAACAACCCAAATACAATTCATTTATTTATATTATTGGTTTAGAACGTCATGTCTAATAGCCCAAGTCCCATTCATTTATTTATATTATTGGTGCAAAATATCTTGTCTAACACCCCAAATCTTATTCATTTATATATTTTATTATTATAGAACTCCATCTATAACACTGCAAATCCTATTGGTTAAAAACATAATTCCTAACACCCAATGTCCCGTGAATTAATTAATTCAAATATTAATTAATTATTCAGTTAATTAATTAAACCACTAAATAATAACAACAATTTCTTATTAATTAACTTTTCAATTGACAAACCATTCAAAATTTCATCATTCAATAATTAATAAAATAGTTAATTATCATCGATCCTAAATAATGTCAACATTATAATTTACTCAACATTTAATTATAACAATTTCATGATAAAATACATAACTCAAAAATCTTGATCCAATAATAATTAATTCTCAAAATTAATTATATTATACAAAATACCTAAATCCCATTATTTAGTTTGACAATTAAATAATAATCCCCATTATTTCCATTTCTCATTGTTAATCTAACATTAATTATCTCAACTTGTAACGCCCCGACCCCAGCTACCCAGAGTCGGTGCATTAATTACATAACATTGGCATGATCACAAGAAAGATCAAATCTCGAAAGACCGATTGGTTTAGTAGCCTTGGAAACACTAGATATATTCATAAGTTTTACATTACATCATAAAATCAAAAACTACTACAACAACATAATGTTTCCACAGTCCACACTACAATCCCCTCATAATATCCCTGCAGGTCATTCATAACTTACATCTTCACTTCCTGGGAAAAATAAAACATAGAAAAGGGGTGAGCTCAAATGCCCAGTAAGGATAACAATATAGCGGAAACTTTAATCAATAAGAATAAACATTTAAGGCAATGTATAACTAAAACAAAAGCCTTTTAAACATGAACTTTCAACATGGTATGGCATAAATAAAATGAAATAATTCCATTTACTTATTCACATGGATATTCCACTAATCGAATAATCACATGCAAAAATAAATAACCACTTTCATAATGTTGGAATGCATAATGCCAGACTATCATAACCACATAGCCAAGGCCTCGTGCCAAGACTACAAATAAGATTTTGTCAAGGCCTTGTGCCAAGACACTATTTTGTCTCATGAGACCTACCGACGCATCGAGGAGCTATAGCGGGCTCCACCCGTCACTTATTAAGTCCAATGCATTCCCATATGAAAAGGTTTAAACATAACATAAACATTCGTATTAAAACTAGCATACGAAATGTCAATACTTTCACAATAAACTATGAATGGTATAAAAATAGCACATCCACAGTCAAACATATCACAAAACCTTCAATACAATATAGAAGTTTTGTATCATAATAAATCAACTTCAAATAATCTTAAAATCCATCAAAGGATGTTGACATAGATGAAATCAAAATTCTTTTTAAAGAAATATCTCCTATTATTTTGAAATCATTTAAGATCCATATAAAATAAAACATTTTCTTTGAAAATATTCTTATAATCTTGTAAGGAAAGCTTTGAAGATTTTATAACGGCGTAAAATAACCGCACCCGCCGTATAAGTTAAAAAAACATTCTTACCTCAATTCTGTCGAAAAGGTTAAAAAGGACCTTGTTTTGAAAACGACGGAAAGATTCCTTTATAAACCTCTTATAAAAAGTCAAAAAAAGGTATAAATGACTTTAACCCATATTCTTGTAAATAGTAAAAATGTTTTGAAATACATTTTTAAGAAACATGGATGTGGATGATAAAGAGATCCCAGTAGATTATTACATATAAACAACCTCGGATAATGAAGAGATTGTGAAATAACCCTTACCTTGTACTTTTCCTTGGTTGGGGTAGGTTAACCTCCTGTATAATGGTGAAATAGTTGTTATTAAATTATACAAGAATCATATATATTAATATGATATCATATATGATCTTTTAACATTGATTTGTTAATAATATCTTAGAATTATCGTCGTTTCGGGAGTTAACTTACTCATTTTCTTTTATATGTTTTGTTACATAAGCCATGGTTGTTGTATCTTATTCATATCCAGAATGATATACAGTCCTTAAACATAATTTTTAAATCATCAAATGATAATTATACTTGAATGGATACGATGGAGAATGAATCTCATCGCGTTCGTGGAGACGGTAGTCCGTACGTACGCACGAGCGACAATATCATTCTTTTGATATTAAAATAATATATAAATGGATGGTATATCATATATACAGAATAATTAACATTTTATATTTATTATTTACATGAGTTACACATCATTATTATACCCATCCAAATAATATTATGTTGAATAACAATTACACCACGACGTGGAGACGGTAAGCCGTACGTACGCACGTATGGTGACATGTTATTCAAAGGGTGGATAGAATACTGAATATGATTGTACCATATTTATAATAACATCACAGTATATGTGAGATACTGGAGTTATTATTTCAGAATGGTAAGAACAAAGGAAGAATAAGTGGAAGAAGAAATGAACTTAGAAAAGGGTGGTGAAATCATTACCTCTTCTTCGGGTTCTTCCTTTTGATTTGATCAAAAGGGATCCATAGGTTGGCTTTCTGATCAAACTAAGGCCTCTAGGTTGTAGTGAGGGATGTTGGGAGAGTATTTGGGCAGAGTTTGGCCGAACCAAAAGGCTTTGAAGGTGTGAAGAAATGAGAAGGAGGAGTGCCCTTTTATAAGAGGGGTGAGGGGCACCTTTGGAAAAGTTAGAAATATTAATTTATAATAAATTCATATTCGGTTTACAAAGGCTCCAAAGTTGACTATTCAAAGGATGAGGTGGGGATAGGTCGAAAACAACTCATCCAATAGAATTTAGACAGGTTTGGGTACTTATATTAACCTTATCTTTAAGTATTAACTCTAAGTTAATTAGTTTCACTTTTACAATGTCTCTTTGTATTTTTATATAATATGGTTAATAAACTTACTATATACATCCAAGCGACCCCCAAGTGGTCCATTAATGATTAACCTATCATAATATAAGTATCTTGGACGAACCTTAGATTTTTAGGAATTTAATATCAATTAATAATATAATATTTGTTTTAAGAACTCTTTTATGTCAATTTTGACACTATTCAATAGTTGATTTTTGTGAAACTCATAACAGATTGATTACTTCTAAAAAAGTCCATTAATTCAATCCTAATATATCATATTAGCCTAGAAAATTAGTTTAATTCATTAAAAGTTTCATATTATATTTATTTGGGTATTTATAATATCAATTATGTTAATTTTCTACTATTTTAGTAATTACTACATCATCATTGTGTCATAAATAAAATAAATTATATAATGTCTAAAAATTATAAATAAAATATCATTATGTAGGAAATCTTTTTATCTTTCTAATGAATATTTATAATCGAAAATCCAACATGTATAACCCTATGTAAAAATTGTTCTTCTAAAAGATGTAAGCTTATGCCATTTTTATTTTTATTTTAACTTTATTAATATAATGTGTCATTATCACTTACAAGTGGATCCATGGGGTCCCAAAATAGACCCAAAGATGCCCATGGTCGACCATGTATCAAACAATAGGGTTAAGACACGTTTTAGGGTAATTTAGTATTATTATAATATTATTTTTTTAACCCTTATTTACCGGATTTACCCTTTAACCATGGTAAATAAAATATTTACCGCAGTAATTATTCAAAATGTGTAAAAATAAAAGTTACCTATTTACACAAATTGAACATCCTGATTCCAAATATGGAATCCATTTTCCTAAATTCAAAACACAGAAGTGGCAGAAATTAATTTAAAATTAATTCCCGCTGTCAAAACAAAAAGCGTGTTTTTAAGAGATAATAACTATCAAAAGATTGACACTTGTTTATGTTCGGTTTAATTGTAAAATTATGTCCAATGATAAACATTAAATTGAATTGTAAAAATATATTCTAAATATACTTTAAAACCACTCAAATTCATAATTTATCACTATTAATTATTTTGATTAAAAAAGTTGTTTTTAATTAAAATTTAGAAATTTTCACTATTCATCAAAATATGAAAGTTATCCGAAATGTACCAAAATTTCACCCTAGGCTAATTTTGATATTCCGAATCCAAAAATGATGTCCATTTTGAAATATAGAATATATATGATTTCAAAAAGTAGGTATTACTATTTACAACAGCTAGTTTAATTAGTTGTGGTGTGTGTTAGAACTCGAGGTTGCGTACAACACACGCTATCGCATTATTCGAAGGGAAACGTACCGTAGATGCTTGGGGTGTTACATTCTCCCCTCCTTCAAATAATTGCGTCCTCGCAATTTCTAGGGTATTACTACATAAAAAGACTCGGGTGGTTCTTCATCATAAGTTCCTCGGGTTCCCACGTTGCCTCTTCCATCTTATGATTTCTCCACAAAACTTTTACCAGACGCGTCGTCCGGTTTCTCAGTACTTGTTCTATTGTATCAAGAATCCTGACGGGCTCTTCGCAATAAGACAGATCGGGTTCCAGTTCTAATTCCTCATAGGTGAGTACATGCGTCGGATCAGGCATGTATTTCCTCAATAGAGATACGTGGAACACATCGTGAACTTTGGAGAGACTTGGCGGCATTGCCAATCGGTAAGCTACAACCCCAATTCGTTCTAGAATTTCGAAAGGTCCGATGTACCTGGGACTCAATTTACCTTTCTTACCAAAACGTATGACTCCCTTCCACGGAGATACCATCAGAAAAACATGATCACCGACTTGAAATTCCAAATCCTTCCTTCGATTATCGGCATAGCTCTTCTGCCTACTTTGAGCTGCTTTAATGTGATTTTGGATTACCTTCACCTTTTCCACCGTTTCCTCCACCAGTTCTGGGCCTACAAGTTTTCTTTCACCAACGTCATCCCAACAGGTTGGTGTACGACATCTCTTTCCGTATAACGCTTCATATGGTGCCATCTGAATACTCGAATGGAAGCTATTGTTATAGGAAAATTCTACTAGTGGTAAATATTGATCCCACATACCCTGAAAGTCAAGTGAGCAAGATCTCAACATGTCTTCTAAGGTCTGAATAGTCCGTTCTGATTGTCCGTCTGTCTGAGGGTGGTAAGCAGTGCTCAAATGAAGTTCAGTATCCAGGGATTTCTGAAGACTTTTCCAAAATCTTGAAGTAAAACGGGGATCACGATCAGAAACAATCGATAGGGGAACTCCATGAAGTCTCACAACTTCATTAATGTATAGTCTTGCTAGACGTTCCAGGGGTAGATCTTCTCTTATAGCAAGAAAATGTGCTGACTTGGTAAGACGATCAACAATAACCCATATTGCATCGTTCCTTCTAGGAGTCTTTGGTAGCCCCATGACAAAGTCCATCGTAATATTGTCCCATTTCCACTCCGGTATGGGAAGAGGTTGCATGACTCCTCCAGGCTGTTGCCTTCCAGCTTTCACTTGTTGACAAACCATACATCTTGATACAAAATCAGCAATCTCCCTCTTCATGTTGTCCCACCAAAAATGTTCCTTCAAATCTCTATACATTTTGGTGCTCCCAGGGTGTATAGAGAAATTGGAACTATGAGCATCATCCAGCAATTCCCTTTTTAGATCAGGTATATTGGGAACACAAAGTCTCTTCCCGAATTTCAAAATTCCACCTTCATACGCAAAGTCTCTCAATCTCCCATCATTCATAGCTTTAATCTTCTTTTGGAATTCTTCATCATCAGTCTGAGAACTCTTAATCCTTTCTAGTAAAGATGGTTTGGCAACCATTTGAAAAAGCATTGATGTTTCACCTTCCCTGGTTATTCCCATGTCCATCTTCACTAGATCCATGAAAATTGGGTCCCTTTCAATTCTCATCATGTTCAGAACTCCATGGTCTTTTCTGCTCAAAGCATCTGCTAGTTTGTTTGCCTTCCCCGGGTGGTAGTGTATCGTGCAATCATAATCCTTGAGTAATTCAATCCATCTCCTTTGCCTCATGTTGAGTTCTTTTTGTGAGAAAATATACTTCAAACTCTTGTGATCAGTATAAATCTCACATTTTTCACCATAGAGGTAGTGCCTCCATATCTTCAAAGCAAAGATCACAGCTGCTAACTCAATATCATGAGTAGGATAGTTTTGTTCATGAATTTTCAACTGTCGTGATGCATAGGCAATAACTCTATCATTCTGCATAAGGACACATCCAAGTCCTTTCTTCGATGCATCACTATAAATAACGAACCCATCATTCCCCGATGGTAGAGTCAATATAGGAGCATTGACTAATCTTCTCTTCAGTTCTTCGAAACATTCTTCACACTCTTTTGTCCAAACAAATTTAACCCCTTTACGTGTGAGCTTCGTTAATGGGTTAGCCAATCGGGCAAAATTCTGGACGAAACGTCGATAATAACCTGCCAAACCAATAAAACTACGTACATCAGTTATACTCGTAGGTGCTGGCCATTCTTGGATTGCCTTGGTCTTAGAAGGATCAACAGAGATTCCATCTTTAGAGACAATATGGCCAAGAAAAGAAATCTCCTGAAGCCAGAATTCACACTTGCTAAACTTTCCATATAATTCATGCCTCCTCAGAGTCTTCAAGATAATGCGCAAGTGATTTTCATGATCTTCGTAGGTTTTGGAGTATACCAAGATATCATCAATAAATACCACCACAAATTCATCGAGATACTCCTTGAAAACTCTATTCATCAGATCCATGAATACAGAGGGTGCATTAGTCAATCCAAACGGCATTACAGTAAACTCGTAATGCCCGTACCTGGTTCGAAATGCAGTTTTCGGAATGTCTTCCTTCTTCACACACAACTGATGGTATCCAGATCGAAGGTCAATCTTTGAAAATTATTGAGCTCCATGCATTTGGTCAAATAAATCATCAATACGAGGTAGGGGATACTTGTTCTTTATCGTTATAGCATTGATCTCCCTGTAGTCGATACATAACCTCATAGATCCATCTTTCTTTTTAACAAAAAGAACAGGGGCTCCCCATGGAGAAACACTAGGGCGAATAAATCCCTTATTACTCAATTCCTCTAGTTGTTTCTTTAGTTCGACTAATTCTATAGTAGCCATTCTATAAGGGGTCTTCGATATAGGCCTTGATCCAGGAATCAAATCAATAGAAAACTCAACTTCTCGTTCTGGAGGATGTCCAGGTAAATCTTCCGGAAATACATCTACAAATTCTTTCACAACAGGTACATCCTCTATTTGAACATTCCTTTCCTCACCGATAGTTACTTCATTCTCTTCCTCCCCAATAATTGAATTAAGTTGATCTACTGGGGGTGGGTCTAAATAAGAATTAGGTGGTGACGATTCTGCTCTAAAAATAAGGTGCTCCTTATCATTATCATCATGAATCGTAACCTCTTTCTTCTTACAATAAATCTTCGCATCATAGTCCGAAAGCCAGTCCATACCGAGGATTATATCAAACTCAATCATAGGTATGACGATGAAATCAGCAGATAAAGAAAATTTATGTGCTCTAATGGGGACTGATTCACAAAATATTGTTGCAACGATACTTCCCTTAGGAGTTTTAACTGACAACTCCCTTATTAAATCAAATTGGAAATATCTAATTTTCTTAGCAAACTGGGAAGATATGAAACAATGCGATGATCCAGAATCAAATAATGCATTTGCTAAACTTGAGGAAACCATTAAATTACCTGCCACCACGTCTTTCGGAGTTTCTACCTCAGCAGTAGTGATAGCATAAGCCTGGCCTTGATCCCTTGGCATTTTCTGAGGTAAGTTCTCCTGACGCTTAGGACATGCATTTGCATAATGCCCCATCTCCCTGCAATTGTAGCACTGAACGTTGGTAGCTTCCTTCTTCCCCTTGCAATCATGAGCTTGGTGGCCTTTTTCACCACACTTGTAACAGACTCCCATTCCCTTCAGGCAAGCACCGGGGTGTTTCTTCCCGCACTTACCACAAGATGGATATTCAACCTTTCCCTTCTTCCCCTTATTTCCATTCCCAGATTGATCAGCAGGTCTCTTCTTCTCTTGCTTTGCTTTAAAGTCATAAGACTTAGAGAATTCCTTTTCGGTCTTGATAGCACATGAGACAATGTCTTCGTACGATGAAAAGGATTGTGAGACTAATGCTCGACGGAGAAATGGTTTTAACCCATCAAAGAAACGATCAATCTTACTTCTTGGGTTGCGAATATAATCTCCAGCATACCTCGCTAACCTTGTAAAGTTAGCCTCATACTTTGTGACATTATCATCCTCCTTTTGTCTCAGACTCAGAAATTGCCTTTCCATATCTGCTCGATGGTCGCGAGGAAAGTATTTTTCTAAAAACAGATCTTTGAACTCCCTCCATTCCATGTTTGATACTTCATCATCTTCCTTCATGTTTTGAATCAATGACCACCATTGATCAGCATCTCCAGTGAGGCGGTAAACTGCCATGGTAACTTTTTCCCTTTCACTACTCCCCAAAGCCTGAAATATTTTCTCTAGGGAAAATATCCATTTCTCAGCTACTAAGGGATTTGTACTCCCATTGAACGTTGGTGGTTGTTGTCTCATGAATCGATCTAACATTGATCCTCCACGCTGCGGATCAGGGTGCTCCATACGGGTAAGGTTATTATTCATAACCTGAGTAAGTTGTCCCAGTACGGTGATTAGCTGATCAGCACCAGTTGCATCACCAGCCCCACTATAATTATCTTGAGCAGGAGGGCAATCCCTACATGGAGTGCGTGCATTGATACGGTTTCCATTTCTTCCACTAGGCGCCATTTCTAAAAAAATGGCATAAACTAGATCAGTTTATGCATCAAAATACATAATCCCATACTTATAAAACACTTAACATAAATTGAACTATTTATGGATATAATCCATAATCATAAAAATGTTTTCTTTGAGGAAGTATATACTCATAAACCCTTCATAATGATTTGTAAAGATAGTGAGAGTTATCCTAAGCATATCCCCCAGGAGTGTCGTAACCAAGAGTGCAGCAAGGCCCGTTGTCGTGCACCAGTTCCCGTTCGAGTCTAGCTCAAAGCGGTGTTTTCGGGTTTTACCCCTAGGTACATCTGTGCCAGAGCCTCCTCTACCTGCTCGTATCCAGACAGGGATGTATTGCTTGAAAAACTCACAAAATCTCTACAATACCAAAATTCTAGGAAGTTCTTCTATACTAATCCTCAAAGTTCATCTTAGGTCTACGTGCTCTAATCAGAGTTTATCTAAATCTAGCTTCCAAGGTTTGTACTAAACTTCCTCTGATACCAACTGTAACGCCCCGACCCCAGCTACCCAGAGTCGGTGCATTAATTACATAACATTGGCATGATCACAAGAAAGATCAAATCTCGAAAGACCGATTGGTTTAGTAGCCTTGGAAACACTAGATATATTCATAAGTTTTACATTACATCATAAAATCAAAAACTACTACAACAACATAATGTTTCCACAGTCCACACTACAATCCCCTCATAATATCCCTGCAGGTCATTCATAACTTACATCTTCACTTCCTGGGAAAAATAAAACATAGAAAAGGGGTGAGCTCAAATGCCCAGTAAGGATAACAATATAGCGGAAACTTTCATCAATAAGAATAAACATTTAAGGAAATGTATAACTAAAACAAAAGCCTTTTAAACATGAACTTTCAACATGGTATGGCATAAATAAAATGAAATAATGCCATTTACTTATTCACATGGATATTCCACTAATCGAATAATCACATGCAAAAATAAATAACCACTTTCATAATGTTGGAATGCATAATGCCAGACTATCATAACCACATAGCCAAGGCCTCGTGCCAAGACTACAAATAAGATTTTGTCAAGGCCTTGTGCCAAGACACTATTTTGTCTCATGAGACCTACCGATGCATCGAGGAGCTATAACGGGCTCCACCCGTCACTTATTAAGTCCAATGCATTCCCATATGAAAAGGTTTAAACATAACATAAACATTCGTATTAAAACTAGCATACGAAATGTCAATACTTTCACAATAAACTATGAATGGTATAAAAATAGCACATCCACAGTCAAACATATCACAAAACCTTCAATACAATATAGAAGTTTTGTATCATAATAAATCAACTTCAAATAATCTTAAAATCCATCAAAGGATGTTGACATAGATGAAATCAAAATTCTTTTTAAAGAAATATCTCCTTTTATTTTGAAATCATTTAAGATCCATATAAAATAAAACATTTTCTTTGAAAATATTCTTATAAGCTTGTAAGGAAAGCTTTGAAGATTTTATAACGGCGTAAAATAACCGCACCCGCTGTATAAGTTAAAAAAAACATTCTTACCTCAATTCTGTCGAAAAGGTTAAAAAGGACCTTGTTTTGAAAACGACGGAAAGATTCCTTTATAAACCTCTTATAAAAAGTCAAAAAAAAAGGTATAAATGACTTTAACCCATATTCTTGTAAATAGTAAAAATGTTTTGAAATACATTTTTAAGAAACATGGATGTGGATGATAAAGAGATCCCAGTAGATTATTACATATAAACATCCTCGGATAATGAAGAGATTGTGAAATAACCCTTACCTTGTACTTTTCCTTGGTTGGGGTAGGTTAACCTCCTGTATAATGGTGAAATAGTTGTTATTAAATTATACAAGAATCGTATATATTAATATGATATCATATATGATCTTTTAACATTGATTTGTTAATAATATCTTAGAATTATCGTCGTTTCGGGAGTTAACTTACTCATTTTCTTTTATATGTTTTGTTACATAAGCCATGGTTGTTGTATCTTATTCATATCCAGAATGATATACAGTCCTTAAACATAATTTTTAAATCATCAAATGATAATTATACTTGAATGGATATGATGGAGAATGAATCTCATCGCGTTCGTGGAGACGGTAGTCCGTACGTACGCACGAGCGACAATATCATTCTTTTGATATTAAAATAATATATAAATGGATGGTATATCATATATACAGAATAATTAACATTTTATATTTATTATTTACATGAGTTACACATCATTATTATACCCATCCAAATAATATTATATTGAATAACAATTACACCACGACGTGGAGACGGTAAGCCGTACGTACGCACGTATGGTGACATGTTATTCAAAGGGTGGATAGAATACTGAATATGATTGTACCATATTTATAATAACATCACAGTATATGTGAGATACTGGAGTTATTATTTCAGAATGGTAAGAACAAAGGAATAAGAAGTGGAAGAAGAAATGAACTTAGAAAAGGGTGGTGAAATCATTACCTCTTCTTCGGGTTCTTCCTTTTGATTTGATCAAAAGGGATCCTTACGTTGGCTTTATGATCAAACTAAGGCCTCTAGGTTGTAGTGAGGGATGTTGGGAGAGTATTTGGGCAGAGTTTGGCCGAACCAAAAGGCTTTGAAGGTGTGAAGAAATGAGAAGGAGGAGTGCCCTTTTATAAGAGGGGTGAGGGGAACCTTTGGAAAAGTTAGAAATATTAATTTATAATAAATTCATATTCGGTTTACAAAGGCTCCAAAGTTGACTATTCAAAGGATGAGGTGGGGATAGGTCGAAAACAACTCATCCAATAGAATTTAGACAGGTTTGGGTACTTATATTAACCTTATCTTTAAGTATTAACTCTAAGTTAATTAGTTTCACTTTTACAATGTCTCTTTGTATTTTTATATAATATGGTTAATAAACTTACTATATACATCCAAGCGACCCCCAAGTGGTCCATTAATGATTAACCTATCATAATATAAGTATCTTGGCCGAACCTTAGATTTTTAGGAATTTAATATCAATTAATAATATAATATTTGTTTTAAGAACTCTTTTATGTCAATTTTGACACTATTCAATAGTTGATTTTTGTGAAACTCATAACAGATTGATTACTTCGAAAAAAGTACATTAATTCAATCCTAATATATCATATTAGCCTAGAAAATTAGTTTAATTCATTAAAAGTTTCATATTATATTTATTTGGGTATTTATAATATCAATTATGTTAATTTTATACTATTTTAGTAATTACTGCATCATCATTGTGTCATAAATAAAATAAATTATATAATGTCTAAAAATTATAAATAAAATATCATTATGTAGGAAATCTTTTTATCTTTCTAATGAATATTTATAATCGAAAATCCAACATGTATAACCCTATGTAAAAATTGTTCTTCTAAAAGATGTAAGCTTATGCCATTTTTATTTTTATTTTAACTTTATTAATATAATGTGTCATTATCACTTACAAGTGGATCCATGGGGTCCCAAAATAGACCCAAAGATGACCATGGTCGACCATGTATCAACCAATAGGGTTAATACACGTTTTAGGGTAATTTAGTATTATTATAATATTATTTTTTTAACCCTTATTTACCGGATTTACCCTTTAACCATGGTAAATAAAATATTTACCGCAGTAATTATTCAAAATGTGTAAAAATAAAAGTTACCTATTTACACAATTTGAACATCCTGATTCCAAATATGGAATCCATTTTCCTAAATTCAAAACACAGAAGGGTCAGAAATTAATTTAAAATTAATTCCCGCTGTCAAAACAAAAAGCGTGTTTTTAAGAGATAATAACTATCAAAAGATTGACACTTGTTTATGTTCGGTTTAATTGTAAAATTATGTCCAATGATAAACATTAAATTGAATGGTAAAAATATATTCTAAATATACTTTAAAACCACTCAAATTCATAATTTATCACTATTAATTATTTTGATTAAAAAAGTTGTTTTTAATTAAAATTTAGAAATTTTCACTATTCATCAAAATATGAAAGTTATCCGAAATGTACCAAAATTTCACCCTAGGCTAATTTTGATATTCCGAATCAAAAAATGATGTCCATTTTGAAATATAGAATATATATGATTTCAAAAAGTAGGTATTACTATTCACAACGGCTAGTTTAATTAGTTGTGGTGTGTGTTAGAACTCGAGGTTGCGTACAACACACGCTATCGCATTATTCGAAGGGAAACGTACCGTAGAAGCTTGGGGTGTTACACAACTCATGATATTAATATTTCATAATTAATATACCATTGATTATATCAATTCAAGACATCAATATATAATAATTAATCTACCATTAATTATATCAAATAATGATATCACTGTCTCATAATTAATTTACCATTACTTTTATAAATTCATGACATCTATATCTCATAATTTATTTAACATTAATTTTCCCAATTAAAGACATAAATAACTCATAATTAATCTACCATTACTTATCTATAAATTTCAATAACCGAACAAACTGAATTACTTATTTGTCAAATTAATTAATTTTAACTCATTCAATTGTGTCAACTCAATAGTCCCCAAAAATAAATTTTCTAATTAAGTAATTTAAACTCATTAAATTTTGTCAACAAAATATCCCCCATTAATTATTTTGATAATTACTTAATATAACTTATTTAATTGTTTCAGCATATAACCCCAATTAATTAATTTTCCAATTAATTATTATCACTTCTCCAATTTCATCTACACACCAATTCACCATAATTAATCCATTAATTAATTTTACATTTAAAACATCATTAATTAATTCAAAATTAATTAAATTCATCTCATTCAATTAATTATCCAATTAATTGAACTTGTAAATACAATTTAATTAATTCAAAATTAAATAATTACATTCACCCATCAATTAATTCACCAATTTTTTAGTTACGTTCACTCCTGTAATTTATCCAATTATATATTTGAATAATTAAATAATCACACCCATAATTTCCATATCACATAATTAATATAACCTTAATTATCTCAATCTACAATGTTAATATATAATAATTAAGATAACATTAATTATCTCAATTCCTCAAAAAAAATTATCCCAAAGTTATCCCGACAATTAATTATCTCAAATCCCAAATCAATATCAAATAATTAATTTCACAATTAATTACCAAAAATCATAATTCTATATCACATAATATATTGTAAAATTTATTATCTCATATAAACAACTCAATATTACATAATTAATTCTACAATTAATAATCCCTATTTAAAAACATAAATATATAATTAATTATGTTGTCAAAAAATTATTTTATTTCCACAACCTCTAGTTGTCAATACTTAATTCAAAAATTAATTATAACAAAACAATAATTTCATAGTCTCTTAATGAATTCACTAATTAGTTATTCAATTAATAATGAAAATATCATATAATTAATTGTTTAATTAATTATCTTAAATCATTAATCTTGTATCTCATAATTAATTTAACAATTATTTATACATGATCAAAAATCCCAATATACCAATTTTAAATATATTTTAATTAATTAATTCATCATGTATATTAATTTAATCATGAATTAAATTTCTAAATAACTAAAAGAAATTCTACAATCACATTCCCATAATTTAAATTAAGACTATAGGATTTGAATTTTCAATCACCTACATCAAGAACGGTGATGAATACATTTGAAGAGGATCAATCAAGAATGAAAAAAATAATACGGTCTTGATCTGAGACCTATAAGGTGCATAGATTGTCTTCATTTGAAGATGAATGTTCTCGAAGGTGTTTCAGTCCAATGAGAAATCTCTACAGAGGTGGTCTGAGGACTTTCAGTCCAAGGAGGAAGCTCTGTGGAAGGGCGATGAGGGGTTTCGGTCTAAGGTGGAGGTGTGACGATGAGTTTTCATACATGGAAGAGGTGTGAGGAGGCTCTACATCAAAGAGGTAGGTCCAAAGATGATTTATTGTGAAAAATATGGGTGTTTGTAATGTTACACAACACTGGAGAAATTTTTTTAATAATATGGGCATGAAAATTACATGACGTGAATCCTTATTTCACAATGTGTATTGACCTGTAACTGATTTTCCATTTTTCCTGAGGTAATCCCATCAAACCATTAAAAAATATTAATGAAATACTACACGTGGTAAAAAAAATCACACATGGTGAAATATTACACATGGTGAAATCTAATTACATGTTGTAAAATAATATACATTTTGAAATATAATTACAAGTGGTGAAATATTACACATGGTGAAATATAATTACACATGGTGATATCTTATTTCATGGAATGTCGACATGTAGTGAAAACTACTTACAGGGGGTGTAATTTTTCAAGGTGGTGAATTATGTCATGCATAAATTATATTCAGAAAAACCCATATTGACAATAATTTTAAGAGATTCATACCTATAAAAATACATGATATTAAAATTTCGACACTGAATGATAGCTCATCCTCAAGCTGTACTCCTAAGAATATATAAGACTTCAATTCAAAAAGATCTGTCTACTGATCCCTAGAATCCTCTTCTCTTACCCATGTTCCCTCCTTCCCTCGTCCATGTATCTAAAATCCATGAAATTAATGCATGGCTTTATCGTTAACACATTATCTCTATAATCCAAACCACATAACAGATGCTCCACAAAGGACTAGTCAATATCAAGATCAAATTAAAAAATATACCTGAGACATTTCCCAACTCATGGTTTCCAACAACCACAAGAACACAATCCAACATTGACACTTATCCTTTCCATCATAAACCTCTTCGAAAGGACATACATTCACTGCCTCCAAGGACTATCTATCCCTTCTCTAAGGAATTTAAACATGGAAACTACAGGTTCCTCATTGGAATTTTGATTCCACCACTTCAAACCAATGACCTTACTCAGTGAACATTATGTTGAAACCTCACTCCCCTTCTTTGGAGAATGGTTTACACTGCCTATCCAAATACTCAACCACCATATCCTATGGCCCATTATTTGTCCACCTTTATCCCCTCTTATGAAATTCATATAACAAATATTGATGGAGTATCCATCACCATCTATAACAACATATATATCGCTTAAAATAAAAATATCCAAGGGGCCCCATATCCAACCAAAACACCTCTACGTATCTAGGCACAATACTAGATATTTCATAGTGTACCTGGATTATGTTAAGGTTGGAGACATGATATTAACTAATTAAAATTACACTAATATGTTTTCAATGAACACCATTACAAATCCTTAATTAACTATGTAACCTCCCACTATCAAAACACCTCAACACATCTATAGTCTTGGGCTTACCTACTCTCCAATTATCTCACAATACTAATCTAAAACATGAGAGTTATTCACATAAGCCATAACCATGTTCTCAAATTAGGGAATGATAACAACCCAAACTACCGACATCAAAAGGTAAAATAAAAATATTATATATTTTTATTTCACAAATATTTTCATAATTAACGAGAGGGATTTACACAAAACCATATCAAGTGTATACCACTTAATCCTACCACTCCAGAAAAACTAAGGCACAATCACTACCCTTAACAATATTACACCTATGTCCTAGTTAATAACTATAAACAAATTATTCATTTTTTTCATTTACACTCACATATGTTATCATCTTGTATCATATTGAAAACCATTTGAAGTTCATTTGGGGAACAATTTTTAGTCCAATTTCCTATGCAATAAAAATTAGTTCAAGTTCATCAACATACCCAAAACCCATTTTATGTGCTTTTATATGATTATGCTTGTCAAAAAATAATACGAAGTGCCTAGAATGATTCTTTAAGGCTAAATTATCATGCCATTCTTGTACATGAGTCAATCTAAAAAAATCTCTAAAAAAATAATCACATCACACAAAAATTGTCTAACCCATGGAGAACTAACATCAAATGTAACAACACATATAAATAACAACAATCCAACCCTAGGATCATGGATTTTACCCTCGTATATGCTGTAGTTACTCACAAATATGAGTTCTTAAACAAGACATAAATCATCCAATTATCATATATACCATTCCGAAATAGTAATAAAAAATAGAAAAAAAGCAAATACTCTAATAAAACTATGAAACATCCCATCCCGGGTTCCACATATCGATGCCCCAAGTTGGTTCACCACATGACCTTAGGCATGCCACCTTATAAGCTAGATGCTTCCGACTATGAGCGATGGCCTAATATCAATCACGGGGAGACTATTCCGTTTTTTATAAGAGTAAAACACTAGAGAAAACATAAAAAAATGTAAATGTATATATAAGAATGAACAATACCAATTTTCTAGGACAATAAAAAAATAAAATATTTAACTGAAATGGGATGCATATTATGTGAATGAAAGATTAAAAGTTTCTAAAATGAAACTGATGTAATGACACTAGTGACTACCATATGCGTCTCAAACCATTCCAAGCTATCTATTTCATGTTCTATCCAAAAATAGAAATCAAATCTAGTACATTTTCCCGTAACCTATCCAATAATAATAAGGCTTATTCGAAAACTGATCGGGAATCCTGAGTAGGATGTGAGAACAACTCATTAGTCTACCACTGATTTTGTCTAAAACAAATCTATTCAATTACATAGTATGTAGTTCTATAATGAAAATAATTTTAATTTATAATTTAATAGTTTTGACATTATTAATTAATCTTTATTAAACGACATAGACAATTGTGTTTGAGCGAAGCCACATATTCAGTTCACAATTTATATTTGTTAATTGTTGGTGTAGAATTCCATGTCTAACAACCAAAATCGGATTATTTAACATTATCATTGGTTTTTAATTCCATGTCTAACACCCCCGAATTCCATTAGTGTAGAAAGCCACGTATAACACATAAAATATCATTAGTGTAGAATTCCATGTCTGACACTTAAAATTACACTAGTTAATGGGAAAAAATTCCATATCTATCACCCCAAATTTGATTGGGGTAGAATACCATATCTAAACTCTAAAACTCCATTCATTTATTTATACTGTTGGTGCCTATCTATCACCCCAAATATTTTTATTTTATTCATACAATTTGTTTATAAATCCATGTCTAATAAAAAAAATCCCATTCATTTATTTATATTATTAGAACATAATGTCATGTTTAACACCCCAAATCCAATTCATTTATTTATTTTATTGGTGAAGAATTCCATGCCTAACACTGAAAATCACATTGGTAGAGAGTATAGTGTCTTACACCCAAAATCCAATTCATTAATTAATTGATAAATTAATTAATCATGTCATTTTATTAATTCAAATACTAATTAAAAACAACATATTCATATTAATATACTCTACAGTAAAAAACTATTCAAAATCTCAACATTCAACAATTAATTAAAAATTTAATTATCCTCTATCTCAAAAAATGACAATGTGATAATTAAGTCAATATATAACTATCCCTATTTCTCTATCAAATACACAACTCAACAATCTCAATCCCATAAAAATTAATTCTCAAAAATAATTATCTTAATAAAAAATCAATAAATACCATTAATTAATATAAAAATTATATAATCATAGCCACAATTTCAATATCTCTTAATTAGAATAACATTAACTATCTCTGTCTGGGATATTAATATACCATGATAAATATACCATTAATTATCTCATTTCATGACATTAATATCTCATAATTAATCTACCATTAATTATCTGAATTTACGACATAAATATTTTGTAATTAATATACCAATAATTATCCCAATTCATGACATCAATATATGTTAATTAATCTACAATTAGTTATCAAAATCAATGTCTTAAATATATTATAATTAAGGTAACATAAATTATCTAACAATTGAAATAACACAACAATCCACATTAATTATTTCACCAATTAATCAATTTTAACACATTAAATAGTGTCAACACAACAGTTCCGATTAATTTATTCACAAATTAGTTCATCTTAAACCATTCATTCGAGTCAACACAACATTTCCATTAATTAATTAGGAGATTAATTAATCAAACTTATACAATTGATTCTATACACAAATACTGATTAATTATTTTTTAAATTAATTATTCTAACTTATTCAATTGAATCAAAAAAGAAAATTCTAATAACTAATTCTCCAATTAATTATACATGTCAACCTTAATTAATTATTTCAAAATTATTTATATTAATCCCTTTTAATTAATTTTCCTATTAATGGTACATGTCAGTTATCATTTATTAATTCAAAATTAATTAATTATGTTCACCCCATAAATTAATTTTGAAATTAATTAATTGAAATCACTTTTTTGATTAACAACATTATTTAGTTTAAGAAGTAAATAATCACTCCCAAAAATTCTATATCTAATAATCAAAATATCATAGATAATCTTTATACATTATGTTATCATATAAAAACTAATCTACCATTAATTATATAAATTCAAGATATCATTATCAAAAAATTAATTCTGTAATTCGTTATCTCAAATCACAAATCCATATCATATATTTAATTATCATAAATCAAAATTCATTATCACATAATTAATTCTAAAATTAAATATCTCAATGAAACAACATAATATCACAAAATTAATTCTATAATTAATTATTACTATTAAAAAACTTCAATATATCCATAATTATCTTGTCAAATTATTATTTAATTGAAGTTTCTTTAAAATAACCATAATTATTTAAACAATTTATTATACCCAAAAATAATTTCAAAGTCTCATAATTAATTCACCAACTAATTATTCAATTCATAATTTAAATATACAATAATTATTCCTATAATTATTTATATATAATCACTAATCTCAATATCACATAATAATTTTACAAATAAATTATACCTAATCTAAAATCCAAATATCCAAATATCACATATCGTTTATTTAATTAATTAAATATGTAAATTAATTTTTTCAAGAAATCAATTTATAAACATCTAATATAAATAAAAAACTGTATATGTATAATTGTAATGAAGACTTTAGAATTTTAATTTTAGACCACAGATCTCAAGAGCTTTGTTGAATGCTTGCCAACAAGAAATCCCCAATTTGAAGTAGATCCATAAAGAATGTGACGAAGGACACAGTATCAATCTGAAACCTAGGAGGTGTGAAAATAGTCTTCTATCAATGAAGATGGTGCGTGTAGGGGTTTTGATCCAAGGGAGAATGTCTACAGAGGTTCTATGAGGTGTTTTGGTCTAATTTGCAAGCTCTATAGAGGTGACCCGAGGTGTTTTTGTCCAAGGTGGAGGTTCACCAAAGAGTTTTGTTCCATGGTGGTGGTGCGCGTAGGCTAAACATTGAATAGAGAGGACTGTTGACGCTCTATTGTGGAGAAGAGTGGTGTTTTTATGTTTACAAGACACAGTAGGTGTTATTTTAATTTACTGTTCATGACTATTACATGACCAAAATCCTCATTTCACATCGCCTAAATACATGTAACTGGTTTCCTATTTTTCATGGGTAAATATCATCAAAATATTTAAAAAATGTTATTTAATGGTTAAATGTGTTTAAATCCAATTACACGTGGTAAAATCTTACACATGGTGAAATCTTACCTATGGTGGTATATAGCTACACGTGGTTAAATCTTACACGAGGTGAAATCTAATTACTTGTGGTGAAATCTTATTTCATGGCATGTCAACACTTTGTGAAAACTAAATATAGGGGGTGTAATTTTTCTAGTTTGTCAATTAAATTAAGGCGTGAATTAAATTCGAAATAACCCATCTTAACCAAACCTGGAAAAAAAAGAAACCTAAAATAATATGGTATCTTAAATTATGAACCATATGTTCAAATATATTTGTTTCTATGGATAATAATCAATTATGGTAATTCGATGAATCATAATTTCATTTTGTGATTATTTATATAATAAGATGTAACATTTATGTATGAAAAGTATGGTTCATTATAATTATTCTCTTATTTTCTTTATAATTTATCTACCATATTTTCTGTTTTAAAAATCATTATCATAAAAAATGGTTTTGATTAAAAAACATTGAAATCTAAAAAATCAATATCATGTTAATATAATCATAAATTAATAGGTATTTTAATTGTTTTTTAATATTCTCTTAACCATTAAAGGTATCTATAGATTTTTCTAATACAAACAATAATGAATAGTTACACTAGAAACTCCTTAATATGAGTTTAGAAGAAATTAATTTACATTTTTATATATTACAATGACCTTTGGGGTTTATAGTTTTAGATAATTTGGAAAAACCTTACATGAAAAAGTGGACACTTCCAATGTGTGTACATTTTTTTCCACAGAAACATGGACTTCTGTTTACACCTATATTTTCGTTAGGACACTTTTTATTCTCTAAAGAAGATTCCTAATTGATGTGTTTGAAATTTATATAGTTCCAAATCAACCATAAATCATGTGAAAAAAAATTAAAATTTTTCATGAGAAAAGAAGGATTAGTAAGGGACAAAAAATAAAGGAATCCTTTTATACTATTGAAAACATGAAATCCCAATAAAATATTTACATTTTCCCAAAAATAATTTGAGAAAACAAATTCCATATATAAAATCAGAATTTTGTTAAATAACCCATTTGATTACTCAATATTAAGAAATGGAAACCCATAAAGCATCTTGATTCATGTGTGAGCTCTGGAAAAAAATTCGAAACATTTTTAACATTAAATGTTCATAAAAATTCCATTATTAAATAAAGAAGTTTTTGGTAAAATCCAATTTTCAATAGTTATATATGAATCATAGAGAATCATATTCACAATACATTTTCACTCATCTCTATACTATATCAAAAATAACTTACTACCATTTTTTTATATAGAATTAATATACCTCGTAATCTCCACCAATATTTACCATCTAAGAGTAAATCATTACCCATTGGATTAGAGATATATATCAGGATCACACATATTTATGAACTATATCAGTTTCACAAAGAATAAAATATTATTTTCAAATATTATATCAAGAATAAAACAATTTCACCATTCACTTTTTAATCTTATAACTTTACAAAAAATCATTTCATATAATAAGAAAATAACTATAACTTATTTTATAATAATAATAATAAATATAATTTTTCGTTATAAAAACATTAAAATGATAAATTTTTAATATATAAGGAGTAATATATACTTTCAAGATCTATATTATCATTCCTAGTAATATTTAAAAAGAATAATAGATTTGATTTTTGTGAAAACAATGTCCTGTCATATATATTAAAAAAACATTTCTGCATCAATTTTTTAAAAATTCAAAAATAACCATTATGAAAAACAAAAAAAATATTCCATCTTAAACAATGTTAAATAAATTAAGATATTCTCTTAAATTTACATTATAATCCTTTAGAGTATAATTATTAAATTCTTGAATCATTTAATTTAACCATTACATGTAACAAAAAATAGTCGGAAGTAAAAAATTAAAATAAGATTTATAAAAGTACCATACTTTGAGTCTCGAATCGTTCTGTAAATTTGAGAACTCTTCAATTAATTAAATAATATTAGGTTTATTCATTCCAAAGAACCATTTTCATCATCATTCCCTTATCATTATTCAATTTATTCTATTTTTAACCATGTTTTATTTAGTTATTAATATCGTTATGTTCATGTTGGATATTTTGAGGACATTTGGTGTGCATCCTCAAAACAACATCGATGTTTTGACCATTTGAAAAGAGGATATGGTAATATTAAATTAAATTATTAAAACTATTTAAAATATCATTTTTATATATCATATACACTTTTAGTCTCATCAATGTAAGGACATTATGTAAAATGAATAAAATTTTTTCATGGAGATGGTAGTTTTTACAAACAGATGAACACCATTTTCATTTATTACTAAGTGGAAAGAAGTGCATAACATTTTAATTTTATATAATCAGACATATTTATTAAATTTCATATTTATTCAACATTTTCATCCTTATGAACAATCTTGTGAGGTGAAAATGAAAAATAAATCACATATCTTTGTGGATTTTATAGTCCACATGTATGGAAAAATGATGTTTTTATTTCCCGTAGATTATAAAATGAGATGAAAAATGTTTTTACAGTAAATATAATAACATTTTTGTATATTTAATATACACATTCTCCTATTTTTAAATTTATGTATATGATTGGACGAAGGTAGAAGAAGAAATAAACCAAACACACATAGTTAATATTTATTCTTATTCTTCAGAAATCCACTAATTGATTACACCATAACCCTTCTTAGGATGATCTTTTCTTGATATTGAGACCTACAAGATGTCGGTAGGGTAGTATGGAAAGAAAACTGTTAGTAATTTACTAATCGTGATAGATCATATTATGTGATGAATTTATGGGATTGATGGCCTTTTATAAGTGAGGGGAGTGGTGCATTTTTTAAAAAATAAAACATCTAAATATATTATAATTCTTTCTCAAAGGAATATGGTAAAAATGGAGTTTTTTTGAAGAAAACATAATATAATGTACAAATTTACACAAAAAATATTATTTATACTTTTTTGTAGACATTTTATGACTTATGTCTTCTTTTTTCCCTACCCACACATGTTAACCCATTTAACCATCACAAGAGTGAAAATGTTTTACCATCGTAACTATTTTTTATGAAAAAAATGAAATTTACAACATTAAAAAAATTAAAACCTCATTATTCCAAATATGAAAATCAATTATTCCAAATTAAATTTTAATTTGGTTTATAAATTTATTTTAGCATAAAAACATAAAACATAATGAAATGTTTTTTTGGATTATTTCTATTTCATGAAAATTTTATTTTTTACACAAAAAATATATATTTTTGATTGATATAAAAATTAATTGGTCTATTTTTATTCAAAGGAGCCTAATGTGAATATACAAATTATCCAAATAAATATACATTCTATATTTTTTAAAATAAATAAATGTTCAAGTAAAAATTATATTTTTATTATTCTCCCAAAAATCAAATTCTTTATAAAAAATAAAAAACCACCCAATGATTTATTTTATATGATAATGTCAAAAATAAATTCCGTTTTATCGATATAGATTTCTAATATCAAGACATTTAAATTTTAAACAAAACCATCTAATACATGGAAAATGATATTAGTTAAGTAAAACTACACCTTTTTCAATTGAAAATTCATTAAAAATAAATTATAAAATATTAATGAATATAAATAAAAAAATAAATACCTATAAATCATAATATTGTTTTTCATTAACATTATATGGGTTTTCAATTTTATGGTCACTTTAAAGTCTCTACTTTGATATTCACTACACTTTATGATCATTTGTTAAGCAGATCTAAGGATTTATTATAAACATTAATAACTATGAGTTCAGTAAATGTATACCTTGTCTCCAAAATATGTTGAGGATAATTATTCATGTCATGGGAGGTATAAGTTGTATTATTTTGTTAATAGTATAAAAGATTTTTATTTTAAAATATAAGAGGAATTTTAGAGGCTTCAATAGTGATCATAGGACATTGAGGCAATAAAAAGATATTAGGATGGTTGAGATGTGCATACACAGTGGAATAATAAGTTATAGGATAAGGATGTGACCAAATTACCTAAAGGGTTATATGAAACACCATATATAGTTTCAATAATGTATTAATGTTATAAAGTCAATTCTAATATATTTTTTGGTATATGATACAAAATAACATTGAAAGATTCTTGTAAATGTAAGTATGACCTAAAAATTAATGAAGAATATACAGAAAATGATTAAATTATTCCTCAAAGTGATGATGTAATGTATTTTAGAATAAAATAGGCAGGTTTAATAGTTTAACTCATATCATTAATTTATTTGAATATAGGATGTGTATTTATATGTTACAATCACTATATGATAAAAGATATATTGAAACAATTAGTTGTTATGAATAATAAAATTGATGGTAATTAGGTACAAGGTTTTTTATTGATCAAATTATATATAATATTAGAAAATAACGAATAGATCAATGTAGTTTTATCTGTGATAAGATACATTTACAACATTATTTATACAATATGAATGAAAAATTTCTCACAGCATGATATATTTAAAATCATAGAATATTCATTAAAAAAAATTATACAAACATATATAATTATATATATTAATTTTTTAAATATTTCACTTTTTTTAAATCCCTAGAAATGATAGAAGAGTTATTCCCTAAAAATGAGTTTGGATTTTAGAAAAAATATTCCTAAAAATACAATTTTGTTGAGGATTGTGGGAGTATGGTTGATATTTAGAGATGTTAAAAGTGAAATAAATAAATGATTATACTTATCTAATTCAATATGAAGGTCTATTTATATTATAAAAATATTAGGGTATATTGGTAAATAATAATCTTAATACACAAAGTTATACTTAATTTTTTTCAAATAATTTGAATGAATCGTTTGAAAATTATGAAACGTTGTAAGATATTTTGAAATGATCTAAGGTAACATCAATCAAATCTCTTGAATTAGTTTTCTATGTATCACAAAGGTAATTTCTTATCCCTATATACTGTAAACATGTGCATGGTAATCACAAAAAAGTGATTGGAAATTATTTTATCCCTAATATAACAATATAACTAACAAATGGGATAAAAATAATAAATGAATTACTAAAAATCCAATCCAAAAATATAATACATATATATAAATGAATCCTTAATTAAAAAAGATATTAATAAATCTGATGTAAAAAATAAATCATGCTAAAATGGCCTCTATAAAACACAAATCTGATGAAAATCCTCACTCCTCTCATAATCCTCTACATAACCCATGATTGTCTTACAATGAACCATCTCCATTGGAAAAATAAATAAAACTAACTGAAGAAACTAATATCCAGCTATATCATCGGACCTGTAAAATATATTCTTCATCTAAACATCCCACTATGATACCACCTATTGAATCAATGCATTATATTTCATGTTACATATTAAAAATCCATGTTTATAATACAATAATTTTTTTTTAATATAACTATTTACATAGAAAAAACTAACACCTCAACGTACTGGTAATATTATCTTTTCTTAGTGAATTTTAAATGAAAAAAATATCACATGGGAAATTTTTTTTCCCAACTGAATCCAACATTTCTTAACCAATTTTAATAAATTCCAACTTAAAAACCATATCACAAACATCTATTTTAAAATACACAATTCAAAACTCAAAGTGGTTTCCAATTTTAAAATGGTATTCTAATGAATTATTAAAAACTAGTTTCCAAGGAAGACAAAGAAAAATTGACTAAAAATATATTTTAAATCCCACATATTCTAGATCATAAAAACGCATATTAATTTTCTCAAAAATACTCTAAACGTCATTAGAAATAAACTTTTCACAATTAAACACTACATCTTGAACTCCTTAATAAATCCATTTTAAATCACATTAAAATAACTCTTCCACATTCAATATTCGAAAAAACATTTGCATAAAACATTTAAAACCTCCAAAAAGAAATGAATAACAAAAATAAGGAGAAAATAACACATCAAGGGACATAATATTCAAGACATGATAATAGAACATAATCCATAATTACATAGGTTCCATGAAATAATTTAAAAAATAAGGGATAAAATCAAAGAAAAAAGAACCCCCCCCCCATAAAAAATATGATAAATTGGATCCTAGTGTGAGGAGAATAATCCAAGATTTCTTGTAATAATGAACTAAAATGATTCTAAGGAACATTATATTTAACCATTTAACCAACAAAAAAACCTTATAATTCCACATTTATATCTAAAAAATAATATCCCTTGATCTCATTCATAACATTCGGAACAAAATTGTAACACCCCAAGCTTCTACAGTACGCTTCTCTTTGAATAATGTGATAGTGTGTGTTGTACGCAACATCGAGTTCTAACACACCACAACCAATCACACTAGCAGTTATGAATAGTAATACCTACTTTTTTGAAATCATATAAATTTTATATTTAAAAAGGGTCTTCATTTTTGGATTCATAATATCGAAATTATCCTAAGTTGAATTTTTGGTATTTTTTTGAGTACTTCCAATTTTTACAAATAGTGAAAAATACTTAAAAACAAATATTTTAATAAAAATAATTTATAGTGATAAATTATATTATTTAGTGTTTTTTAATTATAATTAGAATATATTTTTACCATTTTATCCGACGGTGTTTATTAGAATTAATTTTACTTTGAAATTGGACATAAACAATTGTCAATCTTTTGATATATATTATTTCTTAAAAACACGCTATTTGTTGTAACAATGGGAATTAATTATAATATTAATTAATGCAACTTATATGTTTGGAATTTTGTAAAATAGAAATCTTTTTTGAATTTGGAATATCAATTATAGCTCAGGGTGAAGTTTTGGCATTGTTCTGAAAAACTTCATTTTTTTATGAATTGTGAAACTACTAAGTGGTAGTTAAAAACAGAATTTTTCATAAAACATAATTTTAACACTCTGTGATTGGAATCGTGAAAATCTGAGAGACACGGTTAATATCAAGTAGTAAATTGTGGTTCAATGAGATGAAAATAATTTTTGGTGAATAGTAACTTTTTACTTTTATTTACCACGGTTAAAAGTAAATATGGTAATTAAGGGTAAAAATGATATTAATATTACCCTAACACATGTCCTAATTCTATTGGAAAAATTTATCTCGACCAAAAACAACCTTAGTAATAAAATATTATCATTTAGGTCCAATTGGATTAGATTAGGACATTTATTATTATTTAATTCAAAGAAGAGTTAGAAGAGTTAAAATCAAAGTTTATTTACTAAAACATTTTTCATATAGGGATATACATAATATAAATTTGATTGTAAATATTAATTAGAAATATAAAATGATTTCCTACAAAATTATACTTTGTTTATAATTTTTAGACATTAAATAATGTAATTTATTTATGACACAATTATGATGTAGTAATTACCTAATTAATGAAAAATTAGAATAATTGATATTATAAATACCCAAATAAATATAATTTGAGACTTTTTATGAATTAAACTAATTTTATAGGTTAATATGACATATTAATAATGACTTAAGTATCTTTTTTCAAATTAATCATTCTGTTATGAGTTTCAGAAAAATCAATTATTGAATAGTGTCAAAATTGACATAAAAGAGTTTTTAAAACAAATATTATATTATTAATTGATATTAAATTCTTAAATATCTAATGCTTGGCCAAGAGACTTATATCATGATAGTTGTATCATTAATGGACCACTTGGGGTCACTTGGATGTATATAGTTATTTTATTAACCATATAATATAAAAACACAAAGATACATTGTAAAAATGAAACTAATTAACTAAGAGTTAATAATTAAAGATAAGGTTAATATAGTAGCCCAAACCTATATAAATTATATTGGTTGAGTGTGTTTCGACCCATATCCACCTTTAACTTTAAATAATACACTTTGAGGCCATTATAAACCGAATATGAATTTATTATAAAATAACATTTCTAGGTTTTCCAATGGTGCCAGTCACCCCTCTTATAAAAGGGAACTCTCCCATCTCATTAAATCACACCTTCAAAGCCTTTTGGTTCAGCCAAAATCTTCCCATGTGCTCTCTCAACTTCCCTAAATTCATCCCAGAGGCCTTCCTTTAGTCTGAAAACCAACTTAAGAAGCCCTTTTGATCAAATCAAAAGGAAGAACCCGAAGAAGAGGAAATGTTTTCACCACCCTTTTTCAAATTCATTTCTTTTTAAACTTCTTCTTTATATATTATTATAATTATAAAATAATGAATCTAGTATCTCCTATAAATTTTAATATTATTATAAATATGGTACAACCATATTCAGTATTCTATCCATCCTTTGAATGACATGTCACCATACGTGCGTACGTACGGCTTACCGTCTCCACATCGTCGTGTAATTGTTATTCAATATATTATTATTATTTGGATGGGTATAATAATGATGTTTAATTCATGTAAATAATAAGTATAAAATGATAATTATTCTTTATATAAGATATACCATCCAATTAAATATTATTTGAATATCAAAAGAATGATATTGTCGCTCGTGTGTACGTACGGACTACCGTCTCCACAAACACGATGAGATTCATTCTACATCGTATCCATTCAAGTATAATTATCATTTTATGATTTAAGAATAATGTTTAAGGACTTGATATCATTCTGGATATGAATAAGATAGATCATATCCATGACAAACATGGCTTACGTAACAAAACATATCAAAGAAAACGAGTAAGTTAACACCCGAAACGACGATAATACTAAGTTATTATTAACAAAACAATGCTAAAAGATCATATATGATATCATATTAATATATATGATTCTTGTATAATTTAATAACAATTATTTCACCGTTATAAAAAAGGTTAACCTCCCCTTAACCAAGGAAAAGTACAAGGTATGGGTTTATTTCACAATCTCTTCATTATCTGAGGTTGTTTATACGTAATAATATACTGGGACTTCTTTATCATCCACATCCATCTTTCTCAAAAATGTATTTCAAAACATTTTTACTATTTACTAGAATATGGTTTAAATTCATTTATACCCTTGTTGACTTTTATAAGTGGTTTACAAAGGAATCTTTCCGTCATTTTCCAAACAAGGTCCTTTTTAACCTTTTCGACAGAATTAAGTAAGAATATTTTTTTAACTTATATGGCAGGTGCGGTTATTCTCCGCCATTATTACACCTTGGAAGCTTCCCTTACACGCTTATAAGGAAATGTTCAAAATAAAGGTTTTCATTTATAATTATGTGATTTTTAAATGATTTCAAAAAAGAGATATTTCCCTCAAAAATATGAAAATCTAGTGAAAATGTATACTTATTTAAAGCAGGATTAAAAATGTTTTCATAAAACCCGACTCTAGAGTGTGGTAGACAGGAAGGGATTTGGCGTGGAACCATCATGGCTTGTAATTGGTCGAGCAGTCTCAGAATTAGTTATTTTTTCAGAAGCTTTCATAATATTTTCAGAAAATCATGGGAGTATATTTGAGCAATTATAAATGTAAGTATCTTCTAAAAAAATGCATCGGAAGGTCTCATGAGACAAACTAGTACCTTGGCACAAGGCCTTGGAAAATCGTATTTTTAGTCTTGGTGAGAGGCATTGTCTATGTGGTTATGATAGACTGGGATTATGCATTCCATCATTATGAAAGTGGTTATTGATATTGCATGTGATTATTCGATTAGTAGAATATCAATGTGAATAAGTAAATGGCATTATTTCATTTTATTTTTCCCATACTATGTTGAAGTTCAAGTTTAAAAGGCTTTTTTTAGTTATTCATTGCCTTAAATGTTTATTATTATTTATGAATGTTTTCGCTATATTGTTATCCTTACTGGGCATTTGATCTCACACCTTTCAATGTTTTATTTTTCCCAGGATGTGAAGAAGTAATTTATGAATGACCTGTAGGTATATTATGTAGGGATATGAGTGTGGAATATGAAGAAAAGATGTTGTTATAGTCTTGATTTTTATGATGTTATGTAAGACTTATAAATATATCTACTATTTCCAAGGATACTAAACCAATCGGTCTTTCGAGATTTGATCTTTTTTGTGATCATGCCAATGTTATGTAATAATGCACCAACTTTGGGTAACTGGGGCCAGGGCGTTACAATTGGTATCAGAGGAAGTTTAGTACAAACCTTGGATGCTAGATTTAGATAAACTCTGATTAGGGCACATAGACCTAAGATGGACTTTGACGATTAGTATTGAAAAACTTCCTAGAATTTTGTTATTATAGATATTTTTTGAGTTTTCCAAGAAAAACATACCTGTCTGGATACGAGCAGGTAGAGGAGGCTCTGGCACAGATGTACCTCGGGGTAAAACCCGAAAACATCGCTTTGAGCGAGACTGGAATGGGAACTGGTGCACGACAACGGGCCTTGCTGAACTCTTGGTTACGACACTCATGGGGGATATGCTTAGGATAAATCTCATTTTCATTATAAATAAATATGAATGGTTTCTGAGTATATAATTCATCAAAGAAAACATTTTTTATTATTTTTGGATTATATCCATAAATAGTTCAATTTATGTTAAGTGTTTTATAAGTATGAAATTATGTATTTTGATTTATAAACTGGTCTAGTTTATGACATTATTTAGAAATGGCGCCTAGTGGAAGAAATGGAAACCATATCAATGCACGCACTCCATGTAGGGATTTCCCTCCTGCTCAAAATAATTATAGTGGAGCTGGTGATGCAACTGGTGATGATCAGTTAATCACCATACTGGGACAACTCAATCAGGTTATAAATAATAAAATTAGCCGTATGGAGCACCCTGATCCACAGCGTGGAGGATCAATGTTTGATCGATTCATGAGGCAATAACCACCAATTTTCAATGGGAATACAAATCCCTTAGTATCTGAGCAATTGATAAATTCCCAAGAGAAAATATTTCAGTCTTTGGGTAGTAGTGAAAGGGAAAACGTTATCATGGCCGTTTACCGCCTCAATAGAGATGCTGATCAATGGTGGTCATTGATTCAAAACATGAAGGAAGATGATGAAGTATCAAATATGGAATAGTGGGAGTTCAAATATCTGTTTTTAGAAAAATACTATCGTCGTGACCATCGAGTAGATATGGAAATGCAATTTATGAGTCTAAGACAAAAGGAGGATGAGAATGTCACAAATAATGAGGCTAACTTTACAAGGTTAGCAAGGTATGCTAGAGATTATATACGTAACTCAAGAAGTAAGATTGATCGTTTCTTTTATGTGTTAAAACCATTTCTTTGTCGAGCATTAGTCTCACAATCCTTTTCATCATACAAAGACATTGTCTCATGTGCTATCAAGACTGAAAAGGGATTCTCTAAGTCTTATTACTTTAAAGCAAAGCAAGAGATGAAGAGATATGCTGACCAATCTGGGAATGGAAATAAGGGTAATAAGGGAAAGTTTGAATATCCATTATGTGGTAAATGTGGGAAGAAACACCCCGGGACTTGCTTTAAGGGATTGGGTGTCTATTAAAAGTGTGGTGAAAAAGGCCACCAAGCTCATGATTGCAAAGGGAAGAAGGAAGCTTCCAATGTTAAGTGCTACAACTGCAGGGAGATGGGAGATTATGCAAATGAATGTCCTAAGAGTCAAGTGAACTTACCTCAGAAAAGGCCAAGGGATCAAGGCCAAGATTATGCTATCACTACTGCTGAGGTAGAAGCTCCGAAAGATGTGGTGGCAGGTAATTTAATGGTTTCCTCAAGTTTAGAAAATGCATTATTTGATTCCGGATCATCGCATTGTTTCATATCTTCCCAGTTTTCTATGAAAATTAGATATTTCCAGTTTGATTTAACAGGGGAGTTATCAGTTAAAACTCCTAAGGGAAGTATCATTGCAACAAAGTTTTGTGAATCAGTCCCCATTAGAGCACATAAATGTTCTTTATCTGCTGATCTCATCGTCATACCTATGATTGAGTTTGATATAATCCTTAGTATGGAATGGCTTTCATACTATGATGAAAAGATTTATTGTAAGAAGAAGGAGGTTACGATTTTTGATGATGATGATAAGGAACACCTTATCTTTAGAGCATAATCGTCACCACCTAATTCTTATCTAGATCCACCCCCAGTAGCTCAACTAAATTCAATTATTAGGGAGGAATAGAAAGAAATGATTGCGGGTGAGGAAAGGAATGTTCAAATAGTGGATAGACCTATTGTGAAATAATATGTAGATGTATTTCCAGAAGATTTACATGGACATCCTCCAGAATGAGAAGTTGAGTTTTCTATTGATTTAATTCCTGGATCAAGGCCTATATCGAAGACCCCTTATAGAATGTCCATTGTATAATTAGTAGAACAAAAGAAACAACTAGAGGAATTGAGTAATAAAGGATTTATTCGCCCAAGTGTTTCTCCATGGGGATCCCCTGTTATTTTTGTTAAAAAGAAAGATGGATCTATGAGGTTATGTATCGAATATAGGGAGATCAATTCTATAACAATAAAGAACAAGTATCCCCTACCTTACATTGATGATTTATTTGACCAACTGGATAGAGCTCGATACTTTTCAAAGATTGACCTTTGATCTGGATACCATCAGATGTGTGTGATGAAGGAGGACATTCCAAAGACAACATTTCAAACCAGGTACAAGCATTACGAATTTACAGGAATGCCTTTTGGATTGACTATTGCACCCTCTGTATTCATGGATTTGATGAATAGAGTTTTCAAGGAATATCTCAAGGAATTTGTGGTGGTATTTATTTATGATATCTTTGTATACTCCAAAAGCTACTAAGATCATTAAAATCACATGCACATTATCCTGAAGACTATGAGAATACATGAATTATATGGGATGTTTAGAAAGTGTGAATTCTGGAATCAGGAGATTTCTTTTCTTGGCCATATTGTCTCAAAAGATGGAATCTCTGTTGATCCTTCTAAGACCAAGGCAATCCAAGAATGTCCAGCACCCACGAGTATAACTGAGGTACATAGTTTTATTGTTTTAGCAGGTTATTATCGACGTTTCGTCCAGAATTTTTCCCGATTGCCTTACCCATTAACGAAGCTCACACGTAAAGGTGTTAAACATGTTTGAACAAAATAGTGTGAAGAATGTTTTGAAGAACTAAAGAGAAGATTAGTCAATGCTCTTATATTGACTCTACCATCGGAGAATGATGGGATCGTTATTTATAGTGATGCATCGAAGAAAGCACTTGGTTGTGTCCTTATGCAGAATGATAGGGTTATTGCCTATACATCAAAATAGTTGAAAAATCATGAACAAAACTATCCTACTCATGATCTCGAGTTAGCAGTTGTGATCTTTTCTCTAAAGATATGGAGGCACTACCTCTACGGTGAAAATTTGATATTTATACTAATCAAAAGATTTTGAAGTATATTTTCTCACAAAAAGAACTTAACATAAGGCAAAGGAGATGGCTTTAATTACTCAAGGATTATGATTGTACGATACACTACCACCCAGGGAAAGAAAACAAGGCGGCAGATTCTTTGAGCAGAAAAGATCATGGAGTTTTGAACAATATGAGAATTGAAAGGGATCTAATTTTCATGGATCTAGTGAAGATGGCCATGGGAATAACTAGGGAAGGTGAAACATCAATGATTTTTCAAATGGTTTCCAAACCATCTTTACTAGAAACAATTAAGAGTTCTCAGACTGATGATGAAGAATTTCAAAAGAAGATTAAAGCTGTGAATGATGGGAGATAGAGAGACTTTGTTTATGAAAAAGGAATTTTGAAATTTGGGATTAGACATTGTGTTCCCAATATACATGATCTAAAAAGAGAATTGTTGGATGATGCACATAGTTCCAATTTCTCAATACACCCTGGGAGAACAAAAATGTATAGAGTTTTGAAGGAAAATTTTTGGTGGGACAACCTGAAGAGGGAAATTCCTAATTTTTTGTCAAGATGTATGGTTTGTCAACAAGTGAAAGCTGGAAGGCAACAGCCTGGAGGAGTCATGCAACCTCTTCCCATATCGGAGTGGAAATGGGACAATATTACGATGGAATTTGTCATGGGGCTACCAAAGACTCCTAGAAGGAACGATGCAATATGGGTTATTGTTGATCATCTTACCAAGTCAGCACATTTTCTTGCTATAAGAGAAGATCTACCGCTAGGACGTCTAGAAAGACTATATAATAATGAATTTGTGAGACTTCATGGAGTACCCCTATCGATTGTTTCAGATCGTGATCCCCGTTTTACTTCAAGATTATGGAAGAGTCTTCACAAATCCTTGGATACTGAACTTCATTTGAGCACTGCCTACTACCCTCAGATAGACAGACAATCAGAACAGAATTTTCAAACCTTAGAAGACATTTTGAGATCTTGCTCACTTGACTTTCAGGGTAAGTGGGATCAATATTTACCTTTGTGAGAATTTTCCTATAACAATAGATTCCATTAGAGTATTCAGATGGCACCGTATGAAGAGTTATACGGAAAGAGATGTCGCACATCAACCTTTTGGGATGACGTTGGTGAAAGAACACTTGTAGGTCCATAACTGGTGGAGGAAATGATGGAAAAGGTGAAGGTAATCCAAAATCACATCAAAGCATATCAAAGTAGGAAGAAGAGCTATGCCGATAATCGAAGGAAGGATTTGGAATTTCAAGTTGGAGATCATGTTTTCCTAAAGGTATCTCCATGGAAGGGAGTCATAAGGTTTGGTAAGAAAGGTAAATTGAGTCACAGGTACATCGGACCTTTCGAAATTCTAGAAAGAATTGGGGCTATAACTTACCGATTGGAAATGCCACCAAGTCTCTCCAAAGTTCACGATGTCTTCCACGTATCTCTATTGAAAAAATACATGCATGGACCAACACATGTACTCACCTATGAGGAATTAGAACTGGAACCCGATCTATCTTATTGTGAAGATCCCATCAGGATTCCTGATACGAGTGAGCAAGTACTGAGAAACCGGACGGCTCGTCTGGTAAAAGTCTTGTGGAAGACCATAAGATGAAAGAGGCAACGTGAGAAATCGAGGAATTTATGATGAAGAACCACCCAATTCTTTTCATACAGTAGTATTTTAAAAATTTTGAGGATGAAATTATTCGAATGAGGGGATAATGTTACACCCCAAGCTTCTACGGTACACTTCTCTTTGAATAATGCGATAGTTTGTGTTGTATGCAACATCAAGTTCTAACACACCACAACCAATCAAACTAGCCGTTATGAATAGTAATACCTACTTTTTGAAATTATATGTATTTTATATTTCAAAATGGACTTCATTTTTGGATTCTGAATATCGAAATTATCCTAAGTTGAATTTTTTGGTATTTTTCTGAGAACTTCCAATTTTTATGAATAGTGAAAAATAATTAATAACAACTTTTTTAATAAAAATAATTTGTAGTGGTAAATTATATTATTTAGTGATTTTAAAGTATAATTAGAATATATTTTTACCATTTTATCCAATGGTGTTCATTATAATTAATTTCACATTGAAATTGGACATAAACAATTGTCAATCTTTTGATATATATTGTTTCTTAAAAAAACGATATTTGTTGTAACAGCGGAAATTAATTATAAAATAAATTAATTCAACTTATATGTTTGGAGTTTTTTAAAATAGAAATCATTTTTGAATTTGGAATATCAATTATAGCTTAGGGTGAAATTTTGGCATTGTTCTGAAAAACATTAATTTTTGTTGAATAGTGAAACTACTAAGTGGTAGTTAAAAAACTGAATTTTTCATAAAACATAATTTTACCGCTTCTGTGATTGTAATTTCAAAAATCCGAGAGACACGGTTAATATCAAGTAGTAGAATGTGGTTCAATGAGGTGAAAATAATTTTTGGTGAATAGTTACTTTTTACTTTTATTTACCACAGTTCAAAATAAATAGGGTAATTAAGGGTAAAAATGATATTAATATTACCCTAACACAAGTTCTAATTATATTGGACAAGTTTATATTGACCATAAACAACATTATAATAAAATATTATCATTTAGGTCCACGTGGATTTGATTAGGACATTTATTATTATTTAATTCAAAGAAGAGTTAAAAGAGTTAAAATCAATGTTTATTTACTAAAACATTTTTAATATAGAGTTATAAATAATATAAATTCGATTGTAAATATTCATTAGAAATATAAAATTATTTCCTACATAATGATATTTTATTTATAATTTTTAGACATTAAATAATTTAATTTATTTATGACCCAATGTTGATTTAGTAATTACCTAAATAATAACAAATTAGAATAATTGATATTATAAATACCCAAATAAATATAATTTGAGATGTTTTATGAATTAAAATTATTTTATAGGTTAATATATCATGTTAGGATTGACTTATATAACCTTTTTCGAAGTAATAATTCTGTTATTATTTAAACAAAAATCAATTATTGAATAGTGTCAAAATTGACATAAAAGAGTTTTTAAAACATAAATTATATTATTAATTGATATTAAATTTTTAAAAATCTATGTTCCGGCCAAGGGACTAATATCATGATAGGTGTATCATTAATGGATGACTTGGGAGTCGTTTTGATGTATATAGTATGTTTATTAACCATATAATATAAAAATATAAAGAGACACTGTAAAAGTGAAACTAATTAACTAAGAGTTAATACTTAAAGATAAGGTTAATAAAGTAACCCACACCTATCTAAATTCTATTGGTTTAGTGGTTTTCGACCCATACCCACCTTAAACTTTAAATAATCCACATTAGAGCCATTAGAAACCGAATATGAATTAATTATAAAATAATATTTCTATCTTTTCCAAAGGTGCCCCTCATCCCTCTTATAAAAGGGAACTCTCCCTTCTCATTAGAACACACCTTCAAATCCTTTTGGATTTGCCAAAATCTGCCCAAATACTCTCTCAAAATTCCTCACTTCATCCTAGAGGCCTTCCATTAGTCAGAAAGCCAGCTTAAAAACCCCTTTTGATCAAATCAAAAGGAAGAACCCGAAAAAGAGGTAATGTTTTCACCACCCTTTTTCAAATTCATTTCTTCTTCAACTTCTTCTTTATTTGTTATTATCATTCTAAAATAATGAATCTAGAATCTCCTATAAACTGTAACATTATTATAAATATGTTAAAACCATATTTAGTATTTTATCCATCCTTTGAATGACATGTCACCATATGTGCGTACATACGGCTTACCGTCTCCACGTCGTGGTGTAATTGTTATTCAATATATTATTATTATTTGGATGGGTATAATAATGATGTGTAATTCATGTAAATAATAAATATAACATAATAATGATTCTTTATATAAGATATACCATCCAATTAAATATTATTTTAATATCAAAAAAATGATATTGTCGCTCGTGCGTACGTACGGACTACCGTCTCCACGAACGCAATGAGATTCATTCTCCATCATATCCATTCAAGTATAATTATCATTTTATGATTTAAAAATAATGTTTAAGGACTTGATATAATTTTGGATATGAATAAGATACATCCTATGCATGACAAACCTAGCTTACGTAGCAAAACATATCAAAGGAAATGAGTAAGTTAACACCCGAAACGACGATAATACTAAGATATTATTAACAAAGCAATGTTAAAATATTATATATGATATCATATTAATATATACGATTCTTGTATAATTTAATAATAATTATTTCACCATTATACAGGAGGTTAACCTACCCTCAACCAAGGAAAAGTACAAGGTAAGGGTTTATTTCGGATTCTCTTCATTATCCAAGGTCGTTTATACGTAATAATCTACTGGGACATCTTTATCATCAACATCCATGTTTCTTAAAAATGTATTTCAAAATTTTTTTACTATTTACTAGAATATGGTTTAAATTAATTTATAACCTTGTTGACCTTTATATGTGGTTTATAAAGGAATCTTTCTGTCATTTTCCAAACAAGGTCCTTTTTAACATTTTCGACAGAATTAAGGTAAGAATGTTTTTTTTAACTTATATGGCAGGTGCGGCTATTCTCCTCCGTTATTACACTTTTGAATCTTCCCTTACATGATTATAAGGATATTTTAAAAATAAATGTTTTCTTTTATAATTATGTGATTTTTAAATGATTTCAAAAAAGAGATATTTCTCTCAAAAATATGAAAATCCAGTGAAAATGTATACGTATTTAACACAGGCTTAAAAATGTTTTCATAAAACCCGACTCTCGAGTGTGGTAGACAAGAAAGGATTGGTCATAGAACCATCATGGCTTGTAATTAGTCGAGAAGTCTCGGAATTAGTTATTTTGTTTTCAGAAGCTTGCATAATATTTTAAAAAAGCACTGGAGTATATTTGAGAAATTTTAAACGTAAGTATCTTCTAAAAAAATTGCATCGGTAGGTCTCATGAGACAAACTAATGTCTTGGCACAAGGCCTTGGAAAAATATTATTTGTATTATTGGCACAAGGCCTTGGATATGTGGTTATGATAGTCTGGAATTATGCATTCCGTCATTATGAAATTGGTTATTGATATTTCATGTGATTATTCGATTAGTAGAATATCCATGTGAATAAGTAAATGGAATTATTTCAATTTATTTTTGCCGTACTATGTTGAAGTTTAAGTTTAAAAGGCTTTTGTTTTAGTTATACATTGCCTTAAATTTTTATTCTTATTTATGAAAGTTTCCGCTCTATTGTTATCCTTACTTGGCATTTGAGCTCACCCCTTTCAATGTTTTATTTTTCCCAGGATGTGAAGAAGTAATTTAGGAATGACCTACAGGGATAGTATGTGGGGATATGAGTGTGGACTATGAAGAAATGATTTTGTTGTAGTTTTCATTTTTAAGATGTAATGTAAGACTTATGAATATATCTAGTGTTTCTAAGGCTACTAAACCAATCGGTCTTCTGAGATTTGATCTTTCTTGTGATCATGCCAATGTTATGTAATAATGCACTGACTCTAGGTAACTAGGGCTGGGGCATTACAAAAATGAAATCTCTTCGGAAAATACCTTCTAACCCTTCCTATAAAACAATCATGGTGTAGCCATGAAACAATCCCTAATAAAAATTTAAATATTACGGTTTTACCTTACTTATGTCAAATAATATGTCCACTGGACTCCCTTGAGATTTTAAATGGTAGTGAGAACAAATACTGATTACATAAAAAATATATAAAACATTTGAAATATATATTGGTTAATCTATTCCACCTTTAAAATATCATCCCCAACAACATAATAGAATAACAAGATATATGAATTTATCAATATATTATATCCCTCTATGGTATAACAAGACACCACTTGTTTAACAAGAATTTCATGGAATTCAATAAGGTCCTAGAAATTTTAATGAAAACTAATTTTTTATAATGTTTCTGATTGAACATTTTTAAAACTAACATGCAATGAAAATATAACTCCCAATTTTTAACATTTTTTTCAATGAACTCTTCTGATCATATTGTGATAAAAAAATTAAACCACAAATGTGAACATGCAATTCCCTTAAAAAAACTTATAAATAAACCGAGAGTATAAAAATTTAAAAAAACTTATTAAAAGGGGTTAACATACACCTTTAAATTTAAAATTCAAATTTCAAATGATTTAAACACATTAAAAGACTCAAAAAATTTGTTTGAAAATCAGTTGGTATAAAAATTACCATTTAATATCCTAATAGGAATCAAGAAAATATTTTAAAACATTCAAAAGATTTAGAAAGACACAATCATTCTTAAAAATAGATGGATTGGAATTAAATTCCATTAAAAGGATTAAACCATCGATAAATCATTATTTGTACATTATGGGACTATTATATAGGAATGAAATTAGTAAAAACAGTAAAACCAACAACCATATATTGGAATGTAACAAGAAGTGAAAAAAACTACCCTGGTTCAATAGTGAATAAGTTAGAAGTCGACACCAATGATACATAAATATTAAAAATGTCTAATGGGGATATATGAATGAACTAGAAATGAAAACCATTAGAATCAAACTTTTCATCCCCTATATATAAACATAAATATTCTAAAATTTTATGGGAGATGGATAAATCAAATGGGAGAGTATACTGGGAATGATGAAAGGAGGAACCTGAATGAAAATAGGATTACGTGAGATGGAACCCACATTAATTGTAAGAGAATACAAGTAAAATATAAGGAAAAAGGGAGGTGGCTCAAATAATTGAGGTGTCTTGTTCATTAAAATGATATGGGAATTAAAAGAGTCCATGTTTAATAAAATCGAATGGGGAAAATTATAATACCAACATTTATTGAATCAGGGAAAGCTACAAATTTTTCCAAACCATATGACAACCTGGAAAATTACACACCCTATACAAAAAAAATCTCATGGTTTACCTGAGATTCCACACATTTTGAAAACAAGTGTTTCCGCCATTCCAAATGGAACAATAAAATTTCATTATCAGTTGACACTAGTGATTGTCATTTTACAAAACCATGCATATATTGTGTGAAGTCTCCATTTAAAACCAATGTTCCCATATGATTTCCATTTCAATTTGAATATTTTGCACATAATTGTGTGATTACTAGTTAAACAAACCATTCCATATTAGTATTATTAAAAAAACTCTTCTATGTATGTTTATCTACAATATTTTTTAGAAACCATGTGTAGAAACCATTCATAATATGAAATACTAAAAAAATTTAAAAAAATTAGTTGTAAGATATTGGAAACTAAAAAATAACCCTAAATCACATAAAATAAGATGAAATAAAAACTATTGTGACATGGTTTGTAAAACAATTCTCACCATCATGCTACTTCATACACACAAAATGTCTTAGGTACTAGTTTATTAAAACCAAAGAAAATTTCTAACATGGATCATCATAATGAATGGAGTTCCCTCAAACAACTAGACAAATCCTCAAATAACATAGAACTTCTTCATGAAAAAATCAACAATAATTGTTCATATAAAGGCTCTATGAAATTGGATACATGTTATAGGAGTCCCCACTATTTTTAATTGATCGAAAAATATGGGAAAACTAAAATAATATTTTCTATATTATTGGACTGTGTCACCAAACTTCCGCATTTGTGAAATATCCATGTGAATTTTAAAAATATACACTAACCAAAGACAATTCACAGAAAATTATTCATATAAAAAACTAATGTTACAATAACACAATAATGTCCTAAAGGCCACCACAACTAGATACTCATACCCATGGTATCCCAAAATCAAAGATCATAATGACATTGAACATTACTCATTTAGAAAAAACATAGTTTTAATCATATTGTAATAAGTTATGTATATGGGCATTAAAATCCAAAGTCATGGATTATCATCACATGGTGAATTCATTATGAAACTTATACTGGATTCATCCATGGTCCAACTAGAAACAAAACTATACCCCCATGTATCCATGAATTCACCATAGTTTTCCTATGTCTAACCCAACAAGAAAATACCAATGAATGGTGTAAACCATTCATTAATAACAAAAAACGTCATCAAGTAATGAGACATGCACATTCCACAAGGACCCATCACTAAAAATGAGAATCCAAAGAAAATAACAATGTAGATATAGTTAAACAACAAATTCTCCAATATCAGTAAGCATAAATAGCCAAATGGTTCCTAAATAAAAGGGATACAAAAACAAATAACGCAAATGATACATCAAAAGATTACCCCCAATTAAATATCAAATATCTCAATGATCTATCAAAGAAATATTCAATAAATAATCTAAACAATAGTCATCACAAATATGAGTCTCTAAGGAAATTGACCCTCACCAATCTAGCAATAATACTAAGGCTCTTGATTATGAACCACTTATCTGAAACAACCCCCATGAAAAGTCATTCAACTTACATGGTCTTGAATAGATCGAAAGTACACTACTAATGGGAGAAGAATACTCATAAAACACAATTCAATGTTTGAATAGTGTTAAAAACTAGAAGGAGTAATGAACCTCCAAGATAAACACTATACTTATACATTATATCTTTATTGGAGGCTTACATGAAAACACATGAGGCATGAACTCAAACCCTCGATGTCTCCTATACCATATCAATAATTCCAAAAATCAAAGATGGAAAAACCAATAACCTTATTTAGTGTAATAAGATTAACCCTTTAGAAATAAAACTATTTTAAAAGGATGGGACAATGAAGAATGAGTCCAAAGAATTCATTTTGAAAACCATGGCACTATTAAAATCATGCCTTCTATTGAGAAATGTAAAATTAATATTTTTTCAATTCAAATAGAATCCCATTCTTGATTCGGATATTATTAAAATATTTATGAAACTAATTTCAAAAGGAATACTATCATGATTTAAAACCAAAACACCCTTATTATATTTTTAATAAATAAAAATACGTATACATTGAATAAATTTAACCTAGTTACCCCCTTTTCAAACATGCTCTATGGGTAAAACCCCATTAATCAGAAAATTCCAATTTTTCTAACCACCAACGTCCAGTAAAATAGTAAACGCACATTTCAAAACTCTATATGCACTAAATTATGAAGTCAATCATATTTAAACACATTATTCAAATTTCAATATTAAATAAACCATTTAAAAACAATTCGTGAAACAAATATCATTGTAAAAAAATGTTCTAGAGCATTATTTTGAATGTGAAAATATTTTTATAATGAAGTACCTATTTCAAAAATGACAAAACAACTCCATGTAACAAGATATATCACATTAAAAATGTCATAGTACAAGTCACAGACTGGATCATATTCCATGATGTGAAAATATCTCAATACCCACCACAACTCTTTCCCCAATTCCCTTGCACACTAGTTATTCCAAACATAACTGGGTATAAATTAGAAAATAATTTTTTTTTCAAAACTATTCTTGTCTTTTATATATAGATAATAGGAATGTGTAAATAATATATTGGTCTGGACAACATGTTAGAAATTATGAATTTTTTTGTTGTATGGTTTTTGAGGACCTATAATAAAACATCATGATTTGATCCAATTTTCCATCTCTATTAAAAAATATCAAACATGATTCTCCAAGGAAACTCCATCCATACCATTGAGGATCAAAGAACCATGAAAATATACATCACAACATAATCCAAAAACACCATCAAAAGGAAATCCAGAGTTAATGTCAAAATACTGATCACCCATTGAAATGTGAGGCCTAAGGAGAGATGGATCTCATGATACACTACCCACACCTATTTCACAAGTCTTAAAAACCACATATCTACCCTAAAACGTTCCCAACATAAATATATTTTTCCAAAACATAGGCTCCATATTGAAACTAAGAACTGATAACTTTTTGTAGTGAACAAACTTCAGCTTCCATCTAACCGAACTCATGACTCGACCCGCCACCTGACCCAAAGGGAACTCTTGATTCCCAAGGGCAAGAAAATAGTGCATGAGAATCATGGAACATTCCATGGGAATTATAGTCTTTTTATTATATTATAAATAATTATATGAAAAAAAACCATAAACCGTCCATTTCGGTGATAAGGATAAAAAAACCAATCCAAAATATACAAGATATACATAAACAATTCAACAATTGAATTTGATAAAATCATAACCGAAGTATATAGTAAAACAATAAAAAATGACCACTTTAAAACTCAATGATGAAATAAAATCCCCACTACTCTGATAATCCTCTTTATGACCCATGGTCATGATGAATATAACCTTGGCATCAAAAGACCAAATGAAATTGAACGAGGGAACCAATTTCTAGTTATTTTATAGGACCAATAAAATATAGGTGTGATCTAAAAATCCTAATAGGTCTCCAACAACATAATATATGTAGTTTCATTCATATAACATCATAAAATTCTATTTATAAATATATAAGATAAATATAATTTTTCTACAAACCTTTAGATAATGTCAAATGAAAAACATCAAGGATGTGGTACAAATATCATCTCTTGTTCTATATTAAAATAAAAAGAATTACATAGAAAATGTGTCTCCCAAATGATGTCTAATTTTTAAATCCTTACTTTTAAAAAGTTATATTTTAAAACCACATTTCCAAACATAAATAGGTTTCGAATTTTCAGATGGTTTTCTAAATTTTTGTGAAAACCAGTTTCACAAAAATACTATGCATGATATTCTGAAACAATGTTATCGAAACCCATGCATGTTAGAGGACAAAAAATATGAAATTTCAACATTTTCATAAAAACTATAAAACTTTTTATAAATCATTTTTTTCATTTAAATTAAAACTTTAAAACTAAATTACAAAATAGATTAAAATAACCTTAAAATAATGATTATCTCATCCTGCATTGAAAAAATTTCACAAAACAAATTTCAAAAAAAATGAAAAGGTAAATTTTAGAAAAAAAAAGGAGAGAAGAAAACATGAAATAACTACCATGTAAAGGTCACAAAATTGGGAAATAAACCCCATGTACATAGGCACAATTATATAATACAAGAAGAATGGGATAAAATCCGAGGAGAAGTAGGAACCCCAAAGAATGATCATAATGGGGATCATAGTATCATGTAATTAATTATATGGATCTAGTAATAAATAATTATACTAGGGATAAGGAACCTTGGATGACACTAAAAAACCAATCAACATCCTTGACAATCGAACCAAAATATCAAGAAACAATATCCCTAAAGCGGCTTCACCACCATGGGAATAAGAAATAACACTATATTTGAGTCTTGTTACCCATGTTTATCCAACAATCATAGAGTATCCCAATAAATACACCTTAGATGAACCAATATCTATACCACAGTTTGATCTCACATAGATTACCTAATATTTTCCTATAACTAACATGAAAATTCAATGAATATGAGAACAAATGGGAAATCAAATGAAAAATATACAAAATATTTAAAATTAATCATTCCATGCCTCCTTCGCCCCCATAATAAAAACCCCATCAACATCATATAATAACAACATATTAAGACGCAATAATATTAAACACCCACTCATGGGATCAAAATATACCTTGGCCATAAAAAACTCACTTAAGGATCAAGGGGGTCTCACATGTTTTAATGAAAAATAATTATTTATAATGTGAAAATTGTTATTTTTTCAAACAAAATCATAGAAATTAAATCCAACCTGCATTATTTAATGACTCATTCAAAATAACTCTTAGGGAAAATTATTATAAATAAATTTGAAACTAGAATGGGAATCCAAAATTCCCCCAAAATAACCTTTTAAATCAATAGGGGTTTTATAAATTTGAAAATATTAGAAAAATGTATAACATACCCATTTCAAGCCGAATATCCCACATAAAACATTTAAAAACCATTTAAACAGTCAAATACAGTTGTATAAAATTGATTAATACATAATTCCCATTTATAAATCCTTCTCGATTTCAATAATTACTTTTAAAATGTATTCAAAGCTTTAAAGATATACATGGAAAATTTCAAATACACGTGGCATGGTATCCTATTCGATTTAATGGGTTAAAAAGATTAAGAAAACCACTTTTCCCCTCATGGGATGCATACATAGATATATAATTAAGAAGGAAACACATTAAAACCAAAAAAAATTCAAAATAATGAACTATAATGTGAAACAATTTTAACAGATATCAAGGATCAATGGTGGTATTATGTTCTGTATTTTCCATTTATTATTTTCAAGTATTATATAGATTATTTTAGGGACCAGGTACTGATATGATGTTCAATTCTAATGGTCAGTGTGCCTAGAATAAATTTCTGAAATATATGAAATTGCATCAATGTGTGGTTTACATGAAAAATGGAGTAACTTCTATATTGGTGTATAGATTAGAAATTTTAGGGAGTTGTTGTACTCAAAAGTGAGGTTTACGGTAAGAAATACCTAACAATAATCGGTGTATATTATTTATGGAAAATTCATTGGAGGAAAATAAATAAAGAAAATAAATTAAATAAATTAATTTATTTCAATTTTTGACTTAGAAATTGGATATTATTTAAATAGAAAATTATTAATAAATACCATGGTTAGTCACAAAACCCTGGAGCCTTTAGAGGACCATTAGAACAGAAGTGGAGAATCCTCTAAGGTGGACAATGATGATATTGAAAATTGAATATAAAATGGCATCATATTTGATTAATCTTTACACCACCAACTATGATGCATAATTCTTCATCAGTGATCAATCCAAGTTGAAAATCATCATGTGATTTAATTTTCGTATTCACCATTCTTTAATTCTATGATGAACATGAATCAATCAATGAAAAAATTGGTTTGTGGTTCAGAAGTCTTGTGGGATGGTATAATTCACGAGGTTTTTTATTGGATACTTATCATTGTTATTAGATTTTTTCATTTATTTTTCAAAAAAATAGATTGAGATCAAAAATAAAATCGATCAAGGTCTATTAATATTGACTAATTTGTGCTTGTCTCCCCCATTCATCTTTTTCCATGGGGATTCTTCCTTTAAACGATGGCTCCAAAAACCCAGATCAATTGATCAGCGTGAGCCTCTTTCTTGGGGTAATGATCTGAAATCATACATCTGGGATCGAAAAAACACTAAGGATGTGCAAAAGGCATATACAAAGTGATTAAGATGATGATGGATCCACTATCTCGAGATCTTCAACACTCTTTAGTGCATGATGATGAATGACAAGAGATCTGTTTAAAAAATTTACTAAACACTAGAATCTGTTGTTTGTGCGATGGAGAGGCTTAGTTGATATAATTCTAGGCTACCGGTGAGATTAGAGAGAGATTAAAAAGTTATGGCAGCATAGACATAATCATGAGGAAGAAGAAGTGTCTTCATGAAAACCCTGATACACATGATGTGTATCCCTTGGAAACATGTCGTGTATTCATGTTTGAATGAATAAGAACATACCAAAGAATTAAACAATCATTTGGTGGAGTAAATGGTTTTCCTAAATGGAATTTACTCCCCCATATGAAAAGTTGTGTATCATGTATTTGGGATTCATCGTGTACTGGTACATAGGCATTGGTATATGTTCTGACATCATGGAATATCACACAGCTAGAGTACAATGATGGGACCCAATGTATAGGGGCACGAAGTGTAACCCCTCTGCACACTGTTTACTCCACTATACTAGGCAGACATAGTTTGAGTGTCACGAGCCATTTTTACAGGAACAACATAGGGTCAAAGGACAAAAAAACTATACCAACACAAACCTTATACTCTTTAATACATGGATTAGATCTCTTTTCATCCATAACATGGACAAGATTCTATTGGTTTTTTTTCAAATTCTAATTTACCTAATAGTTGGTATGAATCATTTACTACTACTAAGACTATGGTTCAATCAGTATGAATTATTAGATAGAATCATTGGAATCCCTCTAAGAGTCCTGGAGTAATATCCTCTATTCATTTTCATGCCCCATGTGGAGTTATATTTATTTATGTGACCATCAATACACAAGTATTGATCTTTTACTTAACGAGTTAATACAGATTGAGTTTGTGGGTATCACCCCTTATCCATGGAATTGATTCTCATATGTGATTCATATTCTCTTAAAATTATTCAGCATGTATTCTCTCCCATGAATATACCAGATGTGTAGTACATCTCAGACATATGTCATCAATGCTATCAGACTCAAGAATTTGTTCTCCCGGAAGTGTTCATTATAGAATCTTCAAACTAAAATCTTATTTTGGTATACCATGGTTTTGTATTATATCTAAACTCTTACAATTGGATAGATTATGTTTGGATATTCTTTTTATATTTTTTATATACATATACCTATGTATATATGACCATATTTCACTTTTATTATAATCATCGTGGTTTTTAGGGTTTTTTATGTAGTATTGTTATACTCACCCATTCACTGGATTTTCCTGCATGTGTTGTGTCATGTGTAGAAGATTGAAATTTTTATGGATTCCGTGGTAGATCTGGACTAGAAGGTTCATTTTGAGATATGAAAATTCAAGGTCTGGTCCAGAGGCTTTCAGATAGTATTTACACTACCTTTATATTTAGGTTGGACTTGTGTTGTATACTTTATTTTTATGGGCTTGTCTTTGGAAATGTTTTGATTCTTTAATTCCTATCATACTCTGGTTGTGGTATATTAAGGTATATATGCATTTTTGTTTTATTGTTTTTAAATTCTTGAAATTTTTAGGCTTGGAGATGTATTCATCTTTTAATGTACTTAGGAAATAACTCCATATTACTGATATGCCTACTTTATGATAGTTACTATCCCCGGTACTATTGAAAGTGGGGTTGGGGATTTATGGACAAGGCCCAACATGGATGGGTCGTTATATAGTGGTATCTGAGGGGGTTATTTCTCCTTTAGTATTGGGAGTTTGTGAGAATGGTTAAGGGAGATAGTGTTAAGTGTTTTGAGTTATTATTTTTGGATTTGTAATCCAGTGTTGATATGGTAGATGATGTGTCCATACACTAGAACTTTGAAAACAAGTTTTTTTACTAGGTACATGAGAAATTTGGTCTTAGGATATCATGGTATATTTATTTTATAGGAATGGGTAATGGTGTGGTGTCCTTATTGACTCTCCTCCCAAATATACACATTGATCGTGGTACACCGTTTTTATTTTAGGATTCCCTTGCAATGTATGTTATCTAGGATATAGAAGCATGATCATGAGGATGATCCCCTTAGTGATATTGATAAGATACAAGGACCCGTTCCCAGTTGTTAACTCCAGGTGGGGCACCAGCCATACCACCACCTATAGAAGAGAATGTGGTTCCTGTAGTACTAGTGGTTGAGGAGTGAAGGTAGAGCGCACTTCAAGATTTTCAGTGATAGAGAAAAATCAGGTTCTGAGTTCAACTCTACTGATAGGTTGCTGAGGACTATCTTGAGGTGTTAACCCTAGTTTTCCATCTATTCATGACACCTATAGATTAGATGGAGGTCCTAGTAGCGAGCCTTCTTCATGGATCAGTAGCGTGATGGTTCCGTTTAGTTACCATGTCTTACGATGAGGTGACTCCATCATAGACGTTGGTTGAGAGTCTTTTTAAAGAGGATTTATCAACACATAATCTTAGGTTTATACATATCCATGATCTTATTCATATCCAGTAGGTAATCATTGTAATATATTACTATTCATCGAGGTTTACCTACCTCTCAAGGTACTCGAAGGATTGTGTTTCATATTTTTTTTCAGGGATCAGATCTTTGATCTAAGCATGTGAAGGGACATACAAGCCAAAGTTATCCCTTTTTTTTATTCCTAACAATTTTAGGTTTATAGATAAATATTAGGTGGTCAAGAGTTTCATGGTTGATTAGAAATACCTGGTGGTTCTCAGTGGTGCGAATGTTGGAGCAGAGACCTCGGCATGAGAGATCTGATGTGATTCTTAGAGACCTGTATGTGGGATAAATTTAAAGAGGATAACATAGGATAGAATATATTCAATATATGGATTAGATTTCTAGTCTAGTTAGCCTAGACAGATTCTGTTCTACACATGTGATGGCGGAGTACATCTCCCACATGATTGTCTGACATGTTGTACAACACGAAGAGAAAATGTAGATTGTCCATTGATTAAGAGATAGTGGAAGGAGAAAAAACATCCACACGGTGAAAGAAATAGAAGATAATCTATGAGAGCATGATAAGGTGGTAAACATTTCGACTTGTTACCAGCACCACCCATAGGATTTCTACACTAGGTTCATGGAGCTGGAGGATATAGGCGGGGAGATCTACCGATGGTCAAGGAGAACGACCCCGGGGCTATATCATTGGTTTTAGGTACAATATTTGTCTTTTATAACTCAACATCATTAATTATAGACATGATTTATAGTCATTAATTTCATTCCATAAATATTTTTATTGATATATAGATAATAGTTGAATAGCTAACTTGACCATTTCCATGGAGATTCCTACTCGAGAAGACGTTGTGATCACACACTTGTTCTGAAAGTTCAACCTGACCATTGGAGGTGAGAGTTTTAGTTGGAATATCATGTTTGCAACATCATGGGAATATTATTTATTTATTTTTATGTAATTTTTATCTACATTTCATGCCCAGATTTTCTATTTTAGTCAAAGGGTGTGGTGTGTCCATAGTAAGGGAACCACATTCCCCTCTTTCAATGAAAAGGGATTCCAGGTTGTGCCGAATGGAATTCTACATAAGAGGGTGTGGATAATTACTCATCATTTTGATAGTATAACCCTTAGTTAATTAGAAGGAAAGATTTCCCAATTCCCTATAGAGATTGAAGAGTATGAGTATGCCTTTCTTAAATATGTTTCAGGTTTACCTTCGTGTTGAGATATAGAATTCTATATTGATCTACACCTCAAGATGACACCAATATCTATGCTCGAATATGAAATGTCTCCCACATAGATTTGTTAGATGAGGGTACTATTGGATTAATTTTTAAGAAATTGAATCTTGGGACCCAATGATTCCCCAAGGGATACTTAGGTTTGTATTCCAAAATGAATACACAAGAATGAGGTTGTGTCCATACCATCGGCAGTTGAACCAGGAAACCTTGAAGAACATGTATCCATTACCAAGGATTTATGACCACTTTGATTATTCGAGAGGGTAAAAATTGTTCTCTAAGGATGAACTCACATTAGGATATAACCTTCTATGAGTATGGGACATAGACATACTTAATATGACATTTTTATGTATCTACGGTCACAATGAGTACATAGTGATTCCCTTTGGTATGACGAACGTCCCAGTAGTGTTCATGGGACTCTTTAACTATATCATCCATCCATTATTAGATTACTTCATGGTAGTCTTAATAGATGATACCCTTATATAATCAATGTTATAGGAGGATCATGCAAGGCACACAAGTATTGTTCGAGATATACTCTAAAAGAACCAGCTATATGGAAATATATGAAAGTTCAATTTCAAGATACTGGTGGTCCATTTTATGGGACATTTTATTTAACAATAAACAGTGGGAGTGGACCCGTCCAATGTGGACACAGTGTTATCATGGGAACCACCTAAGAACATGTAAGTGGTTTAGCGCTTCATTGGGTTTCCAGGGTATTAATAGAGATTCATACCTGATTTATCCAGAGTATCGACACCAATGACATCTTTGACATGAAAGGGCTGTCCATTATTGTGGATATAAAATTTCTAGAAGGATTTCATGCAGTTCAGGAAGATTTTAACAAGTTATATCATCTTTAACTTCCAGAAGGAGGCTATCGAGTATGTAGTGTTCTGCATTGGATCAAGAACTAGGCTTGGTTGTGTTTTAATGTAGAGGCATGTGGTCATTGCCTATGGTCCATGTCAGTTGATACCAAATGATAAAAAAATATATGACCCATGATCTTGAGTTAAAAATGGTATTATTATATTGGAAGATGTACAGTCACTACCTGATGTCTGAGTGGTACATCATCTACTACAATCCCAAGAGTCTCAAGTATATCTTCTCATAGTAGTTTTCTTTATTATAGTTATCATTTTTGGATGGAGGTGGAGAATCATACATCCACCTGATGGTTGTCACCCCTCCACTCTTACAAAACATCAGTGACCAAAAAATGAGGATACAGACTATGGTACACCAAATGATTAAATATCCAAAGCAAATTCTCTTGATTTTTGTTATAAATTTTGTGAGCACGTCCTAACTTTTAAAATATGCATGAAGGAACTAGAGTTGTTGTAGGAAGAGGTTTGAAGACTGTTTCACACATCTCCTTTGGTGAAACATCCTAGTTTGGAAAACATATACCAGGAACCATGATGCCCTTTTTTGTGGTCAGGGATAAAGAAAGAAATTACAAAATTTATCTGCTAATGCCTTACTTGTCTTCAAGTTAAGGATGAGAACCATATCCTATTGGGTTTGAACCAACACTATGAGATGCCCGAATTGAAGTAGGACGTTATTTCAATATAATTAATTACGGTATTACTACTTATGTACATGGGGAATTATTCCATTTGGGTGACTATAGATCAACTTACAAAGTCATCTCACTTCCAAGCTATACATAAGTATTGAACATTATAGAGCTTCAGATGCCTCTACGGGAAAAAGAGTGTCAAACGCCATGGATTTCCATAAACATTTTTTTTGATCATGATACCCAAATTATATCCAAGTTGTCAAAGTGATTAAAGGAGGTGTTTGGGACACAATAACACTTCAGAATTGTTTTCACCCCTCAAATGATGGTCAAACTGAGCAGACCATTCATGTTTTGGAAGAAAAGCTACGAGATTACATCTTAGATTTTGGCTGTAGTTGGGAGGTTCACCTACCATGTTTGAGTTTACTCACAACAATAGATACCAATACAACATCGATATGGAACCATTAGATGCTTTGTAAATGAGACCTTACTATTCACTAATTTCGTGGACTTTTCTAGGAGTGTCAACACTCATTGACTAGGATGTGGTTCAAGCTATGACAGAGAAGTTGAAAATATACTAGGTGTGGAAGAAGACTACACATAGACATTGGGTGTCTTATGATTATAGGTGAGAGGGGAATATGGAGATCATGGAAGGATACCATGTATTTATATGGGTTTCAACTAGACATGGATTATAAAGACTTTTTTGGGGTGGAAGGCTATCTCTATGTTTTATCACCCCCTTCCAGATACTACATTTAGTTCGTGAGGTGATGTAGAGCTTTGATCTACATCCACTATTAGACATAGCATAGGAAATCTTCCATGTGTCACCACTATGGTGGAATGTTCATGACCCATTGCTCATTATCGATGGTGGTGATCTTAATATCGAGGATGGAGTGACCTCTACAAATTATTTAGTGAATCTTGTTGATCATTTGGTGTTTATCCTCCATGGGTGATTGATTTTTTGGTGCATGTCTGATGGAAGAACTAGAATATCCAAGAGATCATTTGGGAGCAGGAGGATCAGATCCATACTCATTACCAACATAATTTTTAGTAAACCTTGTTTTTCCTTTTTAGGGACATAAATCCCCATGTTCAACAGAATATAATGTCTCTAATTTTTTATTATTTTGTAATATTAAATATATTATTTTTAAGACAATGAGCTAAGGTACTGTTCAAAATTGAGGAACAGTTTTCCCAAACTAAATTTTTGGAAAATATTTAATATATTAAATATCATATGCACATTGCATTAATAAAAATGTGTAATACCATCTAAATGTGTCCCTAAATTAGTAATATGAAGGATCTTTTGAACTCAAAAAGTGTGGTTTATTTTAGTCGTGACTTAATTTTAAACATTTCTTGTTTTTTTAAAATTTATTTGAGGGCATAGAAATTATTAAAAGATTTTGAATAAACTATTTTATTTTAAATTTTTGATATAATGACAGGTTAGTCATTAAATATAATATTTTAATGAAATCCCAAGGTTAGCCACATAGCCCTAGCAACATTATAGGATTGTTGGGGAGATCTCAGGATAAATTTCCTAGGAAAATGATGACAAAGTTGTGAATCAAAGATCGATATTCCTCTAATTCAATAGATCTTTCCAAGGATTATATTGATGCATCATTATTCTTCAGTGCTCAAATTGAATCGAGGAAGGGTGTGTTATTTAATTTTTTATTCCCTATTTTTAAATTCTTTGATGAATGTTAACCAGTCAATGAATATATTGATCCGCGGTTCGATCAACTTGTGGGATGGGATTATTTCAGATGTCTTGATTAGAGAATTATATTTGTGATTCGATGTCTTCATATTTATCTAAAAGAAATATATCTTGATCAACATGAAAATCGTTCCAGGTCCATTACTCAAGATATATTGGTGATTTTTTCCTATCGTTTATCGTTCATCGTGAGTGTTCTTAGATTTCCCCAAGGCTCAGAAAATCTCGATCAATCAATAATTACACACCAGTTTCTTATCATAATGATCACAAATCATAGATTCAGAATCATAATGATGTGATGGAGGTGAAACTATGGAGATGGAATAGTTTTGGCGATGGTGGACCCCTGATCTTGTGGTCTTCAATGTTCATTGTTCGGAGTTGAATAACGATCAATAGCTCTTATTTTTCAATGGATTAGACATTATAATAAGCAGTTCAAGTGGTTATGAGGCTTAGGTGAGATGATCCAATTATATCGGAATGATTAGAGCCATATTCTTATGTGATGGTGGCATGGAAGAAAGAAGGAAGAAGAAGATGAGTTTCTAGAAAAACATGATACACATGTCATGTATCCCTTGCCTACATTGCATGTATCCCCTGTTGAATGACTCACCACAGAATTGATGACATAAAAAGACACTAGGTTGAGTACATGGGTTTCCTATATGATGTGTACTCCCCCACATGACAATTCCATGATAATATACATTGTCTACCTTGTGTACTGGTACACATGCTTGGGTACATGGTCTGATGACGTGTACTGGCACACTAATGGAGTACACAAAAAGGACTTGGTGTAATGGGACATAACATGTAACCACCCTACATGTTGTTTACTCCTATATACAACATGGAAATGGTTTGAATGACATGGTCCATTTACAAGGGCCGAATCTAGGATCCAGGGACATAGTGTGTAGCCCCTCCACACACCATGTTATCTTTCATACATGGATTAAATCTCTTGTCCTATAGTGATCCTCATTTGTGTATCATATTGAGTTTATTAGTATCAACCCATAGACCATGTAGTGATCCTAATTTGGGTATCAAATTCTCTTTAGATCATTAAAAATGTATTCTCACTCAGGATGAGACCTGACAATCAGTTACTCTTGAAACAATATCATTAGTGATATCAGACTCTAGAGTGTGTTTTCCCAAATATGTATTTTATTTAATCCTTGAGCTAGAATCCTAGGCTGATATACTATGGGTATCTCTTAAATCTCAACTATGTGTCTTGGATTGAGAATTTCTAGATATTATTGTTATATTTTTTGTATACATATATATGTATATAGCTGACTATATTTCCCTTTTATTTAATTCTTTTTGGTTTTTTGGGGTGTCCGGTGGAGTATTGTTATACTCACCCCAATATGGGATTTTCCCACATGTGTCATGCCTTGTACAAATGATCAACCATTTTATTGATCCCTAGGTGTACCAGGACTAGAAAATACATTGTGAGACCGGTTAGACTGAGGTGTGTTCCAAAATCTTTTAAAAAATAGTCCCGATACATATACATTTAGGTTAGAATTGGGTTATAGACTTATTTCTGGTGGGATTTTGTTAATCATTGCTTACATTATTTACTTCCTATCATACTCTGGTTGTAGGATATAGATGTATTCATGCCTTGTTTAATTTTTTTTATATTTATTCATTTTTTGGGCTTGTAGATATATGTTTGTTTATAGGTACATAGGAAATTCCACCCATGTTACTGATATGCTTACTCGGGGCTAGTCACCAGCAATTAGTCTATTGGAGGTGGGCTTGAAGAGTCGCGTCATAGACCCCACTATGACAGGTTATGACAGGTGACCAAGATTAAAGTCACCACTTATGGTATGGAAAACTAATGAATTCTTCAAGGGATCCATTCATTTCACTAGAAAAAAAACACATTAAATTTAAAACCCTGCCACATAAATAAAAACCCTGATAGATAAATGGTTTGTGGGATAGAGAGAAATTGAAGGTGAGGGTATGGGTAATGAATAAGGGGGTAAACCAAAAGAAAAGTGGAATAAATATAAGTAATAGACTAATATTAAAGGAGACAATAAAAATAGAAGGAGTAAGGGAGGATACTACCAAAGGAGAGGTGCATGGTCCATTCAAATGAGAGAGATATTGATAAGTGTCCATGAGGGATAAAATTGAGTGTGGTGAACATGAAATTTCTGATTTTATTGAATTAGGGTAGGTAACCCAATTTTTTCTTATGGTTCTATAATATATGCAATAATTTGGCATAAGAAACATCCTAGAAAGCACTCTCTCGCATGGTTCACTTGGGATTCCACAGAGTTGGAAAAACTATGTTCCAACCATTCTAAATGGTGATATCAAATTGTAGACGTGATTTTCACAATTTTAAACAATTTAACCAACCATGTGCTTGTAATATTCTCATAAAATTGTATTCAAAAAGCCCCACATGGTTTTCCCTCGGATACAAATTTTTTAAACTGAATAGTGAAATACCACTAAAGACTGTCCATTCCCTACAAATTGGAAATGAAAATTCCTATTTATCTAGGTATCCACATGGTTTCTAAAAAACTGTTTATGTAAACCATGAAAAATAGTAAAAACTAATAACTACCATTTATTGGGAAAAACATCATGAAATGAAAAATATACTACAAATATCAGAAAACATCAAGAAATAAAAACTATATTGTCATGGTGGATCTCACAAGAGATAATTATAGTGATCAATGAAAGTGTATCTAATCAAATAGATTAATATAAATTGTTAACATCATACCATTATTTATTATGAGAGAAATATTATTTAATATTAAATCTCAATATTGAAACATGAATATTCTCTCTACTATGATTTCCACTATATAGATAAGTTTTATTCATTAATGTAATACAATTATAGGAGTTTAATGGTAGTATTTTTCCTATGGTCACGAGAAGATGTAATGGTAATTATATAGTAATGTAAATATTTTCACAAAAAATTAATAAGAGTGAAAAAAATTATCTGTTTATTATTTTATCATAATGAATATGTTTAGGCTAATACATATATTTGGTTTTGATAGTATTGTTAATGTATTATATGAATAAATAAAATGTATCATATTTTAAAAAGGAGCTATCCAATTTATCATTATTTAATATTTTTTCTATATATTATATAAAGTGAAATTATAATTAAACTCTTGATGTATGACCATGATTTTTCTCATGTCGATTTTCTTTATATAGAATTACAGGTTTTAATGACATGTTATGTTTTACATGGATTTGGTTTCATATGCATTTATATAATTTACTCTTGATGCGTAGAAGGATATTTATATTACTTGTAACCAATAATGTATACCAAAATGAGTTTCATTCACTATATTTCTAGTATTATAGGTGAGAATATTTCACATTGAATCACTAATACTTTTTTTTAAAGGTACTGATCATGAGAACCCAAAATATATGATATCATTATCATACTAATATTTATGTTATGCTATCAAGGGGTGTATATGTATGTTGTTAATGATTTCATCAGTTAATAATTAAACATGATTTGATTTTTCATCCGATATGCGGATTATGAAATAGGGTTCCTCAATTGAGATAGGTTGGGGAAGTGTATGGGTATACATAGATATGTTACATGTCTTTTTTTATCAATTTATAATGGGAGTTTTTAATGTTTCCATCTATATTGATATATTATAACACCCCAATATTTTATGAGATAGATTCCTTTCAATTTCATTGATGAATTATTTTGTACACTACACTAATATTTTCTTATGTTACACACATCATCATATTGGCTTGTAATATATAAAACACTATTCTTGTCTTATGTTATACACAATTTCATGTTCTTTTGACATAATTCACTTCATGAAACATTGATTATAGATTTTGTTCAATGTATAAATGAAATATCATTGGATTATGATATACAAAACACCAAAGGAAGTATGAAATGTATGCAACATTTACTTGAATTTTGTTACATTCTAGAGTGACCTTCCTCGATAGCTTGCGTTGTACGCCATACTGAGGTTCACTAAACAAAAATATGTTATTAAAATATAAATATTTAATGGGATATAAAATAGATATTATGAATAGTATTTACCAAATTTGTAATTTTATATAACATTTAAATTTATCTTATGTATTTTCTAGAACATGAAGTAAGAATAAATTTAATTTTTTGGATAAAAGAAGTATTTTTTAAAAAAATACAGTTTTCCACCTTTTGTTGGAGAACCAACATTAACTCTAGTTTTTGAAATTTTTATATATTTTATATGACAAATTAATATTCTTCTACATAAAAAGAACATAAAAATTTACTATTATTGATTTTTTGGTATTTTTTTGATAAAATTCTAATTTTATTGAATAGTTGAAAATACTACATTTTAATTCAAAACTCCCCCTTATTCTAATTTATTTATATCGTAAGATTATCTATTTAATTCGTTTAAAAGTTTAATTGGATTTTTTTTATCATTTAATACAATTTTGGTCATTGGATATAATTTCACATTTATATTTGACATAAACACATTGCAATCTATTGATATGTTTTTTCTTCTTAAAAATTTTCTTTAGGTTTTTTGACAACAAGAATTAATTTTAAATTAATTTCTACCAATACTATTTTTTGATTTTTGAAAAATGGATTCCGCATTTGGAATCAGTAAGTCTAAATTATGATAATACATTAAATTTATTTTTTTGATAATATAAATAGTAACTATGATAATTTTTATTTAACGTGGTTAAAGATAAATTGTGTAAATTAGTTTTTCAAAGAATATTAGGTAAATAAAATTATCCAAATACCTGAAAAAATAATTTTTTATGAATATAATTATACCATTAACATCTTAGGATCAAAAAATAGTAATTTAATGTCCACATAACAATGTAAATGACATAGATATTAATAAAACCACTCAAAGTGACATTATTTCAAACTCACATTTCTTATAAGTATAATAATTTCAATATAGGGATAACTGATGAAAATATTACCAAATAATATTAATGGAAATATAAAATAATTAACTTTATCATGGTAATTTAATTTTAATTTTTTTGAAATAAATATTGAAATTAAAGTCTTATACTTTGATGACGTAAAAATTAATTAATTGATGGGAAATTAATGATTTTTTATTAAAATCCTTATAAAAATAAAAAGGTCCCAAAACATGACAAAATCTTATTGGACAATTATATCTAGACCATAATAATAAAATGATCAAGATAGTGACCATTTTGAGCCATATATAATAGATTACGACTGTTAAATTATTTTATTTAAAGTAATGTTAATGTTTTCACATTCACACTTTAATAAGTAGAAAATTTATTAATGTTTGATTTTTAAATGATAAATTAGAATAAATATATTATAATTAAATATTTTAAATTTATATTCACTATTTTATTTTATTTTTTATTTTTTAATCCACAAATAAGTATATTAAACTGTTACAAAGAACTATAGTACTTATTATTTTATTAATGGAGATATTAAATAAAGGTGATTAACAATATTAAAATAAATATATTTTTGGATAATTAATATGTAAAAATAATTTATAGATAACCATGAACTCATAGGAATATAAAAAAATAGTATTTTTAGTTAAATAGTAAAATTCATATTTTGAAAATTAAATAAATTTAATATTTTCAAGACTGACAATATTGATTGTTTATCAAAATAGTGTTTAATTAAATTATATAATAATCCAATTTTTTTTAAAAATATATATTATTTATGATATGGCGAAAAATGATTTAAATTATCTATTTATGATCTAATAGACAACAAATAAGAAAATATTATACACTTTTAATATTGAAATTTGTCTTACCCTTATTAAAATTTAATAGGATAACAAAGTATTAAATTTAAAAGATAAGGATTGAATTGACAATTGAAACTTTTATAAAATCTATTTATTGATGAGATTACAAACCTATATCATCTATTATTTAATATGGGATCATTTTTTAGGTTTTTATGTGGAGTTTATTGTTATTATAAATTAATATTTTTGAGGTTTCCAAAAGGGCCCCACACCTCAATTAAAAAAAGGTAACTTCCTACATTAACACATCACTTTATGTTGAGCCTTCATGCTCAGAAACCCACTTCCAATTTTCGATATCAACTTCCCTATATTAATTATAGAGGTTTTGGTCATCATTAATGAACTAATTTAGTGCTCTAAGTAGTGATATAGAAGAAGTACATCGTGGAGAGGTAATCTCTTCTACCAATTTATTCTAACTTCATTCTTCTTATACATAATATCAATTTATTATTTCATTATAAAGTAATAAAATTTTCATCAATAATACACTTATATGTGATTATAAATATGAATCATTTTTATTTCACCTTTTTTCCGTCCTATAACACATGAAATCACTGTGCGTGCGTACGTGCGCCTTACCAATTCCACACTATAGTGTAATTTATTATTCACTACCACCTTAATTGTATGTATTTAATTATTGGAATAATAAATATATATGATTATTATAATATTAAACTAATTATATAATATTTTACACTATCCAATGAAATACCTTTCAAAAGTTTTTGGAATGATATCATCACTCGTGCGTACGTACAACTTACCGTCTCCACAATGCAATGAAATTCATTCTACATGATCTTCATTAAACCATGATTATATACAAGTATTTAATGAATAATTATAATTTATATTATAATAATATCATTATTTACATTATAAAATTATAACCTAATAATAGGAATAAGAACTTATCGGAAAAAACATGCATAAACTAGTTAGTACTCTAATAACGATTAACAATGAAATATTACTAACAAATGAATGAAAATGTTATAATATATGTTATCCTCAAAAATTATTATGATTATGGAATAAATCTCTAATCATAATTAAATCCTTATATAGGAGGTTTAGATACATATGAATCATTCAGATCAATGGTAAGGGATAATTTTTCAATCTCATTTTATCTAAGATTGATTATTTGTAATTATTTAATAAGGATATATTTATCATCCTTGTCCATGTTTTATAAAAATGTTTTCATAAATTTATGACCACTTATTAATATATTTTTATTGTTTTTACCTATTTTGGACTTTATATACATGGAATGGAAAAAATATTTCTTTTGTTTACCATATAAGGTACTTCTACATTTTTTTGGTACAAGTATGAGAATAATGTTTTTTATCTTATTTGGAATGTAAAAAAATTTTACATCATCATAATGATTTATTTATATTAAGATTACTCTTCAAATATTCATGTTTATTTTTACCTACTTTATTTTCGTTTAAAATTTTGAGATATTTTGAGAAACGAGAAAAGTTTTTATAAAGAAAGGATATTTTACCCAAGAATTTAGTTCATGTGTATTCTCAAAATTATTTTCTATTTCAAATGACACTCTTTAAATAAGGTTATGTTTATATCCCTATTTTTACAATGATATGATTGTGTTAATAATGAAATGTTACTTTTTATGGATTATGTTATGAAGAAATGTTGTTTCAGAAACCCATTTTTTATTTGTGTTTTGATATGAAGAATTATTTATGTTTTTGTGGAACAATTAATAATTATTTCACTATTATAATTGTGGGACCTATATCTCCCCCAAATTAATTGGGTGAAAATTTGTATCTCATGAGATTTACATGACTAGAATGATAATTATATCTAGTTTAGTAATACAGGGCAATAATGACTTATAAATCTGGTTTATTAATTCATGGATGGAATGGTAAGTAAACCATGTTGAGTAATAGAATTTGTACACTATTATTGTCTAGTGATAAATTCCTTGGATACAATGGAAAACGTATTATTTGCTTATTTTTTTCCAAAATTCAATGTTTTATGAATATTTTATTTTATCATGGTTAGTGTTCATATATGACCTATATCTTACGTACTGGAAAATTATATTTCATAAATCATAATTATGATATTCAATGTTCAAGTTCATATTTTCACATAATTATGTTTTTTTTCTATTTGATGTTCTTAATGTTTAACATTATTGAGCATTTGATCTCACCCTTTTTATGTTTTTTTCCACTAAGATATTAAATATTTTTTTAGGTCAGAAATCTAATGGGGTAGTTCTCTTTGGGATATATTGAAGAAATTTCACCAAGCTATAATATTCTGTTCTGTGATTCCAAATACAATAAACTAATATGGTCTTTAGGAATATATTTTCATAATGTTTTATGTATTGCACAAAAAAAAGTAATTTCCTTGTATGTCAATATTGGGACTCTACAGTTGGACTTAGAGATAAGGCTTATTCAAACATTATAAACTATGATGGGAAAACATTAGAGAGATCCCTAGAGAAATTTCTATGGATTTTTCCAGGGATGTCGTAACAATAAGTCAAGTATAGGTTACAATCCTTTGGTGTTTGTGGTAATCATGACTCTCCTAGGTATAAACTGAAGATATCATAGATTGAAATATTATAAATAATTTACATTACTTATATATTTATAAGTTATGATATTTATTTTTAACAGTTTTCTTTCTAATCATAGTCAATATCCGAGACTATATAGAATATCGTTAACCATTAAATGTATCATAGGTTAGAATAATAGTAATTTTGATGTTCGATTTCTAAAGTCAAAATATCATGATGACAATCATGATGACGATATGATTATTGGACATAATTATGAGGATAAATTGATTTTAAGTGATATTTGAATGTTATATTACATTCTTCTAGTAATTTTTACATTAAACCTAAGAATATTGAGGTTGTGAAACCTTAAAACATGATTCATATTTTAGGAATGATGAAGATTAAGGATCATGGGTAATGGATTAAGAATAAATTTGGATGATTGAGGTGTATATGTTTCATAATAAAAATATTATGTTATATGTATCATGAAAGATATAATTTTATTCTATATAATTTTTTCATTAATGATTAGAAAGGATATGTTGAATAATTATAAGGGGGATAAAATTGATTTAGGGGTAAGGTTATATACTTGTATAACACATGATTAAGGGAAAGGTAACCCTTAAGATGTCACTTATCTTTTTATAACGATTTTTGGATAAAGATATATTGGATTTGAATATGTAAATTAGATAGTTCTAGTTTCATGGGAACTAATTATGGAGTTATTTTCAAGTGTTTTATTCATTAATGGAAGAAGTTTACACCTTTTTGGGGATTATGTAATATATCTATTAAATTTTTGAATATAGAAATATGCATGTTTTCAATAAAGATATATGGTAATTTAGGTTTTTATCATTACTCCATATATTTCATGATGAAGTAATTCAAATGTTTGGAATATGTTCAACAAAATATATCTTATGAAATATTCAGGATAAATTATGATTTTCACATTCTTGTTATATGGCCTTTATTTTAACTGTTTTTTTGTACTGTGAGTTTGGAATGAAATATTTTGGAAACTCCTCATGGTTAGAATGGATTAAGTTGGACATCAAATCATATTGTTTAAGTGTAATGTTTTTTAAAAAATCATTTTTAGGAATATAAAAATAGTATTGTTTTAGATAATGGAAAACCTGCAGGATGAGCAACAACCATTTGCGTCCAACAAGACTGTGAGAGTTGAACCCCCATCCAAATTTCCATATGCCATTATCACCTACCATTGACCTACGAGAAGTCACTGGTTAGTAAAAATTAGTTTTATTTTATTAAGGTGTTATGATAGATGAACTATAAGTCAATTTTTTTGAACTATATACGATTATTCGCACCATAGATGGACTTTTGTATATTTGATAACATGTGCTAACCTTTTTTCATAGAGAAAGATGGAATGACATATGATTCTATCACATGATCTGCAAACACTTCAAGAATGAATTTTTTTACTTCATTTCTTTAAATAAGAGATGAATTAGAAACTGTTCAATGCATGAACAATGGATATTGTACAAAAATCATGTAAGTATTAATAATAATGAAATTTTATTCAACATTTGGGAAAGGATCTTGAAAACAAAAACTATTATCTTAGTACCTTCTTTCCTGATTAATTAGATGGTCTCTAAAATCATCGTATATTTATGGCTATCAGGTAGTTAACAATCTCCAAACCTTATTCTCAATCATGATCCATGATAACATGATGGTTAGATTTCACTTCCATATCCATGTTTTCACTTCCCACCCATGTCATCCTACGTGGAAACCCAGTGATGAGTTACTTTCGGTAAATATTGTGTTTCTAACATTCCTTTTTAAAATTATGTTTTACTATTATTTTTTAGGAAGTGGATTTCCATGAATGAAACTTTAAAGTAGTCAGACTTTTATAACCCTGATAAATTTCGAGGGTGAAATCCATCTTATGGGGGGTAAAATGTAACCCTCCAAGATATTATGAAATAGATTCATTTTAATTTATTTTATTTCATTTTTTTATGATACACAATAACTATCTTGCATTATAAGCAACACTATATTATCTTTTAGTATAGACAACACTATTCTTTGATTCTGTTACACACAATTTCATGTTATTTTTATAGAATTATTTTCAATCAACATTTAGAATTGATTTTTTTTATGTATAAAATAAATATGGATGAATTAAGTTATAAACAACAGCAAACTAAGATTTCACTACATGAAATATTTAATTGAATTACATTAAATGCGAGATCGGCCTTCTTGGATTTCTTGCGTTGTACGCAATATCAAGGTTCACTAAACAATGATAAAATATTAAAATATTATTATTTAATGGGATATATGATAGCCATAATGAATATTATTAATGAAATTTTAAATTTTATATAACATTAAAATTAATCTTATTTATTTTCTATTACATGATATTAGAACAAATTCAATTTTTAGATAAAATAAGTAATTATCAAAAAAAAAATTCGCCTTTTGATAGAGTGCCCATTTTAAATATAGTTTTTAACAATTTTTATTATCCAATTTCATGAATAATAAATCTTATTTGTAAGTAGAACATAAAAATTTACTTTTGTGGAAGGTTTTGAATTTTTTTTAATAAAATTTCTAATTGAATAAATACTGCATAAACACTGCATTTTAATTAAAAAATTCCTTTTTATCTAATTTTTTTTAAATAGCAAGATTTTTCTTTTTAATTAGTTTTAAAATTTAGTGGTATTTTTTTATAATTTAATCCAATTTTTGTCAATTTATGTAATTTTAGATTTAAATTGTACATAAACACATGACAGTGTTTTGATATGTTTTTTCCCTAAAAACATGCTTTTGGTTTTTTTTAAAATGAGAATTAAAATTAAATTAATTCTTTAAAATTATGTGTTTTGAATTATAAAAAATGGATTCCATTTTTTGAAACACATTGTCCAAATTATGTAAATTGGTTAATTTTTTTTTTGATATTATGAATAGTAACTATGGTAATATTTATTTAACATGGTTAATGGTAAATCGAGAAAATTATCATAACAAATAATGTAAGGATAATAAAATTATCCAAAAACAAGAAAAAAAATCCTTTTATTGAATATAATTATACCCTTATCGTCATAGGATCAAAAGACAAATATTAAATTTCCACATCATAATGAAAATGATATAGATATTAATAAAACCAATGAAAGTGGCCATATGTTCAACTCACATTTCTTATAAATATAATAATTTTAATAGAGGGATAACAAGTGATATATTTGAAAATAGTTAGTGCATGTAAAAATAAAATAATTAAATACATCATGGTAATTTATTTACAATTTTTAGAAAATAAATATTTATGATAAAGTCATATTATTTGACTGTATAGAAATTAATTAATTGAAGGGAAATCAATGAAACAATTTTTTATTAAATCTTAATAACTTTAAAACGTTCTAAACACATCATCAAATCTTATTTATAGAGTATATATCGACCATAATAATACAATGATCAATATAGTGACCATTGAAAGCCCTATAGAATATATTTTCCAATTTATTTTATTTTATTTAAAGTAATATTAAAGTTGTCACATTCATACTTTAATAACTATAACATTTTTAATGAATAATTTTGTTGAAGATAAATTAAACTAAATATATTCTAAGTAATTATATTATGTTTATCATTGTTATATTATATTATTTTTAAATTTTACTCAAAAAATATGTATATTAAATAATTACAGAAAATCATGGTAGTAATTATTTTATTAATGGAGATTTCAAATTTATGTTAATAATAATATTAAAATAAATATATTTCTGGATAATTAGTATTTAAAATTAATTTTATAGATAACCTAGACCAATTTGGAATATAATTAAATAGTTTTTTTGGAAAAATTATTATATTTATATTTTTAAAAATCAATAAATTGAATAGTCTGAATATTGATACTATGGATTGTTTATCAAAATAGTTTTTTATTAAATTACATAAAAAACAGAAAACATTTTACAAAAATATAGAGTAATTTTTATGTGGTAAAAAATGATTCAAAATAATTTTTATGAGTTAATATAAATAAAATAAGTATATATTTTGCACTTTTAATTTTAAAATATTTGTTACCCTAGTTAAAATAAAATAGAATAACTATGTATTAAATTTAAAATATAAGGTTTAAATAGAAATAGAAACTTGTAAAAAATTTATTGGTTGATGAGATGACAACTCTATCTTATATAATCTTATAAATTTGAATATTTTTTTAGTTTTTTTGGGGTTTGATTTTATTTTTAAATAATATTTTTAGGTTTCCAAAAGTACCCCTCACCTCAATTTTAAAAATGGCACTTCCTCCCTAAACTCTTCATATAATTTTGAGCCTTCCTGCTCGGAAACCCCATTAATTGTTTCCTTATAAACATCCCTATTTTCATTATTAAGGTTATGTTCATCATCAAAGACCATCTCTAGTTCTCTAAGAAGATATTTAGAGGAAGCACATAGTGGAAGAGGTAATCTCTTCTACTGATTATTTCAAAATTAATTATTATTCTACTTCCTCTTCATTATTTTTTTCATTATAAGGTAATAAAATAAGTATCACTAATATAATTATATGTTACTATAAATATTAAACAACCATATTTAACCATCTATCCATCCTATGAAAATTGAAATGATTGTGCATGCGTACGCACAACTAACTATATCCACGCTGTGGGGTAATCTATTTTTCACCACCACCATAATTTAATAGGTATAATGATAGGAATAATAAATATATATCATTATTATAGCATGATACTGATTCTGAAATATTATAAACCATCCAATTATTTACCATTCAACAATTATGGTAATGATATAATTGCTCGTGCGTACGTATGACATGTCGTCTCTAGATATGATGAGATTCATTATACATGATCATAATTAAAACATGATTATATATATTAATTGAAACAATAAATAAGATATATATTATAAAAATATAATTCTTTAAATTATATAACTATAAAATAAAAATAAGAATAAGAACACATTTGACAAAAAATGAATAAAGCATATAATACCCAAATAACAAGTAACAATGAAAAGTTAATAACAAATGGATGAAAATATGATAATAATTTTTATCATAAAAATGACTATGATTCTAGAAAAAACCAATAACATTATTTAAATCATTATATATGAGGTTTGGATACATATAAATTATATTTGACCTAAGGTAAAGAATAATTTTTCAAACTCATTTTTATATTCTATTATTTATTCGTAAGTATTTAGTAGGGATATATTTATTATCCATGTCCATATTTTATAAAATTGTTTTCATCAAATATTTAATAATATTCTATGTATGTTTAATGTCATTTGTAAAAAAAAATTTGTGTATCACATGATCTGGACGAAATATTTATTTTTTTATCATTTGAGTTTCTTTTTGACTTTTCCGATAAAGTATGAGGAGAATGTTGTTTTAATTTATATGAAATCAATGAATTTTATAATTCTTTATAATACATTATTTCCATGAAACTAACATTATAGGTTTTCCATTTCGTTTTCCAATAAACTAGAATCATTTAATATTGCATAGAATTATGAGAAAAGGTAATATTTTTTATGAATAAAGGATATTTTCTTCAAGAATTAAGTTAAAGTGTTTTATAAAAAAAATTCAAACTACGATGACACTATTTAAATAGGGTCATGTTTCTATCACTATATTTTTAATTATTTTTTTTAATGATGAAATTATATTTGAAATGGATTATGTTATAATGAAATGATGTTTAAGAAAACCATTTTATTTTTTGGGTTATTCGATGATGAATGATTTATGTTTTTGTGGAACATGTATGAATGATTTCACTATAATATAGGTGGGACTTATATCACCCCCCAAAGCATTGGGTAATGATTTATATCTCATGAGATAGACATGAATATAACAACAAGTAAATACGGTTCAGTAATACATGGCAATAATGAAATGTAAATTTGGTTCAGTAATACATGTCTTGAATGACAAGTAAACCCTATTAAGTTATGGAATTTGTACACTATTATGGTCTTGGAAGAAATTTTTTTGATACTCTAGAAAGCATATTATTTTCTTATTTTATTTCCAAAATTCAATGTTTTATTCCAATGATATTTTATCGTGGTTAATGTTCTTTAATGATATATACCTTACGTTCTGCCAAGATTTATTTCAAAACTCACAATTATGATATTGAAAGATCATGTAAATATTTTCATATTCCTATGTTTATATTCTATTTGATTTTATTCATGTTTACCCATAATAATAATTTGTGGTCAACCTTTATATATTTTCTTTTCTCTAGTATATATAAAATGTTCTAGGTACGAAAACTAATGGGGATGATCATTATGGGAGATGTTGAAAATCATTCACCAAGCTAGAAGAATGTGTTTCGAGACTCAGAAGACACTAAACTAATATGGACTTTGATTATAAAATTTTAAAATGTATTAATTATTCCAAAAAAGAAATAAAATAACGATGTATGATAATATTGGGTATCTATATTTTTTATATTTATTGTGTTTATTCAGTTGGTCATCTTATAGTTAAAAAATTTAGAATGTATAAGCTATATTTACAAGATAAAAATACTACGTGAATCATAATAACTCGATATATTAGAAAAATTGAATATATGTTTATTAATATTATATATGATACATTGGGTACACCCTAATATAAATATATTATTTTCTTGATATATATCATGCCAATCATATTTGATATTTTTTACTACTTTTTTAAAATTTTCTATTAAAAACATTACAAAAACCCTAAACATTATTTATAGAATTTCTAGAAATAACCGGTATGTCTAGAAAATATTTCATGTATATAAAAAATTTGGATATTTTTTTAAATATTTTTTATATATGATGTATAATATTATAAATATTCATGGCATATTTTCCAAATAGGGGTTTTCAGGTTATATGAAAGGTGTTTTTTATGTGGATTCACAAGTTGTTACATGTGATGTGACATGAATGAAATGTTTATATAGAATATATAGATTTATTTGAAGTTGTATACTGATATAAATATAAACTAAATATAACCATATTATTCTAGTATTATTCAAATCATGGTTTTTATTTATGTGAATGAAATCATGGTTCGGTAAAAAGAAACTAATGTATTATATAACAATACAAAAAACTTCTATTTCTATCCACTAAGGACTATAATTATCAAAAAAAATGCAATGAAATAATTTTTTAGGTAATTGAAAAATAATTATTTACAATGTGAAAATATTAAAAAAAATATTAATAATGAATTCCAAAAAAATTATAATCATTTCAATTATTATTAAATTTATTGAATTATTTTAATCCTAAATGAGTACAACAAAAAAAATTTGATTCTATTTTCATTAATTATATATTTATATTTTTTATATACTAAATAGAAATCCCTATGTAAAAATATCATTTTTTCTTATTTTGACCAATGATTTTGGAATACCATGATATGAAAAAGATACTTCCTAGGCATTGGGAGATGCACAAGAATAAAACAATAAACCAAATATATATATATTTTTACCTATAAATGATATCTATCTAGAACATAAAAAATAGATTGAATAGATTATATTAACAAAGAAAATATGGTTGTTTATAATTTATATTTTTTCTATTTGAAAAAGTTGTATGACCCTATAGTCATATGTGTTTTGTTTTTTACTCTACACTATATTAAGAATGGTTTTTTACCATTAAAAATAAATATCAAATGATTATTTATTTCATTTATGGTAATTATTTTCACCATCTCCATTTAACTCAATTCTTAATGGATTCCCTAATGATTGATTATCATCCAATAACTCATTATTAATATTTTTCTCTTTAGAGGCCAGAAGGAATTATTAAGATAAAATTCACTAATATAGATCTTAGTGACCAATGATCACTTTAAATTTATGAATAAGTAACACCATTTATTTTTGGGTAATAATAAAATCCTTATTCACTTAATTTTTTCATGGTTATCCCCTAAGTAGGGTTCAAAAAGTTTTTATTCTTATCTTTTCATCTGTTATTGCATTATCTCTGTTATCTAGAAACATATTTCATAGGTTTAGCAAAAGTATTCAAGTGGTTAGTGATTATAATATAATCCCCCAAATGAATAAAAGGTGATGATAAATGTGTTTTTATCAATTAAATTTATCCTATTATAAAAAATATTTACAATCACAAGGAATAGAATGTTGTAATAAGTCTATATTATTTTAAATAGGTACTATATACAAAATTTTATGTATAAAAATTCCCAAAACTCAAATATAAATGATCATGTAGAAAATGATATTAGGTTTATTATTCTAGAATACTGAACTCTAGAGAGTATAATTTGATGATTCTTTATAGGGAAAATTTTCCCCTAGCCTTACAAGCTAGGGTTTCTCATAAATATTGTATTGTATATTTTATGTTCAGACACTTTTAAGAATTTTTCAACTTCATGATTTCATCAGAGCATACATTTATGATATTTAAGGGGTACTACATTAAACTAAATCTAAAAAACGCTTTATAAATCATCTTTTCCACGTCATCTATAGTGATTACATTTCATACAGTCATAGGAAACTATTATAGAGATATTATTTAATGAATTCATCTATAGACCCATTTTTCAAAGTGTAATGAGAAAAAGACAAAATCATTGTTGTTAACCTATCATAAGATGTGTTTTTAAAGAGATTATTCTTTGATAATCAAACTTTCTTATTATATGTTCCATGAAAATAAGTTATTTAAATAGAAATGGTGTATTCCAGTCATCAATATTGATGTTGTTTGATGTGATGTAATTTAATATTCTTAATAGTACTCTCAAAGATCAATAATGTACAAAACATAGCCCACTTATAAATGTAATAATCCTTTTGCAAGGAAAAATGAATAATAAATGTTACTAAAAAAGTATTTTATATAGTTATATTTAGGATTCTCATGAAAATAATATGGGTATTAATGTTGTTAGGTTGAAGATAAATAATATGTTCATATTCAGGTGTTTCTTTTGATTTAAATAAATATTTACAAGAAAAAATAAGTTAAAGAATAAATGAAATCATCACACGTTAATTTTTTTTGAAAATCAGACTAACCATCATAATCAGAAAAATCAAACTCATTATGGCTAAAAAAATAAATCATATTGAGAAGTTGTTTTTTGGATATATCGGATCATCAAACTCACCTCGGGTCTCTATTAGAAGAAGGTATTGTAATGAGGTATAATTAGAGTATGCATGACTATGATACAAATGTGATCATGCTTTGATGATATTGGAGTTATCATAAATCACAAGTCATTTAAAAAACATGTGATGCAATATTGACGATCAAAATGGGGGGTGAAAGAGATTCTTTTAATCATATTCAGTATAATCGTAATGATGATATTTTTATTCAGGATGTGAAAAAAAAGAAATATTTTTCTAGAGGAATATAAATTCAGAATAAATTCCATTTAAAATAATATGATGCTAAAGCTGGACTTCAACACATACATAGTCATGAATGAAATCGTGATATAAGAAGATGTTTTAAGAAGATAAAATTATATGTAGACGAAGACTTTTGGTCTCAAGATCATCATAATGATTTTTCCGAATGTGAATATGTTTAATTAATGAAAATAATTACTCTAATAAAAAAAGTTGATGTAGTCGATACTGATCCCTATAATTGAGTATACCATCATATTCATCAAAGGAAATATTGGTTGAGCAAGAAAAGTAATTTGTACCATATTTTAGTGATAAATAGAACATTCAATTTATTTGATGTTTTTTCTAGTTGAGTAAAGAGACATCATATTGGAAATGATACCTGATAAAAACTATGAAGAAAAAGAAGTATATGTGGTTTTATTACACCATTCAAATTGGTCGAGAAATGAAATGAATGAGAATATTTTTATTTACTTTTTTATACATCTTTATGAGAATGATACTAATTGAAATTTGTATCAGAGTCGTGTTTATTAAGAGATTATAAATAGATGAAGTTTTTAGAATATTTGAGGTAAGTCAAGAATAAATGATAAGATTTGAGATACATTGATGAAGTCAAGATTCCCCCAACATTCAAGGAAACGGGAAAATTCAGGTAAATTAGTATGACTAGGAAACTTTTCAAGAATCCCACACAAAACACATTTTTGATGAGAATATAAGGTGAAAGTACTTTATAATATTATGACTAAAGTACTTATCACAAAAAGTAGAGATAATTTGGAGCATTGAAGAAATTATAGAGATAAGAAGTTTTTTATGGGTTTTTTTCAAAAATTAATGACCCAAAATAAGTGAAAGGATAAGAGATAAGATTTCAATGTATTTATATAATCAATTTATTCATCATATTATTGTATTCATCTTGTTATCTTATTGGTGAGGATTATCACATTGGGTTTTGTAGACCGAAGAATACATGTGTTATGAATTTTCTCAACTGTATTATGACATAGTTATATTTTATATTAAGAAATAGAAATGGAAAAAATTGTACAGTAAACTCAAACTGAGTATTATTATAATTTTTTTTATTTTCTTACCACCTTCTTGGTATGAATGTAAATAATTTACTTGAAATTTTATTTTTTGGAATATTGATAAAGAAGCACTGTAACATTTTTTTTACCAAAACATTGCTTTTCATTATATTGACCACAAAGAGAACATACACTATTTAATTGTTTACATAGTGGTACATGAGCTAAAGGGAATATTTAACTCATTGTATTCCACAAAAAAGGATTGTTTTCAACTGGACTATGTGGTATTGGATTTTTTTTCCAAACCACAACAAGTACATTGATATTCTTATTATATAGTAAACCATTTAAATTGTGAAGATCTTATAGATGTGTGTTCAAGCTATTTTTAATAGGAAATTTAATCATTAATAGCAAGTTATGGTTTTTTTATATACTAAGGAAACATAAAAGAAATGATATCACAGATTCACCCCTTACCCCCTCACTGATACAATTATCCTAATATGGCATTAATAATTAGTATCATAGCCTAATGTTTCCTTTATTTTTTATTTGATTATGTTTTGAAGAGATGTTCTAATAGAGAATGAAAATTTTATGTATAGTAAAGATATTATAGTTTTCAATGGTTATAATAATCTTATCTATAATGATAAAATGTTTTTTATCTTATATCTCTATGATATGACCTTCTTGAATATACAACATGTGGTTTTCCATCTATTAATGAATAATTTATACTTGAATATATTTATGTAAAGAATATTGAGAATAATGGAATGTCTAAGAGTTATTTATTATCATCACATTCTGAATTATAATTATTAATAATGAAAGGTGTTGCGAGAACTAATGGTGTATCATACAATTTGAAAAACATAAATGAAGGAAATAAAAAATTGATGAAGGAAAAATTGAAAATATATAATCTAATGTATGATGATTTGAACATGGGTGACTATGAATCTGTTGGGGAATTCATTACTAGGTAACTGACATTCTCAAAACTATCACATGCCTTTGTGAAATGTTAGAATATTTTATAATTGAATAAAATAACATAAAAATCCCTCTAAAAAAATTTAATGCTACAATCTATTTTTGAAAGATATAGATCTTGAAACATTATATCTGGATGATTTACATTGAAATATCACCACTTATGAAATTATATGGGTGACGTATATGAAATTAAAAAGAAATTTTGATAGAGAAATGTATTTAAAGGCGAAAAAGAAATAAAAGTCTAATAAGATTTTTATTAAAGAATAAGTAGTTGATTATAATTCTACATATGAGGTATGTAAAAGTCTTGATGATATTTTATAGTTGTTTTATAAAAACATTATAAGAGGTACATGTATATATAAAGGGAAACATTCCATGAAATTCATTTAATTTGGAGCCGTTGGAAACATTGTAGCTAATTGTCCTAGAAGAAATAAATAAGATAACAGCGATGAAGAATAAAGATTGAAAAGAATATCTTGGAAGAAATAGGGTGACAAGGATACATCTTTTCCATATGGAGGGATAAAAATTGATCAAATCCAAATGAAGAAGTTTTCTATATAATGATGAAGAATGAGGTAGAAATACAAAATCTGAAAAATCTCCAGATTATGTTGGTGAGAATAATTTTAATTCAACATTGAATGATGAATAATTTGGATGAAACATCCCTATAGAAGAAGAAACTAAACATTAAATTAATTTAGTGTAAGAGTTGAAAGAATTTGTTAGAATGATTAGATTGTCTGAAAAGAAAAAAATGAAGGTGGAATACGAATCTTCCTCAACAAAAATTTATAAAAAAGAATATAAGAATTAGTCGCTAGTCAAGAATAATGATTTGAAGAAATATATTTAAGATGAAAATAACTGTAATGATCATTGTGAAATAAAGTAGAAATAATAAAGATAAATAATGTGATATTTTTCAATAATAACATTATAACATTGAAAATAAATGTGAATGTTTCAAAAAATTATCTCTAATGTACGTTAACGTTCTCATAAGGGGACACCAGAGAAGGATCAATAAGTTTTAACATTAAATGTTTTGAGAAAATTTGGAATTTTTTCTAAAAATAAGAAAGTAATAAATGGTACATATATGGATAAGATTAACAAAGTGGAAAATTTATGAGTTACTAAATAACTCATGTTTTTAAATATTTTCAAAAATATGAATATTGAACTATTTTTAATAGTTATGGTTCTGATAAGGAAGAGAAGATAACTAAGTTGAAAAGAAGACCATTATTGGAAAAATAATAGTTAATGATAATAAAATCCTAGAATATAAGGTGGCTGATAAACATACTCAAAATTTTATTATATATTAAATCTATATAAGAAAATATTTTATCTTTCATTATTCCCATAATTGTGGTGGATTAGGATATACAGAAAAAAAGTTTTTTTTAAAAAACAACATTATTTATATTCAAAGAGTTATGAAAGGTAGATTTATAGGCCGTATCAATCCACTCAAAAGAAGAATCATGAATAATAATTTCTGAAATAGTCTGAGAATGACAGTGTAATAATTAAAAATAGCTTCCAAGAAATCAATTTTTTTTTAAACATCTGAACAACCAAGGTATCATTCTATGCATTTTTTTATCATCATAATAATTGTTTTTAAAAATTCATAGAACATGGAGATAAGGAAATAAATTAGAGTAATGATCTATTGATGTTGAAACATCATTGAAAACTATAAAAGGATAAAGACATTGTATTCTTGAGATTGGGTGTTCTTATCATATGACTTGATAATTTATATTTTTAATTAATTTAAAATATTTCAAGGAATGAACTATTTTATTCCGCAATGATGAATCACTATGAATCAAATGCATTGGACTAGGTGTGTTTGGGAATGAAAATTTGAAGTCCATGAATGATTTATTATTTATTTGTTAAAACATATCAAACAATGTTCTTCACAATTTTATGATAACAATAATAAACACAACTTTAGGAAAGATGTTTTTTGTGAAAAGTGAGTAGGGTGGTATCATATTTACAAGAGGCCAACAAAAAAAAGAAACATATTTCATGTTGGTTAGAAAAGAAAATCATACTACATGAGCATGGTGAAAGAATATATATTATGGAATAAAATCATGTGATACATGTGTCGGGGAAACATTTGGAATTTATTTAAAGAAATAGTGATTGAGAAAATCATAATTTTCTAAGAAGAAGAGAATTGTGTAGAACTACATTTTAAAAAGAAACTATTACAAATTAAATATATAATAATGTTGATATTTTTTGAAAGACAATCCCTGGAACATATCAATTCCCATATTTGTGGCTAATGAAAAAACAATCAATTAATTGAGATAAGTATTTCCTCATTTTCATTGATGACTTTACTTTTATTTTTTGGCCATGTGTATGAATGAAAAATTAGATTCTATAAAAATGTTTAAAAGTTTTTGGAGGGAATATGAAATTGAATTTTAGTATTCAGTGAAGAAGTTGGGAACTGAAAATGTTAGTGAATTAAGAAATTAATAATTTAAAATATTTCTTTAGATCAAATAATTTTCCATAAGTATGATTCCATATACAAACCCAAAAAATAGATAGTTGAAGAAAAAATTGGAATTTAGTGGTAGTGGGGAGGAATATGTTACATGAACATGGTCTTTCTCATTAATATTGGGGTCAATACATGAGTACTTCTGTATAAATTCAAAACTAAATTTTCTACATGGAAATTTCTAATATTTGTCCATATGAATTGTTTAATAAAAAACACTAGTTTTGAAGCAAATAATAATTTTAGGGAGTCCATGTATTATAAAAAAGAAAGGTGGAAACCTGATATTTTTTTACATAAACATAAAGATGATATTTTTAATGGAAATGTTCTAGATGAAAGAGTATATAAGATGTTTCATCGAAGAAACATAATGATTTTAGATTTTTTTATCTGAAAGTTATTTAAAAATATATGAAATATAAATAGACCTGTCAAGATAAGGATGTTGAGCATGACAAAAAATGTGTACATAATAATTCTCTTAAGGATATAAATAATTTAATCTGAATCAAAGTGAAGAATAATGAGACTTAGTTATTTATGGTGAAGCATAATAATCAGAAAAATATCAACCAAGGATGTGGATGCCTATGGAAGCTCATTTATTATTGGTGATGAAAATAAAAAGTATCAAACAAGAATAATAGATAATTCTATTACACATACTTCAATATATTCAAAATTTAATCTGAATGATGTGAATGAAGCTTTTGAGTATCCAGAATTGGTTCAGGACATGAATGAAGAGTTAGATCAGGTAGAAAAGAATGATACCTGGTATGTTGTTCATAATTCATAATATAAAAATGTTATTTGTATAAATTGGGTTTTCCAAAACATGCAGAATGAAGTATGTGAAGTAATAATAAAAAGGAATTAATATTAAGAAATGGTTACTCACACATACAAGGTGTTGATTTTTGTGAAATTATGTTTTTTTGGTAATATTTGAACTAATCATATTTTTCTTTCTATTTCTATACAATTAAGTAACTTAATAGTTTAAATTGATGTAACAGCCCGAGATTTTATGAAAAATATTCTTTTTAATTTTATTAATTTCTTGTGTTGTACGCTACACCCAAAGGAGCTTGCACAACACACATCCTTGACTTTCCTTGTACGCAATCGCGACCTTCCTCGATAGCGTCTGTAGTACACAATACCGAGTTTCACTAAACAACGATATGCTATTAAAATATTATTATAACTAGCCGTTATGAATAGTAATAACCACCTTTTAAAATGATAGAAATTTTAGCCCTCAAAATGGACTTCATTTTTGGATTCGGAGTATCGAATTTAGCCTAAGGTGAAATTTTGGTACTTTTCGGATAACTTTCATATTTTGATGAGTAGTGAAAATTACTAAATTTTAATTAAATTTTTTTTAATCGAAATAATTAATAGTGATAAATTATTAATTTGAGTGGTTTTAAAGAATATTTATAATATATTTTTACAATTTAATACAATGTTGGTCATTGGATGTAATTTCACATTTAAACCAGTTATAAACAAGTGTCAATCTTTTGATAGTTATTATCTCTTAAAAACATGTTATTTGTTGTGACAGCGGAAATTAACTATAAAATTAATTAATGAAACTTATATGTTGGGAATTTTGTAAAATAGAAATCATTTTTGAATTCGGAATATCAATTATAGCTTAGGGTGAAATTTTGGCATTTTTCTGAAAAACTTCAATTTTTGATGAATAGTGAAACCACTAAGTGGTAGGTTAAAAACTGAATTTTGCATAAAACTTAATTTTACCGCTTCTGTGAATGGAATTTCGAAAATTCGACAGAAATGGATGATATCAGTAAGTAAAATGTGGTTCAATGAGATAAAAATAATTTTTTGGTGAATAGTAACTTTTTACTTTTTTTACCGCGGTTAATAGTAAATAGGGTAACTAAGGGTAAATATGATATTACTATTACCCTAACACATGTCCTAATTCTATTTCATAAGTGTAATTCGACAAAAAACAACCTTATGAGTATAATATGACCATTTAGGTCCACTTAGATTAGATTATGACATTTAATATTATTTTATTTAATGAATAGTTAAAATAGTTAAAATCAAAGTTTAATAAGTAAATCATTTTTAATATGGGGTTGTACATAAGATAAATTCGACTATAAATATTCATTAGAAAGATAAAAAGATTTCCTATATAATGGTATTTTATTTGTAATTTTTAGACATTATATAATTTAATGTATTTATGACACAATGATGATGAAATAATTATCTTATTAATGAAATATTGACATAATTGATGTTATAGACACCAAAATAAATTTAATTTGAGACTTGTTATGCATTCCACTAATTTTCTAGGTTACTATGATATATTAGTATTGATTTAATCAACTTTGTTAGAACATATAATTCTGTTATGACTTTCACAAAAATCATATATCAAATAGTGTCAAAATTGACACAAAATAGTTTTTAAATCAAATATTATATTATTAATTGTGATTTTATTCCTAAAAATATAAGGTTCTGTCAAATGACTTATATAAGGATATATATATTAATAATAAACAATTTGGGGTTCGTTTGGCATGTTATAGTAATTGTATTAAACCTATAGTGTAAGAAAACAAAAAAACACGGTAAACGTTAAATTATTTAACTTAAAGTTAAATCTAATTGATAAGGTTAAAATAATACCCTAAACTTTTCTAAATCCTATTGGTTGATATTATTTCGACCCATCCCCACTTTAGCTTCGAAATAAGACCATTTGGAACCATTATAAACCGATTTTTACTTTAATATAAAATAATATTTTGAGATATTCCTAAGGTGCCCCTCTCCTCCCTTATAAAAGGGCACCTCCTCCCTCTATTCCTCACACAACTTTGAGCCTTAAAGCTCGGCCAACACCTGCCAAAATCCCTTATCCACTTCCCTAGAATAATCCTAGAGGTCCTGGTCTTCTTCAAGGACCAATCTTAGTTCCCTAAGTGGAGGATTTAAAGAGGCGTTTCAAAGAAGAGGTAATATCCATTACCGATCTTTTCAATTTATTTCTTCTTCAAATTATTCTTCTTTAGTTGTTTCATGACAAAGTAATAACATCAGTATTACTTACATACATATATGTTTTTATAAATATGAAACAACACTAATTCACCTTCTATCCATCCTACGGAAAAATGAAATCACCGCGCGTGCGTACATACGGAATACCGTCTCCACGCCGTGGTGTAAACTATTTTCCACCACCATCATAATTGTATGAGTATAATGGTGTAATGAGTAACTATATATGATTATTATAAATTGATATTGATACTGAAATGGTATACATACACTTCAACACAATTCCACGACCATGGGAACGATATTATCGCTCGTGCATACGTACGGACTACCGTCTCCACGACGCGATGAGATTCATTCTCAATGATTAACCATTAATGAATGATTATAAAGTATAAATAATAAGTACTAATGAAATATATGACCTAATAATTATACTGGAATTATTTATATTTATATTTATGTCATCTACTTAATTCCATTCAATTCAATAAGGAAACGAAAACAGCGTTCATGCGTACGTACGGACTACCGTCTCCATGAACGGTGTATTTCTTTCCATTTATCGATCCATTATATATATGTATATTCTGAATATATATTATATATAAATAATGTTTTATATTATATAATTAAGTAATAATGATCTAAGTAATCATATGAATAATTACAAGTTAAAACATGAACGACAAATGAGATGATTTTACCGAAATCGCTACTTTAACATGAATTTACAAAAGAATGGGTAATATAAAGCCATAAGTGAACTGTATATGATATAATAACAATGAATATGATTCTTTAATAAGTAAATGACATTATTTAAATCATTATACAGGAGGTTCGGACACATACGAAGCAAAACGGACCTAAGGTAAGGGAAATATCACAATCTAATTTTTATCAGAGATTGTTTATTCGTAAGTATTTACTGGGGTGTATTTTATCATCCACATCCATGTTTGATAAATATGTAATATTATTTCCATTCACCTACAATTTTTTAAATCCATTTTTACCCTTCGGTGAGTTTTTAGTAAAAGAAATGAAAGGAATCTTTTGTCTTTTTTCGTACGAGGTACTTTTTTACTTTTCCGACAAAAGTACGAGAAGAATGTTTTTAACTTATACGGCATGAATGGAATTTTAAAACATTATTTCCAAGAAGCATCCTTTAAAAGTTTTCATGTTTATTTTTAATCAACTTCTTTAAGTTTAAAGTTGTATGACATGTTAAGAAAGGAAAAATGTTTTTGACGAAAAAAATGATATTTTCCTCAAGAATGGAGTTCAAGTGTGTTATCAAAATTATTCACATCTTAGATAATAAAGGGTTCTGTTTTTATCTATATTATTACATTGATTTCATAATGTTGTGATGGAATTATTTTTATAAATTCCTTTAACTTATATGAATTGTTTTATGATGTCACGATGTTTAAGATTCCCATTTTTATTACATGGGTTATGAAATGATGTATGATTTATGATTTTGTGGCACACATAAGAATGGTATCATTATGAGATAGTTGGGAGCTATATCTCCCTCCAATGCATTGGGTAATGATTTTATATCTCATGAGATAGACATGGGTGGAATGGTAGGTTATACCAGTTCAGTGAAACAGGACTGAAACGAGGGTGACTCGGTTCAGAAAGGGACTTTGTCCACTAAGATAGTCTTGGAAATGAGTCTTGACTAACAAGAAATGATTCTCTATGATTATGTGTGAATGCCACAAAGTTTCATGTTTTATGTTATGATTATTGTGATTACATTTCACTGCCATGATTTATCCCATGTTATGAAATTATGCTCTCTTTTGAAGGTTAATATTTCCAAAAGTTATGTTCTTATGAATATGATGTGATTGATTTTTCTTTTGTTCACCCTTACTGGGCATTTGAGCTCACCCTTTTATGTTTTCTTTTCCCCAGGATATAAAGAAAGGTTTTAGGTAAAAAAAGGGAAGATCTTTATGGGAGATATTGAAGATCTTTCACCACGATTAGAAGATTACCTTCCGAGTTTCCAAAGACACTAAACTATTACGAGCCATGTGTGTGTGTTTTTGTTATGTACTAAGTATTCCGTAAAATTAATGTAATGTCCACGTACGTCAGGCTTCGGGTCTCTACAGTTGGTATCAGAGGAAAGGTTTATTCAACCTTTTGAAACTAGGATGCGAGAACTTTAGTGAGATCCCTAGAGATATTTCTAAGGTATTTCTAGGGATGTCTCTAAGGTTAAGTATACGTATAGGTTATAGTACTCGAATTACGCTAACGATCATAGAATTAAACCTAACATGTTAGATATTGATGTTACTCCCCATTTATTATGATTTTTTCCTCTCACACTATTCTTTTTGGGTTTTAGAAAATGGCTGGAAACAAGATGATTCACGATAATAGAGAATATGATGGACAATGGAATGATATTCTTCATAATGAAATGGGATTTGGAAGTCCAAACATCATTATTATGCCGAATCAGCAATCTCATAATATGATCAATAAAGTAAAATTTGGTAAGTTTCCTGACCCGGCTAATAAGAGAAAGATGGAGTTTCGTGATGATCATAGAGGAAAGAATGATCAATTTCCCCTATGTAAATCATGTGGGAAGAGGCATCGAGGAGAATGTTTCAAAAGAACTGGAAGATGCTTTGGGTGTGGAAAAGAAGGACACAAATCAAGTAAGTGAAAAGGAAAAGGTTCAGTTAAAACCATGGATGAGGATAATGGTATTGCTACGACATCAACAATGGTTAAATGTTTTAAATGTGGAATGTACGGGCATTATGCAAACCAATGCCCTAAGGGAAAGTCTCATGAAGAGAATCAGTATGGTCGTATGGGAAGTATTTATGTTGATGATGATGAAGAGACTACAAATGATATGTGAGATGAAAGAATTTTTGAAGCTCGGTTAATGGTTTAAGAATGTAGTGTAATGCTTACATGTTTATCATGTGTAATATTGTATAAGAAATCTCATGGTACTATGGAATAAAGAGACATCTAAGGATTGTTACATTGTTGCCTCTCCTTGAGTTTTGAAAGTGTATGATTAATGTTACCAGTATCCATGAAAGGTTATTCAGATAGTTTTGGAATTTAGATGATATGTTCATAATGAAGGGATAAGGAGAAAATTAAATGTTTAACAGTATTCATGAGCTCATGATTGATATAAGGACTAAGTGATATCATGGTTTGAGTATATAGAATTTTGAGGATTTTGGTATGTGGAAAGTGTTAACGTATAACTGCATTTATGTTTTCAATAAGGTTCAATGGGTATTCAAGAGAATACATGATTAAGGCCTTTGAATGTTTAGAATGTGACCAACAAGACATATCTTATGATATATGGGGATCAACGATGGTATTAAATCTCTGGTAATCATTTTCACTATATTATGAGAGTTGACTGACGTATTATGGATAAGCCTAAGGAGTGTTGGACATAAGTTAGTATTGTTTAAGGATAGAGGTTTTTTTCGATATTATTGATGGGATGTTATAGTAATATAGTTTTAGAAAAAGGACAACCTGCTGGACGAGCGATAGCCCATCGCGTCGGACAAGGCTGTGGGAATCGAACCCACAACCAAAGTGCGAATGGCCTTTATCGCCTACCACTGGCCTACAGGATGTCCCTGTTTAGTAGAAACTAGTTTTATTATATTAAGAAGTATGATATATGAAGTATAAGTCCATTTTAGGAACCATATATGATTAATCTCACTATAGAATTACTTATATTTAATAACTTTTGCTAAGCTTTTGTTTGAGATAGATGGAATGACCCGTCATTCTATCACATGATCTGCTAAGACTTCACGAATAGAAAATTCAACTTCATTTATTTAAGAGATGATGTGGAAATTGTTCAAGGCATGAACAACAGTGAGATTGTACCAAAATAAAGTAAGTATTTATTCTAATTCAAATTCTTCAACTTTAGGGAAATGATCTTTAAAACCAAAAATGTTGTCCTAGTGCTCTTATATCTGATTAATCATATGGTACCTTAGATCGTCACAAATTTATGGATTTGCGATTGTTGGCTTTTCCATAGCCATGTTCTCTACCACTCTCAATCAGAACATGATGGTTATATTTCTCTTCCATATCCATATTTTCACCTATGTGGAAACCCAGTGATTAGTTTATTTGGGTAACCGTTACGTTTCATACTTTTGTTTTTAAAGATTGGTTTTTGTATTCCTTTTTACAATGTGGATTTCTATTAAAGAAACTTTCGAATAGTAAACCATTTATAACCCCGACAAATTTCGAGGGCGAAATTCATTTTAAGGGGGGTAGAATGTAACAACCCGAGATTTTATGAAAAATATTCTTTTTAATTTTATTAATGTCTTTTGTTGTATGCTACACCAAAAGGAGATTGCACAAAACACATCCTTGACTTGCCTTGCACGCAATCGCGACCTTCCTCGATAGCGTGTGTAGTAGACAATACCGAGTTTCACTAAACAACTATATGCTATTAAAATATTATTATAACTAGCCGTTATGAATAGTAATAACCACCTTTTAAAATGTTAGAAATTTTAGCTATCAAAATGGACTTCATTTTTGGATTCGAAGTATCGAATTTATCCTAAGGTTAAATTTTGGTACTTTTCGGATAACTTTCATATTCCGATGAATAGTGAAAATTACTAAATTTTAATTAAAAACATATTTTTTAATCGAAATAATTAATAGTGATAAATTATTAATTTGAGTGGTTTTAAAGTATATTTAGAATATATTTTTACAATTTAATACAATGTTGGTCATTGGATGTAATTTCACATTTAAACCAGTTATAAACAAGTGTCAATATTTTGATAGTTATTATCTCTTAAAAACACGCTATTTGTTGTGACAACGGAAATTAATTATGAAATTAATTAATGCAACTTATATGTTGGGAATTTTTTAAAATATAAATCATTTTTGAATTCGGAATATCAATTATAGCTTAGGGTGAAATTTTGGCATTTTTCTGAAAAACTTCAATTTTTGATGAATAGTGAAACCACTAAGTGGTAGGTTAAAAACTGGATTTTGCATAAAACATAATTTTACCGCTTCTGTGAATGGAATTTAGAAAGTTCGACAGAAACGGTTGATATCAGTAAGTAAAATTTGGTTCAATGAGATAAAAATAATTTTTTGGTGAATAGTATCTTTTGCTTTTTTTACCGCGGTTAATAGTAAATAGGGTAACTAAGGGTAAATATGATATTAATATTACCCTAACACATGTCCTAATTCTATTGGATAAGTGTAATTCGACCAAAAACAACCTTATGAGTATAATATGACCATTTAGGTCCACTTGGATTAGATTATGACATTTAATATTATTTTATTTAATGAATAGTTAAAATAGTTAAAATCAAAGTTTAATAAGTAAATAATTTTTAATATGGGGTTATACATAAGATAAATTCGACTATAAATATTCATTAGAAAGCTAAAAAGATTTCCTATATAATGGTATTTTATTTGTAATTTTTAGACATTATATAATTTAATGTATTTATTCCACAATGATGATGCAATAATTATCTTATTAATGAAATATTGACATAATTGATGTTATAAACACCAAAATAAATTTAATTTGAGACTTTTTATCCATTACACTAATTTTATAGGTTACTATGATATATTAGTATTTATTTAATCAACTTGGTTTGAACATATAATTCTGTTATGACTTCCACAAAAATCATATATCAAATAGTGTCAAAATTGACACAAAATAGTTTTTAAATCAAATATTATATTATTAATTGTGATTTTATTCCTAAAAATCTAAGGTTCGGCCAAATGACTTATATAAGGATATATATATATTAATAATAAACAATTTGAGGTTCGTTTGGCATGTTATAGTTAGTGTATTAACCCTATAGTGTAAGAAAACAAAAAAACACGGTAAACATTAAATTATTTAACTTAAAGTTAAATCTAATTGATAAGGTTAAAATAATACCCTAAACTTATCTAAATCCTATTGGTTGATAGTATTTCGACCCATCCCCACTTTAGCTTCGAAATAAGACCCTTTGGAACCATTATAAACCGATTTTGACTTTAATATAAAATAATATTTTCAGATATTCCTAAGGTGCCCCTCTCCTCCCTTATAAAAGGGCACCACCTCCCTCTATTCCTCACAAAACTTTGAGCCTTAAAGCTCGACCAACCCCTACCAAAATCCCTTCTCAACTTCCCTAGAATAATCCTAGAGGTCTTGGTCCTCTTCAAAGACCAATCATAGTTCCCTACGTGGAGGATTTAAAGAGGCGTTTCAAAGAAGAGGTAATATCCATTACCGATCTTTTCAATTTATTTCTTCTTCAACTTCTTTTTCTTTAGTTGTTTCATGAAAAAGTAATAACATCAGTATTACTTACATACTGATATGTTTTTATAAATATTAAACAACACTAATTCACCTTCTATCTATCCTACGGAAAAATGAAATCACCGCACGTGCGTACGTACGGAATACCGTCTCCACGCCGTGGTGTAATCTATTTTCCGCCACCACCATAATTGGATGAGTATAATGGTGTAATGAGTAACTATATATGATTATTATAAAGTTATATTGATACTGAAATGGTATACATACACTTCAACACAATTCCACGACCATGGGAACGATATCATCGCACGTGCGTACGTACGGACTACCGTATCCACGACGCGATGAGATTCATTCTCAATGATTATCCATTCATGAATGATTATAAAGTATATATAATAAGTACTAATGAAATATATGACCTAATAATGATAATTTAATTATTTTTATTTATATGTATGTCATCTACTTAATTTCATTCAATTCAATAAGGAAACGAAAACAGCGTTCATGCGTACATACGGACTACCATCTCCATGAACGGTGTATTTCTTTCCATTTATCGATCCATTATATATATGTATATTCTGAATATATATTATATATAAATCATGTTTTATATTATATAATTAAGTAATAATGATCTAAGTAATCATTTGAATAATTACAAGTTAAAACATGAACCACAAATGAGACGATTTTACCCAAAACTCTACTTTAACATGAATTTACAAAAGAATGGGTAATATAAAGCCATAAGTGAACCGTATATGATATAATAACAATGAATATGATTCTGTAATAAGTCAATGTCATTATTTAGATCATTATACAGGAGGTTCGGACACTTACGAAGCAAAACGGACCTAAGGTTAGGGAAATATCACAATCTCATTTTTATCCGAGATTGTTTATACATAAGTATTTACTGGGGTGTATTTTATCATCCACATCCATGTTTCATAAATATGTAATATTATTTCCATCCACCTACAATTGTTTAAATCCATTTTTACCCTTCGGTGAGTTTTTAGTAAAAGAAATGAAAGGAATCTTTTGTCGTTTTTCGTACGAGGTACTTTTGACTTTTCCGACAAAAGTACGAGAAGAATGTTTTTTAACTTATACGGAATGAATGGAATTTTAAAAAATTATTTCCAAGAATCATCCTTTAAAAGTTTTCAAGTTTATTTTTAATCATCTTCTGTAAGTTTAAAGTTGTATGACATGTTATGAAAGGAAAAATGTTTTTGAAGAAGAAAATGATATTTTCCGCAAGAATGGAGTTCAAGTGTTTTATCAAAATTATTTCCATCTTAGATAATAAAGGGTTCTGTTTTTATCTCTATTATTACATTGATTTGATAATGTTTTGATGGAATTATTTTTATAAATTCCTTTATCTAATATGAATTGTTTTATGATGTCACGATGTTTAAGATTCCCATTTTTATTACATGGGTTATGAAATGATGTATGATTTATGATTTTGTGGCACACATAAGAATGGTGTCATTATGAGATGGTTGGGACCTATATCTCCCTCCAATGAATTGGTTAAAGATTTTATATCTCATGAGATAGACATGGCTGGAATGGTAGGTTATACCGGTTCAGTGAAACAGGACTGAAATGAGGGTGACTCGGTTCAGAAAGGGACTTTGTCCACTAAGATAGTCTTGGCATTGAGTCTTGACTAACAAGAAATGATTCTATATGATTATGTGTGAATGCCACAAAGTTTCATGTTTTAAGTTATGATTATTGTGATTAAATTTCATTGCCATGATTTATCCCATGTTATGAAATTATGATCTCTTTTCCAGGTTAAGATTTCCAAAAGTTATGTTCTTATGAATACGATGTGATTGATTTTTCTTTTGTTTACCCTTACTGAGCATTTGAGCTCACCCTTTTATGTTTTCTTTTCCCCAGGATATAAATAAATGTTTTAGGTAAAAAAAGGGAAGATCTTTATGGGAGATATTGAAGATCTTTCACCACGATTAGAAGATTACGTTCCGAGTTTCCAAAGAAACAAAACTATTACGATCCTTGTGTGTGTGTTTTTGTTATGTACTAAGTATTCCACAAAAGTAATGTAATGTCCATGTACGATAAGTTTCGGGTCTCTATAATTGATGTAATGTACACCTTTCTAAATGGGGATCTTGATGAGGATGTATACATTAAAAAACATTGTATAATTATTCTTGGTAAGGATGAAAGTTGTGTAAGAAGATTCAAGAATGACTTTTATGGGTAGAAACAAGCTCTAAGGCCATGGTATTCCAAATTGGATACTTGATTAAGAATGATGATTTTATGAATTTAAAAGTTTATAGAAATCTCTATATCAATGAAATCCAAGTGTATTACCTCCTCGTTATTGTTTATGTTAATGTAGTTATATTATTTAAGAATGAAGAAAGGTCTTGTGAAATATTTTTTGAATAGATGACAATTTTTTTTTCATGATGGGGGAAATGAAATACTTTCCAGGGTAAAAAATTTAACAAAAAAAGAAACACATCATTCTATCTGAAGATAATTATGATAAGGAACTTCGTTAAAAGATTGGTATTGAAAAAAAAGGTGTTTCCAAACCATTTTTATTGGGAACAATGGTGTCTAATAATGAATAATGAATGGATGTTGAACCAAAATAATTTTGAAACAAGATTGGAAGATTGTTATATTTGACAACCTCATGACCTAAAATTGTTTATATTGTTACCTTGTGTAGAATAATTCAAAGTGATCATAAAGAAACAAATTTAATTTTTGGAAGAATAATTCTCATATAGATTAATGGAACAATATATTTTAAAATTAGGTATGATAAATCGTAGATAATTTATTTTCTTGGGTATTTATAATCCGACTGGGTAGTTAATATTGATGACAGAAGATCCTATCTAGTGGGGTGTTCTTTATTAGGTAAATTTGTGTTAGTTTAAAGAAAATGAAATTGAATCTAGTAACTCTTCATATTGATGAAGATGAGTATGTTACTTTAACCCAAGACATTTATTTAGTTATGTGGATCAACACTCAATTATAAGTCTTTATTTTTGATGTGAAGATACACTTTCTCCAGGGATGTGATAATAAAAGTACAGTAAATCTCACCAATAATCCAATTAAAATTTATTGTTCCAAACACATTGATATGAAATATAATTTCATTAAAGATCATGTTGGAAATAAAGATTTAATTTTGTAGTATGTTCCAACAATGGAACAAGTTGTTGAAATTTTCACAAAACCTTTCCAGAAGGAATCCTTTTCTATATTGAGGTTGAACATGGGCGTCAAACCTCTCTCTCACCATGATTAAAGAATGTATTTTTTCCGTTCTCATATCTTAACTTTGGGTGGTGTTATGAATGGGGGATAATTGTTTCATAAATTAATACTTATAGAATTATATACATAGGGGGAATTTTGAGTAAGATGTGAATCCAAAATTTTATTTAGAGGAACTATTATAACTATTTTTAGAGTGGTTTTAGGAAAAAAAATTTATTCATGGGAATTTTAAAAAGTAGAAAAATTTGTGATGAAAAGTTTAAGGAGTTTAATGGTCAATAATTTGGAAAACATGTCAACGTTGTGAAGGATTATTGTTTCCTACAATTAGTTATCTCATGTAAACAAAGAATTGATGATAATTAATACATTTCATAAGGATAAAAATCATTATTGGTTTATTAATATTAGTTTTATAATTTTGGGAAAAATTGTTTGGTTTTCGATGATTCTTGTTTCCTACAATGAGTTAGTTCACATTTTCATAGAATTGTATAGAACTAATTTAGAAATTAAGGATACAATGTTTAGTGATTTATGAATATTTTTTGAAAAAAATAAAAAGGGGTATATATTTAGGACCATGATAATAAGAATTATTGTATTTAAGTGTTTTATAGTGTTTGAAATGATGTTTTAGAAGACACTGATGTTTAAGAAAAAATGAAATAACCTAATTTTTTTTTCAGTGAAAATATGATTGATTGTCTTATTCAAGAAAACCAGACTCACAATGGTTCAGAAATTCAATCATATTGACGAGTTATTTTCTAGATAAAAATGATCATCAGACTCACCTCAAGTCTAGACTAGATTAAAATATCATAAAGTGGGAGAATCATATTCTTCATGACTACGTTTCGAATTTTATGATGCTTTTATGATCCTAGAGTCCTACCAAATTACAAGGATATTTCAAAACATGTGATGCAAGATTGATGATAGAAAGGGGGAGTAAAATAAATGACTCCAATCATATTCAGTCTAATCATAATCATGTAAATCATAGTCAATCTTATCAAGAAAGAGATATGTTTTAAAATTTTATCATTCAATAATTTATTTAATAATTAAAACTATAAATTTTCAAAATTCTATTTCATCTTTATAAAACAAGACGATTAATAATTTACGATCCTAAGTAATATTTAACAAAAAATGTTATTTTTTTATATAAATTCCAATGAATAATTTTTTGGTAAATTTTCATATTTTAATACATTTAAATCCAAAAAATTATTTTTTCTTAATAATTAACCAAAATATAACATGAAAATAGTATACATTTTAATTTATTTCCTACAAATAAATTTTAATCATCAAATTCAATTTATCTAAATTTTTTCATGTGTTTCATGGGATAATGATAAAATTTATTTTTATTACCCAAATAAAAATTATATGATAAAATTTATTATATATTTGTAATATAATGGTAAAAAATATTTCATAATGAAATCTATTTTTAGAAATTAAAACTAAATTATATATGTAAAAATTAGTTACCATGGTAAAACCAAAAATGGTAAATGATAAAATGATAACATTAAAGAACATTAAAATATGTCTAAAATAGGTTTTCATTTAATTATTTTGTGTATAATAGACATTAAATCATCCTCAAATCCATTATTATACATTTTGTAGTCTTCTTGACTTGTGAGACATGTTCTCTCTTCATATTAAGATGAAATGTTTTAAAACACATCATGCTCACCACATATAAAAGGGTTCTCTCACCATTCATTCATGACCTCCCTAAAAATTAGTTTTCACCCTGAATATATTTCCATTATTTGTAATTAATAATCCTATTACTTTTACATGAACCAACGGTCAAAATATATTGTCTTAAGGCCTCCATTTTAAGGGTTATTTCTAGAGAAAATTATTTTATTTCAACGCGGGAAAACATTTTTTCTAAAATATATTCCTTTATACTATAATTAAAGTACTATTAACCATATTTATTTTTTATATTTCTATTAAAATACTTCATCATCTACAAGTGTAAACTACCATCTCTATAATGCTATTATATCCATTTTGAACCACAATTTATCATTACTTTATTTTAAGAGTAAATAAAAGAATATATATAAAATTTGTAACAGGAATTTTATTCTAAAGATAAAAAATATAATACTCTTTAATTTCATCTCATTATTCGATAAATAATAATTTTAGCGGTGTGTTGTGTAGACTACTACAACTACAATATAAACGTATCTCATTTATCATCTACTTTTTTATTTTTTATTAATCCCCTATCAAAAAATAAGTCACCGGATTAAATGTCTATAAATAATATAATTATGATTATATAATATAGATATTATTATTAAAATAAAAAATTTTCAAAACCATACTGTTTAATTAATTATTGGATGTTTAGGTTTTTGGCATTCTAACCACCTACATGGACAATTATATAATATAATATCATGGATTTCTATGAGAAATTAATTACCAACAATATATTATATAAATTTCGAAATTATGATTTTATTTTTTTATGGAATGGTAAAAATATTATTAATAAATTTTATTTAGATGCAAACCAATCATTAAAAATCATAGTAAAAGGTAATTATATTATTTCATCTTTAATGAAAAAAAACAGAAACTCTAGAGAATAAATTGTAGGATAAAAAATTCAAAACAATTTATTGCAATAAAATTTATGATATATTTTTTTTAATTTTGTAGAATAATGAACAAAAAACATCATTCTAATGAAAATAATTCAAAATAATCTTGATTTCTCACACACGATATTAATAATAGATAAAAAATATGTAATATTGATGTTTGAAACAACAATAAATAGAATTCAAAAAAGGTAATATATATTAATAAGTTGCTTAAATATGTTATTAAGATATATATTTTTTTCATGATATTCATGTACTGTAATGGAATTCAAGAATTATATAAAGGTTTTCTTGTCTCAAATTCTCACCCCTTGGGGTGAATTTATAATAATATGCATTGTTTTCATTTGAATGGTGATTGTACATACCCATTAATATTTTTCATCATTATTCAATTATGTTTCATGATATTAAATATTCTATTCATTTTTATTTCTCTACATAGAAATAAAAATATTTATAAGGGTTTCATCCATTCAATTTCTAATTCTTTTGGTCATAGTATTTCTTATAGAAATATAAATTTGATAATTTATTTTGTCCTTTCATTCCTTTATTTATATGTTATATTCAATTTTTTCAATGTAAATAATTTCTCATCATAAAATAACATTTCATTGATAATAATATTTTAAATACTAAATTATTATTTTCCTAAGAATAACTCTCAGTATTACAAATGAATATTCAATTCCATGTCAATTATTATCCTATATAATTATTATATTTTATGAAATCAATTTATATTTTTTACATTAAATTATTAATGTTTTCCTTTATGTCTTTTATATATCAAATTTATTTGAATTATTTTTATATATTTAATTTAAAAAACAAAAAACCTATAAATCATCATAAATGATTTTATTTTCATTATATACCACTCCAGATTTATTAGCATGATTTTTTAATATTCGAGGGTATTTTATATTGAAATATTTATAATTATGTTAATAAATATTATTCTATTTATTTTTAAAAATATTTAATTTAATCTCCAACTTGTAAAATAATGTTTAAAAGGATTTATGAAATAATATATATTCACTTCAATGTTTCTTCCAAGGTTTATCTCCATTGAAGTAACGTTTTTATCACCCTATATATTTATTAAGGTAAGATTTTTTTTGTAGAAATTATATTTTTGGATATCATTTGGTTTCATAATTATATGTTAAATCATACTTTTAATAATACCATTCATTTTCCCTGAGTTAATTAAATTATTTTAAAGATTAATTTTAATTGTCCCACATATGTGTGGATGATGATAGATGTGATCATATATCTGCTTCTATTGAATTGTTTTATGTTGATATTAAATATTATATTCATTCAGGGAAATAATTTTTTTTCCAAATCTCTATTTTCATAGTTAGTTTTCTATCAATTTTCATCAAGTACATAACGCGTTTGTTCATATATACAAAGGAATAATGAGCTTTATCAAAAAATAAGGTGTTTTTGTAACTAATCAATAATAAAAAACATTTCGGTAATTGATTTTTTCTTAATATTGTTATATGTATATATAAATCATAAAACTAATATATTATTTATGTTATGCTTTTCTTAGGTTACCTTATTTGTTTTAAAATTATAGTTTTTTTAATATTTGTTTAATTTTTTTGGGGATTAGTTTTGAGAAATATAATGAAACCCCAAGGGATATGTATTTTGGATAATTCAAAGTAATGGTTTACGTAATTAAATTATATTAATATATATATATTGTGACATTAATAGCAATAAACCCTTGTTTAGATACTATAAGTGGATATAGAGTCAAGATTAGTTGTTCATATGGGTAATGACCAAAAAAACAATGTGTTTGATATTTGCGTGATCATAACCCTGTGTATGAAGATGTGACCTAACTGCACACCTAGTTTGAAACTAATAGGGGATATGATTGGGATACTCACATTTTATTTACAAATCATCATGAATGATTTTTTTCACAGAATTGTTATAATAACATTGAGATAAACAAAACCAAAGAAACCAAGATTGAACCAATAGTGTTTTAGATTATACAGAAAGATAATCTGATGGTTTCAAGAGTTATTACTTTCATGGTTAATTTTTCATTAGATAATTTAATATAATTATAATGTGATGTTCATTTTTCATCACCGATGCTAACACATTTTTGTTTTTCAATTGATTAACACTAAATGAATCTAGTTAATGATGGATTCTTCAGATGGCACAAATTTTTTCATAACAATAAAAATAATGGAATATAATATGGAGTTAGAACCCATTAAATTATTCCATAATAGATTTAAAGAATCTATATTAACAACATGATCATACATGGATTCCCAAAAGAACCAAACATGATAATTATAGACTCTCATGGATGTTTGGGTTAGAGAGATGATTATGGAAATAATTTTCAATGGAATACATGTCAAAAATATGGGAATATTCCATAAAAAAATTTCACAAATGAACTAATACTATTTTTTTATTTTAAAATGAGGGTTTAGAGAAACTAATACACAAAGATAAGATAAGAGTTTAGCAGAAGCGGTGAGATGAAAACGATTTCAACCTATGGTACCAAAAACAATTTAATGTACTAAATGTTGGTGTAATAGAAATTATCAAAGAAAATTTCTTAATCTTAGAGATAATAGAAATTAAAGGCATAGTAAACAACCAGGGAAAATGGAAAATTAGAAATCCCATACAACCATATAAAATTTATTTATGTTTTGAGAATAATTTTGAGTGATATATACCAATAATCAACTCAAGGACTGGATTTTTGGTACATTAATATTATTAATTACATATCAATTTATATAGAATATTTTATAAGAAAATAGTATTTTATCCCCTCTAAATAGTTGTTTATTTTTTATTAAAAAATTCTACTTTTATTTTTACATTATCCCAATAATCAAACTCCTATAATATATATATTTATAAGAATGATCTTCCTATAAAATACATATATTATTTATTCAATTTTGATGTGATATTAGTTAGTGATTGTCCTTACCTATTTATAGATCATGATAATTTCCAATAAAGTGTAAAAATTATAATCCAAAATCAATCCTCTATAACATTTTAATATAATGTTTACTATACACTACATATGAAATATTACCCCCATTATATTGGGGTATGTGGAATAAGTTATTAATGAAATACTAAACATTTGTCATATCACTATTATAATGAAAATTATGAATTCAATATATGAAAATAATATAAAAAGGGTGAAGCCACACTATAAATATCATATTATTTAAATTCTATCTTTAGCTACAGATACATATTTTTATTAGTGTGTATAAATTATATTTGGATGGACACAATTTATTTACCAGGGGAGAATTTAATGACCTAAACATTTTTAATATATTTTAAATAAATTAATATTATTTTAATATATTATTCTTTCAAAAATACCCAACATATACTAAAAAATAATATTGTATCACAACATTTAAATATTATATTATAACCCTTAAAATAGGGTTTATAAAAGGAAGTAACCATATTATGAAATAATTGATGGAATGAAATAGCATCAAGTAGTAGAAGTATCCCAAATAAATATTATTTATTTTATATTGTAATGGAATTAATTTCAGTATGTTTTTCATTAAGAAAAAACCACGATGAAGTCAAACAATTTTATTATGAGTGAAGAAATATGTTACATTAATTAAAACTATTGGAAATTATAATGAGATTAATTCTAAAAGAATCACCTCCAAAGACTTCCACTAGCATGTACCTTATACAAAGATATTATGTGTGAGAATTTAACATCACTATAACTTGAAAATGGTGTAAATAGTCAGGTTATTATAAATTTAATTAATTAATTATCACATAAATGTTACACATTTTATATGTTGAATTTTTTTTGTAAAAAACATATTTTTCAATAAAATTATTCTTTCAGTATGTTTAATATTTAAAAGACGAGTTTATAAATTTTTGAAACATAATATAAGGAAATTATATTCTTTTGAAATTTAATTATGTAATAAAACCATAGTGTATGTTTTTGGTATTTTTATAATAAAATAAATTTCTATTTGAATAAGGGAAAAATGATTTTTACTGAAATGATAAAGTTATAACTTATAAAAATAGAAGTGTGTAAAAATTTTAAAATGAAAACTATATATTTGATAAGTAAAAATATAAATTTTAAAAATAATATTTTAAATTTATAAATGTTATGAGTAACATTTTAGGAATATATATTTTTTTATAAAAATTGTTACTATTAATTTATTTTAATTAAATAATATTTTGGTAAAATTTGGTTTTTGATTTATTTTTAAGACATGTGAAATTTAATTTTCAATAATAAAACAATTTATATCATGAAAATAAAATATATTGATATGTTTATCCTACATATAAATATTTATCCAAAAAATACACTTGTTCTAAAAATTATTTTTTATGAATTATATGTGTTAATGTTAAAATTATTCTTTCATAAACATAGAAATTTTATATAATAATATATATCCTATATTTGGTTTAAATAGGACCAAATTTTTCTTAATGGTGTAGTTTTTAGGCATTAAAACAAAATAACTTAGGTAATAATTAGTTACCATAGTAAAAAAATGATAAGAGTGGAAATTCATGAATAAAATGACATAAAAAATTTTTTAAAACATGTTTTAAAATGATTATTTGAGGATGTATTGACCATGTAACATCCCCAACTCGATTTTTCCAATTTTAGAGTATTATTTTTTGGTGAAATATGTACCTCCATTATATGATTTTGAAATATTTTAAAATTTTTTATTGTGACTAATTATAAAAGGGACCTCTACTCACCCCTTCTTTGTAATAATATTCTTTTTATTTTATACTATAGTCAAATTATATTTTCTTAATGCCACTATTTTCATGTAATCTTCCAATGAATTTCAAAATATTTAAATTTTTCTAAATTTTTCTAGGATATTTTACTTTTTAAATCACCTTTTAAACTATTATTTTATAATTCATATATAAATATTTTATTATATTTTTTATAATAAATTTTATTATTCTACGATAATAATTATTAACCAAATTTTTAATTTTATATTACGAAATATAAAACAATCATTAATGTGTTGTGAAAAACACGACCTCTATAAGGTGATGAATTATTTTTTTACCAATAACTATATTCATTTGTTTTATGGGGTAAATTGAATAATAAAAATAGAATGTATAATATAATTATAATTATTAATATTAAAATAAAATTATTATTCACCTCCTTTTCCTTTTATTATTCATGAATTGAAAATGTTAATAGTGTGTTGTGAAGAAAAACACATCCAAAATGTACCATATTTAATTTTTATAGTTTATTTATTATATAGGAATAACTAAATAACTATGAATAAAAACATTAATATTATGTAATTAAAATAATTTGTTCTATAATAAATATATTATGGTGAAAATAATATACCTTTATAACAACACTCATCTATTAATTATGACATGTTTATGTTTGGTTCAGTCTAACCACCTATATGAAAAATTTTAAAAATATAATACCATGGATGATGATGAGAAATTATTTACTAATTATATGTGATATAAATTTGTAACTAAAGATTATTATTTATTTTTAACGATACATTAATAATAAACTAATTAACTATGATACCAATGTTTGTTCGTTAAAAACATTGAAACATGATTGTAGTCAATCTAATATTTAACGATCATAACCAAAACACCCATTAAATGAAATTAGAAAATTTAAAAATTATTATAAAGAAAAAATCATGTAATTTTTTATATTAGAATGATTATATTTGGGATACGAATGAGGAAACAGACTTCTAGTTCAAAACTATTTTAAAATAATCAATATATTTGACACCTATTATTAAAAATATATAATATTTAACTAATATATATGTAGATAATAATTTTAATTGAATTTTATAAAAGGTTATATATATGTGAATATGTTTACTAAATATGTGATCATTATAGTTATTTTTTATATTGTAGATTCTAGTGCTTTTGTGGAAGTTAGGAATTGACATAAAGTTTTCTTATCTCAAATTTTTACCACTAGATGCATGTTTCAAATTATCTTCCATGTTTTATTTATAATGGTTTATCTAATAACTATTTAATATTTGATACCTTTAATCTCATATATTTTAAAATATAAAACATTCTATTCCAGTTTATTTCTTCTAGGATTTTTCACGCAAAATTATCAAAAAAACAAGGGTGTCATCAAATTAATTTCTAATTCATTCGGATATTTTATTTTATTGTAGAATATGCTTTTCATGCGTAATATATTCCTTAAATACACAAATTTTATATGTTATATATTATTTTTCTCTTTTGAAATTACATATTTTCATTAATATCCTCTTATTCAATATAAAATGTTCAAAAACAAAAGTATGAAGTATGTTGGAATAATTCTAATTCTTATGAATGAAACTTCTCATCGATGTCCATGTTTATTATATGTTAGATTTTTAGTTTATAAAATACTAGTATCCAGTTTATTATATATTTTCAAAATTTTCAATCAGATATTTTATAAAATTAAAATCATTCATCATTTATATAATGTGTTTTATATGAAATAATAATCCTTAAAAAGTATATTAAAGGGTATTTTTTCAGTTTTTAATACTCTATATTTATTTTATTGATTTTTATGTTTCCAAAGATCAATTATTTTTAACTCATTATAATACTTTTTTTCCAAAAGTAATCTCTTTGAAAAACATTTAATTTAATTTACTCCCCATCATTTATAATAATGTTTAAAATATTTTTATTTATTTTTTAGTTTGTCACAAGTATTTTTCCTCTATTGTTTATCTATCATGAAGTTGTAGATTTATAACCCTTAATAATTTATTATTACATCATTAATTATTTTTATGATAAGAAATTTTGAAATCTTATATTTCTATAATTTAAGGTTATGTGATAATTTTTTCTAACCCATTAAATTTTCCATGGTTTTCTTAATAAATTATGATGGTTGATTTTAAGTGGCACCATATATATGGATGATGAGATGTGGGGTCCTATATTTCCATCCAACAAATTGGTTGAAGTTTTTATCACGTTAAATATTCATGAAATATATATAATAGGTTTTTTCACACATGTGTGGGAATAATTAGTTTTCTCCCATTTTTAGGAATGAAAATAATGATATTATTTACAAAGGATATGGAATAATAAGTCTCCTCACTATGTTTTTTCAATTTTTATAGTTGATCCACATTTAGATGTTTTTATTAAGTTATTATAAATTTTAAATATGAGTATTATTTTAATGATATTCCATTTTTTTCATATTTTTCCTTATTTGTAAATTATTTCAAACTCTTATTTAGTAATCATAGGTTCTATGAAAATTGATAAGTATTTTTATCTGTTTCATAACATATATTATTCATTAATGTTATTTTTATGATCTTATATTATATTATTATGATTTTTGATTATCATCTTTGATAGTATGATCTTTTTATAAGATATGTATCCTCAACCTCATGTTATACTTTATGTTTATGATTTGATACATTATGATACATTTTTTTTCAATAAGAATTTGAAATCACCCATTTTATTGGTTTTCAATCGCATGATTTTAAATAATATTATATATTGGGTGATGATTATAAAGGGGTATATAAATCATAATTATGATCAAATGTTTATAATTTTTGTAAAATAATATTTTTATGTGGATAAACTTAAAAGAAATAAATATTTTTATCTATGGGTTGTGAGAATGTTGAAATATGTATTATTTAAATATTGAAATTAATGAATTATCTATGTTATATTTACATGGGTTTATTTAACAAGAACTAACCTCTCTAAATATAATTCTTACATTTCTTCTTTCATTGTTGGATTAGTATTATGTAGAGTATATTTTCATCTAAATTAATTGCATGAAGACATCACTATGGTGTGATGAAATATATTTTTTCTTAATTTAATATACCTCTTCAAAACCTCTTTCAAACATAATCATGTTAACTATAAACTTATTTTATCCACCTATAAATATCAAAATTTTCTTTAACATAACATAAAACTACTTGTAATCTATGTCGGAAAAAGATTTAAATATTTATAAATATTCAACACAGAAACCATTTCAACATATTCTCTCCTAAAACACTTCCCCCTTAAAAACCCATAATGTAGTGGGTTTCCTCATCAATACCTAATCTCATCAAAATCATCTTATGTCTCAAAAATTTCCCAAAAATAGAAATTCATACAAATATATGGGATGTATATTCATACAATAACAAAAACATTTTCATATTATAATGCTATATAATATATTTTAGGAATATACATTAAATTATTAATAATGAAATCTCTATTGAAATAAAGAAATAAATTTTTATTTTTAAGACAAATAAATACCTTCTATTGAAGAAAACAACTGATATTCATCCATTTTTAATAATATAAATAAATGATTCATTTTATGTTTACTATAAAAATAATTTTATTCCCATCACATACGGAGGATAAACTATAATTATATCCATATTAGAAGGCACTATATAGGATTATTCCATATAAGAGGACAATGAATATTATAATTCCATTTGAAGAAACTCAAAGATTAAATCCTTTTAGAGACACTCATAATTAAAATCTTTCAGATATTTTAAAAATTTCAATTATATAGAGAAACACCATTATCTAAAATCATATAGGAATGAAAAAAGTGGATTTTACAATACATGTAGCGTAAAGGTTCAGGTTAATCCATCTTATTAAGGAAATGAATTGTTACACTAGTGTTTTATGCCATCAAAGTTGTTAATTATGGCACGTTTTAAATATTTTCAACTAAAGATTGATGAATTTTGAAGGGAACTGTATGAAAGGCATAGTTGTGATGAATGTAATATTAGGATTGATCCTCAAAGAGGATTCTAATGTATCCTAATATAGGGAACCAAAAAACAATTATTTGAAGGGATTTACATATAAATTAAATATGTATAAAAGGGAATAGATTTTTCTTTTTGAAATATTTTTTTACAATTGGGTCTATATAATAAATGAATTATATTATATTGGAAACTATATTGGTATGGTGTATTACTCATAATTGATAAATAGTTTTCTATTTTTAGTTATATAATAAAGTCTATTATATATTTCAGGTTCAGAAATGGTAGATACTTACTATAAAAATTTATTTTCATGTGGTAATGTCTCATTCCATTATTTTTTAGGTTATATAGTTAGGTATAATGCATGTAATTTATTTTAATATGTGATGGACTATATGTGTGTAAATTTTATAATAGAATCCATGAGTTTTTGTATTATAGATGAATTGGGTGGTTTAAGATGACTTTCAAAAAGGAAACCCTAAATGATCCTCACTATATCTAAGATAAATATATGAAATAAGATGAATTATGAAAGAAAAACCTTTGGTGAGAATGAAAATCTCTAAAATGGATTAATTTTGTTTGTGGATTGAAAAACAAGTGTATATGTGGCATATTGTTTCAAATACCTATGGGAGTGGGAATTAATATAATCAATAAATGACAAATTAATAAATTTTAAATTCTAACAATATAAAATATAGATTTAGTGAGGTGTTTATTGTGCATACAAGGATATACTTAAAAGGTATTATCAAATTAATTAATGAAACATGAGATATCGCATCATGATACACATAATTTAATAAGAAATTTAACTATTCATTTCTAAAAAAAATGTCATCTAAAAAATAGTAATAATATTAATAGTATTTATATATATTTTAATAAATGGAACGAATGACCAAAATTTCAAAGATAGATCACAAATATGACGTCGAGGAGAAACGTTATTGATAAAATATGATCTAATAATATTAATAACAACAAATTTTAAAAAAAATTATAATAAGATATAATAATTAATTTTATTATAAGTACTACTATTACTAAATATCTGTATATATAATCATAGTTTCATAAATAGATCATAAATTTTACATCTTATATAAATTTAATTGATGAAATAAAAAATTATCATAACAACCACAATAACAGCAACAACCTAAAAAATAACAAATATAATAATCAAAATGATAATAAAAAATATAACATATTATTAATAAAAATATTACTACTACTAACCCCACTACCACCACCACCAGAACCACTATCAAAACTAATACTAATAAAAAAATGATTATTCCAACAACAACTAGAATAACTACAATGACAACAACCACAACCACTATAACTAATACTTTTACTATTTCTACCACTACAAACACTACTATTAATACTATAAATATTTTTGTTACTACTACTATAGTTACTACTATTAGTAATACTATAAATACAATTAATTTTTTGTTGTTAATACTTCTATTGTTTCTACTGATACTACAAAGAAAATAAAAACAAAAATAACTACTACTACTACCTTTAACTGATACCATGAGAAATGTTTCTAAGGTATCATTAACAACTAATGAATTCAGTATGAATTTTTAGAAACCATAGAATTAATTATTATCATACCAAAGATATAAAATGTTGTTGGTACCTTTTCCCAGTTCTAAATATATTACACAATGGATAAACTCAAAGATATTACCTCTCAGGTTTTTGGGAACAAAATAATACAAAAATATTTTGGAATACCTTAAAAACCTCCATGATATTTTTTTATATCATGTTTTTATAGATAATTATTGAATATTGATTCATAGAGGTAAGAGTTTCAACCATATACTTATTATTGAATCCCAAATACATGAATACAATACTAATTTCTTAGAAACATTTAAATATAACACTAGGATTCCCCCAAACCCCATGTATTTACTCATTGGATTCTCATATTCAAGTACACAAACTATTTGTTACATCCCTTGTTACCCGTGAATAAAAACACTACCAAAAAAAATTAATCTTATGAAATAAATAATCGATTATAGCCTAGGTATAGAAGCTCAAAATATTAACTCATTAATATTTGGATAACTACATGAGTAATTTTCCCGAACCAACCCGAGTGGACCCAAAACTGGTCACATGAGCAAATCCATGGCATGGACTAGAGGAATTCCCAATCCTCAAGTTTTGTAGAAAAATTTCAAGTCATCAATAGAGTACAACAAGGGAACAATTTCACCCAATAATCAAAACAAAAACTATACTGTAGCATGAAAGTACATGTAGAACAAAAATATAAATAAGACTAAACTAAAATTAATTTAAATATAAAAATGTAATTTCAACTCAAATACAAAACTAAACCAATTTAATGGTACAACTCTTATCCCTTTGTGGCCCCATGGTACACTATGAAACTCAAAAATAAAATTTCACCCAAGGAGAATTCACATATTTCGGAACTTGTACAAGGATTAGAAAAATAAAAGAACTATATGTGTGAGTATTAAAACTCTATAGGCTATCTCAATATTCTATTACCCAATTATCTACACATAAATATTATAGAAACACAAATTTCAAGGTTGAATGTAAATTTAAAAATGTCTATTTTTATATATCTTTTACTTATAAACAATGTGCATCCCATTGCCACTTTTTATTTCAAAAACCAAGATACTACAATAAGTGAGATAATATCATTTTCAAGGAGAGAGTGGTGTTTGTATTTCAATATACACAAAATGAAATAAAACAAATTTATTTAATTTCATTTGAAAAACCATATAAAAATCAACACACAACTTTCAAAAAAAAATTCATAAGAAGGTACCACAATAATCATGTAGCATAGGATAGCCGAGATTATCATACATGTATATTAACATCACTACAAGTGACTAATGGAAATAATAATAGGTGAACCCATGAGATTGAGAATAATCCAAAATATAATAATACCTTAGACCCCATCCTCGATAGCATGCCACACATGATGAAATAAAAATTCTCAATATGCTCTACCACCTTAACTCAGGATAGACTAAGGGAAATACTATAGTAATAAACCCAAACATATATCTAGCTACTATGGGACACTAGTCAGTACATCGATTACGTGTGAAAAATTAATTCATATAATATTATATCAATATTTCATATTTCCATGTCCTGCGTATTATGGGGGTGAGATGACTAATTCCAACTGAGCATCCAATAAAATATATATATATATTAAACATCAACAAGAATCACACAGATTCATCATATTAATAGACTCACATTCCATATATTGAATATAATTCAAGGAGTCCATGTCGATTTACTCCAATAATGGATTGTGATTGTATAACCCCAATCCTAGAATCCCAAAGTCGGTGCATTATTACGTATCATTTCCATGATCACAAAAAATCATGTCTCCAAAGAACAATTATTTTAGTATTCTTGTAAGTACTAATCACATTCATAAGGATCACATTACATCATAAACTGAAAAAACTAAAACTACATTGTTTCCATAGACCACACTCATATCCCCTAAGAATATCCCTTCAGGTTAGTGACAAAATACCTCTTCGCATCCTTGTAAAAAAAATACCTAGAAAGGGGTGAGTTCAGATGATCAGTATAGAAATAAATATAGTGGACACTTTCATAAATAAGCATAAACATTTAAGGGAATGTATAAGACTAAAACAAAAGCGTTTTACACATGAAATTCACTATAATACGACAAAGATAAAATCAAATAATTCCATTTACATACACACAAGGATAATCTACTAGTTGAATAATCCCATGCAATATCAATAGCCACTTTCATAATGATGAAATTCATAATTCCAGACATTCATAACCACATAGTCAAGGCCTTGTACCAAGACTACAAATATGATTTTGTCAATACATTGTGCCAAGACACTAGTTTGTCTAATGATACCTACTGATGCATCGAGGAGATATAGTGGGTACACCCATCACAAAATAAGTCCAATGCATTCCTCATATGAAAAGGTTTAAACATAACATAAACATTATTATTAAAACTTTCATATGAAATTTCAATACATTATCTATAAACCTTGAATGGTATAAAAATAAAACATCCACAGTCAAACATATCGAGGCCTTGTTCCAAGACACTTGTTTGTCTCATGAGACATACAAATGCATCGAGGAGATATAGAGGGCTCCACCCATCAATTACTAAGTCCAATTCATTCCTCATATGAAATGGTTTGAACATAACATAAACACTCGTATTAAAACTGGAATAGAAAATGACAATACGTTATCCATAAACCATGAATGGTATGAAAATAACACATCAACAATAAAAAATATCACAAAACCTTCAATAATATATGGAAGTTTTGTATCATAATAAATCAACATCAAATAAGCATAAAATCCATCAAAGTATATTGATATAGATGAAATTAAATAATTTTTTAGAGAAATACCACTTTATATTTTGAAATCATTTAAATGTAATGTAATTATAAAACAAAACATTTATTTTAGGAAATATGCTTATAAGCTTTTAAGGTAAGCTTTGATGATTTTATAACTATAGAAAATAGTCACACCTGTCGTATTAGTTAAAAAAACATTCTTACCTTAATTTTGTCAAAAAGGATATAAAGGACCTTGTTTGTAAAATCACAGAAATATTCCTATATAAACATCTTATAAAAGTAAAAAAAGGGTTTAAATGACATTATCCCATAATCTTTTAAATAATAAGAATGTTTTGAAATACATTTTTAAGAAACATGGATGTGGATGACAAAGAGGCCCCAGTAGATAATTGCCTATGAATAACCTCGGATAATGAAGATATTGTAGAATTAACCCTTACCTTGTACTTTTCCTTGGTCGAGGGTAGGTTATAATCTTGTATAATGGTGAAATAAATGTTATTAAATTATACAAGAATCATATACATTAATATGATATCATATATTATCTTTTAACATTGCTTTGTTAATAATATCTTTGTATTATCATTGTTTCAGGAGTTAACAGATTCGTTTTCCATTATATTAATTTTTATGTGAGTCATATTTGTTATGGACGGGATATATCTTACCCATATCTATAATTATATGAAGAATATAAACATTATTTTTATTCATCAAATGAATTTTATTCTTGAATGTATACACACGAGCGATAATATCAATTTTTTATATTAAAATAATATATAATTGGATGTTATATTATATATACTTAATCATTATCATGTTATATTTATTATTTACAAAAATTAAACATCATTATTATACCCATCCAAATAATAATGCATTGAGTAATAATTACACCACGACATGGAGACGGTAAGCCGTACATACACACGTATGGTGACATGTCATTAAAAGGATGGATAGAATAATGAATTAGGTTTTACCATATTTATAATAACATCAATGCATATAGAATATACTGGAGTTATTATTTTAGAATGGAAACAACAAAGAAAAAGGATGTGAAAGAACAAATGAACTTGAAAGAGGTGATGAAATATTTACCTCTCTTCGGGTTCTTCCTTTTGATTTGATCAAAAGGGCTCCATAGGTTAGCTTTCTGACTAATATAAGGAATCTAGAATGAATGGAGGATATTTGAGAGGGTATTAGGGTATAGGTTTGGAGATAAAAAAGGAAATTATGGTGTGAATTATAGATAAGGGTGAGTGACCATTTATTAGAGGGGTGAGAGGCACCTTAGGAAAATCTAGATATATTATTTTATAATAAAATCATTTTCTGTTTATAATGGTACCAAAAAGGATTAATTTTATTCTATGGTGGGTATGGGTAATAAAACACTCAAAAAATAGGTTTTAGAACTGTTTGGTTCACTATATTAACTTTACCTTTTAGATTGAACTCTTAGTTAAATAGTTTGACATTTACCATGTCTCTTTGTATTTTTATATTATATGGTTAATAAACATACAATATATTTACAATCGAACCCAAATTGGTTCATTAATGATACAAATTTAATTATATAAGTCCTTTGTACAATCCTTATAATATTAAGAATAGTATTTCAATTAATAATATATTATTTGATTTAAAAACTCTTTTATGTCAATTTTGACACTATTTGGTATTTCATTTTTGATAAATTTATAACAGCATTATTACTTCAAAAAATATTCATATAACCAACCCTAATATTTCATATTAACCACTAAAATTATTGTAATTCATAAAAAGTCTCATATTAAATTTATTTTGATATTTATAATATCAATTATTTTAATATTTCATTATTTAAAAAATTACTCAATCATCATTGTGTCATAAATAAATTAAATTATTTAATGTATAAAAAATATTAATAAAATACCTTTATGTAGGAAATATTTTTATATTTCTAATTAATATTTATAGTCTAATTTAGCTTATGTATAAACTTATATTAAAAATGTTTTAGTTAATAAACATTGATTTTATCTCTTTTAACAATTCTTTTAATAAAATAAAAATAAGTCTCCTAATCTAGTACAAGTAGAACAAAGAGGATCATACATTATTCCTAAGGTTTTTTTTGAACTATACTTATCATACGGAATTAGAACATGTGTTAGGGTAATAATAATATAATTTTTACCCTAAAAACCCTATTTACTTTTAATCGTGGTAAATAATATTAAAAAGTTAATATTCCCCAATAATTATTTTCATCTTATTGAACAAAATTTTTCTTAATGATATCAACCGTGTCTCTTTTATTTTTTAAATTCCACTCTCCTATGTGGTAAAATTATGTTTTATGTGAAATTGCAAATTCTCCTATGAGGTGGGTAAAGGAAGTTGAAAAGATCAATAGAGTTTTTATATATCTAAAATTATTATAAACTAACTCCAATGAATTACATTGAACATATATAGTAATTATGTATCTATTTGTACCTAAAATAAATTTTTCAAAAAATAATTATTTAAATAAAAATTCAGTTTTATACTATAACTCAATGTTTTTCCCTATTCATAACAAATTGAATGCTTTTTGAAAATTACCAAAAATTCACCCTAAGATAATTTTGACATTCCGAATCCAAAAATGAAGTCTATTTTGAATGATAAAATTTATAAAATTTCCAAAAATTGGTATTACTATTAGTAACAACTAGTTTGATTGATTGTGGTATGTTAGAACTCGAAGATGCGTACAACACACGCTACTATATTATTCAAAGAAAAGCATAACGTGGAAGCGTGTGGATTTAATATTATGACTCAACAATGAGGATATCCTACCATTTAAGCATAAAAGGTGTGAGATTTAATCTAAGGAGGTTTTCACAATAAAATATTTCTACTATTTTCACAAGCTACAAAATTGTCTTTTTAAAACTATTCAAAAACCCCACTTTTATCAAAGGAACAAATTCCACATTTCCAAAATAGGTGTAAAGACCCATTTACTTTATCAAAAAATAGATAAATTCTTTTAAAATACCAATTTTACACACTCAAGGCATGATCATTTTTAAAAAAATTCAAAAAAATTATCAAACACAACACACACTTCTTTGTAAAAACTAAACAACCTGGGAAACAATATAAACAACCCAAAAAAATATTTCCCAAGATGCTAATTCATTTGTAAACCCAAAAAGTATATTTTATATCATATTTAACACCTAAAATCCAATCATGTGACTAACCACACATGAGGCATACAATGTTTTATCAAACAATTTTAATTTAAGACTCAATAAAGTGTCAAAACCAATTTTCATGCCATAATATTTTTTTTAAATTATTAAAAAATGTTTAAAAATTACCAACCATGTGAATAAGACACCATGTGTTCACAACTCAAAAACCATAGCACACATTGATATACATTTTTTCAAATAATAAGCACCACAGAAACACTCTGTTTCCTAATTCTCACTAACCAAATAATTTATTAAATCTTTGATCAATTTGTAAAACAAAAACAGGAGGGGCACCAAGGTTCTACCAAAAAACCCACTAATTTTTATTGAAATATTGTACTTTAAAATTAATGACATTGTAAGACCATATAAAAAATGACATCAAGAATCATTCACATACCAATAAACTAATCATATGTTTTCCAGAAAATATTTAGCATGTATAAAATGTTTGAAAACATAGAAATTATATCTCTTAAATTAAAAGGGAAACTGTGTGGGGGAGAACCTACCTCAGATCCATGGGGAAAAGACAACACAAAATCATGATTGCTCCATGTGGGTATCAAAACACTAAACAACCCAAAATATACACTCCAAAATCAATACCCCCATACTAATTGAATGTCAAAATGAGGAAAAATTAAAAGGTGGTATACTGGAGGGGGAAAATGAGCTGGAAGGAGGTGGCGTGCTAAGGGGGGGGGGGTCGCGCAGACAAGCACAACACCTCAGAAGAATTTTGCACAGGAAATCGGGTCATCTAGAGGTGTGATGTGCCGTAAGATAGTGAAACGTCTAGGTCACTCCAGATATGGAACAATGCCAACTGGAGGTGCACAAGGAGAGGTCACCAATAATGGGGGGAAGTGCCCAAGAAGGTGGCCGACAATAGAGGGATGCTTGCATGAAGGAGTGTTTGGGTTGCTACACAACATAATTTGAGGAAAGGGGGAGAGAGAGGGAGAAAATAAACCCTAAAAACAATAAAATAAATAAATACATGTATATATATAATAGTAATATTAATAATATAAATAAATATTTTATCAATTCCAATGATAATATAAATTTAAATAATAATAATAATACTGATTCCATAATGATAAGAACTAATTTTAATGTTTACTTCAATCATAAAAATAATAATATAAACAATAATTTTTTATGTTTAATAAAAATTATAATAATAGTATTCTAAATTTATTACTCATTTTAATTCTCATTTTAATCATTCAAAGATGGATTGGCAATATCGTTTCATGGGTGAATCCACATAGTTTCTGAACATTGCACTGCCCATGCATTAGATGAAGTTGAAATCAAAATGCACATTTGTAAATAAAAAACTAAAATTTAAACTGGGTCCCCACCCAAACCACGAAATAATTATTAAAAGTCAAGAAAATAATAAAATAAAACAATTTCTTGGGTCATGTTGTGAAACATCTCCCCACCATAACAATTTCCACCACCAGAAATCCACAACACTTTCAAACCAGCTTATCAAAACCTATGGATCCCATAGAAATACAATCTATACTATTAGATCAGGTCTTTTCATTGACCATAAAAAATTCAAAATCCTAATTCCTAAAGTAAATCACTTGGAGAGGGGAGGAAAAAATAGACTCCCCTCAATTATAATTCAACTAGAATTTGATGTCTTAAGAGAAAACTCAATGAGACTCATTGTGGGTCTCCCACCACTAAGAACCACACTAAAATGGATAAACCGAAATTAAACATGAACCGAAATCCAAGAAATTCCCCAGATAAAGGAAGGACACATGATCATTTCAACCACCCACTCTCTTAAAAAAGAGACAAGAACTGGACATAAACCTACAACACAATCCAAATACCCTCAACATAAGGGCTACATAGTAAGAGACCCAATTATTGAACTGTTGAACCACAACCGACAACCACCCACCACTTTTCACCTATATATGGATAAAATCCAAGCCCTCCCTTGAATCATAATGGTGGAGAACACATTTAAACGGACCAAAAACCTATATCCAAGAAATCATAACCAATGTTATTGTGTATGGGGTATGTCCACCATGCATATTATGACAAGATAAAATTCACAACGATAGAGAAACCACTATATGAGAACTAGAATCAACTCAATGCAATGGTTGAGGAACGACCTTAACCAAACTTCTCAAACCACCAAGGTTCTCGACTATGTGCTTGCTTCACAGAAGGACCTTCAATTGGTGTTCTGATGGAAGAAGCATCTCCTGCATTGCTGTAAGCTTTTGATAATCCCAATAAGATACATACATATTTTTATTAGACAAATGAACGGACATAAGTTTTCAATGAAAACCAAACTATAATTGGAAATAGTATTTCATAAAAACCCCATGACATTCCAATACAATTCAAAAACCAAAACACCATCAGTAAAACAGCCATGAAAAGGGATCCCTTACACTAGTAGGAATCATACAAAAGATAATTTAAACAAAAACTCAAAAACACATCACTTATGATAATTTCTTCAATCACACTTTCTAGTAATAGCCTGATAGAATCACTACAGGTGATCAAAGCATCCACAAGCCGGGTAAGGCCTCAAATCATTTTTACACAGTGTCTTTTTATGACCCATATTTCCACAATGATAACACATAAGGATTCCTCACTCTGAAGAGGTTGATGAAAGATCTCAAGGATTTTTGATTCAACGACATTATCTAAAAACATTCATTCACTTTATGATCTCCATTATATAATCCTCACGACTACTCCTAGGAATTGAAAGAGGGAGGACGACTTTGAGAACTCCCTCCATCACGAGTTCGACATGAAATGAAAGTTTCACCACATTGGTAAATGAAATTAGGATGGACTCTAAAACCATCATCAAAATATTGGGATGAAGTCCATCCTCGAAACATTGAGCCATCATGAATTAATTTGTGGAATACCCAAAATCATATGAAACTAGTTCCACAAATCAATAGAAATACTCCAACAGTAATCCATTTCCATACTGCAGACAACACATCTCCATCACATTTCTCACCCTTTCTTTCTTATAGAAATATTGATGAATGAACAAAGCTTCGAAAAACACCCAAGTAAGATATTGATAGGGCTTATTCTGAGACACTGAATTCCACTACATCCATAGTTAGTCATTAGACATGAATGTTTCAATATTGACCTTCAATTAATTGGGAAACACAATGAGGTTAAAGTCCCTTTCAATAGTTTTCATCCTCTCCCCCACTATGGGAGTGTCTGCTTCACCATAAAAGAGAGATGGATCTAGCATCTAGAAATCAATCATAAATTCCTTTGGTGGATCAAATTCACTATGATCATCCATTGATGTTCCATGGGAAGAACCATTGGATGTGATAAAGTCAAGAACCAAATCTATGTCTACTTAACAATAAAAAACCTTAAGATCAAACACCGTATAAGAGAACAACTGTAAACATAATAATGCAAACCATTATTAACAACAAACTTCCCCATTTTTGAAATGCAAAAAACACATTCAAAAAACACCAAACATTCAAAACAGATTTATCTGATTCAAACAATTTTCATAATTCAAGGGGGACCCAAAAAAACTCTAAAAGGGAACTGCTTTTAGTGGGTGACTTGGAAATATGGTTGGCAGCTTTTTTCCGAACACATCACTGACCCAGAGAGTCTTCAAAGCCAATGAACAAAGCTTCACATGGATTTCCAAGTCGTGCGATCACACAATAACTATTAGCCCAATTCCCTTTTTCATATCTCAATAACAAAATATTCTCTAAAGACCAAAGAAAATATCAAAACAAACCATACCAAGGAAACCCAAGGATCAGAATGGGAAAGAGTTCACGACTCTCTTCCCGAAACTACCCCTCATGTTCCAAATATCCGACCCCATCTACCATTTCATTCCCAAATAGAAAAAGAGTTCTAAAAAAATCATGGTCTTCTAAGAGCCGACCTTCTATGATACCATTTTTTCATGAACAAACCAGAGTCGACCCCAATCCTGTCACCTGATCCGATCTGAGGTAAGGCCCGAGAGGCATTCCCGATCTTCCTAGGTCAAGGGACAAGTGCCAAGGAATCTATAGAGTACAAAAAGTGAACAATTTCACCCAATAATCCTAATAGATACTAAATAGTAGTAAGAAAATGCATGCAACTCAAAAATATAAATTAGATTTAACTAAATAACCTTTAAATAAAAACTGAATATACATTTATAATACACAACTATACTGACTGAATGAGACAACCACTATCTCTTTGTAACATCAAGGGTCACTCTACAACTCAATGATCAAACATCGCATAAGGTTAATGCCCCCATGATGGAACCTAAAAAATGACTAAAAAAGAATATAAATATATGTGTGTGTATTAAAACAATGTAGGGTATCCTAATATTTTATTCCCCAATGCACTACCCATAAAAATTAATGAAATGCCACTTTCAAGTTTGAAAAACAATTTATAAAAGTATGATTACATATATATATTACTTAAATACAATTTACGTCCCATTTCCCCTTTTTTACTTCAAAAACCAAGATGCTTACATAAGTTAGATCTAAAAATTTTCAAGGGGATGGTTGTGTCTATACCTCAATTTGGATAGAATATGATATAACACTTTTGTTGAAAATAATTTTCCAAAAAACCATATAAAAATCAACACACCACTTTTTTATAAAAAGATTACATAATATGGTTCCACAGTAATCACCCACCCAATAGGGGGAAATATAGGTAATCGTAAAAGTAATTTAACATCACTACAAGTGACTAAAGAATACAGACATTGGTAAAACCAACAGATAATGAATGATCTAGAAGATACTAATACACGAGACACCATCCTTGGTAGCATTCCATACATGATGATATCAAAATGCTCAATATGCTCAGTCACCTTAATGTGGGATGGACTAAGGGAAAATCCCCTAGTAATAAAGCCAAACATATATACATCATCTATGGGCCATTGGTTTTCACATCAACTACCAGTCCATCATTCATTCTTACAATATCCTCACAATATTCTAGGTTCCCATGTATTAAGTATATTGTGTGTGAGATAACGGGTGCCAACTGATCATCCAATCACAAGTACACTCACACACTCACACACAAACACACAAACATATATATTAATTGAACATCAATAGGGATACCCTCGAGCCATCCTAAGAATCAAATCACATTCCATATAGTGAATAGAATACAAGGATTACATGGTATGGACTTTTAACAATGGGTCATGAGGAATCCACATCAAGGTTATCCTACACATTAAGCATTAAAAGGCATTAAAGTTAATCCAAGGAGGTTTTCATAATAAAACATTTTCATTATCTTCATAAGATGCCAAAAGGGCCTTTTAACACTTTTAAAAAAACCAACTTTTATCAAAGGTAAAAAATTTACATTTCAAAAATTTGTGTAAACACAAAATTTTCACATCAAAATATAGATAAAATCTTTTAAAATACATAGATTAAAAACTCAAGACTTAAGCATTTTCTTTAAAATTCCAAAACGTGCAAAAACACAATACATAGTGTTTCTAAAAACCAAACCACTTGGGAAAGCACATAAAGAACCCAAAAATTATATTTCTCATGCGTTTAATACATAAGTAAATCCCCTAAATTATTTTATATCTCATTTAACTCGTAAAAATTCAATCGGGTGACTAACCATCCATGGGGCATGCAATGTTTAATAAAACAATTTAATCATAACCCTCAAAAATGTATGAACACTAATTTTCATTCCAAAATATTAATTAAATATTTAAAAAATGGTTTAACATTACAGACCATGTGAATAAAACACCTAGTGTTCACATCTCAAAAAATCATAAAACACATTAAAATCCATTTTTAAAATAACAAGTAACCTAGAAAGACTCCCTTTTAGAATTCTCACTAGTCAAATAATTTAGTAAATTATTGAACAATTTGTAAAACATAAACAAAAAGAACAGTAACGTTCTAAATCAAAATCCACCAAATTTTACAGAAGAATTATAATTTAAAATTAATTTCATAGAAATACCATATCAATCATGAATTACAACATCGTTCACATACCAAGAAACTATTGAGAAGGTTCAAAAAAAATATTAATCATATATACAAAGTGATAATAGAATGAAATTAGAGTTATTAAATGAAAACCGAAACTGTGTGGGGAGAACATAACTCGGATTCTTAGCACAAAGACAACACATGATCAAAATATATCTATGTGAGTTTCAAAACCCTAACCAACCCAAAATAAACCCTACACAATAAAAAACCTCAAACTAATTAATGGAAATAAATAAGGAAAATAAAAGGGGGTATACGAGAGGGGGGAAACAAGATAGAAGGAGGTAGAGCGCTGCTAGGGGGTCACACTGGCATGGGTGGTGTGACGGAAGAAGTGTGTGTTAGGAAATGGGTCAGTTAGAGGTGTGTTGTGCCATTGGATGGTGCACCAGAAATGCCACACCAAAGAGGGAACATCACTGAATGAAGGTGCGCAAATATTGGGAACCAACAATTGAGGGAGGCACACCAGAAGGTGTCCAATGATAGAGGAATAAGTGCATGGAGGAGGGGGTCGGGTCACCATGTAGAGTAAGGAGGGGGGAGGGGGAAGGTAGAGGGAGATAGGAAAACCTAAAAATTATATAATAAATTTATCACAGTATATATATATATATATAATCTTAGTAACATAAAAATAAAAATATAAATAAATATTCGAACAATTCTAATGATAATAATAAATTTATAAGTAAAAATATTAATACTGATGAGATAATGATAAAAAAAATTTCTTTTTTAATTCATTCAACATAATTATAATATAAAAAACTATATTTAAAATTTAATAACAATAATAATAATATTATTATAATTTTTTTATAAATTTTAATTATCATTTTAATATTTTGAAGATGAGTATGCCACAGAGTTTCTTGGGCATATCCACATAGTTTCCAGACTATTCAATTCCCATGCATCATGTGACGTCAAACCCAAAAAGCATATTTTTCAATTAAAAATCAATAATTTATACAGGGTCCCAAACCAACCGTGATAAAATTATTCCAAGTCAAGAAAATTATAAAATAAAATCATTTAATTTTTCGGTGTGTGACACTCATGGAAGTTCTAAATGAATAAATTAGTTTGATTCAATATAGTACGAATCAACCATGCCCTATGATATGACTTGATCATTAGGTATTCATTAATATACATATACTATAGAATATTAAATTACAATTGTTTTAAATAATATTATTTTTTCATATGTATGTTAGAATCTATGACATACTATTTCATATATTATGATACCATAAATATTTAGGAAATATTTATATCAATCTCAAATTTCAAAAAATCATAAAACACATTCATTCCATTTCACCTTATATAATATTATATATAATAAATTGTGAGTCTATATCAAAAATCCCATTTGAATATCATCAATATTTTTAAATTATCTCTTCAATTTCAGTATGTATCACATCATATACAATATCTTGAGAAAAACCAGTCCAAAAACCTTTTTTGGATAATACATAAAAATAGAGAAACCTTAAGAGTTTTTTACGACATAGTCCTTATTTTTTTCACAACAATATGTGACCCTATAAGACCTTTTATAATTGAAAAAAATATGAATCATTTTATCCATATATGTACTAGAATAGTGTCCTTTTACAAAGAATCAATGTTTCTCATTCTATAATGGGATCTACAATGATCTATATCAAACACATGTGTCCCTAAACCTATCTCCATGAATTGAATCATATAAAAGAATATATTTTCATATAAACACATTACCAATTATATCGAGTGAATTTAAGAAATTTTGTATGAAAATACCATATATACTCATTATATGTTCATTAATATCATTGTATAGAATGACTAGATCGATGCATATATAAAATGTAATTCATTCTATTGACGATCAAATCACATAACCCTTATATAGAATGATAAGAACATTATATTCACCATTTATGTATGGACACACATTTTATTCTTTTTATCTCAATAAAGATTATAGATGTCATAATTATCATAATAGAGGTAAAATAATATCTTGGCTGAGCTCCAATTAATGACATGATCTATAACATAGCCATCCCATCCATAATTATCTAACCATAAAGGATTGTAAAAAAATGTCCCCAAAGAAAAATACTCTCATTCTAGATATTTCTCTATGCTCAGGTTGTGGAGACTCCAAATATGAACCAAGCTCTCTAAGTACACAAATTACATAGTTTATGACAATATTTCTTTACAATAAAATGTTCAAACCGTCTTTATTCTGTGTAACCATATTCATTATCATTATATAATAATAATTTTCAAACTAAAAATATAATTTTATCATAGCATAAAATACACCCTGATAAACATTATTTCAGGATAAATCAATGTCATACATTGAGTGTTAATTTATTATTACACATTGTTATGTGTATATCAATATTAAAATATATAAAACCAATGTCAAATAATGATAAATTTTATATTTATTTTTATGATAAATATTCCTTTCTTAAACTCATAAATAATATTTTGAAAAAATTATACACAAGAATAAATCTAGAATATCTTATATTAAATACTAATACATTAAAAAAATATTTACCACACAAGGAAGGATTTTCTTAACTCATTACATCTCTATGTAATTCATGCTCAATTTGACCATCTGATGAAACTCTCCTACTAAATAAAATTTGGTTAAAAAATTCAATGTAATCTAATTCAAATAATTTTGATAATTTGGAATCATATTACTAATTTTCAACTTCTTGAATGTATTTAGATTCCTTAACTCTAAAATATTAAATCTTTCAATATTAATAACTTTTTTTATCTACATAAGACTCTTTCTTTGTTAATCTCCACTATTATCTTTTATGACAAATTACATTAATCGTTTTTATTCAAATCAAATAATAACTAGTTTAATTTTTAACAATATTTCTTAACAACACAAATTTAAATTATTGAAGATAAAGTGTAATTTACTTTTTTATGAAAACATAGTTCAACAATTTACATTTATCTATAATTTTATATACTAAAATAAATTAAGATATACAATAAAATTTTATATGAATTTTTATTAGAATAATATTTTACTTTTAAAATTTTATCATCATTATGTAAAAATATTATCCTACTAAACACTTATAAACTATTTTATTATTAATATATCAATTTAAGGTTAACAAACACGTTTTCTTAAGGAAATAACACTTATTTACTATATGTATGAATATTTATCAAAAAAATGAATTTTTTATTTTATATATGGTTTTCTATGTGTGTATAATTTTTAATAAAACTTGTCTTTATATAATATATTACTATTAGTGGTGGAATCATATTCCATTATATTATTGGTTAATGACATCATCAAAGATAAAAAATCATTTATCCTTGTCCCCATTTTCATTCATGTTATATAATTTGTATTAATAATAATAATGTGTATCAAAACAACCATAGTATTTTAATGATAATAATACATTATTCATAAACCATGTTTTTATCACAAAATATGTAAAATGAGTTGATAAAAATGTAATCATTGCCCTTATAAAATTATGAATTAAGTTATACATTGAATACAATACATTGATATATCTACACATTTTTCTATTAGTTGAATATAAACTTTAATGTTTTTTCTTCAATTATATCATAACTTAATAAGTATTATAAATTTAAAAAATATATAAAACATGTTTTTTTATAAAATACCTATCATAATAAAACTATTTAAGTATATAAAATTTACAGTTGATGTTGAATATCCCTGGGGTTTTTGGAAACCATTTATGTATTTTGGATAGTTCCTTTTTTAATGGTTAGATTTACCACTATAAAAGTATTTTCCCTTTGTCATTACCTTTAGTATAGTTGAAATTATAGACTATCCTATACCACCCTTATTAAATTTATTTCCACCACATTAACACTAATACTTCAACACCATTATTAAAGAAAATTATCATAGACATCCCATGTAACTATTAGTTATCCTTAACATATTGGGAAACTTGTGTTGAACTCTTTCATGTTATTGTTCATAACTGAATCTGGGAATAATTTGGAAAATGATTTTACAATGATTCTCGAGTATATTCAAACCAATGAGGTGAACCTAGTATCTTAATGTTATTGTGAACAAATCATATTTTATATATGAGTAGCGAATAATTTTCCTTCTTCAATATTACACGAAATATGAGCCTTTCACACCATATACCTCTCATGTATAATTTTTTTCCTGATATAGTATTTTGGGGTATTCTATCATCATATAATCATCCATTCTCTAATTTTACTTTTTAAACATATATTATTTTATAAATAATTATAGTATAGGGTTATGGTGAATGATTTATATACTTATGATAGGCATATATATCCATTTGTTGAAAAGATTTGATATTAAGTTTCATAGGAAGGGTTTTCTCAAAGACATCGAATTTTCTTTACATCTTAAGAAGTATTCATTTATTTTATGTGTCCTAATGGACGCGATGACTATTATATCATTCCTTATCAAATATATAAATCATCTTCCATCATGAATATGGTTTTATCATATGAGTATCATATTTTATATTCATTTAAAATGTAATTTTAATATATATACTCCCAAAAAATTGTGGAACCATTTTAATCACATCATATCCATTAGAGGGTTAAGATTCATATCTAATCATGACACAAAATGGTTTATGAATATAAATAAACCATTTCTATATCTAGATGAAATCTATTATCAATCATATCATGTATCATTGTTGGATTAATAAGTAGATAACAATTTATTGAAATCCATCAATTGGATTCAATAAATATTATTCATATGGTATACTAATGGGTTGAGTTACCCAGCGATTTTGCGCTTGCTTGGGAACTTGGTTGGAAGATTCTTGTGCTCTGATGCTGGAACAGCCACGGTGAGTCACCCGGTAAATCCCCGACTCTGTGTGGAGGTGGATATCTCAAGACCTCCGGTTGAATGGGTCTGGATTTCTGTGGGCCAGGAAATCAGATGGAAGCAACCAGTGGTTTACGAATCTTGGATCGATTATTGCAATACCTGCAAGAGGATGGATCATTTAGATGGTAGTTTTCAATATCGACATGGTATAAGGAGGTCTCTTGGTCTAGAGAAAAGGATAGGGAAATCTGTTGACAGGAGGGGGAAGTCTGATGGTGATGATCCGATGGGCAATGCATCTGGACGTGGCTCCTATGCTGCAACTGTTTTGGAAAAGCCAGTTGATTCTGCAAATCCTATGGTGTCTGTGGTGATGAATAGACTGATTATGGACTTGAATCGGGGGAATACTTCCAAGGGAGCTATGGATAGAAGGGGTGCTGCTGTTGGAATGGTAGCATGCACACCGGTGGCTGTAGAGCAGAGGGAAGAAGCCCCAGGGATCATTAGTGATGGCAGGTCTCATCTTGATCACTGCACGACATAAGGTGGCATGCTTGTGGGGGCTACTGCTATGATGGGGGGTGGTAGCAACAAGGTGAGCAGTGGGAAGCAGGGGCCTTTGATGGCACCTAAGGATAGCAGGCTTGCTGTCATTGTTGCCAATGTTGGGTTCAGTTGTACGGATCCGAATGAGGTGGGGATGCCATCGACTACAGAGGGTTGTGGGAAAATGACAGATGTCAGTCATTGTCTGATTAGTGAGAGGAAGAATATGCAGCCGCTACCTGCTGCCTCAGGGAGTAATATTGCCAACTGCAACCGGTTCAAAGTCTTGGAATCCGAAGAGGATTTGGATTCTCTACAGGAGATTGAAGGGAAGTATGAAGGGAGTAGTCCAGGAAATGCAGTGAAGGCGGTGGATACCAGCCAAGTGATGGCAGGGCAGCCTCCATGTCTGGCTGTAATTGACAGTAATAGATGTAATGAATGGGATCGAGGGGTGGCTGATGGCTCCAATTACGGCATGATAGCTGGAAATTGGGGAGACATCTCGGACAGTGACAAGGAAAGTCACGGTGTGATGGCCAGGCCTTCCTATTGTGAGGTTCTCAAGGACGGGAAGGGGAAATCTGGACAGGAAGTGAACATCACAGCAAAAAGAAGGATGAGGAAAGACTACTCTGATCTGCCAAAGCCGCTGTCCACTAGATCCTCTTTCAAACAATCTCCGCATGACTTGGTATCTTTGGAGAAACTGAACCTTATAAGGAAGTATTCCAAGATACTAAAGCAATATGAAAGCTCGGAATGGGAGACAACCTCTGCGGAAGGAGGTTCATATGTGGGATATGATGGTTTTTTAAGTCTATGATATGTAATTGTGCTTCTATGTACTTGTTGTACATTTCTTTTATTTAATAAATAGTCAGGGGCCTGCCTCTGACTGACTTTCCTAGTATATTTTTTTCTTATTAGTAACATTAATGTGTTTATGTCCATAGAGTATTTTCCATATTTAATGCTCATAATGATAATCTGTTGAGAATAGAATCTTTAATTGCTATGAAAATATTCTAGAATATTTATTCTTAATGGTCAAAGGAATTAATAATATGATACACATATGATAAACACTGCCAGGTTAAATGTTCTCAAAACTTGATGATGTTTCATATCATGAATTTTTTACTTTGTTATATCAAATAGGGGATATAATAGAGACAATCCTTCTAGTATAAGTTCCACATGTTTATGTGTCATTGGATATTCCTATTAGAATGTTTGTGTAAATATACATATACATAAAACTATTATTAACCTATATCATGAGTCACATATTTTTTGTTATTCTAAAATTAACATATTCATTTATGGGTTTTATTTCATGTTTCTAGACATTGATTTGTGACTTTAGGTGTGATGTATCAGACCCATTCCCCTAATCACAGTTCCTAGAACACATACTTCACATAATATAATTGATACATAATATAGAATCTTGAACATTACTATCATATATATACCAAAATTGAATAAAATATTTTATTACATAAATTCAGGATGACAATTTCTTTTATAGATTACAAAATAAGAGAAAATATAAACTAAAAATATCACGTATTTCTCAAGTGATATACATTATTTAACTATGCAAGAAACTAATTAATCCATTAGAAGTATTCAGTATCTCTTGCAAGCTATCATCTTAGTCATATAATTTTTTATTATTTTATTTATAACCTAGGAAAATAGAAACATAATAATGGGTGAGGTCAAATGATCAAATGGTAATGTATATAACTCATATAATCATGTAAAAACATGGAATAAATATTATGTAATGAAGAAGTAATCATAATTGTTCCATAATCAATATAAACCGAGCACATAATATAACCATGAATGTATATATATAATATATATCAGATGGATAATAATAATGGGTTCCATAGTGATGAAATTAATAATACCAGATAATTACTTCAATACCATTAACCTAGGCATTATCATATTAGAAATAATGATCTTATTTTCATGGAAATATCCTCTTATAGTTTTTCATACACCAAAATACATAAACATGTTTATCTCATGGGACCTAGTAATGCTTCCAGGGACTATATAATGTATGGACCCACATGTCACATCTTTATTCCCAATGAATTCTTCATATATGTTATTATTTATAACATACATAATAACCATCTCCCATAATCATATATACTGGAATAAAAATATAAATTACATCAATAATTTTCCCCATGTCAGTAAAATGGATTACATGGTCATAAATCATCTATATATTGAAGGATGATGGTCAAAAAATACATATACAACATTCTAATAATCATCCAAATTGAAGTGAAAACATAAAGAACAACAATAATTATCCTCATGTCAATAAAAGGGATATCATAAGTATAACACATCTAATGAATGAAGTTGGACAATCAAATAATATGTATCCAATATTCCTAAAATAATATATATTGGAAAACGACAAATAGAATGTTAATACATTTCCCTATGTCAACAAAATGTATAAAATAAATGTAAATCATTAATATAAAAAAACTTGTATGGTAAAAAAAATATATTTTAAATTTTTTTGATTAATTAATAAATATAAATATCATATTAAAAAAGGTACTAACATTCAATAGTTACCCAATCAATAGATTGAAAACGTTTAAATGTAAGCATACTTCAAGATCAAACTGTATACAATAATGGTATATGATGAAGTCTATGTTATAATAACATGATCATGATATATCCACAGAAAGGAGGTGGATGGATTAAAAATAACATATCATCAATATAACAATAGAAACATATAAGGTAAGAATATGTGATTATTTAATGTAAAATCTATTGAGGTATTTGAAAAACCTATTATTTAAAGACCACATTATAAAAAAGATAAAAACCATTTTTTAAAATAAATTGGAATATAAATTTAATTTTAGATATAAATAAGTTATGTTTCAGAAAAATAAATTATAAAATTATTATTATGAAAAAACATGGACATGGGAGGAAAATCCATTAAAAATTATGGGAATTATTCTTACCAATATTTTATTATCACACAACAATATATTAAAACAATGAAGAAGACTTTGTGTGAAACATTAATTTCATATAAAAGGATATATAAGAAATCATAACATTTTAATAGGTAAGATAATATTAAAAATAAGTTTTTTAGATATAATGGAAACATTTTTACCTAAGGGAAAGATTTGATTCATCAAATCCACTTACAATTTATTGAATATTAAACTCAAAACCAGTTAAAAGAGACATAGAATTAAATTTTACATAATTTAATATGAATAAATAATATTTAATGATTCAATTACTCAATTAGATGATATATAGACCAATCAAAATATATTATATTTATAATACAAATCATGTATTCAATAGAGAAATTTGAGAAGAAAATAAATTAACTTGTTTTCCCACTTACTTAGCTGGGCACTAACCTCCTATATAATGAACATAAAATTCACAATCACTTATATTAAAACCATAATATAAATATAATAAAACTTGTATTGTTATTCTATAAACATATATTACAAATATATTAATTGACTATTGTTTGTTTTTATTATTAGGTGTTATTGAATTTGGTTTTTTATTTCATACAGTGATCATGAATATGACATCAATTATTAATAAGTGGTTTGAATTTCATTATTTAGAGATCATTATGAATAAAATATTTTTAGTTTTATTTAAATTATAACTTATCATACATTTATGTTAATTTAAATACATGAATACGACTTATAGAAAATGAAATTTAGATGTAGTTGTTTTTTAAGTGTTTAACGGTCAAAATGTGATATATAAATTACTATTTTTAATATTATAAAGTATCAATAAAATTATTTGAAAAATATTAATTATATATTAATTATATTATATTACCATTATATTACATTCCACAATCATTTATGAAACAGTTTTTGTAACATAATTTACATAGTTTGTTAAATCGACCCAAATGGTATCATGTGATAATGATTTGATGAGTAAGGGGTGTTTATTAAGAATGATAATATGGAATATATATAATATTACACATTTAATAATAATAATATATTATTTAAAAATAAATTTTAATAATAATCAATTATAGTTGGTGGTGAAAAATGAAAATTTTCATTTGTTGGTGAGGTAGTTCACATGTACACAGGATTTACGATTCCATTTCTCAATTAATGGATGGAATGATGGTACATTATCGATTTAATAAATTTATTTGTGACATATAAAATATATATATTTACAAAATAAACCATTTATAACAATTATGAGATAATATGATGTAAAATAAACCATATTGCATCGTGGAGGCGGTAGACTACGCATACACAAGACTGATATTTTGGTCACACTTACCAAATAAAATATCATTTATAATAAATTTTAAATAAATATAAATTAGTCTAATTATTGTAATGAAACATATTTTATTATATTAATAAATTTATATAATATTTTTAAGATTAATGCTAAAAGAAAGAGTTATAGGAATAAAAACTAATGTGGAAAACAAGAGTTTCCCCTTCAAAATCTCTGTGGAAATAGAGTGGTTTGGATAACTAATTGTGAACAGGGGTTATGGTCATGGGATATAGATATATAAATATAAATGATCTACATTTACAATAATAATTTCTACGAAAATTTGTATAAATATATCGGGGACATTAACCCGTATTATAAGTGAGGGAATATTGGTTTGGAACAAAATATTACATTTTCAATAATATAATGCTACTATTTAATGGTGAATTGAGAAAAAATGTAAAAAAGATTAATAAAAAGTGATTATGGGTTTTGAATCACTAAAACACTCATTTTGGATACATCCTTGAGTTTTAGGGATTTTTATTTTGACTATTTATCTTTTACCCAAATATAGTTTTACCTTTGTAAATATTTCAAAAACTATGTAATTAATTAAAATGAAAAATATTATTTTGAAAATTTTACTAATTTGAACATTATTATTTCATATTTTAGAATAATTTAGTCAATTAATATATTTATGGGTTCTAATGATTAATTATAATATTATAAGACATAACATAATGAAATATTTCTTTGGAAAAGATTGTATTTAAGATCAAAATTCAAATGCAATCCATAGTTACTAAAATTATCAATTTCCATAATGTAATTTGGTTTGTTATAAAAATATTTTGTGGATTTAATTCTATGAAAATGATGAATATCACATTATAATTACTTAATTAAAAAAATAAATTCGATTTTGACAAACATTTTATTTTAATTCTATAAATGTTGGAAAAAGGATTTGTAAGCCCAAAAAATATATTAATGTGAATAATATTATCACATAAATATATACATTATTACTTAGAATATTTTTTTAATATCATATTGTATATATACTTTATGATAGAATACTAAGAAATTATAACTATCAGAAAAACAATATTATTTTACTAGAAAACAATATTTTCAAAAAAATTGAAAAAATTCATAAAATGTATATTTTTATTTAAGAAATTAATTTTTTCTATTATTTTTTCTTATTTTTATTATAAGGTTTCTTTAATATTGTTTTTAAAATAAAATTCATAATATACAAAAAACAACTTTGTTTTGAAAATAATATCTGTCAATTAAAATTCATATTAATTATTATTCCTCTAAAGGTAACCAATTTCAATGATTTGTATTCTCATATATTATTATAAATTTATTAACAGTGTTCCAACTATATTTTTTGGTTTATATGTGTAGGATTTAGGATCTATAATAATTTATCAAATATAACTTCGATTTTACAAGGTATATTATTATTGGTTGTAATATTATCCCCCATTGAATAAATTACATCTACATAATTTAAATTATAATAAAATAATTCAAATACCTATGTAAATATAAATGTTATATAAATTAGGATATAATTTCATGAGAAATAACTACTATAAAAACGTGGGAAACATGTCTTTTTATTTAATAAGGATTATCACTAATATTACATTTTTATTACTAGATGGGTGAAAATTCTTCCATTATTCATTATCAAGACCCATATTATATAAATATTTTGTAGAGGGTGATTACTATAATCCTTTCATTGATATTGTATCGTATGTAAATATTAAAGTTATTTTATTTAGATAAATTTTATTCTTTGTATAGGGAACCAATCCATCACTATAATTATATATGATTTGTCTACAAGAAAGATAATTTGTTTTCCACTATTCACATTACTATAAAAATACAATTGTAAGAATTTATCATTCCAACAATATTTCATTGAAAATAAAATCAACATGGATATGATTTAATGATGTAATAAAACATTTCATATATAATAGAGTTCCTTGAATAATATTTGAATTTTATATCTACAACCTTGGGATGGGCCCTTAATTCAATAAATATTAGGATCCATTTTTTAATCTGTCATTCCATTGTATTTATATTGTCTTATTGGTCTTGTATTTGTTTTATTCTCATCATCTTAATTAGCCCATGTCTTGGGGAATTGACTTGGATAATTTCCATGTTCCAAAAACATAATACAAATAATTATTAATATAAAATTAGGCCAAAATATATTCCTTTCAATCATGTTAATAAAAAAAATTATTTTCTTATATGTTCGATTCCTGATGATCCCCATGTCCATATATAGATAATACTCTTATCCCATTGAAAATATATACTTGGTTATTCATTCCACATTTTAAAAAAATATTATATGGAACATATATTCATGTCTCATTTTTATAATAGTATATTTCATTATGATTTATCATTATCTTATTTTATGTGTTTGGTAAATTGACTATGATAAAAATTTTAATCCTGTTTCATGAAAGTTTATTTTATATAATCACAGGTTTTCTTACTCCATATCATATCCAAATATGTATCTTGTTAGGAAATTCTACACATTTTCCATCGGACCAATTGATAGCTTTGTTCTTTCATGCATTATCCATTACTAAAACAAAAAGTGTAAATTTGGGTAATGATCATTATATGTGAGTTATAATTAATAACCGCAAGAAAATTTCAAATAGTTATGTATCACTCAATAAAAATATAATTTTATCCAATATTTCTTAAAAACACATTGTATCCAACCCGGTTTAACTTATATCACCCTCAATTTATCCTATATCATTCTTTGATTAACATAGGCTACGTTATGTTTGGTTCTATCATACTTCTTAACATAACCCTAAAAATAGAGATCCAATGTTACCATTATCTATTTAAAAATATTCTAAAACCAAAAATAATTAAAATATATGCTATCATAATCCAAATTAAACATTTTCTAGGAAATAACATCTCAATTAATAAGTAATTTAACAAATAAATCTCTACATTAAAATATATTTTATATATTATCAAATTATTATTATATTATTTAACCTAAACATTTTAAAATAACTCATAACGGTTCATATAGATAATAATTGATTCCTAAATAATATACCTTAGGAGTGTTGAACCGGGTGTTTAGTTTTCCCAATTAGTTATGCACTTGGTTATGATCACGTTAATAACAAATATTTACTTTTTGATGTTATTTCCTCTATGTAACTCAGTGATAGAGAACACATCCCCTTTTGGTATACAAAAAAATATGTAATTTTATATATAATAACACAAAATCAACATTTCCAAAACATTTGAATGCTATATTATACATAAAAATTCTTTCTTATACTTTTGCCATGTGTATTTAATATAGTTATATTATCCTAATTCCCAAAGAAAATATGAATTAAAAATTTATCATTAAGTGACATACCATAAAAATGGCTATATATGCATTTGAAAATGTTGAAAACTCAACTAAATCATTATTTAACTTATCCACAACGTAACTAGTAATTTATAATGTTAAATAAACCATTATCTAATTCACATAGTGACACATTATAATGACACTATTGAGCCCAGTTCAAAGAAAACTTATATTACAGAATAAAATAAATAAAAAATATAACTGCATAGCCATAACTATCCCATAATTACATTTCCAAAAAAACATTAATATACATACATTCCCAAGAACTTTTAGGTTTAGATATTTAAAGAATTAAGAGAAAACAAAAACTCTAAAAACCTATGCATTTCCCAACAAATAGATATTTTTCACTTTATAGTAAAAAACATAATCCATAAGATGTATTAAATATCTGTCATGATCTATGTTTATAAACAAATAATTTTTAATAAAGTTATTTATAAGTTGTTGAAATGAAAACATAATGAAGTGTTAACTCAAAATCCTAATAATGAAAACATAGAACTAAGGAAATCACGGGATTAATATAATAGAAGGAACAAGAAATAACATTAATTATATAATCAATTGATATTGGTATTATAAAATTTTAATGGATAATAATGAAAATAAATAGATCAGATAAATAATAATGACTGGTAACTTAGCGATGACATTATAAATGTTGGATAACTAATTTCATACCATAATCCAAAAAATAATAACATTAGACATCATATATCATATTTTCAAGGTAATAACTTATTATTTGTAGACATGCACTAAATTACCCACAAATGTTTATCTCATGAGACCAACTAGTACATCAAGTGCATAAATAATGTCATGCCACACCCATCACTTGTTTAAGTCTAATTAATTAATAATATGAGATATTGAGTAATATATAAATAAACAATTTCTCCAATGATCATATATATTGGAATAACATCATACAGAACTCTTATACTTTTCATATTGTTAATATAATGGAAAAAAGGACTATAACTAATATAGATAAAAATGGTAGATAGTTAAACAATCCATAATCAACCTGAATTTAAACATCCATATGGTAATAATAAATTATAGAATGAAACAATTTCCCATCCTAATAAAAGGGATAACATAATTATATCACATTTAAATAAAAAAGGTTGATGGTCAACCAATATATAGTTAACATTCAAACAATAATTCATACATTAATAAAATGAAAAAATATGTCAATAGTTTACCCCATATCAATAAATTAAATAAATGATCAGAACCCATTAGAAGAAATAAGATGGATGGTTAAACAACATCTTCAATATTTCTAAATAATCAACATACAGTTATATTAGAATAAGAAATATACATATTTGTAGTATTTCCCCAATAAAAATATATGCAATTACGTGCGATGTAATAATCCATTAATAAATACCAAAAATAGACTAGGGTTATATGGTTTGGTCATTTTTGGAATAACATGTTAATAATACATCTAGAGTAGTAATTGGATGGTTTAAAAATAATATGTACCTTCCACAATAATATATTTATACAATGGAATAATCACAACAACATATTTATATAAGGGAATAATATATGATCACAAAAAGGAAAATACATTCTGGAAGTTAAAAATTACATTATTAAAAACCACATGGTTAAAATGATAATGAGAAAAGATTAATAAAATAAAGAAGAATATAAATATCCGTAAATATAAAACAATGTTATGTTTCTACTCGGGAAGGGAGAATATTGGTGGGATGTAAAAACTTAAATAAAAATGAAAATTTATTAAAAGAAATGGGAATTATTCTTAACAATGATTCATTTTTCCCATAAAAATAGATTCATTATTGAATAATAAATTTTTGGATACGTGGTTTCCCTATAAAAAATATGAAAATAAAACATATCATCATAGTTTTAAAAATGAAAAACAAGAATATTTGTATTCATAGAGGTGTTATTATGAACCAAATATTTGAGTCAATAAATCCTTTTAAAATTTGAGGAACATTTTACTCAAACCATCTTGAAAGAGATAAAAAATTAAATTATATATAAATTAACATGAATAAAGTTTATTTCATGATATAAAATTTATAATATTTAGTACATACATAACATAAATTAAATTTGGTTCAAAATACAAAACATATCTTATAGTAAATAATTTAAGATGAAACCCATTACTTGGTATTAAAACATAAGAGATCATGATTCGATATACAATTTAATGAAAATAACAATCATAATCACTTTTAGAATAAAAATTAAAATAAATATATTTCCATATTATAATTATTTTATAACCATATATGATTATTATATTAATAAATTGTTATTTATTTTCATTATTTGGTTATTAAACTTTTTGTTTTTTTGTACAATATTGATGCAGAAATTATTGATTCTCACTAAGTAGTTTCAATTTCATAATTACCATCTCATTAAATTTATAATAATAATTTTTATTTAATAAATAAATATGAACCATTTTTATGAGGTGAAATAAATTAATATGGATTTGGAAAATAGAAATTGTAGTTAACTAGTTATCATTGAGTTTACCAATAAAAAACTGATATATTATCAAATATTTTACCTAATAACAAAACCTTATCAAAAATATTATAATATACTAAACATATAATAATTTCTTGATATAACCATTATATGAAATCTAATAATTATTTATTACATAATCGTTAAAACATTGTTTACATAGGCGGTTAAATAATCCAAAATGTAACATTTTATAATGATTTGACGAGCAAGGAGTATTTTTTGGATAATGATAGCGTGAAATATAAATAATATTAAATATTTATTAAAAACATATAGAATTATTAAATAAATTCTAGGAACAAAAAATGGTCATTTGTAATGAAAAATGAAATCTATTGTTCATGGAGGCAGTAGATCGAACTAACACACAATTAATGATCCCATTTAAAAATGAATAGATATAATTATGGTATATGAAAAATGATTATTTTGTATTTTTTTATGAATTTTAAAATATTTTCATTCAAATAATCCATAATTGATTCCATCCATGATATTTGGTGACGAAAAATAAACCACACCATGTTGTAGATGTGGTAGTCAATGAGTACACATGATTAATGTTTTAGTCACTCTTAGAGGATAGAATGTGACAAATAATTTTTGATAAACTAATATAATTAAATTTTATTAGATTAATAATACTTTTTTTCTTATATCAACATTTATATGATTTATTAGTATCAATAATATTATAATAAATACTAAGAAGGAAATATAACTCATGTCGAGAACTTGAGTTTTACATAAGAAATATCTTTTCAAATGGAGGGATTAAGCTATATAATTTTGACTAGGTGAATTTGTATGTGGGATATTACACTAGAAGAATAAAACATGTATTATTTATAAATTAATTGTTAATTATATTTATTGTCACAATGTTTTTAAAATTACCCCCTTTTATAAGTGAGAGAGTGATAGTTTGGAAAAATAATTACATTATCAATAATAAAAAGTTAATATTTAAGGGTCAGTAGACCAAACCTGGAAAAATGATGAGGTAAAATTTATTGAGTGTTTAAAATCACCAAAACTAATAATTTGGGAGAAACCCATGAATATTTTGTTTTCTTCTAATTGTTTAAATTTTAAGAAAATTTTATTTGTCCTTGACAATTAAGTTTTATCCTTAGTAATTAATTTTAATGAAAACTTTCATATCAACCATTTTATATAATTTTAAATATATTATTTTTAATTTTGAAATAATTTTATCAAAAAAAATTTATAACAGTTTGAAATGATAGTTTTATGATTATTTTACAAAATGAGTCAAAAAAAATACTTTTTAAAAAGTGTGTTTTAAGCATTAAATTTATGTGTAAAACAAATTTAAAAAATGTATCAATTCCCATGAAATAAATTTTTTTATTATAAAAAAATATAAGTTATAATGAAACCATGAAAATTGAAAACATAATATCACAATGAAAATAACTGACTCTAAGAAAACCCGAAAATAATATTCACTAACTATTAATTATGGTTCATAAAATATAAGACAATTAATTTTTAAGATCAAAGAATATATTAAAAAGAAAAATATTAATTAATAAAAAAATATTTTATTACATAATAGGTTTTTAAAACTTTTATTATATTCATATATAATGACGAAATCATAAAAAATAATTTTTATAAAAACAGTATTTTTATTAAAAATAAAATTTTAATAAAAAACTCTAAAATTGTTACAAAGAAAATTTTGATTTGATATATTCAAAAAAATAATTATATTTTATCAAATTATCATTATACAATTTTTTAATTTAATTTGTAAAAGAAAATAATTATTATAAGGGAGAAATATTTTTTTAATATATCCTTCTTCAATATTTACTAATATTATTTATTTTTCTTCTAATGTTAACAAAATTTAATGGTTTACAATATTAATGTTTGTTAAAGATTTATTAATAGTTTTCTTATAATTTATTTTCCTACTTTGGGTGTATCATGTAATAAAATTTATCTATCATAACATAATTTTTACGATTTCTATAATTTTGTGTAATCACATTAGACACGTCTACCTATGCCACATAGGAAGAGTCCTAGAGTGCCACAAATTTACGGTTTAAATTTTTCTCTGTAGTATTATATTAGAATTTAATTGTTTAATAAAATATTATTCTCAAGTACAAGGAATAATATTTAATTTAGACTAATTTATTGTAAATATTTTATCACCAACTTTATGTGAATTTAATGTTAAAAAAATATTTTTTTGAAAGTATTTGAAGATAATATTTATTTATTTATTTAATAAATAATATTGTTTATATGTTCTATAAATTTTGAGGAATGTGGATGGTCAGAGTTAAGGACTCAATAATTGAAACAATATAATATCATATATCATTTAAATAAAATAAGAATTGTTTTTTAATTTAAAAATGATATTTAATTAGTTAATGTTAGTACAATCCATAATATAATAAAAATAAAAATATTTTTTTTGTAATTAATATCACCATTATTCTTATTATCATAGGGAATATATATTTTTTGTTATTTCATTAAGGGGACATTGTGAAATTATCAATATATTATTATTTCTCTATATATAGCCACTTATACAAGTTTAGAGATGGTTGTGAAAGAATTTGTGTTCTACAGAAAAAATCATCCCCCAATATAATATATATTTGGATAATAGCTATATGGTTCCCCTAAAGACTAAAATAATTTCATAGACTCTTTATTCTTTCTCAATATTGAGAAAACATGGGAGATAATATTTTAATTCAAATGATTGTTTTTCAATCAATTGTTTGTGATGTATGATGATAGGTACAATCAAGCTAGATCCCGTTGTCCCATTAGCGATGATCCTTGATTTTAGAGAACATGTTGATCATTATTAGATGTTTTGTACTTGGGATCCTCTTAGTGAAATTATGGTATACTTCAAAAAGGGTTTGAATGATCAACATCTTCATTTAAAAAATAATCCCAATACTGAGATAACTCTTTTTGTCAAACGAATTATATATTTAACATAAAAGAACTAATATCTGTTCTATAATTCAATGTTTCTAGTTTCTTCAATTATATTCACTACGCATGAGTATTATTCATCATAATCATGTGGATTATCCATTAAATCTAATGAAATTTCATCATTGGTCAAGGGATAAACCAATATCAGTTTCCCCCAAAAAATAATGTGGTGTTAAAGAGGTTTCCTAAAATTTTATATTATATAATTTTAATGGTTAATATCAATATTCACATAATATAATTTCATTTAAAATTTTATGTATAATATATTTATTTGATATAATGTGTTTTTTTACCTATTACGTCAAAAAGAATAAGCTAATAAATTGTGTCGAACCCATTGAGATACCATCTAAAGATATCAGAGATATTTTATATAAAACATCAGTACACATAATGTTAAATTATTACACACCATGCAGTATTATTCAGCCACAATAGTATATGGTTCGGCCAAGAATGAATAGTCATGTGAGGGTTAATTAGGTGGCATGTAATTATAAAACATATTAACAACTAGGGTGGTGTTATGTTTATAGGGTTACACACATTTAACATACATACACTATATGTAATTACTATATGATGTGGCATTTATTTTTTTCAATACATGTAGCATTGTATTAAATTCATAGGTTTTGTATTTAATTGCAATTTAGAAAGACAATCCACCTATGAATACATAATTTATATCTATTATACACACTATGTAACTAATTTTTTATTCTTTTCATTTTACACAGGAGGTCCCTATTCATGTATATCCTTTTTCCACAAAAAATTATACATTCTCTGGGGAATTTTTAACACCCAAAGTTACACATAATTATTTATGTAGATTATACATCAAGTAAATTTGTAGACTATGTTAATTAATTGGGTATAAAAAAATAATTTGTTCATTAAAACTAAATAATATATTGTATAGCTAGTGTGCATGTCATGTGACATGGTTTTACAAAATATTAAATACCTAATTAAATATTTTCATTAATTTCATAACTATAAACTATGTATGGTCATTTTACATATCAAGAAATTCATAATCATTAAAATTATTGGACGCCATGTATATTAATGAAGTTAATGTATCACAATTTCAAATATAACTACTTGGATTGAAATATGTAACTACATGTTATGTAATAAACAACTCTCGATGTAATCCACATGTCATGTAACTACAAAATATATGACAAGGAAAAAACATTCCATTTCATATTTTATATGGTTGCACATCATGTCACCTACACATACCTGATTATTACCAAATTAATTTTAAATTAAGTTCTATTTTAAAAATTATAGGGTACATGTATTTTAGTCATCATCTGGGAAACTTGTTTTAATACTTATGATAATTAATTAATTAATAAGACCGTTAATTATTTATTTTATAGATATTTATTATAATTAATTTAAAGATTTGAAATTAACTCCAGCCTATAAGAATTTTATTTAATTACAAGGAAATGACAATAAAAAATATAAATTATTGTGTCTACAGACTATAATTCTATTTCTTTAATTCAAAATGATCTCATGGGTTTAGGGTTTTAGGGAATTATGTCATCAATAATAAAAAAACCATATATTACAATGTGGAACCATCTAATTAGTATCCACTATTCACAAAATATAATATTTATAAATTTAATAATGTTTTATTTTTTTGGAAAAATATTCAAGACGTTCAACATCAATTCTTATATTGAATAAACCATCTATAAACCCTGTGACTTTTTAAAAAAAACTACAGGATGAGAAAAATATCATAGTAATGGATATAAAAAAGAAAAAAAAGTCTAATAAAAAACAAAAAAACCAATGATATTTTTAACATTATCTCAATTTTCATTCACATAATGAAATATATCATTCCCACGTGAAAATATAACATACATTTTGTTTAGTGAAAACCATCAAAACACTAATATAGAAAATAATGTTCTATAAAATTAGTGCATCATATTAAAAATACTTTTTAATTTCACATCTGAAATATTTGGAGCCTAGTCAAATTGATTTTATAAAATCTATCATAACTCCCTAATTATTTACAACTAATAAATGGGAAAAATAAAATTTTCATTATTTAGGAATTATGGGGATCACCCTTAATATAAGACATATCTGTCTCACCAATTTATGTTGAACAATAATATGGATCAACTCTCTGTATAAGATATATCAAGATCAAATATTTCTCAAAAATAATTTTCAAGTACCATATCTAGAAAAAAAACATTTATTTATTTTAAATTTCATTATAAATCCCTTTATAATAACTTTTTATCTCATATTTAGAACACATACAGATATCCAAATACCATTTTTAAATAAAATAAAGTCAAAACAATCTCTAAAAGGATTCCACATGAAACCCTTTGAAATAGAGTTAAAAGAGTAAAAAACTCCATTTATAAATCATTCAAGTCCTTATAAATAAATAAAAATAATAATTTTACAAATAAAAAAATAGATGAAAATAGTGAAAAGGGTGACTTCAAATGATAATTTTTAAAATAATGTCATATATGTTTGACCTTAAAAATACATATTTATTAATAAAATTAAATGATGTTCAATATTGTGAAAATTACATTTATCATCCATTTAAGAGTAAATAAAAAATTTATTGAAACAAATATTTGATCATGGACAAGGAAGAGTAAGATTTCGAAAAATAAATCTTTAATACATTTAAAATTACATTTTATGTTAATTTGTCCCTTACTATGACTCCGAATCATCTTGTATGTTCTTAATTTTGATGAATAATAAAATTATAGTAATTATTTACTTTCTTAAGGGATATTTTTTGTTTACTATCAAACTTATTTTACCTCATTACATGCTAAACAAAATTAGTTAATCATTTAAGTCAACTTTAGCTATTTGAGTATGTTTCGTAAATTCTTAAAAATTGACATTAGTAGGTTGACAATGTTAAAAGATGTAATTATTCCATCATATCATAAATTATAATCATGAAATAATTATAAATTTAATAAATAAATTATAATTTTAATACCAATCATGAAATGTGGTTATAAAAATAAACTATGTTATGATCATGGAGATGGTAGGTCGTAAATATAATTGATTATCATTTCCATTTTTCAAATATCATTATAGAAAGAAGATAAGTATTATTTTATCATTAATAAATTATCATAATATCATGAGCATTGTATTATTTAAAGAAATATATTTCCATAATTCACCCTTGGAATGTGGTGGCAAAATAAATAAACAAATAGATTCATGGAGGAAGAGGACCACACATACACCCAAACGATGATATATTTTTCAATGAACGTATTGGGAAAAAGATGAATGTTATATTAATTTTTCATAGTGATATTTTTTAATGAGTATAAAAAATAAAAATAATTTAAATCACTAATAATACTCATGATAGTTGATGATAAACCATTCTTTACCTCAGTTTCTAAGGCGGTAATCTTCCGTACACACAAAAGATGGTATTATTTAACATTTGTTGGAAGAAGAGATATATTTGGGTTATTCAATTAACAAAATAAAATATCAATATATGGTATTTTGATATTTCATTATATCATCATGTATTAAATTAATTTTAAGGATATAGAATAATATAAAATCCAAAAATGCTGTTTTTACAAAAATTCCTCTTCTACAGACCACCTTGTTAAGACTATATATAAATCCTTTCAAGACTGTCTTTATGATAAAACCTAGATCACTAGGAAATGGAGAGATAATTTAATAAGGTATTTGGATAGGTATTGGATTATCTAAAATTAAATTTTATTTTTAAGTGGAGATGAGAGTGGGGGGATCTTTATAATAGGGGAAAAAGACACACTTGGATTTTTTGAAACGAAAAAGTTACTCCCATATTTTACATATCTCAAAATGATAAAAAAAATATACCATTATAGATACATAGATTATATAAGGTCCATATGTTTTCATTAAATATAATTTTTTATTTTTTATTTCATTTTACCATTTTTATTTTAAGTTTAACCCCCATAAATATGTTTTCACTATTTCTATTGTAATTTATTGTTTTTTACTATTAATTATAAACACTAATTAATTTAATTATATGATATAATATGAATTGTCATTATTTAAAATAAATAATCCATTTTATCAAATTCAACTCCGAAAATTTCCATAACTCAATTTAAAATAAAACCCACAAATTTTATAAAATAATGATTTTTCAAGAAATGTATTTTTCAAGTATAAGACAATCATATATTAATTTATAAAATTCAACACTAATATAGATGGAGAAAAATAAATAATTTTATAAATAAATAATTTTAAAAATTTTAAAATTATTACTAACTAATAATGAACTCAAAGATTAGGATTATTTGTTCTTAGATTATTCTTTTAGAAATTTAACATTTACCTCTATATAAAATCAATCACACATCAAGACACATACCAAAATGCATATGTCCTAATCATATAATCTCCATCATATGGTATCCATTTTCATAAAAAACTAGAGTCACTATAAAACAGAGTTAAAATCATAAATTCTTCCAAAAGATAATCCTACTTTAATTATTTAAATAAAATAACATTTTTATTGGTCTAATATAATTTTATATGGTTCCAAAAATTATAAAATTAATCAAAATTAATATTAATCACCAAATCACTTTTTAATCTCATAGTTATCTATATGATAACAGATATCTTACTAAAATTAACATAATATTAATATATCAATACATTTTTGTAAAAATAACATGTTATACTAACCAATACATCAAATAGGACATTGGGTGAAACTATACCCTTTTCAACCATTGGTTGGGGGATCAAGCCACATGATCTTAATGGATTTGATATGTTTTATTTTCTCTACCACATTACGAATATAATTCTTATAACATTTTTATAAATTTGATAAGAATCCTAAAAAATATTCGTATTCCTGAAAGATCATATAAACCATAAGTTATATCATTACATTTATTCATATGTCTAGAAAATGAAATGAAAAACAGTATTCTTCATATAACATTTTTGAATGATAAACATAGGGAATCATATACCTTAAACATCATTCAAAACTCATTAAATGCCTCCAAATGTACGCCCATCACATAAAAAATTGTTAATGAATTTAAACTTATGATCATCAATAATTCTAGCACTATATCATAACTCTTGAATCTCTATTTTTAAACACCATCATAAATAAATGTTCTTCATTAACCATAAAACATGATTTTAAACCATATTCATTTATATATCCTTCATAAATAAATTATGATCTGAATCATATCCCATCATTTAAAGACTTCAAAACATTATATATATATAAACTATAATTTTGATATGTTATTTTATGTTTCTATTTCTTCAACAAGAATAAGTAATTAATAGAAATTTATCTATATGTTATTAATGATATTGTTATTTATATCTCCCCCTAAGAAATCAATTTTTACATTTCTTATATTCCATAAATTTAAAACATTTACCTGATTCCTTGTGAATAAATTTATTCCTTGATAAGGAGTTACCTAAATGCTTCCTTTTTCCTAGAAGGATTATTACATTAAACCCTCCTTTACCAGATAAAAATCATCATAAAATTTTATTAAAACATTTTCATGGGTTATTCATCCTGTATTCATTACACATAGGTTATTGAATATTTTTTTACTTTTACGTTTATCAAGTTAATATACACAGGGATTAATTTCCCTCTTTTTTGGTGTATTATTAATCTCATCTAGGTTGATGATATTAATAATTACCCAAAAATATGGGTTAATAATAACAACAATATTTTTTTTATTATATCACTTGTTCTCTCTGGTTTCTTATCCAAACAACCACTCCATTTTCCTTCACATCATTAATTATTTGGTTATGGATGGATCCATCCATTTACTAAATCAATAAATATAAATGTTTGTATATCAAATTAACAATAAAAGACAATATTATGCAGACGATAAATAATTATGCATCTTTAAACATGTCATACCCTGTTAAACTCTTAATATTTATTCAATATAACTATAATTTTCCATTGGATTATAACTTTTGTGGTTATATAGGATTTTTTACATAATCTTAAATAACATGCTATGATCTAAATATATCTAAAACATTTCAATGATACAAACTATAAGGACCTGGCCATAAAAAATACATATTCTAGTTTCTTTTTTAAATAATTAACATTATTTTATTCCAAAATATATTTAATTTTTATATCTTTATATAATTTATTAATTACTCATACATTACAAAACAAAATTCTATAAAGTAGAAACTTTGTATAAGTATCCATTTTTACCATAATATTATAATATTAAAATAAAAATAATTTAATTTTCTTTAGATATATTCATGCCTTTCAATCTAGACTCTTTTATTCCATTAATAAACTTCTATTCCAATGAAATCATTTTTAAAAATGGTAGATGAGTACAAAACACACATTAAGTTACATAAAAAAGAAGAAATTTTTTAGTCTAGGGAAAATATGAATATACATTAAATAATTACAATTATCTCTATGTTATTTTATTTAAATAAATAAATAATTTCCACAAAAAAATAATACAATATATTTTGATAAAAAAACTATTGAATTCCATATTAGTAAAATAAATAGCATTTCTGGAAACATAGAGGATCATATTCATATCCTATTTCGAAACCATGTCAAAAATAACTACATACTAGATAACTAGGGAGGAGAAACCATCTTGTAACTTCCTCCATAATTACTATTAATATGAGTAATATTAAATTATGAAATTTAGAGTTATAATTGAACTCACCCATAATTTATCATATATCAGGAATACCTATTTTTTTAAGAGCTATAATGGGAATAGACCCTTTGTATATTTATTATAGGGATAAACAATTTCTCATATATAATTATGTGGTTCCATAATATAAATAACAAAATTTATTATATAACTTTCCATTTTAAAAACATTGATAAAATATTTTAATAATTCATGAACGAAACATCTAGATATCAAAATATCTTTTTTAATTTTAAAACCAATTATTAATACCAAGTTATCCAAAAAAATTAAAATATAGTTCTTATTTTAGAAAATATTAATTATTATAAAGGAATACAATAACAAAATAGTTTTTATTCTGGGGGATATGTCATTGTCTCTATAGATGTTAAAATAGAGAATTTTTTTTAAAGAAATTAAAACATTCTCTAAAAATTTAACTTTAACGACCATTGAATGATATTTCAAATAGACATAAAATGTAACATTTAAATCATTTATTTCAATATAATAACATAAATTAAATATCATTAAAAATATTTACATGTATGAATGATAGTTGATAGGACAACTTTAAGATATCATTTTAAAAAAAATTCACATTATGTAAGACCATAAAAGAACCATTTTTATGACCACAATAAATTAATTTAAATATAATAAACATGACCTTTATTATACATATAATAATAAATAACTATTTTCATGAAACAATTCTTATAACATTTACATTGAGGTGAATTATTAAGAAAATAAATCCTTAAAATATCTAAAATGAGGTTTTCAGTGAAAGTGTATCTTACCTTGATTCAAAATTGCCTCTAACATTTTTTATCACAATGAATAATAAAAAAATTTACATCATTTAAATTATTAAGATCATTTTCCAAATTCATTTTTCAATTTATTTTTTATCTTACCCTGATATACCCAGGTATTTTAAAATTTAAGATCACTTCAAAAGATTCATAGTATCTGGCTTATATGAAAAAAATAAAAATGGTTTGTTGACTATGGTCAAATATGTCATTATTACATAATATATAAAATATTAATGACTAAATTACTGTTATATATATATAAATACTAATTTTGATTACAATCAAGAAATATTGTTATGAAAAATGAACTATGTTATTGTCAAAGAGTTAATAGGCCGTATATTCACATGATTTACATTTTCTATTTTCAATGATCCTTATGGAAAGAAGGTATGTATTAATTTATCATTTTTTATTAAAATAATATCATAAATATTTAATTATTACTTTAAATATAATTAAATATTTCAATGATTTTATGTGGTTATGAAAAATAAAATCACATCGCTTTGTGGAGGCGGTAGTCAACATGTACGAAAAAATTATATTATCATTTTCAATGAATTTAAAGGTAACATATAAATAATATATTATAATTTAATAATGATAATCAATTCATTATTATAATAAATAAAAATTAATTCTATCATTGAGAATTTTCATGAGCGGTGGTGATGAAAAATGAATTACATCGGCCTGTGAGGGGGTAGTTCACTAGACTTATGAATGATGAGATTTTCTCATTTGATGGAAGTAGAGATTAATTTACAATATTAAATTTCTATGATAATAACTAAATATATTATGAATTATATTTTTATTATATAATAATGTTTGGATAATATTTTTAAGAGGTGTAAGAAGAAACAAAACAAAAATGATTGGTTAAGAACAATATCTCCTCTACGACCACATATTTAAAATTATATGAAAACTTTATTAAATTGACTTTATATGGAAACCAAGGCCTCCAAGATGTAGATATAAATTTAATTAATGTTTTGGTTAGATATTATATTATCCAAAATGATTTTACAATATGAATAAGATAGTATTATTTGTCATCTTTTATAAGTTGGGGAGAGAAAAAACATTAAATTTATGAAAAGAAAAATGGATAACTACATTTAACACATGAAAAAAGAATCCAAAATATATAATTGAAGAGAATAAGACAATATAAGGTCTAAATGAATGAATAATATATAATTGAAAAATATAGGTCATTTTAACCCTTATCATTTTAGATTAATGCCCCTAATAAATATGGTTTCTCCTTAATCGTTGTAAAAGATCTTTACTATTTTCACTATTCATTATGACACAAAATTATGTTTAAAATAATATATAATAAAAATAATTACTATTACATAAATCTAATCCATTTTATCATTTTCAATTCATAGATGTTGTATAATTTAATATAAAATAATACTCACAGACATGGAGAAGAAGAAGTTTATCAGAAAATGTATTTTTCAAGCATATAATAATAATTTATTAATTATATAATATGTAATAAAATTTATATGAATTTAAATTAATATTAATAGATATATAATATGTAAATTTCCCTTATAAGTTTCACTTTAGGGGTTATTTATATTAATTAAAAATTAAATACATTATGAACATAAAAAGAATTTTTATAAAAACTTATTTCTTGAACCAAAATATAAATTCATACTAAAATAAAATATAAAGATGATTAAACTGTAATCAGTTGGGTAAAATGTAACTAAAAATTAAATATTTTCATTTATATAAATTTTAAATCGTAATTATACTTTTAAAATTCGTAGTTTGATGAAAAGTAATGACGGTTTAGAAAAGAAACATTATTTTTCAGAATTTAGTAAAAAAACTAATATTCTATTAACAATACAAAATTTTCAACCATGTTAATTATGTTACGATGATTTCAAAAATTATTTTGATTTTAGAAATAATTTCTTTTAAGTCACTCAAAATTATTTCTAACTTTTCTCACAAAAATAATTAGTCCCCATTTTTATAAAGATGTATTTTTTTAAGAATAAAATGACCAAAATAAAACATGTTTACCTAATTCTAAAGAATTTATCAAAAAATATATATTGAGAAGAATTTTTTTATTAATTTCATAAAACATTTAGTACCATTAATATAAGAAAATTTAATGTCCATGTTATAATGGTCATATATTTCACTGTCCATTTAATCTCGACGTTGTGTGTATTATAAGCTATTGAACAAATTTCTATTATTTTAAAATATCATGGTGTTGAAATATTTGTACGTAAATGACTGGTCATGAGTTTTATTGGTCAATGTTTTTTTCTATTAAATTTAATACCATTTAATGGGATTTTATATGCAATAATTTTTTTTGAATTAAATATTATCACAGACTAACATGGATAAAATATTAACTAGAAAATCGAGATGTCCTATGACGTTGCCCGAGAGGAATTTTAGATCCTCCCGAGCATGAAACTAATCTTGAGAATCAAGAATGACCCTAATGGGAATGATTTCTCCCATGAAAAAAATTGATAAATAAATAGTAACATCAATAATAGAATAAAGACTATAATTGGAAAGAAAAAAAAACAAGACATACCACTTTGTGACATCTTGGTCACCACCGTCTATAAGAGAAACCCACATTAAGGTGAATTTGAACAATAACATGAGCTAAAATTTGAAGCTATAAAAAAATCAATTCTACTAAGGTTGTGTGGAACTATTAGGGGTGACCATAAAATAAATCATTAGGTTAGATCCAAATAATTTATACAGGTCGATTCCCAAAATAGTCTATGTAATTATTTTTTAATACATTTAGGAAAATAACATTTTCATATTTTAAATAGGAAACCCCATCATTCTTTATAAACACCAGTTTGAAAATAAAACTACCACATATGAAAAAAATAAAGGTAAAATGATAATAAAAATGAAAATATGAATTTTTTAAAAGGACCATATTCTATCAAGATAATATAAGGATTATGGAAATAATACATAAGTAATGAGAAATTAGTAAGAGGAAATGGAATATAAAATATAATAATTTAAATAGAAATATACCCATATGACATAATTATAATGTTTAAAATATCTCGAGTGGAAGCCCTGAAAAATATCATTTCAAACCCCTTTATCATTGTACGATTCCATACAATGTTAGTAGCCAACCTATATTCTCTAACTAGCCTCACAAGTGGCACTTTCCATAAAGTTTATCTCTCTCTCTGATGGAATATTTTCAATATAATTAAGATATAGATATAAAAAATTTATGTACAACTTAGATTGTGTCTATAAATCCCATGAATATAGTATAATTAGATGGTGATGATGACACTATATTCCAGGCATAAACCATAACTTGTAGATTCCACTATGCATTCCTTTCCCACATGTGACATTGTCACACAAAAACATCCCTAAAGGTGTGAAAACATACGGGTTCCTATCACAGATAAATTGCAAAACCCTGATATTTTATAAGATATATTATTTTACATTTCTTTGATGTCTTCTATTACACACTAAACCATGATTATCTTGTACTATAAGCAACACTGTATTAGCTTTCAGTATACGCAACACTATTCTTGGCTCATTTTACACACAATTTCAAGTTTGTTTTGTGGAAATTATTCTACACAACATTAAGTATAGATTTTTTAATTTTTAAATGAAATACTTTTTGATTATGTTATACGCAACACTAAAAAGAGATTTTACTACACACATCCCTGACATGGCTAGCATTACACACAATTAAGACCTTCCACGATAGCGTGTGTTGTACGCAATACTGAGTTTCACTAAACAACGACATGTTATATAAACTAGCCGCTATGAATAGTAATACCCATATTTTGAAATTTTATAAATTTTATCTTTTTAAATGGACTTCATTTTTGTATTCGGAATATGGAAATTAACCTAGGGAGAATTTTTGGTATTTTTCCGAAAACCTTCAATTTTTGATGAATAGTGAAAACATTGGGTTACTATTTAAAAACCGACTTTTTATTTAATTAATTTTTTATTTAATTTAAATTCTTTTTAGGTCAAAATTGATACAAAATAACTATATAAGTTAAATTTAATTCATTGGAATCATTTTATAATAATTTTAGATATATAAAAATTTTATTGAACTTTTCACCATATTTTTCCCACCTCCTAAGAGAATTTGAAAATTGACATAAAACATAATTTTACCTCTTCTATGAGTGGAATTTCAAAAATCCAAGAGACAGGGTTAACATCAAGGAGTAAAATGTGGTTCGATAAGATACAAATATTTTTTGGTGAATAGTATATTTTTACTATTATTTAACACGGTTAAAAGTAAATAGGGTAATTAAGGGTAAAAATGATATTATTATTACCCTAACTCGTGTCCTAATTCTATTGGATAAGTGTAATTCAACCAAAAACCACCTTCAGAATAAAATATTACCCTTTAGGTCCACTTGGATTAGATTATGACACTTTGTTATTTTATTTAAAGAAGAGTTAAAAGTGTTAAAATCAATGATTAATAACTAAAACATTTTTATTATATGGTTATACATAAGATAAATTAAACTATATATATTAATTATAATGCTAAAAAATTTCCTACATTATGGAATTTTATTTATAAATATTTATACTTTAAATAATTTAATTTATTTATGACATAATGATGATGCAGTAATTACCTTATTAATGAAATATTAACAAAATTGATGTAATAAATACCCAAATAAATGTAATTTTAGACTTTTTATGAATTCCACTAATTTTCTAGGTTAATATGACATGTTAGTATTGATTTAATTAACTATTTTGAGTTAATAATGTTGTTATGATTTTCAAAAAAATCAATTACCAAATAGTGTCATGATTGACATAAAATAGTTTTTAAATCAAATATTATATTATTAATTGTTATTATATTCCTAAAAATCTAAGGTTTGTCCAGATGACTTATATAAGGTTATATATATTAATAATGAACCACTTGGGGTTCGTTTGGGTTGTTTTTGTAAGTTTATTAACCATATATTGTAAGAAAACAAAAAGACTTGGTAAAAGATAAATTATTAAACTCAGAGTTAAATCTAAATGATAAGGTTAAAATAGTATCCTAAACTTGTCTAAAACATATTGATTGAAATTATTTCGACCCATAAACACTTTATCTTCTAAATAAATCAGTTTTGAGTTATTATAAACCGAATATGACTTTATTATAAAATAATATTTTATGTTTTCCTAAAGTGCCTCTCTCATCCCTTATAAAAAGGGCACCCCTTCCCTCTTCTCTTCAAACACTTTTGAGCCTTGAAGCTCGGAAAATCCCTGACCATTTCCCTTTTTATCTTCCCTAGAAACATTATAGAGGATATGGTCACTTCAAAAGACCATCCCTAGTGCCTTAAGAGGAGTTTAAGAAGAGGCGCGTCGAAGAAGAGATAATATCCTTTACTGATTCTTTCCAATTTATTTCTTCTTCTACTTATTCTTATTTATTTTTTTCATCGTAAATTAATAACGCCGGTATGAATAATATACTGATATGTTATTATAAATATGAAACAACCCAATTTCATTTTATCTCCATCTTACAGAAATGAAATCACAGCGCGTGAATGCGTACGGAATACCGTCTCCACGCTGTGGTTTAATCTGTTTTCCACCACCACCTTACATGTATGGGTATAATGGTGTAACTAAATAACTATATATGATTATTGTAAACTTATATTGATTGTGACATATTATACCTACACTTAAATACAATTCCATGATCATGGGAATGGTATCATCGCTCGTGCGTACGTACGGACTACAGTCTCCACGAACGCGATGAGATTCATTTCCCCTGACTAACCATTCAAGTATGATTATAAAGTCTATATAATAAATAAACATTAAATATATTACATAATAATGATTCTATATTTATGTACGTATATGTTAGATTTACTTAATTCCATTTATTTCAATAAGGAAATGAAAACAGTGTTAATGCGTACGTACGGACTACCATCTCCATGTACGGTGTATTTCATTTCATTTATACATCTATTATATATATATAATGAATATATATATGATATATAAATCATGATTTAACTTCTTAAAGTATTTAAATTAAGATATAAGTAATAATAATATCAATAACAACAAGTCCAAACACATACGATAAATAAAACGATTTTATCCAAAACCTTGCCTTAACATGGAACTTACAAAAGAAAAGGTAATATAAAGTAATAAGTGAACCATATATGATATCATAACAATGAATATGATTCTGTAATAAGTCAATGACATTATATAAATCATTATACAGGAGGTTCGGATACATACAAAGCTTATCGGACATAAGGTAAGGGATAGTTACTCCAATCACATTCTTATTTGAGATTCTTTATTCATAAGTATTTAATGAGGTTATGCTTATTATCCATGTCCATATGTTCAAAAAATGTTTTCATAAAATGTTTAATTTTCATCAATGTATTTTTGAAGTCATTTTTACCCTTTTTTAATTTTACCACATCGTATAGAAGGAATATTTCTTTTGTTTACCATACGAGGTATTTTTTGACTTTTCCGGAAAAAGTATGAGAAGATTTTTTTTTAACTTATACGGCATGAACATATTTTTACAGTTTCATAATGCCTTATTTTCATGAATCATACTCTACAAGATTTAATAACTATTTTCAACAAAATACTTTTCTTTAAAATATCATGGAATTTTGTGAAAAGAAAATGATTTTGAAGGGGAAAGGATATTTTCCTCAAGAATTCATTTCATGTGTTTTATCAAAACCATTATACATATAAGATGGCTTAATTTCATATGTGTATGTTTCAAGTATAATTTCTCTATGATTTATATGGTTTAAATTTTCTTATGATGAAATATCCATTTGTTATATATATATATTACGTGATGATGGGATGATGTTTATGAAACCCATTTTATTATTTGGGTTATGAAGAATGTTTAAGTTTATTTTGTGGCACAAGTAAGAATGATTTCATTAAGAGATGGGTGGGACCTATATCTCTATCCAATTCATTGTGTAAAGATTTATATCTCATGAGATAGACATGGCTGAAATAGTAAGTTAATCCAGTTCAGTAATACAAGACTAGAACAAGGAGTGAACTTGATTCAGAAAGGGACTTTGTCCACTAAGATGATCATGGAAGCAATTCCTTGGCTACTATGGAATTAATATCTTGTGCTTAATGTTTTTCCCCAATTAAATGTTTTATTCCCATGTCATTTTATCATGATTGATGTTCCTTTATGATCTATGCCTTATGTACTGCCATGATTTATTTTTACAACTCATGATTTTGATATTTAAACTTTATGTTCATGTTTTGAAGTTCAAATGTATATGGTTTGTTTTATTTTTTTTCCATTCTTACCCTTAATGAGAATTTGAGCTCAGCCTTTATATGTTTTCTTTTCCCCAGGATATAAATAATGTTTTTAGGTAAGAAAAAAAGGGAAGATGTTTATGGGAGATGTTGATGATCTTTCACCATGATTAGAATATTATTTTTCTATGTTTCCAAAGACACTAAACTATTATGGTCCTTGTGTTTCTGTTCTTGTTATGTATTAAGTATTCGACAAAAAGTAATGTAATGTCCATGCAATTCAAGCGTTGGGCCTCTACATAAATCATTTCTTAACTACTGACTAAGAAATTTTATCATTATAGTTCAATGTAAATTTCCATAACAAAATATAAAAGTACCAACCAGACCATAATATTTACAATCAAGAAGAATTTTAAATGAAAAGGCCTTCCTTTCCAAAACCATTTCCCAATACAAGAGGGATAATCATTCATGATTGGAATATGAAAAACATGAATTTTTACGTAATGTTTCAACTAAATCATATATTATGGTTCCAAAAAATACCATGTATTAGAAAACACATTGAACAAAAACAAATTATTTCATTTTAAATAAAATTCTTTTGAAAAAAAATTAGTTGTTTCTGAAAACCTTTTTGGAATAATTGTAATTTATGGAATGTTATCTTCCATTTTAATGTCTTTTTACCTATATTTTCTAGCCCCATTTACATATGGAGAAACAAAATTAACACCATCATATATATAGACATCCACGTAAATGCATTAGAATAATTTTTAGGAATAAAATAAGAGTCACACCAGAGAAAAAGTGTTCATAGAAAGGAATCAAACCATAAAATGGAACCAAAACCCATTCAAACTATAAAAATAATAATTAAACACAATATTATCCTTCCAAGATAAGTGTCAAATATTGTATCAAAATATTTAAATCCTTTTTATATACACTAATAATTTTATAAAACACTTTGCGTGCATAAATATTTTATACATATAGTCGTAACAACGAAATCCCCTTAAACCCCTAGTTTTTTATCAAACCTATATCATGGAAAAGATATTGAAATAATATAAATCCACTAAATGTAAAATAATACCTTTTAATTAAATTCATTTAATCTACATATTTTATGTATATTATTCATAATGGAATTTTATTGAAATTCCTAAAACATCAACATTAAAATGTGATGAAGCTCTAGGAGAAGGAAGAAAAAACATTAAGACACAAAAACACACCCATATCCAGAAGAAAAAAAACAAAATTCTATAACCCGTATGGTTTTCTAAAAACCCCTAGAAAACTAAGAACCATGAACAAAAGGATAATAAGATAGGAAAAGAAAAAGTTCTCAATTACCAATAAACATAACTATGATTTATGATGATGGAACCCCAATCCAAGACGATGCGAGAAGGAATCCACCCAAGGATACCAAGGGAATGAATGAATGAGTGGGGGAAGGAGAGAGGTGGATTTGTGTTGAAATATGATAAGGTAAATGAAAACTTACTACTTTTAAAAGAAATTGTCCTGTAATATGGTTAGGATACATTATTTACAAAATCATGTGCCAACAGTGGGCACCCAACTCGTAGGAAAAACATTTCACATGGTCTGCCATGTAGATTGATAACCAATATCAGATACATGAAAATTAGATATATAAAAATTATTTACTACCTCACACACATGTTGCATGGTTTCAACTAAACGTGTTCATGTCATGTGCTTGGTCTCAAACACCACCAACAAGCCGCATGGTTACTTCATTTCCTCATATGATATAGGTCGAGACATTCATAGAACATGTTAAAAACACATTCAAGAATTTTGTAACTAAATACACATTTTAAATCCACCATCTACATAGTTTATCACTAATACATGCACAGTATATGTTCATAGAGCCAAAATATGACAAAAACCCAAAACTCAAAAAAACCTCAATAACTATACTAAAAAATCAAAAAAAATATTGTGAAAAATGAAAAAAACAAAAAAAAATAATGTTTTGGGGTTATATTTATCCAAACCATTAAATTTTTATTACCCCAGAAATCCACCCTGCCAATAAAGTTACAAAACACTAACTCAAATCAAATCAAGGTCCAATGAAATCAAAAAAATTTGTGTGACTTTAATCTTCACAAGTAAAAAATATCAATCTTACAGGAGAACTTCTTGAATATACATGTAGTGTCTCCCCAGAATAAAATAAAAAATTATTTAATTACACTAAACCCAACCACATAATGGGTAACCCAATGAATGAAACTAAAACCAAACCATGATCCAATACATGATTTATCATTTCCTCATGACACTAGTATCTCTAAGTGGGAAAATAAAAAGAATAAAAACATTAAAATAGACGGATATATATATTCAAATATTTAAATTCATAATTCACAACTACATAAATTTATAGGAATAGAATTCTATAAATATCATTAAAATGAGAAGGATTTTCATAAATATAAAACTATAACAGGTGAAAACTAAAATTTTCCCACATTGATGTAGGTGAAAAAATGATGGTCTAAAAAATCCCTCCCCCCCGCCATGCAAAAATTTATCCATTATAGACTATGAGAAATGATTTACTCTCGTGCTAATGGAAAGAGCCCTAATATCTTAAAGAATCTACATCCCTGTAATCAAATAATGAAACCCATTGATAGAGAGTTTTTATTTAATAAATATCAGTTAAAAACATCTCGAGATGGACCAAATTGGTACACCACTGAAAATACCATAGGTGATTTTGGAGTGATGGAATTGAATTCACAATCAACCCACTCATGAATCACACTAGTGGGAGGAACCTAAAATGATAAGTTGGAGTCGATAAGGTAAAATCCTTAAGAATGGGTCCTCTTATTCACACATGTCAACCATTGGGGATCCTTCTCTATTTCCAATAGAAACTAGATTTTCAAACATAGAATACACTACTCTGTGAACCACCTCAGCAAAAAGTAATCATCCACTAATTTTCCAAACAAAACATTCTAATATGAGACAACTAAATCCTTAATCATTGGAAGAAGACCCCATATAAAATGTGGATCTTTAAATGGATTCTCTGATTCTATATCTATAGAAAATGAAATAATATATTTAAAATGGTCAATATAATTCATTACCATCCATTGAATATGTTGAACACCCAAGAGCTATACCACTTTATTTAACATCTCCTCCTCGTGTAAAACCCATTGGATGAATGTGTTTGTAAATAATTCTCAAGGAATCCAAAAGTACAATGATGATGAGATGATAACCTTCCACTGATTTAAACTCACTCCCTCAAACAAACCCAGAATAGATAATACCCATAAAGAATTATGAACTCCAAATAGTCTAAAAACTATTTCAACATTCTCAATCCATTCCACATACTCTAATAGTCTATGATTAGTATGAAAATTTAAAAAGAACTCAGTTACATAACTCTGCCATTCCACTATGGGTGTGGGTAGCACCAACAACTAGAAGAAACACATCGGAAACAATTTGGACCTTTAAATATGGCATACTCTAGACAAAATTGAACAGAAATTAAAATAAACATCTTGTCACATCTCATCAAGGACTCAAGCCATGTTATATTATGAACCCTTGACACTAAGATCATAAATTGTAAAATAAAAAAATAAAACCCAAAGATACCCATTAAAATACTACCTTCTCCATTAAATATTGAAAATCATTTTATCAAATGATACTTCATAAATATGAAAACAAATTTCTAATACCAATTCAAACATTAGAGACCAATTTTATAATTAATGTATGTCCATAAATGATTCCCATTTAAAAACCCGTTCACAAAAACAATTTTCTTTTAAAATATAATCAAATCATCCAAAACAAATCCAATAAATCACCCACCCCAAAAAACATGAAATATGGGACAAATGATCAACAATAACAGATAAAAATAATTTAGTATAGCATTCCCTGACAATTCACCAACCACCAGAAACATATTGAACTAGTAACACGTACTTTATAAGGTTTCTCCCCTCCTTGTAGTCCCACATTGTATCATCAGATCAAGTCCATTTTCATTCTCCAATATGAAAAATTCAACTAAACTAAACAATATCTAAAAGAATTAAAATATGAAAAATGAAATACTCAAATCCCAAGTACATGTGGTAACTCAGGTATTATCACTGGTGGTGGTGGTTAGTTGTTGTTCCATAACTTACCTCCACAGTCATAAAAGTTTTATCTATATAATTCCTATCACCCAAAATAAAAAATGGCATCTCTAATGCCATTTTATTTCTAAACCTTCTTAGATCAACCTCAAACTAGAGATTTTATCTAGCCCATATGAAATCTCAATAGGTCTTCCAAATCCTCCTAGTCTAGTAACTAGTGTTGGGCACCAAGCATAGCCGAATTGGGAATGATATTTTCCATGAATAAACTGATAATTTAATATTAACATCAAGACTAAAATAATATCTAGAATAATAAAGAATAAAAACTAGACATACCATTGTGTGAATTCTTGTACAACACCATCAATAATATCGATATGTACTACGAAGAATCTAAATAATAACCTAAGATAGAACATGAACCTTAAAATAGCTCGATTTTGCTGATACTAAGTGGAAAATGTAGAGTGTTAACACAAAACAATTTAGTAGGAAATTTATATAAAATCCATGAATGTCCTTTACTAAAATAAATACATAAACCCTTTTTTGTAATACATTTAAGAAAACAAGGATCTTGTCATTTAATTATCCATACATATCATTCTTATTAAATACTATTTTGATAAAAAAAATAGAAATGTAGGAAACACAACCCACTAAAATATAAGAAGAAGATAAATTTTAACTAATTACAAGTATTATTCATAACTAAGAAGAAAGAATACAGAACAAGGGTAAGAAGGCATCAGAAAACAAAAAGTAAATGTAAATTACCACAAAGTGAAATAAGAAATAAAGATATTCAAAAAAGGGAATGTCTTAAACATATATTAAGGTGACCTTATAATTACTCAATTCAGACCCATCTATCATCATCTGATGTAATCCATAGTCAATAACCAACCAATAGTTTCTTAATAACAAAATCAATGGTATATCACACTTTTCATATCACTAATTCCATGTGAATTTTGTCCATATAATCAGGAAATAGATTGAAACCATAACTCATCCCCCTAGATGATTTCCATGAATCCTATGGTAATATTATAATGGGAATGTGAGGAGTTCATCACATGTTTGGAATTAGAAATAACCTATAAATTCCACCATTCATGCCTTTCCCACTTATGAACACTCTATGTGATGACCCTCCACAATGGAGGGACGATATAAGTGTTCATATTATATAGAAAACATTCCTCATATACCACTAAGTCCAAAACATCATAACATTTCAAATTTAATTTCTAAAAACATCTTAAATTGTGCACCAAGCCTTATGATTTATAATCCATAACTATTATTAATGAAAATAAGTTCCTTTCCAAAAGTATTTCTAGAACTAATGGGAAACATCATTAATTATCAAAAGATACCAAATAATCGATTTTATGTAAATTAGCTAACAAATCATAAATCATGGTTAAAAAAAGTACGTGTTTTGGAAAAAAATTGAAATCCACACATGAAGTCATTTGGAATTCATATTAAATTAGGAAAAAATTAAGAGTTCTTAAAAGACATTTAGAAAAAACATGTATTTAAGGAACTAAATTTACTATTTATATAAATATGTACATATATTTTCACAACCCATCTAGATATGATGATACAGATTTAACACAATAATATATATATGGATATCAATGTATTATTCTAAGAATCAATTTTTAGTGATATAAAATGTGTAACATTGAAGCATAAGAATTAACACAAATTCATTAGACCATAAAAGGAACCAAAAACAATTCAAACCAAGAAGTCACATGATCCAAAATTTGAAAAAAATCATAATCATAGTAAAAACCTGTTTCAAAATATATAAATCCATTATTACATCTACTTCAAATTTTTTTAGAAATATATCATAAATAAATTTTTAATACATATAATATAAATTATGATATTCTATTAGATACCCAATTTTTTATTAAACTATTATAATGTAAAATTTAATAATAATAATCATAATATACGTAAATCACAAAAAATGATTCAAATCAATTTATGGAAGATGAATCTTTAAAAAAAATGGATTAAAAATGCATGGAAACACTTACCTCAATGGTGTGTAAATATGAAAAAATTCTGAGAGATTTAATAATTATCCCCGTGAGACAAAATAAACAACCTAATCCAAAATAAAACAAAATCATATATCATTCCCTAACCCCTAGTCTTCATACAAGAAGAAACCATTCCAAATAAGAACTACTAAGTAAGACTATAAAAAATAAAGGAAGATAGAAGTGGGATAAAATCCAATGAAATATACCTAAGAATGGATTGAAATTAAAAAATATATAATAAGAGGAGAGGATGATTCCAACCAAGGCTCTAAAGTGGCCGCACGTATGAGTAGAGAATGATAATGGTGGATTATGGTTAAAAATTTATAAAATAGTTATTTTTAATTTTTAAAATACCTAGGAAGGTCACACAGTTTTTATATACTATATACGAAACCATGTCCCAACTATGAAACCCAAATAGAACGAAAAACACCTCACATTGGCTATCCAAATAGTTTGATAAACCATGAAACAACAATTAATAATTGCACTGTTAAAATAATGGGGTCCCTTGAACGTATGGTGCTAAGTTTCTACTTACCACAAACACATTGTGTTCAAGGTCTCACACACCACTAACATGTCAATTGGTAACTCCATTCCATCAAATGGTTTGGTGTAAATTATATCATTCCATGAAATATTAATTTTACTAGATATTTATTTAATAAAAATAGGTGTTTCATCCCCCAGCTTCAAAATTTCCCCAAAAACCATACACACCAACAATGAATAGGGAAAAAAGGTCAAATATGAAAAAAAAATCAAATCACTAGAAACTCTACCAAAACATTATCTAAAAGCTTATTAAATAAGAAAAAAATAAAAACCATCATGTTCAAACTAGGAAAAATATTATTTTATATGATTCATCCATCCCACCATTGTTATGTTTAATCTGAATACCCAAGATTTTTTAAATATCACATTACACTAGTTACCCTAACTATTTAATATGGAAAATATTTAAATGATGTAGATCTAGGGAGTGGGTGTGTTTAAAAACCTAATCCATGGTGAAACAACTTGGTTGAGCCCAAATTTACCCAACTGGTAAAAGCGATCAATGTAGTACATGCAGGGGTCGAATCCACAGGGACCGAAGAAATAACCTTGAGACGCTATGATTGTGTGAAGGATGGGCTATGAAGTAGCCGACTTTGGGTTTGATTTTGGATGGTTTTTAAAGAACACTAATAAACCTAAGTGAATTCAATTAACTGTAAATGGGTTAATCTTAGGATTATGCTCGGGGTGGATTGAATGAATTTTACTTCATTAGACAATTTTGGTTATATTAATTTTTTGATGAATCCATTCTTCAAAAATAACATTACATTCATCATTTTCTGGTTTGGTGCTTACTAAACACAATTACAAATCCCATATACACTTAGAGAACAAAATTCATGATCTCTCTGAGTTATATGGTCATTTAGTAATTGTATTTAGTTTCCTCAAACACAGTAAAGATGAAGAGTAGAAATAATTGAAGAATGTATGTGTTAAATTAATTATCCAATTAACAACAATTCGTTTATAAAATAACATTCAATCCAGCCTTTGCATCCTCCTAGGATCATCCCATTAAGGTTTTAGCCCTCCATTGATGATATAATCTCAATGGTGGGTGAAATATGGCTATCCAGAATTGGATTGAATAAATTAAAACCGCGGAAATAATGAGCACTCCTCCGTGTGTGTGAATGAAATTCACACCTATGTGTGAACTAATTCACAACAACACAGAGATATCATTTTGCTTTTTGATAATAAAGTTTTAATAAAAGAAATGGAAAATATATAAGTGAATTAAGTTGATTAAGAACATAATTATACAAGAAATAAACATACATGGAAATAGAAAACATTACAAAGGAAATTTGGAAGCATAACCTTACAATGAATCAAGCAACGAAAGATGATAAGAAAAATATCCCCCCTAATTACCTTCACAAATATCTTCTTATATAGGCATATTAGGAGCTTTAGGTACATCCACAAATAATTAATTCACCCCCCAACAATTAATAGAGTCAAATGGAAGGTGAATAATCAAAATGAAATTGATGTTTTGAATTTGACCTGGAAAACTGTCGAGATTCGTCCACCATATTGACATGGGAATTCTAAAATGAAGAAATCCGAATCCGTAGGGGTTGTAGAAGGGAAATATCTTCGTACATCTGTCCTCTAGGATCTGTAAAATGTTCAGAAAATTTGGCTCAACCGTTTGGACGTTATGGTCGAAATGGTGGGACGGATTTCTGTGCATTAATGTCGTGTCCACCATTTAAATATCAACTTCAGATTCATTTATCATCATGAAAACCTCATAATTAGCTCTGGTCACAGTTGAATAAAAAGATACTCATATTTTTATCTTTATACTGTATAAATTGGACCTTTATTGGGCTTCTTTTTTGGGCCCCACATTTGTTTGATGGGCCTTAGGCCCATTATGCTTTTTCCAGCATGTTTCTGCCTTCAGGCGAAAAATTCTCCATCTTCCTTTGGGATTCATCCAGCGGACCTAAAAGATAAAATGTTCCGAAATAGGTTATTAATCATATTACAAAATTTAAAATTCAGAAAATGAATTTAATATTGTCAACAAACAAATGAATGATTGGTCCCAAATTTGCATTTTAAACATGAATTGCATTTTTGATGAGAAATGAAGTTCTAATTATGTAATGAACTAAAAACAATGTTTATTGACTTTGGAACAATGAATATAAAGATATTTACAATTAATATTAGCCACTTTCAGTGACTAATCACACCCCCCAACTTGAGTTTTTCTAGTCCCGAGCAAAATAAATTACAAATATGAAATTCAAATCCCCTTTTCCAAAAACATTTTAATACACATTGCTAATCCAAATATATAATACCAAAAAAATTATGAAAACCCATAAAAATAATTAATAAAAAGCTAGGTCCATAAGCATATCCCAAGGCCAAGCTCATTCCTTTGTTCAAATTCATCGCCACATTTCATCCAATTCCAATTAAGCATGATAAAGTGTTGTGCATTATAAAAGATATGGGGCCCATTTTATTGTTAAAGGGGAAAAAATGGAATCTCTAGGTGGGAATCACATTAAACCTTAAGATGGGTATCCTTTTTTTTTATTTTTTTTTTATTTTTTTAACCACAATAGATATGAAAAGACTAACCCTTGGCAAGACAACTATGGAGTCACGATCCCCAAGTGTCGGATGCCACACATATTGTCAATTTCATGCTCTACAATAGAGATATAAAGCCTAACTCTGGGAAAGACAACTATAGAGTCATGATCCCCAAGTGTCGGACACCACGCATTTGGACAAAACATTGCTCTATGTTGTCTTTTTTTTGTTTTTTTTGTTTTTTTTTGTTTTTTTTATACTCAAATTAAACTAAAAGTGACCCCATAACCATATGCTATAATTAAAGGGACCCAAAAACTCAAATTTACACCCACGATCCAGTAGACGTGCATTGTGGAATTTTTATTAAGAGGATGAAATTATAAACATTGAAAAATCACATTGGACAACCGCACTTTCCAAAAACTATGCTCATGAACATAAACTTGCATTAAAATCAGATTCAAGGCATGAAAAATTTATTTGATATCCAATTTTAGAGTTTTCAATGTGTGTTTAAGATGTTTATGGTTAATGGAATTTTTCTTTTCAAGCATGTTTTTATTCACAAAATAAAAAAAATCATTTTTTATCTCCCCACAACTTAGAATGACATTGTCCCTAGTGTTTAAAGAAAAGAAAAGTTAGAATTGGGTAGGAGAGGAGTTCAAAGATGAAAATGAGAATGATAAACATGGAACAAATTCACCTGGTTTTTAAAGTTGAGGTTCATGATGCTCCAAATTACTCCTTTGATCTCTTTGGGGATTTAGGCACCTCCTTGATTGAACATGTATCACCTAAAATAGTTCCTGAACCATAAAAAGAAGGACAAAGCAGACAAAACAAACAACACAATGATTTATTTAATTCCAAGTACCATCATTTTCATGTTTTGTTTTTAATCAAACTAATGATACATTGTCTTCTTTTAAATTTCTGGGTAAGTTATTACTCAGGGATCACACCACCTGACACAGATGAATATGGTTCTCCCCTTTCATACCCATCCATACTCATAAAAGAAGAACATGTCAAGAGTCTAATTTTTTTAACCCACAAAAACATAAATAAAATAAACTGATGATACATTGTCTTCTTTAAATTTCTGGGTAAGGTATTACTCAGGGATCACACCGCATGACACGGATGAATACGATGCTCCCTTTTCATACCCATCCTTACTCATAAAAGAAGAACATGTCAACAATATATTTTTTATTTTTATATTTAAAATATCAAAATGATTTATTAATCCTATTTGAAAAATAAATATGATTCCAAAAATATTGTAAACATGAAAACCATGGGTTGCCTCCCATGGAGCGCTTTTGTTTAACGTCGTAAGCTCGACTTGTACCCCCCAACTTATCTAATTCCAACTTTCGACATTTTAATTAAACCATGTTTTTCCAATTCAATAAGATTGAGATTGATTATTTTTTTAAAATTTGTTTCATGTAAAATCCTATTCTCTTCAATGATTGGAAAAATCCAAGGAATTTATGAAATAGATGATCGAGTTGAACTTATATTCATTCCTAAGACATCAATGACCATTCCAATATTATTGGATTCTTTAGATGAATGAACTAAAACCGCAAGGTCTTTTTTATCACCTATTATAGAAATCTTGTCTGGGGAAGGAAGGATAATGATTTTGAGTTCTGGTCTATTGCAATTTACCAATAAAGATTGGCAATTTGAATGAAATTTAGTTTCTTCTCCAAAAAAATTAGAAATAATTGGTTCCGTTTTAAAATATGATTCATCCCCAAAAGTGTCTAGTTGAATTTGAGGTGTGGGTATGGGGTCAATGTTTGGTATTTCTCACAATTGTTCAGTGATTTGTGTTTTTGAAAAATCATCAATGGAGAAATATTCAAGACTCTCCATCCACAATGTCAAGTTTCCCTCTTGTGAATACAAAAAATCAATTTCCTCTTGATTTAAGAACCCATCAACAATTCCTTGATTATCTTAAACTATCCCAAATCCAATGGTTGGTTCTTCAATAAATTTATTTGAGGTTTGGGAGAGACACGATTCTTGTATTAGTGATGAGGAAGAGACAACCTGAGTGGGAATGGGTTCCATAACCATTTCAATTCTTTGTAGTTCTACTCTTAAATATGAAACCTCTGAATTCATTTTATCCATTTTTTCACACAAATGTTCAAAAATTATTTCAGAATTAGGATTGATAGATGTTTGGAAATCATTAACTTCATTGTGTTTGATCTCTTCAATCATCCATGAGAGGTATGGAAATTGATCTTTTAAACAATTAGCATCCCATTGATTGTACATATCATCTGGTGTGGTGTACTCAATCATGTTTTGGTCAATGAAATTTTCTATATTAGGTGATTCAAAATATTGATTTCCCAGTTGTTTATAGCATTGGTATATTAATGGGTATTGTTGAAGATAATCCATTGGAGTTGATTGAAAGTTGTTTTGGGGATTCATTGGACACGCAGAAACAAAAAGGGGAATATAGAAGAGAAATTAGGGTGAGAATAGAGAATTTGGGATGAGAAAAGAAGATGAGTGTCTAAGGTACTTACTTGGGTCCCCGGCAACGGTGCCAAAATTTGGTTGCGCCCAAATTTACCCTACTGGTAAAAGCGATCGATGTAGTACATGTAGGGGTCGAATCCACAGGGACCGAAGAAGTAACTTTGAGACGCTATGATTGTGTGAAGGATGGTCTATGAAGTAGCCGACTTTGGGTTTGATTTTGGATGGTTTTAAAAGAACACTAATAAACCTTAGTGAATTCAATTAACTGTAAATGGGTTGATCTTAGGATTATGCTCGGGGTGGATTGAATGAATTTTACTTCATTAGACAATTTTGGTTTTATTAATTTTTTGATGAATCAATACTTCAAAAATAACATTACATTCATAATTTTCTAGTTTAGTGCTTACTAAAAACAATTAATAATTCCATATACACTTAGAGAACCAAATTCATGATCTCTATGAGGTATATGGTCATTTAGTAATTGAATTTAGTTTCCTAAAACACAGTAAATATGATGAGTTGAAATAATTGAAGAATGGATGTCTTAAATTAATTATCTAACTATCAACAATTCGTTCATAAAATAACATTCAGTCCAGCCTTTGAAACCTCCTAAGATCATCCCATTAAGGTTTTAGCCTTCTATTGATGATATACTCTCAATGGTAGGCGGAAGATGGCTAACACGAATTGGATTGAAGAAATTAAAACCGCGGAAATAACGAGCACTCCTCCGTGTGTGTGAATGAAATTCACACCTATGTGTGAACTAATTCACAACAACATAGAGATATCACTATGCTTTGTGATAATAAAGTTTTAATAAAAGAAATGGAAGATATAGAAGTTAATGATGTTGATTAAGAACATAAAGATACAAGAAAGAAACTTATATGGAAATGGAAAACATTACAAAGGAAATTTGGAAGCATAACCTTACAATGAAACAAGCAACAAAAGATGATATGAAAAATATACCCACCAATTTGCTTCACCAATATCATATTATATAGGAATATTAGGAGCCTTAGGTACATCCCACAATAATTAATTCACCCCCAACAATTAATAGAGTCAAATGGAGGGTGAATAATCAAAATGAAATTGATGTTTTGAATTTGACCCGGAAAACTGTCCAGATTCATCCACCATATTGACGTGTGAATTCGAAAATGAAGAATGCCAAATCCGAAGGAGTTGTAGAAGGGAGAATATCTTCATCCATCTGTCCTATATGAGTTGTAAAAATTTCAGAAAATTTGGATCATCCTTTTGGGAGTTATGGTCGAAATTGTGGGACAGATTTCTGTGCATTAATGTCGGGTCCACCATTTAAATCTAAAACTCAGATCCCATTATCATCATGAAAACATCAGAATTAGCTTCAGCCACAGTTGAATAAAATGATTATAATATTTTTATCTTTCTACTGTATAAATTTTAGCTTCATTGGGTTTGGTTTCTGGGCCCCACATTTGTTTGATGGGCCTTAGGCTCATTATGCTTTTTCCAGCAAGTTTCTGCATTCAGGCGCAAAATTCTCCATCTTCCTTTGGGATTCATCCAGCGGACCTAAAAGATAAAATGTTCCAAAAAAAGTGATCAATCATATCCCAAAATATAAAATTCAGAAAATGAATATAATATTGTCAACAAACAAATGAATTATTGGACCCAAATTTTCATTTTAAACATGAATTGCATTTTTGATGTGAAATGAAGTTCTATTTATGTAATTCACTAAAAACAATGTTAATGGAATTTGGAGAAATGAATATAAAGATATTAAAAATTAATATTAGCCACTTTCAGTGACTAATCACCACCCAAGAAGATACAAAGGTTAGTGGTGGAATTCATTAACTCGGACCAAGCCTGGATAAAGGGGATTTTCATACTAGAGTCATCAGTTGATTTAGAATCCTAATGATAAATCAACCATTATAATGTCCACGATCAATTAGTTTTATTTATTTATTTTTTCTATGTTCATAGTTATCTATTTTATATGATTCATTTTCATATGATTTTAAACATAATGTTGAATAATAATAGGTTTATGTGTAAGTTATTTTATCAAAATATTGTTAATTAATAATGTAATATCTATAGAATATTAATAATAAATTTTAGGGAAAAAATAATGAAATTCATGAATAAAAATTCAAATATATAATGGATGTATTATTTCATAATCCATCCATTATATAATTTAATATGTAACCATAGTTTATGTTTTAGTCATACTATAGTAAAGGGGACACTTAATTATCAAGGGGAAAAACAAATATGACGGGATGACATAACCAAACGTATATTAATTGTGATTCCCATAATCTATTTAATAAAATTTTGGATGAAGGGGTTAAAGAAACCCATTTCAATATTTTTCAAAAGGGGATTCCTCTCAATAGATCAAGGAGTTGAATATTTAATTTTAAAATACCACATACTTAAATACCTTCTTATTATTTTTATGGAAATAGTATTAGGTATGAGAAGGTAAATATGAACCCTTTACACTAGAATTTATATACAATATTACATTTTGATTCTAATGATGAGGGTTATAGAGACATAATGAAACAATCAAAAACTAAAAATATGATAAATTTTTTTATCTCACATATTTTTGGTAATCAAGAAAATGTATCTAATATGGTTTTGGTTTTTTGTAGAGAAATATAAATTTCTTCATCACCCCTATGATCAATAATGGATAAAGACAATTTACTCTCTATCAGTAACTTCCAACAGTGGTATATGATCTACTGTATTATTCTACACCAGTAATATAATATTTACATGCTAAAGGACCCAGTTACTCATTCAGTAATGGTGGAGGGAATTTAGGTTGATCTATTTATCTACTTCAAATATTTGGATGATGATCTATATGTCTATTGTTTCATTTTATTATAAAAATTGGATGAATGTATGTAAAAAACATAATAATTGATTCATATACCATGACTAGTAATTTCTATGATATTTTTCATGGGTGAGGTGTGAGATATACAAAGAGATTTTTAAATGAAAATTTTGATATGGTGCACTATATGAACCTCAAATTGTAGTAATTATTAGAAATATTTGGTTTTTAGACATTCTATGGTTTTCTCTACTCGATGAATTTTTTAAATACCTCAGATATTCATAACTCCCTCAGAGATTATCCATAATTATAATAAACATCAATATAAAAAATTGGAAGGTTTATCCAAAATACCATTACTCTTCCTCGCCAAGTAGATAAGTATATGAAGCACTATTAGACTATTGAACGTATGGTGAACAATGTGATTTTAAAGTGAATATCACCATGGAAAACCATATTCATAAAGTCTCTTCACGCTGCCATTACATGAAGAGGATGATCAAAGGTAAATTAAGGGAGAATGATGAAATTGGTTTATCATATTGAAATAATGGAAATTAGAATATGAACTACAACTAATAAAATAGTATAGGGTAAGCTTTTGGTGATTTCATTATTAACTACAATATTTCAGTTCCAAAAAATTGGGTACTTGATACAAAAATTATTTTCTAACATTTTTATAAAATTATCAGAGAAAAATAGATTCCTAATATTTTCTTGAGGTTAGTTGGATCTATAAGGTGATAATAAATAATGGATTTCCACAATTTCTTTTGATGTCTACCACCACACATTACTAATAATAATGAACATTAGTTTACATAATTTTTATTAAACACCAAAACCTTTGAAAAACATTAGTTAAATATCCAATGATAATATTGATGTTTTTATTACAAAATATGGACATGAAAACGGATATTTCAACAATAATAATAATATTTTTTGTAATATACCATCTATATAAAGAACTTTTTTAAGGAATTTTTAAACAAACTATTTTAAATTGATTATTTATCAGCATCATATTACTAATTTCACACTCTACTATGGAATCATTTTCATGGTCATGTAAATAAAAATATATTGGAAACATTCTACCATAAAGATATTTATTTTAATATCAACTAATAAAACCTTGCATATGGAATGATTTTCTATAAGGAAGAATGACCAAATCCCTATTTTTTGGAAAGGATAAAAGGGTCTCATATCATCGTGAATTAGTTCTTACAAATATGTGTTGACCATATCCTATTGAATTAAGGGTTAGATTCTATTAATTTATTTCATTAACTTATAAGTTGAGTAGATTTATATTTTTCTACTTATCGTATAATTGTAATTAAATTTGGATGTTATAAAAATATAAAAATAAATAGGATAATCATCTTGGATTAAAGATAAATAAACATATCTCAGATCATTATAATTAATATCTCTACTAAAATATCATCATATTTATAACAAAATATGGGAAATTATCTCAACTCATAACATTATATACTCAAAATATTAAGGGTTTAAGTCAATGGAAGAACATTACCATGTTTTAGATGATCATTTTCATGATGATCCACAAAATTCTATTAGTATCTCTTTGCAGATATGAATTACTGAAAGGAGAACCTAAACTAAACTGTGTTCCAACTATTGTATTAAGTGATATTACATGTGATTTTTTGTATAGATGTAAACCTATGTCATCAAATATATTAGTGTGATGTTGGGTATTGTTTTTTAATGTTATATCGATAAAAATCACATTAAGTAACTACGTGAATCTTTGTGAAATATCCTAATAAAAAATATAATAACTAGAAAACCCCAAAGATATATGAATCATGGTTCTCAGATTTCCCATATTTCTTAAGAGTGTGACCACTGTCGAAAATTATAATCAAATTAAGATTTATTTTGAAAAATAATAAGATCAAGATACACATTTGTTTTAGTACGAAGTGATTCCACAATACTCTATTGAAGAGGACATCCTAGAGACAAAATTAATGTGCAAGATAACCATCATTATTATAGAATTAGAGATATAAGGTATTATAGTAACGTAGTATGGTGACTCATTATTATTTTATATTAAGAAACTTGTGTCCTATAATGATGTTGTTAGTGCAGTAGAATATTTCATATGGAAATAATTAATAAATTATGAAATAGACTCTATTTACTAGAAAAATTATTTATTTTTGTTGATCGTATTGTGGATATAATGTATATTAGTTATAAATGGGTATTTTTAGGAGAAACTAAAAAATTAATATAGAGTTAATTCTTAAAAATATTGGATAGTTTCAATAGGATTTAAACAAAATCATTTAATTGGATATGGTGAAAGCATTTCACTTATTTCTATGATAAAATCTTTAATATTTTAATTTTTCTAGAATAATACCTCAATTAAAATATTTATAAAATTGTTGATAAAAATTTTTAACAATAAAATTCAAAAGGATATATATATATATATGGGAAACAATTTTGAGACTCTAAATGTCTCCAATATGGAATTAAATTTGTAAATATATATTTATTGGATGAATAAATAATCCAGATAATGTAACATTAACAATGATGATGCTATAATATAATTTAATATCATAATGAATGAATGTGATCCTTATGTATATAGGTAGTTTTGTATGACTATGACTATATTATAAATAGTATTTTTTTATTATATATTACGAATTTTATATGAAATATGAGTGTTAATATCCATTAATATGTGGCTAAACAAATGGTTCTCCATTAAGAACTTAGGTGATGTAGCATACATTCATGGGATCAAGATCCATCATGATAGATCTAAGAGTCTTATTGGAATAATTCAAGGAAAATACATTCATAATATACTAAAGATAATCAATCTTTTACATTCTAAAAGTTCATTGCTTCCAATGTCACATGGAATACAGCTCTATAGGAAAATTTATCGATGGATATAAGAGAAGAGATAATAGTTGACAATGATCCAATAAAAAATAGTGATAGGGTTAGTCATGTATGTCATTACATGTAACAATATAGAGGCTTTATACTCCATGAGTGTGGTATAAATATATTAAATGATACATGTAAACTTCCATTGTGATTAATTCATGGCTATCATAAAGTACTGAAGGAAAAAATAAGAATATATTCATTATTTATGGAAGAGATTTGGGGAAATTCATTAAGTGATATAAATATTATTATTTCGAAAAAAAAATCATTTTTTTCTTAAATTATAGTTGGTATATGTATTCATTATCATTATAGGTTTAGTGATATTGAATATTACAAAGAAATTTGTGGTCTATGATTCTATATAATAGTATGAAAATATTAGTGATTTTGATACACTTAATTAAGTTATTTGGATATGTATCATCATCCTGGATAATGATGTGGTGTCCAGTAAAAATGATACTATAACATTTTATTGTTAAATTAATATATTGGTGGATCATGTTATGGAGACATGATCTCATTAGATGTAAAATAAAATAATTTTAAAATATCATCTCTAGAGTAATTCATTTAGATAGGTGAGGTCATAGTAAGAAGAGTTTCCATGGAGAATAATGTGTTATAATATTTTTCTAAATACTTATCTCGTCATCAACATAAATATCATGTGATAGCTGATTGATTAGTTGTCACTAATAGTGTGCACTAGGGAAAATGGGAGTATGTTGATCATAGTTCCCTACAACTAATGAATTTTTTACTTTAGATTTTATTTATATTAAAAACATGAATATTAATAAATATAATATCATATATTAATTTTTCTTATATGTTCCACTAATGTGATAATATCCACATAGATTTTTTCAAATTCAATGGTCATCATGTTTAGTTTATGTTTTGAGAACCTAGATGTGTAATGAGAGTACTCTAGAACATAAAATTCTTATGGTTAATTACAATGATTGATGGGAACAAATTGATGAAAAATATCATGTTTTTTATTCTCATAAGTGGATGATTCTTCATCTCATAATGTTATAACATGGTAATCTCTAAGATGGGAGATCATTATGAAGTCAATATATTTACAAATCATTTGTTATTTGTATATTTTATTGTGATTAATGAGCCTTAGACATGATATTAGTATTATTAATTCATATCATGACTCATGAACACTGATGTATTACACAAGAAATTGATTCTCTATGCTCATAAATAAGTTGTTTACATTGTGTGTGTCATGGGTGATATAAAACTATTTAATAAGTTAATAAATTATTTTTCCTTACCAATATTGGAAGATGATATCTCAACCCTCAGAATAAAATATAATTATGAAACTAAAATCCATGTCTATAGTGATTTATTAGTTTAATTTATGAAGTTGATGAAATATATATCAGTATTATAGTTTGATGACATGGGTATACAAAATTATTGATAATATATAGAGATAAACATGTTATATTATAAAATAATAATTCATATGTAGTTGTTGCTGTGACATTAAAATCTTCCTATAATGTTGTTTTTACATGTTGTTAGATATTGATATTTCACTTTAAGAGGACCCACCTAATTAAATAAAAAATGATAAGAAATTCACACACATAGTGGTTACATTTATCTCATTTTAATTTTATTTGAATGTAATAATTGGAATAAAATATTTTCACGTGATTGGGGAATAATATTTATTTAGGATTTATTCATCAAAAATATTTATTCACTGTATTTATGTGAGTGAATATTAAATAAATATTTACTAACAAGATCATGAAAATAATAATTATTTATTTTTCAAATTAATAATATTTATTATTTTAGTTTCAATTAATGCTACAAAATTTGAAAAAAATGAAAAATTAATTGTTAATAGAAATTATTAAATATTATGTATCATTTAAATAAATAAGGAAGTATTTTTTTCTTAACATAAATGATATAAAATTTTTGTAACTTGGTGAATTCCATGATATGGTAATATATTATTAATAATATTATTACTATTATTATTTATACTTCTATTATTATTTGAATGAGAATGTATTGGGTTTACTATTTTATTACATGCCATGTTTAAAATGAGAAATATTAAATTATTACTTAAAAAATACCGAGATATATCAATTTATAGAGGGTGGTGAAATCATTTGTCTTGTGCACAACTCATTTTGTACCTTTAAAATTCACATACGGATGTATATATATAGGGTTCCTCTTGAGGCCTATATGATTTCTTGCACCTCATTCTTCCCCTTCAATTTCTAGATACCATGATATATAATCCCCCAAACTAAAGGATTTTGTTTCAATCGAAGGATTGTGTTGCAAGATTATCATTACTACTACACTAGACCTCATAGTTTCATCAATTATTCTCCATATTGTAATATAAGTGTGGATAACCACTAGAATGATTATATTTTGGATACTCATAAAATAAATATTGTTCAATTAAAACAAGATATTAACAATAAATAACTTCATTGAAGAATGAATCTCAAAAGTTGGTTAATATGATTTCTTCTATTCTGATTGTTTCTCAGCCTCCCCCGAGTCAATACATCCTAGTGATACCCAGTTCTATGGTTCCTGGTAGTGGGAGTGATCCCTGACCTTCATAGGCTTCTTTTGTAGCTAATTTTATTTCAAATCCCCAAGGTTTTAGGTCAGTTCTAGTCCCTTCATTCAAGGGTGTCATGCATCATCACCTCCCTCCTCTATCAGTAATAAGTGGTGCCTTATTGGATGTCGCTTTGTATATGGATCACTCTATGGATGATGGAAAAAAATATTTAATATTTTTAGAAGTGTTGTTAGAGGAAGCAATATCTAATCGGTATTGGACATTAATGGCAAGATTTGGGGTAAGTAGGAATTCCCTCTTTTTTAGTAGTTCATCAACTCAGGGAGACTAGATCTTTTTTCCTCGGTGTTGGTACTCAAGAGTAAATAATTTTTAATAATTATTCCCTCTCAGAAATATTTTATTTCTACTTGGTTAAAAAACTATAGATATGTTTGTTGGTTGAGGTTCTCCCTATTTCAATGGTCAATGAATGTTCATTTTGGTAGGGATTCTTTTCTCACGTTAGTTTAGGTTTCTCTTCATGGTTATCCTCTACCTATTTATAAATGAGGTATTTCTAAATGTTAGGAGTGATTAACTGGGATAATTTCTCTTTAGAAATGTATATCTCAGACCCACTCCTGGATAGAATATCCTATCACATTTAAGGTATGGAGAAGTGGTCTCATGAGTTGGTTTATCCAATGACATCGGGATAATATTCAAAGGGTAAAATATAAGACCATTTGATATCATTCTGTCTGATACATTGATAGAAGTATGGTATTAGTGATCTGGTTTATGTCTCCAATAATAATGAGGATCCTCTTTCACTGAATGATGACTTTACTCCTATGATCAGATACAACTCATCTATTCAGAACTAGGGAAAGGTGGACCTCCTCTCACTTCCATCTTTATAGGAATGACCTTCTCGGGATTAAAATAATGAATAAAGGATATTGTTATGATTACAATCATCAGACATGGTGTGGTTCAGTCAAGGTACATGTCGATCACAAATTTCATTTTTCTAGACCTAGGTACTTCCAATTTAAAATAGGTTCATCCCCTTGGGTGAAATAGTGATTTATGTCATGTACAACTAGATCTTCCTTGCATTTTCATCATCAAAATAAATTTTATGAATTTCAATCATTAGAATGAGGTTATTCTATCCTTTTCCTCACCAGTGAGAATCCCCCCCTTCTAGAGTGGTTTGAAATACATCAGAATATGATAAACATGGTATGATTCATGGGCAAGAGATGAAGTCTTAGTCTCTAGAGGAAGAGTGTCTAAAGGTTCATAGGGGATTTTGTACTATGTCACATTATAAACTAATGTATGTTTCAAAACCTCTCTCAAAATGTTCATGGTGGGGTATATGGGTTTAGAGAGAGATATATATTTTTATAATGTTATGTTTTCTCATATAGAACGCAAACATGATAGGAAACTGAGTGAAATACGATTTCATTTATAAAGAAGTCCACAATAATTTCATCTTAATGGTTGTATTCATGGAACCGATACAATAATATATAATAACCAAGGAATATACAAAGAGGATAAGAGTATATTTTTTAATAACTGGTAAACCTCTTAATATTTACACTTCTATTATAGAATTCCAATATCTCAGTCGAAATAATAAACTCTTTAGATTAGTTCCTGAAAATAGACTCCCTTTGGTGACACATACAACATTTCCCCGTGCATAAACATTACATAATCATGATTTATGTCACGAATTAATATTGAGTATATTTTTAGGTTTAGAGTTTTAGAGAATTAGTCCATAATTATTACATTACATCTCATTATTACAACATAGGCCCTTATACTCTATCAAAATTTTCCCCAAAAATAAAACCACATAAATAAAATAAGCGATATTTTATTTATATCAATTTTCTTGAATACATCCTTTTTTATACCATTCCTTATACCTAGTCAAAAACATTTCAAAAACATGGGATGAGTTTAAAAATCATAGAGAGTTTTATAAAATAAATAAATAAAACATTATTCCATCAATACATACAAAACAAAAACTATTTAACATACCTTACAAAATCATAATATTTAGGAACAACATATAGCAATTAAAAATCATAAAGGTAACTTGTGGAATCTATATCATATATAAATTATAGATTTCACATATAAATATGGATTTATGTTTTGAATACCCGTCACAGTTTATTCCCTAAATCTCTTAGGAGAAAAATTAATTTTTTCCTTTGTCACATTACCCAATTCATTAGAGAACTACCTTGGGATCACCACAGCCGATGTTTATAATGGAACCACTAGTATACGTAAACAATTACCATGAACCATAACATAATAATAACACATGTACAATAATAAGGGAAAGATAAAATTTCCACACTATAATCACAACATCTCGGTTAAATATATTGAACTAATCAATCCATTATCAAAACAATTTTCAATACCAAAATACGTAAAAATGATATATGGAATTTATTTTCCATTTAAAAACAATATGGACTGATTCAGAACCTTTTTCATGTTTATTATTCCTTTTAAATCAGTTACTACCTTTATGTCACAATCATATAATTATTCAAGTTCATATCGGTAATTTTTTCGATGTTCGTTACTTGAGTCCAAAATGATCTTGTTATGATTAAAAATTATCCATGTGGTCAAATGTCCAATATCTTCATAATTGAATTCAGGATTTAAATATAATATATATATATATCCATTATATATGTATTTATATCATGTGTATATGTATTTAGAATAGTCTATAACATTTGTATATTAGAAAATGAAATGCATCGTTCATTGAGAAGGAAAGTCGTATGTACGCAAGAACGCTGATTTCATTTCATTTTCATTTTTTAAAGAATGAAAAATACATTATATATAGGTATATTATAATTATATTATAATATATATATAATATAATTTACATATTTTCATTAATTTCATCCATTATATTGTCCATGTATAGCATAAACGAGTTATATCACATTGACGGGACGGTAGTCTGCACTTACTCAAATTAAATTATCATATTTACCCATTATGGAAACAAAAAAAATGTATTCTATAAATGAAAAAATAGAATATTAGAGGAAACATAAATTTAATATATATCACAAATAAATACAATTCCATCATAATGGCCACTATAAGAGGTGGTAGGTAAAAATCAAACAATAATCGTTTCGTGAAGCAGTAGTTCACCGTACACGGAAACAGTATGTTCATATCCAATAGATGGAGTTGTGTGGATTTTTATTTCAAATCCTTCTCATAAAAAATTCCTCATATATTGAGTATACTGGGTTTTTATTTAATTAATGAATAACAAAATAAAAGGTTGTGGAGAAGTAAAATAAAAGAAAAGAACGTGAGATAAGACATTGCCTCTTAATCGGTTAACTCCCTTTCATTTGAGCCAAAAGGCTTTATTAAATTGCCTTCTATCTAGAGGAACGATTATATGACTAATAGATGGATTATTGTAGCTTATTGAAGTATATTTGGGATGAGCCAAGGGGTTATAAGGGTGCGTTTAATGGGTTAGAGGTAGTGACCTTTTATAAGAGGGAGGAGGGGCTCTTAAGGAATGTTAGAATGCATTATTTAATTATAATATTATTTTTGGTTTCAAAAGGTTGAAAACTCATTAAATTATAAGATAATATAAGTATAATTATAAATTAATTAAGAAAATAATAATTAGATAGGTTTTGGATAATTTTTAATACTTATATTTTTTATTTAACCCTTTTTTACTCTTAATATTTTATCAAGCATTTCAAAAATTGAGAATCCATATAGTTAAAAAATGAAAAATATCCAATTAAAGAGTCAATAATACAATTTTAGACATAATATAACTATTTGTCCAAATATTATAATTCTTCAATTTTTATAATATTTAATAAAATATTTTATATTTTAAAATATGAATTATGTCAATTTTGATACTATTGATATTGTGAATTTTTTAAAACTCTATAACAACCTTATTACATCAAAAAAATCATTAACACACAAATAACATGTAACTATCATCAAAACAAAATCACGGATGACATAAAAATAGCCAAATTACATTTATTTTAACATTTACAATATCATTTATTTGAAAACAGTATTAATGAAGTAATCACTACATCATCATTATATCATAATTAAATTTATTTATATAATTTCTAAAAATTATAAATAAAATACCATGATATAGGAAATAATTTTATCTTTCTAATGAAAATTTACATTTGAAGTGATAACTTATATAAAATCACCTAAAAATTGTTTAATTAAATGATTATGTTTGTGTTATATTTTCATTAACTTCAAATTAAATGTAATTAAATGTCATTGTCACAATCAAATGGCTTTATGGGGTCCTAAAATCAAACAAAGGGTGACCAGGGTTGGAAATATCTCATCCAATTGGATTAGGACATGTGTAAAAGCAATTTAATATTATTATAATATTATTTTTTAACCCTATTTACAATATTTAACCTTTAACCTTGTAAAATAAAATATATAATAAAGGTACTATTCATAATGACTAAAAATAAAAGATACCTATTTGCACAATTTGGACCTCCTGGAACCAAATATAGAATCCAATTTTCAAATTAAGAATACAAGATTGGTAGAAAATAATTTAAAATTAAATCTTGTTGTTAAAACCAAAAAGTGTGTTTTTAAGAAGTAAAAACTACCAAATGATTGACATGAATTTATCTCCAATTTCAATGTGAAATCACATAAAATGACCAAAATTGGATTCAATGATAAAAATATAATCCAATTAAACTTTAAAAATAAGTAAAATGACAACGAAACTACATAAATAAGTTACATGAAAATGTATTATTCACTTAAACGGAAGTATTTTTCAATATTAATTAAAAAAAGACCATTGTCCGAATAAAGACGAAAAATTTCCCCTAATTAATAATTTACGACCCTATTCTAAATAAGAAGTTTATTTTATAAAATATAATTTATAAAAGTGAAAAAATATATTTAAAAAGGGTTGTACATCAAAATGTGATAAAACATCCTTTTAAAAATATTAGAGTAATTATGTTTAAAATTAAATTCATTTTTATTTTAAGCCTCAAAATTTTATTAGATAAATGTATAAAATTTAACAAAACATGTTTAATCATACTATAGTAATATCTATTCATTTACACAAGTCTAAAAAAAATATGTGTTAACTAAAATTTAAAATAATAATATTATATTATTTTTATTTTTAGTATGATTCAGCATTGTGTGAGACATATGATTTCATAAACACACATTATTATGTGTTAGGTATTCCATTGAACATAGAATACCCTTTAAATAGTTATTAATACTAAACTAATAATTATTAGTAAATATGAAAATGTCATATTCATTATTTACCTAGGATGTTACATCCTTCCCCCCTTTGGGAAATTGTGTTCTCTCTATTTTATTCACTTATCAAATAAGTGGGGGTATTTATACCTCATATAATTGTCAGATTCCAATGTATTCACTTCAACTATATTGTCTTTCCACAAAACCTTCACCTGATTAATTAATTTATTCCTCAACACATGCTCTCTCCGATCAAGAATCTGGACTAGTTGTTTATCCTAAGAATGATAATCATCCAACTGAAAAACATCTGGACTCAAAACATGAGATGGATCACAAATATATTTTCTCAACATTGAAAAATAAAAAAATTGTGACCTAGGTTAAACATGGAGGTAAATCCACTCTTTAGGTAACTGATCCAGCATTATCATGGATTTCATAGTGTCCAATGAACCTCAAACTCAACATTCCCTTCTTACCGAAATGCATATCACATTTCCATAGAGAAACATTCAAGAAGACATGATCACCTACTTTGAAATAAAAATCCTTCCCCCAGTTATCTGCATAGCTTTTCTTCCTACATCGAACTATTCTCATATGCCTCTCAATCAAATAAACCTTTTCTCCCATCTCTTCTACAAATTTCAATCCCATCATCTTCTTTTCACATTATTTTTCCCAAAAACATATGGTGCCATTTGAATACTAGAATAAAAACGATTATTATAATAAAAAATAACCAAAGAATTATGTTGGTCCTAACTTCCCTAGTAATCAATTGAACAATAATGGTGCATATATTCCGATGTCAGAATTGTTCTTTTAGATACCCCATATGATTGAGGATCCAAATATTTACTAAAATTTAATTCAGTACTCAATGACAGCAGAATGCCTTTCCAAAAGTTATATGGGAAACTCATATCACGATCATATATAATAGAGAGGAGAGCACCATATTACCTGACTATACTTGTAATATAAAATCAAGAAATTTGATCTAGAGACAATGTATATTGAATAGAAAAAATGAGAAAATATAGTCAATCGATCAATAATAACCCATGTTGCATTGTTACCATGAGATTTATTTTGTAATACCATGAAAAAAAAGTGGATACATTTTCCCATTTCCAATCTAGAACTGGTAATGGCTGAAGCATCCCATTTAATAACTTCCTCTCTTCCGTAACTAGTTGACAATTCAAATATATAAGGGAAAATTCAGAAATATCTCTTTTCATTCCATCCCACCGGTAATACTCCTGATTATATTTGTATATATTAGTACTATCAGGATGAGCTGAGAACAGAGGACTGTGTGCTTCCCATAATAAGTCTTTATTCAGTTATAAATCACAAGGAACACATAATCTCCTTCCAAACCTCAAAAAACAATTTGTATCAATGTTAAACTCTAGTAACACACCCTTCTGAACCAACTCTACCTTTTTCTACAAACCACTTTCATCTTTCTACACTTTCTTTAATTTTTCATCTTGGGATGATTGTACTAAAACATAAATCAAACCATACAAATTTCTATAAAAAACAATTTCTATGTCATAGCTCATCAAATCACTAAACAAAGGACATTGTTCCAAATGTAACATGATTAATGTAGCATTACATTTTTGACTCAAATCATCGACTACTTTAGTTGATTCTCTTGGATGGAAATGAATTATACATTCATAATCCATGATTAATTCTATCCATGTCCCATATATCTTGTTCTATTATTTCTGAGTGAATATATACTTAAATTTTTTTTGTCAGTATATATTTCACATTTTACTCCACACAGATGAGGCCTCCAAATTTTTAAAGAAAAATACAATAGCAACTAATTACAAATCATGTGTTGGGAAATTTAACTCATGATGTTTTAACAAACTTGATGAATAAGAAATTACCTGATAATTTTATATTAGGACACTACCAAGACTTTTCAGCAAAGCATCACTATATATAACAAATTCAACATTTCTAGAAAGCAGGGCCAAAACTGGAGCATTAAACAATCTTCATTTCAATTCGTAAAAACATTCATCACATTCTTTTGTCCAAATGATCTTTACAACATTTCTAGTTAACTTAGTCAATAGTCAAGATAACTATGAAAAATTATCAATACACAATCTATAATAGGCTATTAAACCCTAAAAAATACAAATCTTAATAATATTTGTGGGTATTGGACAAACATTGACAACTTGTTTTTAGCGGGATCAATAGATATTCCTTATTTAGAAATAATGTGAACAAGGAATGAAATTTCTTGTAACCAAAACTAACACTTTCTGAATTTCCTATATAGTTTCTTTTCGTTTATTGTTTTTAAGACAACCCACAAATGTCTTTCATGCTCCAATTTTCTTTAAGAATATAACAAAATTTTATCAATAAACACAACCACAAACATATCGAAGAACTTTCTGAAAATTCTATTCATAATATCTATGAATACATCAGGTGCATTGGTTATCCAAGAAGGGATAACTAAAAGTTCATAATATCCATGTCTAGTATGAAATATGGTCTTTGGATTGTATTCTTCCTTTAATTTCAACTTTTGGTACCCTGATATCATGTCAATATTTGAAAAAATAATAAGATCCCTATAGATGAACAAACAAATCACTAATATGAGGCAAATCATACTTGTTCTTAACAGTTCTGTTATTTAAGGTTCTATAATCAATGAAAATTCTCATTGAACCATCTTTATTTTTAACAAACACGATAGGATCACCCCATAGAGATGTACTAGGTCTGATGAAACCATTATCTAATTTCCCCTGCAATTACTTCCTTAACTCTAAAAGTTTAATTAGATCCATTCGATAAGGGGGTTTTGAAATTGGATTAGCATCAGGATCTAAGTAAACTATAAAATCAACATCCCGGTCATGTATTATACCAGAAAACTCATGAGAAAAAACATCAAGATAATCATTTACCAATGTTACATCATTAATCTGAATAGATTCTTTATTTTCAACATTATGTGCAAGGTAACATTAATTTTCATCTTTCACTAGTTTATCATCGTCCTGATTAGATATCAAAATAAAGGGTTCATTATTGTACAAAAACTGAAATTTTTTCTAAAAGAAAACATCTTTATCTAGAAATTCAATGTTAGCATGATAAACAAAATGTCAGTCCATTCCCAAAATATCATCAAACTCTAATAGAGGCTCAACAAGAATTTTTTTATGCAGATTCTTTCAACACACAAGAATATGAAGTTTATTATACTTTATTTATATCTCTAAATATCCTCCCAATGTTTTTAAAATATGTTCAAGATTCATATCTAGAGATTGAATTCCTAATTTATTAGTAAATTTCACAAAAAAAAATAATTGGTAGACCCCGAATCAAACTACATATTGGAAAAATCGGAATAAACAAACTTTGTACCAGACTCAACATCATTTGATGACCCAACATCTTCTAAAGTAGTTATATAAGATTTCAACACCCATTTCCTGCTTGTAGTTTGGCTGTTTTCCCTCAATTGAGTTCTTCTATGGACAATCATTTACATAATGACCCATTTCATTGAACATAAAACATTTTAATGACTATAAATAATATTTTTTCTTATCATTACCTAGATATTTTTAGTGAAATTACAGGCTTTAAGTCTCTTTTTACCATATAAGATGTACTCACCAGAATACAAAAGGCATTGCTCGGTGTTATTTTACCACAAATTTCGGAAACTGTAAGCATAAGTTTCATACCATCATATTTTTTGAGGTGTTCTTCACTTTCTTCTTTCACCTTAGCCTCTTATTATATTTTTTGTAAAAGAACACCTGATCATCAGCAAACTAATGTTCCACATTCTCTGAACATAGAACATGTTTTTAATAACTTTTGAACTCACGAGAATCCAAATCACATAAGTACATTGGATTTAATAATGATTAGAAATGATTGATTTTACTATCAAAATCCCATATGAAATTTGGTGAATAGCTTTCTAGTTGAGTGAATTTTCTTCATAACCAGACATTAAGTCATCATCTTGCCTCAATTATAGGAATTTGTTTTCAGCCTAAGTTGAACCGCCTTAGGAAAATATTTCTCAAGAAACATAACATTGAATTTATCCCAATAAAGAGAGTCTATATCACCACTATCCTGGATATATTTAATCATTGAACACCAATTATTGGCTTCACCTTAAAAAAATGTCAATAGAAAGACTAACCTTTTGAGGTTCTGAAGACCCTATGACATTAAAATGTTTTTACAGTGCTTCAATCCACACTTCTGCTGGCACATGGTTTGATGATCCACTGAATGATGGGCAATGTTGCCTCCTGAAATTCCCCACTATCTATATTTTCTTTAGTGGTTAATCTGGATGATCTCATACATGGATAACACTACCATTTATAGCTTGAGTTAAAAAGATCCATCACTACAAAAAATTATTCAGTTATAATTCTGAACATCTCAAGTTGCTAATTTGGAATGTTTTTTACTCTTGATTGAGTCCCATCATTAAAACCATGTTTCCATTGTGGGAAAACATTCCAAACATAGTAATATCTTAGGTGAAGAAACATGGTAATATTTAAATTCTATAACATTTCAATCATACCATAAATTAATTTATTGATATTAATTTAATTGAATCCAAACTTCTAATGTTGTCTAAACTGACCTTTGATTCTAACAATAAGGCCCCATCCTTAAATATTAAATAATCATGATTTAATTCAATAATTCCAATTTAGGATCCTTTCAGTTTTAGTGTTTTAGGGAACTAGGCAAAAACTTTTACATTACATATCAATATTACAAGTTTGACACTTCTACTCTATTCAAATTGTTTACAAGAAGAAATCACCTTAAATAAAAATATAGTTTTTTTATTGATATAAATCTTCTTTAATACTTCCATTATCTTACCCTTCCTTATACCCTATTAAAAATAATTCAAAAGCTTTGGATGATCATAAAAAGCTCAGCATGGATTATAAAATAAATAAATAAAACATTATTCCATCAAAACATGAAAACCATAATCTCTTTAACAAAAATCATGAAATCCTAAAATTTATGAATAACATATAGTCATAAAAAATCATATAGGTATATTGTGTCATCAATATAATGCATTCAACATATCATTCACAGTTACATAGAGAGTTATTTTTAGAATACCCATCACATTATATTCCATAAATCTATTAGGTGAGTCATTAATGCTTAGCTCCTTCATGTTACCCAACGAATTAGAGATCTATATCTATCTCACCTGCCCATTTATTATCACAAAACAACCAATATATGTAAACAATTCCAAATAACCATAACATAATCATAACACATGAACAATCATAAATGAAATTTAACATTTCTACGTTGCAATAACAAAATATAAGTTCATGATATTAACATAATAAATCCATTATCTAAACCATTACCAATACAAAAGTACATTAAAATTCTATATTGAATTTATTTTCATTTTAAAAACATTATGGATTGTTAAGGAATCCAAATATTAAATAATTCTTGAAGAAGTGGAACGGTCGTTGTCACCACGTACAATAAAAAGAAACATTCCCTTTTTAATATAGTAAAACGCTTCCCAGAGAAAATAGTCCATGTGAATGATGTTAAAATACCATGGGGTTTTTACAATGTAAAAATTAATTTCATGTATAAATCAATATATTCCTTAATGAATAAAGATTGATATTAAGTCCCTTACCTTGTGTCTGACTTGTCTTGTTCATTATTTTTATCCTTGAATAAAAAACTTAAATTAATTCAACTTGATTTAGAACCATTTTCATGTTTATTATTCCATTTATATGACTTATTAATTTTCTATCAAAATCATATAATTATTCATGTTCATGTAAGTTTTTATGTCAATTGTTGGTACTTGATTCAAAAATGATCTTGTTAAAATTACAAATATTCCATGAGGTCAAAAATCTATTATCTTGAGAATTTTATTAATGATTTAAATATTATATATATTCATTATATATATTTAGATATATTATATATATATTTATAATAGTCCATAACATTTTGATATAAGATAATGAAATGCACTTTTCATGGAGACGGTAAGCCATATGTACGCATAGATGCTACTTTTATTTTTTTTCATTTTAAAATGAATGAAAACTAACTGATACATAGTTATATTATAATTAAAATATAATATCTATGTTACATATGTTACATATGCTCATTATTTCTTTCCTTTATATGTTCCATGAATTTCATGAAAGGTTCATATAACTTTGAGGGAGCTGTAGTCCGCACTTCCTCAAATGAAATTATCGTATTTACTTTTTATAGAAACCATAAAGGTATACTTTAAAAAAAAATATAATCATAGAGAAAATATAAATATAATATATATCACATATAAATATAGATCCATCATAGTGGCCACCATGATAGGTTGTAGAGAAAATTGGAAAAATCATCGTTTCGTGAGATAGTAGTTCGCCGTACACAGAAACAACATGTTAATGTATATTAGTTGGAGGTGTGTAGAAGTGTAGTTATAATACTTCTTATAACAACATCCTAGTATATTGAGGATACTTTTTTTGTTATATAATAAATTTATAATAATAGAATATGGTGTGGAGAAGTAATCTACAAGAAACGAACATGAGAGAAGATGTTTCCTTTAAATCGGGTAACTCCCATGGATTTGAGCAACAAGGATTTCTTGAATTTCATTATGACTAGGAGAAAGCTTATTAGATGAATAGGGGGATGTTGGAAGCTTATTGAATATGATCTTTTAAGAGACAAGGGGTATGAGAGGAGTTTGTAATGGGTTAGAGTTGGTCTACTTTTATAAGAGGGATGAGGGGCTCTTTAAGAATGTTTGAAGGTTTTATTTTATTATAAAATGATTTTCGGTTTCAAAATTTTCACAAATTAATAATATATAACATAATATGGATATATGTATTAATAAAATAATCCAATTATAATAAGATTGGATTTGGATATTTTTTTGTCCTTATCTTTTTTATTTAACCCTTTTTAACTCTTACTATTTTATTAATAATTTAACACTTTGAGTATCAAAATAGTTTCCAAACATGACAAATATCCAATTAAATAGTCAATAATAATCTTTTAGACTTATGATAACTATTTGGATGAATAATATATTTTTTAAAAAATATATAATATTTTATATAATATTTTATATTTTAAAATATGAATGATGTAAATTTTGACAATATTCATATCATGGATTTTTTAAAAATCCACAACAACATTATTACTTCTAAAAAAACATTAATATAATTAAAACATATAGAGATCTTCCAAAAAAAATTCTATAAAAAAACTAAATAATATTTATTTTAACATTTATAATATCAATTATTTGAATCCTTTATTAATTAGGAAATCATTGCATCATCATTATATCATAATTAAATTTAATTATTTAATATCTAAAAATTATAAATAAAATACCATGATTTTGGAAATATTTATATATTTCTAATGAACATTTATAGTTGAATTTATAACTTATATAACCCCATATAAAAATTTTATTAGTAAAAGATATATATTTATGTAATATTATAATTAACATTTAAATAAAAGTAATTAAATATAATTTTTCACATACAAGTGGCACCATGGGGTTCTAAAATTGATCAAAGGATGCCCATGTTGAGAAATATCTCATACAATAGGGTTGAGACATGTGTAATGGTAATTTAATATTGTTATAATACTTTTTTACCATACTTTTCCTGATTTAGCCTTTAACCACGGTAAATAAAATATTTACTAAAGTTATTATTCATAATGACTCAAAATAAAAGCTACCCATTTAAAAAAAATTGGAATACTTATTCCAAATATGGAATCTATTTTTCCAAATTCAAAATGATTAATTAGTAGATATTAATTTAAAATTATTTCTAGTTGTTAAAATTAAAAAACATGTTTTTAAGAAGTAAAAACTAGCCAAAGATTGGCATGCATTTATGTCCAATTTAAAAGTTAAATTACTTCCAATAAGAAAATTTCGATTAAATGATAAAAATATAATTCAATTACACTTTAAAAAAATTAAAATTATAATATAAATATATAAATAAATTACATGACAAGACAGTTTTTACATAAAATGCTGTATTTTTCACTATTCATTAAAAAATGAACTTTATCAAAAAAATCAACAAATTTACCCAAAGTAAATTTTCATGTTTAGATTCTAAATAATGATTTTATTTAGTCAAATGGAACATATAATGTGATAAAAATTAGTTTTTAAAATATTTCTCCATCAAAATGCTGTGAAATAACCTTTAAAAGTATTAGAGTATTTATGATTTAAATTGGATTGGTTTTCATTTTAAGCCACTAAATTTTATTAGATAAATATAAAACTTTTAACAAACATGTTTAGTCATAATATAGTATGTTTTTTTTCATTCCCTCCAGTACTACATTTAGGCCTTAACTACAATTTAAAATAATTAATTTATATTATTTTTTTTCAGTATGAACCAACATTGTACGCATCATAAGATTTCGGAGGAACCCATTGTTTCATGTCGGGTAATCCAGTAAACACAACATCCAATTAAAAATAAAATTAATATTTAATTCACAAAAATTAATTAATATAAAAATTTCATATTCATTATTTACATGGGTTGTTTCACATACTTTATACTTTTTTTATTCTCAATGCAATGACCAAGCTAGGGGGAGGGGTAGAGGGACCTCAGTTCCATCAATCCAGATGACACTCCTTTTTTGGTCGGAGGTGAATTTTACATAATAGTAATCCTAGATGGATATAATGTAACAATGAGATATAATAACTTCAAACATTATGTTATCTCTGTTGATGCATAGTGTATGGGTCAAAAATATCAGAACTTCTAGAAATCAAAATAATTCATCTAGCAAGTAACTTATCATACTACTCACCCATAAACATTGTCATCACGACCATGTATATAAGACCAGAGCACTTCTAATCTTCTAAGTCATGGGCAGAGGATCCAATGTTATATGAAAGAGTAATGGAGCCACCAATATATTTGCCTCTAGTATACATGGATATATACCTTCATAATAATATTAGTAACATAAGGATAAATTTCCAAAATTGGTTCATAAATATTCCCCTTGAGAAAATGATATGGAAGTGGTTTGTAGAGATATCGAACTGATGGATGCCCGTATAGAAACAAATGGGATGAATTACTTTTTGAAATATAAATTTATGGATGATACAAATGGAATACATGTTACAATGGTGGGAATGGATAGATCATAAAAAAACTATGACAAAATGGCTTCTGTAAGGTGACTGAAATATCAGCTACTTCCATGCATTCATTAAAGAAAATCAGGGTTGGAAGTGTCTCAATATACTAAGTGAGGATGGATCTTTCTCTAATGATAGGGATGAGGTGGGAGAAATGGAGGATATATAATTTAAAATCTATAATTGAATAAACTAATACAAATATGATAGGAGGATACCCTAGAGGATCTACTAAAATATTTTATGTCATTTCCCTCATGGAGAATTAGAGGGACAATGAGTAGTTGAAAAGGATTCTGTGTGAAGAGGAGGTATGTCATGTGGTATAGACTCTCACCCCAAAAAGTTATCTAGTACCCAATGTCATCTAGGGTCCTTATATATGGGAACATTGGATGAGGATATGTGTAATATGTTATCAATATGGGAATATTACTTCTACTATGGAAATCTACTATGTGTGGCATGTGTAATGAAGATAGTAATTGTGGCCATTATGAATGACCCTCAATCCTTAGACCATTATCTTCTAATAAATACGTGTAATGTATCTTTCACGGTATTAGAGTATGTCCTAAATAAAATTATTGCAACATACCAACCAAGACGTATCACATAAGAGAAACACAAGTTCATAAAAGGATGTATTATTCAATGTGAGATTGGAGTAGTGCAAGAGGTGATTAGCGATATCAATCAAAAAATATTTCAAGTAAATTTAGATATCAAATTAGATATGAGTATTCCATTTTATAGGGCCAAATGGAATAAATTTTTAAGGTTGCTTTCATGTATGGGATTTCTTACCTGGGTTATTGAATTATTTTTCGATACTTCATCATAGAACGATTATCTACATATTTAATGGGAAAGACCATTGTTTTATTCAATGTTGTTCGATGAAAAAGAAAATGAGATACATTATACCCTACTCTATTTATATTCTCTCAGTACATGTTAAGATATTATATCAAATTAGGTATTGACTTAGGAAACATCATTCTCAACCAAAACAGGCACATAGAATGTGGTACTCCCAATCTAATGTTTGCTGGAAATTCTATCATAGGTATGAATTATAGTGGGAGGTTTTTCTACGTAATATATGAAATGTTGGAGAACTATTTAACCTATTGTGTGAAAGTGGTTAATATAGTAAATAGTTACTTCTATAATATAAATAAAATCATGGACCATATGATCATGACATTTATAAAAAATTGGATATGCACAAAGGGTATTTCCTATTGGATTATTTGTGTTCCTTGGGGTCCCCAAAACTATAGACCACACCACATTAATAAAGTAAAAAATCAAATAACATGTAGCATATTAATTTGGAAACACTTATTCATATCCTTAATATGTAGAAATAAAATTGTCAGCAGTGTGTTATCTCCCATTATTATGCATTAACTCACTATATTTAAGGTGCCTAAAGAGGGATTTACAATATAGATTGATTGATTTTATCCTTCTTAAGGGTTGAATAATGTGATCGAAAACACCATAGGGTTCCATGTAAAATGTTATCTAGACCATTTTTATTGGGAGGTATCAATATTGTAAGTGTATCAGAGATAATGAAGCAGTTTCATGCTATGTTAGAATGGGAGGCTATAGAGGGGTAGTCACTATTGGGAATGATCATGATGGAAATGTATATGATGGATATGGCCTTGCATGGAGAAAGTCCTTCAATAATTCTTCAGTCAATCCATCAGTGAAAAATCTTCCTATAACACCAAAGTCATTGGATAATATATAAGGGTGACATTATGTTCAGGCAGTAAAATTGAGAGGGATACACCTTTTGTTTCCATGATTATCATACTCTAGAAATCACCTTCAGAGAGGAATATAGTCACACCCACCTTTTTTCATGAGATCCTTGATGAGAAATAGATGGAAAACATCGAAAAAATTAGATTAAATAATGATCCAGATATGTTCATCTTTAGAGGTTATATGAAAAATCCAAATACATTCATAGATTATACGTGAAAAATAAAAATAGGGATGTCGGGGGGAGATTCATTGGTAGGAGTAAATTCTACCCATGTTCAATTTATTTGGTATGGATTTTTGGTAACAAATCAATGCCCAATAAGAAGAACATCACATATATAAAAGTTACTCTGGATTATAGGTGTCAATGTTGCAAGTAATCTAGGTCTAAAATTATTGGTCACTTTTTTTTAATGAGAATGGGTGATATTGGTATGGAAACATTCAATGGGTTATTAGGCTAGTCATTTCAGGGAAATTCGATATAATTCTTCCAATAGACATGGTTTTAGGGATATGTAAAATCAATGTTAGGAGAGAATGGGTAGTGGAAATATAATCCTTAAAAATCTAGAATGCACTTAATGGTTAGGTTACAACTACGTGGGATATAACATATATTATCAAAAGGTGAAATGATTACTTGTACAATGAAATGAACATTCTATATACATAGTGTCAAGGGAATATGGTTGTTGACTTCCTATCATCCAAGGTGTTGTAATGTGATTGGATATCCCACTTCTTTATACCTGTGAAAATTCCTACTGAGGGGATCAATTATTTAAAAACTAATGATTTTTAACTATTATAGGCCCATGAGAATTGGTTCAACCTTTTTATTGCATCATTGTACTTCAAATCGATAAAAATTTCAAGTCTAAACTAGGTTAATTATTGTAATTAAAATAATTATAGATTTTTTATGAATAGATCCTCTCTATATTCTAAAGTTATTTAATCTATTTTATTTTTTATATTAAATAGACACGAGGATTATTCACCTGTTTATTATTTATTGTCCACTAAATATAAAAAAAATTTAGTGCAGGGATTGCACTAAAAAACATCATTGGCACACAGAAACATCATGATCAATGTCTTGAAAAATATCACTCTTAAAAAAATATAGCACTCAGTATCATGATTGGGATATAATATCACAATAATATCTCATGTTATCCCCTTTATTTATTCATTCTTATAGTGATTTGGTTGGAAATATTATTCCTTATACTAAATCAATATACTCAAATGATATTTATGTGTAGCCTTTTTCACAAATCGCAACTTATGCTAATAACACAAAAAAATTAAATTATATCCACACATATCTAAATGAGTCATATTCATAAGTTAAATAAAAATATTTCATATAAATATTTTGAATTACACGAATTATATATTTCCCACTATAGTTAGCCTCGATCTATATAAAATAAATACACACTTTTCTTGAATACGTCCCAATTCTCTAGGAATGTGGGAAATCCAAACTAATGTCCCTCTACCCAGGGATATTTTACCTGAGATATATTTCCCTTAAATAAAATTTCTAAAACATAATATTTATAAATAATAATTTTTTATGTACTCAAACTCATGAATACATACAATAAAATGTCAAGGTATAAGAAAATTACCCTTGTTATAAATCATAGCATTTAACTCCATAGATTAAAGTATGATAACTTGTATAGTCGGTTTGATATTTAAAATAAATAAAAATAGAAATTTATAATACAAAAATTATATCAGTATATTAAAAAATTTCATAAATTATTAATAAATGAAAAATTCACATATTTAAAGATGACATAAAAATTTATGATCAATTAAAAAAAATATAATTTTAAAAATTGTATAATTAAATCAAGAATTATATAAAATACTTAATTAACATTAATATAAACACTTTATATTTATTAATTAATATGAAATGCAATATATTATTCATTATATGAAATTTATTTTAAATATAGGTCTTTCATGAAATATAAATAGTTTCAATTTCTATATCTATTATATTACTATTTTTTACAATCTGATTATCACATACTTAATATTATTTAATAATTTGGGGGAATAATTTATAAAAAAACTTTTTGATATAGTTTAAATAATTTGAAAATAAATCACTTTTAATATGGATAATTAAAATTAATCATTACGAATAATTCATAATTCTTCAATATAAACACATTATATTATTTGGTATACTTGTAATTTATAACACTTTAAAAATTACCCAGATAACTTTCAAACGAAAATTTAATTAATAAATTAATATTGATATTGTATAATTTGAAAATGTTATTTTTATATTAAAACTTTATATTTATGCATATTTATTTAATACATGATTAAAAAACAAGTTAATTAATTAATTAAAAACAATTTATAAGTAATTATTTTATAACCATTCTAACAGATTAAATAAATATAAAATAAATCATATTAATTTTATTTATAAACTTTTTATAAAACCTATAAATAAATTTGTTATATAAATTTATGAAAACCCATTTTCACTCATTAAATTATATTTAATGACACACATGGAATCTTATGATGTGAAATATATGTCCTACAGTGCTCAATAAATTAAATTATATTGGTCATGTTTTATGACTGGTATTCGTATCATCAAATATGATTGGCAGAATGTTTATGGTTTTCCACTCATAAGGAAAATTCAAGAAACATGTATATTATTGTAAGCCTTATATATCATCTGTCTTACCTTTATATATTAAGGAAAACCCATATGTATCAGTCATATTTTAGGATTTACATAGCTATCATTAAAGAAACACAATGCTCTATTATAGAACATGAGGCATAGTGATATCATGGAATACCGTATCCCAATGTCACATAAAATGATTTATAAAAAAATAATTTATTTTTTCTGAGTTTTTCACTAGGATATCCCATATTGTATAATGTTACCCAATGGGGTAAAATTAAATCCTCAATCGTACTTAATAATAGAGATTACTATTATAGTTCATATCAAAATTTTATGAAATTTATTTCTTTTAATATTACGATAACTCATATTTAAAATATTATATAATTATAATTTCTCACAACCTTATTAACATATAATTATTTTTTATTTATTAGTTATCACTTAAGTATTATTGTTTATATATATGTTTTGATGTATATTCAGTTTTTTTTGAACTGTATGTTTCATGTGAAAGTGAAAAAAACATGCAATGGGGAAAACCTTATATACGTAGTAGTTGAATTTTATGGTTTCTAAAATGACACATAAAATGACACAAATTAGATCATAGGGAGAATAAATATGTAGTTATAGAGAATTAATTCCTACTTATGAATAATCTTTTAATAAATATAACAAACTAAAAATGATTCTTATATAAATATATATTACTCGTACAAAAATAAAAATGATACATTCACTAGTATCAAGATCATTCTTATTCGGAATGTAAAATGATTAACTTGTAAATTTTAAATCATAATTATGAACATATAATTCATTCTTACAAACTCAAATATTTTTAGCCTTACTAAATGAGATTAATCATTTCATTTTCATATCATTTATATTTAATTTTATGTATTTTATTTTCTTTTTAACTTTGTTCATTTAATAATTAAAGATGTTATAAAATGTGGAATCTATTTTAAAGCTAAAAAATATAGATCATAATATGTACACATCAATTTAAAAAAGGATTGGGTGATCCTTATTTGAACATTTTTGAATTTTTCTATAAATTATGATCAATAAAAAATGATGATAGTGTAGAGAAAATGATATAAAATAAAAAATTTAAGTAATTTGTCTACTAAAATTTCTATTACACTACTAAATTCACTATCTAGTTTTTATAACAAGCTATTAGTTCTTCAGTTTTATTGAGTCATGGTGCAAATTGATTATTATTTTATTTTCAATTTTTAAAATTTCAATGTATTTTCATTTTATTAAGCTATACTTTTAAATAAAATTATCATTTTCTATTAAAAAATGTTTTTTATTTATTAACCACCACTATAAAAGGTAGTCCTATTGGGTCGTGACTCTCATTAAAATCCATGTTGTTTTTGGTTGTTCCATATTCTGTAGAAAGGCGTGTTAGGGCTAGATATTCCTTATTCAATATAAATATAGGTGTTGTAAAATATTATCAAATATTTTCAAAATATAAGGTTTTATCATGTGGGTACCTTTCTTCTTTTTTATAATTTAGAAGTTAATAGTAAATGTAACATAATGTGGATGTGAAGTAATATTAAAATATGATGTTCTTGTTTTTATTTTTCCATTACACAATAACATGTATTTTATTTCACATAAACATCTGACTAATTTTCATGAATTTTAGGTACATTATTTTATTAATTCTAATTTTGAAAATTTTCTTATTAATATATTTGAAATTTTAAGGATGTCTATTCACTACCCCACTAGAACGTATTTACATTTTATATTTGTACATTTATTAGTATTAGACCCCATACTATTTTTTTCATTTAGGATGGAGTAATTATATTTTTATTATGATAACTAAATCCTAGAATTAATCATCTATAGATAATATATTAATGTACTATTAATGAATCACAATGATTTTTTTCACCCCATTAAAACCACCATATCTTAATGGTTATGAATATGGATCCTAGAAAGAGATAAATGGATGAGTATGTAAACATCCAAACATAAATCACTTGATTATAAAGTAAAAAACTATAAAAACGTCAAAAAGACAATTAAATTAATCATATAATCAAGGATGTGGTAATTTATGTCATACAGTTTGATGTTATGAATATATTATATTTTTATATTAGTAAGAATGTGTTTATCCATGTATTATCATGTTAAGACAAACCAAGATATTTGGAGGATCCAATAGTATATAAAACATCATCTGTAAAAAATATGGGATTTTATGTATGATATACCAAGACATTAAGAAGAATGGAGAAGAATTAGTTAATTATATGTTTCTAGGTTTTATGAGAATCATAAATGGAATGCAAGATCTGGGAGTATTTTTGAACAATATAGTGTTGTCTGAATGATTGTTGTGGTTTCTATTGATGAAGTGGAATGAAAAGATTGAAGATATTTATTATGGTAGGAATTTCCTAGAGTATAAGTTTTATGTACTAATTGATTCATTGTTAGTATATGAACTCATTCAGAAAATTATTATTATATATAATTATAGAGATTATTTACTGTATTTATTTTAAACATTATTTTATGAAATATTATTATGTATTTTGTGTTTTCCCCAAATTTCTGTTTATTAATATTATTTTTTTAATTAAAATTTTATATTTATTTTATCAAAAAAAATTATAATATGTATTTACACACACATGAATTTTGAATAATTTTTACAAATGAAATTTTTATTTTAAGGGTGATTAATGTGGCATGAAATTGAAAATAATAAGATTAAAGATATACCAAAAAATATAGCTAACCAGCTGTAGGATATCAGCCCAGCTGGGTGTCTAGCTATTCATCACGATATCTGGTGGAAATCATGGAAGAATAATGATTTATCTTGGTATGGTTTGGCACCATGAGGGTGTGTGTGTGAATAGACAAGTGCTTTCCATTGGGAGATTATGGTTAGAGTTTTTTTGTAAAACAACCTAGATCTAATAGTTAGATGAACAGAAACAATACACATCATTATAAGAATGTTCTGGCTTTGATATATCCAATGTGTGGCATGAATTCACTAATCAATATTGATCAATGAGTATTGAATTATTTATTTTTCACCAAACACGTGTCATATTCCTCAAATATGATTTCTATATTGTATTAATGTAATCTGTTTTGTGGATTCACTATTATAGTTGAGGGATATTGAGGGAAACATTATCAATTTTAGTACGGACATCCTACAGTCCGAGATTTTCCCTATAGGCCCCAGACTAAGAAAATATTTAGTATAATTTACCCATGTTTTCATTCATATCATTCTAAAAATACAATGATGGATTCAACATAAAATGGTTTATATAGATATTTACTGGATCAATGGATTAAATTGTTTTCATTAAAAAGGTCGTGAGATGTCACACATGGGAACTCACATGTCATTGTAAAGGTAATAGAGACCAAGGATGAGTATGGACTAATTAATGTTTAGAAATATATTACATAGAGGTGTGAAAGATGAGATACAAAATAATCATGTGATAGATGAACAAGCTATATAATTATAACATGGAATTTGTATATGGGTAATTGAAAACTTGTTTGGGATGGTTATTCACTTTTTTCCCATAGATGAAGATAATATTTGAATGATTAGGGGGCTTATAAATAGTGAGTACGAAACATTATGGATGTGATTAATTCCCTAGTATCTCAATGTTTTTATGATAGAATTCTTTCACTGTAGAATTTATTCTATGCTCTAGTGAGTAATGTATAATAATGGAAGAAGGGGTTTTTAGAAAATAGAGAGAACAAGATTTTCTGTAGCCATTACTGGACACGAAGGAGTGTTTTCATGAAAATGGTTCTATTGGATAGAATTATGTTGTGAAAACATATCATAGTACATTAAATGATTGGATTCTTAGAAAAATATATTTTTTTAATTAATAAATTTATATTATTAATTTCATTATTTTTTCACTGCCTCATTAAACTCTATTAAAAATCTATGAGTTTTTTATTTAATAATTTTTAAATGGATTTATCTTACATTGAATATGTTCTTAATATTATTTTATATGTATTATATAATTTAATTTTTGACAATGTATTTTATCTTAGGAAAACACATCATAAAAATATTATATTACATTTTATATAGCTTTTCATTTAGATAATATGAATAATTATTTGAAGAAATGTAATTATAATAAATCTATGTTAGATGGATAATTAAGATAGTATTTTTATTATATTAATCTAAACATATCTTTTTAAATATTACATCAAAAATAAATTATATAATGGTTGTTGTGGAAGTTTCTTATGAAATTTTTTACCTTAATGAACTAGAAATTTATCATAAAAATAATAAAGAAATTTTTTTGATCGTACACATGATATTTTTTTTCCAATGAAGAAAAATAAATTTATTGAAATAGTTAATTTATTATAGGTATCTCAAATGTCGAGGACATTAAAGGACTGTTTTTTTAAATTGATATAATTATTTTACAAGAATAATGTTTTGTAATTTTATCATAAAAATATGGATTAATCATCAAGAGGATAAATATGTTTAAAAATTATTTCAAATAAACTCCATACTATTTTTATCTAGTTTGAAAATTCATTATATAATATTACATACATCATCAAAGAGGATGTCTAAATTAGGAATGGTACCTTTGGATAGAGTTAATTCTACTTAATAATGGAGAAATATAAGGAAGATGAAATCTTCTATGCCATTACTAAAAATTCATTCCGTATTTGTAATGGAAGGCCATTCACAAATTAGGATAATGAAACCTTTATTTTTGAAATATATTATTTATTTAACCATTGGTATTAAAAAATTTCATTGTTTAAATTCAATAGAGAATATAAGAAATGGAGACTTTTTCATGCATGAAAAATATGTACATAGTGTGATAAAATTTGTAATACATAGAACAAAAAATATACATAGAAAAAATAAAGAATATATATATTACAATTAATCTTCCCCTTATTTTACACTTTCAAATATTGATCACATCTTTGGCTGAGAATACAAGATTATTCATTGAATTTGATGAACTTCTAGGACAATTAATTGAACAATTTGTTTCCTTGGTAGTTTCTTCATCATATTTCAGTTTCTACATTCTACTACATGTTTCACCTTAATTAAACAAGAATTTTAGTCTTTGATTATCATATGAATGAGATTTTTATTATTAATGTATATTGTGTTTATAATATTTTAGACCATTGAAGCAAGTAATTTATTCTTTCACTTAGTTGGTGAGCCCAAAAAAAGGGATGCTATTATTAAAATCATCAATCATAGGGAGTAGGGAATTATAGAGTGTTCTAGGAAACCATTTTCCCCTAAATCAATTTTAATTAGTTTTTCATTCATTTTATTTATCTTTTATATTTCATTTATTATTTGGGAAATAATAATATCATAATATATTTTTCCAAAATATAGTGTGGCGTTTATGTGAAAACTATTTGAAGAACTAAATCCATCTACCACTTGAGTCATTGTACTACAATTATCCATCCAATAAACAGTATCAAATTAATGGTTTATACATTTTTTAACTATAAAAGGGTTGATTCAAAAATATAATACATGAATGGATGTAATGTATGAAGAAAAAATATGGAGTGTTTAATGTCTAATAACACTACATTAATGATGAAATCTATGGATGTTTGAAAATAAAAATGATGATCTACATAAAAAATGATGGTTACTATTTTTATATTAAGGCTGTTAAGAACTATTAAAACACTAAGATGAAACATGAGATGTGGGATTCTACTTTTTAATAGGAATATAATATGAAATACAAAATTATAAATTCTATCATATGTGGACACAATTTATATGAGTTTAATACATCTTCAAAATTCAATACAATGTATAAAATGTGAATGATATTTTAGTAGCTCATTAAGGAACTGATAATGTTCCCGAACATAGATACCATACATCAAACCTCTTATTTAAAAAATTTATAATGATGTAAAAAAGAATGTATTACATTTTTAAATAGAATATTAGTTGAGATTTTAAATTATCATTCCACTTTAGAGATTCATGTTATTTAACTAGATTAATCTCTAGATTTTATGAGAATGTAGCATTCTAACTCGTGTTGAATTTCAAATTTTATCAAAAAACATACTTCTATAAAAAACATTAAAATAAAAGGTTGTATAAGTACGTTATTGATTATTAAATAAAAAATGAATGATGAGGATAAAAATCATATTCTCCTTAAAAGGTAATGTGTTTCTCTATATTAATATACTCCAAATGATGAGAAGAAAAACAAAGAAGAATCTTTTTCATGCTCATATAATGAGGAAAAATCAATTAATTAATAGTTAGGTGACAGGATTTCTCAATATTCGAAGATTTTTTAAAAGTTATACAATAAGAGGATATGATTCATAAACTACTTCACCTAATATAAAATTTATAATTGAAGTATTAAGGATGTTTGATCCTATGTATGTAAAGAAGATTGGTCAAATTCATGAAATAATCAGTCAATTACAAGACAATTAGAAGTTTTGTAAAATGTTTTTTAAAAGGATTTAAATAAGGATATTTATAAGAAGAATATAAAGGCTTCAAGGAGTTCCTTATAAGACACTAGTAATTATTCTAGTTCGAATTCAAAATATAAAATATCTTATCAGAAGGCCAACATGTGCTATATTGATTAATTTGATGAGTTACACTCGATTTATTACACTTCTTCTTAAAATAATCAAGATTTCTTTTCTTATGAAAAAAAATTCAAACTAATATATATTAGAAGATGATAATGAAATTATAAAGATAGATAACAAATCCTTATGAAATCATACAAATAAATTGCCAATGAATATTATTTTAGACTCATACAACTTTTAGAACATAATGCCAAACCACAAGAGTTTGTTCCAATTTGGGATTTCCATGACAGTATGATAAAATATTTTGAGGCAATAGATAATTATTTTAATGATTTTACAAGTTCTTTTACTAGGGTTAAATATCAAAATAAAATCCTTGGTAAAATCATAGAATATAGATAAAAATATGGTATATGATGTAAAGGATGTAAACCTAGTCTCTATAAGAATTACATTATACACAATACCCAAATGAAAAATATTTCTTAAATTACCTGCAATTATAGTGGTGAAAATGGACCCTTTGAAAATTAATACTTCATAATAAAAACAATAGTACGTGTAATAAAAAATCTTATTATTTCAAAAATGTTATCTAGTTTTATTTGTAAAAATTTTGTAGAATATAGTAATATATGGATTCCTGAATCTTTTGTAACTAAAAATTCTATATTCAAGAGAATTTATGTATAAAAACATATTTCTTCTTATGTTTTTTATTGAACAATCCACATCAACAACAAATAAAATTTATTATGGAGAAAGGATGTTAAAGAATATATGTTGATATTTTTATAGAATTTCCCCATTATTAACATTTGATAGAAGACATACCACATTTGGTGAAATATCTAATGGAAATATAGTAATTATTGGATCTATTATAGATCCTCCTTATTAAATTACTTTCTATTTAAGGCACAAAGAATAACCTAACAACTATTTCTAAACTTTTTAGTGAAGGATATTATTTATCTTCTTATTAAAATTATTTATCTCTTTATAATATCAAGGTCATTTAATTAATTGAAAAATGAAATGAGAATTAATTTATCCTAGATCTGAAATGAATATGTATAAAAAATGTAAACTATGTGAATATGAAAATAAATCAATAGTGTATTATTCATAGGAAGAATGGATAACACAATGATTATTCCATGAGAATGTAAACCAAAAAAAATTTAATTTCTTATTTTCCAAACCATAAAATGGATATAAATAAAATATTTAATGAATTAAAAATTTCATAACAATAAGAAATATATTTTAAACTAGTAAATAAGGTTTTTTTATTTTGAACCATAGATCTTATCAACAAGAAAATGTCTATACCTCTTTGAGTAGTAAACATACGTGGTAAATCAATTGTTTTTTACTTATTGATGATTTCTCACAATTTACATGGGTTTATTTCTTTATAATTTAATGTGAATAAGGATATATAATTACCATATTTGGAAAAAATATACAAAATGAAAATAATACTAAAATTTTGACATTGAGGTGTGTACTTGTGGTAGAATTTTTAAATCCCGAATTCAATTCATTTTTATGAACACATGGAATTAAGTGTACCTTTTATACCACCATAACACCACAATAAAATGATGTATTTAATTGAGGAATAATTCATTCATTGAAGTTTAGTGATCAATGGTATGTGAATATATCCCGAAAAAGTTCTTCTAGGTTTAGTCTATTAACATAATATTTTGTGTCATTTATATATTTCTAATAAGTCATGTATTAAATATGACACCCATTAAGCTATAGACTAATTGGAAATTAAATGATTGATACTTTATTTTGTTGGATGTAATGTATATAACATGAAAACTATGGATAGTTATGTTATGTTCAATCTAATGTTAGATGAAGTAATCTTCCTAGGTTACTTGAATACTTCCAAATATTATAGGATTTTGAATAAGAATTCAAAGGTATTTTAATAATATACTCATGTAAAATTTGATAAAAAGGATCCTTTGTATCAAAAAATATTGAATTGATAAATATTGTGATTCAATGGAAAATATAGAACATTAAAAACTTTTTTGTAACAATGAGGATAGAAATTTGGAATAGGATAAAAAAATAGATACCAAATGTATTGGTTTTGATTAACCAAGAAGTGCACTATCCATAAATCGAATAAATTTTATATTTTATCTTATAGATATATTTATATGAGACATATATATAGTTTTTAGGACTATGATACATATAGTAAACCATGTTTAATTTTCTTCATTACTTTCTTAGAGTAAACCTAAAAAAATAAAAGAATCCCTAGATGATAAAAATGGGTAGTTTATATGAAGGATGTGCTAATCCTATTTTAAAAAAATATGATATGGAAATTATTTCATAGACCCTATGACTATCTTATTATTTGAAAAAATTTCTATTTTGGAATAAATAGGACTATCAATGTGTTTCCACAAGAAATAATGGTAGGTTGGTTTCTAAAATTAATAGTTGATAAGAAGGAACAATTTCTGGTGAAGCCTATAACTATATATAAATATTAGAATCTATTAGAATATTATTATATTATTCATATCAAATAAATATTAAAGTATATTTTAATAGTATTATATTTACTTTTCAAAATTTATTTTTAATGGTGGAGATTTATATTAAACAAACCTATGTGATTTAAAGATGCTAATATTCAAAATTCACATTTCACAGTACCAATGGATTTTATATTCTTAAATAATTAGCTATATCTTTGTAATATCATTAAATTACTTTCTTTTAACAAATGTATTTAATTTGGGATTGGTATTCCATAATTATTTTAATCTTTCATTAAAGGATACATTTCTTGTATAGAAATATGTTTACGATGTCATTTATAGGGCAATAAATCCTAATATGTCTAATATGGTTGAAAAATTCATGAATAATTAATTTGAAATAAACTTGTTGGGTATGTAAAATATTTCAATATTGTTGAATTTTATTAGGAATAATTTGGAAGTATTTTAAAAAATTGAAAATATATTCTTATATTACATGAAATATTTTGAGTTGAATGATGTTATCATTTTTTAACTCATAAGAGTTCCAATATTATACTTGACATAGATGAAGCTATAAAACTATTTGAAACACTATTTTCATTATAAAAACACCACTAATTTAGATTTAACTTCATACATAGATTACAATTATGGAGGGTTTAGAATACATTGGAAAAGTACATGTGGTACCTGGCATTGCTTGGTAAAATCAATATTATCAGGGTCTAATAAGAAATATTTTTTTCATTATCAACTACTAAATATGAATATATTGAAGTTTGTATTTTTGTGCATAATTTTGTTTGTATGAATCAAAACCTGAGGTATTTTGAAGAAAATTTTAATCATATAACAATTATATGTTACAAGGAATGTTTTATCAATAATTTAAAAAATCTATTAAACCATTCAAAAATAAATAATATATATTTAAAGAATAACTTTTTAAGAGATTATGAACAAAAGTTAGATATACATTATATTAATTTTTATAGTGAATCAATTTACATGAATATTTTTTATTCTATGTACAAAAAATTGATTTGATTTTATAATATTTTAATAAGGATATATTGATTTGAATTAATTTCTTTTAATTTATATTTTATATAATCTGAAATGTAAGAATCTATAATTATTTAATATTTTTGGTATTTAGAGTCACCAATTTTGGTTTCCACATGTAACAAAGTGACACATTTATTGTATTATAATAATTATATTTCACCTCACTTGATGTGAACATTAAAATATCTCAAAAGACAATGTAATTTAGACATTTGTACACGACCATAAAATGATTTAAAATTCATAACCTCTCATAATCACTATTAAATCCATATTTTGAGAAAACAAAAAACTATATTTCTATTCATTCATCAAACATGGGAAAGACTAATTGATTAGTCCATAGTGCAAGTTTAAAGAGAGAAACATTGTATCGAATAGTCATGATTGAAAGGTAAATCAATTTCAAATGGCTAGGGAACAGAAATATGTTTTAAAATAATTTTATAAGCTCTTAAGGATGAGAGTTTATCTATATTGAATAGAAAAATGTGTTCTTCACTATGAGGAAATTCCATGTGTTATAATAGAATATTACATTTCATTTTTTGGATGATGAAGTCTTGGGGGATCTAAGGGTGAATCTTATTGATTTTTCAATGTATAAGGTCAATATTTATATAATTTATCATTTCCCATATGAGGTGTGTATTTTTTTAAAACCAATTTTTATAAAATGATATGGTTATCCATCTAAATATAATTAAATATTTTTTTTCAAATTCTAATTTTAAAAATAAGATTGCTAAATATATTGCGTTTCCAAAATGTTCTTATAATGTTTATTTAGTTGGATACTTCATAGATCAATGGATTTAAGGAAAAAAGTATTTGATGGCCTCTCATAATTGCATCTTTTTCTGATTTAGAATTGAGTTAATCTTTAGAACTATATTCTATACTGTTCAGAATAAATTAGTAATTGTTTATCCATTTTGATGGAATATAACCTTAATTTTTTAGAAATAAGAAGTAGAACATCATAAGATATTTCCCATTTGATTCAATGGTTTTCCTATTCTAAGTGGTATTGTGTTGAAATGTAGTAAATGTTTCATTATTTTCCTTATAAAAATTATCAATAGTTGTAGATTATTACCAAATTGAAGTGTTCCATATATAGTTTTATAGGGAGAAATTGAAATCAATTATTGCTACCAGAACATCTTAACTAGTATTTTCTGGAGTGGTTGTGGAAGAACCATTGGAATTTTCATCACTTTATGATCAAAGAAGGAGAGGTTGAGTGTTTATCTCAAATTATATTCAAAAAAAATTTACTGATAAACATAGGGAATACCCATAAAAAGTGAAATATATAGTTTATAACATTGTTCTCCAATCATCTTTATTTGATGTTTCTCTACATAGAGTTATGTTATTCTCCCCAACCAATGAAAAAATACTTATATATATTAAAATACTATTATTAATTATCTAGTATTGGACCATTTCAATAATTTTTAATAATTTTCCTTGGTTTGAAATTCCCCCACCACTCTACATAGCATGAAGAATCAAATCAGATTCAATTAATTATTTGGGAAATTTTTTTTCTAGGTTCAAAATAATTAGAAGAAACCATTGGAGAAGAAAATATTTTTTATGTGTATATATGTATAAAACATTTAACATAAGTTGAGCCCTCTCAATTTGTATAGGATCAATAAATTAAAGTGAATAGGGACATGGAAGATAATATATAAGTCACTCCACCTGCCTTGGTTGATGATAATCATACTATCACTAAGGTTCTAACTATTGTTGTTGATGTTCATTATTAATGAATTCTCTCCTATTGTGATTAGAATGTGGATATTAAATGATATTTAAAGGGTGAGTTTGTATAAGGTCACACTAAATTCAATTATTTTTGAGATAATTAAATTTCAAAAGAAAATTTTGATTTCATGAAGAAGGAGAAGGTGATCTTGTTTAAGTATATCAAGAGGATAACTACTGGTCAGCCCAATATTTCATCAATGGAATATTTTTATACTTCGATTATTTTACTCTAATCGTTTTTGGTTTCATCTTAGAGAGATCATTCTTCAAAATCATCTAAGGTAGGATCTAAATACAACATTTATATAGGAATTGTGTTTTATATCATTTACATTTCCTTGGCACCTTCACCACCCAAATTGATTCTGTGCAGCATGCATTCATTTATCATAACATTTATCACGCTATTAGTAGAATAAAAATGATTCTTTGAATAATTATACATGATTTTTATAATTATCATAAATATCTGACTAGTATGTGGTAGAAGAATATTCCATAGATTGGGAAGGTATCTTTGAAGGGTAAAAATGATACAAGTATCATTTTTATGGGTCTTGGAAACATGTTTGGATATTATCATAAAACATTTAAAATATGTAAGAGAAGATTTAAATTATTTTCCATTTAGTTCTCAATTCTAAAAAATCTGGCTCTTCATATGAAGAATAAGATTCTATTATTGAAATATTCGAGTATCTTGATTTCATGAATGTAAATTAAGATGCTTTTATAGTGCCTCATGTTTCCCCTATATGTTGTTATGTGTTTTCATTTATTTATTTAAATCTGTTGAAGTTTTAAAAGTTGTATTTGTTCTAGTTAGTCAGAATTTCTTATCTATGTCAATTCCTTCAGACTAAAATTTTTTTAAGGATTTAATTAACTCCTTGATTTATTCCGGAGTTAGATTCTCAAGATGATAGATATGTGTATAGAAAATCTATTTCAATTTTTTGTATACAATAAATTGGAACTAAGAAAACCAAATTTCAAATAATATTGTAATGTCTCATATTTTCAATGTATTATTTTTAAATATTATATTGAATTATTATGAGACTAGGCGCACAGAAGACACATCATTTTGAGGCCTGGTGATCCCAGAATGGTGGTCCAATCTTTTTTAAGTTAAGTTAGTCTACACCTATGCATGGTAGTGGATGTTTCCAAACAGATGCAAGATTAAAAATATGGGGGCAACATTGCATATGAGGCGATGACTTTACCTAAGAATGAGCCTAACCTTGACCAGTGCGGGTTGAGGTAAAAATTTAATTTTTAGACGTTTTAAGTAAAATAAAATAAAATAAATTCACAAAGTTTATTTTTTTTGTTTTTGGAAATATCCGCTACAGTGTAGCGATGAAGAAGCTGTTTTTTCATTAATTTCATGTCATAATGACTCAAAAATAGAAAAGCTGACTCATTAATGCCACAACGTTATGGGATGTCAAATACGTTTTCTTTTTATTAGGATAATCGATTTTTCTCGTTGGCGATTATTGACAAAAAACTCTGGAGAATCCACTGAGTGTTGGATTAAATTCTCTGTGAAAAATGTTGATAGATCTAAGTTGAGAATAGTTACACCAATGATGATGAAGGTTATCAATGACAACAACAGCACAAACCCTTCATCAATGATCGATCCTTCCATAAAGGTACGGGTTGTTATTTCATTCCTCATTTTTCGTCCTTTAATTTAGACGACGAACACATAACAACCATGAACAATTTGTTCCATGGATTCATACATTCTTGCAGTAGGGTTTTTGTAGGATGGTTATGGGGAATTAATCCATGTTGATTATTATTGTTGATTCTACTTCATTTATGCGTATTAATGGGATTAGGTCAACGCCATGACGAATGCTGATGGAGGTTCATTCCTCAATTTTTTCGATTGTTTTCCCAACCACATTTCTTCTCACGCGTTCTTCGTGTTCTTCATGGGGTGAAGAAAAAAGGATCATTGTGCCCAAATCTTGTAACGCAAAAATCCCTAACCGAAGATCCGACATCGCAACAACTGTATAGAGGTGTGACGAACATGAAGGACGATGAATTGGCTCGGATTGGAAGAGGTCGTTCTTCGAGCATTCTTCACGTGGGAAGATAAAAACATGTTTTCAAAGCCAATCGGAGGTCCAAAAACAATGGAATTTTCCTCGTATTGTTGGTGAGATCAAAACACGAGTGTTCCAGGGTGATCGGACGACCTGATCGACGGACGAGGCATCATCAGAAGGGTGATAGTAGAGGTCCGCATTTTTGGAAATATCCACAATACACGGCGTATACATCCAAAAAACATGCCATGTAGTACAGGGGGAGATGGCTGGGGTTTTAGGGGTTATATAAGAATCATACAACGTGTAACCCTAGTCACACAACGTGTTGGACTTTCCCCGAATCTCAGCGTGTATCCAGGGGGTACACAGACACGGAATGATCAACATGGCTTCAGAACACGTAGTCTACAGCATGGAAGAGGCAGCTATGTGGGACTCGGCATGTATCTAGGTGGTATATGGAGATGGGATGAAGTACATGACCGTATACTCCATCATACAGCTAGGCTAGGCTAGTAACACGGGTCACCCCCTGTACTGATTACATTGGTTAAAGTACACGGGTGGAAGACCGTGTACGGGCACATGGCCAGCGTACACGAAGCCGACCCCAGGCACATGGACACAGTGCGTACAAAGTGCTACACGCTATGTACAACCTTTTCTACACGACTAGCCTTACGACACATGTCATTGTACATGGGCGTTACCCGAGGTCAGACAACATAGTGTGTACCTTTACTACACATCGTGTACATTATGGAAATTGTGTGGTCCTATTGTTCACTATATCTTGAAAATCATTCTTTTGGTTTAGTTCCCCATATACTTGTTCCACTGAAGTTCAGGCATCATTTCCTAACAAAAGAGTGTGATCCCTTCAGTATGGCATACTGTGATAAAGCCATGCATCCATCCGAGAGGCCCGGATTGAGATCATCTATCCATTCTTAACCCTAGGTAGAGTTAGGAATCGACATGACCAACTCCACCAGAAGTCCATACTCTCCTAGAAGGTCAATTCCGGATGAGTCACGGTATCCTCCATGGCCATGGTAGTGATACTCTTCTGTGTATCCTGATCTTTCCAACTCATGAGTGTGTCTCTAGTAATGAGTGAATCTATCTATCACAACCTTCTCACTCAATAGTGTGTCTCTCATAATGAGTGTAACTACCTCTTGTGATGCTTTCCAATGAACTGTATTTCTTAGATGGACATCATTAGAGCTACCAAACTCTTGGAGTGTGTTCTCCCGAAATGATTATTTCATGGAAATCTTGGAACTGAATCCCTAAAGGGGTATGCGGTTGTGTGACTTGTCTCTAGACTCTGGGTGTGGGATTTCTGTATATCTTGTTTTTGTTTCCCTTGCTATATGTTCTATAGAAATATGTTGTAAATAGAAGATATATAGTTACTTTCTATACTACTTTTCGGTTTTTGGAGTCCTCTACTGAGTATTGTTATACTCACCCATGCACGGGCTTTGCCCGCATGTGTTGTGTCTTGTGAAGACGAGCAGCCTTTTGATAGAGTCTTGGGAAGACAAGGACAAGACTAGGATTCTTGAGTTCCCTACATGAAGAGGCATTACTACAGATACGAGTAGTATTCCCAGTACCTTTTTGTGTTTACATGTTGGGATTTGTAGTTATCAAACTCTTGTTTTGGTGGGATTGTATTCTGGTCTAGTTTACATTCATTACTTTACCGTCTGTCATACTCTGATGGTTGGGATTATTTGTATGCATTCATTTTGTTCCTTAGTGATGTTTTTCTTCATTTTAGCATTTGTGGGCATGGAGATGTGTCGTTTTTTATAGGTAGTTTGGAAATTCCTCCAATGATATTAATATGCCTACTCGGTGGTAGTCACTATCCACTAGATTATAGGAGATGGGCTTGGGGAGTCGCGGAGCAGGCCCCACTGGGATGGGTTGTGATAGAGTGGTATCAAATATAGTCAGTTCTATCTTAGTACCAAGTGTCTATAAGTTTGTATTGGGGCAACAGTGTTACGTGTTTCGAGTTCGGCTTTCAATCCAGAGACTCCACTATTGGTGTGGCAGCTGATGTATCCATAAACCATGACTCTGATAACTTACTTTTCGACTCAGTACATGAAAACACTAGTTTAGAGACGTAAAATAAGAGTACATACATCACATAGGAATGGGTTGTGTTTTCTATATTCTTATGTTAGCTATCCAGATATGCTCATTGACTATGGTACATCATGTTTCATTACAGGATGCCTCCGCGACACATACTCGCTTGGGTTTAGTAGTGCGATCACAAGGAAGACCCCCTCAGTGATGAGGCCTTGATACAATGACCAGTTCCCCAGGAATTTCCACCAGGTGGTGCACTCACTATGCCACTTCCAGTGGAGCAGCATGTGGTACCCGCAGTACCGACCGATGAGGTGTGCAGGCTTAGCACGCTCCATGAGTTCCAGAGACAGAGACCCCTCAGGTTTTGAGGCGAGCTTGACCCTTAGGTAGATGAGGACTGGCTTCGGGCGGTGACAAGAGTTTTCGTATAGTGAGGACACCAGTAGACCTGATGGTGATCCTAGGAGTGATCATTCATCAGGGTTTGGCGGCCCGATTGTGGAGTCTGACCACACAGACTCATGACGAGGAGACTCTTTCATGGATGTAGTTTGAGAATCACTTTAGTGAGGAGTTCTCTCTAGTTAAAATAAGATCAGTACGCATCCAAGTGCTTCTTCAGCTCCAGTAGGGTAGTATGGCAGTAGATAACTATTCATTGAGGCCCACCAACCATGACCAGTACATGATTGATATGTTCAGGGATTAGTACTTCATATCTTTGACCTTCGAGTGAGGTTGATGATGAGATATCTGAGATAGTGTCATGCCTCTATAAAATTTGACTTTTTCTAGAGTGCCTTAGCGGGCCTTGGTGATTGGGAGCTTCTTGGGGGAGTAGAGACAGATGACGGCAGTCAGCAGCTGGCAGACAAGTGTAAAGACACCAGCAGTAGGGATCTGATGTCAGGCACATGCATCTGGACTTGGGAAACATCATAGGAGGACCAAGGAAAAAGGATCAATAGTCCAGTGCTCTGTGGATGGATCCAGTCAGCTTAGGGAGAAGCGATGTTACACGTGCGATGGTAGGGGACATATTGCTAGAGATTGTCTGACCCATCGACCTGCTAACAGGGAAGCGGTGGATTGACCACCACGGTAGAGGAATATAGTGGATTATAAATTCCCACCAGGATGTGGACATGTCAGAGGATTAGGGAGATCTATGGGTGGTGGAAGATGCTTTGACTTACTTCCTCCACCACCCCCAGGAGTTCCGCACCAAGCATAGGGAGATGGGGGATAGTGATGGGGATAGCTGTAAGCGGTCATGTCATACGACCTAGGGGCTCCAAGAATGATTCAAGTTACAATATATGTCTTTTCTACCTTATATGTCGTACTTATAGGCCTAGGTGTTAGTCATTCCATTATAGCCACATGTCTTATAAAAAACCTCACGATTCCTGTAGAACCATTGACTCGGTCCTTATACTTAGAGACACCTACGGAAGGAGACTCAACAATCACACACCTTTGTAGACAATTTTATATTACCCTTGGAGGTGAGTGTTTCGGTTGGAACCACTTGGTGGTAGCATCGAGGCCTTATGACTTTATTCTCATTATGGATTGGTTATCTTCAGTCCATTCCCAGATTGACTATTTTAGGAGAAGAGTGCGGTGAGTCCTTCGTGATGGAACTAGGTTTTCCTTTGTCAGAGAAAGGTAAACCTAGGTAGAACAGGATGGGATTATGAATAGGAGGGTTCATCCAATCACTCATTAGTTGGATATCCTTTCCATCGAAGCAGTGGATGTTGTGAGCTCCCAGTTTCTAGCAATAGTGGTGGAGTATGAGGACGTCTTTCCCGATGATGTTCCAGGATTACCTCTCTACTGGGAAATCGACTTGTACATTGACATACACCCCGTGACGACACTGATTTCCTCCTCATTATATCAGATGGATCTTGTAGATCTTCACGAGCTGAGGGTAAAGTTGGAGGAATTGCAGATAAGGGTTTTGTAAGACCCAATGTTTCTCCCTGTGCGGCCCCATTCTTGTTTGCAAAGAAGGCATACGAGAGTATGAGGTTGTGAGTGGATTACCGGTTCCTGAACCAGGTGACGGTGAAGAACAAGTATCCACTTCCAAGGATCTATGACCTCTTATATCATCTATGAGGGCCACCGTGGTTCTCAAAAGTTAACTTTTGATCAGGTTATCACCCGTTACGAGTAAAAGATGAAGATATACCGAAGACAACCTTCAGATGCCACTATGGTCACTATGAGTACTTAGTGATGCCTTTTGGCGTGATGAACACCCCTACAGTGTTCATGGGACTGATGAACTGGATCTTCCACACATATATAGACCGGTTCATAGTTTTCTTCATCGACTACATCCTTGTTTACTCGATGTTAGAAGAAGAGCATGCGAGATACCTGAGGATGGATCTAGACATAATTTGGGTGCACCAAATTTATGGGAAACTCTCAAAGTTCCAGTTCTGGATTCAGAAGGTCCACTTTCATGGAAATGTCATATCAGTAGATGGAGGGGTCGTAGACCCAGCCAAGGTGGATGCTGTGTAAGCATGGGAGCCACATCGGAGCATGACAGAGGTGAGGAGCTTCCTTGGATTGTCCGATTATTACCACAGATTCATTCCTGATTTCTCTAGGATATCAGCACCAATGATAGCCTTCACCAAGAAGGGGCTACCCTTCATGTGGACGGTGAAGTGCCAGCAAGCTTTCAAGAAGTTGAGACAGGGTTTGGCAAGAGCCCCAGTCTTGAGATTGCTGGAGGAGGGTGTTGATTACATAGTTTTATGCGACACATCAGGGACTGGTCTTGGATGTATCCTGATGTAGAGGCAGGTATTGATCTATTATGGTTCAAACTAGATCCGGCCACATGAGCAAAACTATTCAACCCATGATCTCCAGTTGGCAGTGGTAGTCTTTGCATTGAATATATAGCTACACCACATTACGGGTGAGTTCTCTATCATCTACTCTAACCAAAATACCATCAAGTACGTCTTCTCATAGAAGGATATAAATCTGAGGAATAAGTGTTGGCTAGAGATCCTCCCGTACTATGATTTCAAGATCATCTATACTCCGGGGAAGGGGAACACGGTGGCAGATGCTCTTAGTAGAAGGTCGAGCTCACAACTATTTAGTGAGGTGACAGAGTAGTTAGTCGTGTTGTTGTTAAAATTTGTGGATGGAGAAAAAACAACATACCTAAAATCAATGGTTTTCACCCCTCCACTCTTACAACAGGTTAGGGAGGAACAACCAAGAGATGTCGACATTGTGGACTTACATGCTCAATTATCCACAGGACAATCTCTTGATGGATATTCGCAAGGTGGGGAGAATGTACTTATTTTAAGAGGTCTCACTTTTGTACCAGTGGAGTTGCAGGAGGAGGTCCTTAGAGAGTTTCATACATCCCCCTTGGTGGTAAATCCTAGAGTGAAAACGATGTATCAGGATCTCTAACAACAATTATGGTTGTTAGGGATGAGGAAGGTAGTAGAGGAGTTCATTTCTCGATGCCTTACATGCCATCAAGTGAAGGCTGAGAACCAGGTTCCCACATGATTTTCTCATCCCCTAGAAGTTCTAGAGTTGATGTGGGATGTAATTTCATTGGAAATCATGACAGGCTTACCATGGACATCCAAAGGGCATGATTCTATATGGGCGATCGTTGACTAACTCACCAAGTCATCCCACTTCCTAGGTATCATGGTGCAGAGTTTCATAGAGAGATTGGGATTCCTATACATGCAGAAGATAGTCAAGATTTATTGATTCCCCTCAGAAATAGTCTCGGAACGAGATGCCCATTTCACATACCGGTTGTGGAAGGGATTACAGGATGCTTTTGGGACATAGCTATGCATGAGAACAATGTTACCTCCCCAGACAGATGGTCATATGGAGAGGACCATTCTGGTTCTGGAGGATATGTTGCCGGCCTATGTCATGGACTTTGGTCGCAGTTGTGAGGACAACCTACCCCTGGTGGAGTATACGTACAACAATAACTACCACTCCACCATTTGTATGGCACAGTTTGGGGACTTATATGGGAGACCGTTCTAGTCACCACTTTTCAAGACCGACCGAGTATAGTTAGCACTCATGGGTCTAGAGTTGGCACGAGCTACCACCAGGAAGGTGCAGACCATCCGGGAGCAGAGGAAGACTGCAAAGAGCTGGAAGAAGTCTTATGCTGACAGATGACGGAGACCTTTGTAGTTCAAATTTGGAGACCACATATTTCATTGGGTCTCACCTCGGTGAGGGTTATGGATATTTTTCCAAGGCTGTAAGATATCTTCGTGGTTCATTGGACCTTTCCATATATTGTGAAGAGTTGGTGAGGTGGCTTACTACATAGCTCTTCTGCCACAGTTTCATCAGGTAAATGATGTCTTCCACATGTCGCAGCTGAGGAGGTACATTCATGACCCATCGCACATCATCGACTGGGGCGTGTTGGACATTGAGGATGGAGTGACCTTTTCTGATTAATGGGTGGAGATCGAGGATCAGCAGGAGAAGATACTGCATGAGCAATCGATTACCTTGGCGTGCATCCGATAGAAGCACGATAATCTTTAAGAGACCACGTGGGAGCAGGAGGCCCAGATCCATGCTTAGTACCAACTTCTTTTTGAGTAACCTTGGTTTGGATTTTTGGGGATGTAATTTACCAAGGTGGGGAGAATTTAATGTCTTGTATTTTCTATGTATTATTTTTAAATATTATATGGAATTATTATGATACTAGGTGAGGAGTTGAAATGTCATTCTAAGGCCTAGTAATCCCAGAATGGTGGTCCAAACATTTCTATGTTAAGTGAGTTGGAACGTGTGCTTGGTAGTGGCAGTTTCCAAATGGATTCCTGGAATAAAAATTTGAGTGCACCATTTCATCCAGGGCTATGAATTTACCTAAGAAATATCCCAACGTAGACAAACATGGGTCGAGGAAAAAAGTTAATTTTTTGACGTTTTATGTGAAATTAAAAAATTCGCAAAGTTTATTTTATTTCATTTTGGAAATATCCACTATAGCGCTGCGATGAAGCAGCTATTTCATTTATTAATTTCATGACACAATGACTTAAATTAGTAATGATAACTCATTAATGCTGCAACATGATGGGATGTCAAATACATTTCCTTTTTCTAAGGATAATCGATTTTTCTCATTGGTGACAATTGGGAAAAATCATTAGAGAATCCACAGATCGTTGGAGTAAATTCTCATTGACGAATGACGAAGAATAAAAGTTAAGAATCACTGTGCCCACGTAGTTGAATAATCTCGACAAAGATGGTAGCGTGACCCTTTTTTCAATGATCGATCCTTCTCTAAAGGTAGGGGTTGTTATTTCTTCCCTCTTTCCCCATCCTTGAATTTAAACATCAAACATAGATCAACCAAGAAAAAGTTGATCTGTAGATTTTTACGTTCTTGCAGGAGCATTTATATAGGATGATAAATGGGAATTAATCCATGTTATTTATTCTTGATGATTCTACTTCATTTAAGCCTATTTACAGGAGTGGATCAATGTTGTGACGAACGATGGTGGAGGTTCGTTACTCTATTTGATTGAATGGTTTTCCTTACCCCCTTTTTCATCTCACTTGTTCTTCACATTCTTCTCGGGGTGATGAAAAATGGATCATTGCGCACCCATCTTGCAACACAACGATCCCAATCTAGAGATCTGATATTGCAATGACCCTACCGAGGTGCGATGACCATGACAGAAGAACAATCTGCTCGAATCAGAAGAGGTCATTCTTTGAGCGTTCTTCACATAGGAAGAATAAACATATTTTCAGAGCCTATAGGATGTCCAAAAACAACGGATGTAGCCTCGGGGTGTCGTGAAAACCAAAACCTGAGTGTTCCAAGGGAATTGGATGAACAGATCGACGAACAGGGCATCACCCGAAGTGCGACAGCAATTTTCCTCGTTTTTAGAAATTTCCAGAACACACAGTGTGTACTTTTGAAGAAAACACTATGTAGTACTAGCGGCAGTAGCTAGGGTTTTGGGGTCAGAGTCGAATCACATGGTGTGTGACCCTAGTCACACGGAATGTTGGAATTTCCCTAAATCTCGGTGATTATCTAGGGGGTACATGAACATGGGATGATCTACACGGATGAAGAACATGATGTGTACCACATGAAAGAGGGGGATACATGGGACTCGACTTATTTCCAAGGTGTAAATAAACATTGGATAGAGCACACGACCATGTACTCCATCTCACGGCCAGGCAAGGCCAGTAACTCCGGTCACCCTGTGTACCGATTACATGGGATAGAGTACAGAGGTTGAAGACCATGTACGGGCACATGGCTAGCATACACGGAGCCAGCCACATGCACTCAGACATGGTGTGTAAATAGTACTACATTCCATGTACTAATGTTTCAACATGACCAGCTTTATGACATAAGTCGTTGGACATGAGCAGTTCCTGGGGTCAGACAACACGTCAAGTACCTTTACTACACGCCGTATACTATTTGGAAAATGGAGTGGTCCTCTTGTTAACCATATCTTGTACATCTTCCATTTGGGTTAGTGACCCTTATTTTCGTTCTCCAGAAGGTCAGTCATTGTTTCCTCACACATGAGTATGATCTATTCAGTATGACTTTCTACGATAGAGTCTGAAATCCTCTATGTTTCTCGGATCGAAATACTCTATCCATTATTAACCCAAGCTAGAGTCTGGAATCATTGTGACAAACTCCATAGGGTGTCTATATTTTACCTAGCATGTGAATTCCAGATGTGTCATGGTATCCACCATGGTTTGGGGAGTGATCCTCATCCATGTATCGTGATATTTTCCACTTAGGAGTGTGTATCGTGTAATTAGTGCCTCTATATATCGTAACCTTTTCACTATAGAGTTTGTCTCCCATAATGATTGTAACTAAATCTCGTGAAATTTCCCGACAAATAGTATTTCTCGGACAGACGTCATTAGAGTTACCAGACTCAGGGTGTGTGTTCTCCTAGGATGAGTATTTTGTGGAAATCTTTGAACAGAATCCCTAGTGGGGTATGCAATTGTGTGACTTGTCTCTAGACTACGAGTCTAGGTTTTGAGTATATTTGGTCTGCGTTTCTCTTGCTAAATGTTCTGTAGAAATATGTTGTACATAGCTAACTGTACCTTTAATTTGTGTACTACATTGTGGTTTTTGGGGTCCTCTACTAAGTATGGTTATACTCACCCATGCACGGGCTGTTCCCACACGTGTTCTGTCTTGGGCAGACGAGCTTCCTTTTGATAGAGTCAAGGGAGGACTAGGATAGGACCGAGCTTTCTTAGTTCCCTACAGGCCGAGGCATTCCTATGGCTATGAGCAGCAGTCCCAGTACATTTTTGTGTTTACAGGTTGGGATTTTTAGTTTGCAGACTATTGTTTTGGTGGGCTTGTATTCTCGCTCAGTTAACATTTAGTAGTTTACCATATATCGTACTCTGTTGGATGGGATTAGTTGTATGCATGCATTTTGTTCCTTAGTTATTTTTTTCATTTCAATATTTGTCTCCATGGAGATGTGTGTGTGTGTATAGGTACTTAGGAAATGCCTCACATGTTAGTAATATGCCTACTCGGTGCTAGTCACCGGCCCCTGGCCTATTGGAGGCGGGCTTGGGGAGTCGCAGTGTGGGCCCCACTGGGATGGGTCCTGACACATATACCTCTCAACACCTGATGTAAGTCTTTCATCTTTCTGTAATTTATGCAATGTATAATAAAAATCTTGTTTCTCAAACATTCAATACTACTCTAACAATGTTAATAAAGTTTCCTTCCACTTCAACATACTAATTTGGTTTATCTAGATCTCATGAAGCATCTTCCATAATCTAATCTAGTACCTTTTGAATAGTTCCTCAGGATTGAGTGGGAATTGGTTCTATGATTTGATTAGGTACTCCAGTGGGATATATTTTTAGATAAAGTACATATTCAACTATTTTCATCTTTATCTTCTATAAATCCATACCCATTCAAGAAATAATCATCCAAGAATAATTCCATTTAACCTAAAATGAAGGAATTATTTTCTCTTCTATTTTTATATGGATGATATTCCATATTCTCTTTATATCATTTAAGAGAATGCCTAATAATTCATTAATGTTTAATTTGTATATTTAAAATAATTTAATTAATTTTTTATATGGTCATCCTTCTGGCCTTTAAATGTAATTTCTGTTTAACTCATTTTTTTATTTTGGTTATTTGGATGAATATTTTATTTAAAAGTTCATAATAGATTATATTAAAAAAAATTAACTACTCCTCCAACAATTTTTACTTGTCTTTTCCATTAATTAAATTTTTTTATTCTTTTATTTATTTTATTTTATATCAAAAAAAATTAGATGAGATGGAATAAAATTCATTACGATCCTTTTTAGTATGAAAATTTATTTAAAATTTTTGTTAATAATATTATGGGTTTTCTGAAGAGATAATGCGGGAGAGCTCTCAAGAGGCGATTCCTCGGCGATTTCTACTCGGTGATTGATGGCGGCGTTGTTGGATTTCTATTTTGATCCTAAGGATGTCTTTTTTCCTCCCTCAAAGGTGGTCTCTCCGGGTGATGCTATTGATTTGGCGGCGAAGGATTGTCTACTAAACCCTAGGCGGAAGGATGATGGCTTGGCTTCCCGAAACAGGTTTTTCTCTGAATACCTATCTGATTCAGCCTCTCTAAATAAGAGGATCACCAAGAATGGTTCGATTGCTTTTGTTGAAGCTAATCCGAAAGTTATAGAGGATCTCCTTGAGGAATGTAGGTTCTCACTGCTCGCTAGATTGTCGGGAACTCGTAGCGAAGCTCCTGTGAGGGTTGATGAAGTGCGCAATTGCTTGGCCAGAAGTTGGGGGTTCTTGGATTGGCGTCTGATTTCCATCAGAAGAGGTATGTTTCATGTCGTTTTTCCTTCGAAGGAATTTCTGTATATAGCCTGGAGCTTTGGACCTGTTTCTTTGAAGCCTTGGTATATAATGGTACAGTAGTGGGATCCTTTATCGCATCCCCTTGCCACTAAGAACTCTTCCACTCAAACATGGGTCCGCATTAGGGGTTTAAAATGGTTTTTTTTTGGCATCCTTCAGTCTTATGGGAAGTTTCCTCAGCCATTGGAATTCCAATTATGGTGGATAAGGAGACTGAACACCCTATATTTGGCCATTTTTCTAGGGTCTTGGTAGAAATTGATCTAGCACAGGTCCTGATTGACAACGTTTTCCTTGTTTCTGGGGAGTTTAAGATGGAACTTGCTGTTCAATATGAGTGGTTGACTATCTTCTGTAAATCATGTTTTTGTATTGGTCATACTTCTATGCAATGTCGTAGGAATTTGAAGTGTACACTTTATAAGTCGGTGGATCATACCTCTGAGCAGTGCAAAACGATTTCGGCGGTGCAGGCTGGTTCTAAGTTGGTTTCTAGAGTACAGGAGCCTCCAAAGGTAGGCCCTGCCTCATTTGCTGAGGCTGTTCAGTTTGGTTTGTGTAAGCAGTCTTTTGGCCAGCCGGCTGCTGCTGATGACCGATCAATGGATAAGGCATTGGAACCATCTGTTGTTGGAATTACCAGGGGTGATGCTTGCAGGTCATGGACTGATATTGCTGAAGAGGAGGAAGGGTGTCATCTAGTGCATACAGATGCTGCTACAATGGTTACTGAAGTTCAGAAGGAGGCTAAGTTTGATACCCAGCAGGGTGAACATATGCTTGTTGAGGAAGAGGACGGGGTCCAATCGGAGCATGAGGTTGCTGTTCAGGATGATGTCAATGCTGAGTTTGATCGTGCTGTAGTGGCTTCGGCTTGTATGAAGGGTAAGATGAAGATCTTTGATGAAGATGGGTTTCAATTGGTGATGTCGAAGAAGTTGAGGGCTGATCCAGCCCAGGTAAATACTGTGGGATCGCAGCTGGATGGTGCTGTGATGGTGGATAGTGGAACTGTAGGAGAGGATGTGGTCCAGCAGGTTAACCATTATGATTTATTATTGAATGGTGATGCTGATATTGGGACAGAGGCTATTCTGGAGAGTTCAACTCTGCATGTTGCTGATATGGAGGCTGCTCCAAAGGATACTTTGAGTGCTGAGCCGAAATCTCCAAAGCCAGTACTTAATTTCTTTTCTATGTTGGAGTTGATTAATACTCCGGAGTTTGATATGATTAATCTGGAGGGGCTTAAGAAGGAAGGATGTAGCAATAATTGAGATAGCACTTTGATACCTGCTGCTGATAAGGGGATGGAGATCCCAGTGGTAGTGGAATCCACTGCTTATAATACTGCTTGCACTTCTTTTGAGATGCAGGTGGTCCAGGATACACAGGAGGTTCGGCCGGTGAATGAAGAGTATCATGCTGCTGCGGATCACAAGGAAGACACATGCACTGATGTTGACCTGCATGGGGAAGCTTCCCCTATGGAAAATACTGAGGAACTGACTATGGCAATGGAAGCTGGACAACAGAGTGGGCGTGGCCGCCTCCCGGTCAGTTGGGGGGGATCTAGGGGTCGAGGTCGTCCTCAAAAAATGTGATCTTCTGTTTTCTCTGTTTGTTCTTTTTGGCGTGGTCTATTGGACTGTAGATTTTCCCCCTGTTTTCTGCAACGTTTATTTTTCTTTGAATAAATTTTGGGGTCATGGGCCTTATGCCCATGATCGAGCCTTCTTGGTATTATGGGTTTTCTGATAATCAACAAGGGGAGGTTGTGGAAAAAATATATTTTACCAATATATCATAATACTTTTTTATTTTTGAAGTTCAAAAATTCTCTATTTATATTACTAATTAATATAACACAATCATTCTTGATTTTATCTTATCCAAATTATAACTCTCTTAAAATTTTAGGAGTTTTTATATGAATAAGTTCCAAAGGAACTTATCTTCTGCTAAAAATGGTTTTTATTCAATTAGTATCGTTGTGAATTTTCCATTTCATTATGTAAAGAAAATAACAATTAAAATTCTTAGGGAATATAATCTTTATCGAAGAATTACATTATTATAGAATATTTTCATTCCATAAGAAATGTTTTATCCTTAACCATAGTTTTCAATGTCTTATTTAATATCTTAGCAAACAATGTCTAAATTTTTTTATTAATCCAAAAAAATGGATCCTTACCTATCTTAGAAATTTATAGTTTCTTATAATTTGTTTTCTACAGAATTGTGACTCCAAATTCCCCAAAATTCAGCCTCTGAATTCACTAGAATTTCAACTCTAATTTATATTATAATTCAGAATCATAATTCTATGAAATTAAATCTCTAAAATCACCAAAATCCAGACTCTAAATTCTATTAAATTAGGAAACTGAATTATTTAAAATTAAACTCATAATTAATTAAAATTAATACTATTAATTCTCTATAATTTAGACTCTGAAATATCTAAAATTCAGACTTCGAGTTTTCTAAAATTCAGACTCCATATTCATTGAAATCCAGACTCTAAATTTTCTAAAATTCATAATACGAATTCTTTGAAATTAAAACTCTGGATTCATAAAAATTTAGATAAAAAAATATCTAGAAATTAGACTCTAAATTTATTAAATTTAATATTCTAAATTCTTAATAATTCAGACACTGAATATAAATTATTTTAGAATCCAAATTTTGGTATTTTTATACTCTGATTCTCAATTTCATAAGAATCTGATTAAATGATTTTCTTTCAGTCACCCATTATTATTAAAGTAACTTTTTATTTTATCAAATCATATGAATGTCAATTTTTCTTATGAAATTTTGTTTTGTTTCTTACACATGATAATGTTTCCCAAGATTTCATACATGAAACAATGTCATACAATCTATTTTTAAATAATCATTGGTTGAGTGACAAGAGTATAACTTCCTCTGAAATTAATTGAAACATATGACAATTGGGGGGGATGATGACCATTGGGATTTTTTCTTATAAATACCCCCATCCATTTTAAGTGTTCATGATATTCCTTTATACATTGAGAAGTGCTAGTTGTAATGATTTCTATAGAGATAAATGGTGATTATTTGTCTGATCTATGAGAACATGTTCATCCTAGTGTGATTCTAATTGATTGTTCAATCAAGAGATTATAGGGATAAGATGAAAGAGGTGTAGAATGACTTATTTTTTGAGGACTTATAAGGATAAGAAGATAGAGGTGCCGACTACCTTAAAGAATGAGAGATTGCGGGGATAACGGTATAGACTCCAATATTCTTATCAAGGTCTTACCCTAATGTCAGTTAGATAAACATTTCATGAAATTAAAAGGCAAGGGACCTTCATCTAAGGTTTTTGGATACCCTTCTCTTTGGATTAAAATATTTACTACTTGATTACTTGTTCTTGTTACATGTTTTAAATTCCAATGTATTTTGTTAACTAATGAATGATTAACATTCTTATTATTTTATAATATGATAAAAAAAGATTACATACACATTAAGGTTCAATATTTCTTTAATATAATATTTTTTAATTTGAGGTTCATTATAATTGGACATGGGCCCTACCAATTATCCCTTTGTTTAAGAACCATAGAGGGTTTGAGAATTCACCGTATTTTACTTTGATAAACACATATTTCCTTTTATGTTTAAAAGTATATTTTTTTAAACCTACAAATCACCCCTCTTATAATTGGTCATCTATATCTATATTTTAATCCTAAAATTGGTATCAAAGCAGTTTTCTGAAATAATTATACTTGCATATATGTTTTCATGCTGAATTTTTCTTACGTAAATTTAGATGATTATGTTTTTTTGAAATATTTTTTTATCTTGGTTGATAAACCCTTGTTACTAATTATTTTTTTGGAAAATATATTTTATATTTTATTATAGAAATGGTAGGAATGAATTTTACTTCATGATAAAACATAAATCCTAGCAGAATACTTATTTTTGATTGTAATTATTATGTGTACTGGAGTGCTAAGATAAATACTTTTTATATTATTATCATAGTAGATAACATTGTTATGTTTTATTTTTGACTATAAGATTCTTGTCAACGAAATAAAAATATTTACAAATCAGGAAAAAAAGAATATCAAATCAACTACAATCTAATGAATACCCTTTTATATTACATGTACAATTATATCTAAAATCAAATATCTCATTGTGTAGCTGCGAATATTATCTAGAATAAACATAATGTTACACACATTGGAAATTAAAAAGTGATAAAAACTATAAGATCTGAGTATATACATGAATATCATGAATTTTAATTTCCTTATGAAGAACCTATTTTCAATTTGAAATAATGATTTATTACTATCATCAACAGTCTACAATCTATAAGAGAAAAAGGATGTGATGATGGAGTTCTTAAGGACAAGATAATTGTTATTGTTCCCAATGAGTGAGAATCTGAAAGGACAACTATTGATGAAAATAGGAAAGTATATAATGTCACTCTAGATTATTTAGTTGGAACTCTTATTCAGCATTAATTATTAATAAAGAGTGATTTTGATTAAAACAATAAAATTAATAGTAATGGAAGTGTTTCTTTCACTACTATATCTAATTTCAAGACTCAAGAAGGGATAACTGGATCTAATGTGAATAAATATGTTGTTTCATTTGAATATAATGGTAGTGATCAGTATAATAATGAATTATACAATATTTATTGATGGATGAAAATGATTTTGGGGAAGACTGATTTTTAGTATAGTTATATAAAGAAATATAGAGAGGACAAGAATGATTCTAAAATAAAATTTTATGAATGCAAATGGTTTAAACATGTGAGACCATCTTGTCATATGCTCAAGTGAATAGAAAAAGCGGATAAACATTCTTGAATGGAACAAAAGGTAGTACAAAAAATATAATTCTAAGAATGTCTTGAATGCTAATGAAACCTACAGTGCCAATGATGGTGAATCTTAGGTGATTCTTCAGAATATGATTCTTCTGGTCAAGAAAATATTTTTCTGATATACAGATAACCTATTGAAATACATTGTCTTATGGTGATTGTTCACAATACTAAATCTTTAAAAAATATTTATTTAAATGTATATATTACAAATTAAAAATATTATGTGTCCTTAGATAAATAATCTTCATCAGAAGATAATACCTAACCTTCATGTGAAGAAGTCTTAAGATTTTCTAAATTACTTGAGAATTATAACGATAAGATAAAAATGAATTTTGGGAAATCAAATTCAAAATTTATATTCAATAAAAATATGTATCAGATCTTTCTAAAGATCATGATCAGTAAACTCTTGATTTTCAAAATGTTTCTAAAAACGTTATGGAAGTTAAGTCTGATAAGTATAAACTTTATAAAAATCATAAAAATATTACTTTTAAGGTAAATGTTTTATAGAATAATTAAAACCTTGTGACTAATGACTATGATGATAATAATATAGTCATCAGTCTGAAATCTGGAATTTTATCCTTAAATAAACATTAATCAAATTTCACTTTTGGAAGGAAATAATTTGATAAATTGTATTGAAAACATTTTCATCTTATAAATAGTTCTGGATTTGGATACACTCACTGAAACCCTACTTTTAGTCATACTTAATTTGTTCCTTAATGTTCTCATTTTTGCACTAAGTGTTAATGTGGTGGACATTGGGGGAAAACTATTAATTAAAAAAAACATCATCCATAGGTTTTAATTAAGCTTGTTTTTCTATGAAAATGTGGATACCTAAAATCTTACTTTCTAAAAATTCTGTATCCAAGAATGTTTGGATTCCAATCATCATACTATTTTATTTTCCAGAAAACAAGGGATGTTCCAAAAAAATACATGGTACATGGATAATGGATGTTCCAAGAACATGACTAGTAATAAAAACATCTTTATAAATTTTATTAATTCGAAAAGAGGAAATGTGACATTCATAGATATTTCTTAGCAAGAAATCATTGGTATAAAGACAATTTTTATTCTTGGAAAATCATTATTTTAAAATATTTTATTTGTTAAAGGTATTAATAACAACCTTATAAGAATAATATAATTGTATGATGAAGTATAACTTGTGGATTTAAGGAATGATTAATGCTTACTAGAAAATTACAAGGAATAATTTATTCTTTCTTCCCATAGGAATGAGAATGTTTATACACTGAACATGCATTACATTAAGAGCCAAGAACTACCATGTCTTATTATAATGAAAGATAAATATTTTTTTTGAAATAGAATAATAGGACACTAAAACCATAAAAATATTTATAAAATCTCAAATAAAAAACTACTTATGGTTCTAATAGAGTATAGATTTTATTCTTCAATTGTTTGTGATCATTGTTAATGTTGAAAGCAGCATCAGTCAAGCATTAAATAAATTGTTGAAATATTCACTTCTAATGCATTGCATTTAGTGAATATAGATCTTTTTGGTCCAATAAAAATAGGATGTATTTGGGGAAAATACTATTTATTTATTTAGTTGATGATTACACAATATTTACTAGGTTGTATTTTCGTGAAATGAAATATGAATCCTTTTCTTATTTTATAACACTTTTATCCAAAGTAAAAAAATGAGAAAAACTATCCATTGATAACTATTCATAGTGATCATGGGGGATAATTTGAAAATTCATATTTTTAATCATTGTAAGTAAAAAATGAATTACTCATTACCTCATAGCTCTAAGAGATCCTAAATATAATCGTATTGTTGAAAAAAAATCAAATTATTCTAGAGATAACGAGAACCACATTGATTAAATATTGTATTGCTAAAAACATCTGGGAAGAATCATATGTACTAGTTTCTATATTATAATTCTACTTTTAATTTGATATTTTCATAATAAACCACCTTGTGAAATGTGGACTGGTCAAAAGACTAATGTTTATTATTTCATCGTTTTTGGATGCAATGTATTCATCTTGAATACTAAAGATAACATACATAAATTATCACCCAAATTTTATGATGGAAAATTTATTAGGTTATTCCACAAATTCTATGGTTAATAGAATTTTTAAAAAAAAATTGTGTACTATTAATGAAACAGTGCATGTTAAATTTGATGAAACGTGTCCTTTTGTTTAAAAAATACCACAAAATACATCATTGGGTGTGTTTTAAAAAACAGATTGCCATCCTTTGAAGTAAGATTATTCTAATAAGTAAAATATTAAATAAAATGTATCTGAATTATTTACCCAAAAATAGTTTTTACCTTATGATGATGATCAGGTTTTAAAATTCTCCAATTAGTAGTTTCTTAAGCATCATCGCAGTGAAAGTATCATTGGTGATAAAAATCAACCTATATGGACCTGAATTTCATTACTAAATGTTGAAGAACATATAGCATTTCTTTCCCAATTAGAATATAAAGTCACTGATAAAGATTTCGGAGATGATGATTGGATTATAGCTGTGAAATATAAACTAAATGAATTCAAAAGGAACAAAGTATGGACCCTAGATGAAAGATCTCAATAAAATTCTATAATTGGGGTAAAATGGGACTTCAGAATTAAATGTGTCAAATATGGAATCATTGTATGAAATAAATAAATATTTGTTGCTAAATAATATAATCAATAAAAATGAATAGACTATGAATGTACCAATAATTTAGTATCTTGAATTGAATCTATTATTATTTTACTTTCTTTTTTAGCATTCTTCAACTTCAAAATTTTTCAAATGGATGTGAAGTATCCATTCCATAAAAGATATGTTCAAGTGGATGGTTATGTTGAAAAATATCTTAGTTTTGAAGACAAAATAAATTTTAAACATGTTTTTAGACTTACCAAAGCTTTATTTGATCATAAACAAGATCCAAGATCCCGGAGTGAAAGACTTGCATGATTTTTGGTAGAAACAAATTCTGTTAAGGAAAAATTTTATTCAACAATGTTTATAAATATTGTTAAGAAAAAAATTTTCATTATTCAGATTTATTTTCATGACAATATAATCGTATCGACTGATTAATATTTAACTGATTCATTTATGAATGTCATAAAATCTATGTTTTACATGAGTCTAATGTGTGATTTAACAAATTTCCTTGTTTTTAAAATTTCTCAAAAACCAAATTGACCATATATATCTCATCATAAGTATATAAAAGATCATCCTAAGAAGTATTGATGTGAAAACCTTAATATTATACGTACTCCAATCAGTACCTCAATTTCACTTGATCTTTTTTCAGCCGAGAAACTAGTAGATCAAAAATATTTTAGATGTGTGATAAGAAATTTATTATAATTAATAACTACTCTTATAGAATTAATGTTTACAGTATGATGATTTGGAAGATGTCAATCTCTTCCAAAGGAATCTCATTTAAAAGTACTGAAAAGAATCTTTCTCTATTTAAATGGAAACAGGGATTTAGTAATTTTTCTATACTTCTGTAAATGATATTAATTTATGAAATTTTTCATATGCTTATTTTTGGGGGCTGTATAATATATAGAAAAAGTACATTCAAAGCTGGTCATTTCTCAGGAGATTCATTATTTTCATATCCATTGATTAAGAAACAGTTAGTACCACTTTATACTATTGATGCTCAATATGTAGTATCTAGAAGTTGTTGTGATCAAGTGTTGTGAATGCAATATACACTCAGAGACTATGGGATATGTTTTACTAAAACACAGATAATGTGTAATAATACTAGTTCCATTGCACTAAAAAAACTGTTCCCATCACACTCATACAAATCACATAGAAATTATGCATTACTTTCTTTGGGATCATACACACGAAAAAGATATCATTAATTAATATATTAGAATAAAATACAAGCTTTCTAATATTTTTAGAAAATTTTTACCCTCTGAATTATTATAATATACTAAACAAAAGTTAGGAATAGTAATCGTAAGACAATATTCCATATAATCTTTTTTTTGAAACCTATAATCATACATTAATATATTTCTTTTTATAGGGGGTACATATTGTTAAAATAAAAAAAATTTAAATGTAATATTTTCATTCCTTATTACAATTTTCCAAAACCTAAAAATGTTTTTCCCTTAATAAATTTTATCAGAAATTAATTTTTCTTTCCATACTAAAATTTTCAAAATATATGTTTTATAAGAAGACCCTATCAATATTAATAATTCATAATGAGTAATATCAAAGGTAAATTTCATTACGTAAATAATTGTAATCATATTTTTTTTATTTGTATCATTTTTGAAGAATAAATTTTATTAGATTCACTTTCGATAAATCAGAATTTTCCTTAAAACCTCAAAAGATCAGAGACTTCAGAATATTTCATTAGTATTTATGTTAACCTCAAGATCATTTCAATATAATCTCAACCATTAAATTATTTTGGGAATATGAATCATTTCCATGAATCCTATATAAAACACCACTATATTCATGTCCCACATCGATTATTTGACTTTTTTTAGAACTGAAGCTCTACTAACCTTCAAATTAGTTGTTCAATTTTCTAAGTTTCCTTATGTTCCAAATTTCGCCAGAATATACCTCAAACAATCCGATGGCATCAAATAATGAACTCACGGATGGGTAAATTTATAGATAAATGTTGGTGGGTCCAAATATCTCTCTTAAATATGATTCCCTGATTGAAAATTTTTTAAGAAGAATGGATGGGAATGTCACTATGTATCCAATGCAAAGTATTTGGATCTGTTTTATCATGATATCCTAGTTGAATTCTTTGATTTAGTAAATTTTTATGAATAACGTGGACGAGAAAATATTTATTTTAAGAGATATGTAAAAACATATTCTTTATCCTTCAACATGGCTGCCAACATTCTATGTATACCTTATAAAAGAGTGGAAATCATTTTCTCTCACAAGTTTCTTGATAAGGAAGGTAGTTTTGAAAAGGTTATGGAAATTTAGTGCCTCGGGTTTAAAGGAGTTAAGCCACTGATGATCAATTATATTTCAACCAACTTCATATTGATATCCCTATGGATGTAAGGATTTCTCATTTGGGGAAAGGGAGATAAGGATTCTATTAAGAAATGTGATATCGTAATGATGGATTTCATGGGGAATCTATGAAAGATAAAACTCATCAAATACATACATATGATGATCGAAAATATCTGGAATGGAACCCTCAATTCAGATATAATATTTTATATAACGATATGTTCAAAGGATTTTTATTCTTTTCCTGGATTATTTCAAAATTCTATTCATCTAAAAATGCAGACTTGTTGGGATTATGTTGTTAAGTGATGAAACTCTGATAAGAATGATAATTGGTTTCAGTATTAAGATAAGAGAATTATATTTTGGTATTTATGATGATGTTAAATCCATGAGTATGAAATCTAAAGCTGGTAAATTCTCAATGAAGACAAAATAAAAAGTACCAGAAACTCAGCATACCAGACCCATTCCAGAATATCAATCAACACCCCAATGGATATGAAAAATTAAACTATTTTAGATAATTTAGTAGCTAAATGGAGAGGGAAGAAGAAGAAGAATGTAAGAGATGATGTTTTAAGGTTATACCCTGTTAAGGCTGAGGCCTTAAAAATTTGAGCAGTTGAAAATAATTAAAATAAAGAAAAAGAAAAGTAGATGATGATGAATAAGATGTTAGAAACTGAGATTTCTCAATCCTTTCTTAATTAAACTATTAAAGAATATGAAAATATCATGTTACCAGAATCATTCTTGAAACAATTAGTTCCAGTAAAATCTCCAGATTAGAATGATTCATTTTTGGAACTAGTTATTGAAGAAGTATTTCAGAAATAGGGAGAACATGAATAAGAATAAGAGGAACAGGAAAGTGAGGATGTTATAAAAATGGTGGAAGAAGAACCATGATAATGAAATTCCATCTAATAAGTTGTCTATTAGAACATCCCATGTTTAATCAAACATGATAATCTCAGAAGGGATAGATGATGATGCTCAAGATGAGGTTGATAAAACTTTAGATGATGAAATTATAAATCATTATTTTGTCCATTCGGGTGATGTTAAGGAAGTTAGTGATAAAAGAGGGGAGAAATTTGTTGATGACGATATTATAATAATTCATGTTTCTGATAGTGATCATGGTACTCTGCAACCTGAGAAGTCAATATCTAAACTTGATAATGGAATGCATGTGGTATTTTATTCCCCAAGGAATTTTGTGGTTTCAAAATTTAAAAATATATGGTGTTTTAATATCTACGTTTAATGAAAGAGAAAAAGATAAACATATGTCACCAGCAAAGGAATCAGATTCTAAATATTAATATTCCAAAGGATAATATTTTTTGTTATGTTCGTAATAAAGCTTGGGAATAAAATTCCCTTATCTCTAAGTATTGATTCCATATAGTATTTTGTTCAGAAAACTATCAATCAGGATTCATATTTGACAAGTATTATCATGGAAATGTTTGTTATCTTGATGTTGAGTTCAATACATTTCACATTGGTTATGATTCTCATTGGAGATCATGCATGGAAATAACCAAATGGTCAATGTTAGTGTTCGATAAACTGAGGATCAGAGATGATTTTCCAGATTTAGTGATCGATTATATGGATATGTAAGATGAAATGATTAAGAACCTTACAAAAAGTCATTCAGAGAAGCTGCATCTAGAGAAAGTTCCCTAGATTCAAGAAGATAATGACCTGAATAGAAATTTGAATTCAGTTTCTCTAAATTTGAAATGGTAAGGAGAACTTACGGATGAGTTGGATGAAAATTTTAAAGAGACAGTTGAGGTGTAAAATTATCATTAATGTTTTCTAAAATCTCTAGAAGAAATAATAAAAATTCATGAAAAGAAAAATCAATATTACGATTAGTTTCTCAAGAAGTTTGAGGATGATCACAAAGAGCTAAAAAAGATAAAGAGATCCTTGAGAAAGCAAATAATGTAGGAAAATAAGGATAAATTATTTCTTAAATTCTAATCTTTTTTTATATTCTCTATTTAAAAAAATATCTACCATTATGAATTTTTTTAATTATTTAATTTGTTTGTCTTGTATATTCCTATCCTTTCAAGTACATTTTTTTCTTTCTTTCCATTCTTTTTTAGAAACAAAAAAAGTGGAGAAGATAATAATTAAAATAATATTAAGATAAAAATAAGGGAATTCTATATGTTAGGGTGATGTTAAGGAAGGATATATTACTTAAAAAAGTTATTAATAATAAAAAATAAGTATCTCCTCTACAATAGAAAAGAAAATTATACTTATGGGTTTCAAAACCTCTAGGGGGAGGGGATAGTCATAATCATTATGGGTCATAATTAAAGGGAGATATGTATTTATTATGATTTCAAAAAAGTTAAAACATTATTCCTTATATTATTTTTTGAATTTTTCTATGCTTTCTAAAAATGGGTGGATTGTTGATTAAATAAAAATCCTTATGATTTTCCTTTTTTTATTTGTTTTGAAAATAAAAAATGCATTTCTTAAGGAAATTTTCTTTCTATATGAATTATTTTCATAGTTAAATGTTTATTTCTCTATGAAAATTTTTATCCTTACCCTTGGTTTTCAATAAAATATTTAATGTCTTCGTATACCACGTCTAACAATTTTTTTCTGATGAATGAACACTAGATCTTTACCTATCTTAGAGACATAAAATTTCATAGAATACGATTTCCCTAGAATTGTAACTCTGAATTCTATGAAATGTAGACTCTAAATTCACCAAAATTAAGACTCATAATTTACTAAAATTCAAAATCAAAATTCTCTAACATTTAGACACTAAATTTTTTTAATATTCAGAATTTGAATATTCTAAAATTCAGAGTCTGAATTATCTAAAATTTAGACTCCAATTATCTAAAATAAAATCTATGAATTCACTAATATTTAGACTCCAAATTCCCTTAAATCTAGAATCCAAATTCATCAGAATTTAAATAATAAATTCTTTATAAATCGGACCCCAAAATAAATATTAATCAAGTTCTAAATTGTGCATAATTCATTCACTGAATATCGATTTTTCAAAATTCTTATTGATCATGTTTTTAAACTCTAATAATCAATTATTTATAAATATAATTAATCTATTTTCTTTTAGTTACCCATTTTCCTTAAAATAACATTTAATTTTATCAGATCTTAATCATGTCAATGTTTCTTAAGAAAATTTATGTTTATTCTACATGCTAATTTTCCCCATGTTTTCTTACATGAAACGATGTCATAAAATATATTTTTAACCAAATTTCAGTTGAGTGAAACATGTACAAGTCCCTAAAAAATTCAAGGAAAATATGACTATTAGAGGAGGACATGAACATTAGGATTATTTACTATAAAAACACCATCCATTTAAATACTTCACGAAATGAATTGATACATTGATATGTTTTGGATGTACTGATTTATAGAGAGAGAAACTCTCAGATTTGTGTGATCAACGAACATCTTGTTTAGTTGTGAACAACTCGTTCAGTTTAGTTTCATTCTGATTGGATGTTCAATCAAGGGATTCCGATGATAAGAAGACATAGGTGTTGACTACCTTAATGATCGAGGACATAGAGGTATCAGAAGAATGATGTGATGACTACATCAATGTTTGAGAGCTTGTGGGGGCAACAAGATAGACTCTGATAGTCTTATAGAATGATTACCATAGTGTGGTTAAGATAGACATTCTCTAAATTATAAATCAAGGGACCATTATCTAAGGATGTTCGATACCCTTCTTTTTGGGTGAAAATATTTCTTACATGTTTACTTGTTATTGTTACATGTTTTTAATTCTACCGTATTTTGTTACAAAAATAAAGTATCACTTCCTTATAATTGTATACTCTGGTAAATAAGATTCTATACACTTTAAGAAATAATATTTAATTAAGATAAACATGTTTAATATTTGGTTCTTTATAATTTATCTGAGGCCCTACCATTTATCTATTTTTAAGAACCATAGAGGGTTTGGGAATTCACCTTGTATAACTTTGTTAAACATAGATTTCCTTTCACACATAAAAGTTAAATTTGATAAACCTACATTTAAACCCCTACTTGTAATGGATCATCTGCTTAAATATATTGATCCTAAAAATCTATCAACAATTATATTCTATAGAAGATACAATTTAATTTATGTTCAATAATTTTATAATTTAATAATCGAAATAAAATATTATCATACAAAATTAGTAAAAGAAATTGGACTAAAATAAATATTCATCAAATGATAATAAATATCAAAAACATAATATTGATGGATAATCATACATCTATCTTATCTTAAGTTAATCTATAATTATCTTACAATAATGGTCATTCATAAATGAATTCTATTATGGATGTCAATGATATTGTATAAGAATTATTTTATCTTATGCCACATAAATATTATCAAATGAAGACTGATTTAAATGAATGTATATTAAGAACAACCATTTTAGTCATAATTGAAAAAACAAACTGATTGATATAATAAATTTATATTAGACATATTAGACATAGAAGAATTTAATGATATGATAAATGTTTTTAACAGAGGAATTATCATTCCAGTGTTTTTATAGACATTTAACTTATGAAAATCAATTTATCATATCGGGTTATGATATATTTACAGTCTCATTCTCATACACTCCTTGAAATTTCTATTTATATTTAAAATATAACATATTCATGTACATTCATCAGAAAAAAAGTTTTCTAAATCATGAATGTTCGATTTGGACAAAGTATGTTTTTCTAAATAATGAAAAAATTAAATGAAGATGGAATATTGTACACCCCACCATCCATGTTAATTCTATATTGGTAAAATAAGGAAACATTCTAAATATTATAATACCCTTTAATTATTTAAATTGATTATTAACTCAACTATTAAGATAAATAAGTGTTCTTAGTTCATATTAAAAATATAAGATATTACATGGGTAGTTTTTGATGCATGAAAAAATAAATACGGAGTTTGATATACATTCAAATACATAGAATACAGAATATACACATAATATATATAGAATACTTAGAATACTTATTGTATTTCTATCATATTGGATGATAAATTCTGGACTAACTCTTTTTTTTATGGCTACAAAAGTATCATTTTCCATTATAAATCCATTATAGTTATTCATTACAGATATTCATTATATTTTTTAGATGCTTCATTATAATCTATCAATTGATGTTTTCAATTATATAATGAACTTATATTAAACATGATTTTCATATTTGAGTGTGTTAAAACCATGGATATGTCTTGTAAAGAGAGAGTGTAATTAAATTCTCTTGGAACATTGTGACAAGTATTTTCTACATTCACTCAGCCAGGAAGGACCATGGGGATTTGATGGTATATTGAAAATCACCAAACACATGGAGTACATTGTCAGTGGAGTCCTCTTGTAGATATTTATGCCCCAGCCCACTCTAAATTCGATCTATTCTTTCATTATCATTATTTTTTAATTTCATTTCTTATTTGTGATAGGAGAATATCTAAATAGTTTAGTCATAAAGAGGTGTTATTTTATGAAAAGGGAATTTCAAGATCTCAAATCACATCCCTCAACCCACATGAGTCATTATTCATAATTTATTTGAATAACATATTCTACATAATAATATTGTGTATCATAGTTTTATTTTATATTTGTATAAGTAAAGATGTATGATTATCCATTTATCCATGAATGTGTGGCCAAATGTTATTCAATGTATTTTTTAATAGGACAGATTCATGTTTATTTAAACTATATTTTTAAAATATAGATTCTGGTTCAAAGGATCAAATGTAAAATTTAAATAAAAGATATATTGATAGATTATAAAAATATTTATTAGATGCACATTATCAATAGAAATGAATTAATATGAATTTTTAGAGTGACTGGAAACCAGAGGAAATATAGTGTTTTAAATATCGACGATATAGTTAAATTCTTTTTATATATTAACCACTATTGGTTTTATAGTTTATATTTTATTTATTTTGTTATGTTGTGTAGTATTGTATATAATCATTGGTTTCTGAAAAAAAAATTATTTAATTATTTCACTACTTACCAAAACTTTTATTTATTCTAATTTACATTTATTCCCTATTTCATTGATAATTGATTCACTCATGTATGGAAACCAATTAATCATGAGTGAATAAGTGGAATAAGGGAGGGTGTAATTAAAAAATCAAATTCATAGAACATGGTTTTAATTATTATCTTTCTTGTCATATTTCAATATTTATTATTATTAATTTTAGATTAATGAATAAAATATCTACTAGATTTATAGGTATTGTGAAGAAAAAATGGGGATAAAACCCAATGTGATAGAGGGAAGTGGGGAGTGGGATCCGACTTTAATATCTATTTTTCTTATATATTGATTTAATGAATCTAGGATGGTTATATATTACCCTGACTACAGGGATAAGCTAGCTGCACTTTTTAAAGGTTATGATGAGATGAAAAATAGATACCCACACGATGTCTCACAAGAATTGATTTGGAATGGTCCCAACACTAGATTTGAGTTGTCTTAAAAAATAATAACAGATGCTGGATTAATTTTTTCCTTTTTATGTCATCATTGGTCATAATATATTAATTAAATTCACTTATTGACCTAGTTTATTATAGTTTATATTAATTTAATATTTAGTGACTCGTTATCTACTAGTTTATATTTATCTTTTTCCTTATGGGTTCAACTATAGGACTTTTATGTTCTATAATAAATATAAGTAGTTTATATATTTTTTGGTTTTTTGTTTTTAAATTCAAAATTGATCCAAGAACATAAATAGTATCTATACCTATTGGCCCAATAATGTTTTTTCTCTATATTCAGAGACATAAGAAAAAAAATATTATATAGTTAGGATATGACATTTACCTTCATTAATTCTATTTTTTTTAGTCGTTTTCTTTAATTTTTTAGATAATTTATTGTTTTTTGTTCTATATGTTGGTCAAAGTGAAGAATAAAGACCATATAAACATGTAAATTATACTTTTAAATATTTCCAACCTGATTAATTCACATAAAAGAGTATTTAGAGACAAGGATTTGAAATAAAACTTCAAATATTTATTCCCCAACCACCCCCATTTCAAAAAAATTTGTTCCTCTAAATAATGGTAACATAGTTCAAATAAGGGATAAAAATTTTGGGGAACATGGATAATGAAGAAAAGGATTGAGAAGAATATTCTAAGGAGGAAACCATCAACAATGATGTACTTGACGAGAGATTAATGGGTGATGCTAAATATGTAACTAAATACATGGTATATTCTGAGGGTGGACATGAATATGAATTTTCTAGGGATATAAATGATGAACTTGCTAAGGATAATGATATATAATAATAGATCTATATTTAATAATAACAAAGTGATGGTTAAATTGATGATAGTCACTAAAAGTTTGTTATAGATGATCAATTTTATCGAGGAGCAGTCCAACACTGAATATGACATTAGACATGAAAAAGAGATATAGTAAATGATAATGAAGAAGATGATGTGTTTACTGAAATTGGGATGTACATTAAATAATGTGAACATGAGTAGCTCGAAGTAGACGAAAACAAGGTGTTTTATCAAGTATAGATATACCATAATCTATTACTCTAATAATTAGTGTTGTCCAAATTATGTTCTAATTTTCAAATAAATATGAAGAAATTTTCATATTGGAGATGAAGAATAGATACATTATATGCACAATAATTTCATTCATGTTTATGACTAATATTATTAACACCTTACAATATTCCAATTACGTGATCAAAGAGGTATGGTAAATCTAAATGAACATAGAAAATGTTCTCTATGGGATGAAACCTGAGTTTTTATTACATCTTAGGAATTTAGTTAATAGATTTGGAACTATATTTTAGAAATTTTTTGATGTAGTTTTTTACCAAATTATACTTTTTTTATTAAATATATGTGGAACTTATTCATTCATTAGGATTTTTCCCTTATAATTCCATTATGATTAATGGAACGAGATGATATAGGCATGAAAGATGAAATAGTTGTTTTACGTTTAATTATTTATTTTACCACACCCACATTTAAAAATTTTATTTTTAATTCTAATAGAAAATTTAATTTCTCATCTTTATAATTTTTTTATAATTTTGGTCTAGGAAACAAAAAATATCGTAGGAATCCAATGATGTCATGTTTTAGATTTCTTTATTGAAAAGGTTTAATGAATATATGGTGGAGAAATTATTAATGATAAGAATGACATATAGATTTAATTAGCTATTATTTTTCGAGTCTATATAATATATGTAAATTAAATTACACTACATTTTCATGTTTTAAATTTCTTACATTCATACTGATATGGTTTTTGTTAAGGATTATACAATGGTTGAATCTAATTTACTATATTTAATCTTTTTTGATAAGGTTGTAGGAAACATTTTACGATTATTATCAATAATCATTTATTGTGAATTACTTGGGACATGATATCCTGCAATAAATTGCATTTGAATCTTATCAAATCTAAGATTTAAACATCTATTTTAAAATTAATGATGATTTTTTATTTGGATCCTTATACTTGAGGCAAACCTTTACAATTTTATGTTTTTTCTTGGACTCTATAATAAATTGATGACCTTTAATGGAAATCTGAAAGAATGATATTTTACATTCTTATTATAGTATAAAAATATTATTTATGCATATTAAAGTATTAATCATTAAGTTATTTAATTTTTGTTACATTTTTTGTGAAAGGATATAGAATTTGATGAAAAATAAAAAAAATGAATATAGTGATCCACAAACACTTCAATCCATATGGAATCCCTATTTCAGGCGACACCATAATTATTAACCACAATTGATGTTTCTATTTTCTTAAATATCCAACAATGATTTCAGAAATTAATAACCATACATAAAGTGGGATAAATCAGTTATAAGTCTTATTTACACATCATTTACGTCATTTTCATGATGTTAATCTTTAATAATTACATAATAAAAAAATACTTATGGACCCTCATGTTACATGTCATGTAACATTTACATATTGTGAAAAACTCAACACATATACAATAATAAATTTTTCCCTGGGGATTTTCTGATTCCTCCAAAACATTATAACCTATAGAAACACATAGAAAACCAATATAAAGAACCATAGGCTATTAATATATATAAATAGAGATAATGGGAGTTGAAAAGAGGATCACTAAGAAGTTCAATCCCTAACAGAAAATCTAATAATGATTTACTTTCATGTTTTCATTTCATTTCCCTTTCATTATCAAATGTTTACAATTTATTACCTCTCCAAAATAAACTCAAAAAACCCATCCATTGTGGGGTAGTTCTTGTGAATGGTCAGGAAATGATGATGATGGACCTTAGAGCATTATTTTTGGTTTGTACCTAAATTAATCAAATCATTTATTCTATATTATTTCTAATAATGATTGTTAATTCACCTTTTTTGGATGGAATACACTACACTAGGTTTGTATAGTTTAATTTAGATATTCCTTCGTCAATGATCCAAATATCAATTAACTAATTTTTTTATTTTTTATATTGACAACATATTATGGTTGGGTGGTGTGTGTTAAGAGATCTCCAACACCTATGAGTAATTGTGAACGAGACTTTTTTTAATAATGCAATAACAATTCCAAATTAGGGATTTCGATAAATAGACAATAAGACCCCTGATAACTCCATATACATATAAACAAGGGTATACTAATTGATAAATTAATTTTGGATACCATGGTGATCACCATCTCCTGATGGAGTGAGATTAATAAAATTAAGACTCTACCTCTTACTAGTTTAGTATAGAGAAATACGGAATAATGATCAAACAATGATAAAATTTCTATAGTTCAAACCAAGACAACTATAATCATCACCTTAATCACCTGTTCATAATCAGTATTTTTGTCTTTTTTTGGAAATCCTTTGTTTCATATGTCAACTCTAATTAATTTTTTAAAAAATAAAAAACCAAAAGTGACAAACTGTATTGAATACACTCCTCATCGAGAGGCCAACAAGGGTTAAACACTAAAATTTTCATAAGAAAATAATTTTTTATTCACAACCCAAATAGGAATGCTTTAAGGATATACCCTAAAAACCTTTATTTTCTTTTTACCCCTAATCATTATGTTTTACATCATATTTAATAATTCATGTGTGAGGGAGAGTTTGCCCTTGGTGGAAGGTATTTTTCAATTTTATGAGAATATGTGAGTATGTTTTATGGGTGAAGGGATATATTCATGATTACACTTCATTATAATTCACTTTTTATCCATAATAGAAACAAATAAAAAAAGTAGACAATTAGGGTATAATTGGTTGTTTCTTTGGTTGGTCAAAGATCACCTAATCTCAACTTATGATATTTTTAGTACTATTACACATAATATCATTAGGAGGTAAATTTTTTGTTCTAATAAGAGATTTATATTTTATACTAGTGAATGTTTAGAGTAAAATACATAAATAGTATAAAAAATAGGGTATTATTTCATTATGTTTTCAGATATTTTGTGACCCTAAATTTATATTTTGGGAAGTGGGGGTGATATAATATGATGAGTATTATCATTGTTCTTTAATAATTTTATATAACCCAATATGGTAAATATATAAACCTTATCATTGATAATAATTTCATCAGATGAATTACCAACCATCATAAATACTCAATGTCATTTGAACATAATTTTATGACCATATGATTATCTATGATATTTTTCATTACATAGTAGAAATTTTAGATCCCTTTTAATACTATAGATAATATAATTTATTCAAGCTATGATCCAAATTCCATATAATTTGGTACCATGAGTGATGATAGAATAAAATATGATGTTATTTAAACCATAAATTCTCATGATTGTTAACAATAAATTAATATGTTTGAATGGAAACCATGAGAATCTTCATCAATTAAAAAATGTTAAACTAGAATTCAAGATAATATTTTTCTTTGAAAAGTGAGTAGTTCAAGAGGTATTTTATCATGAAGAATGATATTTTATTCTCCCAATTGATAATAATAATTACTTTTACATAGAAATTTGAATATTGGAAGTATGGGAATTATTTTCGATGTTATTTTAGATTTATTCTTGAGTAAATCATAGTCTTTGTGTCGATGTATTTGATGAGTGTATTTCATGCACATTTTTTTAAAATTTTATTTTAAAACTTTATTATGTATTTCATTGTTTTCCACAAATTTAAATTTATTTATATTATATTTGGTAATCATAAATTTAAATGGAATATTAGAGAATAAAAATAAAATAGTATATAATTACATGAATTTTGAATAAAATTTATAAATGATTTTTTTTTTGTCGGAAATGAATGTGGAAGGACATGGGAAAAATTAGAGAAGATTTACTAAAAATATAGAAACCCATTATTTGGAGATCATTCTGGTTGGGACACTACCCAATCAGAACCATAGTTAGTGGAATGTAGGGATGCATTGTGAGAGATCCTAAAATGATTTGGCACCAGATAATTGTATGTGGGAATAGTAGAGTACTGTATATGGGGAGATGTTGGGTAGGATATATTTTCTTGTGGATTATATATGTTTGTTTTTTAAATGGAATACATGTCCTATATTATATGTAATCACTCATCCTATGGTATTTTTGATGTGGTGCATTAATTCACAAGGATTTGTTCATCATCAACTCATGTCACACCATTTATCAGTGATATTGGGTTATCATACTCAAATATTTTTCACCAAAACACACAAATATATGCCATGGATTGACTATTTTCATCATGGGTTATCAATATACACACTATTGTTTTAATGATATAAACAGTGTAATCATAGTGTTGCACCACATGCCACCCTCAACAAAATGATGCATAAAAGGATTTTGCATCATTTTCATCTATGTTGTACCATGAATCCAATGATGGTTCCATATATATAAATACTGGATACTTATGTAAATTTAAAATTAATCAACTTAATATCCACTTTTATGTCATGTTAATTCATGTAATGTTACTCAATTGTCTATGTAAAAGTTAAGGAGGGTGAAGGTGATGTTGGATTGCATAGAGGTATGACGTCTGGAATGTAAATGTATGAAGGAAGATCTGAAAAATGGTTTTTTTATAGATTAAGAAGTATCATACAGATTATTATAAGTAACATTATTGTAAATTAAATTATAAAAAATTGTATTAACCTTACCCCATCTACAATGAGAATACTTGAATGATGTGGAGGATGCCACAGTGTGAGTACATTGTCTTGTAGAGTTTCTAGATTGTCTAGTGGTAAGAAGTGTACATCACAACTTATTAGATATTATCTATTCCATAATATAATGACAGATTTATGTGAATATATGAGGATTATAATGAATTTTTATGATGACAGAATTTTATGAAGGCTTACAATACCATAGCAGGGAGTTTTCAGGATAATAAATTTGAGTCATAATGACGTTTCTATTTTATAATATTTATATTTTCATTGATAAAATAATGAAATAATAATTTTTTCCCACCATATATATCTTAATTCTTTCAATAAATGTTTTAATATAATTAATGGAAGTTTATTTACACTATATTTGAAAGAGATGTAGGTTGATTCAAGGTAGAAAATGATATGTGGAGATACAGGATTGATGGAGAAATAAGATGGATATATCTTGATTTTAATTTATCTATTTAAAATAATTATTGTTCAATACGGTGGGGGACTAGGGGTATGATAAAGGATTACTTTTTTAAATTTGTGTGCAATGAAGAGGATTTCATCAACCACTACTGGGTACATAGTTTTTAAAATTTTTTTCTACTATGTTACTTTTGAGATCTGTATTGTTTATCAAAAATAGTTAAAGTATGTTTTTAATTGTTTATAAATTATTTAATTTTATATTATTTTGTTGTATTCACTCTTATTTTATATGTACTTTCCCCATGTATAATACCCAAATAAATCATTTGTTAATTAGTGATTTCAAAAATGGAGGAATTGATGAAAATGAGTCATGCAACATTTTATTTAATTATTTTTTCTTATTAGGATTTTTAATTAATTACTATCTCATTAAGATTAATCAATACCTTATTCTATAATTCTCTAATGAGAGAGATGATAATTATGAGATGAAACCCATTGTGATATAGGGAAGTGGGGAGAGAGTTCCAACATTACATTTTATTTCTCATAGTGACCGATTATAATAAATCTAGGTCAATTATATATTACATCAACCAAATTTATCAACGTACCTATTGAGTTTTAGTTTATGAAAAGTGGTACAACTAGATAATTCCTAATATTATTATGTATATTGATCTAAAGAGATCTTGTGAGTTTATTGTACTTTTCATAAAAAATCTAAATCCACTCATGGATTTAGATTCCCTCACTTTGTTCATCACTTATTTTAGATCATCAATTAAATTAACCAATTGATCCATTTTTTTATATTTTATATTATTATATATTAACAAACTAATTTTTTTGTATAATTTTAATCATCCTCATGGAGTTAACCCTTAGGAAAAGAGTATCATATTCTACTTTTCTTTTGTTTAATTATTTGGTTATCTTAATTTCTTAAATAATAACTAATTCAAAAAATAATGATTAATTTTTCCCAGTAGGATCAGTAAATGATGCAACATAAAAAAATATATCTAATTTAAATTGAATATATATATATTTAATTAAAATGTTTTGATTTGAAGTCACCTTAATGTGGGAAAGGTGAAATTAATCACTTGAATAATCACATTTAATATTTTTTGAAATGAAAAATAGGATTCAAGAAGTAATCCAGAAATGATTAGAAGATGGATAATACAAATGAAAATATTAAAGGTAATAATAGTGAATATAACATTGTTTTAGAAGTGCTTTTTTATGTGTGCATAGTAAAGGGACACAATGTGGTATATTTCAAAAAACTAAATCACCTATGTAATGATAAGAAATATATAAAGAATAAGAAGTAATTATTCGAGGTTGGATAGTGATATAAAAAATAAAAAATATCAAGTGATTATTTTGGAAGAGAAAAATAATATGCTAGATTTTCGTAAAAAGAATTTAAAATAGTTTATATTAGTAGTGATTACTTTCTTTATCAGAGTTTAATTTAGATTGTGGAGGATATAGTTTTGATGTAATGTCTAATGAAAATGAAAGGATACAGAATTACTTGTTAACTGTAACTAAATTATAAAAAATATAAATATAAAATAATAATTTTGTTAAAAAAACTATTAAAGATACATAATAAAATGAGAATATTAGAAATATTTCTTCTTGAACTAATGAAAATGTTTCTGATAATATTGAGATTACTCAAATAGATAATGAGATGTTAAATCGTATAATATTATCTTCAATGAAAATTTTTCTTCTTTTGAACAAGGTAAAGTGAAATATATTAAAATTACTTTTATGAATAAATCATATAAGAATAATTCTAGTTTTAGTTATGATAATTTTTGTCCTATATTTTATTAAACACACTATACTAAAATTTTGAGATGAAGTTTTTATAATGATACATGTTTCATATGTTTAATTAATGTTTATTGTGAAAATAAATGTTATTTAATATTTGAAATAACTTTAAGAAACATTGTATTATTTCTTTATAAAAAATTTTCTTTTATTTTACCAAAAAAAATTTATAAAACCTTTTTGGGTGCTAAAGAATTCATTTAACAATATTATTGGACTCAACAAAGCATGGAAACCAATACTCATTACTAAATGATGTTTTTTGGAATAATTATTTACAAATATTAAGGATATTTAGTATATTTCCACATATTTATCTAGATATGTTTCTCATGACCAATTTAAATTTTAATCTAATAATAAATGTAATGATTTCTTTGTGACTTTTTCAGACAACTCAAAATACAATGTTTGAGGTTTTGAGATAGTATATATTTTCTAAAATATTAAAATTTCTAGTGTAATATAAGTTGAGGATTTAAAATATAATTTTAATATTATAATTTTAATATTATAAAATTAATGTTATATTTGAGGATTAATGGTTTTTAGTTTCCACTAGTGATTCGATTATGAAAATAAGAAATATGTCTTATATTATATTTATTTTTAAAATTTAACTAATTAAAATTTTATATATATTAATTTAATAAAAAATATTATTCATTATGTTATAGGAGGTATTGACTTGAAATTTTTTAGGTAGTGCACAAAAATTTATAGAATAGACAACTTCTATGACATCTCAAGCATAAAGTAAATATTTTTTTTAATGATTCAAATTTATGAGGGAAAAAATTAATCAAAGCTTCATATATATTACCGAATTCAAAAAATTAAGGACCCTTTACCCTTTTAATATTTCATTTTTTGTCTTATTAAATCCTATATATTAGATGGAATGAAATATTTTTTGTTATATTTAATGATTTTAGTACTTTACATAAACATATTTTATGTCTCATAATAATGAAACATTATCTAATCTATATATTTGGGTAAGTTAGTTCAAAATAAAAATAATTCATTAAATATATCCAATATAATTGTAGATGTACTGAGTTTTTAATCTATAGTTTTGTAAAATTTGAAATGAAAATGATTATATTAATTATTATTTTACCCCCCAAATACCATAATAAAATGGTGTTGAGGAAAGGAAAAATATGCATACTTTTGATAAAAATAGAACTATGGTAAATGAATTTAATCTACTTAAATAATTTTTTCCTGAAAATATACATATGAAACATGACATATGTTAATCAGAGTTCTTATTTGAACTTTATTATAGATATATCCATATGAGTTATATAAATGAATGTAACCTAAGGAATTATATTTTAATATTTCTGGTTGAAACTTTTTTATTTTGAATACTAAATGTATTACAGAAAATTTAGATTCTAAAATTGATTATGAAATTATTATAATATAATATAATAGTTATAAAACCTAAAGAGTATGTAATGAAATAACTATATTTTTATAAGAATCCATGCATGATAAATATTATAAAATAACATAAAGAAGAATTTATATTAATATAAAATTATAGAACAATATAGAGAGTTTAATTTGTTTGAAAATGAACTTAATACTTTTGTATCAATTGAGGGAGAGAAATATTTTTCTTAATCTGAAAAAAATAATTGTAAAAATCATAATGAAATCTAATCAAAAAATTTAATTGGTGTTGTAGATCAATAAAAAAATCAAGAAATTTAGTTTTGAAATTGTTTTTTTTATTATTTTATTTTGATGTTCTACCTAATAATGATAATGAAGCTCTAAATTATTATAGTTAGATTATTATTATAGAAGATTAAAATAATCAATTTACTTGGAATAATGATCAACCATAACTTCAAACACTAAAAAATAAATAGTTTTTGGGATCATAATGTATATTTAAGAATTTAAGGCATGAATGTATATATATTCTAATGAATAAATCCAGAGTGATTGATCAGTAATTTCTTCATGATGAATGTATAGATTTCGTTAAATATTTCTCTTTTGTTTCTAGGATTGAAGATATTATAATTTTTTCCTTTTTTCTTTTTTTTATTGGGATTTAAATAACATCTAACCGATTTGAAATGTTCTTTTTATAATAGTATAATTTCAAAATATGTTCATGTAAATATGCCACCTATTTTGGGATATGAAAATTTTCATAACATTTTATCTAAATTTTAAAAAAACATTATATTGTTTTAATATATATCATAGAGATTAATATGATATAATATCATTGTTTTTTAATGATTATTTAAATAAATATAATTTAAAACTTATTTTATTTATTATGAAAATTTCGAATGTTATTTTAATTTTTCCAATGTATGTTGATGATATTGTTTTCCATTTCTCTAATTCGTTTCTTTTTATTGTATATTTTAAATTTATGACTTAAGAATTTGATATGAGTGTAATGGGGTAATTTAAATTATTCTTGGGACTTATATATTTTTAAATAATTGATGAAATTTTTTGATATCAAAGTTTGTATTTAAATTAGTTAGTTAAAATTTTATTTCATCACTCTGAAAAAATATTTTGAACACCATAAAAGATTAACTTTGAATTTGATAAATATGAATCTAGAAAACCAATACACATTATACTAATTATAGTATTGATATAAAATAAAAATTATTTGATAGTCTGTATACTTAATATTTTGTTTAGTGCATTTATGTGTACTAGATTTTATACTAATCCTAATGAAGGTAATATAAAAAATTTTAAAATAACAATTCAACATAATAGTGGAATTGTAAATTCTAGTTTATCTAATTCTAGTTGGAATTTTTTAAATTTAATTTCTTATTATTATTTTCACTTCATAGGTTGTATGATTAATAGGAGTACTCTTGGTATGTATCATTTAGTTAGTTTATTTTTGTTTTTATAGACATCAAAAAATATATTATTCGTTGTTTATCCATAAATAAGGTTGAGTATAGAGTTATTACTAATTATTGTAATGAATAATTTTATATTAAAACAACCATAAATAATTTTTGTGTTTATCTTGATAAAATTTCTAATTATAATGATAATACTTAATATATTTAAATTTAAAAAAATCACTAAAATATTCTTGGACTAAACATATTGATGTATGATTTCATTTCAATAATGGTCATATTATCTATGGGGATGTTGTTTTAGAGTTTATTTCAACAGATAATCTATTATATGGTATTCATACTAAAATTTTTTTTAATGGCCCAGACCTCTCCGGCCCTTTCCTTTGTAAAAAAGAAGGTCAAGAAGTGTCTTGGAGGGTAAAATGGACTTTTCCACACTTTCCAGAATTTTGAAACTACACGCCATGTAGTTTGAGTACACGCCGTGTACTCCCTCCTCGGGTATTCCCTGTGTGCAGACCTTGTCTGTGCTGTGTGGAATAATGGGTGCATGATGTGTGTCTAGTTCTACACGCTGTGTAGTCCTTCCCCGCGTATGCATTGACAGTCAACGACAGTGTACCATGTTGGAGCCATGTCCTTGCCGTGTGCAATAAATGAGTACACGCCGTGTGTCCTGTTCTACACGCTGTGTAGTCCTTCCCCACGTATGCATTACCAGTCAACGGCCGTGTACCATGTTGGAGCTGTGTCCTTGTTGTGTGCAATAAATGAGGACACTCCGTGTGTCTAAACTACACTCCGTGTAGTCCTTCCCCGCGTATGTGTTATCCTCAAACCGTGTGTTGACCAGTCAACGGCCGCAGAGCCGTGTTGGAAGCCGCGTGGAGACTGTGTGAAAGAACCCAGTACAAGCTATGTACCACAAATTACACGCCATGTACTTTTTCTTTTCATGCCTATAAAAGGAGGGGTCCCCTCCTCATTTCAACTCACACCTCTCCTCCCCTCTCCTCTGAGCAGAGCTCTCCCAAGAGACTCGAAGGATCTTTCTTCCATAACTTCTTCGTTCGAGCTCTGATTTACGATCTGTCAGCAGCCACAGGATCGTAACGACGAATCGGATCATCCGAGCTTGGATCCGTTGACTTTCCTTTGGCCTTTTCTTTCCAACATCTACCTGAGGAGGTTTTTCCTAGACCCGACAGAAGTGACAGATGACGATGGACGTCTTCTATGTTTGATCTATGGGAGCGTTGCGGTCAAGAACGTGTTGAGGTAGGGATCTTACCTTTGTCTCTCTAATTTGTGCATCATGCGGGGTGGGTGTTCTCTTGTTTACGTGAAACACTTTTTAACTAGTTTAATGAAGATAATAACTAGCTTATATAACGGGGATGGGAAGTTGGGATTGTTGTTACTTTATATCGTGTGATATTGTGTTTTGAATTGAATAAGCTTCTGCATACGGAAAATAACAGCTATTGGGGTCCTTTTCTTATGCAATTAAATATTTCCCTCTCCTTCTGTATTTTCTTATGGGTGGAAAACCTTGTGGAATGTTGAATTTTGGTAAATCACATAAAGTTGGCTATTTAAAATCTGGAACCCTTGTGTGATCACCCCGGTTAAACAAAATGAAATAATGAACATGTGGGTGTTGGATTGGTTACGTGGCATCTGTTGGGGGTGTTTTTGTGGGTTGTTGTGGATCGGGTGAGCAGCGGGGATGCGGTTAACTTGGTTGTGGGTTTGTGTGAATATCGTGTTGGTAATGGGAAGAGGGGATACAATATATGGTATTAAAGGGATGATGATGTGTGGTTTCGGTGTGGTTGTGGTTATGGCGGTTGGCGGCGGGGCTGTAGGGTTGGGTTTTAATGTGAACGAACTATGGGTTATGGATAATTAATAAAATGTGGAAGAGTTAATTAATGGTGGGGAATGGTAATGGAACAGGAATAATAATCCATGGGGTTGGTTGGTTGATAAGAAGGGCTTGGTTGTGTTGCTTGTGTTTTTCTAACTTGATTTGTGGATGGCAGAGATATTCTTTATGACCGTTTGGTGTGGTTGGTTGTGGATATTTTCCCAGTAATTAAGGAACTAAATAAAATATTTCTACTGAAATGTGAAAACCTAAATGGGGTTGGGTTTGTTTGTTTTATGCATGCTTCGTAGTAGCAGTGCCAAGGCACGTGCTCAGTTTCTATTTTAAGAATCCATAGGTTGGGCTGTGAGGTTGGTGTATATATATATATATATTTCTGTATCTTTTTTGTTTTTATCGCACCCCACCCATGTTGAGCACTTAGTGCCGAACACACCCATTTTATGGGAGTGGGTGTTTTTCCCTTAGTTACTAGCTCTTTCCTGCTCCTTCTCCCCTAGGCTGTGATGGCTTGAGGCGACCTTACACCTAAGACTCTTTGGGTAGGTTTCGATTGGGGTGGTTTTGTCCCAAGACTCTTTGGGAAGGTTCTGCTATTTCCCATGAATCATCAGGATGAGATCCAGGTGTGTTCGGGCGGGATACGTGGTTGTGAGGCCCATGTGTGTGCGGGCGGGATACGTAGTTGTGAGGCCCAAGTGTGTGCGGGCGGGGTATGTGGTTGTGAGGCCCAGGTGGCTACGGGCGGGATATGTGGTTGTGAGGCCCATGTGTGTGTGGGCGGGGTACGTGGTTTTGAGGCCTAGTTGTGTGCGGGCGGGATATGGGGTTGTGAGGCCCAGGTGTGTGCGAGCGGGGAGAGTGTGGCAGCGTCAGGACGTTCTTCATTAGGAATAATAGCTAACTAAAGGGAAATGGTGCGGGGTACCCAATACTCTTGTTCTTATACTACTACTACCTGTTGTGATTGTGTTTCGGTGAGTGTCGCTGGTGAGGTTGGGTGGATAGAATTCCTTGCTAGGTTCTTCTGTTGTTCTCACAGGACATTAGGATTTCTCCCCACTTGTGCATGAGGGCTTGAGGTTTCCCTACTGAGTATACTTGTATGCTCACCCTACATTTACTTTCAGGTTTCCAGGAGGACTACCAGGGCCGTGTGGGACCCTAATATTCAGACCGTTGGAGTTGTTGCTGTTGTTGTACCTTTGTTTTCTTTTGGTATTGTACTTTGAGCTTTCTTGTACTTGTACCTTGTTATAAATTTTTTTTAAACATGCATGTGGGATTGGTTTGGGTTTATTTCTATACACTTTCTCTTTTCCTTTTTTGTGGTTTACTTGTCCTATTTCCCGATCCTAAATAATAAAAAGGGTAATGCCTCCCATATTTGTGAAAATTCACACCCTTGGTGCTATTCTCCACCCCGGGGCCTACTGGAGGCAGGACTCAGGGGTTATTATCTCCCTTTCACCATTGCCAGCTCATAAGGGGCATCATTGGTTGGAGGGGGTCGTGACAGAATGGTACCAGAGGCAGGTTGAGAGATAGGATGATGTCTGGAGTTAGACACCGTGAGGAATGCATGGGATGGTAGGGCGAAAGTGTTAGTTAATCTTGGTGTGTGACATAGTCCAGGGAAGACCGGCTAGGACACGGGATTATAGGGCCCCCCGTGATCCGATGCAAGGACTCTGAGCCTATCGAACGAAAAAGTGAGACTACATTGATTGCAGGGTAGAGACCCTAGGGAAGGTACATGCATCATCCTGATTTTGTTTTACATGATTTGGGGTGTTCTCGGAAAGAAATTGAAATAAAATGATAAAATAAAACCTTGAGTTTCCTTAATAATTGGGCTTAGGCAATCCTTGTTTATCGTACAGCTATGGCACCTAGACGTCATCTCCAGGTGGCTCAGGTGGCTGAGGACCATCGTATTCAGGCGGTCGATCAGTTGAGGATTGACCGAGAGGAGGAAGATATCCAGTGGTAGAAGACACTCTGTTCTTTCCAGCGGAATACCCTCAAGAAGTACGAGGGTAGTACCTAGGATACGGAGATGAAGGGGTGGATTGAGGAGCTAGGGATCCCTTTTACCTTGATCTCTACTCCGAGGGAGTACTGGGTTCCCTTAGAATTCAGTCAGCTGAGAGGTGTGGCGCGACAGTGGTGGACGCTCTACCTCGGAGAGAGGATAGAGGCAGAGGTTCCATGGGCTGACTTTAAGAAGGAATTCCGAGAGGAATTCCTGTCTTCCATAATCAAGGAGGAGAAGCAGCAGGAGTTACTCTTGCTTCAGTAGGGGAGTATGTTGGTACGAGAGATGGGGATCAAGTTTAATGATCTCCTATGTTTTTCTCCAGATCTCTTTCCGGATGAGGAGTCTCGGGCGAGACGTTTGGAGGAGGCGCTTCGTCCTTCACTCCAGTATGTCATCACCCCCATCACCCTTCCGACATACTTGGCGGTACTGAAGAAGGCAAAGGTTGTAGAGAGGATGCACTCGCTGGGAGGTGCACCCCGAGAGGGGTTCCAAGAAGGCTCGTCTAAGGGGAAGGCAGTCAGCAGCAGGGCTCCTACGACGGGACCTTCCAGGTTCAGGCCAGTGGGGAGCAGGCCCTAAAAGTTCCAGTTCAGATCTTCGAGTCCTCGTCCCTTTTTCATGAGCCTTTGACCGAGGTTTTTTTCTTGTGGATGTTTCAAACATGTTTAGGTTCGGTGCCTGACCTAAGCTCAGTACGGTGGAGGTGGGCAGGTTCAGCGCCCAACTCAGCAGCACCAGTTGCCGGCGAGGCCCTTCCAACAGCAACATGACCATGCCCCTCCAAGGGCAGACTTTGCAGGATGAGGCCGACCTCAGGGTGCTCCTCAGGGACCTCGACCAGGGCGTGGTCGGGGAGGTGGACGACATCAGAGAGGCAGAGGATCCTGGCATGGACAGATGCACGCGGCAGGGTTGGCAGCTCCAGCGGGACCAGAGGTGGTACGAGGTACGATTTGTTTGTTCATCACTCTTATTTATTCTTTGTTTGATTCGGGAGCCTCACACTCCTCTGTTGAACCTAGTCTAGCCCATGCTTTGGGATTAGATGTAGAGAGACTTTCTGTACAACTGGTACTGAGTACACCAGAAGGAGGCCAGACCAGCGTATCTTGTGTTTGCTGGAAATGCCGGCTAATGTTGGGACCACATCGATCGAGTGGGGACCTTCTTCTGTTACATATGCAGCCATACTATGTCATCCTAGGCATCGACTGGTTGTTTTCTGTTAGTTCCGTTATCTACTGCTTCCGGAGAAGAGTGGTGTTCTCCGATGTGGATGGAAAACACAATGATTTTGTTGGTGAGAGGAGTTTTCCGGAGGGAAGCTGGTGTGTGGAGCCTCTCCTTTCCTTTATGGGCGGGTTATCAGTGGTTCTAGCTGATACAGAGATAATGGATGTCCCAGAGATTTTTGGGGAGTTCCTTGAAGTTTTTCCAGAGGAGGTTGTAACTTTACCCCCCCCCCCCCCCCCCGACATGATGTTGAGTTTGGGATAGACTTAAATCCTGGTGCCCATCCGATTTCGATGGCCCCTTATCGGATGGAACCTTCGGAGTTGCGGGAGTTGCGGATTCAGATTGACGATCTGATGGAGAAGGGTTTTGTTCGACCCAGCGTATTGCCATGGGGTCCTCCAGTTTTGTTCGTGAATAAGGAAGATGGTGGTCTCAGGCTGTGCATAGACTACCGAAGGTTGAACAAGATAACGATGAAGAACCGCTACCTCCTTCCAAGGATAGATGAAATCTTCGACCAGTTGAGGAGAGCAGGTTGGTTTTCTAAGATTGATCTACGATCGGGATATCATCAGCTGAAGGTGAAGGACAGTGACAACTCGAAGACATCTTTCAGGTGTAGGTATGGGCACATCGAGTTTTTATTAATGTCATTTTGAGTTACGAATGCACCGGTTGTGTTCATGGGACTCATGAACATTTTCCTCCGAGACTTTCTGGACCGGTTCGTCATTGTGTTTATCGATGAAATCCTGATCTACTCAATATTAGAGGAGGAGCACGTTGAGCATCTCAGGGAAGTCTTGGAAATTCTTCGACACCCCCAGCTTTACGGGAAATTTTCAAAGTGTATGTTCTTGACATAAGAAGTACACTTACTTGGGAATATGGTGTCTCAGCATGGAGTGTCAGTGGACCCGTCGAAGGTGGAGGCAGTTGTTTCATGGGCAGCACCCAAGAGCGTGGAAGAAGTTCGTAGTTTCCTGTGGATAGCAGGTTACTATCGGAGGTTCGTTTTGGACTTCTCTCGAGTTTCTTCTCTATTGACAGCTTTGATGGGGAAGAACTAGGTCTTCCTATAGAGCGAGCAGTGCCATAAAGCTTTTGACTACCTGAAGGAGAAGTTGGTCAGTGCTCCTGTGCTCAGGTTTCCAGAAGAGGGGTTATTGTATGAACTGTTTTTTGATTATTCTAGCTATGGTCTCGGGTGAGTGCTGATGCAGAAGAAGGGAGTGATTTGTTATGGGTCTAGCCAGTTGTGCCCTCACGAGCGTAACTTTGCCACCCATGACCTGGAGCTTGTAGTAGTAGTTTTTTCACTGTAGTTATGGTGACATTACCTCTTTGGGGAGCGGTTTGTGGTCTTCTCAGATCCCAAGAGCCTGCGTTATATCTTATCCCAACGTGACCTGATCTTGCGGTAGCAGAGAAGGGTCGAGTTTCTCCATGACTATGACTTTGAGATATCTTACACTAAAGGTATGGGAAACGTTGTGGCTGATGCCCTGAGCAGGAAGTCACATCAGGAAGTGGTTCGGGAATCTGCTGATGCTTGGAAGTCAATGGAAGATTTGGCTTCCTTGCACTTGGATGCCAGGGTAGAAGGTGTTAGAGGCTATTTGTTTCAGATGAAAGTGTAACCCTCCTTGTTGCAGTAGGTGGAAGAGTCTCATTGGGGGGACTCAGAGGCGGAAGTGATGCGGGATCGTGTTGATCAGGGAAACTCTCTAGAAGGATGGTCAGAGGACAGCGAACATCAAATGATTTTCGAGGGAAGGTTTTTTGAAACGGAGGCAATACATGAGAGAGTTCTCCGTGACTTCCATAGCTCAGCCTTGGCGGTACATGCAGGAGTTGAAAAAAATGTACCGAGGCCTGAGGGAACAGTTTTGGTGGCCCGTGGTGAAACAGGATGTGGTAGAGTTTTTAGCTAGATGCCTAGTGTGTTACCAAGTGAAGGCTGAACACCGTGTTCCCAGTGGTTTGTTGCATCCTTTAGATGTCCCCGAGTGGAAGTGGGATGACATCTCGATGGGCTTTGTCACAGGACTACCAGAGCTCAGGGTGGTTATGATTCTATATGGGTGGTGGTGGATCGACTGACGATATCGGCTAACTTCCTAGCAATCAAGAAGTTGGGCCCGGTGATTACCTTAGCACAGAGGTATGTAGATGAGGTGGTGAGTTTTCCTGTAGTTCCAAGGACTATCATCTCAGATCGGGATTCACATTTTACCTCACGAGTCTGGGGGGGTTATAGCATGCTTTTGGCACCCAGCAACGCCTTGGAACTTCATTCCAACTCCAGACCGATGGGCAGATGGAGCGGACTATCCAGACGTTGGAGGATATGCTGCGAGCATGCGTTCTTGATTTCAGAGGATCATGGGTAAGACACTTTCCTTTAGTAGAGTTTTCTTACAACAACAGCTTCCACTATTCTATTGGCATGGCACCATTTGAGGAATTGTATGGAATACCATGTCGTTCACCCATTTGCTGGGCAGAGGTTGGGGCGACAGGTGCTCTTGGGCCAGAGGTCGTGCAGAGCACCACAGAGAAAGTACAACTTGTACGTGAGAGGATGAATGTGGCTCAAGACTGATAGAAGTCTTATGCTGATCGTCGGAGGAGGCCCTTGGAGTTCGAGGTGGGGGATCATGTGTTCTTGATGGTTTCCCCTCGACGGGGGTAGTAGAGGTTTTGGAAGGGGAGCAAGCTCTCACCCAGGTTCATCGCACCTTTTGAGGTGTTGAGGCGAGTCGGCGAGGTGGCATATCAGCTGGCCCTGCCACCTTAGTTGGAGAAGGTTCATGATGTCTTCCACGTCTCCCATCTTCATCGGTACTTACACGAAAACACCCATGTTTTTTACTAGGGAGAGTTAGATATGGGAGACGATGTGACCTTCGAGGAACAACCAGTCAGAATCGAAGATCGTAAAGAGAAGGTGCTTCGTGGACGAACCATTCCCTTGGTTCGTGTGTTGTAGAGGCATGGAAGCCTCGAGGAGAGCACTTGGGAGAAGGAGACCCAGATGCAGGCTCAGTACCCAGAGTTGTTTTGACTTGTTTTTTTTTCCTTTTTCTTTTAAGATTGGGTTGATATTGTACTATGTACCCTTGTTATATGGAATGCTTGGCTTGCCAGTTGTGAGACCTTTTGTTTCTTTGTTCCCTCGTAAAGTGTAGCATGTCCAGATGTTTGGGAAAGGGAAAAACCTGACCCTTAATCGAGATGCATTAGTAAAGATGCGATTGAACCCATGCGGGTGAGTCAGTGCTGCTTAAATCGGATAATATCTCGACATTGGTAGAATAATTTCCCAAACCCATGTGTTCAGGTAGTGTGTTGGTTGTGTGGTGTTGGGGTTAGTGTGAGTTGAAAAATCCTAATGTATGAAAGTGGGAAGACCCAATTCTTAATCGAGACGCATTAATGAGGATGTGATAAAACCCGTGCAGGTGAGTTAGTTCCGCCTAAAGCAGATAATATCTCGACATAGGAGAAGGAATTCCTAACACATATGATTAGGGATGTTGGTTGGGTTCCTATTACAACGAGAACCCTAAGAGGTATCTTGTTGGGTTTCTATGGGTTGGATTTGAATTCTCGGGGACGAGAATGTATTAAGTGGTATTTGATGTAATGGACCGGACCTATCCATCCCTTTCCTTTGTCAAAAAGAAGGTCAAGAAGTGTTTTGGAGGGTAAAATGGACTTTTCCACACTTTCTATAAATTTGAAACTACACGTCATGTAGTTTGAGTACACGCCGTGTACCCCCTTCTCGGGTATACCCCGTGTTGCAGACCGTGTCCTTGCTGTGAGAAATAATGGGTGCACACCGTGTGTCCAGTTCTACGCGTCGTGTATTCCTTCCCCGCGTACGCGTTACCAGTCAACGACCATGTACCGTGTTGGAGCCGTGTCCTTACCGTGTGCAATAAATTATTACATGTCATGTGTTGAGTTCTACATGTCGTGTTGTCCGTCCCCGCGTACGCATTACCAGTCAACGGTCATGTACCGTGTTGGAGCCATGTCCTTTCCATGTTCAATAAATGAGTACATGTTGTGTGTCTAAAGTACACGACGTGTAGTCCTTCCCCGCGTATGTGTTACCCTCAAACCGTGTGTTGACCAGTCAACGGCCGCAGAGCCGTGTTGGAAGCCGCGTGGAGACCGTGTGAAAGAACCGAGTACACGCTATGTACCATAAAGTACAGGTCGTGTACATTTGATTTTCACACCTATAAAATGAGGGGTCCCCTCCTCCTTTCAACTCACACCTCCTCTCCCCTCTCCTCTAAGCAGAGCTCTCCCAAGAGATTCGAAGGCTCTTTCTTCAATAACTTCTTCGTCTGAGCTCCGATTTACGATCCGTCAATGGACACGAGATCATAACGACGAGGAGGAGCTTCCGAGCTTGGATCCGTTGACTTTCCTTTGGAATTTTCTTTGTGACCTCGAGCCGAAGTGGTTTTTTCGAGACCCAATAGAAGTGACGGACACCGAAGGACATCTTCTAAGGTTGATCCGGGGGAGCATTGCGATCAAGAACGTGTTGAGGTAGGGATCTTAACTTAGTCTCTCTAATTTTTGCATCATGTGGGGTGGGTTTTCTCTGGTTTACGTGGAACACTTTTGAACCAGTTTTTGAAGATAATCAATGTCTTATATAACGGGGATGGGAAGTTGTGATTTCTATTACTTTATATCCTGTGATATTATGTTGTGAATTGAATAAGCTTCTGCCTACGTAAAATCACAGCTGTTTGGTGCCTTTTCTTATGCAATTAAATATTTCCCTCTTCTTCTGGATTTTCTTATGGGTGGAAACCTTGTGGAATGTGGAATTTTGGTAAATCACGTAAAGTTGGCTGTTTAAAATATGGATCCCTTGTGTGATCACCCCGGTTAAACAAAATGAAATAATGAACATGTGGGTGTTGGATTGGTTACGAGGCATGTGTTGGGGGTGTTTTTTTGGGTTGGTGTGGATCGGGTGAGCAGCGGGGCTACGGTTAACTTGGTTGTGGGTTGGAGGGAATGTTGTGTTGGTAATGGGTAGCGGGGCTGCAATATATGGTATTAAAGGGATGATGATGTGTGTTTTTGGTGCGGTTGTGGTTATGTTGGTTGGTAGCGGGGCTGTAGGGTTGGGTTTTAATGTGAAATAACTATGGTTTGTGGATAATAAATAAAATGTGGAGGAGTTAATGAATGGTGGGGAATGGTAATGGATTAGGAATAATAATCAATGGGGTTGGTTGGTTGATAAGAAGGTATTGGTTGTGTTGCTTGTGTTTTTCTAACTTGAATTGTGGATGGCAGGGATATGCTTTATGAACGTTTGGTGTGGTTAGTTGTGGATAGTTTCCCAGTAGTTAAGGAACTAAATAAACTATTTCTACTGAAATGTGAAAACCTAAAGGGGGTTGGGTTTGTTTTTTGTATGCATGCTTCGTAGTAGTAGTGCCGAGGGACGTGCTCAGTTTCTCTTTTTAGAAGCCATAGGTTGGGCTGTGAGGTTGGTATATATATATATATATATATATATATATATATATCTGTATCTTTTTTGTTTTTATCGCACCCCACCCATGTTGAGCACTTAGGGCCGAACACTACCATTTTATGGGAGAGTGTGTTTTTCCCTTAGTTACTAGCTCATTCCTGCTCCTTCTCCCCTAGGCTATGATGGCTTGAGGAGACCTTACACCTAAGACACTTCGTGTAGGTTTTGATTCGGGTGGTTTTAGCCCCAGACTCTTCGGGCACGTTCTGCTGTTTCCCAAGAATCTTTGGGATGAGGCCTAGGTGTGTGCGGGTGGGATACATGGTTGTGAGGCCCATGTGTGTGCGGGCGGGATACGTGGTTTTGAGGCCCAGGTGTGTGCGGGCGGGGCACATGGTTTTGAGGCCCAGGTGTGTGCGGGTGGGCTACGTGGTTGTGAGACCCAGGTGTGTGCGGACGGGGGTACTTGGTTCTGAGGCCCAGGTGTGTGCGGGCGGGTTACGTGGTTTTGAGGCCCATGTGTGTGCGGGCGGGGAGAGTGTGGCAGCGTCAGGACGTTCATCGTTAGGAAGAGCAGCTAACTAAAGGGAAATGGTGTGGGGTACCCAATAATCATGTTCTTATACTACTACTACATGTTGGGATTGTGTTTTGGTGAGTGTGGCTGGTGAGGTTGGGTGGATAGAATTCCTTACTAGGTTCTTCTGTTGTTCTCACAGGACATTAGGATGTCTCCCCACTTGTGCACGAGATCTATAGGTTTCCCTTCTGAGTATACTTGTATGCTCACCCTACGTTTACGTTTAGGTTTCCAGGAGGACTACCAGGGCCGTGCGGGACCCTACTAGTCAGATCATTGGAGTTGTTGCAGTTGTTGTACCTTAAATTTCTTTTGGTATTGTACTTTGAGCTTTCTTGTACTTATACCTTGTTATAAAAATTGTTTAACCATACATGTTGGATTGGTTTGGGTTTATTTCTATACACTTTCTCTTTTCCTTTTTGGTGGTTGACTTGTCATATTTCCCGATCCTAAATAATAAAAAGGGTAATGCCTCCCATATTTGTGAAAAATCATACCCTTGGTGCTAGTCGCCACCCCGGGGCCTACTGGAGGCGGGACTCGGGGGTCATTATCTCCCTTTCACCATTTCTAGCTCAGGAGGGGCATCTTTGGTGGGAGGGGGTCATGATACATATAATTCAAGGAAATTTTAGAAAATTAAATATGATCATGGTATGATTAAAATTTAGTCTGATCTATTATATTTTTATGTTTTATTACTATTTAATATTTCTATTTATTCTTCTTCAATGAATACTTTTAGAGGAATTGATTTGATTCAATGAATTATTTTATTATAAATTTTTTGTAATTGTTCAACTGAATTTTTATGCTTGTATCACTATTACATATGTTTATGTTTACTTAAGTTGGAATATAATTATTTTTTGGGTGGGTTAATAAATATTTATTTATGATTTATAATGACTTTTATTATAAAACTTTCTACAAATTTCTATATGATATGGAATTTTTAAATGATTTTTTTTATATATAATGTTTTAAGATAAATTTATTTTAAGGAATGGGGAATAGTATTTATATTATGTTCTTTTTCAATATCATGATAAATTTAAAAAATAGGTATATTTCTCTTAAATTATTGATTGGTTCTGTAATTTCCAAATGGAAGGATGTTTTTAGTGTATGGAAGAAGAATGTTTGTGTTTTATGATTAAAACTTCAAAATATGCCAAATTTACTTTATTGTATTTTTATAATTACTCATAGATTTTTTTACACATAATTATTTTTTCATTATTAATTATTCATTAGGAATTGTAGTCTCATTATGTTTTTTGATGTTTCTATGATATAATTGAAATAACTGTGTTATATGCTATTGAAAACCATTTTTATTATGTGTATGATCTTCCATATGATTCAATTAAATTGTATAGATTTTAAAATGACTAATACACATAACAAAATTGTGTCACACATAAAATTAATTCATGCTTACATAGAAATGATTCATATTTTTGAATAACTTATTCTTACCTACAAAAAACTCATAATAATTCTTCAATAAATATAATATATTCATACCCAATCAATAATGATTCATGAATAGGTATAATTATCATTCTTATGAATAATAATTAACAATTAATATGCACATTAAGAATCAAAATTATGAAATAATATTTCATTCTTATAAGAAAAAAATTATATATTTTTATTATAGCACTAAGAGGTGGATAAAAATAACCACACTTCCAAGCCTTAAAGGAAGGTGAAAATGATGTAAACACATGGAATCCTATAGAAAAAAGGCATAAACTTCAAGGGAAGGGATCCTAGGTTATTATAAAGAACAATATCATCCTCATAGCTTCCAACTTCTGAAAGTGAATCAGCCAAAATGTTATCCTCCCTCCAACAATTCTTTATTGTCCACCCAATATCAGTTGCTTGTGCATATCTACGGATCACATACACCAGATCCCAGGACGATTCATAGACACCATGCCCTGATCATACTAAGACTTCAAAATCTGATTCCACCACATCCATAAGAAAATTGGACATTCGACAAACTGTGATTCTTGTGAGAAGTGTCCTTGCCTCCACACCCAATAATTTCAAGGACCAATGAACAATATAAAATCCAATAACCCTGAGCCACATGCATCACATAGAACCCCACTGCATCTAATGATCCCATTCATCAAAGGGAAATCCACATTGTGATTAATTGCTCATAGTGGGGGAAACCATATGATCCATCGTCCTACATGGAAGCCACGAATTGGTGGTACAGAAGAACAAAAAGGACCCAGAAGTTGTTGGCCCCCTTTCAACAAAGAACATAGTTTAACAATGAGTTATTTTCACAAGATCCAATGAAAATGGAGAGATCTCCGGTCACCTAGCTGAAAAAGGTTTTAGGCCTCCCAAATGACCCAGCAAGTGGAGGAGAAAATGACACACCACTCATTTATTTCCAGATCCCTTCCCTCAAATCCTTGAAACCAATACACCAAAAAATATTAGAAGGATAAATGATCGTCCAAGACACCTGGGAGGGGAGTGAAGTGAAACAAAGGAACATCACCCACTCACTCAAGAAAAACAGATGCATCGTAGACTCAATATAAGGATTCATACAAGAAAAGAAATGTGAATACTGATAAACACACTTCCTTTGGATGCTATAATCTATTCGGAAAAGCACTATTATTGATTCTCGAAACAAGATGGTTCATTTTAATGGGAAATTATTATAACCATCTTTTTGATTCCCACTTGTCCAGCAATGGCTCCACTAGTGAAAAATTCTTGTAATACAGACCAGGAAACATATCTTTACTATAACCTATGAAGCAACACCTGTCCACCACTGAATTATTTCTAATATCCTCCTATATCATTTACTTCTCATAGTTGAGAACATCCTGATGCAGAATAAGATGTTTTCTTGAATTATTAAATGAAATATCAGAAGTTGGACACCCTGGGAAGTATAGACAGTCACCTGACCAGTTGTCTTTCCAGAAATTAATGTCACCTATCCCAATTATCTACAAAGTCGATCCCTAATGTTCTTTCATATATGAGAGAATACTCATTTCAAGGCCATCCAACAGTAGCCTACAGGAACCAGCTGTCACCCAATGCTGCCCATAGGGATCTCTGAAGAAGGAGGCCCAATGTGAATCCCCACAAATAATTTCCCCTGAAAGCCTCACTTGCATGCCCTGTATGGTATCATTAATATCACGTAACCCAACTCCACCATCCTCAACCAGTTTATCTAGATGAGACCAAGCACCCTAATGAGAACAACCTCTGTGATTGGCATCCAAATGAAATGAATTTATAACTCTCTCCATCCATGTAATGGTTATTTTTGGGGGTTTAAGGAATGAGAATACATGCATAGGGTTGGTGGATAACACACATTTAATCAATGTAAACCTCCCTTCGAATGATAAAAACTTGTTCTTCTAGTTAAAAATACTCCCCAGAACCTAGTTAATAACATCATCAAAAACAATTTGATGTGACCACCCGAAAGTGGGACAACATGATTAAGCATAAGAAGATGTTTCTTTGGGAAACCCAAGATGTCATTAATTGTCCTGCATCAATTACCTAGGCACTTATTAAAGATAAAAACATAGTTCTTTCTGGAGTTAATGCATTTCCCACTCAAGCCTCCATACATGGAAAAAATATCCATGAGGCCCCTCAACGACTATCACCTGCCATTAGTGAAGTTCAGAATATCATCCGTAAACATCAAATGAGACAATCCTTCCCTTAAAATCCTATTAAGATAAGGAAGAAACCTGTCAAGCTTCATTCCACTGTGTAGATTCATTGATAAGGATCCTTGTGCAAATATAAAGAGTCTTGGATAAAGGGAGTCACCCAGACAGACTCCATGGAATGATTTAAAGAAGCCAAGACATTTTTATTTGAGATATATAGTAATCCAGGGAGAAGAATAACACATAAACCATAGGTTAAAAAACCATTCCTGAAACCCCATGTGTCTAATCACACGAATCATGAAAACTCTATTACACTCTGTCATAATCCTTATTCATATGAACTTAAAAAATGTCATTTGAACCAACTACACACCTATTAGGACCATAAACTAGCTCACTAGTAATCTCTACCACCCCTAGAATGCTAGGACCTTTAACAATACCATTTATTCCCTATACACCACCCTTTGAATGATCCGGTTCAAAATTGATGGTTTTTAATTGTGGGTGACCATTATCTCATGGATAAAATATGAGTCAAGAGTGGATGTAGGATCAAATTCATCGAGACTACTATAAATATTTGAAGTTTCATTTTTTACTTTCATACTACACAAGCACATATATCTTTTCCACTTTCACCTACGAATACAATAAATTAATTTTATATACATGATTTTATTAATTCAGATATAGAACACCAATTTACTAATATATTTCAATTTTTTAAAAGGTATATTCCCCCACTAGTCTAGGCCATTTTGGCTTATCATACTATTTCCACCAATATGATATGCATTAATATATTAAGAAACAATCATTTTCAACATGATTTATAAAATAAAAAATAATGGTAAGGCTTTGATATAACATAAAAAATTCTATGATATGATTAATTTAAAATAATATGAAGAGAAGTGTATTTAAACCCTAAAAAAAATATCACCATGTGTCTATACTGAATTCATGTAAACTATAGTAAAATAATATATACCATACGCTAATGTAAATTGTTGTTATTTACTTCATCTAGTTCTTGATAATGAATAATAAGTAATAACCAAAAGGATAATCCCTAGGAGGTTTATCAATGAGAATCACTAAATCACCAAAATTATTTTGTCGGGACCATTAAAATATCAATGAAATTAGGATTTTTCAATGTACTATGGGAGATTTAACATGGGAATTCCAGATGGTATTTTCTTTAACTATGGGATTACTATATGATCACACATATATATGTCTCATGCTCATTTCCTAGCCTTTATTTAGTAGGGTATTTGGATGATCCCAGAACCCATAAATTTACCAATGAGTTCCATAAACATTAAAGTAAATATATTTATATGTGAAATTTATAAAGGATCGATTCACAACTGAGAATGGTGGATAAAACAGTGGTATTTTCCTTTTATAATTTCATTTTTTAGAAATAACCTCATGTTTTTGTTTACTAAAACTAAACCTGAAGTTTTACACCCATCCTTACATATATGAAAAAAATAAACAAGAGAAATGAGAATATGATTTTACAATTCTTAAAACCAATATGGGTTCTTACTCAATGTTGTGTTTAAACCTGAGCATAAACCAAATTATCTATAAAATAATATGTGAAAACAAAAGTTGATTAGCTAGGTATCATCTACTAACTTTTATTATCAGTATCCCTATTAGACTTATACAGAATCATAATACTTATTTAATTAATAGAACAATAAGAAAATAACCTCTTAAAAATATAATTTCTTTTAAAACTATGGAAGATCACTCCCATCATCCATAAATATATATTATAATAAACTCACTGAATATAGAATCATATTATGATATTCCATTTGAAACTTGGTATTTTATTTAAATATCCTAAATACAAGATCTCAAAATGATGATTAATGTTTATTAACATCGATCACCACAATTCCTTTATAATATTCCAACACTACAAGAAATTATGATTTAAATAAATTTAATAACATTTATATATTGTGTTTCACACAACATAGATTTTTGATAAACTTTAATTTATTATTAATATTAGAATTTAAGGATGATTGTTATGGAAAAGATATTAATCATGCTGATACAGATATGAACAAATAAAATTTTAGAATAAAGTATAATTGTTTTAGATAAATATAATATATTTATAAATAAGTAATTAATTATTATTAATGTGTTTATATTCTCCAAAAAAACTTTATTACCTCAGAATTGATTTTTAATGTTTTTTAACTAAAAAATTATTTTTTCTTATTATATATATTTTATTTGAAAATTTTAAATTCATTTTTTCAATAACAATTTTAATAAAATCCTATTATAAATTTCTGATAATTTTCTGAAAATATTAATTACTGGATAATAGTGAAAAAACGCCTTATTATTCAAAAATACATTTTCATTTAATGATTTTGACATGTGTATTTTTTTAATCGTTTTTAAATGTAAAATTTGTTCAATTATTATATAACTAATCAATTTTTGTTCATTTGAATCAATTTTTTATTCAATTATGATATCAAAACGTGTAAAACTTATTAAAACATTTTTTAAAAACACGTTTTTTATTGTGTCTATGGAGTTGATTTTAAATAAAAAATTTATATTTATATTAATTTAATTAGGTAAAATATATTAAATATTTATAATATTAATATATAATATTATAAAATAATGCCAACTTAATTTTGGTTCTTAATGAATAGTCAAAATAGTAAAAAATTAATTAATGTGCTTAGGTTAAAATAAGGTTTTCATGGAATAATGTAAAATGATAAGGGATAAAATGACATAAAATATTATCCAATAAATATTATATTCCCATATTTAAGACTTATATAATATAATTCCTTTTAATGGTCCATTTCCATGTTATTTCAATAGCGTGGTAGGGAATTACATTGAAAAATTTGAAAAAATACAAGTGTGTTACTCATCCTAATTATAAAAGGGAATCCCCCTTCTCCTTTACTCACGTCAATAAATCCATTATATTTGAAAAATAAATATATTAATACCCTCCATACATCCCTCCTAATTACCTATAATCTATATTTTAATCATAAATGTACTCTATATTGTATTTTGGTTCCAACCAATAGATGTTGTTCGAAGAAGATGTATCATTCTTAATCGAGCGTTTCTATTTTATTTATTATTAAAACAATTAAAAATATTATTCGATTAGAATAAAATAATATCATAAATATATTACATATACTGATTTATTATTATGTTAATATAATAACTAATATCTATCACTTCTTCCATTAAATGGGGAAAGATCTTTAGTTGTTTGTACAACAGACTACCACTTCACGAACCAATGTAATTCATTTTCCTTGACTTCCAAAAAAATATTCTAATAATTATTTATTTAATTTTTATATATGATATTTATAAAATAAATATACTTAGGTAATTTTAGTAAGATATATAAAGTCTACCTTCTAATCTACTGGAAAAAATTACACCATTCATGCATAATTGTGGACTACCAACTCCACAAAGTGATACAATACAGTTTTCAAATTATTTTGACATGGATATTCATAAAGAAATATTTAATTTAAATATAAGATATCTATAATGTAAGAATTAATATATAATGATTAATTATTATTCACATTTCATTCATTTCATCCTTCGAGAAAATGGGCATGGTGTTTATGTGTAGGCACAACCATCCATCTCCATGAATGTGGTATTTTATAGTTTCCCCCTAAATTTTATGGATTATTCTAAATATATTTATAATGAATATTTATGATATTTATATCATTAATAAAAATATTTAGATTATGGAACCATTATCATTGTACAAGACCCAAAAACTATATAACCAAAACACACATAAAAACAATGAAGTTATTACATAGAAAAGTTCTTTGAAAAACATATTATTAATAAACTGGTCGAAATAAATATATGTAAATAATATATGGAATGTTACATATAATAATGGTTGATTAAATGTTTTCAAATAAAACATTATTTATTATATATGATGTTCGATCACATATGATGTTTTTCAATACTTGAGGTAAGGGATTTTTCTTCTCACTTTAATTTCTATCAGACACATATGTTGTTTAACTCAATTTGATTTTATGAAATTTATATACTAGTCAGGAATTTATATCATGATTAATATATTTAATGTTATAGAATATACATATCCATATAATTTTATTTCATTCATGGGTCTTATAAATCAAAAGTCCCTAAATTGTTAAAGGTTTTACATTACAATACCATTGTTTATTCAGATTGTTTGTTATTATGTTTCTGTAGATGAAATATTCTTATAAATCATTCAAGATTGTCAAGAATATTATTTACCACTATTTATATATAAAGAATAAATATTTTCCTTTTATTTTCCTCTCTTATGTACTCATGATTCCAAAAAGAGTGTTTTTAGGGAAACCATCATTATTTCTCTCGTTGGTCAAAAGTTTTTTCTCCACCATTAACATGTTTTGTAAAAATATTTTGAATAATGTTTTTACAATTATGAAATTAATATTTAAATTCACAACTATCATTGTTTTAATTTTTATATACTTTTTTAAAGTAATGTTCCTATCATTTTCCGAATGTGGTACTTTGGACATTTTACATATGTGTGATGAGAATGGTTGTTTTAAAATGTTTAGCATGAATGGAATATCCTACCATCATTAAAAGTCAAAGATTTAAATATCTATTATATGTTTCCATGTATAATTTCAAATAATCATTTCCCTTATATTTATTAACATTAATAAAATTTATAGAAGTGATTTCTCAATGGCATGAATAGATTCCTTAAAAAATATCCAAGTGACCTTTTAAAATAAATTTTCATCTAAGATGACATCCTTTGACATTAATTAACCATTACTAGGAATATTATCCAATTATATCATCCATATTCCTTCCCTATATGTTATATATTATTATGTTTTTTCTATAAAACTAGTTCCATTTTTATGGGTTATTATGGGGTGCACCGATTCATTATGATTTTTTATGGGGTACACCAGTTTGTTCAGTTATGAATGAAAAAAAATTTAATTGACTCTAAATTTTTTACCAAGTAATGAACAAGATCCCAATAATAATAAAGTATCATCTATCCCATATTGATGACTAATTTTTCGACTACAATAAGCACTATAATTTTCCAAAATTGACCTTCGTTCTATGTATCAAAAACTTGTGGTGAATAAGCCTGATATACATAAGAAAACATTCCATACATGGTATGGAATCTATGAATATATATCCATTCTATTTGGTACTAAAAATTATCCTTCAATATTTATGTATTTAATGAATATAATCTTTAAATAATACATTGAACAATGTGTGGTAGTACTTATAAAAGTTATTCTTTTATAATCAAAGAGCTTGTAAGGGAATTTTGATCACCAAATTATTTTATATAAGACCATAAGAAAGGATACTCTGTATGAAAAAAAATTATAAATTGTGACTCTTTTATACAAAAGGATACACTTTTCAGTTATATAATCTCATGTGGGGTTATATAAATGTATCCATAAATGAAGAAGGCTATTGAATATTGGCACCGAAAAACCATGCTAAATGATATCTTTAATTTTCATGGTTTTGATTTATATTTTAAATGATATGTGAAAAATATCTTATAGATGTCCAATCTACTTACCATGCTAACGTAGAAGGTATCCAATTCCCTTTGAACTAAGAAATACTAAGAAAATTTCGTATAACTAATTCAAGGATACTGAACATGTGATTACATTACCATACCATGGATAAGGTTTATAATATGTATTTATGCATAAAATAATGATTTGGGATTTGTTCTAATGGGGATTGATATTGTGACAACTTACAAGGTTCATGATAAAAATTACCAAACTAAATATTATGATATAGCTACAGTAATTTTGGCATCAAATACATGGAGGAAATACTTTTATAGATAATGTTGTGTATTATATATTCATAAAAAATATTAAAGTATATATTAAAATAGATTGGGTGAAATGTGAAACATAGAAGATAGTTGGGATAGATTAATGATTATGACTGCTCAATACATTACCACTCTGGAAAAGAAAATAAGGGTGAAGGTGCATTGAGTTAAATGGATCATGATAACTTATCTATGATGTGGATCACCAGAGATAAAATATTTAAAGATTTTAAAAGGATGGATCATGAATTATAGATGCATTGGGAGAAATATTTCCTTTTCGAAATATTTTTTCAAAAATATATCAATGTAAACATCAATGTGGTGAATAATTAATATGTAAAGCTAAAAAGGAAGGTGATAAATGTTATTATGTTCAGATTTTATTAGGATGTAATGATATTGTTTCAAAAACATATATTTTCTTTTTCTGTGCCTGATATAATGATGTTAGTAGAGAAATATCATAGTTATTCAGTCTCTATATATCATGGATGCATGAATATGTATGGGTATTTGAAAGATTATTTATGGTTTTATGGAATGAAGATGAAAATTTTAGATTTCTAAAATTAGTGATTTGTACTTATTTGAGTTAGGGATGACAGATAAATGATTAAGGTTATGTTATAACCATTACCATTACTAGAATTGGAATATGAAAACATCACCTTCTATTTTTTTGTCAAACTCCCCAAAAGATCTAAAGGGATTAATTCCATTTATTTATATATGATCACTTTTAAAAGTCAGAACACATAATTTCTATTATAGAATAGTTCTCTATGGATGAGATTTATATGATATACATTAAGGGAATGGTATGATTTTATGGATTACCACACTTCATTGTATCTCATTGGTATTCAAGCTTGACGTTTGTGTTATAGTAAAGTGTTCAATGGGTTTCTAAAATCTAGTTATGTTTTAAAACTTCTTATCATCCTATGAAAAATAATTAATCTGATAGAACCATTCAAACACTATAGTATATGTGATGATATTAAACTATATATTTAAAATGTGGTTAGGCACAACCCCTTCCTATACTATATTTTTCTTACTACAATATCTTTCACTAAAAAATTATATGGATATATATGAATCCCTGTGTGGAAATAAGTGTAGACCTCCAATGTTCATGGATGAAGTTAGTGAAAGAAAACTATTAGGACCTAATCTAGTTGAGGAAATGGTTGAGAATTTTGTAAACATTCAATAGTACATCATGGTAGTTCAGAGTCAACATAAACTTTATACTAATAATAATTTATGTTCCACAAAATTTTATGTTTTTGAGAAGGTTATACTATGAATTTCTCCATAGGATACGGTTAATAGATTCATGAAAAAGAAATGAAGATCACTATTTATATTTACCACATTATGATTCTCAATCTTGTTGGGGAAGTCGATTCTCACTTAATGTATCCACCAATCCTCTGGTAGTTTAATTATGTGTTTGATTTATCTATCTTGAAGAAGTACATACATGATCTTTCACATGTATTTGACTTATAGGTCATACCAGTTGTTCAAGATCATTCCAATGACGAAAAAATTGTTGTAATCTTGAATTATTGAGATAAATTTCTATGGAATAGGATTGATAATCTAATTAATGTTTCTAGAGGAATCATAAATCCAGAGAATCTATATTGGGAAAAAAGGTGTTAATGGGAAATAAATATCCACATTTTTTTATCAGAGTAACATAATTTTGACAGTGAAATTCATTTTATGTGGGTCTAATATAATGACATTATATTTTATTAAATATATTTTTTCAAATAAATTTAATTTCTTCAATGGATTGGGTTATAAGAAAAATCGAGTATTGAAAAATCATATCATTAAATTAATATTTCTATATAAACATTATTGTTATTATACAGTCATTTGTAACATCATGACCTAGTTGCCACTCACCGCTGCCCCGAGCCAGTCAGTTACATGACCTCAAATGTGTCCTCTCATATGCCATAACTTGTCGACTAGTAGCAGGGGCTTAATATCAACCATGAAAAGACTATAACCTCTTAACTAATGTAGTACGACATTATAAATAAATAAAAAATAAAAAAACAAATAGATATCCCAACTAGTATGGCATGACAACCAAAACAGGAAATACAATATCCCAAACTAAGAATCATATATTACATGCGAAATATGTGTCATGTGTCAACTTGAAAAACCAAAATATTTAAAGAAACTAAGAAATTTCCCATGGGATTCTCAAAACCAAGTCTTGTCCCATCATCCTTGCACAATCTAATGTCATCCATCAAACAATGTCCATATTCCTTTAACCTATCCTATAATCATGAGGAATTTTCGGGTATTGATCTGGAACCCCAAGTAAGGTGTGAATAAGACTTATTAGACTACCACCAATGATGTCTATTACAATATCAATTGAATAATTTTGTGTATAGTTGAATAAATAATAAAATAAATTAAATAAATTATACATTTTACATTTATTCAATTATAATTTATTTAACCACAAAATTCTATGGGTTCATAATGGCACCCATACTCTGATTCATCCCATGCTGAATTCTATACAATCTCCAAGGGAGATCATGTCTCAATAACCCATTATTACCAATAATAATTTCATTTAAATTCATATTATTTTCAGTTAGAACATAGTCCATTGACAAAATTTTTTTCCTAAAGCACCATGCCTAGGGCCTTGTGGGTATTTGAAGCATCATTTCATTACCCATAACTCAATTTATAATCAATCTCAGAAGTGGGATTTTATAGATGAATTTTATGTCCCATGCACATTTATCACTATGTTCTTTTTAATAATATTTCCATGTCACACACTCATATATCACAATATCACACAGGTGGTCTTTTGACGTTAGAGCTTTTGTCCCACACTAATTTATCACTAAGGTATATGGAAGTACCAGTCCATGGTCGACACATGTTTATCACATATATTTAATTATCACATGTATCACAATATTACACATATCAAAATTTCATAACATCAAGGTGAAAAATAATTAACCTTATTTTGAAACATTCTCATTAAAGTGTACTATTACAATTAATTAAATATAAAATGTTAAACACTTTAATTCACATGGATTAATATTATAAATCACTATTAAACTTTTATCAATATTTGAATAATATAATACATAAAACCAATTTAAGATAATCCAAAATTCTTTTAATCCATTTTTCAATGAATTCATAAACATCACTAATTGAATAATTATTAAAACCCATTAATTAACCAAATCAATATTAAAATAGTCAATCAATTCCACAATCACGTAATCCATTAATTAATTGACTAATTAATTTATTCAATTCCACAAATTGTAAAATCATATAAATCCATTAACTAATTCATAAATTAAATAATCCAATTTTTAAATTTCCATAAACTAATTTATCAATTAATTTATTAAAATAAATATTAAATTTAAAAACTTTTCTATTGAAATATAACCACTCATACACAAAATTTGGAATAATGACTATTGGATTTTTATTTTAGACTGCTACATCAAGGTTATTGACAAACACTCACCAATGGAAATCCACAATTGAAGTGGAATGATAAATAACATGAAAATTTTACATCTATATTTGAAACCACGATCCATGAGAAAATTTTTTTAGATATATAAAACATAGAACTAGATACACAACAAAAAAGTAAAACCATCCTTTCTTTATCTATAAACAGAGAGTCTAGAAAGGGAAACCAAAACTGGAAGAAACCACATTCCCAGAAAGGTTTTGATCTTCATTTTGGCACTCGACTAACCCTGAATGGGTTTTGTATGGCCTTCAAAACCGTCTAATAGCCTCTAAAAATGATAGAAATGTGTTAGTGTCAAATTAGGTAAACTTTAGTCAAATTATGTGGGTTCCTGATTTTTAAAATGAATATTAAGATTATATAAACATGTCTACATCGTTTCTTGGGTAAGGGGACATGGTTTGAAAAACCATGTGGCTAAATTGTCCACCTCCTCAATGGAGAAGCTTTATTACTTCTATGATGGTGCACGATTGGATAAACCATGTCATATCCATGAAATCCCTATCTTCTGTGGGTTTCATGGTTTTCTCAGGCTGGGCGCACATATTGGGAAAAAGGTGTTCCAAATGGCCACTACCCAACTTCGTTACAAATCCTCCATATTTCTACCCAAACACACCTAATTTAAAACCCAACTAAGATATCCTCAACAGTTGAAAAAAATTACGTTTAATCAGTCATGGGACATCTTTAGAAAAAGTCGTGATCTTACATTTTCCCACATTATTATAGATTTTCCTAGACATGTACTCACAAGAATCTCTATGATTATGAGTAAAAATGAGCTGGCCTCTAATCCCATGCTTCCCCTTCTATCTTCCATGTTTCCTATTGAACACAATCTTGTTTCCCCAACACATGAACTATCAGCATTGTCTTTCCCCGTAACGGTTTCTCACTACGATCCAAAAATCATGTCAAATGATCTTAAAAGTATTAATATGTCTGTAACTCAACATCATTCACATCGATCACTTAAAAATGGTCTAGGTGATACAGTCGATTTTGTGACATTGGAAGATAAGATTTCCTGGCTCTACACCTCTTAGGAAGAGCCGGTCCATATCCCACTAGACCAAATCTCTCCACAACCTCAAATGATTGGAAAATCATGGAATCCAACAAACACTATCTTTGTATCATGTGATGACCTAACATAGGTTACAACAGACGGAATACATGATCACCATATGGAAAAAAGGGGTGGTCGACATCTACCAGTATACGACTTCTATCCACTTTGATAAGTATCCATATACTTATGAATTAGATAAACCTATAATGATGTCTCCTTCATGATACTCAGTCCCTAAATCTATAACTCACCTTCCTATATTCCAAGTATAGGTGATCTATATTTCCAACCATAAATAGCATGGTTCATTCTTTATAGTTCCCTAAATTTTTTTTATAAAACTCCACCAATGCTAGGTGCTTCTACCAAGACCCACCAAACTCTAGGACACATTCCATAAGAATATTTTCAAGAACATGTATAGTATTCTCTATCTACCTATCTCTCATGGTTGAAAATTCTTACTCATTAAAAACTGAATTCTAAAAAACTAATTTAATCCCCTGCATAAGTGTGAAGTAAAACATGAGTTATGATCTAAAACTATTGTCTGTGTCATCCCATATAGATAGAATATGTATCAGAAATTCATGTCTCCCAAATGATCCACTAAAAAATTATCATGTATTGGTATGAAATGATGTTCCCTTGTAATATTATCCAAAACCACCAAATCAACATCATTATTTTGATGCCCACTCGGGAGACCGAAGATAAAGTCTTTGGTAACATTGTCCCACTTGCATTCTCGAATATGCAGTGACTGTAGTAAACCACTAGGTATTGATGCTAAACCTTCACATGTATACTAGTTTATAATCATGACATGAACCCTAAAATATCATTTTTTTCTCGACCACCAAAAATATCATCATATTTCATAGTACATTTTGGTCAAAATGGGATACACCAGCCACTTCAAGGCATGAAATTAATGGCTCATCCTTTACCACATACTCATTTGTTCTACAACATGATTCCTAAAATAGATGTTCTCATCCTCATAAATGGTCCAATCATAATGTTACTCTCCACCTTCAATTATTTCCTCAAGGAAGAACATTATGAATCCACATATTGATTATCTTTATTTGGATCATAATTATAGACTCTACTAAAAATAATAAATGATTTTTCTACTCATGGATCTCCTGATACACAACATGAATCTCATCCAGCAATTTCATCATCTTCCACTAAAAAATAGAATCATAAACAGCCTATGTCATTGTTTTCATTACCAAAGTATCAATAGTAGTATTTCTCTTCCCGGGTTTATATTCTAGTTGAAAATAAAAAAAACTACATATACTCAACCCAATGTTGTTGTCAGAGATTCAAATCCCACTTTAAAATGATATTCTTTATGCACTTGTGATCAGTATACAAGGTAGATTTTTACCCTAAACGATAATGTAGGAAACACTTCGCGTTATAAGTAATTTCATCCAAATTGAGGTATTGTGTAGGTTAGTTCCATTCATGTGGCCTCAACTTTTGAGACCAATACACCACAACTCTATCTCTCTACATCACCCCCTCACCAAGTCTAATCCAAGAAGCATTAAAACACCATTTACTCCACACATGGATTATTAAGACCATTATATGTTTCATGTTCAAATTCTTCTTAATCTCATAGAAATAATTCTCACATGAACTAGACCATTCAAAATTGATCCCCTTATTAGTCAACCCCGAAAGTTTTTCTTTTGAAAAATGATTATTCTGGGATGAATCTCGGATCATGTAATTATAATCCGAAAAATATAATGATATCAAAAACATTATTTGAATTCTCCCATGAAATAATTGCATGATCTTTCTCTAGGTCCATCAATAAACCTTCTTCCAATATGATATGACCCCAGAACTATACCTGATGAATCCATAATTTAAAATTATATAAATTGGAGTGTAGTTGATCCTCTCTCATTATACTATAGCATGATCTTATGATTTTTGGCATGATCTTCATGAGTTTTGGACTATACCATGGTGTTATCCATAAACATGACCACATGAGAATCATGGAAGATGTGTAATATTCATTTCAACTTGGAATTAAACATTGTAGGATCATTTATCATCCCAAATGGAATTATGATATACTCATAATTGTTATAAAAACATCAAAAATTAGTCATAAGTATATCAGAAGGTAAAACTCTTAGCTGATGATACCTTGATCTCATGATGGTCATGAAAAAATAGAGGCTCCACACCACTGGTCAAAAAGATCATTGATATGTGCAAGTGGATACTATTTATTCACATTCATTTGATGTAACTTCCTATAATCACCACACAAGTACATGGTTCTATCAAAATTGTTTGAAAAAAATAGCAAACCCCAAGCTGATGTAAATTAATGTATAAATCCATTTTCATAAAAATATTCCATTAGAGTCTTATGCACATGAAGCAATGTTTTTCCATTCAAAATGGTAGAATAGAAACTGGATCAGCCCTTAGAATGAGCTCAATTGAAAATTCCACACCTCCAACAAGTTACAGCCCTGATAAGTCTTCAAGAGACACATCCTAAAACCGATCCACTATGGTTGGAAATACGTCATACCTCACACACCCATCATCATGAAAAGGACTAATAGTCTGGTCGAAGATCTCCCCTTGTTGCGGATGTACATTCCCTACACGGGCCTCCATGATACCTCACTCTCCATAATGTACATAGATGACACCATCAAGAGACTTACAGATCAATCTCATGCAGTAAATATAAATGTGGGAATGGTATGATACTAACCATTACATCCCCACAATTAGGTTGATGCCTAAAATGTCATTTTTGTGATGATCCTATCTAAAATGATGCTTCCCAACCATAATAGAACGACCCTTGTACTACAATATGTCTCTCAACTGTACTCACAATGGTGTATCTATAATCATACCCCACTAATGAACTCCAAAACTAGGATGAATACATTCTCATGTTGGACAGGTAAAAAATAATGATAGCACCTGTATCAGATAACACACTAACAAGAATTGATGTTCTAGGGATAGAACCTCTACTATTGATGGTCCATCCTTGCACCACTATGCTAATAACTACTCACTTTCACATAAGCACCATGTACACTTCCTCTACCACCACAACCTGTAGAACATCAACTTCTAGTCTGATATGGTTTAGTAGATACCCTTCCAACAATCTGGTTCTTCCTATTTTCTCCATCGATGCCCATAAATCATGGGTTTCTATAACACCTCTATAGATTCCACATATTTTTGAATTCTCACCACTCTACTAATTGTCGGGGGATAATATCTATGAAAGTGACCTGACCTACAAAACTAGTTATAGGTCACCCATGTAAGGTCATGTGTAACTAACCCTTTTCCTTGGCCACTCATCTTTACACTTACCTGGTTTACATTTTTATAATAACTCTTACTACAATCATAATTCATACCTCTTGATTATCCACCAATTTCTATCTATCCTCCCCTAGAATCCTTCTTCATGCTCCCCATATAATTCAGAGCCTATATTACCACTTTTGAAAAGACATTCAGTGTGATGATATTAACCTATGACTTACATTCAAATTTAAGACCATCCAGAAACTATTTTTATTTATTAAACTCAAATAATACCAATATTTGTGGAATGTTATGCAAATATATAAAGAATATAGAATAGTCCATCATAAACATACCCCATAATTTATCTTCAAAAACTCAACATCTATCTCCTTCTTGAGTGTCATAGGGAAAATGTTTACAAATAACACTACATAAAATTCCTTCCGCTCCCTATTTTTCATGTTCCCATCCTGGGTCTCAATGTCCCACCATCATTTTTCCAGACCATGTATCAAATATATATCCAATATGATGCTATTATATCCATGAGTCTCTAAGGGGTCAAGTATCTTCTAGATAGACTCAATCAAGAACCCCACTTCCTCATATCCACCCTCTCCTGTAAACATAAGAGGGTTTATCAACTAAAAATATAATGTTAGGTATGATATACTTTTCACAACCCACCCAAGGTCTCTCTCCATAGACTACATAAACTAAGAATAGTTCCCACAAAATCACTCTCTGACTTCCTCGCCAAGAAACATCGGTAGCTTTGGTTTCGAATTTTTTGAGTTTCTTTCCCGCCATACACTTTGGTCTTCCTATCAATAAACATCGTCATGGAGGCATATATTTGAAATTATTAACATATATATTTATAAACGTCACACAACATTAACACATTTAATAGGGTGAATTTACATAAATCCATAATAAGCCATCTCCCAAAAATCCCCTAAAAAGTAAAAAATGAGGCACTATGACTACCCTTTACCATACAACGTATATGTAATGGTTGAAAAAGGGTAATATAATTCTCATTACCATTTTTTCATTAGAAAAAAATTTATTCACAACTTGAATCATTTACATGTTTAAACAACATATTAATAACTTTTTTAATTTAAAGCCACGCGAAAATAAAAAAAAATTCCATTTAAACAACATAACAAATAAACTAATTTTCCCATGAATGAATAAAATGATGCATGTCAGAAAAATAATCATGAGTCCCTATATAGATGCATTCATGATCAAATCTCATTCTATTATTGACCACAAGTGAAATCTGAAAAAATCTCAGAAATAATAATCACTTCACCCAATAAGTGCATCACTCGAGGTGAAATTGTATCCAACTGTATCAAAACATTTCAATTACAGAAATATAACCAGGGGTACATTGATTTCACCATCATACATGTGTTAGCTACTGCCATACACAAACTCTAATCCATGTCCTGACTCATCGTATTATCCAATATATATTTCCATAAAATAATGACAAAAGAAAATAAATGAAAATATCATTTGATACCACTTTGTAACATCTCAAATCTTGTTCCCCACACAGGTGCCCCAATTAGGTCCGTTATATGGCCTTAAGAATGCGTCCTCATATACCAGAGGCTATAGACTCAAAATGAGGGCCTAATATCAAAAATGGGGTGACTATACCAACATTATCAACAAAAGTTAAACATAATCCATACAATATAACCAATAACAAGACCAAATTAGTATCATGTGATTACCAAAACGGGAAATATAATATCCAAAACTAATCAGTGGATATTTCATAAAAAATATGTTTTATGTTTCCATATGAATAATCGAAAATAAAAAAATCACTGATAATTCAATGATGCAGGTCTAGAAAACATGTTCATTTACCTTATCCAAGCTCCATCCAATATCACCCAACTAACAAAAGGCCCATTACCTTAACCTACCATGAAACTATAAAATCTATATGGGAACCGACCAGGAAGCCTAAGTATGGTGTGATTAAAACTCAGTAGGGAACCAAAAATGATTTATAAATTAATATCAATTAAATAGAAATGTATGGAGTTGTATGAAAAATAAAATACAAGATATAATGTAAATAGTTTTCATGTATTCAATTATTCATTATTTAACCACATAAAACCCCAGGTTTATAATGACACCCATACTTTCAGTACTTGGTTCGACATGTGATGGAGTCTAAACCATCCCAAAAAGATATCACGTTTCACCAACCCATGATTATCAATTATCATTTCATTCCAATTCATATTACTTCTAGTTGGAATGATATTCCATTGCCAATAATTTATACATATAACTCCGTGGATTGGCCCCCATGGGTATTTGAAGAAAAATTTCATGTCCCACAACAAATTTATCAATTAATCACAGAAGTGGGATTTGGAAATAGATGTATGTATTCCACACTCATATATCACAACGGTCTTTTAAACTATCACCCCATGTCCCATGCACATATATCACAATATCACAAAAGTTTCCTTTCGAAGTGATAGTCAATATCCCACACTCATTTATCACTATGGTATATGGAATAATTATACTATATTTATCACACATTATTAACTTACATATCAATATAAAATGTACAACAATATCACACATATCACAATTTCATAAAATCATGGATAAAAATCAATAAGTTTTTTTTCAAAAATTTTCATAAAATTGTAACATTTCAAATGATAAAAACAACATGGTTTAACAATTTACTTCACATATAATAATATGATAAATCCTAATTAAACTTTTTATCATTATTTTAATAATATAAGTCATTAGCCCATTTTGGTTAATCCAACAATATCTTAAACACAATTTTAAATTAATTCATAAACGTCATTGTTTGGATCTTTACACAAACTCATTAATTAACCCAATCAATATTAAATTTGTTAATTAATTAGACAATCACTCAATAAATTAATTAACTCAAAAATTAATGGATCCAATGCCACTAATTATACAATCGCAGTATTCAATTAATTAATTCAAAACATTTCTAATCCAATTTCCACATTTACATGAATCAATTAATTTTTTAATTTATTCATATCAAGATTTAATTTATAAGTGTTTCAATAGGAATCTAAATACATGTGTAAAAAAATTGGAGTCAAAACTGTATGATTTCTAATTTAGACCCCCAACCTCAAGGCTATTGACAAATGCTCGCTAATGAAACTCCCCAATTTAAGCATAATAATCAAGATCAGGATGAACTATGATATCCAAATATGAAAACAAGATTAATAGTAAAATATATTAGATCTATCAAAACATAGATCTATATCCAAAAAATAGAGTTAAATAATCCCCTATTTGTCTGGAAAAAGGGAAGAGAGAAATATTAACCTAAACAAAAAGAAACAACATACCCGAAGAGGTGCATATTTTTAATATGGGATTCAATTCACAATATAATATTCACAAGTGTTTGGAATATATCTGGGAACCTCTAAAAAAGGAAGGAAATAGGGTAAGGTTGATTTAGGTTGACACTGGGTGTAGTCTAGAGGGTTTGGAATTTTAAAAAATAATTTGGGAATTTATTAAACATGTGAGCATAGTTTCATAGGTAGGGGAATAGGGTTTGACAGACCATTCACCTAAGACATGTACTTATTCTGGGGGGGCACAATTACTTTGAAGATGTCACACAGTTTGAAAAACTGTGCACCAATAATGAAATCCATCTCTTCCTTGGGATTTATGGTTTTCTAGGTAAGGGAAAAAAATTTGAAAACCACATGCCAACTAGGAACTACCCAAGTATCCTCCATAATCTCTAATTTTCACCAAAATGTATCTAATATGAATACTAACAAACAGATACTCAAAATAAAGAAACATATTACTTATAAATAATCTCAAGAAATCTATGAGAAATATTTATAATCTAATATTATAAGCATTGTGACATGAATAGAAATACCCACATCTTTAAAATAATTTCAAATGGTTTTAGTGGAATAAAATCTATTGATAAATTAAAAATATATTTTTATTAAACTCTTTCTTATCTTTAAGAATAATTTTTTTACCTAACAATGATTTTCAAAGTTTTTTTGTGAAAAAATAATAAATTTTTTTCCCCTTTTAGAAAATTTAATTCAAGAAATTAAATTCATCTTTGAAATCAAAAATTAAAAATAACCATTTTAATGTATTTTTTAGAATTTTTATATCTGATGATTTTTTTATGATTACAGAAAAATACTGATTTTTATTGAAAATTGAATTTTCATTTAAAGAATTTAAAACAATAAATTTTTATAAATTGTCATAAAAATTTAATTAGTTAAATTATACTATTAGTAAACCAATTTAGGTCATTGGAATATATTTTATGTTAAATTTTTATATATAAATTTTTTTATGCTTATGAACACTTTTTCATTGGAAAGATGATTTTTCATAGCTCATATCAGTTTAATTTGAAATTGAATTATTCCAATTATATGAATTGGATATATAAAAAGGAATTATAATTTTTTTAATTATATTAATTAATATTATGTAATTATGAAAAAGTATTTTCTCATCATAATGAAAATTAAGAATAGTAAAAATAATAATTATCATGTTTTTTATTAAAACTATTTTACTAAGTGTTAATCCAAATAGAAAAGGATTAAAATTAAGTGAAAATATTCCTAATTAGTATTATATAGCCATATCTTAACCTTATCTTATCTAAGATTCTATAATGATCCATTTTCGAGGCTTATGCCCAATAACATAGCATGGAATTAATGGAAATATTTGAAAAATCAGAAGTATACCCCTCACCTCAAATATAAAAGGGAATCTCCTCATCCCTTTTATTCACACCTTGAAAGCCTTTTATTTTATAAAATACCTAAAAAATCTATATTAAATACATACCCATGAACTACAATCACTATCTTGATCATTAAAACATTCTATAAAGGAATTTGGAGCAATGCTAATGAAGTTGTGAAATGAAGATGTATCATTCATAACCAATTGTTTCGATTTTATTTCATCTTCACCAGTTAAAATATTATTCAAATATGAATAAAAAGTATATTATATATTCATATATGTTATTATTTTAATGTAATGAATTATATTCTCAAAAAAATCCATTAAATGGGATTGAAACCATCGATAATGTGCACATCGGACTATCGCAAAATGAACTAATGTAGTTCATTTTCAATCACCACCTCACCCATATAATGATAATGATTGATTTAATGTTCATATATTATATTTAGGATATAAATATACATATTTAGTTTTAATAATACATATTTTATCTTACCTTCTAATCCATTATAAAAAATAGTGCGGTGCATGATTACGTTTGGACTACCTCATCCCTAAAGTGATGTGATATGTTTTCATTTATTTTAGATATTAAAGGAAATAAATATATATTTGATGAATATATATGATATATATGATATAAAAATTATTATATAAAGTGAAATTAATATTTATCATTCTCTTTTCCATATTCCAAAAAATGAAAATAGTATTCATGAGAACGTTCAACCTATTGTCTCCATGAATGGTGTAATTCATTTTTCTGTATAAACATATTTTGGATGACTATAAATGTGTATATAATTAATGTATATATATATAATTTATATAATTATAAAATTATGGATATTAAGCGGACACGATTAATGTGAAGGTACAAAAAAGTACATAACCATGAAATATATGAAAAATAAAGCAGTTATTACTAAAAATAGTGATTTTAACAATGAATTGTTAATAAAATTGTTATAAAATGTCATATAAAAATAATATATTGAATTTATATATGATTATGTTTCTAGAATATATTTATAAAAATTTATATTATATATATATAATTCATTAAAATTTATGAAGGAAGTTGATACATGTGGTACGATGTTTTTATGTCTCATGTTAATTTATATGAGACACATGTCATATTCATAACTTTAGTCCAGTATATGGAGTGTATAAAACACATATAATTTATTAATTATTATTATTATGAAAATTATTTTATATAAATATCCATATAATTATCTTTCTTTTATTATTATTTCAATTTAATTGTTACCAAAGTGGAAAGGGTTTTACATTGAAGTCTCATTATTTATCAATATTGATTAAGATTATATTTATGATGATGAAATGTTATGATATATCTCTAAATATTCATTAGAATTTTATTATCTTATGTTTATTTATGGAGAATGAATTTTTTTACTTTCGTTTCCCCTCCTTATGATCTCATGATTCCAAAGGATTGTTTTTAAAAAGTCTTGAATTTATTTTTATATTTGATAAAAATTAATTTCTCTTTAATGTACACGTATTCTAAAAAATTTTCTAGAAATTTTTCTACTTCTCCCTCAGTATTTTTGAATTAATTTTTACTTTTTATGACTTTTTTATAAAATCATTTAGAAGGGATCTTATTATCATTTTCTGAATGTGGATTTTTGGACTTTTTATCGAATATGTGAAAGGAATCATTGTTTTAAAATGGAATTCCACAATGTCGTTTCCCTTCAACATGACTACTCAATGATAAAATATCCATTTAAATGTTCCCAATTTTATTTTAAATTAATTTTTTTCTTTAATATTTGGGAAAAATATTATTTTTAAAAATATATTTCAAATTCGAAATGATATTTTCCACAAGAAATGATCTAAGTGGTCTTTTAAAATAATTTCCTATCTAAGATGATATAATTTAATGTTAATTATGCTTTAATGAGTTTTATACCCATTAATACCATCATTATTTTTTATACGATTTATTATAGTGTTCAAAGGATTTTTGTGCAACTTATTCCTTTTAAACCTGATATGTTATGATGGATTTATAAAATTTTTATCAAAATCATTTATTTTTCATGAGTTATTAAATAATTTTGAAATAAATTTCATTTATGTGGTTATGATATGATTAATGTTTTATGATCCTGTGGAATACATCAATTTGATTTTCATAATTTGATAATTGGGATTATAATTGCAGAGCCCTACAATGCATTTTGTAATGATTAAAGCTCTATATTCTCAAAGTGTACACTAAAGGTTATCCCAAATCTAAAAGAGGTTGAAGTGGAGGATATTCCAAATCCAATATAGGGTATATGGGTGATTATCCCAATCCCAAAATAGCATATATAGGAGGATAACCCAATCTTAAAGAAGGTACATCGGTGGTTGGGACATTCCATACATGTTGTTAATTTATTAGTGGGTAGCCTTTATATAATATTTTTTATACCTATGTGTATACCAAATATCTATATCTTATGTCAATGTTAGGTTTTCATGGATTTTGTTCTCATATTTATTTATTTCTCATGTCTTATAGACATCCATGATTTATTCCATGAGTCAATTTTATGATCTATGATATGTATGGTACGGGTTTCAATAGTTATTGACAAATTCACATACCCTTATGTTCATGTTATATTTATATCTCAATTATTTACCCTACTTATGTTCCCATCCCTCATATTATGAAGAATAGTATTATGTATTATTTTAATAATAAGTGTGATATTTATGAATAAAATTATGGTAAATGATGTATTTAACTTATGAACCAGTGTTTTATGTATCCTTATTGTAATTACCCAACCCTAGATTACCCAGAGTCAGTGATTTATTACATAACATTTGTATGATCACAAGAGATCATGTCCCTCAAGATCAACATGTTTAGTAGCATTGGATCTACTAGATATATACATAAGTTTTACATTACATTATTAAATGAAAAAAACATTGGGTCTCCTCTGAACACACTCATATCCCTCAGCCAATCCCTGACGGCCAGTCATAATATACTTATTTTCATCCTAGAAAAAATTAAATATAATAATGGGGTGAGATCAGATTCCTAGTAAGGATGAAAATATAGCAGAAACTGTCATAATATGTATAATCATTTTATCCAATGTATTAGACTAAAACAAAATCCTTTTACACATAAAATTAAGCATAATATGGAAAACATAAATCAAATTATTCCATTAAATTATTCAGATGGATATTTGACTAGATGAAAAATCCCAAGTAATATCAACAGGTAATTTTATAAAGATAGAATGCATAATTTCAAACATTATAATGACAAAGTCAATGCCTCATTCCACGACTAAAAATAGAAATATTATCAAGACCTTTTTCCAAGACACTAGTTTGTCTCATGAGACCTACCAATGTCTCGAGGGTCTATAGCGAGCCCCACCCATCACATACTGCATCCAATTAATTCCTCTTTTGAAAATGATGAAACATAACATAAACATTCATATTAAAACTAGAATATGAAATGTTAATACATTAATAATAAAACATTATGGTATAAAAATAGAACATACACTGTCAACACATACCACAAATACTTCAATAGAATATGGAATTTTGTATGATAATAAATCAACATCAAACAAGCGTAAAATCCGATATATGATGTTGACATAGATGAAATAAATCCAAAAACTATTTGAGTTAAATATCTCATTCTACATTGAAATTATTTAAAAGTAAATAAAACAAATCTTATGAAAATATTCTTATACGAATTTAAGGGAAGCATAAAAGGTGTTATAATTGTGGAAAATAGTTTCACCTGCCGTATAAGTTAGAAAACATTCTTTCTGTAATTTGGAAAAAAGGTCATAAAGCACCATGTTTGGAAAATGAAGGAAATATTACTTTCAAAATATTTTATAAAAAGTAAAAAAAGGTTATAAATAACTTTAACCCATATTCTAGGAAATGTTAAAAATGTTTTGAAATTGATTTTTGAGAAGCACATATGTGGATGATAAGGATGTCTCAGTAGATATTTACGTATAAAAAACATCGAATTATTAAGAGATTGTAAAATTAACCCCCACCTTGTACTTTTCCTTAGTATATGGTAAATTAACCTTAGGTATAATGGTTAAATAATTGTTATAAAATTATACAATAACCACAAACATAAATATGATATTCTATATGATCATCTAATATATATTTGTTAATAATTTTTCAATAGTATCATTGTTTCGGGTGTTAACTGAGTCTTTTTCCTTTACATGTTTTGTTACGTATGTCATGTTTATTATAGATATAATTTTTTTGATTCATACCCAGAATAAAATTATGTTATTTAACATTATTCTTTTATCATAAAATTAAAATTAGTTTTTAATGGTTATTATGGAGAATGAAATCTCATCACATCGTGGAGACGGTAAGCGGTATATACGAAAACAAGACAATATGATTTTATTGATGGTGAAATTGTATCTAATTAGATGTTATATTAAATATAAGGAATCATTAACATGTTATATTTATTATTTATATCAATTATACTAGTTATTATACCCATACAAATAATTAAGTGTTGAATAACAAACTACACCATGACATGGAGATGGTATGTCATACGTACACACATATGGTGACTTTGTCATTCATAGGCTGGATAGAATAATGAATACAGTTGTACAATATTTATAATAACATAAAAGTATGTATAAGGCCCTGGATTTATTATTTTGGTTTTGAAAAAACAAGGAAAGAGTAATTTGAAGAAGAAAATAATATTGAAAGTCGTGACAAACAAATCCCTCTTCTTCGGGTACTTCCTTCTGATTTGAAAAAAATGACTCCATATGATGGCATTATAATAAATGTAAGGCCTATAATATTAATTTATGGCAGTTGGGAGGATATTATAACAAGGTTTGGAGGAGACAAAATCTTTTAGAGGTGTTAATTTAAGAGAAAGGGAAGTACACTTTTAAAAGATAGGTTAGGGTCACTTTATGAATGGCTTGAAATATTATTTTATTGTAAAATTATTTTTGGTTTATAAAAGCTAGAAATGGATTTATTTATAGGATAAGTTTGTTATGGGTTCAAAAAATCTCAAAAAATAGTTTTTAGGCAAGTTTAGGTCAATATATTAAACATATCTTTTAGATTTAACAATTAGATAAATAAATTATCTATTACCATGTCTTCTTGTATTCTTATAATATATGGTTAATAAACATACTATAAAATGAAAAGAGAACCTATATTGGTTAATTAGTGATATATATAACATTATTTATGTCTTTTGGCCGAGTATTATATTTTTAATAATATTATATGATTTAATAAATTAGAATTTTTTTTAAAACTCATTTATGTCAATTTTTTTATTATTTATTTTTTGGTTTTTATGAAATTCAAAACAACTTGATTACTTAAAAAATACATTAATCAACCCTAAAATGTAATATTCACCTATAAAATTATTTTATGCCATCATAATGTTCAATTAAAATTTAATTTAATATTTATAAGTTCAATTATATTAATCCCTCAATAATATGGTAATTACTTCATTGTAATTGTGTAGTAAATAAATTATATTATATAGTGTCTAATAATTATAAATAAAATACTATGATGATGTAAGTATTTTTATCTTTCAAATGAATATTTATATTCTAATTTATCTTATGTATAACAGTATATGAAATATGTTTTAGTTATTAAACATTGATTTTACCACTTTTAACTCTTCTCTAAATAAAATATATTAAATGTATAAATCTAATTCAAGTGGATAAAAAGCATCATATATTTGTACTATGGTTGATTTTGGTAGAAACACACTAATCTAATAGAATTAGTACATGTTTTTGTGTAATTATAACAACAATTTTTCTCTTATTACCCTATTTACTTTTACCTATGGTAAATAAAATTCAATAGTTACAATTCACCAAAAATTATTTTCATCTCATTGAACCATATTGTATAACTTATGAAAAGTGTGTCTGTCGTATTTTTAAAATTCAATTCATAGAAGTAGTAAAATTGCTTTTTATGCAAATTTACAAATGTGCCTCGAAGATGGGTAAAAGACATTAAATAGTTCAATAAAATTTTATATATGAAATATTATTATAAAATAACTCCAGGGAATTACATTAGACTAATATAGATATTATGTATCTATTTTTACCTTAAAATAAATTTAAATTGAATAATATATTTAAATAAAAAATAAATTTTAAATAGTAACTCAATGTTTTTCACAATTAATCAAAAATAGTATGTTTCCAGAAAATATCAAAAATTCGCCTTATGCTAATTTTGATATTAAAAATACAAAATTTATGTCCATTTAGAAAAATAAAATTAATAAAATTTCAAAAAGTGGGTATTAATATTTATAACTTCTTTTTAAATCGCTATTTTGATTGGTCTCAGTGCGCTAGAACTTAGAGATGCATACTTCACAAGCTATTGCATTATTCGAAGAGAAGCGTATTGTAGGAGAATAGGGTGTTACATTATTCCCTCCTTGAGATAATTTCATCCTTGATATTTCTAGATTATTACTAATTAAAAATATTCAGGTTTTTCTTCATCATATGTTCTTTAGGTTTCCAAGTTCCCTCTTCAATTTTATCGTTTCTCCAAAGATCTTTTACCGGACTAGTCATTTGGTTTCTCAACACTTGTTACCCAGTATCAGGAATCTTCAAAGACTCTTCACAATAAGACAGATTAGGTTCTGGTTCAATTTCATCATATGAGGATACATGCATTGGGAAAGGTATGTATTTTCTCAACTATGATAGGTGGAACACATATGAACTTTGGAGAGATTGGAGACATTGGAAAATAGTAAGGTACAACTCCAATTTGTTCTAAAATTTTGATGGTTCTGATGTACCTGGGACATGATTTTCCCATCTTACCGAATCACATAACACCCTTCCATGGAGATACCTTCAAGAAAACATTATCTACTACTTGAAATTATAAATACTTCATTTAGTTATCATAATTTCTCTTTTTCCTACTTTGAGCTACTTTGATGTGTGTGTGGATACTCTTCACCTTTTACATTTTTTCCCCACCATGTTCTGGGCCTATGAGTTTTTTTTCCAACATCATCCAAACATGTTGGTGTGTGACATCACTTTCCATATAATTCTTTATATGGTTCCATCTGAATACTAGAATGGAAGATATTATTATAAGAAAATTCTATCAAAGGTAAATAATGATCCCGCATAATTTTAATGTCATGTGAGATAGATCTAAACATGTCTTTTAAGGTCTGAACAGTTGATTTTTATTGTCCATCTGTTTGAGGGTTGTAGTTTTTGCTCAATAGAAGATTAGTATCTAGATATTTCTAAATAATTTTACAAAATCATCATATAAAACTAGGATAACGATAAAGAAAAATAAATAAAGGTACAAAATAATGTTTTACATCTTCATTAATATAGAGTTTTTCTAAACATTCAAGTGGTGAATATTATCTTAAATCAATAAAATGTTATGAATTGGTATGATAATAAAAAATGAACCCTATTGCATCATTACTTCTATAAATCATTATTAGGCCAATGAAAAATTCCATCATAATATCATCCCATTTTCACTCAGGTATGGGAAGAGGGTGCATGACTCATCTTGGTTGTTGTTTTCCTGCCTTCACCTATTGAAAACGCATACATATTGACACATAATCATAAATCACCATCATCATCTTGTCCCACCAAATTTTTTCCATCAAATCACTATACATATTAGTGCTACCAGGTTTTATAGAAAAAATAGTGTCATGAAAATCATCCCAAAATTCCTTTTTAAGTAAGGTAATTCGATAACACAATGACAGTTCCCAAATTTCAAAATTACATATTCATATATGAATTCAATCGACCTCCCATCATTCATAGAATTAATTATCTCTTGAATCTCCTATTCATCAGTCTAAGAACCTTTTATCATTTCTAGTAATGCTGGTTTTGAAAACATTTGAAAAAGTATTGATATTTCATCTTCCATTGTTCTTCCCATATCCATATTTACTAGATCTGTGAACATAGGATCCCTTTAAATTATTATAAATTTTAGAACTCCATTATCATTTCTGCTTAAAGCATCTTCAACCTTATTTTCCTTCCCCGAGTTCCATTGTATTGTCCAATATTAATCCTTCAGTAATTCAATCCATCGCCTTTACCTAATGTTGAGTTCTTTCAAGGAGAAAATATACTTAAAACTCTTTTGATCAGTATATATATCTCATTTTCCCCATAGAGATAATTTCTCCATATATTCATAAGAAAAATTACATTTTCAAACACATGATCATTAGAGGGAAAGTTTTTTTCAAGTATTTTTAGCTTTCATGATGAATAGGTAATGAATCTATCATTGTGCATAAAGACACAACCATGTCCTTTCATTGAAGCATCACTATAAATAACAAACCCATTATTCCCCGATGGTAGTGTCATGATATGTTCATTGACTAATCTTATCTTCAATTCATTAAGAAATTCTTCACACTCTTTTGTCTAAACAAATTTAACCCCCTTACATGTGGGCTTGGTTAATGGGTTATCCGAACAGAAAATATTCTAGGCGAAAAACCGATAGTAACTTACTAGACCAATTAACATGGGTATCTTAGTTACACTCATCAGTGATGGACATTCATGGATTTCCCATGTAATTTAAGGATCCACAATGATTCCATCCTTAGAGACAATATGTCCAAGAAAAGAAATATCCTGAAGTAAGATCTTTAACTTGCTAAACATCCCATATAATTCATTTCTTCTTATAGTATTTAGAATAGTGAAAAAGTGATTTTCCTGATCTTCATTTCTTTTGGAGTATACCAAGATATCATCCATAAATACCGATTATAATTAATCAAGATATTTTCTGAAAACATTTTTCAGTAAATCCATGAAAACATAGGGTGAATAAGTCAGTATAAAAGGAATTATTGTAATTTTATAATTCCCATACTTGGTATGAAATGATGTCATTATAATGTATTTCTTCTTCACTGACAACTGATTATATCCATATCGCTGGTCAATCATTGAAAAATTTTGTTCTCTATGCAGATAATCGAATAAATCATCAATGTGAGGTAGGGGATACATGTTCTTTATTGTTATATCACTGATCTCCCTAGAGAAAATTCACAACTATATAGATCCATATTTTTTCTTATCAAAAAGAATAGGGGCTCCCCAAGGAGGAACACTAGGGAGAATAATTCCTTTTTTACTCAATTCCTCTATTTGTTTCTACTCTTCCACTAATTTTATTTTGGTAATTCTATAATGGGTCTTCAATATGGGCCTTGAACAAAGTATTAAGTCAATTGAAGACAAAATTTATCATTATGGAGGATGTCTACGTAAATACTCTAGAAACACATCAACATATTCTTAAAAAATAAGTACATCCTCTAGTTGGTCATATTTTTCTCTCCCATAGTTATTTCACTCTATTCATCCCCAATAATTGAATTTATTAGGGCTATTGGAGGTGAATCTAGATTTGAATTAGATTGTTATATTTCTTCTCTAAACATATAGAATTCATTATCTCCATCACAAATTTTATCCTACTTATTCTTACAAAAACTTTTTTCATCATGGTCTAAAAGAAAATATATACCAAGGATTATATCAAATTAAATCATAGGTATGATAATAAGATCATCACATAAAGAAAATTAATATTCCATAATGGTCACTTATTGGAAAAAATATGTTTAAAGGATATATCCCTTTGGTGTTTTGACTGAAAACTCCCTTTAATAAGTCAAATGGGAAATATCTAATTTTCTTGGAAAACATGGAAGATATGAAATAATGAAATGACAAAAAATAAAATAAATCTTTGGCTAATTTTTAGGAAAATATTAAAGTACCTACCATCACCGCATTAGAAACATCAATATTTGCAATTATTATCGTATAAGCTTGGATTTTCTCCCATGTCCATTTTTGAGGTAAGTTTCTTTGATGCTTAGGACATTCATTTACATAATTTCCCATTTCATTACAATTATATCATTGAACATTGAAATCAACTTTCTTCCCCTTACAAATCACAAGTGTGGTGGTAATTTTATACAGCCTTATAAAAAACTCCAATTTCCTTTAGCCATGTACCATGATGTTTCTTCCCATAATTAATAGAGGATGTAAATTCAAGTTTTCTCATCTTCCCCTTGTTTCCATTTCTTGATTGTTTAGTTGATCTCTTCTTCTCTTGCTTTAGTATAATGTCATAAGACTTGGAGAATTTATTTTATGCCTTGATAGAACATAAGACTATATCTTATTATGATGAGAAGGATTGTGAGATTAATACTCGACGGATAAATGGTTTTAAACCATTAAATAATCAATAAACATTACTTATTTGGTTATGTATATAATCTGCAGCATGCCTTTAGAACCTTAAAATGTTTGGCTCATAATTTGGGACATTATATTCCTTCTTTTTCCTCAGACTCATAAATTTTCATTCCATATCCTCTTGATGTTCATAAGGAATTTATTTTTCTAAGAAAGTCTTTTAAAACCCAATCCATTCCATATTAGATACTTCTTCATCCTTATCTGTGTTTTGAATTATTGACCACCATTGATCTGCATCTCTTGAGATGTGATAAAATGCCATAAATTGTTTCCCTTTTGATACTCCCCAAAGCATGATATATTTTATCTAATGAAGATATCTATTTCTCAGATAGAAAATGATTTGTAGTCCCATTTAATGTTGGTGGTTTCTGCCTCATGAAGTGGTCTAACATTAATCTTCCTTGTTGTAAATCAGGGTGATCCATATGGGTAAGGTTATTTTTCATAACCGGAGTGATTTTTCCTAGTTTGGTTATAATCTATTCAACACCAGTTTCATCACAAAATCCACTATAATTATCTTGGGTTGGAGGGAAATCCATACAAGGATTATGTGCATTGATACAGTTTCCATTATTTCTTGTAGACACAATTTCTTAACAATAGAATACACTAGTTTAGTTTAGTAATCATAATGCATAGTTCCAATGTTGTAAAATATAAAACATAAATTGAACAATTTATGTATATAATACATAATCTTAAAAATGTTTTCTATGGGGAAGTATTCACTCATAATTCATTCACAATGGTTTGTAAAGAAAATATCAGTTATCCTATGCACATCCCTCGAGAGTGTCAAAGGAGGTGCATAGTATGGCTTGTTATCATGTACAAGGATATCCCGCGTCAAGCCCAAAACTCCTTGTCAGAGTATTCACTCCATGGTACATCTATTATGTAACCACAACCACTTTTAGTATCAATAATGTGATGTTTTTATGGAAATCCCTCATGATATTTACATTACCAAATTTTTTGGATGTTATTCTATACAAATCATCAATACAAATCTTAGGGTAATGTTCTCTAATCAGAGTATTTTCATCTAAATATTATTTTCAAAGTTTTTACTAAACTTTATATAATTACAACTAAAACACCATGACCCTAGATTACCAAGAGTCGTTTCATTATTAAATAACATTTTCATGATCAAAAGATATCAATTCCTGAAAAGGTGGTCAGTTTAGTATCCTTGGAAATACAAGATACATACATATGTTTTACATTGCATTATGAAATGATATGTCGACATTGTGTCTCCTTTAAACAAAAAATTATCCCTTAGCCTATCTTTGATGGTCAGTACTAAAATACTTCTTCACATCATTGAAAAAGTTAAACAAAATAAATAGGTGAGATCATAAGCTGAGTAAGGATAAAAATATAGTAGAAACTATTAGAAAAAATCATTAACATTGAAGCCAATGTATAAGATTAAAACAAAATATTTTTAAACATAATATTCAGAATAATATGGAAAATATAAATCAAATAATTCCATTTACATATTCGCATGGATATACTACTAGATGAATAATCACATGTAATATCAATGGAAAATCTCATAATGATAGAATGAATAATTACGGACATCATAACCACATAGTCAAGACATCATGCCAAGAATAAAAAAATCATGGCCTTGTTCCATAACACTAGTTTTTCTTATGAGACCTACTGATGCATCGGGGGGCTATAGCAGGCCCCTTCCATCACTTACTACATCCAATGCATTCCTCATATGAAAAGAATGAAACATAACATAAAAAATTTGTTTTAAAACTAGCATACGAAATGATAAAACATTAACCATAAACAATTAATGGTATAAAAATAGCACATATATAGTCAAAAAAACTAAAAAACCATTAATACAGTATGGAAGATAGTATAATAATAAACCAACTTCAAATAATCGTAAAATTCAACAAAGGATGTTGACATTGATTAAATCAATAAAAAATATATTTGAGTAAAATATATCTTTCTACTTTGAAATAATTTACAATTAAATAATATATTAATTTTAAAACTATTATTAAAATCGTGTAATGGATTCTTTGAAGGTTTTATAATGGCAGAAAATAGTATCACCCTCTGAATAAGTTAAAAAACATTCTTTCCTTATTTTTTCAAAAAGTTCATACAACACCTTGTTGGGAAAATGATTTAATGATTCCTTCCAAAACATATTATAAAAATTCAAACAACGGTATAAATAAATTTAACTAATAGTCTTGGAAATAGAAAAAATGTTTTGAAATAAATTTTTAAAAAACAATGATGTGGATGATAAGGAAGTACCTATAAATACTTATGTATAAACAACCTCAGATAATAACGATATTGTAAAATTAATCTGTAACTTGTAATTTTACTTAGTCGAGGGTATTTTACCCTCATGCATAATGGTTAAATCACTATTATTAAATTATATAATAACCACATAAATAAATATGATATCTTATATGATCCTCCAATATTTCGTTGTTAATAATATTTCATAAGTATCACTGTTTAAAGTGTTTAATGATTCGTTTTCCAATATATGTTTTTTTACATAAGTCATGTTTGTTAGAAATAGGATATATTTGATTCATAAAAATAGTGATATTATTTCCAAAAACTATATTTTTTATTCATGAAATAAAAATTATTCTTGAATGGTTACGACAGGGAATGAAATCTCATCACGTCATGGAGACAGTAAGCTATATGTACGCATGAGAGAAAATATCATTATTTTAATGGTGAAATCATATATAATTGGATGGTATATTATATATAAATAATAATTAAAATTTTATATTTCTTAATTACATAAATTATACACATTATTATACCCATGAAAATAATGAAGTGTTGAATAAAAAACTACACCACGACGTAGAGATAGTAAGCTATCTGTACAGAAGTATGGTGTCTTTGTCATTCATTGGATGGATAGAATAATGAATATGTCTGTACCATATTTATAATAACATCACAGTTTTTAGAAGGTACTAGAGTAATTATTTTTTTATGGAAACAATGATGAACAAGGAAGTGGAAGAAGAAAAGATCTTTGAAACAGGTGAAGAAATAATTACATATACTTCTAGTGTTCCCTTTTGATTTGAACAAAAGGCCCCCTTAGGTAGAATTTATGATCAACGTGAGGCCTATAGGATTAAGTGAGTGTATTTGTTAGGATATTTGTTTAGGGTTTGTCTGAGTCAAATGGCATTGGAGGTATGAATTTAAGATAAGGGTAAGTACCCTTCTATATGAGAGGTGATGGGCACTTTTGGAAAAGCTTGAAATATTATTTTATTATAAAATTATTTTCATCTTATAAAAGGTATAAATAGATTTATATCAATGATAAAGTTGGGATGGGTCTAAATCCTCTCAACCAATTGGTTTTAGAAAAGTTTATGTCACCATATTAACCTTATATTTTAGGTTTAACCCTTAGTTAAATAGTATAACTCTTACCACGTCTTCTTGAATTATTACACAGTATGTCTAATACACATTCAATAAAATGAAAATAGAAACTAAAGTAGTTCATTAATGAGATATAAAATATTATTTAAGTCTTTGGGATAATCTTATATTTTTAGGAATATTATATTATTTTTTAAAGTAGTATTTGTTTTAAAAACTCATTTATGTCAATTTTGACACTATTTAGTATTTGATTTTTTTGAAAGTCATAAAAACATTATTACTTCAACAAAAAATATTTTAATCCACACTATCATGTCATATTCAATTAGAAAATTCGTGGATGGCATTATAAGTCTCAATTTACATTTATTTTAATATTTATAATATCAATTTTTTCAATCTTTTAATAATAATGTAATTACTTCGTCATTATTTTGTTATAAATAAATTTGAATATTTAACATATAAAAATTCTAAAAAATAATATCATGCGGGAGATATTGTTATATATTTTATAAATAATTATAGTCAAATTAATATTATGTATAACCCTATATTAAAAATGTTTTATTTATTAAATTTTAAATTTAACACTTTTAGCTCTTCTTAATATAAAACATAATTAATATACCAATATAATCTGAGGGGATAAAAAGGATCTATGTTTTATCCTAAATTTTATTTTGGTCTATAAAAACTTATCGAATAGAATTAGGACATCTTTTTGGGTAATTATAGTATGATTTTTATATTTAATTTCCCTATTTACATTTAAATATTGTAAATAAAATTCAAAAATTACTTTTCACCAGAAGTTATTTTTATCCTATTAAACCACATTTTAATTACTAATGCAAACTATGTCTATTAGATTATTTAAATTCAATTCACATAATTGGTAAAATTATGTTTTATGCAAATTTGGAAATGTTCCTTGAATGTGGGTGAAAGACGTTAAATAATTCAACAGAATTATAGATATATAATCTTATAATAAAATGAGTTGAATGAATTAAATTGGAATAATATATGTATTTTGTATCTTTTTGTACTTTTAATATATATTTAAATTAAAAAAATTTAAATAAAAATCCGTTTTAAACATTAATGTATTGTTTTTTACTATTCATAAAAAATTGAATGTTTTCTGAAAAATATCAAAAATTCACCCTAAGATAATTTTGAAATTCCAAATCCAAAATTGAAGTCCATTTCGATAAATAAAATTTTAGAAAGTGGGTATTGTTATTCATAACCTCTTTTTAAACTACTGGTTTTATTGGTCGTGGTGTGCTAGAAGTTGGAGATGTGTACATCGCAATCTATCACATTATTTCAATTAAAGAGTACCGTGGAAACGTGGGGTGTCACACTTATTTCCAAATATGCTAAAACATTATGGTTCCAATGTATGTTTTTGAAATGTGGGGGTCCCTAAACCCTCTCACACATGGTGTTTTCTATCATCATTTTTCCACAATATCTCATTTCATACACTATATCATCATTAGATCGACATATTTAGAAATTTTAAAACACACCAAAACTAAATATAATTTACGGAATATCATTTTTAGATCAATATTTGTGAATGTTCATCTGATTATATCATATTTTTTAGTCCTATATAAATTTTTCATTTATTATTAACTAATTATTAAGAACCCATGACATCAAATAGTGAATTTGTAAATCCAAAGAATACCCATTCCTTCTTACATTCTATTGTTTTTTAGATTTTCCTTTTAAAACCTATTGTAACTACACTACATCATTTTAAAAGATAACACAGTATCCCAAAAACTCAATCATAAAAAACATAAAAAGATTTGTTGAATATTAATATTGGTGTGATTCTTTGATCTAAAAAATGGAATGTCATCATACCAAATAAATTCCACATTTAATATCAAGATCTTCATGATTAGTAGACGAAGCATCCACCTTATGGTTATCCCATTAGATAAGCTATCTCAAAAAATCAAATTGATATATATATTAATCACTATTTTAGAAATCATACAAAAAATATTCAATAATATTTTAGATATTTTGTTTTATTCTTTTTGGAACACATTGAGAGTGTTATATTTAATAAAAAAATTAAAAACTAGAAAACCATGTTTTATATTATTCTTAGGTCTCAAAATAATCTTATGTTATTTTTCATATGAAATCATATTTTAAAGAAAAATGGAAGAAAAAAATAAAAAAACATTCTTCCTCATATGATGATTTATTTTATAGGTGAGTCACAAAGTAAAATTATCCTTTTAATTGTCCACATTGAATAAATTCATTTGATACTTTATTTCAACATTGTATCATTCCTTTATATGGGTCAAAAAATTATAGATTGTCATGTATTTATATGGATCTAGAAATAAAAATTTACTGAAAAAGGGCCCTTCATGATGATTTAACTATTGGAGAGTCACATAGGTAAAATATCTGATTAATGTTCCATGTTGGATAAATTCCATTATAAAATTTTGAACACTATATTTAGAAATTGTAATTAAAGATTAATTAAATAAGTCTTAGAACCTTTAGAAACACAAATTTTGAAACCATTCATTAATATAAAAACATATCAGAAAATATAGAGACATATTGAAAACCTAAAATACTATATTAATTCTCTTAATTCATGTTAACGACAAATTGAAACAAAAAATATATCCATAAACAAATCCAAGTCTAAATGAATCCCCTGTTTTTGATTTATTGACATAATTAGTCAACATTTCAGGAGATACACAGATCTTAACAGATTTATAAAATCATTATTATGATCATCAAAACATATCATGACACTTAAGAGAAAAAAAATTCACGCACTACCAGATAATGATACAATTTTTATAGAATTTTATCCATAAAGACAAAAATTGTGTCCAAGTGACTTTCATGAACTCCCAATCCATTTAAGAATTCTATCATAGTTTCAACAATTTCTCTCACTATAAATTGTTCACAAAATAAAATGGAAGGTTATTAATAACTTCCATTAGAATTATGTAACCCTTTTAGAAATATTTGTGTAATTATTTATTCCCATTTTTCAACATAATCCCATGAAAATGGGGGAATACATTTCATACATCCTCATGTAAAAGGAAAAGAATGGACACATTGTTTATATTAATCTATTTAAATATATATATCTATGTAATATCATTGGGAAAATTATTGTAATTTGATTGTTAGTAAAAAATAATCATGGTTTATATCACCATTTTCCACCCACTCATTAATAAAATACTGCTTGATATCAATATGTATGGATATTGAGGGTTTCATAGTATTCTATGATATATCTATAAAACTAAGGTTTTCAAAAAAAATAAATGCCATCTGAACAACCACTTTTAGATTTTCATGATTCCCTTTCATCCTCTAATGTTTTATACAATCATGCACAATTACAGTGTACTCAATCTGAGTTGTAATCAAAGTCACTAAATTCAAATTATTTATGTCTCAAATTATGAAATTGTCTTCAGAAAATAAGGGTCCATTAGATGTATACTTTATATCCGTAAAATTACATGTTTAATTTATATTATGAACCCCTCTAATTATAAATCTAATATTATTATATACACCAACATGCTACTCTGTGTCCCTAAAATATATCATAGAATCCTCTTGGTTACTAAAATTTGAGATTATTTCCAATCAATCTAGATTCTATCACAATGTGTCACTCAAAATATAATATATATTCTTATTGTGGTGACATAATAGAGGCTCCCAATAATTATTCGGATTTCATTTTTATAAATAATTTTTTAAACTATCATTATTAATCCATTTTTTTAATAGGTATAGTGGTAGAATGATCCATAGAAACCATTTTTCAATCTTTATCAAATGATATTAGGAATATTATTCTTGATTAAAATGTCCTCAAATACTTAAATAATTTTATATCCCAAGAAATAAATCATATCTCCCAGATAATACATCTCAAAAAGCATCATCATTATCATTGAAATTTTTTCATATATATACTCCTAGTAACATATAAATATTATATCAACAAAATATATCATAACAATGAGAGTAATCATTGTTTCTTCCTTCATATAAATATTTTTTTCTATTTTTTATTTTTCAAATTTAATATTCTTCCATAAACAATAAAATTTGGAGTATAAGGCCCATAGATCCTATTTTAAAACTTAGGATTCATTATTTGAAATGAAAACCATGTTTCAATCTTTTGTAAAAAAACCCCCTCTAGCCACTAAATTAAAAAATAATCATGACGATCTCTATTAAGTAATGTTGACCTCATATTCATTTTGGAAAAAATTTATATTTTATGAGATGTAACTGCTCAAAATATACTTATGGGTTAAATCTTTTCAACAAGAGAAATCATTTCTTAAAAATATATACATTTTTTTGGGGGGTGTCTATTGAAATATATTTGTCTCTTCTTCATTAACACTACTCTTTTCTCATTTTGTTTGTTTCTAAATTAACACATATTTCCTATAACGTTTCTATTTTTCCATGAAATTGGATCCCAAGTGTTTTCCTCCACAATATGATCTAATTATTAATTCATAGAACCTATCCAATATTTATGTTCAACTATATATGAAACTATTTTTGGATAAATATATAAAATGATAATAGTTAAATTTATACCTCTTATATTTCTTTTGGTCTGTATTGGTTCATCCTAATTAATAATAATATTATAAATATAAATATTTTTATTAATCCTTTTAAACCTATTTATATTCTTTTTTTCATAACTTGGTCATTACTATATGTTTTATTTGAATAAACTACTTTAAAATTATGCTTGTTATTGTCATGTTCAATGGGATAGTTTTTAGAAATATTATCTCGGTTAGCTTCCAAAAAAACATCAAGTACAACAACTAAACATCCTTATTTCAAATAGTAATAAATAATTTTTACAATATATAAATCATCTATTTTGTGTTTCCATGTACCAAAACCTGTTTTTTTATTAGAGATTTGATTCTTTAAAATTACTTCGTCTTATTTTTCATTAAATTTTCTATGATTTATACCATTAATAATTATGATGTATGGACTTATAAATACTTTTAAGTCCTTCAATGTAAGATTATTTTGTTAGGAATAACTTTTATGGTGTTATTAATATTAGGTTTAATCATGAATCTACTTTTTAGGTTTACAGTCATGAACATTTTCTATCACCACAATAATTTATAATGTTTGTGATCATGTAACATTATCATCACAATTTCAACAGTTATTTTGTTTTTCTCTATGATATTTAATTTAATTTTATAGTGTATGGATCAATTAAATTATTTTTAATTCTATTCTTTTTATAATAATTATAAATTTTATTTCATTATCTATTATCAAATTTAAGATGAGAATTATATGTTATTTCCCTTCGTAAATTTGAATGGTTTTAAAATGGATATTTATATCATAATCATGCTATATAATAATTATTATAGTAATTTTAGTGCAATAATAAATGAATTTATTCAAATAAAAATCACCTCTACTAGGTGGATTTCTCATTGGGCCACACATATCCGACTGAATGAGATAAAGTGGTCTTGAAAATTTTATGTCATCCTTTCTATGTGATGATTAGACCATTTTACCATTTTGTAATGTTTCAAAAATTTATTATCATTCAAATATTAGTTATGGGAGATCTCTAACAATTTCATGCATGGAGATGTTACATAGATTCTTATGGCCAATGTTTCTGCATCTCCTATTCCACAATTCATTATCTTCTCAATCTCTCAAATAAAATAAATTACATAGACCCCTAATCTGGAATATGATTCCACTTATAAATTCTCCTCTCATGATTGTGTCTCTATACGTATAACACATTTTGACACATGTGTATCTCCAAAAAATAACTAGATTTTATTAATAACACAATTATTTTACACTCAATAGATTTTTCTTAAGTCATTAAACATAAATATTGTCTTTTAAATAAAGATCAAATTATTTAATCTCTACCAAAACAATGCCTCTAATTCTGAATGATATATCATTTAAATATTCTAGTGCTCCTCTTTTAAGTTATATAATTTTATTTGGAGTTTTTTTATCATCTAAAATATGTAAAGAATATCATCTTTCTATGATATATGTATTTATTATATTTTTAGCCTTCAGAATACTTTAATAATAATGGATCATCCTTCATAATTGTACATAATTTTTCCTATCCCCATTTAATTGTAGGCAGTTTATACAAGTAATATAGGGACATAATCATTAGATGTATGAACCTATTGATTACATATTCCAAATAATTCATCTAATCATTAAAAGTTATTCTATGTGGAATGAATTTTATTTCTAGTATTGAATTTAAAATCTTATGTTATATCTACTAATATTGTTTTAAATTCTACCATATCCATAATATCTTATACTATGTAATGAAATATGTTTCCATATTGAATAATCCATGTAGAAAAAAATACCACAACACCAATAGTGCCATTCAAATCACGGTATTCAATGATAATGTGATTTCAATTATGAAGTTTGATATGCATATACTAACATTATGAAATATAAATATAAATAAAGAAGATTACGTCTCTTAATATCATATACAATTACTTAGATTATGCAGAGAGTTTTCATCACTTGTTTTTGACACATACATAACCATATTTTGAAATTAAACCTTTTTTGTTAGGAAAACAAGTTAGAAATTTAACATATCATATGTGGAATGGACATTATGTATTTTATTTAATATCTTCACTAGACATTGATGACTAAACCCTAATATCAATGAATCTATTATAAACAATTCTCTATTACATTAATTCAAATTAATCGTACATGTATATTGATTGAGTCCTCCAGAGTTCTCTATTTTTAAAATTTATTTTATCCTCGTTATTATTCCTTGTCTTATCAATTTTTAAGAAATTAATTATAGGTTTTTAATATATTTAGTAAAGCAAACTTCATTTTTGTAAAATCCATCACAGACTCCAAATTTATTTTCATGTTCCTTTTTTTAAGAGTCTAATTTATTTTTTTAGTGGTTTATTTGTGTTTTGAAATGATTATATATCATATTTCAACAAATCATCCATGTAATAAACATCATCATCTTCAATTCCATTGCTAAAGGATTCCACATGATTCATATAGACATCCATAAATTTTCTGAATTTATCATTAGATTCATCATCTGAGTGGGTGAAAGAAGAGACTTCATACCCATCCTCATTACTTAACATATTTCTTCTTTTTCTTATTGGGAACTTATTATTATCATGTTATTTTTTGGATTATTTTGTCTTTTTTGCCAAATTTTATTTTATTTCCTTTCATCTTCAGTATCATTGATGCACGCCTATCATAGAGCATGGAAAAACAATTAATTCCTATGTTAAAATTTAGTAATGTGGATGACCTAGGATGCCTTCCAAAGACGAGTGCACACAAAATGGGTTGTCACTCTAAAATGAGGGTGAAAATGTTGTTCTTTTAGAAAGAAATTTGAAATTCAAATGATTGAAAAAATATGATATTAAAAAGGTGATTAGGTCGGGGTTGGTTTCCTAATTTAAATACAATCCTTGTTCAATTTACTTTAAACCTCTTCTTCTTAGTTTATTAAAGATAGTGTACACAATCATTTCCTCTCAGTTCCTTGGTGAAATTATTATTGTGAGAGAAAACCTTACCAAGATCTCAGTTTGGTCAACTCTCCTTCCATGTGTAAAATATTTGTATTGAATATTCTTAATTGAAATGGGCAATACCTGATAGGTATTTTTTTATCCATAACAATCAAGAACATTCACTACACATTTTACACGTGCTGATGATCGTCGAGTACTTCATCACTAATTCCTGGTTTATTCCATCGTATATAAATCAGAAATTAATGGAGGGAGATTATGATTATTTTACCAAGGAAAAAATCAATAACAGAATTAATATTCAAGAAAGATCACACTTGATAATAAAATACACTATAATAAATTGAAAACAACTTTGAAAAAGAAAAAAAATTATTCAATTGCGTCCATGAACTCAAGCATTACAATGTAGAAAACCAACCCTTCCCCAATCACTCCAATAGTTTACCACACCAGCGTAAGAGTAATCTAGATGAATGGGGAAAAATAATGCATTAAAAAAATTTAAAAATAAAATAAATAAAAGATAAAGTCCAAAATTTCTCCTTCTTGGTGTCGCGGAAGGAATGGGATGGAGAATGGGATGCCTTGAGAGGGTGGAGCTCTCCTCCTTTTATTGCCAGAATTTTTCCCCTAGATGTCAACTCATTTTTTCCCTATTAAATGACATCTTCACGCATTGATCCCTTCTTCACTATTGTTCATAATTATCTTGGTCATGTCCCTTAAAAATTGCACAAGATTTGGATATGTATTCCGAGAGTTATGGACGTTTTACTCTGATAATTTATTCTGTCAAGTCAGACTCTCAAAATCACAAACATCCAGATTAGGGTGATTTAATGACCCCTTAAATGACCAATTCATGCTGACCATCATTAAAGATTCTATAAACCTACATTCACATCCACCCACTGAATATCACAACATTTGGGCCCACCAGGAATTAGTTATAGAGCCCACACCAAAACTACGCAGGACTGCAAACAGTTTAACTTCTCCCACTTGTGAGCTTATTTTGAGCATCCATGTGGCCGATTCAGCTTTTAGACTAAAAATTGTAAATGAATCACCGGATCTGTAGAATATAGAAAAGAAACAATTTTTCAATTTGTATTAGTTTAGATAATGTGAATTCCAAAATACAGAAATAATTTAAAACTGTTAAAAATTCAAAATGGCCCATTTTTACTCTTCATCTCAAAATAACACCAATATCATAAAAAAATAAGAAATTCAACTTAGAGTAACAATTTTGTGGGTTTAAAACAATTAAATTCAATGTAAATTTAATTGAAAATATTCGCTCTATCAGTTCCCTCACACTTAGCACTTGGACTCCTAGACAAGTAAAAAAATAGAATCAAATAAAATCCCAAACACATATCAATGATATCTACCAAATCAATTTCAAGAAACAAAAAGATATCATGCCTCATAATAAATTTATTTCAATTTTTACATTTTATATTTTAATATATTTCCACTTCATTTATTATCCCATGCACACAAAACACTTACCTCACATTAATTTTCTCTTATCTCAGAAATGTAAATACTGAACAAGGAATTTCTCATCCAAACACACACAAGACTCACTATAGGCTTGATAATTTCCTACTTCTCCACCCGATGTGAGTCAAGTACATGTGTTTCTCATGAGTACATTTCAGTGTTGTTCTGGGGCTTTTGGTTGGTAGGATTTAGATGTTAATAATTCTGAGGCCGAAAAAGGTGGGTTTGGCTCTTTTTGAAGAACAATTGCAAGATTATAATTTTCACACAAGTATAGTCTCCATATCTTACCCTTTGTAGAATCTAAGATCCGTCATCATTCAATCATATCAGGATTTTAGCAGTAAAAATTTCAATCTTATCAGACATGACATTTCTTGAATTTTCCAGATATGCACAACATTATTTTTTTACATCGGAAGCTTCAGAAAGGCACAACTTCTCTTGTAATGAAAGCTCCATAAAGGCACGACTTTTAACAAAATTAAATATTCATTAGTAACATCAACTCTTTAACATTTTATATTCCACCAAAAGTATCACCAAATGAGGTAGTACACTACAAGACATCTTCTCCCACACTTAAGTTCAACTGGATCATGCAATTTTACTTTAAGAGTACGTAGGATAGGGAAAATTGGCTTGTAATGTGGCTAAACAACCAAGAAATTCATGGCTGCTAGGGGATATAATGAATGATAAATGTAAAGGTGGGACATAATGAAATGGATTATTTTGAAAATGGGGCTTAAAACCAAATAAATGCCTCAATCATTTAAAACACACGTAACCCAAACCCTCGTGTTTTTAAAGGAATAAATGAAATTTTGGTTATAGCACGCATGGTATAGTACTCTCAAGAAATTAGGTGAATGAAATGTATATGAAACGAATGGTTCAGAAGCCTCACATGAAAGTGATTTCAAAGAAATAGACAGTAAAATACAACATGGGTTTCAGAAATCAGTTTACTTTTCATGAAATTAAAAAAGATTTGAACCAGAAACAAAAGTAATTTCATCATTCATTTAAGCTCAATTTCATGAAATATATTGGTTCACTCATTAAAATTGGTCACAATAATGGTATTGTTCATCATTTCATCACAAAAGTTTCAAAAAAACACAATAAATTGGAAAATAAACACACAAAAATTTGAAAACACAAATTTTTTTAAATTTTTTTTTGAAACAAAACAACAAATGAAAATCCAATGATACAAAGGTTCCCTCCCCACACATAAATGTTACCGTGTACTCAATGCATTCAAGTGGATTTAACATGTAATACAATTTTAAAATGAATCAAAACATCACGCAAGTGTGAATGAGAGGTACAACCTGATGACTCTTATTTATTTTCAGAGTGATGAAGAGTGATATCCTCCATTGGTTCATTTCTATTTTTTTGGTAAAGACATGTTGTACCAACAAGAGTCTGATTTGTGTCCATAGATACCACAACACCAGAAAAACCCCTGAAATCTTTTTCTTCTAGAATGTTTTTTAATCTTTCTGGATATTTTTTTCTTCCTTGTTTCAATGTGAACATAAATCATTTTAAGGGGTTGTGGTGTCCTTTGAATATTCCTCTCTTCTATTGAGGTAGAAGATTGACCCTCAATTTTCTTTACCCATACAAACCTAGTTTTGGGGTTTTCCTATTGTTCTTTTGATCCACACTTCCCATTGGTTTGAAAATTTCCATTACACTCTACTGCTTTAATGGGGGTTTCCTTGAACTTCTCTAGATCATGTTCCATTTAAAGGCATATGGAATTATTCTTAGCTAGTTCTTCTTCCTTTGTAGAAAGATCCTTTTAGAGATCTATGATAATTGTTTCATGTTCGACCTCCGTGAGTTTATACTTCTTGATATCAACATCTTCTCCTAAATTTGAATCTTCAGCCTCTTCTAACTAACTATCCACGAATTCTACGGTTGTCCCTTCTAATTTTTCATTTGGTTATTTTCCTTCTTTGTGGTAGATTGCTTTCATTGAGTGATCATCTGACAAATTCTTCATGGATTTGAGAATATTGAAATGCACTCAAAAATCTCCAAGATCCATTGAGAGTGTTCCCTCATGCACATTAATGATGGTCTTCATAGTGTTTAAGAATGGTCTCCACAAGATGATGGTTGAGTGTGATAAAATCATATCTTCTTCCATTTTCAGCACAAAAAAGTCAGCTGGGAACAATAGATCTTTTACCTTTATAAGAACATCTTCTATAACACCTTCAGGAAAAACTGTGGATCTATTTGCGAGTTGGACCACCACTCTAGTAGGCATCAATTTTTTCATTCTGCAAAGATATAAATATATAGTGAGGTATAACATTTATTAAAGCTCCGAGATCACATAGTTCATCTTTAAAATTTAAATTACCGATAGTGCAGGGAATAAAGAAAGTCCCTGGATCATGAAATTTTTACGGTATCGGTGGTGTGATCAATGCTGAGACCCTAAGTTGATTCTTTCATTTACATCGAGCCTCCTTATTTTAGTACACAGCTCATTCAGAAATTTTTCATATTTATGGATTTGTCTAATTGCATCCAGTAGTTGAATGTTAATCTCAACTTTTCGGAATGTTTCTTTAATTTCCCATTGAAGTCGTTCTTGTTCACCCTTCATTGACTCATCCAATTCTAATGGGAATGGTGATGGGATATCATTTTTATTCCTTTGAAGTTTTTGAAAAGTTTTTTCTGTTATTTCCTTCTGAAACCTTATTCATTCTCCATATTTTGGTTGGGAAGGATGAGCTTCATAAGATTCCTTGGAATCATCCTCCTCATTTTTTTCTAGTGGTGTGACCTCCTTCCCGCTTCAAGTGGTAATTAAACTAAGATTTTACATTGTATTAAGAATTTTTTGTCAGGGAAGTTTACCTTGGTTCTTGGTAAGAGCATCCATAAAGCGTGTAAATTGAACATATATATTGTCCATTTTATCTTCTAATCCCACAACTCTTTTCTTCAACTATTGATCTTCAGTTGTTGGTGCACTTGTGGATGGTTTCTCATAACTCTTCTACTGGAAAGGTTGCGGTTGGAAAGTCTGTTGTTGTTGGAATGCTATCGGGTTCTTATATTGCTGCTGAAAAGGTTCTCTGTCTAGGTTTTGTTGAAACCCATAGCCTGGTTGGGTTAGCGGTTGGTATTGGCTTTGTTGATAGGTTGCATCACAACTTTCTATCCCCTACAGTTCTGGACATTTATCAGTGTAATGAGAATTAGAAGATCATAAACCACATTCCTAATTCAGTCCATGTTGTTCCTTCACAAGGTTCACAGCTATTTCTCGCACCAACCTGGTGAGTTCACCCATTTTGTTCCTAATTAAATCTACTAAATTCGATGTTCTTACCTCATGGATTCCTCTAGTGATCGTACCTATGGTTCCAAACTGTTGTGAGTTTTTTGAAATCATTTCAATTAGTCCTCTAGCATTTGTTGGTGACTTGTAAATCAAGGCTCTTTCAGATGATGCATCTAGAATGTTTTGATCATTATCAAGCAATCCTTTATAGAAGAAAACAAATAAATGGTGTTCTTTCACATTCTGGTGTGGAAAACTGGCGCAAATTTTCATGAATCGTTCCCAGTACTCGTAAAGTGTTTCTCTAGTTGATTGGCGAATGGCATAGATCTTTTTTCAGATAGCTATGCTCCTATATGTGGAAACAAACCATGGCATGAATCATCTTTGAAGATATTCCCAATCTTGGAAGTCTTCTGGTGTAGATTATTCAACCATTCCTTTGTTGCTCCCTCGAGTGAGAAGGGAAATTCCCTCTACTTTACCTGTTCTTCTGCAACACCTCAGGGTCTGCAACTTGAGCACACATCTGTAAATTTTTGGATATGTCGATTGGGGACTTCACCTGCAAGACCCTGGAATTTAGGAAGAATTTGAATCATGTTAATGTGAAATTCAAAATCATTTTCTAATGTAGTAATAGCTAGTTGATTTTGGTGGATAGCGAATTGTAGGGCGCAAATATCGCACAATGTTTAGTTGGGATTTCCAACCATTGGAGGTTCAGAGTGATCACTGGATGTGTCACTTGAATCTGTAAGTTGAATTTCTTCAAAATCTAATTGAAAATTTTTCTTTCTCAATTGGGTTATTTTTCGGTCAATTTCTGGATCAAATGTAATTAAATTGTTGTTTGAACAACGGTTCATTCAAAATAGAGAAGTAAAAAAATGATTTTAATGGTTTTTGAGCCACTACCTCCCCGGAAATAGCACCAAGTTTGACCCACACCTATAGTAGGGCATGAAAAAAAAAATTAATTCCTATGTTAAAATATAGTAATGTGTTTGACCTAGGATGTCTTCCGAAGAGGAGTGAACACAAAATGTGTTGTCGCTTTAAAATGGGGGTGAAAATTTTCTGCTTTTGAAAAGAAATTTGAAATTCAAATGATTGAAAAACAATAATATTAAAAAGTTGATTAGGTCGAGGTCAGTTTCCTAATTTTAATGTTATCCTTGTTCAATTTAATTCAAACCTATTCTTCTTAGTTGTATAAGTGAGTTTCCATAATTTTCCTCTCTCGCTTCCTTGGTAAAATTATTATTGTGAGAGAAAACCTTACCAAGATCTCGGTTTGGTCAACTCTCCTTCCATGTGTAAAATAGTTTTATTGAACATCCTTAATTGGAATGGGGAATACCCGATCGGGATTTATTTATCCCAAACAATCAAGAACATTCACTACACCTTTTACACATACTGACGATCGTCGAGTACTTCACCACTAATTCCAAGTTTATTCCATCGTATAAAAACCAGAAATTAGTGGAGGGAGATTATGATTATTTTACCCAGGAAAAATCAATAACGGAATTAATATTAAAGAATGGGAACACTTGATAATAAAATATGCTATATAAAATTTAAAACAACATTGAATAAGAATGAAATTTATTCAATTACGTCCAAGATCTCAAGAATTACAATGTAGAAAACCAACCCTTCCCCAATCACTCCAAAATATTACCCCACCATGGTAAGGGTAATTGAGATGAATGGGGAATAAGAAGGCATTACAAAACTATGAAAAAGAAAAGAAATAAAATAGGAAGCTGAAAAGTTCTCCTTCTTGGTTTCCCGGATGGAATGGGATGGAGAATTGGATTCCTTGAGAGGGTGGAGCTCTCCTACTTTTATAGCTAGAATTAGTACCCCGGATGTCGATGTGTTTTTTTCCAATTAACTGAAATCTTAATGCGTTGAACCCTTCTTTAATGTTTTTTATAATTATCTTGGTCGTATCCCTTAAACATTTCAGCATATTTTGACATGTATTTAGAGAGTTATGGCTCTTTTACTCTGAGCATTTATTCTGTCCAATCAAACACTCCAAATCGCAAATATCCAGATTAGGGTGATTTAATGACCCCTTAAATGACCAATTCCTGCTAAACTTTATTAAAGATTCTCCAAACCTACATTCACATCCAGCCACTAAATATCACAACATTTGGGCCCGCCATGAATTCGTTATGGATCCCACACTAAAACTAGGAAGAACTTCAAACAGTTTTCTTTCTCCCACTTCTGAGCTTCTTTTGAACTTCCATGTGGCCGATTCTGCTTTTAGACTAAAAATTATAAATAAAGCCCTGGATCTGTAGAATATAGAAAAGAAATAATTTTTCAATTTAGATTAGTGTAGATAATGTTATATCCAAACTAAATAAATAATTTAAAACTTTTAAAAATCCAAAATGGCCCATTTTTACTAATTAGCTCAATATAAAACAAATATCATAAAAATAAAGCAATTCATCTTAGAGTAAAAATTTTTTGGGTTTAAAAAATTTAAATTCAATGTAAATTTGATTGAAAATATTTTCTCTATCAATCATACTCTCAACATTTATTATTTGTATAGTTAATTATAAAATGTCATTTTTATTATAGTTGAAGAATTTGTGTATGTGTTTTCCTTTTTAAATTAAGTTTCTTATCCTATTATTTGTTTTGATGTGGGAAATTATTATTTTATTTTCATAATATTTTTCAGATTAAAAATCTTTGTCACTAGGTCCATAAATTTATTCATCTTTGATTATCATCTTCCTCACATATCCATATTCAATTTTAAAATTTTATTTCTCCCTAAATTTTAGTTCCATTATCATTTAGTATGAAATATTAATATTATAGATCTCATCAAGGATGATATCCACTTTTTATTCTAGAGCAAACACCTTAGAATCAATGTTATCTATAATGTTTCTAATCATACTTTTAATAATAGTAGAGTCATCTAACATCATAGAAAAAACTCTAATGTTAATAATAATTTAATTTAACCATTAAAAAATTCATAAATTTTATCATATTCAACCATATTGATATCTTAAAATTGTATCTTCTAGATTTTTACCTTCTCATCATTGACATTAACATTTCCCTCAGAACTACTCTAAAACATATATCATATTTCATTGTTATTTTGCATGCCCAAAATGTTAGTGTTTACTATTTTATATAAATACAATACAATCACATTTTTTGGTTTTACAATTAGTCCCAAAGTTCCTTTTATCTATAAAATTAATTTGATATATTCTTCCAATGAGTGGGTAACCTTTCACAACTACCTCAGCAAACTATAATCCAAATTAAAGAACAAATGGAAGTATTGTATTCATTCATTTAAATTAGTCCTTTCATTGAATAATGAAACATCTCTATTATTACTTAAATAAATATAATCCATTTCACATTAAATAGGGATATAACAGTGGGAATCAGTGCTCAAACACCACTTGAAATTCCCCAAAACCCGACTCACCACTGAGATGGGAGGGGAAATCTTATTGGTAGTTTTATTTTATAATTTCATTTAATTAGAAAACAAATGATGTTTATAGTTAAGACATGATCCCATCAATATGTCAAATCATTCTTAATCATATGAATCAGATAAACACAAAAAAGCCTTAGTATTTTTATAGGGTTTTAGAGTAGTGTGGTTTTGAAGTCCATGACATGATTGAATCCCATTGATTTGTCGATTCTATACTAAAATATATGTTCAAATTCAAGTGGATAATTCAGGTATCATCTAGTAGACTTGATCCTTAGCATCCCAGTGGGATTCAAGCAATGTCAAAAATGATATACCGTGATAAGAAAAACATGAAAATGACCTCTTGAGGATATTATTTCATCAGTAACTATGAATGATATTTCCCTCGATCCTTAAACATACTGAGAATAATCAACTCATAATATATAAAATCATATGATTATCTATGCTTTTGAACCATACACATATTATATGTTCTTGAATATTCAATCTCACGTTATTGATAAATAATTTTGAACATAGATCTCCATACATCGTATCTATCATTATTTTTTATTATTACATTTTTTTACAATATCTATGTATATATACACTATTATCTTTAGATCGTCGTTTTCAGTTTTTTTTTAAACTCTTTTAATTAAATATAATAAATGGAAAATCAATTAAATAAAAATATTCTCAAATTTTCTTACAACATAATCATATTGTGTGATCCTCCATAATTAAATCATTTATTTTAAAATAATGTTTAAAGGCCCAGGATCTTGAACAATTACTTATTTAATTATTTTCATTTCTACTAAAAGATACCTCTTTTACCATTAAAATTTATCATAAACTTAGAATAAACTAATTATTAATTCTTCTTCAACATCAAAAATTATTGAGAATAATTCACAATTACTGAAGTTGTGAATTCCTTTATTACCCATGACTTATTCCTTACAAAAAAATATGATATGCCTTTATCTACCTACTCTCACAAAATAATGTATATTGAAATTATAACATAGCCTATGGAAACCAAGATTATATGAAACGCATCATGAATCACTATAATCCAGGATTATAGAAATTATTTTAAGTTAAATATGGTAAAAAAGAATCACTATTACATTCAATATTTAATATATATAGATTCTTTATCAGAAAAAACCACATTAATATCATTAAAAATTTCCCAAATAAACAATTTCAAAATATCAAATATATAAGTCCATTAATCACCATTTAAAAAGTTGAAGCGAATTTTAGATATGATGTTTTAACATTTGAGGGTAACCTTGAGCATCATCATATTAATTTATAAAAAATATATATATATAATCATAATTTCTATTCTTTTAGGGTCTCAAAGAAAACACCAGAGTCATTTATCTTATAGAATTATCTTTTTATGGAGTATTTCACAAAAATTATAAAAATAAAATAGCCTCTTATAATGATTTATCTTACATGAAAATAAATTAGGTAAATTATCTTATTAATAGTTCATTTAGGATAAATTCAATTTATTCTTTCCCTTATTGTATTTTCATGCACTTTTACTGGTAAAAACATTTTATTTTGTCCCTCATTTAACAATATTTGGGAATCTCAATTTACTTATAGAGTGGATCCATTTTATAGTTTTCATACTATGAAGGAATACAGGAATAAGACTGAGTTTTTTTCACCCATAGTTTGGAAACTCTCCCATAAGTTTCCTGATAGAAACTAATGACACAACTTTTTTTTTTACATAATAGAAAGACATAATCCCCACATAGAGGGAGGGGTGATTATGATTTGATCGTTAAGTCAATTTTGAAATCCCCGCTATTTCATGGCCTTTTCCTGATTGGTGGGATTCCCATAAAGAATTAATTCATGTGTGTTAAACCATAGATTGGATAATATCATGATAGTACCATTTTTGGGATTATTTAACTTGATATGTACAGATTATTATATCCCCATGCGTGGATTTGAAACCCTTTGAAAATACTATTGGGGAGTTTTTTCACCCATGGTTGTGAAGCACTAACATCAATTTCTTAATAGTAAACAACCGACTTATTTATAGCTGTGATAAGAGAGAGGTCTGTAACTCCTATGTGGGATAAAGGGTGTTTAGAATGTGATTGATAATTTATTAAATAATGAACCATTGTCTCGAGGCCTTTTCTGGATGGGTGTAATTCCAAGGAAAAAAATCATTCCAAGTTAGACCATAGAGTGTAAAATATCTTGATAATGTCACTAATTCGAATATTATCCCTACTTGTATGAAATTTGGGTGGGTTTCATAAGTATATATTCCTATTAATGTTCCATGAAGGAAAAATTTCTAGGTTTAATTTCAAACCCCGTATTTAAAAACTATAATTCCAAATTAATTCACCAAACCATAAAACCTTCAAAAACACGTCTACAACCACATCTAATAAACACAAAAACATGTCAAAAAAATTTCAACACATTTTAGAAACATTAAAAACTAATTTAAATCTTTTTAATAATAATAAAAAAATTAATATTAAGGAATAATTCATTCAAAGTCAATGGTTACTTCAAGTTACATACCATGTAACCCTTGACTAAAAACTAACACAAACCATCTAATATTTTGAAAAGATTAATAAATTATAAACACTATATAGGAGATTAAATTTTTATAACCATGTTTTTTGGATGAAAAATTTATTCATGACAGTTTCAAATGAATCAAAATAATCAATTCAATACCCTTCGATTCAACCATATTGTACAATTTTCATCCTTATACAAGCTTCACATGATATCTTTGTATCATAAAATGTAATATTTCCAGAAGATTAAATATGATACATTATCCATATGTTTCTCCAACACTATTAAATATCATATACTAATACTATCACCACCACCCCACCACCTATAATACTATTTTTACAATAACCAAAAATATAAATACAAGTAATTAACACTACAACTACCACCACCATCACTGCCACTAGTACAATGGATAATACAACAACTATTTTTACTTATCATCCCTCTAAAATCACTCTTAATATTTTTGTTGTTGTTATTGATGCTACAATTTCATCTATTCCTACTACTCCTACTATATATCCTCCCTATATTCACCAATATACTCATCCTCCTACTCATTATACAACTCCTAATAACACTCCAACTATTAATATCACTCATACAGATAAATGAAAACTCTTATGAGGATCAAAGTGATCACTAAGAGGGGAATAATTAGTGATATTTTTCTTATTGATATATTATTTATAAAAAACATTCCTTCCACTTATAGATAATATAATCCACTAAAACCCAATACACAAGACCATCCATAATAAAAAAATATTATAAAAGTTTCAATATAATAAAATAGATGTTATTCATAAACATGGATTGAAAATTATCAAATACCGCATATCCACAAAAAACAATTGTTTCTGTTTAAATGAAGAGGGGAACACCCAACACATACATAGAAATCTATTATTTTAATATTTCATGTTATCCTTGGATAAATAATAAGATTAAAAAATTACAATTGCAAAATGAACCTTTATCAATGTGATTTAATATGTTGTCACTGTATGACATAAACATTCTTCACACTTGTGTTCTGGAATGTTATTCTTCATTCTCTTTAATTTATAAGATATAAAAGAGAAAGAAATTCTTTTTAATTTCCCTATTTAAAAATTTTTGTTCGATAACTTAAAAAATGTTAGTTATTTATATAGTACCTTGTTTTTGATACACTTGTCCTAATATCTTCATTCTAGTACTTTTTTTATAAAAACATTATTTTTGAATAATACCCCATTTCACATGTAACTATACCCACAAACCATTTTTAGGTTTCCATGGTACAATAACATATATCTGATAATATAATTTATCTGATTATTCTCTATCTAATACAATAATTCATCTGATGATGCCCTACCTAATACATAAACCATAAATAAAACACTTTCAATCCTCATGGATAAAAACATAAATCTTAAAAACCCTACTTGCAAAAATTACATCAAACAACCAGTCAACAATATATCTACTCCCCCTTGTATTGGAATAGTTCATAAAATAACATAGTGAGAATAAAGAAGATATAATATAACTTCCCACTCAAAATTTTAATATAAAACCCAAATAATTATTTTGTTCACCACCTTCAAACATCTAAATGAATAGGGTTTGATAATATTTATTGTAACATTCCTAAAATAATAGCATTAATTATCTATTTAGGACCCTCTATAATATTTACTAGAATCCTTTTGAGTTCTCTATGATTATTGAACCCATTAATGTACAACTTAGAATCATATCAATGAATGACATAAAAAACATTATAAAGATCAAAAATACTTATATTCTCTATTATAGAAATTTCATTCTTTTTTGGTGTGTATCGTGATCTATGTTGATAAAAAAATCCTTGTTTTTCAATATACATTCTAAAAATCATATTTTGTTATTCAACATAAATATTGGCTCAAAAATTATTATCGGAATATCAACATTCAATTTTAATACATCTGTTAAAACTCCTAAAATTTTTGAGATCCTCTGATTTATAGATAAAATAAAAAATACATTCAATACAAGTGAAGTCATCAATAAATGAAATAAAATAATTATATCCTTTTAAATACATCTTTCATATCTATCTACATATTTTGGAATGATTATTATTAGGATAAGATAAATGTTCCACAGACTTCTTATGTAATTAATTTGAAATATTTTTTGTCTAGAATATAAAAAAACAATATCTTATTTTTTTCTAGTTTGTAAATGTCATTAATACTTTATCTTTATAATTTTTTTTCATGTTTCTCTATCACATAGGTCTATGTATTTTATTTGTAATGACCCTGACCCTTGAAGCCTGATGCTAGTTCCTTATTTAATTACATTTGTAAAATGAACAATAAATCACATTCTAAAAGAACCAATAGTTGAGTAGATTCGGAAAACCAGATACATACATGGGTTTTACATTATAACTTAAATGGGAAAAAACATAGAAACTCCATTGGTAACACCCATATTATCACTAATTATCATTCATAATACAAATTGCTGCTTCCTTGGGAAAAATAAAACATAATAAAGTGGTGATATCAGATGTTTAGTAAGTGTTTGTAATATTGGGAAATAAAAAAATAATAATTCATGGTGAATAAATAAAAATACATTCCATTAAAACATAGTCTTTTGAATAATATGTAAGGAATAAAAGATGATTAAATAACACTATGAACAATCACATGAGAGAAAAAGTTACCCATGTATATTCTAATGGTCCAATAATCACGTGAATTATCAATTAATAATATCATAATGATGGAGTACATAATTTTAGACATCTGAAACATAATTTAGTGTATTTGACAATGAAATAAAAATTTAAATATTTAACACATCATCTGAATACATATTTGAAAATAACTGGGAAAGGCCTTGGCGAATTCTATATCTGTTTTTTCTCATGATACCTACAGATGAATTGAGGGGATATAGTGGGAGATACCATTCACTTAATATGTCCAATGAATTAATAATTTTAATGGGTTGAAAAATAATAAAATATATGAAATTTAAATAACATTATCTAATTAGTAAACATAATCACTAACTATTCTGAGTAGTATGGTGAATGGAATCAAGGTAGTGAAACCACAGTAAAACTAATTATAAACCATTTAAAAACCTATGTAATATGATATCGTAAATTATCAATCAAAATTAAGAATAAAATTATATATTGGGTGTATAAAATATTGAAAATTATCTAATAATATTTCCTTTGAATTCTTGAGAGAAATATCCCATTTTTACTTTGTGTATAATAGTTCTTTTGATAAAATTATTTCTTTTTTCCATAAAATTATATCTTCTACATGTATATCCTACAAAAAACAAGTTTTGTAAACTAAAATTATTATCTAGGCATAAAATATGTCCATATTAAGTGAAAACATTTATATATGTTTTTAGGAAACCTAGAAATGTTTCTCTTTAGAAAATTTAAGATACAATATCATAGAGTTTTTAAATGAAAAATGTATTAATTGTTCGTATAAAAGATAAGATTCACTAATATACTTCTTCATGATTAAAATTTTGATTATTAAAATATTAGTGTCTTAATATAGATTATAGAGGGCACGTTAAAATGGTTATGAAACTTTAGAGTTCCACTTAAATGTGATTTCTTATCGGGAAGAATTGTGAAAGGATCCTTAACGAATATTATATTCACAAAAGATAATGATGAAATAATATATATACATGATTTTGGTCTATATATATTAAAATTAGAATAATTATATAAAAATTAATAAAAATTAATACGGGTAAATCGGATAGAAAGATTAACCTGAATAAAAAGTGGAGGTTCGGGGAGAATCCTTTACCTTATGTATGAAATTTTTCTTCTCTTATACTTAACATTATAGAAAATGAAATTATATTAATTAATAAATAATTTAAGAACCTCGTAAAATTTTATTTTATTAACTATAATTTTTTTTATGTTTATTTATGGCCTTTTTGACTTATAAGATATAATTTTATCATTCAAGAGCATGTGTTTCCTTAGTTTTTTTTATCAGCTTAAATTTAAACATGTACAGATAATCATGAATAATGAGAATAGATATCATGAATTAAAATTATATTTTATTAATTGAAACAAATATATTAAATATTATTATATATTATTTTATTGAGATGTGTGGATGATTCATTAAATAAAAAATTAATGATAATTTTTAAGATTATTTGGTGTTTTCGATCATCACAAATTAATTTTGTTTTATTAATTAGTATCATGTATATATAATGGTTATATAAAATTAAATATGGTGGAATACATATATTATAATATTTTTTTATCCATAAAAATATAATTAAGAACATCCTTGTAGACTAAATTGAAAAATAGAAACACGTCATTCATGAAGGCAGTAAATCGACACCTCACAAACGATGTTTTCAACTTTCGAATAAATGGAATAGGGGAAGATAATTGATGGTGGATTATACCATAATCATAATAAAATTCCATTATATATTATATAATTGATTTATCATGAATGATTGGATAGGGTAGTTTAGGAAATAATAATAAAAGAAGAGAAATTGAATGCAAAATAAACTAACAAAAGTGAATTTATCTCTTGAATTACAATTCTTGAGAACAACCTTAAAGATCATTTACATGGGTTTTTGGTGAGAAAAGAAAGACCAAAATATGGGTGTGTGGTTTTGGTATATGAAATTTTCAGAATATAATAAATATTCAAGGCTGAAGAGGTGTGAAGAGAAGGGGTGGTGAGGGGTGGTATTTATAATAACAAAGAGGGGTGTTTTTTGAATATTTTTTTAATTTGGTTATTATTATGGATATAGACATGGAATAGTTTACTAATTATCAATATATATATTAACATAAATAATAATTGTTTGAAATTATGTTCATTAAAACATGGATTAATCAAGGAACAATATATTTAACTTATAATGTATATATACCATAAATTATCATATATTATTATTCATGTAAAATTGAGCTATTTTAGAAAAATCCAAAAAATTAACCCTAACAATTTCTCAATGCGTAGATTTCCATAACAAATATATATTTTATGAAAATAATTTCCTGAAATGGTTAAAATTAATTGTTAACTAAAATCACCAATTATTTGGAAAATGACTATTTGGAAATTATAACTGATTTTATAATAGTCTGACAAATTAATTAATGTATCACTAAAATTTATTATAATAATAAGATGAAAAATATTTATTTATGAATATATTTTATGAAAATAAATTTTATTTAAAATCATTATATTATTTATAAAATTTTTATTAAATATTTTGGACTTAAAAAAATAAAAACACTTAATTTATCTTTTTTAAAACATTTAATTACTTATACCAAGATATAAATATATCATTCTTTTATTTATAAGATAACCAAATTATATTTATACTTACATAGGTGATGTTACTATTCTATGTGTCATATTTCTATTACAAATGGATAAATTACTATTCTAATGGTAAAATTTAATATTATTTTACAATTAAGATGTTAGTGTTGCGTGAACTGTATATTGTAGAAGATATTAAATTTTAAAATTTTAATACCATAAAATATTTGGTTGTTACATTCTACCCTCTTCCAAAAAAATTCATCCTTGAAATTTCATGGGTATCACATCAAAAAAAGTTTTAGGCAGTTCTTCATAATAAATTACTTAGGCTCCCATGTCACCTCTTTAATTGTATGATATTTAAAAAGTACATTTACCATCAGAGCCATATATTTCCTCAACACCTATTATTTGGTGTATATAATTTGGTTATTCTCTTCACAGTGATATAAATTGGGTTCTAATTATATTCCTTCAAACGTGAGGAAATTCATAAGGTCTAGAATTTACTTCATCAATAAAGAGATGAGAAAATATAGTATACATTAGAAAGACAAGGGACATTTCCAATTTAGATTCCATAACTCTAACTATCTACATGATTAAAAAAAGAAACAACATAATAGGGACTTATTTTCCCTTTCATTCAATTTCATATAACACCCTTCCAGAGAGATTCCTTGATAAAGACAGGATATCCTACTTAAAACTCCAAATATTTCATCTTTTTATCTTCAAAAATCTTTTTCCTAGATTGTGGTTCATTCCTATGTGTTTGAATAATCTTTACATTTTTCATTATTTCATCCATAGGATTTGGGCCTTCATGATTCCTTTCACCAACTTCATCTAAGAATGTTGAGGTACAAAATCTCTTTCCATAAAATATTTCATATGGTGCCATTGGAATTCTTAAATGGAAACAATAATTGTTTGAAAACTCAGCCAAAGGTATATATTTATCATATGAGACTTCATTGTAATTGGATAATTGTCTCATCATGTCATACAATGTTTGGATTTTCATTTTTGGTTATCCTCCATTTTCTCGGTTATATGTAATACTCAAATTAAGCTCATTATCCAAATATTTATAAATAATCTTCTATATTTTTTATGTAAACAATTGATTAGGATCATACATAATTGAAATAATTTATCCCTAAAATTATAATTAATTAATTAATATAAGATCATTAAAGGTTATCCAGTGTAAAATCCTCTCCAATTGTGAGGAAATGTACATATTTGGTAATTCAATCAACTATTTCACATATTGTATCTTTACATCTTGGATATTTTTGTAATATAGTGACAATATCAATAGTAATATCATCCCATTTCCTTGAATTAATATAAATGGGTACATCTTAGTGATACCAAGGTGTATAGGGAAGTTAAATAAGTGGGAATCTTCCAATATCTCCCCTTTTAGATACGGTGAAGAGGAAACACAAAGCCTCTTCTAAAACTTCAGAATTACAGCCTCCTACATGAAGTCACCAAATATCCCATCATTTACAGCTTTAATTTTACATTTAAAATTATCATCTTTAGACTGATAACATTTAATTGTTTCTAATAAATATGTTTGGGATACCGATTTAAAATCTATAGATGTTTCACCCTCTATGATAATTCCTATATCCATCACCCCTAGATACATTAACACAATAACCCTTTCAATACTCATTTTTTTACAAATCTATGATCTATCACACTCTATGAATCTACTACCTTATTTTCCATCCCTGTGTAATAGTGTATTAAACAATGAAAATCCTTTATTAGCTTGATCCATGGCCTTTGCCTAATGTTTAGTTCTTTATATGAGAAAATATATTTCACAATTTTTCGATCTGTATATATCTCACATATTTCACCATACAGATAGTGTCTTAATATTTTCCGAGAAAATATGACATCATCCAACTCATGGTCGTGAGTTGGAAAGTTCTATATATGATTTTTAACTAACATGATTCATAATAAATGGCTCTCTCATTTGGCATAATGAAACATCCATGTCCTTTCATTGATGTGTCACTATAAACTAAAAATACACCATTTCTGTATCAAATATTATAGATTGGATCATTCACTAATATACTCTTTAATTATTCAAAACAATCTTCATTTCCTATTTTCCATATTAACATATCACCATTAAGAGTAATCATGGTTATTTGGTTATCTTATAAAGAATATTTTTGATCAAAATACCGATAGTAACCAGCTAAACCAATAAAACAACATACCTCGGTTATGTTCGTTGGTGTATGCCATTCTTGAACATCCATTTTCATTGCAAGATCAACTGGGATTCCTTCCATTGAGACAATATTTACAATAATGGAAATATTTTGAATCCATAATTCACAATTACAACACCTTCCATAAAACTCTATTCCTCTATGTGTCTCTAGAAAAATCTGCATGTGGTTCTCATGGTCCTTTTATTGTATAACAATATTGAATCAATTAATATAACAACAATATCATAAAGATATTCCTTTAACATTATGTGAATTAGATCCATAAAAATAGAGACTTCATTAGAAAATACAAATGGAATTATTTAAAACACATAAGTTCCACAACTATTTTGGAATACTGTAAAAGTAATATCTTCCTTCCTCATGAGAAATTGATGATATCTCGATCAAATGTCCAGGTTTGACAATTTTGATCTCCATGAATTTGATCAAATAAATCATAAATATGAGGAATGGGATGTTTGGTCTTTAGTTTAATAGCATTCATTTCTCTATATTCAATGCACATCCTCATGGATCCATATTTCTCCTTGGCAAAGAGCAATTGGGATCCCCATAGAGAAATAATAGGGTGAATAAATCGATGATCACTCAATTCCTCTAGTTTTTTCTTTAGATCCACTAATTCTAAAGTGGTAATTTTATAAGGATCCATTGATATATATATTTCTCCGAGAATTAAATAAAAAGAGAAGTTAAATTCCCTCTCTTGAGGATGTCTAGATAAATTCAATAGAAATACATCAATTTATTCTTGTATAATAGGCACATTTCCAATTTGGTGATTTCAGTCCTCATCTATATATAATTTTTTCTCTTCCCTCTGAAGAATTTAATTAATAAGGACTATAGGCGGGGGATATAGATACGAATCAGGTGATGAAGTCTACACTCTAAATATGAGAAATTCCATACTTCCACTACAAAATAGATCTTCCTTCCCTATTCAATAATGTTTTGCATTAAATTTTGAACTCCAATACACACTAATGATTATATCAACATAAACCATAGGTTTAATGATATAATTAGCAATTAGAGCACTTTAATGAGTCAATATAGAAAATTCTCAACAAATTTTTGTTGCAATAAGGCTTCAACATAGAGTCTATACTGATTACTCGCTTGGAATGGCGAATTAGAAACATCTAGTTTTTTAAGAACACTAGGAAGATATAAATGAACGTGGTAATATAAAATTATATGAATTTGTAGATAAATATTATAAAATGATTAATGTTCCTCTCACCATATCATTAAGAACATTAACCTCAACTATTGTTATTGCTTAAGATTTTCCTTGATCTCATGCCCTTTTTGTAGGAATGATTCCACAATGCTTTAAACAATAATTTCCATAGTGTCACATATCCCTACAATGGTAACATTATACTTTTTTAGATTATTTATTTCTCTTAAAATCATTATCATAAGTATCTTTCTCGTCTCACTTGAAGTAAACTCCTTTTCCATTTTATCAGGAACTAGGGTGTGTTGTTCTACAATAATCACACGTGGGAGAATTCACTTTTTTATTATTACCTTTATACATACTTTGATCTGATAATCTCTTCTTATTTTATTTTCTATTAAATTCATAAGACATAGAGAGTTATTTTGTTATCTTGATTTCATATGAGACAATATCTTCATTTGAAGATATAAATTTGGAGACCAGTGCCCTTCGGATTAATTGTATTAATCCATCAAATAATCAATAATTCTTCCTCTATGTATTTCATACATAATTTTTAGAATGCATTGTTATCCTTTTAAATTTGTATTTATACATATACATATAATCATCCTCTTTTAGAATCATATTATCAAATTTTTCCTCTGTATATGATCTCTATTCATGAGGTAAATGTTTTTCTTAGAAAATTTTCTTAAAACCCTTCCATTCAATATTTTTAATTGCTTCCACTTCCTTTGTGTTTTGAATTAAGGACCCCCATTGGTCTTAATATGATGATGTATGATTATCATCAAAGATAAACATATCCATATAATTACTTCTCAAATTGATAAATATCTTATCAAAATAACATATCCACTATACATCTACAAATGGGTTTGTAGTCCCATTGAATATTGGATGTTGTTGTCGTATACAACGGTCATAAATTGTTAAAAAAACATTATGGATCAGGATACTCCATGAATGTAAAGTAATTTCTCATAAATTTAGTAATTTTTTCAAAAATAGTTATAAGTTTTCATTCTATAGTTGCATCTCTAGCACTAATATTGTTATCTTTCAAGGAGCGGAAATTCCTACAAGGGATATGCGCGTTGACACAGTTTCAATTTCTTACACTAGGAACAATTTATATACAATTAAATACTCTAAATTATATTATTATCCATAATAAATAATTTTAAACTAGTAACACATTACATTAATTGAAATTTTATTAACAACCAATCTCATAATAACAATAATGGTTTTTTGGGAGCATATTAACTTTTAAGTCATTCGTAGTGGTTTATAATGGAAATGTGAATTTTCCTAAGAATATACACCATGAGTTTCAAACTAGCTGTGATGTAAGGCTTGTTGTCTCCTTCCAGGTTACACATGTTCAAGCCCAATGCACCTTGTCAGATTTTTTACTTCTATGTAAATATTTTCCAAATCCAGATCCACATATAGTATATAGACAAGGATGTATTTCTATGAAGTCCCACATAATCTCTAACATACCAAAATTCATGGATATTCTCTTATAATTATCCTTAAATTCTATATTAGGGTTATGATTCCTAATCAATATTTTATAAAAATAGTTTCCATCATTTCTTCTAAACATTATCTAATACAATCTCTAAGACCACGACCCTTATAGCCTATTGTTAATATCTTAAATAATTAAATTTGAACATTTAACAATAGATCACATCTAAAAGGGTATAATAGTTTAGTAAATATATAATAACATATATGTACATAAATTTTAAGTTAAAACATAAAATTTAAAAAAATATTGAAATTTCATTGAGAACACCAACAAACTCATAGATTATCCCTAAAATTAATTCATAATATACATCTTCATATCAAGGGGGGATATAAATCAAAATAAATGGGTGAGAACATATGCTTAGTGAGGGTAAGTAATATAGAACAAGCTAAAAAAATGAATAATTCTTGTAGAATAAATAAAAATACATTCCATTAAAGTGTAGACATGAGAATAATATAGATGGAATGAAAGATGAATAAATAATTCCATTAATAATCACTTGAGAAAGAAACAAAAACATGGATATTATACTAGTCTAATTATATGATATAATATCAATTTCTTGTATTATAATGAGGGAATCCATAATTATAGACATAAAAGACATACCATCGAGTCCTAGACCAAGATATCAAAAAATAAATGGTCAAGGACTCAACCAAATCCATATCTAAAATCAAATTAGAAATGCAATAACCAACTCCATATATGTTTATTATTATTCAACTTACCGATGCATCAAGGTGGTATAGAAGACCACACCCATTACATATTAATTACAATTATTTCCTCATATGAATGGGTTGAAACATAAACAACATATAGATATTAAATGTAAATAAAATTCCCCAATCAATAAATATAGTCACTAACAATTCTGAGTTGAATAGTGAATAATATTAAGATAGAGCCACCTTAGTCAAAAAACCATAAACCCTTTAACAAAATATGATATATGATATAACAAAAGATAAATCCCATATATTCATAAGATTAAATAGAGCGTGTAGAAGAAGATTAAAATAATCTAATAAAATCATCATGGAATTATTGAGGGAAATACCCCTTTTACATTGAAAATATGATTTCTTTTGGAAAAATAATTTGTATTGGTGAAAATATTAGATTTTAAATATGTGTATGAAAAAAAGAAAATTTATGTTCAGTTAAATTCTATTTAATGCATAAAATATGTCCAACTCAAGTAAAACAATAAAAACGAACTTTTTAAGAAATATTGAAATAAGTCTCTTTAGTGTGTTTTAAGAGAAAATATCAATGAATCCTTAAAATAGAAAAATAATTATTTTTTTTCATAAAATCAAGATTATAATAACATAAATATTTCCTGATAATAATAGTGAATTTAGAAAAATATTAGTGACTTAAAATTGATTATGGGGTGCCCTACAAATTGGGTATTAAATTAGGAAATTTCTTTTGAACGAGATTTCTTATCAAGAAGAATTGAGAAGGGAACCCTAAAAACATATATTCCCATATAATATAATAAAATGATTAAGATATATGATTCAGGAACATATAAATAGAATTTATAATAATTATATAAAAAACAATGAAGAATAATATTTGGGTAATGTGATAGAAATGTACCCTAAATGAAAAATGGATGTTAAGGGAGAATCCATTTCCATTGATCTAAAAGCATCAAACAATTTTACTTAAAATTATTGATAATGATATTTTTTTAATTAATAATGTAGTTCAGACCATCATAAACATTTAATTGTTATATTATAAAATTTTATACTATCTTATGTCCTTTTGATGAGATCTAAGATACAGTTTTTTCATTCGTGGGTGTGTGTTTCCTCGGTTTTCATGATTACTTGTATATATGTATGTGAAATCACGTAAAATGATAAAATTAATCTATAATTGAAATTATATGTTATTTATAAACTTCTATAACATTAAATTGTTATATATACAAATTTTATCATATGTGATAATGATTCATTTGGTAATATGTTAATGATAAGTGTTTCGATTATTTGGCATTTTTTAATCATCGAGATTAGTTTTGTTTAATTAATTAACATAATGTATATATAATGGAACCATATCATTATTTTTCCTTTAATACATTTTTTTAAACATTTTTTACCATAATTTTTTTACGAACACCCTTTATGGATGAACTGAAAAATGAAAACACATCGTCGATAATGGTTACAAGTCGACACATCACGTACAATATTTTTATCATTATAATAAAATGAAGTGGAGAAGAAAATAGAAGATTGATTATTAAATAGTCTTAATAAAATTCAAATATATATTGGAAACTAGATTTGTCATGCATTTTTGGAGATTGGAGGTAAGGAACTAATATGAAATGAAAGAAAGTGAAAGAAAAATAATGATCAAAAGTGAATTTAACTCTTGATTTCCTCTCCATGAGAACCTCTTTAAAGAAAATTGAAATTGTATTTTGGTGACACCAAAAATAACATTACATGAGTGAGATGTTTGGGAGAGGAAATGTTCATAATATATGTAAGATTCAAGGATTTAGAGGTCTGAGGATAATGATTGGTTATGGGTGATATTTATAGTGGATGGGATGGGTGTTTTTTTAATATTTTCTTTATTTGTTTAATATTTTGGCTAAATAATATCAATTATTTAACAGTTTTACTAAATATATTAAAATAATTAAGGATGGTTTGATATTTTAGTGATTACATCAATGATGAGTTAATTAATAGTGTATTTAACATATAATGTATATATACTGTAAATTATCGTATATTACGATTAACCTAAAACTCAACTATTTTAGAAAAATCTCAAATAACTAACCCTAACATTTTTTACAAGTAAATTTCAAAAACGAACATATAATTTAATAAAATATTTTTCTATAATGGTAATCAAATTTCCATTTAAAATAATTATTAACATGGAAAATAATGATTTTAAAATTATAATTGATTTTATAACACTTCAAAAAATTAATTAAGATATCATAAAATTAATTAATAATTATAAGACAAAACTATTAATTTATGAATATATTTTATGAAAATAGTTTTTTTAATAATTATATTAATTATAACATTTAACTAGAATTTTTACAACTTATAAAAATCTTTAATTTTTCCTTTTTAAAACATTTAATTACTTATACTAAAATGAAAATATATTATATTTTAGTTTATGGGATACCCAATTTTTTTATTTAATAGGTGATGTTTTTATTTTGTTTGTCATATTACTATTCTAAATTGTCATGTAAATTTTATAATGGTTATATTTAGAATTATTTAGACTTTCAAACTCAGAGTTTCATGATTCATAAACTATAAATAATGTTAAATTTTAAAATTCATAACATAAAATCATGGGCTGTTGAATTCTTCTATTATTAATTCTCTTCCATCCAAATTAGATAGTAAGATCCACATCCATTTATAACATAAAATATATTTCTATAGTTTAATTTTTCTATTAAAATAACTTTCTTATCTTCATTCCTTTTAATGAAAAATTTATATCTTTTAAAAAACATTTTCACAATTATCAAAATATTTAAAACACTACAAAAGTTTTATTTTAGTCTATAAAAAAATGACGAACTTATAGATTTCAATTTTTTCTTCCAGATGATATTAAATCCAAATCCTTTGATCCTGTATCATCAACCATTATGAGGGTAGTTAAGTAAGATACCATCAGCTCCTCTTTAATCAAACATCCCCAATATTTTCTCTTTTTACTTTGATAGTGCGGGAGATACCAAAACACCATAAGTATTTTAATATTGGGATCTATTTTTAATACAAATCTCAAGTAGTAATATCATTTTTTGACTTATAGAAACATCAATGTTGGATATGAAATACAAATCTAATAACTATTCTCCATATGAATCGAGTAGTACCATGTTCAATTAGCATTGTTATAGCCACAACCACCAAAAATAATCCTTCAACCAACGTAATCAATAATCATTCACATATTTAGATAATCAAAAGATTTAGTTCATTAAAGATCAAAAAAATAATCGCATGATGTTTTTTTGTTTGAACATATATGTCCAATTAAACTGTGAATACAATCAGATACACATTTGGTTCTTTCCCCCACCTGATCAACTCGATCTAATCAAATTTTTTCGAATAACTCAATCTGTTGGGATCTATCTGCTCACCTCAATTCATAAGACTCCAATATCTCTATCTATTATATTATATTAAAAAATTATAATTAATTATCAATATTTTCATTTGATTTATATGTGAAAATAAAATGAAAAACTTAAGTAATTCTTCATTCATCTCAATCGTCTTATTCGCAAAATAGAAACTCTTTAATTCTGTGTGATCAAAAATCCTCTAATATTACATCTATAAGTTCAGAAAACTCCTACTACGCCACCATCACCTCCTCCTCATACTACTAGAACAACTTCTAATTCTATTCCTACGACACAGAAACATCTTCCTCCTCCTAAACTTTTTACTAATCCTCCTCTGCCTAAAATCATATTGTTGAGTGACTTCATAATAGAATTATCCAGCTATATGAAGACACAAAGTCACTATATGTTGAGTTTTGATCGACTATAATGCAATAGACTACAGGTAAACTGAGTATATAACGATATAATATAGATTAGTTATAGAACTTATCATCATCAATTGTGGATGTAATAATCAGACACAAGTTCTTCATCAACCGACCACATAACCAACTATTGAATCAAATATTCAAGAGTCATCTATCAAGTGTGATGAATAATAGTGTATTTATATATAATATAAAAGATTGGACTCAAACATGGATGAGTGATTTTAAGATAAATGCCTGAAACATCACATGATAGAATGGTTATAAATGGATAAAATTAATGCCATGTATAAATTATAATTGGACAAGGAATAATATATGAATGAATCAAATTCATTAAATATGTAAAAATGATACCCAGTAAATATATCTCAAAAAACATTCCAGGATCTATTTATAATGTTTCAGTCTAGTTTTTTTATAAGGATAATAATATCTGAAGGTTATTTTAATAAGTTAATTCTAGTTGATGTTTTTATTATTTAGAAAACAATCATATCCATAAATTAATGATTTAGGCTGGTGTAATGTGGGAATAACATGTGGGTTATTCTATTCTACAAATCAATCAATCAAAATCTACAATCATGTGTTATCATATGAAATGGTAATTGTGTTAGATAAATGTGGAAAGATAATGTATGAAGAGATGAGATTTATGAATCTATCAAAAATATTTTTGAATGTTAAAATTCATATGGAATTGTGAGTTTAAACAAGTGAGAAATCTATATAGGATAATTACTATGGTAGTTACTACACATTCTAACAGTTATATAAAATTGAAATATATGTTATTTTTATGTTAAGAAGATGTGGTCAAGAATATTAGATCTATTAGATGGAATAGGTATATGGATAATGAGGATTTGAATTACTATATGACTCTTTTATTTAAATCAGTTATTTACAGGGTTTTTTAAATACGGAAATGAAGAAGTATGAGAGGGAAAACAAGTAAATAACATGGTAATTATTATTCTATAAATATTATTGTTTCTGAAAGCTGAATGATTTTGGATATATGATATAATAATTAAGATAATTTCTATTGGAATCAAAGAAAAAGATACATACTGGACGTTTTGTTTATCATTTTCATACTCATATTGTGAGATGATGTGAAGAAGGAGAAATAACAAATATTATGAGAAGAAAAATAATAAAATAATAAAAGAAGTTATTTTTAATTATATATATAATTGATTGAAGAGGTACCTTGTTTTCATGGAAAGAGTATAATAATTAGAGAATAATATGTCTTGCACATACGTAGGAAATGAATTATCACAAATTTCTATTATGTATAATAATAAGGTTGTGTGGAACAATATGTATATAATTTAAGAATAATATTGGTTTCATGAAAACATCTTAATGGGTGAAAATATAAGAAAAAGTTAGTTATTAATAAGAAACACTACAACAATCGATAAAAGTCACATTTGGTGCAGTATATTCTTGATTTTGGAAAGAAATTGGAGAAGGTGATGACTATCTATACAGGTAGGATGAAGATCCAGTATGTTATTGTATTTGGATTAGGTCGTCACCATTCTAGGGACTCATTATTGTTTTTATCCCCCTATTTAGTATAATGTACCACACTTTAGGCTCAAGATTATTTTTTGATGGATCCACTATAATATGTATCTCACTATAGTATTACCTATGATCATTTATTATTTATTGGATTCAACAAGTACTAGACTTTCTTAATGAATTATGCACTATCAAAATCTCTTTCAAACTTTTGTGTGTGTTAAAAAATAAGGGAAACGTTAGTGAATGAGAGAATAAAAACCTAATAGGTCTATGAGGTATAGAATAAAATGTATCAATTGGAATAAGAAATAATAAATATTGATTACCAATATAGTATTGAGAATACCCTTTAGGGGCCAATCTTTTGGATTCTCTACTTTTATGTTTTTTTTAAAGATTTCAATATTCATTCCTAAATTCATAATAAAATTTAGTATTTGGGAAGATTCATTAATTTTAGAGTAGAATTATATTTCTTCCAAGACCCTAATGAAAAGGATAAATATGTCAAAATAAATTCGAATAATAATTCCTTCTTGAGATAAGGAATAAATATAAATTTCAATACATAATGTTATAGAAGAAAAATGTACAATTATATATTGAGAAGAACAATTTTTTTTGATTTTCACCAAAGAGATTTAATTCTATTCACTTTAAAAGGGTTAGATAATCATGAGGTATGTAAAACATCATGAACAAACTGTCCTCAAGAAAAAACAATAAATAATATGTGGTGAAGTTCATATATCTACAATATCCATAGAAATATTATTAAATGGATTAATATATATTCTATACATCATTCCTAATGAAACATTTTCATTTGATTATGGATTTTTTAAAAGCATACTTGAAGAGATCACCCAACATAAAGGGGAAAAACTAGGATGGATAAGGCTTTATAAAAAATGTTTCTAGAATGCATAATTTTCATTAGGCATGTTATATCCTCTAAGAAATGAGATGAGAATATTGAAATAAGTTCATAAAATTTTGAAAAAAACAGTTCTATGATGTTGAAGAGAAAATAGAGTCAATAAGACCCATTAATAGAATATCTATGAGCATGAATAAAAATTGTTAAATTGCATTGATGTAATGAAAGATCATATATAGATTAAATACATGAGTTTTAAAGACTCTAATCGATTTCTACAAGAAAAGACCACAATTCATAAAGAATAGATTGCAAATTTTATCAAGGATTTTAAAGGGAATGTGATAGAGAATAAATATTAAAATAATATAATCGGTATTAAATGTATAAAATTGGAAATGAAACTAACCAATATTGAGAGGTAATATAATGGTTCTTCACAATAAATGAAACCATAAGGTTATTTATCCACAAAATATAATATTGAGGATTCTGATAATAAAAACACCTCTAACACATGACAAGAAGATCAAGGAATCGTCTAATTATCTATTTTGAAATGTTGTGAAGGAAAAGGAACCATCTATATGTGATTGAAATTATTTATGTATATTTTTATTCATGAAAAATACAAGATTAAAATAAAATTCAAACAATTACGCCTGAGGAAAATTTAGTATAATCATAGAACTGTGTCCATGGGGGATAGAAGAGGAATAAGTGTAGAAGGTAGTTCCTCATGTCTAGCCTAGATGGTGATGAAATAATTATAAAAATAGTTTGATAATAAATAGTGCTAGATATAATCCAAAGATAAAAGGTAAAAAAAATTAAGGCCTTTATATTTCAATAACATATTCACAAATTGTGAATTTTATTTTTGGTACAATACATTGAATTATAGATTTTAATGTAGGCATGTTTCTAGGGGTAATATACTAAATAAGTAGAATCATTAACAAATAATGAATATTCATTATATATCAAACATGATTGAAATTTTCGGTAATATCTATTGTTTTTGTGGAATTTATTGTCACAAAACTCGTCCACATAGATATAAACATTTATTAAAATAAAATGGGAATAAAATACTATTAATGATTAAAATAAAGGGAAAAAATCTTGGGGAATAAGAAGCACAAACCTGCAAATCAAAATTATATGAGAGGGTCTCTAAAGAAGATATAGTTTCTTTTATAAACATGAAGAAATTAAAATAGTAAAAAATTATATCTATATATTTTATATATAGTAAAAATTTGATAATATATTAGTGGAATAATATTACTGTTAATGTTCCATGTGGAAAATCCAATAAAACATTCAATGTACTTGAATACATTCTAGTAATCTTTTTTAAAGATTTAGAGTTTATAATATAGATGGAAGAGGATAAAAATAAGAGTGAGTTACAAGGGAGGAAAATAAATTCTAAAAAAAGAATATTAATTTCCTAAGGGGTTTTGAAAAATAAAAATACTTATTGTACTAATTTTTTGTGAAAGATACAATAAGTAAAATCAAACTAAAAGTGGTTTTTAAAAACCTTTCTACCACAAAAAATAATCCACCAAATGATAATGATTTTTGATGTTCTTGTATTTTATTTAATGGATAATAATTGAATAACAAACTCACACTAATAAATTGATAGTGTAATGGGATCTATGCTACCAATTGTTTAACTATATTTTAAAAAACAAATGAACATGCATGAATAATATAGAAATATGGTCTAGAAAATATTCTCAACCTTATTGGGTTAGTTGAGAATCAGGATAGATCAACCTTATTACATTAAGCTTTGTGTATTGTATTTGAGATTATATTTTACCAAATTAAATGTGAGTCCTCTCTTAGGTGGAACCTGAGAAATAATGATGGTTATCAATGATTGATAATCAATCTAAGTTTGTCAATATATTTTATTTATCTATTTATTTTAATTCTAGAAAATGTCGTTATTATATCTTATTTGATAAAGATAAAGGATGTAGTTTTTTTCCATACATGATAGAGACATGAAAAAGATAACATCTTATTTTGATCTTGTATTCTCTATTTCCAATAGATATGTGTTATTTTATATAATCCTTAGTGAAATTGTGTAAGTATTCCAATCAAGATAGCCACAACATGGAGATAAATTTTGCTGCATTATCTACAAGAATAATCATCTGATTTATCTGTTTAGAAGATCAACAATTATAAACACCATTAGGTAGTTTCAACTAAAGGGGGGTAAAATGAAGAATGATTAAGAAACATAAAAAAACAATATCTCCTACAAATATAATTATTCCTTAATGTTATTAAATGTCATGTAATTGAAGGGGTAATATTTTTTTATTTATAATTGATGATAGGTACAATAAAAAACCTTAATAAAAGATAGAAATTTTGAATTTAACATTCACATAATAAAATTAAATGGTTGAATAAGTATAACAGGTGATAATCCCAGGTTTTTTACGTGAATTAACATAATATGTTTGTTAATATGAGTGAAATAGTTTTTGTTTTATTTATTCTATAGTTGTTATGTATTTCAATTTTTATCATTATCTTAAAATATAGTTGGAAATCCCTAGAAGATATGTTTTTATTTATTATATCCTTTTGTATAATTATATTTCATAAGGTATAATTTTATTATATAAAACAATCCCCATTATTTTCCATATCGATCATAGCTCAAGTTGACTATATGTGTGTAATAAACCAACACATTCTATCATCTGAGCTGTTTCCTAAACTGGTCGGCCACATACCCAAGGAGAATCTATAATACTCCAAGATGATGAAAAGAATAAATTGTACCAAACATAAACATTGGGGATGGTTTCTGCCTCTAAAATCTAAAAATAAATAATGTCCAAACATGTTAAAATGATAAGAGACAAAAATAAATTCCAAAAAAAACTTATAAATAATAACCACATAATATAAGGTTATAAAGCTACAAATAAATTTGAAAGAAAATAAAATAGATGATCAAGAAGGCTGAAATAAACATGAATAAACCAGTTCTATGAAACTAGAGTTTATATCACACATGTTTTTATGACTCAATTCAACACCATGATCCTATCAACCAACATCTTTCCAAGAAATAGGACATCATATCAAACCCAAAATCCTAGAAATTAAGATACTGACATATGTTATGAAGATTACATGACCAAAGACATGAGTATTTAGGGTGTGAACTTAATCCATTATGATGCCACTAAGATTACAATTCATTCCTTTTATCAAATAAACGAGGTTTTCTAGTTTTAACATATTTTAGAAAAATAAATTTTTATTTCCCTTTCTACATTTCATTAATAAAAAACAACTAAAATTCACTTTATCAAACTATATATTTTATAAAAATCATTATTAAAATGTTTTAACAAAAACCAAAGAAATTTATTCTCCTAACCACTTCTCATTAAAACAAAAAACATTTGATAATAAAGAAACACCGTGTTTATACATTTCATAATAATTTGAAACAAAAACCATAATTTTATACCCATTCTTATATTTCATTACATTATTTTAAACACTTAACATAATGTATGAAAGTAAGAAAGGTACCCTAAAGTAAAACCCTACTATAGGAAGTCTCAAATAATGATAATAAATTAATTCAACTAATCTAGTAAACATCCTGATGAAAAAAATCTTAGGATCGACTCATCAAAAAGTCCATCCAACAATAATCAACAATCATACAGGTGTATATATAAAATGAATAAAATATAATACATAGAATGATTTAAATTAGTATGAACTAATGATATATCATAGAACATGCACCGTTGGATCAGCAATCAGTAGGTTATTGGTCACACATCTATAAATGGAATTACTCTTACTAGTCTCCTTGGTGAATATTCCACGAGCCAGGTATTATTTACAACATGGTGGGATTAGCTAGTGAAAAACGTCTACTACCCAAACATCATCCCAACACTTACCACATAGTATCCTTAGTCTCCACATGGAATAATAATGGAGGTGGGACAGGAAAAAAGTCATCATATGAAAAAAAATCCTGAAAGTCTATCACCAAAATCACACACATCCCACCCCCCCTACCCTCAAAAAGAATTCCAATTCATCACCCATCAAAATTCACATCATAAATCATTCCTCACATGGATGTTGATAAACATCGTCATCAAAACAATGGGTCTCAACAAGGGTGTAACCAACATCAATTCATAATGTGAAATCCAAAACATCACTTCTAATACATAATAAATTCATTTGGAAATAAAAATTTTAGAAAATTTTGAATAGACACATATTTCCGAAGGAAATCATGGACAACATAAAACATAATCAAATAAATTAAAGGAAACTCCAATCATCATTATAAAACAACACCACCCTATTAAATCAACTAAACTATTTATACACAAAATAGGGAAACCCACTTTGAAAACCTATTTTGTCTTATAACATAATTAACAATCATATTTCTCTATGGAAATTGTCTTTCAATTTTTTTTAAACTTGTAGACTGTAAAAAATACCATTTTAGAAACCAATATAAATTAAAATAACAAATTAACCCATCTTCAAAGGAAAAATCAACCAAACATAAAAACCTACGAAAAATACAAACTAGGTATCATATAAATAATTTCATTCATTCAAGAAAAATAAAATCATCTAGTATTCATGGATATCTTAAATAAAAGGCGGTGAAATGGAATCCACTACCACAGGTTTTAAAACCTTATTTACCATAATTAAATCCACTAGAAAAATGATATTTGTATGTGTCACATCGATTAAATAATCACTAATTATTATCAATCCTGATAATGAAAATTATCCAAGAATGACTACTATAATAAGAGGAGTTCTGATAAAGAAGTGGAACGACCAAACAGTATAGTGGGAGAATTTCATTCCTCATGAACTGGGTGAATAATCACCAAGAAACCACATTACATTCCAATAATTGGATCTTGAAATGAAGGGTGAGATCAATGGGAGTTGTTTGGGTTGAGAGGGTTGAATAAGGATTTATTAGGGTGGAATGACTAAATAAAAATGAAGGGAAATGAAAAAATTCACCAAATATGGTAGGTCTTGTGGTTGTCTCACATAGTTTTCCAAACCATGTGTCTTCCACTATCCCAAAACCCAAAGGCCACAAGGTTGTCTCACATGGTTTCCAAAATAGAGTGCAGGCCTTTCACTCCCCTCCTTCAACTCCTACATATGGTTCAAGGGTTCTAATATAAGGATCCTTCATTTTTCACGTAAAGATAAACTCCCAATAACTAAATATTTAGTCCTTGAACACCATTATCTCATAGAAAAAACTACCACAAAGTTTCTACCAATAATGTGATAGCTCGTTGTGTCAAATAAATCACAACCATGACACATTCTTCACTTATAAATCCATCAACAGCTCAAAGAAATTAGGATATTAAAATACTACCTTCCCGCTAATATGTCCTCAATTACTAAACAACATCCTAAAACTAAAGACATAGGGAAAGGGGCACAAAAATACAATCCTCCAGAAAACCACAACATAAATATTAAGACTTCATCAACAAATAATTCACTTGAAGACTGTAAGGGAAGACTCCTCAAAAAATAAAACTAAAGAGACTAGAAACTATGACATTGGGATAGCCACTCCAATGATATTATTTAAAAGTGAGAATAACATGTTTTCCCCCACTTCCCCTAAGAGCATCCTGAATACCATGCAAAATAATTAATAAAATAGAAATACCAATCCAATAATATTCATGGTCAATATATCTAAATCATGGAATATACCAACCTGAGGTATCCTAATGTATCACTCCATGTGAATGGATAATGCACAAGGATACCTAATATTATTCTCCCCATCATGTAGAATTTATCCATAACAGTAAAAAACTTGATTGGAACACCTAAAAAGTAATATCTTTACTGAGGAGGAATTATTATATTAACCATGAAAAATAAGGATTGGTGAAACCCTAAGAGATGTAGAACACATATTTATATCCACATCATTTTGAGTTAATATAAACTCTTGAGACTACAAAAACAATATTTCCATGAGAAAAGAGGATTCCATGAGAAAATATGCTCCCATATCTCTAATGGGAATGCAAAGAATACTAGTAGAGATCATTATCACTGAACATGTTGTGGGTTAGGAAACTGGTTCATCAAAACTCGTGATGCACAAAAACCATGAAGAAAAAGAATATGTTATATTCCATGTAATGGAATCACAAGTCTCTATTCTCTAGGTCATATATGACCTTTGAAAGTATTTTGATCCAACTCCCAAGGATACTTTCCAATAAAAATTATGATAGAGTATATAGCTTAGTGGAATCTATATCCAAACCAAAAAAGCCATGTTATCTTGGAATATACACCACTTTCATCCAATTCCTAAACCAATGGAAAAAATCAACAAGAAAAAAAGAACTAATGAGGCATAGAAGTCTCAAAATATATAAAAAATATTAGATTCACCATTTATCCAGTATAAATTAAATATCCCATCAAAAAAAAGATAAAAAATGTTTTATAAAAAATTGTAAAATTACAAGAGGACGAATCAAAAATAATTCATAGCTTATAACTCTCCAGGAGAAGTGAAAATGTGGAACATTATCCAGAAATGATCTTCATATGTGACATATTATTCTGATTCCAAAAAATCACAAAAAAACCTATGAATGTGTCTAGAATATCCCCATATATGATAGGTATTCCTACATGGATGTCAATAAGTTTAAATGTGTCCAGAATATCCATAATAAAAACACACCATGGGATTTTTATTTACAGGAATAGAAATGATTTGCTGAGAAGATGGATTCCCATCATTTTCACTATTATTTTTTCCTTCCTAGATATCTAAATAATATTGACTATCTCCTGAAATAATATTCATAGATTATATTTCCTCAACAATTATAGAATTATAAACAATTTTCACAATGTTTTCCTGGCTATAAAAAATCATTGACCAATATAGTTTCAAATAAAGTCTTTTAATAAAGAACTATGTATTTTTTTCATCTTCATAAAATCACTATATATAACGGTAAAAAGTTATTTAAACACTTAATATAGTAATTTTCTAGAATATCACCATGGATGATACATAAAAACAACATTTATTTCTCAACTCTCACTTATTTGATATAAAATTCATAAATAAATGTGTCCTTGAAATATCCCCAAGAGAGAGCATCAAACAGTTTTTCAAAAATAGTGACATTCTAGAATGTGGGGCCTAAACATTCATTAAAAAGAATGTTTCACCTCAACCTAGTGTATTAATGAGTTTTTAGAAATTTTTAAATATCTTTATCTTTGGATAACCCCTCAACTACCTCTCGGGATCCTCCATCAACATAGAAAACTGGAAGATACTAGTTAATAATATCTCATGTATATTACATGATTTTAGAATAACAAGGAACTACAACCCCATCTTGACATTGGGCAAAGACAATGATTATAAGAACAACCCCTGGATAACATGGTCAACTACATAAGACCTTCCTTTTTTACTTGTGGAATTTTTATAGGGGAGTCATTCTAAAAGATCAAAAAATAAAAAAATAATCAATAAACTTTTAAAATTTCTACACAAAAGGAATGATTACAAGAACAAAAATAGAAATAAAATTGCAAAATATCTTAAAATTACAGACAAGGGAATGAATCCTCAAAGAAAAGATCAATGTCAGAGAGCTCCAATCACTTTTTCAACCCAAATAATCAGAAGAATATCATTACACACACCCAAATAATGTTAAAAAAACCAAAACCCCAAAATAATTTTATTCCTCTCAAATCACTTATAACACAGTTCAAAATCATTCATAAAACACCCCATAAAAGTTAGAATATTTCAATAGATTATCACCTTGGAACCCATGAATTTTTTTCATTAAAAAGAAACATAACCCATAATAATTTTTTATGAATACAAAAACTTTTAGGCAAGAATCTATAGATACCAAAACAAGGAATTACAAAGAATAATTTTAATAAAAATAATAAAATAGATATTTTCTTGAAAAATAGGAACTAGATAATCTCACTAAATAATTCATCAACGAGCCCCATCAAACACAAGTAGGTATCAAACCAAAAAATGGGGTGAAAAAAACTAAAATTACCAACCATACATACTTCACATATTTAGGATGTATAGTTTTTCAGACCATGTGTGAATCATTTGAGTTTGAAAGGATTTTTTCTATTAGGTATATATGGCCTATTCTTGTTTGGATAGATAGTGAACCTAAAACATGATTACTCTAAATAAATTCCAATTTTTCTATCAAATATGTGGAATTTCCCAAGATGACTCCTAAAGACTCCATACAAATCTGAGTAAAATAACACCACACAAACTAATATCAATAAAAAACTGTAAGATAACATAATCTAAATAGTGATCCAAACCAACTATATAAACTCAGGATCCAACAAATGGAATAGTCGTCCATAAACTCCCTTAGACCTAACGCCCATATACTGATGGTATAATATCTGTTTAACCCACAAAACCCAAATACAAATAAGTAAAATCTCAGGAAACTAAGTCACTTTCAAGAACCTATGCCCTAAAATTCCATTTTTAATGAACTAACCTGGGTCACATTCCGAACTAGTTCCACAACTAGCCCTCACGATACATGACTTGTGTCCTTGATCTCATTGCGATGATGAAAAGAATCAAGGGTAGAGAACATAAAAATTAGTGATGGATTCAAAGTGAATAAGCCAAAATAACATAACATTCAAACCTGGAATAATAAAAAAAAGAAAATAATAACTTCCAAAAAAATAAAACTAATAATCATTTTTTATAGAGTTATAAATCTATGATGGAAGATGAAAGAAAAGAAAATTTAATACCAATGATGTCGACATAAACATGATCCAATAGGTTCTATGAAACTATTTCTTAAATAACCCATTAAAAGGTGATTCAATTATCCAAAAAAATCATATCAACCAAACACTTCTTGGGGAATGTAGAGTTAGATCAAGCCCAAAAAACAATAATTAAATACTCATACACAAGACACAAAGACTGCATACCCCCACCCAGTGAATATGTTGGGAATGAGCCAAATCTAGTATCATACCACCATGTGTAAATTTCATAATTTTCTATAAAATAAACCATGTTCTCTAGATTGAATGAAATATTGAAAATAGGTTTTTATTTTCCATTATAAATTATTGGAATAAAAAAACATGGAACATTCACCTTCTCCTGAAAAAACATTTCAAAAATTGATATAAATAATTTTTACCAAAATCCAATCCAATTTAATGTGCTTATATTTTCTGTTAAAACACCAAACTTTTGAAAATAAACCCACATGGTTTAAAAATGTCTAACTAATTTCATACAAAACTAGAAAATTGAAACCACCTTACACTACCCCTTTAAAATATTTTTCTCACCTGACACAAGGTAAGAAAGGAAACAATGTACACTAATGCTAAACACCACTATAGTATATAAAAATAATTCTAATAAATAGATGGAACAAAAATAAAAAACATACAGACTAAAATCATAAGAGAAATAACACATCAAGATAGAACATCCAAAAACCATCAGTTGAAATAGAAATATATTGAAAAAATGAATAATATATAATACATATCTTGAGGAAACTTCGTAGAGAATAATGATACATCTCAGTACATGTAAAGGTAGACCAATTTCCCATCAGTTAATGGTCACACATCTATCAACCGATTCACTCTAACCCATATTCTTGGTGATAATATCATTATTCATATGTTATATATAACTAGGGGAATCACTTGTGAAAAATATCATTTAGCTAAACACAAACCCCACACATTATACTTAGTATCCTCAGTCTCCCCATGGAATAATAACAGAGTGGTCCATGACCAAAAATAACAAAGCCACATGGGATAACTACATAATCACATACATTTCACCTCCTTTACTAACATTAATTAGATCAAAAATTCATCATTAATCCTAATTCACATAAAAAATCATCCATCACTTGGATAATCATGAACATCATAAACAATGCAAGTAGGATCAATAAGAACACAACCAATATCACTTCACAATATTCCAACTGGGCAATCACTTTTCTTATAAAACATATACATTTTGTAATAACATTTTTAGGAAATTTTTAATTCATACAAAATTCCAAAGGAAATCATAATCAACAATAACACAATCAAGGAACTTAAGGGAATATATATTCCAAATTACAAAAAACCCACCATAAGTTTAAATTAAGGAAACCATTTAAACACAAATAGGTAAACACAATTTGATGACCCCATTTGTCTTAAAATCTAGAGAATAAGTGTTTCCATCACTGAAAACTATCTTTTTAATTTAATCAAACATTTTTAATGCATAAAATAACATTTTAAAAAACATGCTCTATATCTCTACGAAATGTTCTCATTCTTCTAATGGTAAAAAAATGAAGAGATTTAATCCTTTCATAAATCATATCTAGATATCAAATAAATTATTACATTAAATAACAAATAATTTTAAAATATATTATATTCATGGAACACTTAAGTAAAATAAAATAAAATTGTGAAACCCACATCATGTTATGTAACCTAGTCTCATTTGATGAAATCCATGGGGAATGTACTCATAGTATTTCTCAAAATCATTATAAACCGAAATCTGCAATTATTATCAACCATATCCAAGAAATCAATCCAAAAATGTCTATTAGGATCAGATTATTTTATTGAAAAATAGGGGAAACCAATAAGGATAGATAATAAGCTCATAAATCTTGAAGGAGGTGAATAATCACAATGAGACTACCTTTGAAGCACTATATAGGATCTTGGTAGAGAGATAACAATCCATGGTAGTTTTTTGGGTGAGGAGATCCTAATAGGGGTGGATTGGGTCGAATGAACCCATTAAAATGTAATTTAAATTACAAAAAGTACACCAAAATTAGTTGGTCACACCCTTTTGTCATATAGTTTTCCAAACTATGTGAAGACTATATATCTACCACTATTCCAAACCATAGAGGTTAAACGGTTGTCTTGAAAAAATTCCCTTAACATGAAAAACTATGTGCTCCCCTCCTTCAACCAGTTCACAAGGAACATTATTTCTACTTCATCATTTCCAAAATAAGACACTAACCATAAATCCTTATATTGACACAAATAAAATCAAAAAAAATTCCCAAAACACCCAAAACCCAGCTGAATAACAACAACAATATTACTACCATGAAAGTGACACCTCGAAGTGTCACTGTGGAATGGTTAATTTTTCATATCTATGAATCAATTGAAAAAAAATTTCCCATTTCTATTATACTTCTTATAAATATGAGGGTGTTAAGGTGAAATTATATATTTATAAGAAATTTGGAGAGAATCCATGAAAAAATATTGAAATTTCATTGAGAAGGTATTCCAGCATAGAAAAAGGGTGATATTGTTGATTTCTTTATATATGAGTTTTATTTATTTTTAATTAATGTTAAAGTAATTATAATGTATTGATGTTAAGAAGTCACATTGCAGATTATATAATGATTACAAGATCAAGATGAATAGAATCTAAATAGTTGTGCTCAATCATATTAATTTAATTAAGATTGGATGAAAAATCATAGATGAATTTGAATATTTGAGGAGTTAAATAAATGTTTCTTAGGATACATAAAATCATATAGGTTTGTAGAAAAATATTTGATTTGTTCCACAAAAAACTATTTCATGTCAAGATGGGATACTGAATTTTAAAATTTCATGTTTTTTAAGTGTTTGGTAAAATTATTTTCAACCAAATGAAGTCCAATCATATGGATCAACCAATCATTTGGGAGTATAGATCACTAAGTATCATATAGATGAGTTTTTCCATCATAAGATTTAAGGTTAGTACACTATAGGTAGATCCCCTACATCGGTGGGTAAGAGATCGTACAATGGGTGTGTAGAGGATTGGAGAAGCACCGCGATGTGGGGTGGAAAAGATAATGAATAGAGGGTGCCCTGAGTGGACCTAGGTACTCTTAATTGACCGGATGAGGTGATGAATTGTTTTATATATAGGATAACGACTTGGGATCTTTTGATGTTATATCTTAGTGTAGCCTATCACTATTTATCCATCATTTAAAATATGAATATATCAGTTGGGAAATTAATTTTGTGCCTTCTACCCTAACTTCCACCTTGGTATCATATGTTGTCTATGTGAATTCACTTTGACAAAACACAAGAAAAAATTAATAAACAAAACATTATTTTGAGAAGATATACATTGTAAATGAATCAACCGCATGAAGGTTAATGTTACAACATGATGGGTAGAGAGGTAATATGATGGTTTGAATTATTGCATGAAGTGTCTAGAAACTTTATATCCTAATTGTGCGACTAAATGAGGGTGTTAAAGGGATGTATGTTTAGTTTGAATTGAGAAAAATCAAATAGAACACAAGGCCATAGAGTTGACTATATGATCATCTAGATCAATCTCACGGATTATGCACATCAATTGGGCATGTAATGGTCAAAAAAATGTTCTAGTTTGAGAGACTACACTACCAACTCTTTGATAGACAATTCAAGATGAAGCTACCATGAGCAGTGAAGAATACAATATCCAAATATGCATGCATGAGATGTCTTAAATAAGGGTGGATGATTTTGAATTACATTTATATAGGATTAAATCTTCATTAAATGACTATTTAGTCACTTTTTAGATATAAAACATATTTGTTGGTCGGAGTGGATACTCAAGAGGGGGGTGAATTGAGATCCAAGTAAAATTTCTATTAAAAACATTAAGGACTAAAATACCCCAAATTAAAACGGCCCAGTCAATTAAGGTAGTAGAGATATAAGTGACTTATTGTTCAACAGGTTTCTCAAAGGTTGATTACTCCTTAGTTGAATCAGTATGAGAACTAATTCCACTATTGAAAAAAGTTTACTAAATGAATCACATATACACACTAACCATAACTAAATATCAGAGTAAATGTAAAAACAATTCTCTATCATTACTAGTATAAGAACAGCCGATAAATGTAAAATATAGTAATGGAATGTTGAACACAACAATTTAAACAAGAGGTTCAGTCTTAAGTCCAGACCTAGTCCTCTCCACTTGGTGATCACCTTCCACCAAGAAATTATATTAAAAAGTGAGACAGATCCTGTATTGGGATTTAAAACAGTTTTCACAAAATGTCCGGGTTTTTTATCCTCTACCACAATTATACGTGGTAAAAATAAACTACCAATCCACACTGGGCTGTTTCCACAGTTATGCATGGGAAACAAATGTAAAGAGAGTTTGGTATGTGGATTTTCAGTATCCCTCAGTTCAAGAATAAGATTAATTTTGTTTAACAAATACACACAGCTCAAAAATGTAAAATAGTTAAACACGGTAGAGCTAGATATAGTAGGGATAAGATTATAATGCTCTGTTGTGTTGGAAGATCAGCTCTGGACTCATTGGAATGATGGAAATGAAGTTTTTGTCTTTCTCTGCAAGTTGCCTCTAAAACAGAGTGTCGCAACTTCCAGGTTCTGACTTCCAGATGTAGAGATGATCAGATTCTTGAGTTTAAAGCTCTTTTTATCACACCACTAAATCTTGAGAAAGGTTCGTTCAATAGATCTTCATGAAGCACTCTATTCCTAATAATACATGTCTGAGTGTTTTTCTTCTTTCTTGTATTCTTTTGGGTGTTGTATGTATCTATGTTATTTATATTAAATATATTTTGTGTGTTCTATTGATTTATATATCTACTCATATATATATATACACTTTTTTAGTTCAATTGTCTCTCATTTGGTTCAGCAGGGTCCGACAAGAGAAATGTTTCAGCCACGTGTAGTCTTCCTTGTACATCGTACTGTTTCCTAATATTCCTGAGAATAACAAAAAATAATGTTAGGTGAATTAATTTGTCTAGAAATGAACGTTATGATGGTATTAATAAAATTTATAAAGAAAAGAAAATAATATCATTAGACTGGTATCAGATGCATGTCACACGGTAGACATCAACGGTAGTCTCTCTAACTGTGAACTTCATCGGTTGGCTATTCAATTATGGGATTCATCGGTAGGTTCTCTATTTTTAGGCTTGTAATGGTGAACTTTTTGTCAGTGGATTACTTTTAATAGTAGTTGTTACTCTATGTAATAGTATCTTCTCATCAGTGGTCTTCATCGGTAGGTCTGTAACATCATACTATTACAACAATGACCTTTCCACCGGTAGACTTATCTCAAAAGATAATTTCATTAACAGTAGAATATGTCCATTAGTAGACTTTGAATCAATAGTCGACTATCTCGATAGTAGGAGTTGTCTAGCGGTAGCCTTCTAATAACGGTAGACAAGTCCAACTATAAACATGAATAGTGATTCTCTCAATAGAAGACTTGAGGAAGAGTCAGACAGTGAAATTCTAACAGAAATCTTTTCATAGCAGTGACCTTGTGACAATGACTCTTTTTCTATGATCTTTGATAAGCAGATCCACGGTATACTTGTGACAGTAACCTTGAACTGATAGTGACCTTGTATATCTTCAATTGTATCCTTCTAAGATCAGTAACCTAGAGTAATAGTGAGCTATAAAAGTGACCTTGAACAGAAGGCTCTTACTAGTAGCCTTTAACAGTGAACATATATTTAGATAAATGTAATCTATAAGCTAATGAAACGCAATTATGAGACTAAGAATATAAATTGTTCACGATAAATAATACAAATACATATTAAAATGGTTAGAAAATGACTTAATATATCATGGTCAATATTTAAACATGATTTGGGATTATCAAAACAGGTGAGTCCAACAATCTCCCTCCTTTTGATAATCACAAATTAAGCCAGTATGTATTAAAGATAGATATCATATATAATACATTTACTAAAAATAGATCAAAAATGTCTCAAGTAATCTGATATTAATAAGAGTGTAAAACCCAAAAATATTGGTACATAGTATCAGATAGAAATGCAGAAAATATTCAACATAGGATCATATTAGAACATTTCTCCCCAATCACATGATTATTCTACAATTTTCACAATATTTCTCCCCATTTTTGATTAGTAAAAAGAAACACAAATAGAGAGAACATAGAAGTCTTGTATTAATGAAAGTACATTACAAGATCCAAAAAGAATACATAGTCCCTATCAAAATACATAAAAATACTCAATCCACATCATTCGTAGGTAAGTAATCTTTCCCTTTGGAAGAAAAAGGTGGAGGATGAGCTGGTGGATCAGCAGGTTTAGGAACAGCTGAAGGAATGAATGGAGGGACAGCAATAGAAGCTCTTGTGGGTCTATAGTGGGTAGCATGCTGAGGGATCAGTGGAGTAAGGATTATGATAGCTTCAGCAGGAGACATCGTGGAATAACAACTAGGTTGAGATGTAGGTAAGGCAGTAGGTTTGATGATAGGGGTACAATCCACATGGAGAAAGGGTAGAAGATGGTTTATGAAATCCATAATAATGATTCCTCCTCTTTCCATGGAAGATAAAAAACTCAACTTCATTCTCTAAAAAGTTATCCAAAGAAAGGGTCAATTCTCTCAGTTTATTGACCTACTCATTAAATGCCTGAGTCACTGGAGGCATCTTCATATTCTCTATCAAAAGATTGAAGTGGTTGGTCATTTTGTGCTTGGAATAGACATTTTCAATATAAGAGTCGACCTTATTCTTAATGGCTTATAGAGTAGTAGTAGCTACTCACAAGTGTTCACGAACATAACTGTTGACTGCCCTAGTGGTAGCAATTACCTGTGATTCAGAGGTGCTACTCGTACTATCCTTAGCAAGATCTACCTAGATCACATTTCTGATCTGGTCATGTTCACAGAGGAGCTAGATGATGGAATGGGTTTGACCGAGAAAACTACTATCTCTTTGGTAGACTGAGTGAAATTACCAATCACCTTCTAAACAAGTGCATCAATACTATTCATGTGTTCTTTGACTGATGTCTTAAAAGCCTCAAAAACTTCCACAAACTTCTTTATTACCTCTTTGATGTATTGAATCTTAGGATTGAATTGGTGTTGAGAACTGATCATTGTAGTAAACGAAGCAACCAATTGTCTCAGAGCAACCACAGCTCATGTCCAGCTTTCAATTAGAGTATGTCACACTTTAATCTCATTCATCGTTTCTTTCACTGGACTAGACACAACACATCCCATAGATAGCTCCAGGGATTTCTCCACATTCCTTAGCTCTTCAACAAGGCTATTTTTCAACTATTTCATTGATTCTATCAGGGCCTCTTTCATTTCATCCTTTAAGGACACAGGCTCCTCCTTGGTTTCCAAATAGTTATCCATAACTACTGGAATACTTTCAGGTAGGATAACAGAATCCAATTGAGGCTGGTCTTCCTCATCAGAATATCCAAAATTGAGTCCATGTACCATGAACCTTGGATCTGATGACCAACCCTCTATGTCATACAGCACAGAAATTGAACCATGATTCTCCCCTTCACTGAGAGCTCTCTCCTGAGTATTCTCCTCTACTTGTTCTGCTCTAGGTAATTCCACAACCTTGTCTGCAACTCCAGCAGATTCAACAACAGTTTTCTCTATTGGTTCACCAGTAGGGTGAGTCTCATCCTTCACTAAGCCATCAATGAATTCCATATCAATGGCAGTAGATGCCACTCCTTCTTCTTGATAAAACACTGTCTTTTTTGTATTAACTATTAGAGGGCTCAAACTGATCTCTTCTTCTTCATTTTCCTCATTATCGGCTTCAGCAACAGCCTCCTTTCCTTAATCCTTCTCACAATCCTCCTTTGTCTCATGAGCATAATGATATAAATCGGTAGAAACATCCTGTTCAGAGGTGTCCTTGACAATATTCTTGGATGCCTCTTCTTCTTCAGTGGTCTTAGTATCACAGTCCTTCAGAACAGTCTCTCTTCTTGGTAGTTCTTTTGGAGGGCTAGCTGATTCGAAAGATACTATCCGTACAAGACTGTTAGGAAAATCAAGATCACTCCCATCATCAATGGGGATATTCTCTATTTCATGGTCCACAACACCTTCAACATCCTCTTCCTCATCTGAATAAGCTAGTTCTGGCTCATCAGGCTTCAGACCTGGATCTCTCTTGTCTTTTGGCCAAGATGAGTGTGTATTAGGTTCAACCTTTTCATATAACATTACTTCATCATTCTCCCATTCCATCTTCCATAGATTCTAGCTAATATTAATGAATTTACAAATATCCTTGGAGATACAAATGCTATTCCTAGCCACTATCATCTCTTCTTTATTTCTAGCCACACCCTTTACCTTTAGCATTACTAAATTTGCTTGGAATGGAATAAGGCATTGGATTTTGAGCTTGTTATAGTCATATCATCCAATTATGCCATCTGTAACCTACATAGGTTAATCTTATTTCCATGATTCGGCAAGTACATCAGGAATATGTCCTGGTACTTTAGTACTCCAAAATCTCCTCTCCTGGGACTAATTACATACTGAATGAATTTGAACAGAAGCATATCTTCTCCATTCATCTCAGCAACAATGATCTTACTTGATTTTACATTTCCTATCAGTTATTCCATATCTTTTTCATACTCAAAAACATTACTATCTAGAGGAGATACTCCAGAGTAGTAATCATATACTCCTTCATGAGGAACTCTCAAACAGGCATCCCACTCACCAGATGAGAAGCTGACTTAATTGCCATTGACTCTGGATATTAGCTTATGCATATCATCATCCTCTTCGAACATCAAATATTCATAGAATTATTTTACAAGATTCGGGTAGTATGGTCCATTGTTGTTGGAAAAAAATTTGGTCCATCATTGGGTATCTTGTGCTTTCAACACTAATGACTTGCTCAACAGCAGTCATTCTTCACATAATTTCTTCCCAGCAATGATTTCTCTCTTGGTTAGATGCAGGTTGATAGGTACCGTCGGGTTATTACTAGTGCTACTGGATTCGGCTCTGGTGCTCTTTGGCCTTGGCGCATCCTCGTTGATAGTGGGGGTTGCTTGGTTCTGGCTATGGAGATTTAAAGAGGTTCTAGGGTTCAGATAAAGAGTTAGGGTTTAGGAATTCCGAGAGCAAGGATAGAGATTGAGAGAGGAAGTTGGATTGAGATATGTTCATTGCCTTTGGTTTTATCATTTAGGGATTAAAAAAATAAAAAATAAAATATAAATAGGAATGAAAAAGGTTCAGATTCTCGCAAAAATAAATACATACATCGAGGTATCCAATAGTGAGATGTACCAGTGAGGTAAACTAGTGAGGTGAAATAGTGAGGTGTAACAGTTAGGTTTATCAGTGAGGTCCAACTGTGAGATCTAACAGTGAGGTCCGACTGTGAGGTCCAAATGTGAGGTTTAAATGTGAGGTCTAATAGTGAGGTCTGACTGTGAGGTCCAATGGTGAGGTCCAACTGTGAGGTCTCAAAGTGAGGTCTAACAGTGAGTTCTAACAGTGAGGTCTAATAGTGAGTTCTAATGGAGAGGTCTTCTATGATAAATTTAATCATACCTAACTCATGTTTGATGTAATTTAACCTTTCAGAATTCAAAGGCTTTTTGAATATATCATCCAATTGATGCTCACTGCCAATGAATTCAAGAGTGATATCACCCTTTTGATAATGATCCCTCAAAAAGTGATGTCTGACATCAATATTCTTTGTCCTGGCATGATATACTGGATTTTTGGAAATGTTAATAGCACTTGTATGGTCACACATTATAGAGACATGTTTTAATTGATATCCATAGTCCAGTCAAGTGTGTTTCATCCACAAAATTTGATCACAACTACTACCAACAGTTATGTACTCAGCATCGGTAGTAGATAATGCAATAGAGTTCTGCTTCTTACTATAACAAGATACTAGTGACTTTCCTAAAATGTGACATGTCCCATAGGTGATTTTTCTATCTAACTTGCAACCGAAAAAATAAGCATCAGAATAACTCAACAGATCAAATGATTGTCCTTTTGGATAAAATAATCATAAGTTTGGAGTATGTTTGAGATATTTAAAAAACCATTTAACATCAGTTAAATGAGATTATTTTGGATTGGATTGAAAGAGATCACACATACACATACTAAAAATGATTCCATGTCTGCTAGTTTTAAGATAGAGTAGACTCCCTATCATACCTCTGTAGTTGTTTTGATCCCCTGGTTCTCCAGCTTCATCAGTATCAAACTTACAAGTGGTACTCATAGTTGTGTCACTACCTTTACTACCATCCAAATAAAAATGTTATAAAATATCCTTAATATATTTACTTTGATTCAAAACAATGCCATTTTTATTTTGGAAGCTCTGAAATCCAAGGAAAATTTTGAGTTCTCCTATTAAACTCATTTCAAAATCATTTTGCATCATTTTTGAAAAATCAACACATAATGAATTTTTAAAAGATCAAAAAATAATATCATCCACATAAATTTTTACTAGAAAAACATCTTTAGAAATCCATTTAATGAAAAGAGTAGGATCAGCTATCCCTTTGGTAAAACCTTTTGAAATAATAAAAGAGTTGAGCCTATCATAACATGCTCTTGGAGCTTGTTTTAAGCCATATAAAGCTTTAGATAGTTTAAAAAAGATTATTGGGAAATGGTGATTTGTAAAACTAAAAGTTTGTTCAATAAAAACATCCTAAACTATATACCCTTTTAGAAAAGAACTTTTAACATTCATTTGATAATGTTTGAAATTCAGATGATCTGCATATGCAAGTAGTATCCTAATAGATTCTAGTCTAGCTACAGGTGAAAAGGTATCCTCAAAGTCTATTCCTTCTTCTTGACTATATCCTTGTGCAAATAGCCCATATTTATTTATACCCATATTCCCAGACTCATCAACTTTATTCCTAAACACCCATTTAGTGCCTATGGTCAAATTTTCCATAGTTGTTTCCATTAATTTCGAAACATTGTTTCTTTCGAAATGATTTAGTTCTTCTTGCATAGAAATTTCCCAAAATTCATAATTGATAGCATCATTAATATTTTTGGGTTCAAATTGTGAATGAAAATCTTGATGTTCAACCAGGTTTCTTAGAGAAGCTCTAGTTTGGGTTTCTCTATTTATATCACCAACAACAACATCTAGAGGATGATTATTGAGAGTCCTAATACCTCTAGGAAAGGTTGAAATAGATTCTTCATTATTACCTGTTGGTTCAGAATCGGTAGGTGTTGATCTTGGAAATGTTCCAGAACTAGATACTTTTACAGGGGATTCATTATTCTTATCATTTAATTTTAGATTTGACAAATCTTCCTCAAGATTTTCCAGAGAGGTTCTAGGCTCATGTGGATCAGTCTCATCGAATTTGACATGAACTGATTCTTCCACAAATATTTTTTCTTATTGAACAGTCTATACGCTTTACTTGAGATAGAGTAACCCAGAAAAAATTATTTCATCACTTTTGGGAGAAAATTTGACAAGATTATCATTAGTATTACGAATAAAGACATTGAAACTAAAAACACTAAAGTAATTAACCTTAGGCTTCATATTATTCCAAAGTTCATAAGGGGTCCTATTTAGAACATGTCTAATCAAAACTCTTTTGATAACATAACAAGCGGTATTATAGATTCCGCCCAAAAATAAACAAGTAAGTCATACTGATTAAGCATAGTCTTTGCCATTTCTTGAAGGGTACTATTTCTTCCTTCTACAAATCCATTTTATTGAGGTTTACTAGGGGAAGAAAAGTTGTAACTATAACCATTGTGTGAGTTGTATGATTCAAACTCATGATTCTCAAACTCACGGCCATGATCACTTCTCAAGGTCTTAATTTTAAGTCCACTAAGGTTTTCTACAGACTTGGAATATTTGAAAAAATAGGAACAAGATTTACCTTTGTGACCTAGAAAGTATACCCAAGTATAACTAGAAAAGTCATCTACAAGAACATAAACATAGTGCTTCCCATTTAAAATTGAAACACTTTTTGGTCCAAACAAATCCTTGTGAACCAACTCAAGTGGTTGAGAAGTTGAAAAATCATTCTTTGGTTTGAAAGAAACATTGGGTTATTGTCCCTTTTGATAGGGATTACACACTTTATCAATTGGGAATTATAATTTAGGTAAGTCTCTAACTAAACATTTTATAAATAGATTTCTAACTGAGTGCACATTACAGTGTCAAAATCTTCTGTTCCACAACCCAGACTCATTATGAAATGAATTTAAGCAGGAAAAATTTTGTTTGTATAAGGAATTTAAATTGACATCATATACATTCTCATTTCTACATGCAGTGAAATCTAAATTATTTTTTGAGTTAAAAACATTACATGAACAATTTTCAAATTTAACATTAAAGCCATAATCACAAAACTGAGATATGATAAGTAAATTTTACATTAATCCATCAACAAAAATTACTTTAGAAATTAATATTGTATCAGGGTTACCAATGTGGCTTATGCCGATGATTTTTACTTTTGCATTGTCACCAAAGTCGACATGACCACCATCAAATTTAATAAGACTCTTGAAGAAATAATAGACTCCTATCATATATCTTGAACATCCAATGTCCAAGTACCATAGGGTCTTACAAGAACTCTTTAAGCTACTTCCCTGCAAAACAGATTAAACTTGGGGTAATTTTGGTACCCAAATATTATTGGGTCCAGAAAGGTTATCCAGTAAAACTTTGGGAACCCATATTTGCTTTATAGGTTTTCTAAGATCAAAAAACACATTTTTAGACATAAATAATTTTTTAGGTCCTTTAGAAAACTTTTTCCCAAAAGATGTTCTAGAATTAGCAGTGAACTCTCTAGATTTTGGAACAAATTTGGTTTTGCTAATTTTTATCTATCCAGATTGATATCCTATACCAGTTGTATATTTAAGAGCAATATGATTTCCTAGAAACTATGTCAAGGTATCCCTACCAGTAGTAATATTCTCAATATCCTTCCTTAATTTCTCATTAGATAATTTCAGCTGAGTGTTCTCTTTCAATAGTTGATCATTCTTTTCTTTTTCAACACGTAGATATGTTTTAATATTACAAGTCAAGGCATGTTGTTTCATCACATATTTATATTTATCTTTTAGTTCATTATAGGTATCTTCCGACATATTGAAATATTCAAATAGTTCAGCCTTAGACATATTTTCATCATTATCTGAATCACTGTTATTTCCAGAATAATAATCATTTAGAACAGAGGAAACAAGAACCTCAGATATGTTAGTCATGAAGCACAAGTTTGCATGATTCTTTTCAGAATCATTAGCTTCTGACTCACTTGTGCTGTTTTCTGAAGCACTCCATGTTTATTTCATGGATTTCATTTACTTATTGTCCTTATAATCATATTTATTTTTGAATTTTAACTTTGGACAATCAGCCTTGATGTGTCCTTTACACTTGCATTCATAGCAGACTATATCATCTTCCTTGTCAGATTTCTTCCAATCCTTCTTCCACTTACCTTGTCGATCATAATTACCATTGTAGTTTGGTTTTCTGAAAAAATTATTCTTCCTATAGAACTACTTGAATCTCTTTGCTATTTGAGCCATTTTTTCATCACTGTTTGAATCTGAATCTTCACTGATTGAACATTCAGTAGGTACAGGTATTTTCTCATTGTCTTTTCTCTTTGAAGCAGTAGACTTGAATGCCACAGATTTTCTCTTAGGTTCATCATCTTCTTATTTGTTCACCTTCAGTGCTTCGTCATACATCATTAGTTTACAAATCAAATCCTTAACAGGTAGCTTGCTGATGTCACATGACTCCTGGATAGACACAAAAGTGCCTCTCCATCTGTCTGGAAAATATCTCAATATTATCATGATCTGGTCCTTATCTAGAACAGCTTTTCCCAGTGAACTCGGGGTGTTGAAAATCTCTTTAAACCTGAGGTACATGTCCGAAATGGTTTCATCAGGTATCATCTTATTATTATCATATTTAATAGTATAAGTATTTAATCTCATTTCCTTCATGTTGGTAGTTCCTTTATAAGAAATAGCCAAGGTGTCCCAAATTTCATGAGCTTTTTTACATGCCGAAATTCGGTTAAATTCCTCTTCTCCTAAAGATCAGTAAAGGGCATTCATAGCTTTATAGTTATTGTTATAGTCAGACATTGTATCATCATCCCAGGTAGATCTAGAAGTTTTGGGGATCTCATATTCTGATTCTATAGCATACAAGATATCAAAACCAATACTTTCCAAATGAATTTTAATTTAAATTTTCCATTGAGCGGTATTCACACCATTAAAGAAAGGTGGCCTGTTAGTAGCAGTACCTTCTAGTCTATTTTCCATAGATAGATTTTAGAAAATATATTAATCATATAAAATTTAGAACTAACAGAAATTTAAGATCATTAAGATAAAACTAAAATCACAGTTTAAAAAACAGAGGGTTTAAAATCTTTTTATAAATAAGAATGTTACCTCTTATACCAAATGTTGGTCGGAGTGGATACTCCCGAGGGGGTTGAATTGTGTTCAAATTAAAATTTATGTTAAAAACTATTAGGATTAAAATCCCTCGAATTAAAATGGCCCAGTCAATTAAGGCAGTAGAGATATAAGTTACTTATTATTCAACAGGTTTCTCAAAGGATGATTACTCCTCAGTTAAATCAGTATGAGAACTAATTCCACTTTTGAAACAATTTTACTAAACAAATCACATATACACACTAACCAGAACTAACTATCAGAGTGATTGTAAAATCAGTTTTCTATCTTTTCTAATATAAGAACAATGGATAAATGTAAAACATATTAATGGAATGATGAACACAACAATTTAAACAAGAGGATCAGTCTTAAGTCAAGACATAGTCATCTCTACTTGGTGATCACCTGCCAACTATTAAATTATATTAAAAAGGGATACACAGCTCGTATTGGGATTTACAATAGCTTTCAAAAAACTATCCATTTTTTTATCCTCTACCACAGTATAAGTGGGAAAAATAAACTACCAAGACACACTAGGCTTCTTCCACAGTTATGCGTGGGAAACAGATGTAAAGAGAGTTTGGTATGGGGATTTTCAGTATCTATAAGTTCAAGAACAAGAGTAAGTGTGTGTAACACAGACACACTGCTCAAAAATGTAAAATAATTAAACACAGTAGAGCTAGAGATAGTAAGGATATGTTTATAATTCTCTGTTGTGTTGGCAGATCAGCTCTGAACTCGTTGGAATGAAGGAAATGAAGTTTTGGTCCTTCTCTGCATGTTTCCTCCAAAATAGAGTTTCACAACTTCTAGGTTCTGACTTCCAGATGTAGAGATGATCAGCATCTTGAATTTAAATTACTTTTTAGAACACCAATAAAGCTTGAGAAAGTTTATTTCAATAGATCATTGTGAAGCTATCTGTTCTTCAGAATACATTCTCGAGTGTTCTTCTTTCTTGTATTTTTTGGGTGTTGTATGTTTCTCAATTATGTATATTAAATATATTCTATGTGTTCTATTGATGTCAGTCTCTACTCATATATATATATACACTTTTCCAATTCATATTTTTCTCATTTGTTTCATCAAGGGCCGACAAGAGAAATGTTTCAACCACGTGTAGTCTTCCTCGTACATCGTACTGTTTCCTAATATGTCTGCAAATATAATAAAATAATTTTAGGTTCATTAATTTGTCCATACATGACCGTTATGATGGTTTTAATAAAATTGGTAGAGAAAATAATAGAGTATCATTAGACTGGCAGTACATGCAAGTCACATGGTAGACCTCAACAGTAGTCTCTCCAACTGTGAACTTCATAGGTAGGCTATTAAACTGTGGGCTTCATCCGTAGGCTCTCTGTCAATAGGCTTGTAACGGTGAACTTTGTGTTAGTGGATGTATTGTAACGGTAGCTGTTACTCTATGTAATAGTAGTTTCTCAACAGTGGACTTCATCAGTAGGTCTGTAATAACAGATTATTACAATAGTGACCTTTTCACCGGTAGACTTATCTCAACAGAAAATTTCATTAACAGTGGAATACGTCCATCAGTAGACTTTGAATCAATAGTCTACTATATCGACAGTAGGAGTTGCCTAGCGGTAGCCTTCTACTAACGGTAGACATGTCCAACTGTAGACATGAATATTGATGCTCTCAATAGAAGACATGAGAAAGTGTATGACAGTGAACTTCTAACAGAAACCTTGTCATAGTAGTGACATTGTGACTGTGACTCTTTGTCTGTGAGCATTGATAAGCAGATCAACGGTAGACTTGTGATATTAACCTTGAACTGATAGTGGCCTTGTAGATCTTCTATAGTAACCTTATTGGATCAGTAACCTAGAGTAAAATTGAGCTATAATGGTGACCTTGACCAGAAGGCTGTTACCAGTAGCCTTTAACAGTGAACTTATATTTAGATAAATGTAAATTGTAAGCTGATGCAACTAAATAATGAGTCTAAGAATATAAATTGTTCATGATAAACAATATAAATACAGATTAAAAGGGTTAGAAAATGACTTAATATATCATGGTCAATATTTAAACATGATTTGGGATTATCAAAACAAGTGATTCCAACAAGATTAACTTTACAATCTGTGATCCATAGGTTTATTGTCTAATGAAAATTAGGATCATACAAATATTTTACAAAATAAAACATAAACTATAATTTAATTCTTTATTATTTATCATTGTAAAATCATATATTCTACTTTTTTCATGTAATCACCAGAGTATATAGATCTCTGAAAGGGGTGATATAAAATCCTAGTAAGGGGAGTAATAATGAACATTAATATATAGAACCTTGGTGATCTTAATCATTATAGTCATATCATATGAATAAAATCATAATCATAATATTGATGGAATATTTGTATAATGAAATGGAATGTTACACATTAGTAAAAATGAAACATCATTTCACAATGTTGAAATAGCACATATGGTTGTGAAAAAATATAGGGACATGTAAATTCATAGCATATGGTTATAAATCATAACATCATCATTATGAACTAATATAGAATCATGTTAACATATATTTCTCATAAACTCATGGGATATATCACTTTGATTTATTTATTATAAGGTTGTTTAATTTTAACCCCACATATCACTTCATAAATGCCCATAAATCATGAATTCGATATAGAAGGTATAACAATAATATTCTTATAATAATCCTAATTAAAGGAATGGATATCAAAATGTATTTCATATTTAATACATCAAGGAATTAAATTTCGGATTCCCAAATGAAATAGGGAGATCATATGTTGGTAGAAATGAACATTTTCTAATTTTAATAAAGAAAAAACTCAAGAGGAATCATGATATATTTTGTGAATTCTCACCCCTTACAAAAACCATTGTAAATATATTAGAATTTTCTAGAAGGGTATAAACATGTATGACCCATAAATATAATATAATTATGATTAATAGAAAATATGTTGGATGTTATTCGGAAATTCATATGGAAATCAATATGGAAAACATAGATAACCCAAAACAAATGTGTCTGTGTTTGAGAATACCCTTATCTTAAATCCTAATTTATTTTATCATTTGTTAACCTCTTGAATAATAAAAATTGATTTATTAAAATATTGAACTAGAAGTTAGTTATTATCATTTTTCACTATATATCAATTATAATCATTGATTGTATTTCATAATACAAATAATTAAAGGTGATTCATTTTGATATCATGCTTTCATTGTAAATTTCATACTGAATTTTTATTTCTTTATTTTGTTCAACCTCATTTATAAAAAAGGGGAAATAAATTTAAAATTTTAAAATAAATATATTTATAAATTTATAAATGGTAAAATTATTATTATAACTATACATAAGATTGGTGATAATAAAATAGTTTTCAATTCCCTCGTTGTCCATTAATCAACCTTTATAGGAATCATTGTCCAATAGAGAGGAAAGAGATGTATAAAATATCAATAATCCAAAAATATAATTTTTATTTTCAGTTAACATAATAAATATAATGTTAAAATAATGCCTAATTGACACTATAATATTCTCCTTTGAATGAAATTCCGTAGAAAAGAGAATATATGAAGTAAACGAGAGAAGGTTTGGTTAAGACTTACACCTTTCTCTGTGTGTATTCACTTTTGTGATATTAGAATTCCTTAAATAATGGATTTGGTGGAATCAAACACATCCCTATCGTTGATATGGGGTTAAGATTGAGTATTTGGGTCAATATTGGTATTTGATACGTGAGGGTGGGTGGTCATCCTATTGGCAAGGTGTAGGGTTATTTATTATTGAGGAGATTGTTAATTTTAGATTAAAATATTGAATAAAGTATTATGTCCAATGTAAAACCTATAATTGTGATATTTTTAACATAAATATTCATATATTAATATAGTATAATGGTATTATGACATTAATCTCATTTATACATCAAATTATATAGTTCATTAATATTGAAAGTGGAAAAGTGAAGAAATTTTTTTAAAATATGTTTGAAATTTGAATTTGGAAATTAATTTTTATGATTATAAATAATGTTTATTGTATTTTTATATCTTATTAATTAATTTAAATAATTTTGGGTCGATCATAATGTCCTAAAAATTAATAGGTCATTATTAAATCCTGAATATTTTGATTCAATATATACAAGTGTTAGAAAAAACTATTTTTTCAATTAACCTGAAAATTGAAGTATTTTAGAAAAATAAAAACATTACCATCAATCAATTGGGATTGTATTATATCAAAAATCAAATCATTTTTTTAAAATAATTTTCTAAAATAGGTTATTCTTATTGTTAATATAAAAATTAAGATAATCTTGTAAAATACCTTGAAATATAGTTTATTGAAATATTATTTTATTTTATATGAGTTATTAATCCTGATATTGTAACAGGATTGGATTTGAAAACATATATATCAAATTATTTTAAGTGAATATTCATTACATTACATATACACATGTGTGAGGATCATAGAGTTGTAATTCCATTAGAAACATTGAAACATTAACAACCAGTTCATAAGAGTTCTACATCATCTCCCACTTAGTTGCTCATATCTAGCACTCTTTTTGGACATATCACATGCCATACCTTTCATCATAACCATGGAAAAGGAAACATAAGAAAGAGTTAACTCAGATTTGTATTATGGGTAAATAAGGGGAATATGCAAGAATAACACGATCATGTGAGAATAAGAACATCAGCATTAAATTTGATGATCATACCCTGTATATCAAAGATAAAAATATTATTTTATATAATATATATTTGAATTTATTAATACATTAATTATATGGATATCAATGCACATGATCTATGAAAATCTAATATTGGAATAGTAGATAGAGTTTTATCCCACATTGTTGCGTCCTGAAAATTCTGCATACAACAACAAGGTATTGCGGCTGGAAATTAATTTTTTCATTTTATAAAATCAAATTTAAGGGTGTTAGATGCACCTCTTTCAACCCCAAACATATTTAAGAGAACCATACACAACAAGAAACGCAGATCAACATAAGGTTACATTTCATAATACCCATATTCATCCCCCTATGCCATGCATGATTCTTCTTCTCCAGTAACTGATTCCCACTCTGGGTGTCTCCAAAAACATCCACTTTTACTTGATTTCTAAGTTGGTTGAGTGCAAGAACATCTGGTGATGCCTTATTAACCCCTCTACCATTTTTAACAGCAAGAACCACCTCGCTATTCTGTTCAATGGCAGACCTAGTCTGCATCGGCCATGGAAGATATGAGTAATCCTTCCTTGGTCTCCATATTAGTGTTACAGAAAATGGTCTTCCAACTGCAGAGGAGAACATACAAGAATGGTGGGTTGGTTCTAAAAATCACAAATTGCTTCATGGACTACCTCTCCACATTGTGATCTTCTATTTCATAAAGTGCCCCGTGAATGAAATAGTTTGTGGGACGAGGTGGTACTATCGGCAGCGGAAAATAAAACAAAGTTATTTTCATTGTTGGGTGGTGATTTATGCCCGTATGAATGACCATCACCAAAAACTAAGTACTTTATGGGATGAGATATTTCCACCAACTTTTGAAAATGAAACATAGTCTTTTACTAGGTCGGGTAGTGATTTATTACCCCGAAAATGATGGCTTCCTCCATGAATTACTAGTCCTTGAATACAATGTTTTTTTAGGATAGGGAAGTATTTTTGGAAACACATAGAATAATCTCAATGGAACACAATACATGACAATTTATGTTGACATTTTATCCATCCACCCATCTATAAAAATACCCCAAGGGAACCGAGAGGGGTGAGAAAGACCGAACTGAAGAGAAACGAAGGAGATGAGTTATAATATAATGATAAAAATGGATCCTCTCCAACGATTCCTAGTAGGTAAAAATATTCTTCATAGCGTTAATAATGGATAATAAATTTTTCCTCTACCCACAAACTAAAAAAAAAAATTTAGACACCATTCAGTTGGTCATAAATGGATTCCCATTTGCGAGAATCTTCCCTGTATAGAAAAATGATATATTACTGGAACCCTTCTCTGCATAGTAAAATGTTACATGGGAGGAACTCTCCCATGTGTATCTACACTCTATTTTAGTGTAACCATGTCCTGTGAAAAAACAAACTACATGGGGAGAACATAGGTCCACATAGGATAATGCTACAAGACCATTACCCTTTTCCACATTGAAACATTTAATACCAATAGAACCCATCCCATATAAGAACCTACAATGTATAATGGGCATCCTATGGTGTTCTACTCCCCACCAGCCATCAATACCTTTCTTCATGTCATCAGGGCCCCATATTTCCACCCCAACCCACAGAAACCAATTAAACAACATCAGGAATAAGCCTCCTCCAAAGACACCTAACATGTATCATAAACTTATTTAAAAAATCATTATATCCTATCATGTTTACTTAACCATGGTAAGAGGAATAACATGTGTAACATCTTCAATAAGGATGACCCTTGTAATGCCATTGGGTTTACATTTTCATGTTAACGAGGGTTTCAACCAAGGACTTATCATGTGAAACTCCACTTTATAGGTAGAGGGGGAAATAATTTCCCATGTATTTCATTTCAACAATGAATTAGATCCTCCCTTACAACCAAATATAGGGAATCCCTCCTAGGGTAAGCCATTAGATTTCTTGTAAAGGGAAGAAAGTTTTTCTCCTCTTCTCCTCATCACGCATTTTACTAGGATAGATCTCTAGATGTCACTATCCCAGTTACCAAATATAAAAGAGGACACATGGATACTCAACACCCTCTACATCTCCCTTTGGGATTTAGGACCAGATCCACCCGCAAACAATGTGGATCATGTGATCTTCATATCTAATAAAATTGCATGTTTCTCACAGTGATCATGTATCACATGGGATTAGAGGTTAGTGTTTATCATGAAATCCACATTACACTAAACCTTCAAGTGGGATGAATCCATGTGTAATCCCCAACCATATGCGACATGGTCCTCCTACACAGTGTGAGTCCTGAAACCATACCTAAAAATTAGATGGACCATACTCCCAATAAAGTTTCACCACATGAGACTCCTATATTTTATATTCACCAATCATGAACCCTTAAATGTGAATCCTACTCAGTCTAATCCCCACCTTTCATAATAATGTGTAATTTGATTCTGAACTAGCTAGTATATATAGGAAGCCTCTTTGAGGTTCAAAACCATAACCCAAATACAAACTAATGTTCTTTTGTCCATATACCTGGTTAGTTAATATCCCCCAGGAGACCACATCTCTTTTGTACCATTGGGCCACCTCTATATAAGCCCCACACCATCCTTGAACATGCATCATTCTCCTATACATACTTATTCTATGATGTTAAACTTCATTGTTCGGTCCCCATTTCATGACCTTAAATGGTGATGTTCCCTGATTGGTGGAAGTGAACTACATGGTATCTAATTCCTCTGACAAGGATGCGTAGGAATTCTATATTATGGGTTTGATCCCAAAATTTAAAAAAAATTCTCTAGATGATTGTAAACTATAGAGAACCCCTCCATGTTGAATAAAACCAACGTCTCCCAAATAAAAAACCATGTATTCCCAAATCTATCTATAAAAGGGTAACATTGATAGAGAACCTCCAATACACATAGATGATCCTGATCTCATACATATTAATGATTTATCATTTCCTTATGGAAATCTATATTATACACATTTATGGGTGAATAAAGGATTGGATAATTTATCGTAATTCTATAGGGGAGTCTCAAATTAGGAAATTCCCCCCCCCCCAAAGAGTGTGAGGAGTGCAACTTCCCATTTTCTAGTCTAATGTGTGTTTATAAGTGTTATTGTATATGTTCTCCAATGAACACCTATTTTTGGAAAGTTTGTCATTGTGTAATATGGAATATGTGATTCCTTTTTCCATCTCCACAAACAAAATCTATTGGAGAAAGGTAATTGGAATTGTATGTAACGTCAGTTATTCATCTAATTTATACCCTTACGATCAACCACTGAGGCATAAACAATTTTAATCAAGAAAAAAATAGTGAATTGTTGTGAAAGACTTAACTATGACATATACTTCACAAGATAAAAGTTATATACTTCCAATTACTCATTAAACCGTTTCATTCCTGAGCTAAAATTATCTTTTTTAGAAACAAAATGGTCAACCCAATTTGAATCCTTAACCAAGGTGGTGGTATTACTCTAAATGTGTCCCCTTTACCATCCCAAAAAATAGGGCCCATACAGACAGGGAATTATCCATGTGGTTGGGATATTATACATTGAAGAGGTTTTTTTATTGGTATTTTCTTATATATATCGTAGTCACTCTCTAGAGGACCCTTCAATCCAATAGTATCTCTCAAGATTCCATGGACATGTGCCCCAACAAAAAAGACATCCGGGTCCCAAATAAAATAGTGGATTCCATAACCCACCGAGTATATTAAATGTTGGGATTCAAAATAATTGGTAAGGTATTTCCATCAAAATGGTACTCTCCACACATTGGGGCATCCAACCAGTCTATCTAGTCGATGAAGACCCACTAGCTATCCACATAGGGACATCCGGTAATCCAGAACGTGGCAGCCCCGATGTCCATCTCCCACCATTTAATGATACTGTAAATGGAACATGATAAAAAGTTAATCCCTTAACTTAGAAAGGTTGATGAAGTCCCCACCAATGACTCCATTAAAGAAACCCTCCTTTTTTTTACAAAACCTTTAATTACATTTTACATCAGATCATTAAAGTCTAGTGTCTTGGATATAAGTTTTACAATACATGAAAACATATAAATTATTGTAATCCAATTAAAATTATTTTTCAAATTTTCATATTTGTAAAATTATTGCATCACATAACCATGATACATACACAAAAGTAAAGTGTGAGCTTTAGTCCAAGTAATGGAAAATAGGGAAAACAGTTTATAAGTAAGCATGAGTGAATACAATTAGAAAATGAGGAAATATCATAATGGAATCAAAAAGAAGCATATAATTATAATATGTACATTAATAATATATTTAAAATGTTTCTACAAGATTTTATTTAGAAATTCATAAATATAAAACAAGGGTACATCACCAAGGTGTCATAAAAATTACCATGGTTATTCAACATGGTTTTGTAAAACTTATCATCTGTAGAGAATAATTTCTTTACCCAATTCATTGGAGTTATATTTGGTAACTCTCTCAATTTGTATTTATTTTCATGTGATGTAAATTTATCATAATAAAAAATTTCCTAAATAACCCAAAGATAATAAAATAAATGGGCTTCATATAAAAAACATGGTTTTTTAAAAGTTCTTATAAACATGATCATCATGTAATTTATAACCCTTGGAAAGGGAATAAGGGTTTTACATATGTCTATTAAATAATAAAATAAATAATTTTAATGTATTTATTAATATCCATATAAATTAAAGAGGTTTGGTTATTTACATAACAAAAATAAATGTATTTATGTTGAAAAAGAGAGATATTTTGAGACGAAAATTCGGATAGGTACATAATAAGATATAAATAAGAATATGGTATGGAAATTTTCAAGACATTCCAGATAAAAGAAAACCTTAAACGAAAAGAGAAGTTTCTAATTCCCTTACATTGATGAGTAACTTCTATAACTCTACAATTTGAACCTTGAGGTCATGAGGACAGCTTGGGAGGACTAATTCGGAAGTAATATTGTCATATATATGAGGATGATGATTTTTTAATTAATGTAATTGATGTAATGGATTGGTTTTTATAAAACATACCAAAAAACTCAAAAAACTGTATTTTACTATTCACTGAAAAAATAGAACATTTTATAAAAATCTCATAAAATCACCCTATCCTAATATCAATTTTTTTATTTTAAAAATGAAATCCAGTTTTATGAAAATATTTTTCAAAATATATGAAATTTAATTTTATGTTAAATCACTATTTACATAAATAATAATAATTATTATGTAATAATTTCTAAAATAGATATTTAATTATACTATTATATCACTGTTTCTGACGCTTTCGTCGGGGCACGCGCATCTGTTCGTGGGGGAGGACGCGCTGCCTGTTTCCCTACATTCCCCCTTTCCAAAGGCGGGCAACATCTGTTCCTTTTTTAGGGACGTTTGCTCCTTGATCGAAACCGGGATGATGGGATGTCGGTTCTTCCTTCCGTGGATTCCTCCTCGGAGCTCGTCACCTAGTCCGGGTCTCCCTTATAGATTTAAGACGGGTTCATGAAGCTCATTCTCGGTGCCATATCTACATGGATGCTGGTTAATTACGTTGCTTTCGTCAAGACGCTCCAAGGGGTCTTGTCGGGGCACCGACCTTCGGTGAGGTGAATGGTCACGTTGGGGCGTCGTCGGCATGTATGTCTTTGGTCCCTCGTCACTGGGCTTCTCGAGGGCGCGGATGCCCGAGGCATCCCACATCGAACGCGGGGAATGTGTACCATATGAGGTATTCCTCAGCTTCCCATGTTTAACATGGGGTATGCCACGAGTTTAACGTCTTGCGTAGACAGATCGGGTTGGAGGGCCCCTAGGGGGGGAACACCAATGTTGGGGCCAGCACGTGGGTGGCTTCCCGGATGCTATGGAGTGGGATGGGGTGGCATGATCTCACTGGAATGTGGCGGCCCGGGTAAGGATCTGGATGGATGGTGGAGTGATACATGGGGCTTACATTCTGAGATGGCCCAAGAGGGGGAATACAGTTTAACGTCATGCTGGACAAGATACAGTTTAACGTCATGCGGGACGAGATTCATTTTAACGTCATGAGGGACAAGGGGTTTGGGGATTACGCTCTGAGGCTGCCCAAGGTGTTCAGGGAACCGACATGGAGAGGTCGGGACGACCGGGTGGTAGGCTTGAACCTCATGGAGGCTTCCTACGTACCCTGACTTGACATGGATCAATGTACTCGTAGTTCCGGGGAAAATTGGGGCTTGGCACACAGACAAGGAGACGGTTCGGGCTAATGATTGTTGGGCTTGAACCTCAGGAAGGCTTCCTATGTACCATTCCTTAACATGGATCAAAGTCCATGTAGTTCGCTGGGATGGGGATTACGCTCTGCAGCGGCCCATAAGAGGATGTCATGGTCGGTGCACGTTCTAAGCCGACGTGAGTCATGCTCGGTGTGGGAAACAACAGGCAGCAGGGACCAGACGATCACGTCGTGAATGGTGCATTCGTGAGAATCAAAATGGGGCTTACGCGTTGAGCAGCCCAAAGAGGAAACAGGGGATTATGCGTGGTTAGCGGACCTTGGTTTCGGGGCTTACTCCAGGGTGGAGGCCCGTGGTGCGACAAAGAGCAGTGGGAAAAGGACTCCACTGGCCTTGCAGGGGTAACGTATGGAGATGCATGGGTGCAGTCATCCTCAAGAAAGGCTAGGGGCTTACGCTCTGAGGCAACCCTTCCCCCGTGGACAAATTTTTCTTCGACAAGGAGAATCTCATTCTATGTGAGGAAGAGTCCATTCCCGTGGAGACGAGTGGCGTAAAAAATGTCTGAGCTGGGGGACCCTGCGTGCGAAGCACGGGGTCGTACCACAATTTAACTTCTTGTGTTAAGGATGATGTGCTTAGTATTTTAACGTCCTCCAGCTTGGACGAGGTGGGTTTCCTCCACACCCCTAGGACTTACATGCCTAGCTCCCTCTACCCCTTGTAGGAGGTAAGGCATCGGCAAGGCCGTGGTGAAGGGGGGGCCGCAGGGCAAACCACCGGGGGGTCCACGTTAGCGTGGCTATGTGAAGATGTAATAGTCGTTAGCGTGCCTATGCGGAGAAGCATAAGGCAAAGAAACGCAACGGGAAACACGGCCCATGGGACCTTGAGGTTACTTCATATGAGCCTGGAAGGCCATGCGGGAAAACAATGCATGGCGAGCATGCTCGGCAGGGGAGACATCAGGTGCCGGTGTAGGGGGAAGCCAAGGGGCGTCAAGGTGAGTGGTCCTGGGCTTTGTGCGCAAAAGGGACTATTTTTGCACAAAATACCGGGACAACACGCAATTGGAACAATGGATTTGCGCGTGAAGAAGGAATTACGCGCAAGGTTTTGCATGCATGGCAGGGTATTGCGCACACGGACCACGGATTTCGCGCAAGGATAGAACCCGGGGGAGGGGGAAAATTCACCGAAGCCGGTGGAGTCGAGCGCAAAGGCGAACTCCGGGGCAAGGTTGCGTGAAATGAGGGATTACCTGGATGTCATATTTCACGTGGGGGGAGACGAATTGCGAACACTAGAGTCTCTTTGGATTCCTTAACCCTCAAACCGTTCGGGGTCACCTTCTATTTATAGGCGACGACCGACGCGGAATCCCGGTGATGTGCGAAATAATTGCGCGACAGGGAAGGTGGCGCGAAAATATCAATCGCGCGGGACGCGAGCGCAAAATAATTACGCGCTGGCGTAGGGACTTTTCGCAAATCCTGGGTGCCTTTCACGCGGGACATCTTTTTTCGCGCAACTCACCCAATTTTTCGCGCACCACTTCTCGGGCATCCGGATCGGGCCTCTGATTCCGAATATGACTTCACTTCACCATTTAGAAACCTCCTCTGAGAGTTACGTACTTTTTTCGGCGTCAAAAAATGCCCCCCCTTGTAATTGGATCAGCGAGAGGTCGCAACGATTGGATTCCAAGGGAAACGCCGAAACACCGAAATGCTAAGTCCCCTGATCAAGTTGCGCGCACAATTCTGGCGGGGTGCGCAAAACCTACGGACGTGCGCGGAATCCTCTTTTTGCACGGCGCGGAACCCTGGACTCACCTATAAAAAGGGGCACTGGGTCCCAAATACGTACTTCCGCTTTATCCACGCGATAAGCTCATCGCTCTCGTGCGCGAAATCGCTTCTGCGGCTGCGCGTAAAAACACTCTAGTAGCGCGAAATTCCTTCCGAAATTTGGCCGTGTTTCACGCCTGACCGGGATCTTCCGTGCTTCTCGTGCCGATTGTGCGCTCATCTATAGGATTTCGCGCAACCCCTTAAGATTTCGTGCCAAACTCCCCGATTCCGCGCACTGCATCTTGATTCTTCCCAACTCCCTAAAAATTCGACGTGGCTGCAAACCGAGTCGATGAGGGGGAACCCGCTTCCCGTAGAACAGAAATAGTGGATAAAGAGGAGGTTTATGGCACCAAGGAGATTGTATCCAACAATATGACCTTATTCAAGCTGTTGCCTCCGGCCCAGAAGACGTATCCCCTCTCTGACAACCTCCCGCTCTGGAATTTTGGCATCCTGGAGGAGGTGCCACTGCCGGGCTTTGAAGTGGACACGCCGCGGTCTTGGGTGACTCGGGAGGATGAACTTCCTCGCTACAACATCACCAACAACGGCCATCCTTCCAGGGAAACTAGACATATGGATGTATATGTCCTGAACCTGAGGACTAGGACCATTACCATGGACGAGCATGTGGCAGAGGATTCTCCGTCCCTCTACGTGAGCACGTTCCATCAGAGCATCACGGATGACACGAAGGGCTGGCTGAAGGATTGGGACCTGCGGTCCGGGGGAAACTTCACTAGCGAATGGGCCTGGGCGTTCTAGGTCTGCCATACCTGTGACCAGTTCGGGGATGAACTGCGGTATATCAGCCTGTTCGAGGCGGTATGGACATCACAGTTCCATTTCCCCGCCAGCATAATCTTGGACCAGATCTATTCACCTAGTGGTCTCCTGACACCAACACATTCCACCTTCCTTATTGGGAAGTCGGCATCAGTCTCTGGGATGTTCACTGCATCGGCGGTATCCCACTGGAGGGTTACCAAAACAATGAGTTCATTCCTTCAAAGAACACCTGGGGAGATAGGACGCGGACCCATATGCTGACGTGGCACCTGTTGGAGCTGGCCAAAGAGAAGCTGGGGGTTAAGGACTTCCAGAAGGACGTAGCCTTCAAGGGCTGGTTCAGTCTGTTCCTTGAAAAGGATCCGGCCGTCAAGATGCCAGGACGGGGCAAACGATGCCCAACCGCGACTCAGAGGAGTAGGGATGGGTCATAATGGTGGACCCTGGAGGCGGGGCAATACTAATCATGGGGCTACCTCGTCACTAAGGCCTGGGACCAGAACGTCTGGTATGCCGGTTTCCTTGCCGCCTTCGTAAGCAGGTGGCTCCTGCCGGTGCAGAACGCGAGGATGGGCGTCCATCCAGCAACATTGGTGATGGCGGGCTCCATGGCTACCAACAAACGGTACAACATGGGCATCCCTGTACTGGGCAAGAATTATACCATTCTGGGGCGCATCTCACGAGGGGGGTTGCCTCGGAGAGTATGTGGTCCCTTCCAGATCTTCCATGGCTGGGTGGCATCGCATCTTTGTGGGTATACTTTCCCAAATTCCGTTCGTCTTCCAGGTAACGGCCTGCAACCCTCCTTGCTAAATATCGCAGGGGTGGCGCCGATGACGCTCAATGAGGAGGGCGTGAGGATCTGGATCGGAAACCATGCCAACATCAACTTCATCCCATTTCCCACCCCGGTCGGCCTACTGGTGGACAACGGTCGAGTCTCTCTGGAACAGCAGGAATACTTCCAGAGCATTCGGGGTGGGGAGCTCGTGGCTCGGATCGACCAGAAGGTGATCTGCGAGCCGTACGTGCCATCCCGATTCGCAAGGCAGTTCGGGTGCCTCCAGCGAATGCCGAAAAAGGTATTCACGGCTGTCTGGCAGGATAAGAATCCATGCGCCCTGCGCCAGATGTGGTTGATGTTTACCACCTTCGTCTCTAGTGATGTCCTCAATCTTCCCCCCTTTGGGGTCGATGCCGGCCTAGAAACCGAATACGCCGAACACTGGACCATTGCATACCCTGAGGGGATATTACGTAAGCGCGTCCGGAAACTCGAGGTCACTCGTGCGGAAACTGGGCGATATGAAAGAATGCACGATGCCGTCGGAAGGGGGGAACCAAGGGCGCGTCAGGCAGTGAGGCCTGCGCAGGCCGGGACTTCGGCAGTGGGGACATCACATGGTGCCGCCACATCCTCGTTACCCACAAGGGGGTCACATGAGGCGGCCAGGGAACTGCCCGGGAAGCAGATAAGATATCTGCTCGAACCGTCTCAAGACGCAATTCTCCCGGCACTATGGTCGGCCTACATGACCCTGCGGCAATCGCTGAGCATCGAAGCCATCTGGAAGAAGATAAATCAAAACGGGATCCAACTGCCAGAGGTCGGGCTCGTTCGAATTACCGACCAAGTAAATTTCCATCAGTGGCATGCTTATCTGACAGCCATGGACACATACACATGCCAGATGGGGCGGCGTGCGGAGCCAACTTTCCTACTGAAAGTGATGCTCAGCCAGGAGCATGATCCGGAAGCCATGCCGCCGGGAGAAGGCGACAGTGATGAGGAGCCGGAGGGGGAGGAGGAAACCGGAGAGGACGAAGGCGAGGGAGAAGACGAAGAAGAAGATACCGAAGGTGAGGGGTCACAAGGGGAGACCTACCAAGGGAGTCTCTGATAGAGCTGCGAGATTTCCAACTCTGATCTCGACCTAATCGATATTCTTGATGTTTGTCTCTGTCTTCATTTATTTCCCTTATTCATCCATTCTCATTCCCACTTCTAACTCACTTTCCCATCCTACTCAGGAGCAGTTGAGCATTGGACGGGTGTCCCCACCAGAGGAGGGAGGAGAGGAACCAGTGAGACATGATGGGGATCCGACACCGATCATTGAACTAACAAGCGTTGAGTGGTCTCCCATCATGACGACTCCTGCGGCGGCCGAAACACTGGGAACCGGCGCTCTGAATTCTTGTAAGTCTCACACTTCCCTGCTGGTGCTTGGTGGAAAAATATCCCATCTAACCAGTGTATTCCTTGTGCAATGATCTCAACACTGGAGGCATGTCAGGATGCGGAGCCCGGGCCATCCGTGAGTGGACCAGCGGCGAACATACCACCTCATTCGGAACATGCTCTCTGCACTGAGTCGGCCCCGACAATTGATGAACAGGGGGTGGTGGACATCAGCGGCGCTATTCCTAAGATGAGGTCGGAAGCTGGTGGAGGAATCATTGCTGCTGGGGTGAGAGAAGAAGGTCGCCTGGACATCGAGGATTCTATCCCTCACGAAGACATCCCTGGGGTGGATCATGCTGCCGATTTTCTGGCAGCCTTCCCCATATACCAACCCACTGACCCTGAGGAGAAAGATGACTCAGACTCAGAGGCAGCCGAGGAGAGCCGGATGACACGGCGCTAAGGGTGGAAGTGTATCCAGCGCTTCCTCAGGTATCCCCAGTCGAATTGTCTAAGGCGGATGGGATCACTTCAAACCTGGCTGCGCTTCCTGTGCGCTGGAAGAGCTGATGCTCAGCGTCATCATCTGATGGTCCGTGATTACATGGCCGAGAAGATACGTGAGAGCAGCTGGCGCACTGACATTGCCCAGTTCCGGGAAGGATCGGTGAGCGCTCAAGCATTGCTGAGGGCGGAGCAGGAAGTCTGATACCTTGAAGGGCAGGCGGCAAATAAGGAGGTCTTCATCGCAACATTCTCTGAGCTTGTGGAACAACTGACGGCCCAGCTGGCTGATGCACTGGAGAAACTAGTGGAGGCGAGTCACCAGATGACCGTGCTTCGAAGCGAGCGGGCGCAGGCACATGCTAGGGCTGGTGAACTGCGCTCTGTGGTGTCCGATGAGGAGAGAGTCTTCAAAGAGAGAAAAGTGGCCATGGAGGCTACCAGCCAGAGGGTAGCAGCATTGGAAAGATCACTTCAGCATGCTGATCCCTAAGGGCTTTGTTTTTTTCCATCTCATGAACTTTTTGCGTGTACTGCTCATCGTCTCAATCCAATATATGGCCAAATCCACTCCTTTGTACCCTTGGTTTAATGCGTTCAACCATAGTTTTGAAATGATTAACAACTCACCCCTAGGCTCCTGTGGGACGTGCCCAACGCGAGAAGCAAGAGATGCTCGTACCATGATTCTGTTCAACTGTGGGGCATCGACCAAGCTTCAGGTGTCCAAAATCGGGCCCGGACTTCTGGGGAGACCCCGGGCCAATTGATGTGTCGACTTCTCAATGTTATTTAACACATGAGCGGGGAAATGCCGAGGGCATTGAAATCCATCCGAACATAGGGGGATGGAGAGAAAGGGTGAATCACGCTGCCCAAATTTGGAACCCAACGGGGCTCAACCATGGAGGTTAACTGTCAAACGTGGCAGAAACACAACATCCATATCATGTTGGCTTGGAATGGGGACAATAAATGAGGGCTGACTGCTGACCATGTTCGCAACATGGGGCCTAACTCAAATATCGTCAGCCAGTCTTCCGGAACGTTGGCCCAGGACAATAGGCGGACCATAGGTCTCCCATACATACTGTTAGGGGGTCCCGTCAAACATGACCAGTCCTCCGGAACGTTGGACCAGGATAGTAGTCGGACCATAGGTCGAGCATCCATACTGTTAGGGGGTCCCGTCAAACATGACCAGTCCTCCGGAACGTTGGCCCAGGATAGTAGGCGGACCATAGGTCGAGCATCCACACTGATAGGGGGTCCCGTCAAACATGAATGGAAATGAGGATCCAAATAAGGGGAACACAAAGCGTGGGAGGTGGAGTGGTGGCTTGTTCGAATAGAGTCCAACACTCGTTATTGCGCCACCATGGTGAAGGCACATTAGGCGGACATACCGATTTGATCACGGGTCATCCCAATTTCCAGGCAGGATATCTTTAGTGAGAGAACTGCCACTTCCCATTATTACCATGGGGCATCCCGAACCTGCTCGGGGTAAATGTCCCGATTACACCACTTCTCATGAAGTCGGGCCGAGGGGCCGACAATAAAGAAGGATGGGGTTTAGCAATCCTTGGGGCTGGACCCAAGAAGAAATGTCTGGGAGGTCCTGCGTATCTCATTAGGATGAGAATCAAGCCACACGTAGTTCTTGAAGCACAGTTTAACGTCATGTTGGACGAAATACAGTTTAACATCATGCTGGACGGAATATAGTTTAACGTCATGCGAGATGGAATATGGATCCTACTTTTAGGTCTTAGATCTCGGACCTTGAATGGGAAGGGGGAGAAACGGACACATGGCAAGGCGGTTACAAAACCCGACGTGAATGAGGACCTAAGCCCTACTTTTCATGTGCTCTCCGAGGAAATGCTAGATTCGAGGGACCGAACACAAAGGTAAGCTGGATGGGCCCACGGGGAAGTTCCCCAGGCGCTCCTACGTATCTCATAAGGATGAGAATCATGCCATACGTAGTTTTGAAAGGTGACACGGTAAGATACCAGTGCCAAGGAAAAGGGGAGTGCGGGCGTGGCCCTTGCACTGAAAGAAGCGGAATTTGATAAATCTTGTTTGTCCTTTAAGGTGGGTTGTTTTTTTGTTGTTGTTAAGTGACAAACCTCGAGTAGTAGGCCATGGTGTCACCACAAGAATCAAGCAATGATAGGTGTTGACAAATGGTATGGCACGTGACCAATACCCAACTTGATGTCCTCTACAACGAGTTCATCACAATGTAGTGCCATTTTTTTGTCTTGCGGCCAGGACAATAATGTCACAGTATAGGGTCGTGTGATAGGACCAGAAACAGAGTTTAAGGTCGTATGGTTTGGACCAACAAAACAGTTTAAGGTCGTATGGTTTGGACCAACAACACAGTTTAAGGTCGTATGGTTTGGACCAACAACACAGTTTAAGGTCGTATGGTTTTGACCAACAACACTTCTTAAGGTCGTATGGTTTGGACCAACAACACAGTTGAAGTTCATATGGTTTGGACCAACAACATAGTTCAAGTTCGTATGGTTTGGACCAATAACACATTTTAAGGTCCTATGGTTTGGACCAACAACACAGTTTAAGGTCGTATGGTTTGGACCAGCTGAGAGAGGAGCCTCGGGCCAAAGGGGCCTACGGGGGTTCAACAATTATGGAGGGGCAGGAGCTGCTAGATCTTAAGGTTGTATGGTTTGGACCAGCCGAGAGTGGAGCCTCGAGCCAAAGGGGCCTACGAGGGTTCAACAATCAGGGAGGGGCAGGGGATGCTAGCTCCCAGCTATGCTGGGCCCGAAACACAATGTTCGGGCAACTCCTCGTTTCCTACGGGGATGAAGATCAAGCTGCACGCAACCCATAAAGGAGAGACCCATGCACATACTCCAGCGCTCAGATCGCAGGAGCCCCGAGAGACTCCGTTACGCAGCTCGGTCTATCTGATGTGTGGGGGTGTACTGAGGATTAGTACAAGGAGTTTCGATATTCCACCTTGACACAGTGGGGCAGAACATGACATGAACCATGCCACCAACATTCAGGGCCCGTGGAAGCCGACGTGATGACTGAGTATTACTACTGACCATGTTCGCAACACAGCATCCTGTCATGTAATCCATAGGGACAAACAAATGAGAATCAACCGCTGACCATGTTCGCAACGCGGGATTCGTATCAATTTGTTGTCTAAAACCCTCAGGGGCATTGGCCCATGATAGTAGGAGAGCCCTTTGGTGTTGTATCCACGCCATTCATGGGGGTCCCTTCGGGTGTGAAGAATGAAAGGGGGCCGAAATAAGGGCAACACAAAGCTTGGCAAGTGGATGGAACATGCCTAAGTCGAATCTGGAACTCCGAGTCCTAGACCAGAGTACCCTGAGCACATCAGCACACCACTGGAAAGGGTCAGAGGGCGCAGTCCGAGAGCGGCCAAAAGATAGTGGATCCCCGGGCAAAAGAGGGGGCATAATTCCGAACACCCTGGGAATTGGGAGATCGTGGGATCTCCGAAGAGAAGGGGCTGGACCTAACATCTAGGTGTTCAGGTGTTCCTACGTATCCCATAAGGATGGGAATTAAGCCATACATAGTTCTGGATGGCGTCTTTAAATGCCATTGGACACAGGAGGGCTAAATCCTGAGGACATGGTGCGCGTGGTGCAGCTATTGCAAACCCGACGTGAATGAGGACATGATCTCACAACACGCCACATGATCCTGTGGTTAAGGTCCCGAAGGCGAGGCATACATGACAGCAGACCTCAATCTGGACCCAATGACGAAAGTTCTGGGCGTTCCTACGTTTCCCATTAGGATGGGAACCAAGCTAGACGTAGTTCTAGCAATACAGTTTAACGTCGTGTTGGACGAAATATGGATCTTAGTTGTAGGTCTTAGAGCTCAGACCATGAAAAGGGAAGAACCAAAATAGGATAGTAGTTTTAGGTCTTAGAGGTCGGACCAAGTTGATCTTAGTTTTATGTCTTAGAACTCGGACCAAGGTGTAGTTTAGGTTCATGCAGGACCACACAGTTTAAGGTCATGCAGGACCATAGAGCCCAAATGTAGGGAAAATGCAGTTTAAGGTCATGCTGGACCGTAGAGCCCAAATGTAGGGAAAAATGTAGTTTAAGGTCGTGTTGGACCATAGATCCCAAATGTAGGGAAAAATGGAGTTTAAGATCATGCTGGACCTTAGAGCCCAAATGTAGGGAAAAATGTAGTTTAAGGTCATGCTGGACCGTAGAGCCCAAATGTAGGGCAAAATGCAGTTTAAGGTCATGCTAGACCGTAGAGCCCAAATGTAGGGAAAAATGCAGTTTAAGTTCATGCTGGACCGTTGAGTTTAGGCAAAGTACTTCTTGAGGAACCTGGTATTGGTGGGAGGAGTGATACGCTCACCATCCATAGTCACCAGGGAGTATGCTCCATTGGGATAGACCTTATGGACAATAAAAGGCCCCTCCCACTTGGGTTCCAACATGGGTGGTTTCCTACCGGGAATCATTGGCGCTCTAAGAGCCAGTACCAACTCACCTTGTAGGAAGGAGCGGAGGCGAACCTTCTTATCGAAAGCTCAAGCCATCCTGCTCTGATGCCTTTCCAAGTTATGTAAGGCACGAAGCCTACTTCCGTCCAGCACCTCCAACTCAGCTAGGTGGATTTCGGCAACTCAATCCAGCGCTTGGTGGTCATAGACCGCTGTGCTCAATGAGGGCACCTGAACCTCGATGGGTAGGACGACCTCAGCTCCGTATACCAGGGAATACGGAGTCACCTGGGTGGAATTGTGAGTCGTCATCCAGTAAGCCCAGAGGGCGTTGGGGAGCTTATCCACCCACCTTTTCTTGTTCTGACCAACCATTTTCTACAAAATGTTAGAGAGGGTTTTGTTAAATGCCTCAATCTGTCCATTTTCCTACCCATGATAGCGGGAGGTGTGGTTAGAGAAAATGTTGTACTTGGCGTACAATCTTTTCAACTCGGCCGCTCAGAAGTTGGTTCTGTTATACGTGAGGATAACGTGAGGTATTAAAAATCGGTGGATGATGTTGGAGCTCCCGAAGTCGGTGATAGAACCAGCCTTGACTTCCCTGAGCGGGGCTACCTCTGCCCACTTTGAGAAGAAGTCCATAGCGGTCAAGATGAATCGGCACTGGCAGGCCGTCGCCAGTGAGTAAGGCCCTATGACATCCAACCCCCAGACTGCAAAGGGCCAGGAATACTTAGTAGTATGGAGAGGCTCTGGTGTTCGATGCACGAAGTTAGCATGAACATGGCACGCATGACACCTCTTGGCGTACTCGATGCAGTTGTGGATCATGGAAGGCCAGAAGTATCCCAGCCTCCGAATCTGGTGGGACAACTTTGACCCAGTCTGGTGGGCGCCATAGGAACCAGCGTGCACTTCCTACATGACATGTGGGATTTCAACTCCTTGAAGACAACGGAGGAGAACACCATCAAACCCACACCTGTAAAGGATCTACTCACGGCTGGGACCGCTTTGAAGGGTGAACTGCGGCACGCCGCGCCGGATTCATTCCCGCTCTTCTCGGTCCATCGGCAGATTGTCGTGCAGGAGATATTCAACCAAAGGTGTCCTCCAGTCAGGAACTATCTCGATCACCACGCTTGAAGCCCCGGGGGGTCCTGACGCAGGGGCACCAGCTGTGAGATGGTTCACTCGCAGGCCACGATCTCCCTCTGGGATAACAGGAGCAGGGATAACAGGAGCAATGACTCTCTGGTGCATCACGTGGATGATTAGGTCATCCTCTTCGGGCTCCGCGAGTGATGCGGCCAGGCTTGCCAAAGCATCTGCTTGACTGTTCTGCGACTGGGGAACGTGAACGACATCTGGTCAAGAGGGGAACTTAGCCATTAGATTGAGGGTGAACTCCATCAATTTCATGAGTTCTGGCTTCCTGACAGCATAGTCACCGTTAACCTGCTTGATGACTAGCTCAGAGTCCCCTTTAACACACAGATGGGGCACGTTAACCTCAAGAGCCAAATCGATGCCAGTGATGAGGGCATTATATTCTTCCTCATTATTGGTGCAGCCTTTTGACAACAAGAAAGAATATGGAAAAATGGCTTGCTTCGGGGTGATAAAGACGATACCCAGGCCCACTCTGTTAAGCCTAGGATAATTGAGCCTTCTACCGGTAGGGCTTCAGGAGGCACCGTCAAAGTTCATCTGTCAGCATGGGTTGGCGTGTTCAACTGAGAGGATTGCCTCATCAAGAAAGTCCAAATCCAGTGGTTGGTCCGTAGAGGTTGGGTGGGTGGTGAAGAAGTCTGCCAACGCCTACCCTTTGACGGCCTTCTGAGGTACGAACCTAATGTCGAACTGCTGCAGGATCACCGCACAGCGTTCCAATCGACTTTTCAACATATGCCGCCTTAGGATGTATTTCAACGGGTCTACCTGAGAGACCAGTTGTACCTCATGGTGCTACAAGTAGTGCCATAATTTTTGTACGGCGAATACGAGCACCAGGAATCTCTTCTCGATGGGAGAATAAGTAATATCTGCATCGAGGAGCATGCGGCTGAGGTAGTAGAGGCTATTCTCTGTTCCCTCTTTGTTCTTCTGGGTGAGAAGGGCGCCGAGGGATAGCTCCAGGGTGGTCACGTAAAGGAACAGTGGCCTTCCGGGAATGGGTGGCATCAGGACCGGAGGTTGAAGCAGATACAACTTGATTTCCTCAAAAGCGGTCTGACACTCTTCGTCCCACCCATAGGCGGTGCCTTTCTTCATGAGCCGAGAGAAGGTATTACACTTGCTGGCCAGATTCGCAATGAATCAGCGTATATAGGCTAAGTGGCCTTGGAGGCCTCGAAGCTCCTGAATATTACTCGGGGGAGGCATCAGAATGATGGCCTTGATCTTCTCGGGGTCGATCACGATACCTCGATACCTCACAATGAATCCCAGAAACTTTCCGGAGGTGACCCCGAATGCACACTTCAACGGATTCATCTTCAAGTGGAGAGAATGGAGGAAACCGAACACTTTCTCACGGTCTTTGAGATGGTCTCGATGCTAACGATATTTAACCACTAGGTCATCTACGTAGCACTCCACTTGTGTCTTGAGGATCGGATTGAATATGCGGTGCATAGCTCGTTGATAGGTGGCACCCACATTCTTCAGGCTGAAGGGCATAACCCGGTAGCATAAAGTTCCCTGGGGGGCCCTGAAGGCAGTGAACTCTTCATCCTCAGGGGCCATCCGGATCTGGTTGTACCCAGAGTACCCATCCATGAAGGAGAGGGCTTGGAACCTGGCTGTCGCATCGATCAACAGCTCTATCATGGGAAGGGGAAAGTCATCCTTCGGATAGTGGTGATTATGATCACGGAAGTCGATGCAGATCCTAATCTGCCCGTTTTTCTTCCTGATGAGCACAATGTTGGCTAGCCACCTGGGGAACTGGAATTCCCTGATGAAGTTGGCCTTAATGAGCTTATAAACTTCGGCCTCAACCATGGAACCATGAAAAGGGTTCATTTTCCTGGGAGGCTGCTTGAACCCACGACGGTTCGCCGGGAGGCCAAGGCGGTGGACGGCTACCTGGGGATCTAGTCCTGGCGTCTCATCATAACTCCAAGAAAACACATCACGATGCTGTCTGAGGAAGTCTATGTACTATTTTCGTTCCTCGGGAGGGACAACGGTGCTGACCAATGTGGGTATCAGGTCTTCCTCACTACCGAGGTTCACCTGTACTAGCTCGTCGACCATGGTGGAGACGCCCTCCTCAAAGGGGGGAGGAGCATCTTCCATGTCTTCTTCTCTTCTTGAGGAAGGATCGTCCATGGGGGGAGCCGTTTCAGGGCTACTCGACCTAGATGGGGAGCTAGCACTTGCCTGGGCGGCGGAGGTCATCCGAACGGGAGACTCATGCACAGCAGAGATCATGGCGACGAAGGCGGTCGATCCAATCCCATCCGGCCTTCGGCCAAAGGGGCCACACTTTACAACATCAAAGCAGTGGTGGCGTGTTTTCTTGAGCTGGTCGATTACGACGTAGTGAAACAAACACGTATGACGTACTGCCGTTTCCATGGGCCCAACGTCCTGATATCGTACAGGGGTAGGAGGCTCGGGGATCACCTGAGCCTGGTTGGTATAAGAGTACGAGGTGATTTCCCGCCATCGCTTAGACCCAGAAATATGCCTTCCTCTGGTACCCGAGACAACAAAGAACTCTCCCATATCGGGTGTCTTGGCCTCCAACCAATGGATTGGGAAGACATATGCGTCATCCAGACCTGCCTAGGGATCACTTTCGACCGTGGTGGGCTCAACCTCACCTGCCAGGATTTTCTTGTCCTTTCTCTTGTAATAGTCAGCATCCAGGTAACGGGCTTCACAAGAGGCAAACATAGACGCATCTCCTTGGAGCACACCCACTCGACCCTTAAGGGAGTATTTGAGGCACTGGTGGTATGATGAGGGAACCGCTACATGAAGATGGAGCCACGGCCTGCCCATCAATGCGTTGTAGGCAGTGTCCTGAGCGACAACCATGAATTCAGAATTGGCAATTAAGCCGCCGAACTGTGTCTTCAGACGAATCTTACCGAGTGGAGTTTTCTCGGTCCTGTCATACCCCTGGATTCTGAGGTCGGAGGGAGTTAAATCATCCTTAGACAACCCCAGTTTTCGCAGTGTCCAAGTTGAGATCAAGTTAATACCAGAACCCGTGTGGACAAGACAGCGACGGACTTCCACGCCATTGAACTGGCCGGTGATGTACAACGGGTGGATGTGCTCCTGTATGAGAAGGTCTTCATCTTCACAAGAAAATGAGATAACCTCCTGACATTCGGCATCCCCAATCACCTCGGTGTGGAAGGATTCTGTGGCCACTACCTCCGTTTCGAACTGGAGGGAGTTCCTTAGAGCCTCGGCGAGCTCCTCGCGCATTTCAAACGACAGGAGAAGGGCCTCAACGATGGAAAGCCTTGCCGGAATTCTAGCTAGATGCTTCAGGACATCATAATTTCATGCCAAACGCGAGCTATACTTACAAGAGGTCGCTCTGCGATTGGGGGCATGACAGGCCCTGCTGGCAGGACCGGTGACTGGCTGGTACTAGGCATGTCCCACCGTTCACTAGCTGAAGCCTGGGAGGTGGTTGTCATGCCAAGACCAGAAGGCCGTAGTCGGCCAGTGGCAGGGCTGGGCTGGTTGCGACGCAGCCAAGGCAGTTCCGCCTAATCCAGCAACACAAATGGTGGTGGAAGCGAACCTTTTTTCACCGGGTGAGGGAGCCGCGAGTGCTGCTCTCTATACCGGGCCTTTTTCCTGGTCTTGGTAGCGTGCACAGCCTGACTGGAGGTGACGACTTCCGTCCCCCAAAGATTCACTTAGCCATGGCTCCGTCGACGTTGGTGGCTACTGGGGACATTGGGGAGGTCCACCTAGTGCTCCTCATCATCAGGAGCCAAAAAGGGATTTACCAACTCTACTGTGTTAACCGAAGCATACCCCAGGCTCTCAAGGAGGTCCACCTGGCACTCGTCATTGTCGAGATCCAAAAAGGGATTTACCAACTCTACGGTGTTAACCGAAGCCTACCCCGGGCTCTCAGGGAGGTCCACCGGGCGCTCCTCGTCGTCGGGAGCCAAAAAGGGATTTACAAACTCCATGATGTTAACCGAAGCATACCCTGGGATCTCGGGGAGGTCCACGTGTCGATCCTCATCGTCGGGAGCCAAAAAGGGATTTACCAACTCTACGGTGTTAACCAAAGCGTACCCCGGGATTTCGGGGAGGTCCACCTGGCGCTCCTTGTCGTCGGGAGCCAAAAAAGGATTTACCAACTCTACGGTGTTAACCGAATCGCACACCGGGCTCTCGGGGAGGTCCACCTGGCGCTCCTCATCGTTGGGAGCCAAAAAGGGATTTACCAAATCCACGGTGTTAACCGAAGCATACCCCGGGCTCTCGTTCGAGGAGTCATCCACTACCAGACGGGGTCTCAGAGGGATCCCCATTTCCGGGGGCATGAAATCGCCAAGTGTGAAAGAAGATTATGACAATGGAAGGGCGCGTTCTTTCTTCTTGCGTCGCCGCCTGCTCTTCTGGGAAGAAGTAGGCTGGGATGACGAAGCCAAAGTGGTGCTCGCGGACTCCATGGGCTCTGGCTGACTCAGGTGGGAACGGATTATGCCATGGGCATGGGTGACCGTCTTGCGGGCCATACAATCATTATACATCCAGGACCCCCTGTCGGAAACCTATTCCCACCCTTCCCCTTCGTCACTACTGACATCTTATCCAACGAAGACACCTTCCACCTATGCCGAGGCTGGGCCCAACCTGACTATGTTATTGTCAATCTGGTCTTGGAGCCAGTCCTTGAACACATAGCATTGCTTGATGGTGTTTCCTAGGATCTGTTGATAAGGGAAGTAGTTAGGGTGATTAGTGAGACACGCCTCTTCCGGCTTCCGGCACTCAGGAAGCTGCACGATCCTCTGCTCTAAAGTGATACGGAAATAACCAGGGTCCTGGGCCTCTCCAAATGAGTAAGCCTTATTCCTTCTGTCTGGAAAGGGGACTCTTGGGGCCCGAACATGGCCAGGGGCCGGAGGAGCAGGTCGAGGAGGCGGAGCCGGATTACCTTGCCTAGGTGGTGGCGGTGCGTTACGCGGAGGCGCCTGCTGATTTTGAGGTGGTCACTAGTGGGCCGGAGGCTGTACTTGTGGGGGTGGACCCCTACGAGCCTACAGAGCTAGCCTCACTGGAAGCAACTCCAGCTATCTGGGGGCCTCTATCTGGGCCACAGTAGTGGGCTCAGCTCTGGAGGCTCTCCTTGTAGAGATTACAGGAGGCAGCGGGAGTGCCTGACCGGCCTGTTGCAGGGCTTCTTCGAGGCGTTTAGCCTTGTCCAAGAAGTCCCGGAACCCTCCAGGGTAATTTTAAGTAATCATAGAAGGAACCACATCCGCATTGACGTTCCCTACACACATCATCAGTAATTTCTTCTGAGTCAGCGGCATGTCAAGGGAGTACGTGAGCCCCTTCCACCGGGCGACGAAGTCCGCGACTCGCTCTTCAGGCCTTTTCTTGCACTTGAAGAGGTCTGTAATGTTTTTCTTCCGGGTTGTGGAACTGAACTGGTAGAGGAATTTTCGGCGAAGGTCCTCCCAGCTAGTCACAGATCCAATAGGGAGCTACCTATACCATACGCATGCTGGTCCTTCCAGTGTCTGAACGAAGCACCAGAGCTTGGCAGCATCCTGCTACACCGGAGTCCCTAACATAGGCCCGCACCTCGAGTTCAAGTGGGCCAAGTGTTGTGGCGGGTCTCCGGTCCCGTTAATGGGGGAAAAAGTGGGGTTCCCGAATCCTAGTGGAGCCGGCATGTCATCCACCCATGCTGGGTACGGCATTCCATCTGGTGGGATTGCTTCCTGCCGAGTTTCCAGGGCCTCCAAGCGGGAGATGAGTACTTCCATCAGATCATCCAGATGAGGATTCCTATCCTGATAGGGATCTCTAACCACAAGTGCATTGCCAGGATCTTCGATACGGTTTTCGCACTCTGTAGCTCGCAGGGGAGCTGGCGGAGCGACTCTCGGAGTGGCGGGAGGAAACCCTATAGGGTCCCCCATGTTGTCTCGCCTTTCGGGAGGGTTTGGCGAAACGTATCGCACCCTCTTTCCATGGGTTCCAGTATCTCCCCTGTCGCCGAACACGACACGGTCACGGTTTCCTGGGGGAATCTCAACAAGGGGTATATGCTCCTTCCCCTGCTGTCCTGGTCTGGGAGCACCGTAGTCTGGCTGCCGCTCTACAAAGCGTTCGGCCAAGAGCTCATCAACCAGCCTCTTTTGCTCAGAAAGTTGCTGGCGCAGCGTGGCCTTATCGGGATCTTCCTCTACCTTCAGTACTGAGGCAGATGGGTTGGCGAGTTTGACAGACCCAACAGGATCTTTACCCTTGCCGATACTTCGGCCTAGTGTCAGTGCCTTCGTGGGTACAGTAAGACCTAATAGGCTCCATTGTTGGCGAGTAATCCTCCCAGATGGGTCCAGTAGCAGCCTGTCCTCGGGGGTTGAGTCCCCGTCAAGGGGATCCACAATGTTTCCCTTATCTGAAAGGTCAGCCATGTTGACTGCGACCTCCCTTGGCGACGTTCCCTCAGGGCCGCACAGTGGATCGGGCTGTCGGCGGATCGTACAGAAGAGGAGAGCAGCATACTGCCCCCATCCGCGGACGTGCGCATGGGGGTTGTCTTCCTCGATAACTCTGCGGATTACTTGAAAACTCTGGACGCATTGTTGCTAGAGGGCCTCATGGTGGTCCAGAGACTCGGGGTGCCGGACCGCTGGGAGTGCTGCAAGGTCGACCCGGCGACATTCCTCACTGATCTCCTTGAGATGCGCTTGGCTCCTGGGATAAGGCGCTAGCTGATGGCGGAGGCGGGAGTGAGTCACCTGAAAAATCTGGCGGAAGCATTCAAACTCTCCCGGGGTGAGTGACTCCGGAACATCAAAATCTGATTCTACAACCGGCCAAAACTTCTCAGGGTAGTGGCCTGCTGCAAGAACGGTCCAGAAGCTCCACGGCTCCAGTTTGGGGTCTGGAACCTGTCGCCCCTGCTCGTCCACCGAGGAAAGTCGGAGAATTTTCAATGGCGCCGAGGCAGGCCGCCGGGGCGGTGGGCTGGCCGGCGGGGAATACGGTGAATAGGTCGACTGGCCGCCGATCCCTGGGTCATCCTCCAAGGGTCGTAGTGCCCTGGCTGCCACGTCGCGATAGGATGGGCTGGAGAATGGGCCCCCCGTCATAGTGTCGGTGCTAGCAAAGGGTGTATCTCCTCGCGATTCTTTTTTCGGTCCCTAGAAAATCTCCTCACCCACCATAATAGGGGCCAGAGGTGCTTCCAAGGAGGCCAGTGGAAACTACGTTCTTGACCCTCGGCGGTACGCCAAGTCCTCATCCTCCTGGATATACTTTCGAAGGTAGGAGGGAATCATATGGATCTCACATTCAGGGAGTACGAGACTAACGCGCCACGTCCTCATCACTGCCCTTAACTCGAAGGGTTGGGGGGAATGTTCCATTGTCGAGTCATACTATACCTCAGAATCCGAGAAACGGACCGGTCTAATTTTCATTCGGACTCCCCTGACATTCCTCCCACGGCGATGACGCCCGGCCTTCCTGCCCTTGGGTAGCTCCTCAGGGTAAAGTCGTTTTCCATCATGGGGTCCCCCGGCCACAATAGGCCTGGGGCAGAGGGGACTGAAGGTTGGGGTGCGAGGAGCACCAAGACAGATGTCGAAAGGGACATGGGGAGGACCTCCATGCGATTGAATAACTTGATACACAACGACTCCATGCTCGCGGCCAGCGGTAGGGGGAGTGACCTCATACCCCATGCAGCGGGCGCTGGAAGGATTCATACACTGAGCGTAGCCACTGTGAAGAAGCTTTCGGCTTTACAGATTGGAGGCACAGAATGAGCCTTCATGGTGAGCGGTATAATAGTGGATTGGTCCGCAGTGGCCATTTCCAGTGTCCGCGACCAGGAGATTCGACCCAACTTGCCTGCAGGGCAGTCGGGGTTTCGATCCCTGTCGGTCATGTGGCTGCCCCTGCTCAACGTGTGCGGGGATCTAGTAACAGGAGTCAGCAGTGGCTCAGGCCACAGTGGTTGCTGATGTTGATGCCCCGGGACGGGCATTCTCTCCTGCTCGTGCCTGACGCTGGCGTCGAGTCAGATAGGTCGGAACCAACGGCGCGGGCATGAAGATTTCCTACTCCTCGGCTCGAGGAGTTGGGCGGCGGCATCGATGCAGCCTGGTGGGGGTTCTTGCCGCTAACCCCTGGGTTGGATCGCCGATTGGGTGGACCCGGACATCCCCCAACTCATTAGTGTAGGGGAGGGATGTGTCAAGGTGCTCCGGGGATAGGCTCCCAAAGCGGTTGAATGTCGACGTGGGGAGCGGCGGCTCCCTGTGCGGCCCTCAAGGGCGGCGATGGTGGTGAGGCGCAGCCACCTCTAGATCCAAATGGGCCATTCCCCTGGTGGGGATGACCCCTTCCTCGTCATATCGACGGACCAAGTCATTGATCACCCTCCGCTGGATGATTTCCGACGGGGAGAGGGGGCGCAAGCGCCCGGCTGCTACGGCGGTCGAAGTCGGAGTAGCCGTGAAATGGGCGGGACCACGTGGGGTAGCCACGTCGGTACTGCCCCTGCCCCTGCGCCGGTGGGAAGGTGGTGATCGAGCTCCGAATGCAGTGATCTGATTCCTAGAAGCAGGTAGATGAAACCATTAGCATCGATAGGAAATGAGATCAACAACCAATTCCCAACGTCATTCCTTCATTCATGGTCGGCATGAGGGATCCACGCTGACGACGTCGCAGAACGGAGTAGTCAACAGCCTGACGGCCTAGACCCTTGGTGGGTTCATGTCCCGGTGAGGGTTACCCAGACCTGGTGACATGCTATTCTTCCGAAGCCCCAACGGCTACCATTCCCCATGTTGAGGAGAAGAGCTTCACGTCGGGTTCACCATTTTTGTGTGACCCGACGCCCCGACGGCTACCATACCCCATGTTGAGGAGAAGATCTTCACGTCAGGTTCACCATTTTTGTGTGACCCGACGTCCCGACGACTACCATTCCCCGTGTTGAGGAGAAGAGCTTCACGTCGGGTTCACCATTTTTGTTTCCGATGCTTTCGCCGGGATGCGCGCATCCGTTCGTGGGGGAGGATGCACTGCCTGTTTCCCCACATTCCCTCTTTCCAAAGGCGGGCGGCATTCGTTCCTTGTTCAGGGACGTCTGCTCCTTGATCAAAACTGGGATGATGGGATGTTGGTTCTTCCTTCCGTGGATTCCTCCTCGGAGCTCGTCACCTAGTCCGGGTCTCCCTCATATATTTAAAACGGGTTTGTGAAGCTCATTCCCAGTTCCATATCTACATGGACACCGGTAAATTATGCTGCTTCCATCAAGACTCTCCAAGGGGTCTTGTCGGGGTAGCAACATTCAGTGAGGAGAATAGTCATGTTGGGGCGTCGTCGGCTTGTCTGTCTTTGGTCCCTCATCACAGGGCTTCTCGAGGGCGCGAAAGCCCGAGGAATCCTACATCGAACGCGGGGAATGTGTGCCATCTGAGGTTTTCCTTAGCTTCCCATGTTTAAAACGGGGTATGCCGGGAGTTTAACATCTTGCGTATATGGATCGGGTTGAAGGGCCCTTTGGGGGAACACCGATGTTGGGGCCATCACGTGGGCGGCTTCCCGGATGCTACAGAGTGGGATGGGGTGGCATGATCTCACCGGAATTTGGTGGCCCGGGTAATGATCAGGATGGATGGTGGAGTGAGACATGGGGCTTACGTTCTGAGATGGCCCAAGAGGGGGAATACAGTTTAACATCATGCGGGACAAGATACAGTTTAACATCATTCGGGACGAGATACAGTTTAACGTCATGCGGGATGAGGGGTTTGGGGCTTACGCTCTGAGGAGGCCCAAGGTGGTCAGGGAACCGAAATGGAGAGGTCGGGACGACCGGGTGGTGGGATTGAACCACATGGAGGCTTCCTACATACCATGTCTTGACATGGATCAAAGTCCTCATAGTTCGGGGGAAAATGGGGGCTTGGAACACCGACAAGGAGATGGTTTGGGCCAATGATTGTTGGGCTTGAACCTCAGGGAGGCTTCCTACGCACCATGCCTTAACATGGATCAAAGTCCACGTAGTTCGCTGGGATGGGGCTTACGCTCTAGGGCGGCCCATAAGAGGATGTCATGGTCGGTGCACGCTCTAAGCCCACGTGAGTCATGCTCGGTGTGGGAAACAAGATGCAGGAGGGACCAGACGATCACATCGCGAAGGGTGCGTCCGTGAGAAGCGAAATGGGGCTTACTCATTGAGCGGCCCAAAGAGGAAACAGGGGATTACGCGTGGTTAGCGTCCCTTGGTGCTGGGGCTTACTACAGGGTGGAGGCTCGTGGTGCGACAAAGCTTAGTGGTAAAAGGACTCCACTGGCCTTGGCAGGGGGAAAGTACAGAGATGCATGGGTGCAGTCATCCGCAAGAAAGGCTAGGGGCTTACGCTATGAGGCAGCCCTTCCCCTGTGGACAAATGCCGCTCCAACGAGGAGGATCTCATTCCATGTGAGGAAGAGTCCATTCCCGTTGAGACGAGTGGCATAAAAAATGTACGACCTGAGGGCACCCTGCATGCGAAGCATGAGGTCGGACCACAGTTTAACATCTTGTGTTAAGGACAATGTTCTTAGAAGTTTAACGTCATGCAGCTTGGACGAGGTGTGTTTTCTCCACACCCCTAGGGCTTACATTCCCAGCTCCCTCTACCCCTTGTGGGAGGGAAGGTATCGGGAAGGCCGTGGTGAAGGGGGGGCCATAGGGAAAACCACCGGGGGGGTCCACGTTAGTGTGGCTATGCGAAGAAGCATAAGGCAAAGAAACGCAACGGGAAACATGGCTCAAGAGACCTTGAGGTTACTTCGCACGAGCCTGGAAGGCCGTGTGGGAAAACAACGCATGGCGCGCATACCCGGCAGGGGAGACATTAGGTGCCGGTGGAGGGGGCATCCAAGGGGAGTCAAGGTGAGAGGTCCTAGGCTTTGTGCGCAAAAGGGACGATTTGCGCGCAAAACACCAGGACAACGCGCAATTGGAACAATGGAATTGCACGCGAATAGGTAATTACACGCAAGGTTTTGTGCACAAGGCAGGGTATTGCGTGCATGGACCACAGATTGCACGCAAGGCTGGAACCCGGGGGAGGGGGAAAATTCAATGAAGCCGGTGGAGTCGCGCGCAAAGGCGAACTCCGGGGAAAGGTTGCGCAAAATGAGGGATTACCTAGATGTCATCTTTCGCGTGGGGGGAGCCGAATTGCGTGCATGAGAGTCGCTTCGGATTCTTCAACCCTCAAACTTTTCGGGGTCACCTTCTATTTATAGGCGACGGCTGACGTGGAATCCAGGCGATGCGCAAAATAATTGCGCGACAGGGACGGTGGCGCGAAAACATCAACAGTGCGGGATGCGAGCATGAAATAATTACGCACTGGTGCATGGACTTTTCGCGAATCCCGGGTGCCTTTCGCGCGGGACATCATTTTTCATGCAACTCACCCAATTTTCCGTGCACCACTTCTCGGGCCTCCGGATTGGGCCGAAAATTCCGAATATGACTTCGCATCTCCATTTCGAAACCTCCTCCGAGAGTTACGGGCTTTTTTCGGCGTCAACAATCACATTACAATTTAAGATTCCTTAATTATATTTATACATCCTTAAGTAAGGTTATTATTCCACATTTCATATTACTATTCATAAGGGTAATATTACAATTCATAAGTTACTATTCAACAAAAATTAATTTGATCTTATCAGACACTAAATTTTGTACTAACCACAACCGTGTATGTCTATTTTTCAAAAATCATTTAACTATATAAATTATTTAAAGCATAAAAATTATTTTAAAATATCATATTTTTCAATATTAATCAATAATATGAAAATTCTTATAATAATACTAAAAAATCATCCATGATTAATTTCAAAATTTGAAATTCAAAAATGATGTCCATTTTACCATAATAAAAATATTATTTATACAAAAGGATTACCCAAAGTAACTATAGCCAGATTACATAACCCCTTAAAACACCCATATAAGACTTAAGAGTAAGGGGTGTAATGGAAATATAATCTTGGGGACGGTAATAAAACATTGTCCATGTGGAGATTTCTATCAATATGATCTTCTCTGATCGACTATTTATTCAAGCCTAACATCTTAAGGATTAACTTGCAGTTGGTCCACAGTAATGCCAGGTGATTTTTCCTCCTTTCCAGCCTCCAATAAATGGGAATTGTACAACCCAAGTCTACTAGATGAGGCCATAAACTCTTCTTTCTTCATTAATTATCCAATTTCAATTCTATTTATAAAAAATAATTGTAACGGTAAATGTTATTATTGTTTCTAAATTTCATATTAACAAACATTAATATAATGGTCACAACATGATGGTCACATTTCATTTATACTTATATATTATTATTGATTATGATATATCAAGACATATATTTTCAGGAAACAAAATATTTTACAAATGATTGGGTCGTTACATTCATCCCCACTTAAGGCATTTCATCATGGAAATTTTCAATTTGTACACTCATAAGAGAAATTATGGGGAAATTATTCCTTAGAGTCTCTTATTGTTCCCATGTGGATTCTACATATTATTTGTTCCTCCAAAAAACATTAACAATGTGTGTAGTATTTTTTCATATAACCATGTATCTAGGATCTAAGATCTCCTCCAGATTCTTTTCATAAGATAGGTTATGTTCCAGTTATACCACCTTTGGATATAGTACATGTGAAAGGTTAGGTGTGTACTTTCACAAGAGAGATACTTAGAAAACATCGTGAACTAGTTCTATATTTTGAAGAAGTGAAAGTCAATAGGACACTACTCCTATGAGATCAAGGATTTAATAGGGTCCAATGTACTGAGGGCTAAGTTTCCATTTCTTCCCAAACATCATGTTTCAATTATAATGTGAAATTAGAAGAAATACATTGTCACCAACCTAAAAATCCAAGTCCCTTTGGTGGTTTTCAACATAACTCTTCTGTTAAATTTGAGCAGCCTTTATGTATTTTTTGGATGGCATGAAAATTTTCTACCATTTCATGCACAAGATCAGGCCCATGAATCTTTGTCTTACCTTCTTCATCCCAACAAGAAAGAGTCCTACATCGCTTTCCGTATAGAGCTTCATAGGGTGCAATTTGAATGCTCAAATGGAAGCTATTGTTGTAAGAGAACTAAACTAATGTGAGATGTTGATCCCATCCACCTTTAAATTCCATTGATAATGTTATATGTATGTCCTTGAATGACTAAATAGTCATGTCATATTGGAAATCAGTATGGGGACGATACGTTGTTCTAAAATTGCATTTGGATCATAGAGCATGCGGAAGACTTCTCCAGAACTTTGATGTGAACCTTGGGTCACAAAAAGAGATGATGGATAGTGGTACACCATGCATACTTACCACTTCACCCATATAAATCCTGGAATTTTGATAATGAGATAAATCACTTTTAATAGGGATAAAATGGGTTTTCTTGGTGAGACTATCCACTATACACCAAATCACATTGTTTCCTTTGGATGTTTTTTAGAGACTAATGACAAAGTCCATAATAATAGTATACCACATCCATGTTGGTTTGGGTTGTGGTTGTAATACCCCATTTATAATTTGTCTCTCTACATTCACATACTGACCAATCGGGAACCTTGTATTTTATTCACCGATCTATGTTTTCATTTTATCCCACCAATAAGGATCATGATGGTCCCTATACATGTTTCTGCTTCCATGATGCATAAATAACGTACACCAATGAGATTCATCTGTAAAATCCTTATTTAATTTTGCAATATATGGAAAAATAATCATGTATGAAATTATAGTACACCTTCCTGATCAATATTGAACTCAGAAAACGTATCATCCTTCATAGCCTCAAAATTCTTCTGTAAGAAAGGATCTTCTTTCTACAATTTTTTAATATTTTCTAGTTTTGATGGTTGTTAAATAATTTGGGATAGAGTTGATCATATCCCTTATTGTAAAATTCCCTTGTTTAGTTTTTATAGGTCTTTGATCAATGGATCTCCTTGAATCCTCATCATTAGCAGAACGACTTTTTATTTCCTACTTAATTCATTAGTGACTACATTTTCACTACCATAGTGATAATTACTTGAATAATAATATTATTTAAGAAGTTATAATCATCTTCTCTATCTCATGTTCAATTAATTTTTCTCAAAAATATACTTCAATCTATCATGTCCTATGTATATATCACACTTCTCCCCATAAATATAGTTCTTCCTTTTCATCAAAGAAAAAACAACTGCAACAAACTCAAGATCATGAGTAAGATTGTTCTTCTCATTAGGCTTCAACTGTTGAGATGCATACGAAAATACTTTTTCATTTTTAGGAGGATTCAACGAAGACCTTTTATGGATGAATCACTTAAAATAATGAATCCTTCTCTAATTTAAGGAAGAGTTAACATGGGTGCAGTAACAAATCTCTTCTTAAGACTATGAAATATTTCCTCACACTAATTTTTTCAAATGAACTTGACCCCTTTTCGAGTAAACCATGTTTGTGGATTGGAAATTTGTGAATTTGTTTCAAAAACCTCCTATAATATCCTTCTAAACCCATGAAACTTTGAATCTTATTTAGTTTTGTAGGATGTGGCCACTACTCTATAACTTTTTTAGTTATAATGTCAACTGATATTTTTTCATTTGTTACAATCTTCCCCAAGAAATGATCTTATTGTAACGAAAATTCACAATTGCTAAACTTTCCAAAAAGCATCTCCTTTTATAGATATTGAAAAATAACCCTTATAATATCATCATACTCCTTCTGACTTTTGTAATATTTTATAATATCATTAATAAAACTACCATAATGTTATCAATGTAGTCCCTAAAGACACTATTAATAAAATGCATAAAAATAGAAGGTTCACTATTAATGATGATGGGAATAACCAAAAATTCATAATACCCATATCTTGATTAGAAGGATATTTTTGGAAGATATTATTTCTTTACCATTAATTTACGATAAACAAATTGAAGGTCAATCATGGAGAAGAATTGATCCCTACGAAGATGGTAAAATAAGTCATCAATTCTTGGAAGATGTTATTTTTTCTTCACTGTGATCTCATTCAGTTCACTATAATCAATGCATGACCACACTGATTTATCCTTCATCTTCTTCACAAAGAGAATAGGTTCTCCCCAAGGAGATGCACTTGTTCAGATAAACACATTCTCCAAAATATTATGGAGTTGTTTCCTTAATTCATCCGGCTCCATCTTCTCAATTCTATATGTGGTTTTGGATATCAGATGAGGTCTATGTACGAGTTCAATGCATAACTCTACATCTCTTTCATAGGGAGGTTCAGGAAACTCCTCATAAAATACATCAATGTATTCCTTAAGGATGGGGATATTATATATTCGTATAATGTCATTTATTTCTTCATCTTTACAGATAAAATCCATGAAGAAGGATACAAGTGGTAGTTTTAGTCAAAACTCATTCCAGGATATCTCCCCTATAAAGATAGTTTTATATTATCCATTCAAGATTACTGATATTTCCTTTCTTCGGAATTTAATCTTATCATTATACATTTAGATCCATTAAATCACTAGTTTAATGTCAAATTCAATCATGGGAATGGATACTAGATTTGCGATAAGATTTTTCTCACTAATGTAAACACTGTAGTTTCTAAACACAGATGGTTCATGGATAATCTCACTAGGATTATTGACAGATAACAATACTTTTAGCACATGAAGGGTGGATTCTAAATTATTTTCAAACATGGAGAAAATAAAAGAATGTGTATAACCATAGTCAAACAATGTAAAAGATTTATTTGAGGTAATAACATGAGTATCTACATTTATGTCATTTGTAGCTTCAACATTATCTGCTGTGATAGAAAAATCACAGCCTTACTCCATGGCTTATGTTGAGGCTAACAGTGACTCCCCTCCACTACCCTCAGATTTAGACATTGATTATAAAAGTGTCCAAGATTTCCACACCTGAATCATTAGACTTTAGGGATGTAACACACCATGTTCCCCTTATCAATTGTGTTGAGAATTTGAGGCTTCACCTCACAATGACAATTCTGAGTTTTATGGACATATCTTCCATAGTTATAGCACTTCCTTCTCACATGAAGGAAATTATTAAAATGCTTCTTCCCAAATTTATTAATCATGTGATGTATCACATTATTTCCATTGCTTCTCAGATAATAATCCTCCCTAATATTGGCTTCATTTATCTTTTTTTTCATTAGATTTATGGGACCATTGAATCTCATCAAAATCCATTTCGACTTTCACAAAACTCAGCCTAATCTCCTCATATCTATCATTGTCTATGTGGTATAGATTCTTTAATATACATGGTCTTATAAAAACAAATAATCTATCAAACTTCCCATGAGGTTCCATGGAAAATATTGAGTTGTAATGGGAATTTCATGTGACCTTCATCTCATAACTTCCCAAATATTCATTATTCTTCTTATTCATCTTGAGAAATTCCTTCTCCATTTAATTCTCATCGAATGAGGTAAATACATGTCAAATAAGATTACCCTGAACACTTCTCAATACAAAGATACAATATCCCCTCTTAGCCCCATGTTTGTAATCTGTTCCCACAACTGATCAGCTTATCCCTCTAAACTACAAACAACTATGTTGTCATTCTCTTGTTTAGAACAATTTGTTATTGAAAGGATATCATTTGTAGAGCTTATCAAATGTTTCTCAATTAATAGGTTAGTTGATTCACTAATCATTGGTGGTATTTGACTCTTAAAGGACACAACACAATGTTGTTCCCTTTGTGTTGAAAGTAGTTTCTTATCATTATTTAAGTTATTTACCATAACTTGAGTCATTTTATTAATCTTTCTCATGAATGTTTCCATTATGGCTTCATTCAAAGGGTCGTCAGTAAATGGTCTGTTGTAGTCACCGTTTGCATGGTCCATCATATTTCTCTCCATTTTTAAAAATAAGAAAATATTATTGAGAAACATATTTCATTTAATAATCTTATAATTATAATGGTATTTTAATTCTCAAAAAATCATTCTTAAATAAATTATTCATTAACATAAATTATATATTTCTATAAATCCTTCATAATGAGTTATAAAAAGATTATGATAAACCAAACGTATCCCCAAATATTTTCAAAGTCAGAGTAAAGAAAGACCGTTTTTATGCACTAGTTCCCATTTGAGACTATATCGAATTATTGTTTTCAGGTTTTACCCCTAGATACATCTGTGTTATAGCCACATTCTCTAGTTAATATCAAGACATGGATTCCTTTGTTCAAAATCCACTTTTTTAATATTTCACTAAAATAACAGGATACCAACCTATATTTTAACTTTTCTAAACAATTATTACTAATTTTTTAATATCCTGATTTCGAAAAATAACTAATCTATCATTTGATATCAACTATGGGAACCTTCCTTTTTATTAAAAGTCTTTTCATTTAATTTTACAAATAGATGATTTTTAAAGATTAGTGTCTTGGAAATAAGGTTCATAATACATGAAAACATATAACATTATTTAAATACACTTGAAAGGATTATTGAAATATTCATATAAATTACAATTAATTCATCTCATAACATGGGTACATACTTAAATGGAAATGGTGATCCTATTTCCCAGTAAATTAAAACATAGAAAATAGTTTAAAATTGATCTTGAGTGAATACAGTAAGAATGTTAGGAAATATCATAAAGGCATGAGAAAGAAGAATATCATGAAAATAAAAAAATTAATAATATAATTAAAATGTGTATACAATATTTATATTAGAAATTAATAAAAATATAACAAAGATTCATCCCCAGGGTGTGAAAAAATTACCAAGGTTATTCACAAAGGTATCATTAAACATGTCATCTCTGGAGATTAATTTCGTTACTCTATGAAATGGAGTGCTATCAGGGTTCACCCTTAATATTTAATTATCTTAATTTGATCCACATATATCATAGTAAAACATTTCATAAATAACACAAAGGTAATATAATAAATCGGTTTAATATCAAAATCATATTGTTTTTTAGAAAGTGCTTAAAAACATGGTGATTGTGTCATTTATAACCCATGGAAATGGATGAGGGTTCAATGTGTTTAAATTCAAAAATAAAACAAATAATTTATACTTATTGATGAATACCCTTGAAATTAAAGAGATTTTGGTATTCATATAATAAAAATAAAATAATTTCATGTGAAAAAAGAGAGAGATATTGAGAGGAACATTCTACAACATAACGGGTAAGAAACATAGTTTTATAAAACATTAAAAAGAGATAGGGCAGGGTTCAACAATTCATACAAGATTAATAATATAGTATAGCTAAATAATAACATGTAAATAAGAACATGGTATGTAAATATGAAATACATACAACATAAAAGAAAACATGAATGTTAAATGAATGTTGGGAATTCCATTTTCTTGAACAGTAACTTCTCTAAATCTAAGATAGGTACCATGAGGGATTGAGGAAGCCTTGGGAGATAATATAATAATATATTATATAGGTATTATTTTGGAATGAATGTAAATGAATGAATTTTAAGTTATTTATAGTAAATTATAAGGAGTTTTTTATTAATTTTTGACGACACCTCATCAACGGTATTTAAAAAACCAAGGGCTTTCCCACGGTATTTTCCCATGGTTTTCGTCACATGGGACACCTCATATAATATTTTAAATCCCATCATTCGTTCATAATTTTAAATTACATATTACATTATTATGATTTCATAAAACATATCCAATACTAAAATGTTGTATTTTTACTATTCACTGAAAAACAAAACATTTTATAAAAATCTCATAAATTCAGCCGAACCTAATATCTATGTATTTTATTCAAAAATGAACTCCATTTTATGAAATTAATTTTATAAATATGAGAACAATAGTATTTATGAAAAATCACTATTTACTCAAAAAATACCAATTCTAAAATAAGAATATCTAAAATAGTTATTTACTTATACTATTATATAACATTACCATTCAAGATTCCTAAATTATATTTATACTTTTTAAGTGATGTTAATAATCCATTTGTCATATTACTATTCATAAGGGTAATATTTTTATTCATAAATAACTATACACTAAAAATTAAGTTGGTCTTATCAGACTCCAAATTTATTACTGATCATAACCATTAATGTCTATTTTTCTAAAATCATTTCAAAGTATCAATTATTTAAAGTATAAAAAATATTTCAAAATACACTTTTTTCAATATTCTTCAATAATATGAAACACCATAGAAAATGACTAAAAAATTATTCATTGATTAATTTAGACATTTGAAATTGAAAAAAATGATGTTTATTTTACTACAATAACAATATTATTTATAAAAAGGATTACCAAAATTAACTAAGGATGCATTACATAACACCTTATAACACCTGCATAAGACCTAAGAGTAAGGTTTGAAATGGTAATAAAATTTTGAGGTATCTCAGAAAATATTTCCTAAGTACTAATTTCAGTCCACTTTAACTTATCACACCGGTGATTATGTTCAAGCTTAACATGTTAAAGCCCAACATGGGCTTCGACTAGAGAATATCTCAGGGATTCTACCTCTTTTTCGAGCTCCCAGAAATGGTCTTCATATTAATCGAGTATACTATATGACTCCATTGACTCTTCCTTATTCATTAATTGTCCATTATCATATCTATGTATAAACAATAATTATAACATAAAAAATTATAATTTTTTCCTACATTTATATTAAATAATGGACATACATATGTAAAAACCTGATGGCCACATTTCATTTATACTTGTATATTATTATTGATTATGACATAGTAAGACATACTTTTTCAGGAAACAAAATATTATTCAAATGTTCAAGTAATTACATTCATCGCATTAGAACATCGGTCCATCTAAAGGGCCCCTTCAAGAATTAATCACCTCTAATGTTATGTGACCTAGCATCCTAACCATGTAGAGGATACCACACTTTGAGTCTGAGATACTGTCATATGGTCTTGGGTCCTCAAGATAGATCACGAAATTCGAAAAGCTTACAGTCAGGAATATGCCTTTATCTTTATTCATTCTGAAGAATTTTTCTATGTAAATATGGTAGAAACCTATAAGAATTTTTATATTCCACTGTAATCTCATAACGATCGTCATCCAAATATGATGGGGAATTATTAATAAGTGAAAATAAATACTACTTCTCACTGAGACTATCGTGAAAATATGATGTAAAATTATAGACAGATGCATGTCCCATCTAAATCATGCGTAGACAGTTGGTGAAATATGATGAAAAATAAAAATACGCATGTATCTTATCACTAATATAAATTCCATTAGTAAAATACGATAGAAACCAATGAGTATATTCAAATTATTATTTTCCCATATCAAGACCACTATGAAAAAATGAAAGTAAAAAACGAAAAGAAGAGACTAATTCATGCGGAAGCATATCAAGACTATTACTAAAATATGATGGAATAATATGAGCATACACCAATTCATACTCATCCATATAAAACTAGTTAGGATAATATGGTTTCAATTGGATAAACCAATCTACATATCCATGTTTTAATGTAGTGGTATACCCATGACTACCCCCACATTGAAAAACTATAAATATTTACTTGAACGAAATGGAGGACTATAGATGGAAAATACATCTTCTCTGACACCTGAATGGGAATATATTCATGTTACCTCCAAGGAAATATCTCAATGCATATTAAAAATAATGGAGGTTTTAATAGTATTTTGTTGACCATATCTTACAGACATCCCAAGATGTATTCACATCTATAGAAATATCATGGAGTCCAGCCCACTACCCTACCTAACCAAGTGGGGTGAATAAAACATATAATAAGCTGGTTAATAATGAGTAGACACGAATCCCTACTCCAATCCAAAATGGTCATCAAAAATATTCGACGTTAAATGGAAAATTGGATTGGGTAAAATTACTTGTTCCAACTAGGAGACACCAATCCTCTTCGATGGCTGCTTAAGGGAAGGAATATATACCCATCATTACCCATGAATCTTGTTGGTGTGTCCCAGAAGAATCATGGGAGTCACTCATATAGAAAACCATATATGAATGTTTTCACCTAGAGATTTTGGCCCCATTTTCCAACAAGAAAATGCCCAAAATTTAATCATACAAAAAGAAATTGAAAAATGAAGTGCATATTTCTGACCCTACTCTAAAAAAAGCATGATTTCTTGATGACAAAAGACACCAATCTATGGTGGCTCGTGATTTTTTGATCCATTAATAAATAACTCTATGTAGACTAATTTTTTTAAGGTCATCCTTTCAACATTATTACCTATAGTTCTTGAGTTATTGTAACTCCCTAACCCAAGATTCCCAGAGTCAGTGCATTATTACATATCATAGGCATGATCACAAATGATCAAGTCTCGCAATACAAATTAGTTTAATCGCCTCAGAAATACTAGATACATTCATAAGGATTAAATTACATAATAAAATGAAAAAACAAAAACAACATTATTTCCAAAGACCACACTCATTTCCCCTCAGTCTATCCCTACAGGTCAGTCATAAAAAATAATTTTTTGCATCCTGGGAAAAACAAAACATGGAAAGGGGTGAGCTCAGATTCTAAGTAAGGATAACAATATAGCGGAAACTTTCATAAATAAGCATAAAACTTTAAGGAAATCTATAATACTAAAACAAAATCCTTTTAAACATGATCTTTATAATAATATGACAACGATAAATTCAAATAATACCAATTACATTCTCACATTGATATTATACTAGTTGAACAATAAAATGCAATATCAATATCCATTTTCATAATGATGGAATTCATAATGCCAGACTTTCATAACCACAAAGTCAAGGCCTTGTGCCAAGACTACAAAAATTATTTTTTCAAGGCCTTATGCAAAGATAGTAGTTTGTCTCATGAGACCTACTAATTCATTGAGAAGCTATAGTGGGCTCCACCCGTCACTTGCAATTTCCAATGAATTCCACATATAAAAAGGTTTAAACATAACATAGACATTCTTATTAAAAATGGCATATGATATGTCAATACATTATCCATAAAACTTGAATGGTATGAAAATAACACATCCACAGTAAAAAATATCAAAAAACCTTCAATACAATATGGAAGTTTTGTATCATTATTAATCAACATCAAATAAGGTTAAAATCCATCAAAAGATGTTGACATCGATGAAATAAAAACATTTTTTAGAGAAATATATATTTCTTTTTTAAAATCATTTAACTTTCATGTAATTATAAAAGATAAGATTTATTTTTATAAATATTCCTATAAGCTTGTAAGGTATGCTTTGATGATATTATAAGGGAAGAAAATAGCCACACCAACCCTATAATTGAAAATACGATATTCTTAGCGTAATTTTGTCGAAAACTTTATAAAGGACCTTGTTTGGAAAACGATAGAAATATTACTTTATAAACATCATATATAAAGTCAATAAATTGTATAAATGAATTTAACCCATAGTCTATAAAATATTAAGAATTTTTTGAAATACATTTTTATGAAACATGGATTAGGGTGATAAAGAGTTCTCAGTAGATACTTACATAAAAACAACATCGGATAATAAAGACATTGTGAAATTAACCCTTACCTTTTAAATTTCCTTTGTCGAGGGTAGGTTAACCTCAAGTATAATCGGTAAATAACTGTTGTTAAATAATTCAATAATCATATACATCAATATGATATCAAATATGAACTTTTACAATTTCATTGTTAATAATATCTCAGTATTATCGTCATTTCACGTGTCAATTGATTCGTTTTCCATTATATTCATTATTACTTAAGTAATGTTTGTTATAGATAGGATGTATATTATTTATATTCAGAATGATATTCAGTCTTTAAAAATTATTTTTAATCATCTAATTAAAATTATTCTTCAATGGATATGATGGGGAATGAATCTCTTCATGTTCATGGAGACAGTAATCTGTACATACGGACGAGCGACAATATCATTATTTTGATATGAAATTAATTTATAAATTGATGTTATATCATATATACAGAATAATTATCTTGTTATATTTATTATTTACATCAATTAAACATAATTATTATACCCATACAAATAATAATGTATTGAATAAAAATTACACTACGATGTGGAGACAGTAAGTCATACGTACACAAGTTTGGTGACAATCCATTCAAAGGGTGGATAGAATAATGAATATGGTTGTACCATATTTATAATTACATCATAGTATATAGAAGATATTGGATTTATTATTTTAGAATGTAAACAACAAAGTAAAAGGAAGTGGAAGAAGAAAACAACGTGAAATATTGGATGAAATATATACCTCTTATTCTAGTTTTTCCTATTGATTTGATCAATAGGGATCCATTGGATGGATTTATAACTAAATTAAGGCCTCTAGGATGAAGGGAGGATAGTTGAGAGGGTATTTGGGCAGATTTTGGCCGTTGTGAATGGCTTTGAAGATGTGAAATTGAGAGAAGGGTGAGTTCCCTTTTATAAGAGGGTGAGGGGGCCTTATGAAAAGCTATAAATATTATTTTATAATAAAATAATTTCTGGTTTATAATGGCTCCAAAATGTATTATTTAAAGGATAAGGTGGGGATGGGTCAAAAACTCTCAAGCAATAGATTATATACAGGTTTTTGTCACTATATTAACTTTATCTTTTAGATTTAACTCTTAGTTAAATAGTTTGAAATTTACCACGTCTCTTTGAAATTTTATATTATATGGTTAATAAACATAATATATAATTACAAGAGAACCCCAAGTGGTTCATTCCTGATACACCGATAATTATAAAATTCCTTTGTCGGATCCTTATATTTTTAGGAATAGAATATCAATTAATAATATAATATTTTTTTTAAAAACTCTTTTAGGTCATTTTTGACACTATTTGGTATTTTGTTTTTTCTAAATTCATAATAGAATTATTACACCGAAAATAATTCATCTAACCAACCTAAATATGTCATATTAACTTAGAAAATTATTTTAATTTGTAAAAAGTCTCAAATTACATTTATTTGGATATTTATAATATCACTTATTTTAATATTTCATTAGTTAGGTTATTACTGCATCATCATTGTGTCATAAATAAATTAAATTATTTTATGTCTAAAAAATAAAAATACAATTCAATTATATAGGAAATATTTATATATTTGTAATTAATAATTATAGTCTAATTTATATTAGGTATATACCTATATTAAAAATGTTTTATTTATCAATCTATTATTTTTACACTATTAAATCTTCTTTAAATAAAATAATAATAAGTGTCATAATCTAATCCATGTGGATCAAAGAGGTTCATATTTTGTTCCTAAGGATGGTTTTGGTCAAACTATAATTATAAAATTGAATTAGGACATGTTTTAGGGTATTAATAATATCATTTTTACCCTTTCCTACCCTATTTACTTTTAAAAATGGTAAAAAAGTAAAAAGTTACCATTCACCAAAAAATATTGTCATCTTATTGAACGAAATTTTTTTATTGATATAAGCTGTGTCTCTCAGATTTTTTAAATTCCACTCACAAAATTTTTAAAATTATTCTTTATGCGAATTTGCAAATTCTACTTGGAGGTGAGTAGGAGACAGTGAAAAGGTCAATAAAATTTTTATATATCTAAAATTATTATAAACTAACTCTAATGAATTAAATTTAACTTATATAGATATTATGTACCAATTTTTACGTAAAATAAAATTAAATAGAATAAATAATTAATTAAATAAAAATTCAGTTTTAAACTATAACTCAGGTTTTTTCACAATTCATCATAAATTGAACTTTTTCAGAAAAATACCAATAATTCACCCTAAGATAATTTCGATATTTTGAATCCAAAAATGAAGTTCATTTTGAATGATGAAATTTAAAAAATATAAATATTGGGTATTACTATTCATAACAGATAGTTTGATTGGATGTGGTGTGTTAGAACTCGAAGTTGGTACAACACACACTACTGTATTATTCTAAGAGAACCGTACCGTGGAAGCTTGGGGTATTATATTCTCCCCTCCATCAAATAATTTCATCGTAGAAATTTATAGGGTATAAGTGCGTAAAAATAATCTAGTGTTTCTTCATCATAAGGTCTTCGGGTTCCCATGTTGCATCTCCCATCTTATGGTTTCTCCATAGAACTATTACCAGACGAGGCGTCCGGTTTCTCTGCACTTGTTCTCCTATATCATAAACCTTGACGGGATATTCGCAATAAGACAAATTAGGTTCCAGTTCTAATACTTCATAGGTGAGTACATGCGTTGGGTCAGGCTTGTATTTTCTCAATAGTGATATGTGGAACACATCGTAGACTTTGGAGAGACTTGGAAACATTGCCAACCGATAAGCTACATCCCCAATTCATTCTAGAATTTTGAAAGGTCCGATTTACCTAGGACTCAATTTTCCCTTCATACTAAAACATATAACACCCTTCCATAGAGATACCTTTAGGAAAACCTGATCTCCTACAAGAAATTTCAAATCCATCCTTCAGTTTTTATCATAGCTCTTCTTCCCAATTTGAGATGCCTTGATGTGTTTTTGGGTTACCTTCACAATTTCCATCGTTTCATCCACAAGTCCTGGGCCTACGAGTTTTATTTCACTAAAATCATCCCAACAGGTTGGTGTGCGAAATCTCATTCCATATAATGCTTCATATGGTGCCATCTAAAGGCTTGAATGGAAGCTATTGTTATAGGAAAATACTACTAGAGGTAAATATTTATCCTACATACCTTGAAAGTCAAGTGAGCCTGATCTCAACATGTCTTCTAATGTTTGAATTATCTGTTCTGAATGTCTATCAGTTTGGGTGTGGTAGGAAGTGCTCAAATGAAGTTCATTATCTAGGGCTTTCTGAATACTTTTCCATAATCTTGATGTAAAAAGGGAATCATGATCAGAAATAATCCAGAGTGGTAATCAATGAACTCTTACAACTTCATTAATATATATTCTTGTTATACATTCAAGTTATAAATCTACCATTATAGCAAGAAAATGTGCTGACTTGGTAAGATGATTAACAATGACCCATATTGCATCGTTCCTTCTAGGAGTCTTTGGTAGTCCCATGACAATGTCTATCGTAATATTATCCCACTTCCACTCAAGTATGGGAAGAGGTTGAATGAATCCTTCAGGTTGTTGCCTTCGAGCTTTCACTTGTTTAAAAACCATACATATTGACACAAAATCATCAATATCCCTCTTCATGTTGTCCCACCAAAAATGTTCCTTCAAATATCTATACATTTTGGTGCTACCAGGGTGTATAGAGAAATTGGAACTATGAGCATCATCCAACAATTCCCTTTTTAGATCAGGTATATCAGGAACACAAATTATCTTCCCAAATTTAAAAATTCCATCTTCATATACAAAGCCACTCAATCTCCCATCATTTTCATCTTTAATCGTCTTTTGTAACTCTTCATCACTGGTCTGAAAACTCTTCATCCTTTCTATTAAAGATGATTTGGAAAACATTTGAAATATTATTGATGTTTCACCATACATGGTTATTCCCATATCCATATTTAATATATCCAAGTATATAGGATCATTTTATACTCTCATATTGTTCAAAACTCCATGATATTTTCTTCTCAAAGCATCAGCCACCTTATTTACCTTCCCCGGGTGGTAGTGTATAGTGAAATCATAATCCATGAGTAGTTCAAGCCATCTCCTTTTCCTCATGTTGAGATCCTTCTATGAGAATATATATTTCAAACTCTTGTGATCGGTATATATGTCAGATTTTTTCACCATAGAGATTGTGTCTGTAAATCATCCAAGCAAGGATATCAGCTGCAAACTCAAGATCATGAGTAGGATAGTTTATCTCATGAATTTATAGCTATCGTGAGGCATATGAAATAACCCTATCATTCTACATAAGGACACAACCAAGTCCTTTATTTGAAGCATCACTTTAAATAACAAACCCATCATTCCCCGATGGTAGAGTCATGATAATAGAATTGACTAATCTTATCTTTAGTTCTTCAAAAAATTCTTCACACTCTTTTGTCCAAACAAATTTATCCCCTATTCGTGAGAGATTTGCTAATGGGTTTTCCAACCACCCAAAATTCTGGACAAAATGTTGACAATGACCTGCTAAAAAAATAAAAATGCATACCTCAGTTATAATCATCGGTGCTGGACATTCATGGATTCCCTTGGTCTTTGAAGGATCAACAGAGATTCCACCCTTAGAGACAATATTTCCAAGAAATGAAATCACTTGATGCTAGAATTCACACATGCTAAACTTCTCATATAATTCATGTATTCTAAGTGTCTTCAGGATAATGCGCAGGTGATTTTCATATTCTTCATATCCTTTGGAGTATACCAAGATATCATCAATAAATACCTCTAAAAATTCATAAGTATATTTCTTGAAAACGGTATTCATTAGATATATGAATATAGAGGGTGGATTAGTCAATCCAAAAGACATTACTATATACTCGTAATGCTCGTACCTTGTTCGAAATGTTGTCTTCATAATTTTATCCTTCTTCATGCACAACTGATTGTATCCAGATCAAAGGTCAATCTTTGAAATGTTTTGAGCTCCATGCAGCTAGTCAAATAAATCATCAATGTGAGGTAGGGGATAATTGTTCTTTATTGTTATAGAATTTATCTCTTTATAGTTAATGAACAACCTCATAGATCCATCATTCTTCTTAACAAAAAGGACATGGGATCCCCCTAGAGAAAAACTAGGGTGAATATATACTTTATTACTAAATTCCTTTAGTATGTTCTTTAGTTACACTAATTCCACAGTGTAAATTCTATAATAGGACTTCGATATGGTCCTCGATACACAAATTAAATCTAAGGAAAACTCTATTTATCATTCTGGAGGATTTCCAGGTAAATATTCTGGAAACACATCAACATATTATTTCACAATAGCTACAACCTCTATTTTAAAATTCCTTTCCTCACCCACAGTCATTTCATTCTCATCCTCACTAATAATTGAATTTAGTTGAGCTACTGGGGGAGGATCTAGATAAGTATCAGGTTGTGATGATTCTTCTCTAAAGATAAAGTGTTATTTAACATCATCCAAAAAAATCATAACCTCCTTATTCTTACAATAAAATTTTTCATCATGGTCAGAAATCCAATCCAAACCAAGGATTATATCAAATTAAATCATTGGTATGACGATGATATCAATATATAAAGATCATTTATATTCCCTAATGGGAACTGATTCACAAAACATTGTTATGATGATACTTCCCTTATGATTTTTGACTAACAACTCCCTTGTTAAATAAAATTGGAAATATCTAATTTTCATAGAAAACTAGGAATACATGAAACAATGTGATGATCCAGAATCAAATAAATGAATTTCTAAACTAGATGAAACCATTAAATTACTTGCCACCACATCTTTCGGAGCTTAAACCTCAGCAGTAGTGATATCATAAGCTTGTCCATGATCCCTTGGCCTTTTCTAAGGTATGTTCCCCCTAACTCTTAGGAAATTCATTCACATAATTCCCCATTTCCCTAAAATTTAGCCCTCAACATCGATAGCCTATTTCTTCCCCTGACAATCATGAGCTTGGTGGGATTTTGCACCACACTTTTAAAGACTCTCATTCCCTTCCGGAAAGTACCGGGGTATTTCATCCAACATTTACTACGGGATACATATTCAACTTTTTTCCTTCTTGCCTTTATTTCATTTTCTAGAGTGTTCTACATATCTCTTCTGCTCTTTCTTTTCTTTAAAGTCACAAGACTTAGAGAATTCATTTTCATTCTTGATAGCACAAGAGACAACATCTTCGTATGACGAGAAGGAGTGTGAGAATAATGATCAATAGAGAAATGGTTTTAACCCATCAATGAAATGATAAATATTGTATCTTGGGTAATGAATATATTCTACATCATGCCTCACTAACCTTGTAAATTTAGCCTCATACTTTGTGAAATTATCATCCTCCTTTTACCTCGGACTCAGAATTTGACTTTCCATATCTGCTCGATGGTCACAAGGAAAGTGTGTTTCTAAGTGAATCTCTATAAAATCACTTCATTCCATATTTTATACTTCATCATCTTCCATTTTGATTATAATAAATGAAAATAATTTGTCATCATCTCCTTTGAGGTGTTAAACTGCCCTGACAAATTTTTCACTTTAACTACTCCCCAAGGCATGGAATATTTTCTTTAAGGAATTTATCCATTGCTCAGCTACTAATGGATTTGTAATCGAATTGAATGTTTATGGTTTTTTCCACATGAATTAGTCTAACATTGATCCTCCATTCTATGGATCAGGTTGCTCCATACGGGTAATGTTATTATTAATAACCTGAGTGAGTTGTCCTAGTATGGTGATAAGCTGATCAACACCAGTTGTATCACTAACTCCACTATAATTTTCTTGAGTAGGAGGGAAATACCTTCATGGAGTGCATGAATTGATTTGGTTTCAATTATTTCAACTAAGAGACCTTTCTATACAATGGGATAAAATTTATTAGATTATGAATCTAAATACATAATTCCAAACTTGTAAAACACTTAACATAAATGGAACAGTTTATGGATATAATCCATAATAAAATAATTATTCTTAGAAGAACTATATACTCATAATCCATTCATATTGGATTGTAAAAAAATGAAAATTATCCCAAGTATATCCACAAGGAGTGTCATAACCAAGAGTGTTTGATGGCCTATTGTCGTGCACATGTTCTCGTTCCAGTCTAGCTCAAAAAGTTGTTTTGGGTTTTACCCCTAGGTACATCTGTGCTAGAGCCGCCACTACCTGCTCGTATCTAGATAGGGATATATTTCTAGAAAAACTCACAAAATCATTACAATACAAAAATTATAGTATGTTATTATATACTAATCCTTAAAGTCTATCTTAGGGTAATGAGCTCTAATCAGCATTTTTGTAAATCTAGATTCCATGTTTTTCACTAAACTTCCTATAATGCCAAGTGTAACACCCCGACCCTAGATTTCAAGAGTCAGTGCATTATTATGTATCATTGGAATGATCATAAAAGATAATGTCTCAAAGGACCGATTAGTTTAGTAGCCTTGGAATTACTATATACATTCATAAGGTTTACGTTAAATCATTAAATGAAAAAACTACAACAACATTGTTTCCAATGATCAAACTCATATCCACTCAGAATATCCATATGGCTCAGTCATAAAACACTTCTTCGCATCCTGGGAAAAATAAAACATAGAAAGGGTTGAGCTCAGATGCTCAGTAACAATAACAGTACAGCGTAAACTTTCATAAATATGTATAAACATTTAAGGAAATGTATAAGACTATGACAAAAGACTTTTAAACATGAACTTCATTATAATATGGAAAATAAAAAATCAAATAATTCGATTTACATACTCACATGGATATTCTAATATTCAATTAATCACAATCAATATCAATAGCCACATTCATAATGATGGAATGCATATTTCCAGACTTTCATAAACACATATTCAAGGCCTTGTACGAAGACTAAGAATAAGATTTTGTCAAAGACATGTTCCAAGACACTAGTTTGTCTCATGAAACCAACATAATCATCAAGGAGCTATAGTGGGCTCCTCCCGTCACTTACTAAGTCCAATGCATTCCTCATATGAAAAGGGTTAAACATAACATTACCATTCGTATTATAACTGGCATACAAAATGTCAAGACTTTATCCATAAACCATGAATGGTATGAAAATAACACATCCACAATCTAACATATCACAAAACCTTCAATAGAATTTTGATGTTTTTTATCATAATAAATCAACATCAAATAATCGTAAAATCAATCAAAGTATGTTGACATAGATGAAATCAAAAACATTTTTGTAGAGATATATCTCTTTTTATTTTGAAATATTTTAAAATTCATGTAATTATAAAAGAAAACAATTATTTTTGGAAATATTATTATAAGAATGTAAGGGAAGATTTGATGATTCATAATGATAGAAAATAGCTGCACCCACAGAATAAGTTATGAAAAAGACATTCTTACCTTAATTTTGTTGAAATGGTTATAAAGGACCTTGTTTGTAAAATGACATAAATATTCCTTTATAAATATCTTATAAAAATTCAAACAATTGTATAAATGACTTTAACCAAAAGTCTATAAAATAGGAAGATTGTTTTGAAATACATTTTTATGAAACATGGAAGTGGATTATAAAGAGGTCCCAGTAGATACTTACGTAAAAACAACCTCTGATAATAAAGAGATTGTGAAATTAACACTTACTTTGTAATTTTCCTTGGTCGATTGTAGGTTATCATCAAGTATATTGGTGAAGTAAAAGTTATTAAATTATACAAGAATCATATAAATTAATATGATATCATATATGATCTTTTAACATTTCATTGTTAATAATATCTTTGTATTATCATCATTTTGGGTGTTAAGTGATTGTTTTTTCATTTATATGATCTGTTTGATATGTAATGATTTCATGGATAGGATGTATATTATTCATATTCAAAATGATATTAAGTCTTTAAACTTTTTTTAATCTTTTAATGAAAATTATTCTTGAATGGATACGATGGGGAGGAATCTCATCGCATTCGTGGAGACTGTAATCCGTACATACACACGAGCAAAAATATCATGATTTTTATATTAAAATAGTATATAATTTGATGTTATATCATATATAAATAATAATTATCATGTTATATTTGTTATTTAAATCAGTTACACATCATTGTTATACCCATCCAAATAATGATGTATTAAATAACAATTACACCACGACGTGGAGACGGTAAGTCGTACGTACACACGTATGGTGACATGTCATTAAAAGGATGGATAGAATAATGAATTTGGTTGTAACATATTTATAATAACATCAAAGTATATATAATATAGTGGATTTAATAATTTATAATGGATAAAACAATGAAAATGGAAGTGGAAGAAGAATGGAACTTGAAAGAGGTGATGAAATATTTACCTCTTCTTCGAGTTATTCATTTAGATTTGATCAAAAGGGCTCCATAAGATGGGTTTATGACTAAATGAAGGCCTCTCGAATGAAGGTAGGATAGTTGAGAGGGTATTTGGGTAGTGTTTTTCTGAATCAAATAGCATTTAAGGTGTGAATTAGAGAGAAGGGAGAGTGCCCTTTTATAAGAGGGGTGAGGAGAACCTTAGGAATAGCAAGAAATATTATTTTATAATAAAGTCATTTTAGTTTAATAATGTCTACAAAATGAATAATTTAATGTATAATGTGGGGATGGGTCTAAAAACACTCATACAATAGGTTTTAGACAGGTTTGGGTTACTTTATTAACTTTATCTTTTAGATTTAACTCTTAGTTAAATAGTTTTACATTTTTTTCATGTCTCTTTTTATTTTTATATTATATGGTTAATAAACATCATATATACTTTGAAGTGAACACCAAGTGGTTCATTATTGATACACCTATAATTATATAAGTTTTTTGGATGATCCTTATATTTTTTATGCTATAATATCAATTAATAATATAATATTGGTTTTAAATATTTTTTATGTCAATTTTTACACTTTTTGGTATTTTGTTTTTTGCTAAATTCATAATAAAATTATTACTTCGAAAAAAAATTCTCTAAAAAATCATAATATGTCATATTAACCAATAAAATTTGTGGAATTCATTAAATGTCTCAAATTACGTTTATTTAGATATTTATAATATCAATTATTTTAATATTTCATTAATTAGGTAATTATATCATCAACATTGTGTCATAAATAAATTAAATTATTTAATGTCTTAAAAATAAAAATAAAATACCATTATGTAGGAATGCATTTTATATTTATAATTAATATTTATAGTCTAATTATTCTTATGTATAACCACATATTAAAAATATTTTAATTATTAAACATTGATTTTAACACTTTTAACTCTTCTTTTAATAAAGTAATAATAAGTGTCATAATCTAATCCAAGTAGACCAAAGAGGTTCATATTTTATTCCCAAGGATTTTTTGGTCTAACTATACTTATCCAATAGAATTAGGACATGTTTTATGGTAATAATAATATAATTTTTACCCTTAAATACCCTATTTACTTGTCACCTTGGTAAATAAAAGTAAAAAAGTTACTATTCACCAAAAATTATTTTCATCTTATTGACCCAAATTTTTTTAATGATATCAACCGTGTCTCTTGGATTTTTTAAATTCCACTCACAAATGCGGTAAAATTAGGTTTTTTTGAATTTTCATATTCTCCTAGGAGGTGGGTAAAAGACGGTGAAGAGTTCAATAAAATTTTTATATGTATAAAATTATTATATACTAACTCCAATGAATTACATTAAAATTATTTAGGTATTATGTATATATTTTAACCTAAAATAAATTTAAATAAATAAATAACTATTTAAATAAAAATTTGGTTTTAAACAATAACTCAGTGTTTTTCACTATTCATCAAAAATTAAATGTTTTCTGAATAATACCAAAAATTCACCCGAATCTAATTTAGATATTCCAAATCCAAAAATTAATTCCATTTGGAAAGATTAAATTTATAAAATTTCAAAAAAGTGAGTATTACTATTCATAACGACTAGTTTGATTGGTTGTGGTGTGTTAGAACTCGATGTTGCGTACAACACATGCTACTGTATTATTAGAAAAAGAATACCAAGTAAGCATGGGGTGTTACAGTTCCTCCCCTTAGAATCTACTGTGAAGGAGTACTTCATGGGCATAAATTGATGGTTCATAGATTACCTCCATATGATCATCATGGTAGCCCTCCTAATGGCTATATGATCAAACAAAAAGATGGTACTCCACTTATTTTCTTCCCCCTTGAAGTTCCTCCCTATGTTATATGTTGTAGAAATTCGTATTTTAGTAAGACATCAAGCTATGATGGTATTCCTCACCAGGAAAATAGTCACTATGATGGTCCCTCACTTAGTGACACATTATTTCAGAAAAGAATTACTCTCCATTCATAATATTCCTTGAAGTTCATCCATAGGGTATACACTGCCAAAATTTTCCTAGCATTTAGACATAGAGATATGATGGTATTCCTTTCCATTATGGCATTAATTGTGATGTATCTCCTCGCAGTGACATCTTATTTTTGTATTAAGGACTTCTCCTTGTTGTCTTCATCCCTGCAGATCTTTCCCATGGTATACATTGTAGAAATTATCCCTAAAGTCAGATATTTATCTATGATTGTATTCATCGCCCTGATTTTATTCGTTGTGAAGTGACTTCCCACAATAACATTTGATGTCGGTAATAATGTCATCCCCTTGCTGAGTCAAATATGATAAATCCCTTATATGATATGGATCATTGAAATATGGAGCTAGAAATCCTAGAAACCTTATCAAGGACAAGATACATTCTTTCTCAACTAGGATATGCCTCGGGAAAATTATCATCCTATAAGCCACCCCTTGATCATTCCCATTCCAACGAAGTCACCACCATCACTGATACTTCGATAAAACATGGATGGTGCAACCATGTTGGGATAATCTAGACTGGGTACCATTCAATGGAAATAATGTATATGTTACTAATGAGAAGGAAATATAGAAGGATGAAATAACAATCATTTTTTTCCCTCATCCACTTCATAATTCAACATTCCAAAGTCGTTATCAAAATAATAAATGCATAACATATGTCTGAATCTATAGAAAACTATCTTGCATATGAAAAAAAAATATTTCTTTAAAATGGTTATGAATACCATGTCAAGATAACTGGAGAGCTTCATCAACAAGTAAACCTAGAATCCCTTTCTTTTGAAAGGTGACCATGATCATAGAAATAATGAAATAATTTTCAATAAGTATGCCTTAATCCATTGTGTACTTTGTGTCATCTAATTGTTTGTGCCCAACCTTTTGTTCACATATGGGCATGAGGGAACATGGATCATTTCATTTCACCTCAATACTCATTCAATATAACCCATTAGATATTGAATCTTGTAATTTCATTATTTCAGGTTAGCTATCATGTAAAACCCCTCTACATGGATTGTGACAGACTTAAAAGGATTCATTGATGAATAAGTATAAAAAAACTCAGGCTTGGGGAGAGAAATCCATCAAGAAACACTTGAACATGGAAACTAATAAAACATAGTAGTATTATCACTTAATTTAACACAATAATAATGAATTTATAATATCATTGAAATAAAATAGTTCACCTAAAACATGGAATCATATCTGCCATACACTCAAATAAGGATGAAAAAGATCAAGAGAGTGGCTGACTGCAGCAGTAGTTTCCACAGTATGGGATCATCCCTAGCCTTTAGGTTTGGGGGAATTATTAACACAAAATTTCCTTATAATACAGATAAATTATCCCTCAGATGAGGAGTTGATCATCAGATACATTAATTTCATTCAATTAATAGATAAATTATCTAGTGATGAGAATGTATATGAACATTACTTCCCCACATGTATTTGGGGAACTAGTGGAAGTGGTGATAGCATACCAAGATAATAGGTAAGACATAGTCATAGTTGGATCCAAACATATGGATGGACCCACACTCACACAATCAATTTTGTAGAATCTCATGAGAGATCCATTTATCAGGTCCAATAAGAATAACAAAATCCTCTTGCATTAGCCAGAAGAAAGCCTATCCCATTACTCTGGAATATCGGTGATAAGAGAAATATGTGTTAGGTCACCCCCTGAGAGGCAGGTAAGACCTACTCATCCCAACCAACAGAGGACAGGAGCACCTCCAATTCTTATTTTGAAGGCCGATCGATCTACATCAAATACTTATGTTTCCAAAGTGCATGTGATATATAATCCACATCCAGGTAAGCACATACCTTTATCATAGAAGTATGGAATCCTAAAATATTTATCCTTGGTAATATCCATACTATCGATCTTGGGTGACCAGAGTTTGTGAAAAAACATCAGGAAATCAATTAGAGAGGCTTCTCTAATCCTCTAGGAGTTTAAATCTGAAGTATCCACTAATAAATACAATTTTCCAAAGTACAATTCAATTGGAATTTCATATGATTATCACCTAAATTGATCAAGATGATGAGGCAATTAAAAATTCTCACATCATACCCCTATATGTGTCTCATATGATAAATGAGTTCAATGTTTGAAAAGTGTTCATTGAAAATGGGTTTAGAGTTAACCTCATTCCAATACAAACACTTCACATCCCTATATGAAATGATTATATCTTGGAACCTTCCTATATAACATTGCATGGATATTATTAAATTGAATATAAGACATTTGAAAATCAAGACCTAGGATTAGTTTTGATACTATGTATCCTTCTAAATATTTTTGTTGTTATGGAAAAGAACTCTAACAACATCTTTGGAATTACCTGGTTTTATCAACCCCTAGAAATACCTTCATCATACCATAAATCCATCAAATATATCATTAATCGACAAATAAGGACGTTTTATGCTGATAAGGACTCATTTATATCCTACGAATCCCATTATATTAATTCATGATTCTATCAAGGGAAGGGGAAACGAACCCTGGATGATTTTATTTCTTTCTTATCTATGCTAAATAGTCTATAAATGATTCCATCCGATCTCTTAAGAAAGATCAGTGTGTAGTATTACAACAACCCTTACATTTTGTTAACATCTAAAAATGAATTTTTACATAAAATATAACTTAATGAAACAAAAAATATCAAGAGGTCTAGTGTCTTTAGAAATCATGAACATTTAATAATAACTGAAAACAAGGAAAACAATATCTTTATTAAAAAATTCTATTATATGACCCCAAAATTAGTTCATACTTAACACTTAATGGGATAACATGAGAATAACATAAGAAAAGGATGATCTATAAACTCCAGTAATGTAATAAAAAGGGAATAACATGAATAAGACATTAAATGTTATTCAATACACATATCAATTGTTCAAAAAAACATAATAAGAAATGAATGACAAAGAGTAATAATCCTAAAATGGAAATGTGGGGAAAACATATACCATGATATTAGCAGAAGGAAAATCTCATTGCATTTAGATTAGCTTGATTAAATCCCCAATTAACATGAATTATCACGAGTACACCCTCATTGAACAAGACATATCATGATACCAATAGTCCTCAATTAATTATAGTTCTATTAAGGAACACCCTTCATAAACATTTTCATTTCATTCATAAGTGTGCAACACAGATCATATAACAAGGAATAATTCAACATCATAAGTAATTCAAATGTCAAGGAATGTGGAAAACATACTCGTTTGTCCCCAATAAAAATATATATATGAGCATAAAGGTAAATACACTTGGTAGAGAAATGGGTTTGTTGTTCACAACATGATGGAAAATCATAGTGTAATTTCGGCAGCATAACTATGTCAAAAAGAAATTCATAAAATATATTAAAGAGATATAAATGGTTATATCATCATTTAAACATGAAATTTATACTAAGAGTATCATGTTAAAATATACCCCAACACCATAAATGGAATTTAATATGCTTAATATAAAAGATCATTATTTATAATGAGGAGAGAGAAATCCCTTAAGTAATTTCAATATTGTAACTAGTGTATATAAATAATCATGGATTGATTAATGAGAGTGTAAGTGAGATCTAATAATTCATAATTCAAATTGATAGTGTTTTTAGTATTTATGAACATATCCCAACATATACAAATTGAAATTAAGAGGCATATCAAAAAAATATTTCTTCATAATAGACAATGGTAGAAGATTGCTTACTTGGATGTGTGACTCCAATGTCTTGGGAGAGGCTTCTTTGGATCTTGGAGGCACCTAGTTATGATTACGAAGTTATTATAGAAATTTTTGGATGATATTGAATGAGTATGAATGAAGAGAAATGAGATCTTTGGTTGGTTAATATACAAAAGGATGTGATTTCTTTAATATTTTATTTTTGGACACCTTGTAAAAAAATATTCAAAAACAAAAAACATCCCATGGTTTTTTCCCAATGATTAATTGAAATAGTAGTGGAAAAAATATTTTATAAGGCCACTTGATGATAATTTTAAAATATTTCCTTTAATTTTGTGGAGGTGAGTCAAACACTCAACGAAATTATTTTCAAATCTCAAAATATTTTATAAGTATTGGAGGATTCACAAAGGTTTTATAAAATTAATAAAAAAATATTTCATCACGATATTTTAAAGTTAAAATAAGTATTTTTCTAAATATCCCTTTTATATTATTTATTACATTTGTATTGTAACATTATGATTAAATAAAACACAATGTATATATATATAATATTTATTTTTTACTTGAAAATTAGAATGTGTTAGAAAATAATGAAAAATTCTCTGTTGGATAATTTCAACATCCTAATTAAAAAATAAAATATTAATATTATCTACATAATTTCCTAAATATTTTATTTTTCAATTTGAAAATGAAAACTTACTTCTTTGGAAAATTGAATGGTTTTGAAAAAAACAGTTCCTAAACATTAATTATAATTAAATTAGAGTTCATAAATAGTATATGATCATTTATATTTAGTAAATGTATTTTAATTATTATATTATATTAGAATATTATTTATTTAAAACATCAATTTATTTTTCAATAAATATTTCTTAAATAAATTTGAATATTACCCAAAAATACTATTTTTGATTTAAAAATCATTTACGGCATAACAATAATTGAATGAAAGTGTATTCATTAATCTATAAAAATAAAATGTACATAATCATAATGTTAGGGTCTTGTTACCTATACATTTATTATACTAGCATACTCCCAAAGAGTGTGTTTCCCAATGGTGGGGCATTCATGGTACCATTCAGTGAACATTGTTTGGGTTGTTGTCTCGATGAACTTGAACTTCTCCCATAAATAGTTTTGAAAATGCTTACGTTGTTAGCTATAAACATTGGAATGGACTAGGGAATATTCAAGAAATTTTATCTTCCATAGAAGCTCTAATAAATGGGCTTCACATGGAATGATCCCACTCGTTGATTCCATTACCACCATGTTTTGTGTCAAAAATGATTTTTCAGAATCCTATATTAATAATTGTCATGTTATCATTGTTAAAATACTATATTCTCAACAGTAATGATACTTAAAATTAATTTAAATCCAACAAGATACAATAGACCAAATAATTTCATATTTCATCTATATCCATAATATATTTAATCAAAATGACTGTATTTTTAATCATAAATTCATTGGTTGTTACATCCTTCACTTGTTAGGAAATTTTTACCTAAATATTTTATTTTCCAACACTAAAATAGATTATGGTAACTCTGCATCATCACCACCTCTGGTCCCCCCATTAATTAGTAAAACATATTGTTCCCCCACAACACATTAATGAGGGGTATTGTTTTATATCATAGAAATTTTTCACTACGATATAAGATCTTCACCAATATCTCCTTAGATGAAAGGTAATTCTCCATGGGCACTACCTCTGGATTGGGTATATGTGATCTTTCTAGGATGTAATTTCTTAATATGGATATATATAATACATCATGCACATGTGATAGGTTTGGTGTTATTTCTAGTCATTAAATAATTTCTCTGATGCGATCAAGGATATAAAAAGTTCCGATTTAGATTGTACTAAACATTCTATTCTTCCCAAATTACATTACTCCCTTCTATAGAGATGTGAATAGGATTACCATGTCTCGGAGATCGAAGTATTTTTCACATTGATGATTATCAGTATATATCCTTTGTCATCTCTGAGGAGATTTTATGTGCGGTTGGATGGTTTTAACTATATCCACCATTTATTCAACCATTTACGGAACAAGAAGTTTTCATTCCACAACTTCATCCCCACATACATGTGTTTTTCATCTCTTTACATTAAGAGCATCATAAGGATCCATAATAAGGATCAAATTGAAACTGTTGTTGTAAGATAACTCTGCCAAAGAAATATGTTGCTCTAATTAGCATTTTTAAGTCCATTTATCAATACCTCAACATGTCCCCAAGTTTTTTGATAGTACACTCAGATAGGATATCATTTTGAGGGTGATAAACCATACTAAATTTATGATCAGTGTCTACATTATTTGAGATACCTTTCTGAAATGTTGAGGTGAGTCTTGGATATCGATCAGAGAAAATAGATAGTGGAACTCCATACAACCTTACCACTTCTCTGATGTATATTTGTGATAGTTTATCTATTGATAAATTCTATCGAATCGAAATGATGTGTATCATATTTGTAATAAGATCCAAAACAACCCACATAAGATTGTTTCTTTTGGATGTCTTCAGATGCCAGGTAAAAATTTCAATGGTGAAACCATCCTATTTCCATGTTGTTATGGGTAATGGTTTCATCATCCCCTTAGACTTCTACCTCTCATCCTTCACATTCTAACATACCAGGCACATTGATGTATATTCAGCGATATTTTTATTCATTTCATCCAACCTGTAGTGCTCCCCAACAATCTCTATGCATATACATGTGTCCTAGATGAATGGATAAATTATTACAATGTGAGTTATCTAAATGTCCTTTATTTAACTCATGATTTGATGGGACACACATTCTCAACCCAAATCTCCCAGTTCCTTCATCATTATCACTGAACTCTGAGGATTTAATTTTTCTGATTGTTTCCACTTTCTTCTGAATTCCATCATCATCTTTCTGAGCATCCTTTATCCTTTACAAAAGAGATGGTTTAGAAATAATTTTTTAAATTATTGATGATGTTCCCTTAACTATGATTCCCATGTCAATCTATATCAAATCTTAGACAATTTTATCCTTTTCAATTCTCATCAATGATAGAATTGGGGGGGTCATTATACTTATATCATCCACCTCCTTTTTCACTTTTCCAGGTAGGTAGTAGATTGAGTGTTCATAAACCTTGATGAGATCTAACTGTATTCATTGGAATATATTCATCTCACATAATGTGAATATATACTTGAGACTTCTATGATCCATATATATTTTAGACTTCTCCACAAAGAGATCATGCCACCATATTTTTCATGTAAATATCACAACTTCCAACTCCAGATCATTCATGGGATTGTTTTTCTCATCAATTTTTAATTTCCATGATGCATAGTCAATGAAATTGTAATTTTTCATCACCACACATTTCATTCCCTTTTTTGAATCATCACTGCAGATTATGAAAAGATCCCCACTAGTGGGTAGTGTGAGTACAAGGGCAGTGATAAGCCTTTTTAACACTATGATGATTTATTCACATTCATTATTCCAAGAAAACTTGAATCCCTTATGAGTTATCTTGTAAAGTGGGTTTCAGAATCATGTGATATTTGTCAATAATCGGAGATAATATCTAGATAACCCATGGAAGATACAAATATCCCTCATAGATGTTGGCCTCATCTATCCCTTCGATTCCTTTTTCATGGAAGGATCCACAGATATCCCATTTCATATGATGATATAACCCATTAATGAGACTTCCTTCAAACCGAACTCAAACATTATGTACATTTCAAAGAGATTCTCCTTTCACAAGGTCATTAGCATAGTGCTTATATGCTCATCCTGAACCTCCATCATTTTAGATTATATATAAATATCTTCAATAAATATAACAAAATATTTGTCAAGGTGATATCTAAATACAGTATTCATCAAGTCCACGAAGTTGATTGTAGCATTAGATTGTCCAAATTGCATCACTATGAACTCATATTGCATGTACCTTGTACAAAATGTAGCCTTGGGGGTATCCACCTTCTATAACCATACATGGTAATATCATGACAACAGATCCACCATGGATAAGTATTGTGATCCACATAGCTAATCGGAAAAAGTAATAAATTCATTGACAAAGAGTATTGTTCTTTGTCCTGATTTTTTTATCTCATAATAACCATTGAAATCACGCATTGACCCATCCCTATTCTTGACTATGAGGACATGTTCACCCCATGGTGAAGCACTTGGGCATATAAAAAAATCATTTATGTTCTTATAGAGTTGTATTTTTAGATCCTCGTGTTCTAAAAAAGCCAATATATATATATATATATAGATTATTGGGTATTGTATATTTCCTATTAATAAGATCGATTATTAATTCAACATCTCTAATAAGAGGAAGACTATGAAATTCCTTAACAAAACACATTAGTTAATTCCATCACAGTAGGATTGTCTTTAGGGATGGTTCATTCCTTAGGCTCAATCACCAGAGCATAATACACATGCTCATAGGGTAGTAATTTTGATTCTTGGTTTGATGGTTATGTGAAAGATTCATCATCATAATTTCACTTATTTAGAATCAGGGGTCGATTCTCCATACAGAGATTGATTTCCCACTCATTGGTGTTTTTGTTGGCATTTTATAAGGAACACTAATATATGCCTAGAAATGCCTCAAATTCTTCAAAGGAATTTATGAAAAGGTTCGTCAAGATGTTCAATCCAAAAATTGTGATAGGGAAGGAGTTATATTCCTAGGATGAAATAAATTCCCCATTTTCTATTTTTATTGACATCACCAATTCTATTATTTGTGATAGTGTTTAGATTGTCCTACAAAACATTCAAGAAATAAAAAATTCATACAACCAAAATAAAAAATTACTTTCACTATTTTTAAATGAATAAAAATAGTACATGTGACCACTTCATTGTAGAGATTCACATTAGTGGTACTGATGAAAAATGATCACCATTTCTCCCATAGAGGTCATTGGTTTCCTTTGAATACAATATCCTTAGGAAACTAGTTCACAATGTTCCTTGATTCCATGCAATTATAAAAATGATTAATGTATTAATGATCGAATGGGGTGTGTCATTCCTCTATCACATTGTTGGGTTTCTATTTTCAGAAACTATTATCCAGGTTCCCTTCTCTTCATCACCTAAATAATTTTTTTCATCACCTTAGGAAAATTCCAAGGTGCTTCTTCAAGCAACATTGATAAGATGGGTACTGGAAGTTTTTATAAACATTGGATTTATCCATATGACTACCAAAATTAATGTTCACATTCCATTTTTTATCCCCATGATACCCTTGAGATTCACTGATGTTTATCTTGACTTTGAGGGTGCACTAGATAATTTCCTCATAGCATTCAATGTCACAGATGCCATGGATTTTCCTAGGCTGTGATTTATCCAACCAAAGAAGAAGTCTATTGAAACCAATCCCTTTAAAACATTAACATTACAGAAATTTGTGGAATACTTAAACATTATACAAAAATTTTCCCAATGACTGTAGGTAGTATAGTTCCTTTGGAAATATGGAAGAATAAACAATTATATATATCTGAGCTACATCATCTCCCATTATATTCTTCTTAACAAGAACCCTTATTAAACATATCCAATACATTTAATATCATCATAAATTGGGGAAATGAAACCTAAATTTCTTGATCTCTAATTCTATGTAAGGGTAAACAAGAGTGACATGTCAGTATAAACATGAGTATAATATTATGAGAACATGCTCTTGTAAAGAGAATATAATACCCTGGATATTAAAGGTAATAACTGAAATCTTGGCATATAGATTAGAAGTTCATATGACATGAATCATATGAAATAAATAGCATAATACATGAAATCAAAGTGATTGGAATAAGACATGGAATTGTGGAAAACACATAATAATAAAATAATTTCCATAGTAGCCAAGGCCTTTATACCAATACCATATTTGTAGTATGGTTTCATTCCCCATATCATCATAGTAGTCATGTTTCACTCCCATGGCTATCATGGTAGCATTAGTTCACTCCTTATACCATCTTAATAGTCATAGTTCACTCTTGTGGACATCATATTAGTCAAGGTTCATTCCCAAGACCATCATAATTGCATGATTTCACACATTATACCATATTAATCTATCTCATGGGATATAAAATTTTCCCCATTGCATTTGAAGGAGATATAAGTCTTATCAAAAAGATAATAAAATCATATATGAATGTTCCACAATATTATAAAAGGAAATTATCATAAATCGTGAAATGAAATGGGTATCATAAACATGAAAACATTTCATAACATATGGAAAGAGATAGGTTTCATAATCACTTAATTATAAACATATCCAGTTAGAAAAAGCATGTTTAAAAATCTTATTACATGAGAAAGAGATATGGGTATCATAAATACATGGAATCAAAACATAATACCTTAAAAGAAATAATATTATTGGAATCATTTTATAATTTCCCCACAATGTCATGAACAACACCAATATATGTTATCTTATATTGAAAATAATTTTGAAAGATCCTTAAAAAAGATACTTGAGGAAAAAATCCTTTCTTATTTGAAAAGTGATTTTTAATAAATAGAACAATATGATGATCATATTCTTAAAAAATACCATTAAATCTTATAAAAATATTTGAAATCATTTTTAAAATCTTTTTCCTTGAACATTTTGAAAGTGAGATTCAAAACATTTTAAAAAACATCTTCTTTACAAACACTTGAAAACTTTAAAAGAAAGATTGAAAATGTTTTAAAAACCATTTTTTCATATACTATGAAAACATATAAAGAGTTATTAATAAAAAATAATATCATTAAATTTTAAAACATAAAAAATAATGTTGAAAACATTTTGAAAACTATTTTTCTTGAATGCTTATAAAAGAATCATGAAATTTTTTTGACCACAATTATTTTGAAAACACGTTGAAAACCTGTAAATAAGACATAAAAATAATTTGAAACTTTTTTCCAATTAAAACATATAGAATATCTTTTGGTAACATTAAAACACCATTTTTCTTGGAAAATTATAAAATAATATTGAAAATTATTTGAAAATTATTTATTTTAGAAAACACGTTTAATACTTCTAAATATGACATGAAAATAATTTGAAGATATTTATCCATGAGAACATATAAAAGAAGTTTTGAATCCATTTTGAACAAAAAATTCCTGGAAACTATTTTTTTTAAAAAAAAATTAATTATTATTCTATTTAATAATGTAAAGGTATCATCGAATAAATGAAGGTCGGTAAATTTGTACCTATCGAATGAGGTCCAAAGAACATTCCTTTCGCCTGGTAATAAGGATAGAAATGTGCCTTGTTAAAAAACTGAAAATATGATTCCCTTAAAGAGGATGGTAAATTTAAAAAAAAGGTAAAAATATCATTTAGATATTATATGGTAATGGTAAAATATTCTTGTAATCCCTTGTTAGAAAACATAGATTTATGACCGATGAGAAAGTAAAATCGGGATTTCCTAATAATACATTCTTAACTATATTATGTTCCCATGTGTATAAAATGGACCCAATACATGATTATATCTTGATAAAACTGATTTTAATGAAACTCGCGAATATTCATTACAAATGGATCATAATATTTCATCAAATTAAGTACAATCATAAACAATCTAAAAACTCCACACGATTGTCTCAATAAACTCTTATAATTTGGTATCTTGGGATCATGATCTGTATATAAAGAAAGGAAATTAAATGAACCATATAATAACAAGGAAATAATTTGATTCCTGATATGTCATGTAAGATGGATAAATCTTCACCTTGAAAAAGATTTTGGGTGTATAGAAAAACTCGAGTCTCCAAGATGGAAAATGGAGACAAAATATTTTTACAGATTTGGTTACCTTTGAAACGTAAACCCCATGCAGTGAGGATCATAAAAAGGGAATATTAATACCCAAATATATAATTAAATTTTACATAATATAATATCATGGGAATTAAATACACCACACTAAATTAAAGAGTGGTGAACATAGATTATATCTCATAGAAATTAAAAGTGAGATGAAATCCTCTTGTGTTGTGTCTTGACTCTCTCCGTACTCATACAAGCTTCCTGTATAATAAATATAAGTTCTTATAAATCTGTTACATAATAATATTCCCATATCTATTAACATATATGATTTTATTATAACCTTATTTACCCACTTGTTAATAATTCTATTTTAAAGTTTCACTTTGTGGAATATTTGCTTTGGTTTTTGCATGTGTCTTAATTTGTTATACGATTGGTCCTTATTATTATATCATGATTCTTGAATGCATATGATGATATAAATATCTAGTATATCCAGTATATATTTATTATAATAATAAATATAATATAGTAGTATAGAATGGAATAGTCCATTCATGGAGACGGTAAGCCGTACGTATGTATAAACACTAATTTGGTTTTTTCACTTTTAAAAGAATGTATGTAAATGACATATATATATGTAAATATATATATATCATTATTAAATTATATTTCATATATCATATATATTAAATAAGTTCATTAAAAACATTATTAAAACATTCTATGTGGTGAGTTGATGAATCACATCGCCATAAGGGGGAGGTAGTCCACAATTCCTCAAACGTGATTATATTAATAAAACCAAATAAAAAGTAAGTATATTTGTGTTTTAAAAATAATAATGAAGCATAAATACATTAGAAATATAAAATATGACATATATAGATATAATTTCTATCTTAAAGTCCAATATAATTGGTGGAAAATTAAAAATGAGCAATCATCATTTTGTGAGGTGGTAGTCACTATACACCGAAAGAGTATGTTCAACATAAATTAGATTGAGATGTGTTTATATGTATGTAATAACCCTAGTATAAAAAAATCATAGTATATTAAGGATAATTCTTTATCACACAATATATTAATAAAAACATTGGTGGGTGGAGAAGGAAAATAAATGGGAGGATATTGAGAGAAGACATTGCCTCTTAATTGGGTAACTCATTTTGTTTTGTGCCGTAAGGATTTTTTTTGGGTCAAAGGACCAAATAATATTTATTATCAAAAAGAAAACAAATATTACAAGAGTCTAAAAGACGGGATCAAATTACAATCTTTAAGATGCAAAGGAATCAAGTTATCTGGGAGCTCTTCCAGCCAAGTTAGATTCCGAGCAATGCCTTTATTAGCGAGAGAATCTGCAACCATGTTAGCTTCACGGTAAGTATGAGTTGAAATGAAACTGACGTCATGAATAGATTGAAGACAATTCATCCAGCGCGTAGTAATTGACCAAGAAACATGAATCTCTCCCTTCCAAATGGCTTGAACAACAGTAGTAGAATCACTTTCAATCCATAAGTGGTTCCACCCACGTTGAAGAGCAAAAGCAGTGGCATGAATAACACTAAGCATCTATGCTTCCTGAGAGGTTGCAGTACCGCAGCCTCCAAAAAAGCATCCCATAACATTACCATGATGATTCCTGAAGACAGCACCACAACCCGCAGGACCTGGATTTCCTTTTGAAGCTTCATCCACATTAATTTTAATCCAACCTGGAAAGGGAGGTCTCCAAAAAACCTCAAGAGTGCGGAACGGTTTCGAGAAAATGGCCTCAACTTGAAGACGTCGAAGGATCATAAAATCATCCACCGAATTGTTGCAGGAACCATTCTGAATCAGCGCAGCTTCCCGAATAGCAATAAGAATACGCGTTTTACCTGCATTAATGTTGTGTGAGCAATTATTGTGATGAATCGAGTTTATATCATACCATATCACATGTATCAGCTCTGAGACCCCAGCAAGGAACAAGTTTTTGATTTGTTGAGAGTTATCCTTAGCAACACATCGCTTAAGCTGCTCATCAATTGAGTTCTGAACCAGCCATCTGCAATCAAAAGTGTCAAAAATATAGTTCCAAAGAGCGGTGGCAGTAGAACAAGATAGAAATAAGTGGTTAGTATCTTCTCTATGCTGATTGCAGAGTCGACATTTTGAACAAAGTTGGATACCAAAACTTTGAAGACAAACATCAGTGGGAACCCTATTGTGGGCGAGACGCCAAATAAGAGTGAATCTAGAAGGTTTGATCCAAGGTTTGTCAAAAAGTTTTATCCAATTCATATCATTCTCAGCGTTGTGTAAGGAGTGATTATAAAAGTTTTTGGTATTAAGGATCCCATTATGAGAAGGCTCCCAAATCAAGAAATCACTCGAGGTAGAGAAATGGTAGGAATCGATAATTTGAGTGATGCTGTCTGGGAGGGAATCAAAGTGAGAATTAATCACATCATTGACAGTGGAGTTGATGTCAACAGGGATATGGTCAAGGGGAGTCACAGAGATAAGAGGAGCACCAGTCCAATTGTCTAACCAGAATCTCATGGACGAGTTTCTCGAAACCATCCATCTAGCATTGTGCATAATATTATCATAAGTGTCTCTAACAGAGGGCCAAATGGAAGACATTGCCTCTTAATTGGGTAACTCATTTTTTTTGTGCCAAAAGGATTCCCTGAGAAGATTTCTGAAAAATGTGAAGATTAAAGGTCAAAGATAAGATTTTTATGGAGGATAATTGGTCATATAGTGGATGAACATAAATGGTTTGACAGGTGTGAAGAATGGGTAGAGATGGTGACATCTTATAGAGAAGGAAAATGACTCAAATGGAATTTTGAGAATCAAATTAGGTGTGCACATGTTTGTACATTAAACAATTATTAAAAAACAAATAAAACTCAATAATGGAATGTTTATGACAAAAATATGGATTAAAAATGGGGTTTTGACAAGTTTCGAGGATGATAGTGTAGTTATCTTTAAGGATTATTATCTAATTATGTTTAATTTGGCCTTAACTAGTTTTGACTAATTGTAATCACTTTTACTAATCATTTTGGTAAAAAATTAACATTTTATTATTAGAATATAAATATTATACGTAATAAAATGGTGTATGTAATATTCCTAATTTTTTTTCATTGAAGTAGAAAAATTAATATTAGTGTCAATCTTGCAGAAGGGACAAAATAACTGGGTTTTAAGGTTGGAAAAAGTTCAAAAGATTGTTAATATTGAATATTTATTTTAAAGTTAAATTTATTATAATTACATAAATTGAGTTAATATATGTAATATTTAACTAATTAGGTCATGGAAATATTTAAAATATCCTTTTTCATTAATAAATAATTATACAAAATTGAAGTATTTAACTAAAAATATGTACTTTTCACTATTACTCAAAAAATTATGTTACTCAGAATATTCCCACAAATTCACCGTTGGTTAATTTTGAAATTATGAATTTATAAATTAAATTTATTTTATCCATTTAAATTTATAAATTTTTCTAAAATTAATTTGATTATTATATGGGGTTCATTCGAGAGAACAACGTTTTTAACAAAAAAGGGCATTACTAAAAATTATATATTTCATTAAAAATATGTTTTATTTATAAAAAAAATTATTAATAATATTTTTAAATTAATTATTACTATTACTATAAATATTTTCATTTTTTATTTTATAATTATCACATTAAATTAATTATATATGTATATTAATATTTTTCATAATAACTCAGTGTTGTGTCCACCGTACACCAAGTTAGTGTTTCTTATAGTGCAAGACAAGTTTGTATTGTTTGTAGAGCAATCCATGTTGGTATTACATGAAAAATAAATGAATTATTTCATGTTTTAATATATATATATATATATAGAAAGATAGATATTACCAGTTTCACTTCAAATGAATCATATTGAAAAGTTAAATTAATTTGGAATAAAATTCTCAAAGTCTAAGGGTGTTACTTCTACCCCTATTAAATTATGTTTCACCCTCGAAATTATTCAAGGTTATCAACATTTCTATACTTTATTTTTTTATTCATATAAACCCAGGTCATAAAAATGGATACTAAAAATTGCATTAAAAGGGGAAATTTGTAACCATAATGGTAACCCAAAGTAATATATAACACGGTTACCATGTAGGATAACATAGGATGGGAGTGAATATTGGACATGGAGTAAAATCATAAATATTTATAAGGAGATATTGAGGTTATAAATCAAAAAAAATTAAATGATAAATGGAATTTTGTGGGAATCAATTTCATAAATCTATGAGGATTTAAAATTCTGCCATCTCAATGATAATTACGGTATTAGGATAACAATTGTTTTCATCACCTTCACAATGTTGAGTAATTATTGATAAATATTTATATAAAAAATTTCATTATTTGGTTGTGCATTGAAAATAAGATAATACATCTATTACCGCATGGATTGAATTTCTAGAAATTAAAATGGATGAATAAATCCCTAATGTAAACTTTTAACAGATCTTAAGGCCCATAATGAATGAACTATATAATTATTTGTCTAAAAAATAACATTAATTAATCTATAAAAAACAAAACTCTTATAAATGATTATAAATATTTATTCAATACAAATAAATACTCATTAACCATGACATCGTGTAGTCTAGTGGTAGGCGTTGAACCCTTATCATCCTTTGATCATCGGTTTAAGACTCATGGCCTTTCCAGACATGATTGGTTTTCACCTAATATATAAGATGTCCTTTTTCACAAAAATATAATAGACAGACATCCTTGAAATAAGTTTAATCATGTATTATGATTTAAACCAAGATTTTCAACACAAACACAGTGGATAAATACTTTCTCAAAAACATAACATGAAAATTTCAGGATTAGCTAACCTTATATCCCTTCTCAAAGGTGAAAATCCAAACATTAGAAAGAGAGTCATGAAATCAGATTAACCATTATTCCCTTGTATCATTATGTATCTCTTAGTGGTAACATTCCATACATGAGAATACCATTATGTATCTCTTAGTGGTAACATTCCACATAACATTATCTTAACAAAAAGAACATGTTAATGGTTATCTCCACTTAGTCAAAATGTTAAATTTAATGAGATAACCATTCTTATCATTTGTGGCCACTCAACATATTCATGTAAATCCTTATAAAAACATAATCTATATAATCCATTCATAATTCACCATTTTTAATTATAGGATCAAAATATATAAATACTTAGATTACTTTATCCTTAATCCAGTAACAATAATACTGATTTCCTTTCACATTTCATCTGAATTCTCATCATCATCCACAATTTAACCATTACTCACACCACCTTTCGGATTCTCTTTGGGAACATTCATTTTGAAATATTAGGTTTCATAATGAGCGTTTTCCTCACACTTAAAACACTTAACCTTTAATGATGACTTAGGGAGGCCAAAATTCATGTCCATTGTTTTAATCGAACTCTTCATTTTCCCCTTGGAATCACCTATTTTGTGTCCAATACCACAATAAAAACCCTTATTATTCCTCTATGGAATTCACTTATGTGATTCTTTCCACATTTTTGATGCAGAGGAAACCAGATCTTCTTTCCTCGATGGACTCAATTACCTGAAAAATCAATGAACTCTTTCTTTCTTTTCCTTGATATGTCCGAGAGTTGGTTTAGGTAAACGTTGGCAATCAAGTTCCATTAAAAAAAATTAGTCATGATCATTGAATCTTTTACTCCAAGGATCATCACACGTGACTACTCATTCAAAAATATTCCTTCACATTCAACATTAATATAGTTCTTTCTGGTTACATCCATTAACTAATACCATAAGCATAGGGTGTGCATTACTTTTCAAAGAAGAAAACCATATAGACATGAAAAGAATTAAATATAGGATTTAAAAATCATGAAAACTTCCATAATATATGACACCATGGTTTTATCCTAGTCTATTCATATCGCTATGGTATTTAAATCCATCATGATGGTTTGTAAAGTGTTTTTGAATTCCCCAATGCATATACCTTGGGACTGTCAAACCAGATTTGCAGCAACGCCTGTTTTTGTGTACCAGATTATCATAAAATAGGCCCAAAACATCTTGTTAGAGTTTTTACATATAATTACATCTACGCCAAATCCAATTACACTTGTAGTATTCATAGGTGGATGTATTTCTAGGAAACCACCCACTCTATCCTTCAACAAAATTAGAAAAAAAAATTCTAAACATTAACTATTACTTATACTTATCCTTAGAGACATCCCTGGACAAATAATTATAAATTAATATAAGGATGTCACTACAGTTTTCACATCCTATTATCAAAAGGATAACTATAGATTCTATTGATTCAAACTGTAGTGACCCTCACTTTTCAAATGTTGAAATTACATAACTTTTTTATAATACTTAATCATTATTAAAATTGATGCCCAATGACCATAGTCGGTATAGTGCGTTCAGAAACATAGAATCATAAAAACTAGTACATATATGATCTACATCATGTCCCCTTAGGTTTTTATTGACTCGAACCCTTCTTATACATATAAAAAACAATACATATCATCATAACCTTGGGAAAAGGAAACATAAAATGGTTGAGCTCAAATTCATAGTAAGGGTAAACGAGGGATACATGTAGCTATAAAAATGAGTACAAGGGTATGATAATGTGATTTTGTTAAAAGGAGAGCATACCCTTCATATCAAATATCATAAACAAAATCAAGGCATATATATTATCAGTTCATGAGACATGAATCATATAAAATAAAGAGCATAAGCAGTGAAATCATAAGATAGGAATAAGATATGAAATTTTGAAAAACACATAAGCATTTACTGATTTCCACAATACCAAATGCATATCTTTGAATTCCAAATTAGTTGTATGGGTTCACTCCCAATACTATCATAGTATTTGTGGTTCACTCTCATGTCTATCATAGAAGCATGTGTTAACTCCTCATATCATATTAATAGTCATGGTTCCCTACCATGGACATCATATTGGTCAAGGTTCATTCTTAAGGCCATAAGTAGCATGAGTTCACTCTTCATACCATCTTAATCTATCTCAAGATATATAAAACCACACCCAATGAATTGGAAGGAGATATTGGTCCCACATTTCACATAATGAAATCATACATACAAGTTAGAAAATAAAATAAATTAACACATCATAACCCATGAAAATAAATGTGTTTTATAAACATGAAAACATATCATAACTTATGAAAAGATACATGTTTTATAATAACTTTATAATAAAATTTACCCATGAAAGGAAGAGGGTTTGAAAAGTATATAACCTGAAAAATAGAAGCGGGTTTCATAAAGTCTTTTCATAAAACCTAATCAATTAAGGGAAATAATATGAATGAATAATGAATTATTTCCCTATAAAGGAATCAGAAAAACCAATGGATGTTATATTAGATATGAAATAATTTTGAAATATCTTTTAGAAAACAAATCTTGAGGAAAATATCCTTTCATCTCTGAAAAAATAATTTTTAATAAATAAAACAATTTTAAAATAAATTTCATAGTAAATACATAGATATATTATAAAAAATACATGAAATCCTTTTTAAAACACTTTCCCTTGAATAATTTTAATGTAAGCTTCAATTCATTAAAAAAATCGGTTTTATTTTCAAATACTAGACAAAATGTAATGAAATCATGAAAATGTGTTGAAAATAATTTAATTTAAAATATTCTAAAAAATTATAATGAAATATTGATAATGTCTTTAAAATCATTGTAATTATAATCTTATAAAATTATATTGGAAACTTCTTGAAACCCAAATTTCATAAAAACTTATTAAAAAATCCTGAAAAAGTTTTTAAATTCTTTTTTTTAAACACTTTTAAAACTTTTAAATAAGACATAAAAACATTTTGAAAATACTTTTTCATGAAATCCCATAAATAAAATTTATAAACTTTTTTAATAAAATTTTTCTTTAAAACATATATAATAATCTTGAAAATGTTTGGAAAATCATTTTTTTAAAACAATTTAAAACCATATAAATTACAATTGAAAATATTTTTAAAATATTTTTCCTTGAAAACAATTAAAATATGTTTTGATATAATTTTTAGAATAGTTTCCCTTGATTTTTTTTTTAAAATATTCTTAAAGATTAACCTTTTTAACAATGCATATCGATCATCAACGAAATGAATGTGGGTAAATCCGTACATGTTGTACGAGGTCAAAAGACCATTGGTTTACACTATAAAATTGATAAAAAGCATGTTTATTTATAAAGAGACATGAATATTTCGTTAAGAATATTGGTAAATGAAAAAAGGGTAAAATTTTCTTTTATATATTATAGGGGAATTTATTAATATTCTTGGAAAATATTTTTAGAAAATAAAGTTTTTTTGCCGAAGAGATGGTAAAGTCAGGCATTCTTAAAAACAATTTCTTAAATATATTATTTACCAATGATTAGAAACATGTACCAATACAAGAGAATTTCAGGGAATAATTTATTTTATGTACATTAATAAGTATTATTGATATATTAATCATAATATTTCTTCAATGGCGTCATAAACATAAACAATCTCAAAAAGAAATGAGAGTGTCTTAATAAACTCTTATAATTTGGTATCTTGGGATCATGCTCTCTGTGTAAGGAAATGAAATTACATGAAGAATATAATATTATGGAAAGATTTATATTCATGATATGGAATAAAAAATTGATGTATATGAACCTCAAAAAAATATTATAGGTGTGTAAAAAACTCTAATCTCTATGAATGAAATTTGAGACAAAACATTTTTACCAATTTGGTAATTGTTGAAACATAATCCCCATGAAATAAAGATAATCAAATGGGAATGATAATACACATAAATTTAATTAAAATATAAATATAAAAAAATCATGTTTCATATATACACCAAACAAATGGATAGAGTGGTGTACATAGCTTGTATCTCACATAAATTAAAATTGAGATGAAATCCACTTACCTTGTGTATTGACTCTCTCCGTACACATAAAATATTGTTGTATCATAAATATAAAATTATAATAAATATTTTACTAAAAAATATTATCATATATATTACCATATATGGTTTGATTATATCCTAATATTACCCTCTTGTAATCAATCATTTGTTAATGTTTCACTTCATGTAATATTCACTTTACTTTTCAAATGTGTCTTAATACGTTATATAGTTGTTCCTTATACTTATATCAGCATTCCATAATGTAGATCATGATATAAATATATGTTATATAATTTATATGTGTATTATAATAATTTATACACATATGGGCATGAAATGAAAAACACTGTTCATGGAGATGGTAATTCATACATTCGCATAGACATTGTTTCCATTTTTGTTATCATATTGAATGAAATTTTGTAAATTACATATACATATATATATGTATATATATATACTTATTCCAGTAGACTTAATATATAATATATATCATATAATTAGAATAAAATCATCCTTAATACATTTAATGTGGTGTGTGGACGATTCATATCGCTTTGTGGGCGTGGTAGTCCTCATTTCCTCAAATGAGATTATATTATAAACACAAAATGAAAAGTATAGAGATTTTCATGGTAAAAAAATAATGAATCATAAATACATATAAAATATTTTATATGAAACATATAAACATATTTCCTATTATAATTTTCACCATGATTGGTTGTAACGGAGAAATGGACAATCATCGTTTCATGAGGCATTAGCTTTCCGTACACAGAAACATTATTTTTTTCATCTATTAGATGGAGGTGTGTGTGATATTAGGTCCTAAGAATTTCATTAAAAAATAATCATATATTTAGGAAAGTTTTTTTTCATGAAATAAGAAAATACATAATGTGTTGGGGGTATAGAATAAAAATAAATGGAATGATCTTGAGAAAAGGTGTTGCCTCTAAATCAGGTAACTTTTTTTAGTTTGTTCCAAAAGGATACCTTGAGAAGATTTTTCTCAATGTGGGACATGAATGTATAGGGGATTATTTTTGGGAGTCTACATGTAAACATTTTTATGAAAATACATTTTTTTGAGATGTGTGTGTAATGGGTAGAGGCTATGGACTTTTATAGAGAAGGAAAAGGACACACATAGAATTTTTAGATACAAATTAGGTTTGCACATGTTTGTACCTAAAAAGAATTAAAATCCATCAAAAATAAATAAGGGAAGGTTTATTGACTAAATATGGTTACCAAATGGGTTTTGGAAATATATTGTGTTCTTTTGGGCCATTAATTTTAATATATAGTCCCTAATTAATCTTAATTTGGCCTAAACTATTGTGATTTATTTTAATCTCATTTACTAATACTTTTCCTCACAAAGTAAGATAGTCTTCATAGGATCAAAATATTTGATTTAATAAAATGAAATATGTCATATTTTTTAAATTCACTTCACATAGTGTAAAAATTATGAATTGTGATAATCCCGTAGATGGGATGAAATAATTGGGTTTTAAAGTAGGAAAAAGTTTAAAAGTTCGAAAAGATTTTATATTCAGTTTCAAATTGAAATTGATTGGGATGAGTTAAATTTGATTAATATAATTAACAATTTTCTAATTTAATTTTAGAAGGTATTTATAATATCATTTATCATTAATAATTTTCTATACAAAAAGGCAGTTATTAACTAAAAAGCAGTATGTTTCACTATACATAAAAATTTGATGTTTCTTAGAAAAATCCAACAAATTAACCCTAGGATAATTTCGATGTTCTAAATTCAAAAATGAATTTTATTTTTTCCAATTCTATTTCTAAATGTTTATAAAATAAATTTTATTACTATAAGTGATTCATTCGAGAGAAATTTGTTTTTAATATAAAAGGACTTTTCTGAAAATCCTTTCTGTCATTATAAAGATTTATGTATATATAAATAAATTAGAACCAGTATTCAGAATGTATTTATTACTATTCCTATAACTATTTTTAATTTTCCAGTTATAATTATCTTATTTAATTAATTATATATATTTATATAATTTTTTTTCATAGAAACACAGTGTAACATGCAACGTACACCAATTCGGTGTTGCTTGAAGTGCAATCCAAGTTGGTATTGCGTTTAGCACATTCCATGTTGGTATTTCATGAGAAAGGATTGTTCCAATTCATGTTTATATATATATATATATATATATATATATCTTGTGTATTTTGAAATTAAAACTATTTGAAAGATAAAATAATTTGAAAAAAATCCCAAAATATTGTGGCGTTACATGGTTAAAAATGCATTTAGGGGAACCGAAAAAACCAAAATCATATTATGAATGTCTTGTTATTTCTTCCTCGTTCACCCTAATAGATTCATCGTTCTATTTATTGATTGTATTAAAATCTATTTTGGTCTTAATATGGAGGGAGTGGGAAATTTTTTTATCAAAAATTATTTTCAATAATTCATTCCAGTCCATTGCTTATATATCCTTTTCAGAAACTGCATTCATGAAAAATTTCCACCACTAATCTGATTCAACCTCCATATATTAAACATCTAGAATAACCATATCTTGTTAGGAGATTTGAAGTATTTATAATATCTTTTAAATGTAATTCATCCATTTCTCATCTATTAAGAGATCAGATTATCCATTGAACATAAAAGGTCTTATCGCATGAAGATATCGACTATAGGTTATTCTCTCTTAGTGGGTTCTGTTGATTCTATTGATCGAATATTTAATTCAAAAATTTAGTTAACTTAGAGATTATCATAACAAATATTTTGACTCTGACACCCACTTGGTTGAGTATCTCATTGGAAAAATAATCACACTTCCCTTCACATCGGTTGTTAACATGATTCCTCCTATTAACATCCATTGGATAGAATAAAATCTAGATTATGGATGAGTTTTTTAATATTTAAACACATAAAGGGAATTCAACAACATTTAATTGGTATCATATATATTACATTTATCTCCTTAACCTTTTATTTTCTAGGATTCAGTCTATGTTATCAATGATCTAATTCCTAACATATATTTTTATTGGAATTTTTTATGTTCCTTAATAATGGTTCATAATGACATTCAGAATTTACCAAATCATATTTGATTGGAGTGTCAAACCAGGAGTGCAAAAAGACCCATTTTCATACAGAAATTCTTGTTTTAGTCTTTCTAAATGAAGTGTTTTCAGGTTTTACCCCCAGATACATTTGTGATAGATCCACATCCACTTTTTTATATCCAAATGTATATTTATTTTTTATAAAACAATTAATATATACTACCAAAAATTAAGGTATTTTTTCATATACTTAGTCTTATCCCAAAGGGGATTCACTAGTGTTTTTTAATCCTCATCAAAAAATTATCTAAACTTGTCCTATGTTTCCAACTACATAAAATCTTCCCTTCATTCCATTTGTTAACATGATTTGTGACATAAAATTGAACTTAAGAAAACTCAAAATATCGGGAGGTATAGTGTCTTGGGAAATTAGGAACATTACATAACAACATAAAACAAGAATTGTATTTTCTTTATTGAAAATATCTTTTACATGACCACAACATTCCTTCGTACCTAACACTGTATGGGATAACCTAAGGATGAACATAAAAAAGGGTGAGATAAAAATCCCAGAAGCAGAATAAACATGGAATAAAAGCATGATGAAAATACATTTTAGACAATAGGGATATCAGTGGAGGAAAAAACAAGAATATAAATGAATTATAAATCGTGATAATTATAACATGGAAATGTGGAAAGAACATTCACCATGACATTAGAATGAGTCAAGGCTCATTTCAAATGTATTAGTATTATTAACGAATAATTTAAAATGAATTATCATGAGTAAAACCTCATTTAACTTATGTATCATGATACAATCATTAACCAATGCATTGGAGCGTGATCAGGGCGCACCCTTCATAAAAATTTCATTTCAGGCATAAGTGTGACACATAGATCATATAAAACGGAATCATTCAACATAATGAGTCATCCCATGATCAAGGAATTTGTAATAACTAAATATAAGTCACCAATCATGAAGTATACGAGCAGAAAGGTGAATACCCTTGGTAGAGTAATGGGATTGGTATTCACTACACGATGGAAAATCATAGTGCAATTTCGGCAACAAAACGATATCATATAGAAACTACTAAATGTGTTGATGAGAGATAAAGGGGCCTATAATAAATTATACATGAAATTGAAATTAATGGGATCAATGAAAATTATATCCCAACACATGACATGTAATTTAATATGAATAATAGAAAAGATGTTATTGAATGTGAATGAGGAGAGAGAGATCCCTTACAGAATTTCCCCATTGTAACAGGTGTATATAAAGGATTGTGGAAGTATTAATGAGGGTGGAATAAATATCTCATTATTTATAAATAAAATGGGTAGTAAAGGTATTATGTATAAATATATACAAACATGTGAAAATTATAATTAAAAATCATATCACAAAATGATTGCTTGATAAAAGTGGATAGTGGAAGATCCCTTAATTGGATATGTGACTCCAATGTCTTTGGAGAGGATTCTTGGATTCTTTGGGGCACCATGGGAGGAATCTGGGAGTAGATATAAAACAATACACTAGCTTCAAGGTGTTTTATTTAATGGTGATTGGATATTTGGTGGTTTTATATATGAATGGAGGGGGATTTCATTATTACTTTGGTTTTGGAAACCTCATAATAAAATATTCAAAACCACAAACCGTCCAACGGTTTTTGCACATTGGTAATACAAAACCGAAGTCAAGAAAATTATTTTATAAGGAAAATGGAAAATAATTTTAAAATTTTTAATTTTCATATATGGAGGTGAGTCACAATCTCAAGGAAATTATTTTAAAATATCAAAATAATTTATAAGTCTTGGAGGATTCACTAAGGAATTATAAAATAAATCAGAAAAACAAAATCACATTATTTTAAAGTTTAAACAAGTATTTATACCAATATACCTTTATAGTATTTATTACTTCACTATTGGGTCATTATTATTTCACAAAACACGCCATATATTTCTGTGGTATTTAATTTTTATTAGAAAATTTGGCTATCTATGCAAATTATAAAAAATTAACTATTGGATAATTTAAACATCCTGATTCGAAACATTATATTAATTTAATATAATTAATTTTTATGTATAAATTTTTTTACTTTTCTAATGAAAACTAATATTTTATGAAGATATGCTGGTTTTAAAAAAAACAGTTTTTAAACCATAATTAAAATTATATTTGACATTCTAAAAATTATAAAGTCCATTATGTTTAATAATTTTTTTGTAATAATATTTTCTTAGAATTTTATTTATTTTAAAAATATTTTAATTCATCATATGCCCTAATAGTAAGGTGTGTGATGGTGGGGATTTTTTGGTGTGACGACCCAATGTTTTATCACTGAAATTATATTTTTATAATTGTGTATTATATTATAATCACATAATATTGTCTCTCTTTTCCCATCATTTTACACAAGAAATTAAGACACTATCTGAGATGTGTTAACTCATCACATTTGAGGACGATAGGTTTTCAATTTATTTTACCTTCTTAGATTCTTATCATGAACACATTTTTATGGTTTAACCAAACAGAAATATATATATTAACTTATATTTATTTTTATATAATCCTTTTTACACAAGATACTAATTTATAAATTATAATGTGTTATATGTGATCAGAAACATCTTATTATCAAAAACAGTCATCATTAATGTTTTCTATAATGATTCATATTCGCTACAAATACAAAAATTAATTTTATAACCATTTATTCTCCAAGTGTTTATTGATAACATAAAACATCTATTCTAAAAAAACATTATCATGTTTGATTTTTCTCCATACATGTATATAAGTAAACCATTCATGAAAACCAAGGAAAAAAACCCTCCATAACAATGAAATTGAACATCTTAACCCATAAAAAGGTCATGATTAAACATAAAAAGGATATACTAATTAAATTTCATTTTAAGAGGTTATAGAAATATTAATTAATGAATTTAGTTTGTTATTCCAATACATTATGATCCACGGAACAAAATATTCATACATAAGTTAAGGGATTCTACCTTAACATCATTTATTCTGTCGGGATGCTCTATCATTATTTTTACCTAAACAAAGTTATATTTTATTTCCATGTACATCATTTAAATTTTGTGTATATGCTCAAAACGTATATATATGTATCCATTCACCATTCTATTTATCTTATATACATATTTATAAATGATTTCCTCCTCAATAACTCCTGATAAGAAAACCCATTATAAGGGAGCTTCATGAATTTTTACCCCTTTTCAAGTACAATGTATAATCTATTTTTAGGGCACCATTATTTTTATAAAACCAATATTGTATCATTAAAAAATTATTTTTTCACTACTATTTTATTATAATTTTTTTAATTTTATGTTTTAAATTACCATTGATATTTTACATTAACTTTACATAAATTTTTTAATTATAATGTTTCATTAGAACTCTATTTGCATGTTATTACATCAAGCTGATATCACATTTATTGATAAATTCCTATTCTAATTGATTATTTTTCATTCATGATATAATTAATATCTTTCATGGAAGTTTTAATGATACTCCCATTTTTTATGCCTTAGGACATGTTTAGGATACCCAATTCTTACCATGGGTAACTGTTGTGGGTATGTATGATTGGTTATGTATGATTATATAAGTGGGAAGCATATTCGTAAACATGTTTTTATGAGTGATCCCAGATAGTCCTCTAATGAATTGGTTAAAGATGAGTCTCATGAGAATTTATGTACAATGGTCATGGTGGTTAGCGTGGACTCATGCTACCATGGTCAACGGTCTTGGTGGTTAACCTTGACCTGTGATAAACATTGTGCCATTAGACATGACTCATTCTAAAGTCATGTTTTATGTTTTTTACACAATACTAAAACTCCATATTTATATGATCCCATGTTTTAAATTTTATGATTATATATGTTCAATCATGTTCCATGACTTTTAATATCATTATTTTCTACCCCATAGTCTAAATCTTAATTCTTACTTTTATTCCCTTGCTAATATTTATTAAATCCTGCAATTATTCACATTATCCCCTATTTATCCAATGAAGATGTAAGAGAAAAATTAAATTTAGGATTTCTTTATTAAGATTAAATAATGAAATGGTTCATTTAGTATCAGGTTCACAGTTTTATATACCAAGACATACAAGACACTAAACTTTACAATCCATGGCTTGTAATATGATGTTCAATTTTTCTTAAAATTATGTAATGATATGTGTAAAAGGCATCAGTCACTGTAGTTGGTATCATAGGATTGTATGGTTATTTATAGATATTAGGAATAAAGGATATTAGTAAGAACTTTGGGTATGAGGCTAATTATATAAAAACATCCCTAAATGTTAGTATGTATATAGTGAGTGGTTTATTGGGGAAATACTTCCCTTTATGGATACAGACAAGTGGATATGGATCTAGAACATACGTATATAGGGGTAAATCCCAAAACACCACTTTGAGCTGGACTCAAACGGGAAGTAGTGTATGACAACAAGCCTTGATGTAATATATGTTTCACATTCCTAGGGGATATTCTTCGGTAAATTCATTAGATTAGTTTGAATAATTATAATAGAAAAAAATCACATAATAATAAATGTGAGGAAACTAATCATGGGTAACCTAGATTGAGACCTATCTAATCATAGTTTTGGATATACTTTGCCTTTAAGAGTTTATCCTTTTCTATTTAAATTTTCTATTTTTATAATTATCTATGTTTTCATGCCCACTAATTGTATGCCCCTTTTTCTTAGTTAACAGAGGGAAATAGAATAACACATTCCAATAATAAAAGTGATAGGAAATGTGACAAATAATCTAATTATATGCATAATATGATGGGAATGGGGGGTGAAAAACATTATGATAGTACTTACTTAACTAAATCATGTTATGAAGAATTGCTTGAATCATGTGGAACACCATCCTACTCTAATGAAAGAGAAAGTATTCATAGAACCCTTTATATATCAATGGCCTCCATGATTTATTTGATCATGTAATTTTATCCTCCTGGAACAGTGGAATAACTATGTTGAAAAGATATTTTTTTTCCTCTAGTTATTTTATGAATAGAATTTCGTACTCATGGTATATCATTTTTATGGGGAAACAGATCAGTGGTGGACACTGATCAAGAATACGATCTCCCAGGAGGAAATGGATTCCATTGATTGGGAGGAATTCAAGAAAATTTATTTTAAAAAATATTTTTCTGAATCCCTTTACCTCATTATAGAGATAATTTTAATCAATCTAAAGTAGAAGGAAGATTATTCCATTAGGGTTTATGAATAAAATGTCACAATACTTTCAAGATATTCCCCCATCTTTATCATGAAAACCAAAATCAAGATGACTCACTTATTTAGAGAACTAATGAAAAGTCTGTGAAAATTGTTGGGGATTAGTGACTACAATATTTATGAGGTATTTTTCCATTGCGATTTCAATAATGAAATGGAGATCGGAGAATTTCAATGGTCTTGTGGGCCTAGAGACAAAATTAAGAAAAAGGAATCATATATGTGTGGTTCAAGAAATAAATCCCATGATGGAAAGATGATCGAACATCCCATGTGGAGTTTTTTTAGAAGTCGCAACCTGAGAAAAATATAAATGGAATTAAGAATTACTTTAAATGAGGAAATATGGGACATCTAACACCAAAAATATAAAGTTACATGATGAATTATAGTAATTTTTAGATGAAATGAAGGTTATTATCAACACTCAACTAGTACTATAGTGTTTCAACTACAAGGAACTTATTCATTAAGCAAACAATTCCCTTAAGCCAGGGGTTGTCAAAGGAAACCACCAACAAACTACAATGAAACAAGGAAAGTAGTATAATATCATTATTTATAAGTTGGAGACTAAAAAAATATTTTGATAGGTATGCTAGTTATTCATTCAATAATAATAAACATAGTATTTGATACTGGTTCTATGCATTCTTTCGTATCATTCAAATATAGTAGATCATTTCACCATAATAAAATTTTGCAATTGAGTTATCTGTGAGAATAGAAAATGGGAAAATTATTGAATCCAATGTATATAAATCCACCTTGGCTAATGTTTGGAGACTAATCCTCCCTAATAATTTCATTTCACATTCTTTAGTGGAGTTTGATGTTGTCTTGGGAATGGATTGGGTATCATTGTACAAATAAAATACGAACTATCTGGAAAGGGATAACACTATTCACACCCCCAAAGAATATTCCAATTAATTACGATTGTAAGGAGGAAGATAAATATTCTTCCGAATCATTTTCCCATGTGTGGATATTACTAACTTAGGAACAATGATGTCTAGATCCAATATTGAGACAAGGAAGAGAATCTTTCTTGAAGACATGCCCATTATAAGGGACTATATTAATGTATTTCTTAAATAATTTTCTGGATTTACTTCTAATCAAGGGGTTAATTTACTGATTTAACTTATTCTTGGATATTATCCTATATCATTTAAACCTTATAGAATTTCTATCATAGAGTTGGAAGAGATAATGGAACTGTTACAAAAGAATCTAGAGAATGGTTTTATACGCTCGATAGCTTCAAATTGGGGATCACCAATCTTTGTTTCCTATAATAAGGATGGTTAAATGAGAATATAAAATTATTATCATAGGATAAATAAAATCATTATAAAGAATAATTATCCCCTACATCGGATAGATGACTTTTTAAATTCACTTTTTGGGGCCAGTTATTTATCTATAATGGACCTTTAATCAGGATATCGCCAATTAGAGGTGAGGAAAGAAGTTATTCCCTATACATCATTTTGAATGAGGCATGAAAACTATGAGTTCATTTAGATATCTTTTAGACTCTATATTTATCTACAAATTTTCACATATCAAATGAATAGAGTCTTTATATATTACCTCGACAACGTTTTGGCAGTCTTTATCGATGACATTCTAATATACTCCATGATTAAGGACAAACACAAGGTGTGTTTGAATACTATGTTAAGGAAATTTTTAATGGAGAATTTTTTTGTAATTTATAGTAATTATGAGTTCTTGATGGAGGATGTATCATTTTTGGGGAATGTTATCACCAGTAAATAGATATCTATAGACCCTTCCATGAAAAAGGCAATTCATGAGTGGCACAGGCTAACATCATTAATGAAGATATGTATCTTCCTTTGTCAATTGGGTATTACTAATGATTTTTGAATAAATTTTCATGATTTTAAAACACAATTACCAAGCTGAAATTGGAGGGGTGATGATTTTCTAGACTCAAGAATGTGATGAAGGCTTTAAGGAGCTCAAAAAAGAGGCTTATCACTACGCCAGTACTCAGACTCCAAATAAGTGCAGAAAACTATATGGTGTACATGGATGATTCAGAGAAAGGATTAGGATGTATACTAATGAAAAATTATAAAGTGAATTCCAATTCTTCAATATAGTGGACATTCATGAGAAAAACTATCACACCCATGATTCAGAGTTGCCATCTGTGATCTTTTCATTAAAAATCTAGCAACATTACCTCGATGGAAAGAGGTGTGAGATATATACTAACCACAAGTGTCTCAAATATATATTCACCTAGAAAGAGAATAATATGAACTTGGGAATATTGTTAGATCTCATCAAGGATTATGATGTCTCTATCTACTAACATCATTGTAAGGCAAATAAGGTGTCAAATGCTCTATATAAAAATTATCAAGAATCTTTATCAATGATTAGAATTGAATATGATCCAATTTTTTTATATTTGAAGAAGATAGAAATCAAAATAATTATGGGAGGAAAATTATCAATCAATTCTCACATGTTTTCCCAAACAACAGACATATAAATAATTAATCATGCTCAATGAAACGATGTTGAAATTCTGAAAAGGGTTGAAGCTATCAGAAATGGGAAATCCTTTGAGTTATTGAATGATGAGGAAGGAGTTTAAGATTGTATTCATGGGAAAACGTACCATATAATCCCGAGTTTAAGAAGGATCTTATAAATGATGCACATTTATCGACCTTCTTTCTTCCCTGGGGGAGCACAAAGATGTATCTATATCTCCGAGAGAATTATTAGTGGGACAATAGGAATATGGAGATTGCTGAGTATACATCAACATTCCTAGTATGTTTGAAACTGAAGGATGAAAGGAAAAATTATATGGGGATGATGCAACCACTACCAAGGCTTTAACACCCCATGATTCTATAGTATGCTTCTCTTTGATTCATATAATGGCATGTCTTGTATGCAGCTCCATGTTCTTGCACACCACGGCCAATCAAACTAGCCATTTAATAAAAGTTGTTATTAATTGTAATAACCCCCTTTTGTAATCTTATAAATTTTATTCATCAAAATGGATTTCATTTTTCTATTCTGAATATCAAAATTATCTTAGGGTGATTTTTTGGCATTTTTTTTGAAAACATTCAATTTTTCATGAATAGTTAAAAACACTACATTAATGTTTAAAACTGACGTTTTATTTAAATAATTAATTTTTTTAATTTACTTTTATTTTAAACAACAAATATATACATTATACCTCTATTAGTTTAATTTAATTCATTTTAGTCATTTTATAATGATATTATATACATATAATTATATTGAACTATTAAACATATTTTACCCACCTTCAAGGCACATTTGTAAATTTTCATAAAACATAATTTTACCACTTCTGTAAATTTAATTTTAAATATCTGACAGAAACTATTTTCATCCTTAAGTAAAATTATATTGAATAGGATAAAAATAATTTTTTTTGAATAGTTTCTTTTGAATTTTATTTACCGCAATTAAAATTAAATAAGGTAATTAAAGATAAAAATTATATTATAATATTATAAAATTACCCCAAAACATTTCCTAATTATATTTGATAAGTTTTTTTCCATAAAAATATAACTTATTACAAAAATATAATCTTTTTTGATCCATTTTTGTTATATTAGGACATTTATTATATTTTATTTGAAGAAGAGTTAAAAGTGTTAAATTCAAATTTTAATAACTAAACCATTTTTAATATATTGTTATACATGAGATAAATTCACCAATAAATATTCATTATAAATATAAAAATACTTCACACGTCATATTATTTTATTTATTATATTTAAACATTAAATAATACAATTTATTTATTACACAGTGATGATGCAGTAATTACCATATTAATGAATAATTAGAATAATTGATATAACAAATATTAAAATAAGGGTAAATTTAATCTTTTAAAGCTATCCACGAATTTTATAGGTAAATATAAAATTTTAGGGTCGATTTAATGTATTTCTTTTAAAGTAACGAAGTTGTTATTTCTTTCCAAAAAACTAAATACTAAATAGAGTCAAAATTGAAATAAACAAGTTTTTAAAACAAATACAATTTTAGTAAATGATATAATATTCCCAAAAATATAATATTCAAAAAAAAGGACATAGATAATTTTATATTTTTCAATAATTAACCATTTGAGGTTCACTTGACATTTTACAGTAACTATATTAACCTTGTATTATATAAATACAAGAAGACATGGTAAAAGTTAAACTATTTATCTAATGGTTAAATAAAAAAGATAATGTTAATATGGTGACCTAAACTTATCGAAAACCTATTGGTTGAGAGTTTTACTACCCACAACCACTATATCATAGAACTAAATCCATTTTGTGTAATTAATAAATGAAAATAATTTTATAATAAAATAATGTTTAAAACATTTGTGAATCAGCCCTTCACCTCTCTTATAAAAGGGTAATTCCTCTTCCCACAAATTCACACCTTAAATGAAATTTGGATCCACCAAACCCTACCCAAAATTCCTCCAAACTAACCTCACTTCAATTTAGAAGAATTATATTTATCAGAACTTCATCCTATGGATCTCTTCTGTTCAACTAAAAAAGAATCACCCTAAGAAGAGGTAATTATTTCATCACCTCTTTCAATGTTCTTTTCATATTCTACTTCCTCTTCATTTGTTGTTTCCATAAAAAATTAATAAATGTAGTTCCTTATACATACATAAAATTTATTATAAATATGGTACAACCATATTCATTATTCTATCCATCCTAGGAATGACGAAGTCACCATACGTGTGTGTGTACAACTGATCATCTCCACGTCGTGGTGTAGTATGTTATTCAGCAGTTCATTATTTTTATGGGTATAATAATTATTATAATTGATTTAAATAATAAATATATCATTATAATGATTCGGTAAATATAATATACCATCCAATTACATACGATTTAAACATCAATAGAATGATATTTTCGCTCATGTGTACGTATGACTCTCCATCTCCACGACGTGATGAGATTTCATTTCCCATTATAACAATTAAAGAATAATATTCATTTGATGATTAAGAAAATAATTTTTTAGAACATAATATGATTATTTATATGAATAAAATACATCCTATTAAATAAAAACATGTCTTACGTAAAAAACATATAAAGGAAAATGAATCAGTTAACATCCAAAACAATGATAGTACTAAAATATTATTAGCAAAGAAATATTAGAAGATCATATATGATATCATATTTTTTTATCTGGTTATTGTATAATATAATAACAATGATTTAATAATTATAAATGAGGTTAATGTACCCCTGACTAAGGAAAAGAACTAGGTAATGGTTAATTTTATAATCTCTTTATTATCTGAGTGGTTTATACGTAAGTATCTACTGTGACATCATCATCATATACATCCATGTTCCTTGAAAAGGTATTACAAAACATTTTTAATATTTCCTAGACTATGGGTTGACATCATTTATACCCTTGTTTTAATTTTTATAAAATGATTTGATAGAAATATTTATGTCATTTTCCAAACAAGGTACTTTATGACCTTTTTGAAAAATTAGGGAATGAATTTTTTTTAAACTTATACGGTTAGTGTGGCTCTTTTATTCCATTATAACACCTTCAAACATATCTTAAATGATTATATGAATATTTTCAAAAGACATTTTTTCATTAATTTTAAATTATTTCAATTTATAAATAGATATTTCACTCAAATTGTTTTTCGATCTATTTTATCTATGTTAAAATCCTTTATTGGAATATAGGATTAATTGATGTTGATTTATTATTATATAGTCATACATATTGTATTGAAGGTTTTGTGATGTGTCTGAATATGGATGTTCTATTTTTATATCATTCATGGTTTATGGACAATGTATTAACATTTCATATTCTAGTTTTAATATTAATGTTTAGGTTAAGATTCAACCTTTTCATATGAAGAATGCATTGGACATAGTAAGTGATGGGAGGGTCCCGATATAGCCCCTCGATGAATTTGTATGTATTATGTGTCAAACTAATGTCTTGGCACAATGCCTCTAAATTTTTATTATTTTTATTTTTGGAAAGAGGCCCTGAAATTGTGTTTATGATGTCTGGTATTATGTATTCCATCATTATGAGACTATCTATTGATATTACATGTGATTATTCGACTAGTATAACTTCCATGTGAACAAGTAAATTTCATTATATTATTTATCTCTTACATATCTTACTTAATTTCATTTTTATAATTCTTGTGTTAATGTCTTATACATTTCCTTAAATGTTGATGCTTATTTATGATAGTTTCTGCTATATTGTTACCCTTACTGAGAATCTGAGCCCACCCTTTTATTATGTTTAATTTTCCCCAGGATGCGAATAATTATATTATAACTGACCAAAGAGATAGAATAAGCGATCTAAGTGGGTTAAAAGGAGACACAATGTTACTTTTTCATTTCATAATATAATTTAATACAAATGTATATATCCAGTACATTCAGGGCTACTAAATTGATCAGTCTTTCATGACTTTACATCATGTGATGATTATAATGTTATGTAATAATGCACTGGCTCTGGCTAACTGGGGTTGGAGCTTTATAGTTGATATTGGAGGAAGTTTAGTTAAAACCTATGAAACATGATTTACAAAAACTCTGATTAGAAACATTACCCTATGATAGACTTTTAGAATTAGTATAGAATAACATCAAAAAAATTGGTAATGTAGATATTATGAGGGTTTTCCAAGAAATGCATCTCCGTCTAGATACTACAAGTGGATGTGGTTTTGGCCCAGATGTACCTTGGATTGAAAACTCCGACCAAGTTTTTTTGGCATGACCTGGGATATCCTAGTACACGAAAATGGGCCTTACTACACACCTGGTTTGACACTCATAGGGGATATGCTTATGAAAATTCAAGTTTTTTGTACAAACCATTATGTTGTATTTATAAGTAAATATGTCCCCAAATAAAACATTTTTATTATTATAGATTATATGCATAAACTGTTCAATTTATGTTAAGTATTTTACAATTTTGGAATTATGAATTGTTATTAATAAACTTATCTAGGGTATGCCATTATTTAGAAATGGAACCTAGTGGAAGGAATTAGAACTGTATTAGTGCATGTAATCCATGTAGGGATTTCCCTCTTATTCAAGATAATTATAGTGCATCTGGAGATGAAACTAGTGATAAAAAATATAACCATATTGTGACAACTCCCTCAGGTTATAAATAATAACCTTACCTGTATGTAGCAACCTGATCCACAACGCATAGGTTCAATGTTAGACCACATAATGAAGAAACAACCACCAACATTAAATGGGAATAAAAATACATTTATATCTGAGGAATGGTTAATTTTTATAGAAAAAATATTTCATTCTTTTGGGATTATCAAAGGGGAAAAAGTATCCATGATAGTTTATCACCTAATAAGAGATGCAGATCAATGTTGGTCATTACTTCCAAACACAAAGCGGGATGAATACTTTTCAAATATGAAATTGTTGGAGTTCAAAGAACTTTTTGTAGAAAAATACTTTCCTCATGAACATCAAGTGGATATGGAAAGGAAATTTCTATGTCTGAGGAAAAAAGTAGATGATAATTTCCCAAAGTATGTGGTGAAATTCACAATGTCAGCAAGGCATGCTGAAAATTATATACCTAACACAAGAAGTAATATTGATCAATTCCTTATTGGGTTAAAACCATTTGTCCATCAAACATTAGTCTCACAATCATTTTCATCATACAAATATATAGTCTCATATTCTCCCAGTATAGAAACAGAATTGTTTAAGTACAAAAACTTTCATGAAAATAAAGAGAAGAAGATATCTATTGAACACTCTAGAAAAGGAAATAATGTGAAGAAAATAAAAGTTGAATTTCCATACTACAATAATTGGTGTAAGAAACAACCTTGTACATACCTAAAAGGGATTTTAGATATTAAAACTTTTGGAGAAAAAGTCTACTAAGAACGTGATTTCAAGGGGAAGAAAAAGTTTTTCAATGTCTAATGCAAAAAATTATAATGAAATAAGGAACTATGGAAATTAATTTCCAAATAGTGAAGGAAACATACCACGAAAAATGTCATGGGAACCATCACAAGATTATGTGATCACAACTATCGAGGTTGAAGCTCCGAATAATGTGGTGGTAAGTACTTTAATTGTTTCCTCAAAATGATCCAATTCATTATTTTATTCTGGATCATCACATTCTTTCATATCTTCCTATTTTTCAATGAAATTTAAATATTTTCAATTTGACTTAATAGGGGAGTTTTTAGTGAAAAATATTAAGGGGAGTATCATAACAACAAATTATTTTTCAATTAGTAACCATTATAGAATATAGACGTGCTTTATATGTTGATATTATTTTCATACCCTTGACTGAATTTTATATAATAATCTGTATGGATTAGATTTTAGAATACGATGTGAAAATTTATTGTAAGAAGAAAGAGGTTACACATGTTGATGTTGATAAGGAATCCTATATCTTTTTAGTAGAAATATCACCATCTAATTCTCATCTAGATCCACCGCCAGTGAATCTACTAAATTCAATTATTGGGGAGAAAGGGAGTGAAATAACTATGGGTGAATAATGTAATGTTCAAATAGAGAATTTACCTATTTTGCAAGAATATGTTGATCTGTTTCAAGAGGATTTACTCCGACATCCTCCAGAATGAGAAATTGAGTTTTCCAATGACATAATTCCTAGTTCAAGGCCCATAGTGAAGACTTGTTATAGAATATACTCAATGTAATTAGTGGATCTGAAGAAAAAACTAGAGATTTTTTTTAATAAAATATTTTTCCCCTAGTGTTCCTCTATGTGGAGACCCTATTATTTTTTTAAATAAGATCAATAGATCTATGAGGTTGGGTATTGACTATAGGGAGACCAATTTTATAACAATAAAGGATAGGTATCCCCAATGATTCATTGATTATTTATTTGATCAACTTCATGGAACTCATCATTTCTCAAATATTGACCTTTGTTCTGGAAATCATTAGTTGTGCATGAAGAAGGAAGACATTCAAAGATAGCATTTCAAACCAGATATGGGCTTTACGAGTTTATAGTAATGCCTTTTAGAATGAATAATGCACCAACTATTTTCATGGATATAATTAATAGTGATTTTAAGGAATATCATGATCTCTTTTTAGTTTTATTTATTTATGATATCTTAGTATACTCCAAAATCTATGAAGATCATGAAAATCACGTAGGCACTATTCTGAAAGCTCTTAGAAGAAATAATTTTTATAGGAAGTCTATAAATTCTGAAATCTAGATTTAAGAGATTTTTTTCTTGGCCATATTTCCTCTATGGATATAATTTTATTGTTACATCAAAGAAAATTTAAATCCAATAATGGCTAGCACCGACGAGTATAACAGTGGCACACAGTTTTATTGATTAAGAAGGTCATTGTCACGGTTTCGTCTAGAATTTTTCTGGATTGGCTAACACATTAAACAAGGTCACACATAAAGGGGTTATATTTTTTTAGACAAAAGTGTGTGAAGAATATTTTTAAGAATTCATGATAAAATTAGTCAATGCGTCTATCTTGACTCTACCATCGAGAAATTATGTGTTTTTTATTTATAGTGATGCTTAAAATAAAGGACATGGTTGTGTACTTGTGTAGATAGATAAAGTTATTTCTTATGCATCACAATAGTTTAAAATTCACAAAAAATTATTATAATCATGATCTTGAGTTTCCAGCTATAATATTTTCTATGAAGATATGGAGACACTATCTCTAAGGTAAGAAATGTGGGATATATATTGATCAAAAGAATTAGAATTTTATTTTCTCACAGAAATTTCACAATATGAGGAAAATGTGATGGATTAAACTACTCATAGATTATGATTTCACAGTACACTACCACCTAGGGAAGGAAAATAATGTCAAATATTCATTGAGCAGAAAGGATCATGGAGTTATTTACAAAATGAGAGTTAAAAGGGATCCTATGAATAGGGATCTAGTATATATGGATATGGGAATAACCATGGAAGGTGAAACAAAAATATTTTTTCAAATGGTTGTAACAGATATTTACTAGAAATGATAAAATGTTCTCATTCTGATGATGAGGTGTTTCAAAATAAATTTAATGATGTGAATGATGGGTGATTGGTTGATTTTGTATATGAAGATGGAATTTTGAAATTTGGGAAGAGGCATTGTGTTCTCGATATACCAGAACTAAAAAGGGAATTGTTGGATGATGATAATAGATCTAATTTATTTATAAACCCTAGTGGTTCTACGATATACATATATTTTATGGAATTTTTTTGGAAGGAGAACATGAAGAGGGAGATTGTCGATTTTGTGTCAAGATATATGGTTTTTCATGAGGTAAAGGCTAGAATACAACATCCTAGAGGATCCATTCAATGTCTTTTCAGACCTATGTGTAAATGGGATGATATTACAATGGACTTTGTCATGGGGCTACTAAAGACTCCTAAAAGGAATGATGCAATATGGGTCATTATTGATCGTCTTACCAAGTCATCACATTTTCTTTCTATAACAGAATATTTACCACTTGAACGTTTAGAAAGACTCTATATTAAGGAAGTTTTGAGACTTCATGGTATACCCCTATCAATTGTTTCTAATCGTGATCACCATTTTACATCAAGATTATGGAAATGTCTTCAAAAATCCCTAGATAATAAACATTATTTTAGCAATGCCAACCACCCTCAAACTAATGTTCAATCAGAATGGTCAATTAAAACCATAGAATAAATGTTGTGATCTTTCTCAAATGACTTTCATGGTATGTGGGTTCAGTATTTAACTCTAGTAGAATTTCCCTATAATAATATCTTATATTAAAGTATTTAGAGGGAGACATATAAAGTGTTATATGGATAAATATTTCACACACAAACTTGTTGGGATGATGTTGGTGAAAGAAAACTCATAGGCCCTGATCTTGTTGGGGAATCAATGGAAAATGTGAAGATTATCCAAACCCACAAAAGTAAATCTTAATGTAGGAAAAATATATATTTTTATAACCTATGGATTTTTAATTTCAATTTGTATATCATGTTTTTTATGGTATCTCTATGAAAGGGTGTTATACGATTTGGTAAAATTTATAAATTAAGTCTTAGGTATATCAGACATTTCAAATTTATAGAATGAATTGGATTTATATCATACCATTTGGAAAGGCCTTCATTTCTCTCCAAAGTTCATAATGTGTTCCACGTATCACATTTTAGAAAATACAAGCATGACCCAACGCATGTACTCACCTATGAAAAAATAGAACTGGAACCCGATCTTTCTTATTGTGAAAATCCTATCAGAATTTTTGATTCCAAAGAACAATTGTTGAGAATCCAGACAACTCGTCTGGTAGAAGATCGTTGGAGAAACTATAAAATGGTAGAGTCAACATGAACATCCATTCAATTTTGGAGAGTTAATATCACGATGAAGATGATAAGGAAGAGCTATTCCAAGTAGTTATTCCAGGTTGTATGTAATGTTTGAAGCCTACAGAAAATGAATTCCTCTATGGCCTAAAATCCATGTAATAATTACACCTACAAGCCTTTTAAGGGTTCCACCTCACCCATTTAAAGGTGGATTATCAAAAATCAATAAAAAATGTAGGCCTTCGGGCCGTTGGATGGATGGAAGAGGCAACGTGGGAACCTGAGGAACTTATGATGAAGAACCACCTCAACCTTTTTATGTAGTAATATTTTAGTAATTTCAATGGGGAAATTATTTGAAGGAGGGATAAATGTAACAACAAAAGCATCCGCAGTATGATTCTCTTTGATTAGTACAGTAGCTTGCGTTGTACGAGACCCTGGGTTCTAGAACACCATGACCTTTCAAACTACCTATTTAAAAGAAGTAGATACGAATAGTAATACCCACTTTTGAAATATTATAAATTTTATTTTTCAAAATGGAATTCATTTTTGTATTTGGAATATCAATATTATCTTAGGGTGAATTTTTTGAATTTTTTTGTAAACATTCAATTTTTATGAATTGTTAGAAATAATACATTATTGTTTATAACAAATTTTTTTTTAATTTTTTTTTAAATTAAAAATTTTTTAATATAAAAATAGATACATAATACCCCTAAAAGTTTAATTTAATTAATTTTAGTCATTTTATGTTATGATTATATATATATATATATATAATTTTATTGAACAATTTAACGTAATTTACCCACCTACAAGGATCATTTGCAAATCTGCATAAAAAATAATTTTTCTCCTTCTGTGAATTGAATTTTAAAAATCTAATATATACCATATTGATTAGTAACTAAAATGTTGTTCAATATGATGAAAATAAATTTTGTTAAATTGTAACTTTTGAATTTTATTTACGATGGTTAAATGTATATTCGGTAATTAATGGTAAAAATAATATTTTAGTATTATAAAATTACCCCCCAAATTATCCTAATTCTATTGGATCAGTATTTTTCAACCAATATCAACCTTATGACAAATATATGATCCTTTTTGATCCATCTGGAATAGATTATGACAATTATTATATTTTATTTAAAGAAGAGTTAAAAGTGTTAAATTAAAATTCTAATAACTAAACCAGTTTTAATATATGTTTATAAATAAAATAAATTAGACTATAAATATTAATTATAATGATAAAAATATTTACTACATAATTTTATTTTAATTTTGACTTTTATAAGTTAAATAATGAAATTTATTTATACACAGTGACGATGCTGAAATTGCGTAATTACTGAAATATTAAAAAAATTGATATTATAAGTATTAAAATATATTTAAATTGATGATTTTAACTCCATAAAAGAATATTATAGGCTAATATGTCTTGTTAGGGTCAATTAAATGTTTTTTTTTGTAATTAATCATGTTTTTATGACTTTCACAAAAACTAAATACTAAATAGATACAAAATTGACGTAAATCTATTTTTAAAATAAATACTACTTTATTAAATGAATAAATATTCATAAAAATATAAGATTCTGCCAAAGGACTTAAATATTGTTATATATGTCATTAATGAACCAGTTTTGTTTCTCTTGTAATTTTATAGTAACAATATTAACAATGTATTATAAAACTACAGAAGACATGGTTAAAGTTATAGTATTTAACTAAGTGTTAAATCAAAAAGATAAGGTTAATATGGTGATATAAATATTTCTAAAACCTACTGTTTGATATGATTTTGACACATACCCACATTATTCTTGAAATAAATCCATTTTGAGCTATTAGAAACTCAAAATAATTTTATAATAAAATAATATTTCAAGAATTTCCTAATCTTCCCCTCACCTCTTTTATAAAATGGTACTTATCCTTCTCTCAAATTCACACCCCAAAGACAGTTTTCTCATCCAAAACCATCTCAAACCTCCTCTAAAATACCCTCAACTTATTATAGAGTCCATAATTTGATCAAAAATCCATCTTATGGATCCCTTTGGTTCAAATCAGAAGGAGGCCCCCAAAGAAGTGGTAATTATTTCATCAACTCTTTCAAAGTTCTTTTTGTCTTCCACATCCTCATTATTTTCTTTACATACTAAAATAAGAAATATAGTGACTTCTATATACTGAGACGTTATTATATGTAATGTATAACCAAATTCATTATTCAATCCATCATGTGAATGAAAAAGTCACCATATATGAGTACGTATGGCTTACCGTCTCCATGTCATGGTGTAGTTTGTTAATCAACACTTAATTATTTGGATGGGTATAATAATTAGTATAATTTATGTAAACAATAAATAATTTTTTTAATTATTATGTAAATATAATATACCATCAAATTACATTAAATTTCAATATCAATAGAATGATATTGTATCTCATGTGTACGTACGGCTTACCGTCTCCATGACATGATGAGAGTTCATTCCCCATAATAACCATTAAAGAATAATTTTCATTTGATGATTAAAATAATAAATTTTAATAACATAATATCATTCTTCATATGAATCAAATACATCTTATTAATAAAAATAACGACTTACGTAAAAAAACATACAAGGGGAAATGAATCTTTTGACACGTGAAACAATGATAGTACTAAATTATTATTAACAAATAAATATTAAAGAATCATATATGATATCATATTTATGTACATGGTTATTGTATATATTAATAACAATTATTTAACTATTATTAAATTGGTTTACTTACCCTCTACTAAGTAAATTTATAAGGTATGGTTTAATTTTACCATCTCTTTATTATCTGGTATTGTTTATACATATGTATATTCTGGGACTTATCATCCACATCTATATTACTGAAAAATGTATTAAAAACATTTTTACTATTTTATACCCTATAGGTTAAATCCATCTATTCCATTGGTTTACTTTTAATAATTTTTTTTTTGAAATTAACCATTATGTCATTTTCTAAAAAAGGCACTTTATGACCATTCTGAGAAATAAAGGAAATAATGTTTTTTACATATATGGTGGGTGAATTTATTTTAATTCATTATAAAAACTTCAAAGATTGCATTACAATATTATAAGAATATTTCCAAAATAAATATTTTCTTTAATTTTAAATGATTTTAAAATAGAAATAGATATTTCAATCAAAATGTTTTTGGATCGATTTCATCTATGCCAATATCCTTTGTTGGATTTTACTCTTGTTTGTAGTTGATTTAGTATGACACAATCTTCCATATTGAATTGATTTTTTTTGTGATATGTTTGTATATGTATGTGCTATTTATATACCATTCATGGTTTATAGTTATTGTATTAACATTTCGTATTCTATTTTTAATACGAATTTTTTTGTTATCATTCAATCTTTTCTTATGAGGAATGCATTAGGTGAAGTAAGAGGCGGGATAGGCCTGATATAGCCCCTCGATGTAGTGGTAGGTCCCATAAGACAATACAGTGTCTTGGAACAAGGCATTGACAATATTACTATTTTTAGTCTTAGAATGATTCCTTTACTATATGGTTATGATGTATGACGTTATGCATTCCATCATTATGAGATTAGTTATTGATATTACATGTGATTATTAGAATAGTATAATATCCATGTGAATAAGTAAATAGAATTATTTGATTTATATTTCCAATATTATGATGAATTATATGTTTATAAGGCTTGTGTTTTAGTCTTATACATTTTCTTAAATGATTATTCATATTAATTATAGTTTCTTCTATATTGTTATCATTACTAAGCTTCTAAGATCACCATTTTTCATATGTTTTATTTTCCCTATGATGCATAGAAATATATTATGACTGAAATACTGGTATAGGATAAGGAATTTGAGTGTGTTCTAAGGATACACAATGTTATTTTTTCATTTAATAATGTAATTTGAAACTTGTTTATGTATCTAGTACTTACAAAGCTATTAAACAGATTGGTCTTTCGGGACATTATCTTTTGTGATCATGCCAATGTTATGTAATAATGCACTAACTCTGGGTAACTAGGGTCGGGGTTTTACACATGAAAAATGGATATGGGAGAACATCATCATGAACTTTGTCCCAAGAATTCCAAGGACATCCAGAGGAAGCAATGATACAAAGGTCATTATGGATCGTCTTACAATGATATATCACTTTATCACAATTACAAAAGTATTATCATTGGATAATATTTCCTAGATATATATACATATATATCAATGAATTGGTAAGGATTCATGGAGTACAACTATCTGTTATATCATATAGAAATATGAGATTCACCTCAAGGTTATCGAAAAGTCTCTTGCATGCTTTAAGAACTAAACCGAACATAAATACGGCATATCATTCTCAACTAATGGCTAATCAGAGAAAACTATTCAAAAACTAGATGATATGTTGATAGCATGTTCTATATAGTTCAATGTAGGATGAGACCAACATATTCCATTGGTATAATTCTCTTATAATAATTCTTTCCAACAGATCATTTAGATAGAAACATATAAAACCCTTTTAGGGGAAAACATTAATAACTCTAGTGTGTTGTGATAAAGTTTATGACTGTAAGCTTCTTTGTCCTGAAATGGCCAAAGAAATAGTGGATAATGTGAAAACCATTCATCATAACATCATGGTAGTCCAAATTCAAAAAGAGAGTGATATATGCAGTCATCAATGGGACCTTGAGTTCAAATTTGGAGACATGGTATTCATCTACATATCATTATGGAAGAAGGTCATGAGGTTTGGCAAGAAAGGAAAGGTAGGTCTAGGTACATTGTCCCCTTCAATATTATTTATTGTGTAGTATTTGTGGCCTATTGACTGTCATATCCACCTACCATGTCAAAACTACATGATGTATTACACATATCTCTCTTAAGGAAGTAAATACTAGATCCTTCACATGTTATCTCTTAAAAGGTGGTACAGTTGGAAAATGATCTTTCTTATGTGGAGCTTCCAGTTATGATCTTGTATCATAGAGATAAATGTCTACTCAACAATACTAATCACCTGGTCAATGTACAATGGTAGAACCATAAGTACAAAGAGGAAACATGGGATCGAGATAATGAAATGATGGAAAAGTGTCAATAACTGTTTACTGCTTTGAATGTAAAATGAAATTTCTATGGGGAAATTTTATATGGGAGGTTGAATTTAACGAATGAATGTTTTACCAATGGAATTCCATTCTTATAATTACGTATTATAGTATAATCACATAATATTCCTTTTATAACACAATACAAACCATATAAATTATGAATTATTGAAATAAAAATTATCTCTTGATGTTACGGAACATATACCAATGAAATAGTAACTCGATCATTGGAATAGTAATGTGAGCCTTATTAATAGTAAACTATCCAATTAATACAAACTATTTCAATGATTGAATAATTAAAATGTATCCATATTATAAGTGACCTTATGATATAATTATATAATTTTATAAATAAATAAATATTTTAAAAATTATAAATAAAGTGTTGGCATTTTTGTAATTATCGTATATTTTATTAAAATTTTATGATTAATACAAAAAATTAAAAGAAATTTTGTTTTATTAGATTTATTTGTAAATTGTTCTTTTTTATTTCTTATAATTATAATATAATTTTAATAGAACTCAATTAATTTTTCAATGTGTTATAAAATCATTTTTAAGTTTAATTTTTTTTAAATAAGATATTATTTTAATTAAAAATTAAAAATTTCATATTTAAAAAGTAATTTTTGAAAAAATCTATTTTATTATCATATTATAGAATTTTTTAAATTAAGTTTGATATTTTTATATTTTTATTAAATACATGAATTTTTTATGAATATTGAAATATTATAATTTACAAAATAAGATGAATAACTGATTTATTGGGTCATAGATGATGTTATACTAAGTTAATATCCCTTGGTTCGATCTCACATGCTCAATTTACTATTTTTGGTTACAATAATCAAGACTATTCTTAGTCTTGAGAATAAATATTAATCTAATGATTAAAAAATGGGAAACCCCTCCTCTCCTCCACTACAAAAACCACCCCTCTTTAACTCCACTCCTAACACCAATCATGCAATGTTCCTTGTAAAATTATACTAAAATCTCTCCATAATCCCCTCTCCTACATCAAGGATCTTTTGGTATCATAAAAAGGAAAAAATATCTCCCCTAAAGAGGATCTCAAAGAAGATATATTCGATAGGTAAATTACACTTTTTATTTATTTTATTACTTTTCAAATTCATTTATTTGTTATTATTTGCAAAAATCATTTCATAAAAACATTATGATAACTAAATTAACTTACATTTACTTATATGTTGTTATAATAACTCTGTAATTCATCACTATCACTCGTTTTCCAACCTTTTATAATAGAAATTAAAATAGCATCAGAGATGTGTTAATTCATCAAATTTGGGGATGACAAGTTTTCAATTTTTTTACCATATTTATTTAAGGTCATGAGACCATATCGATAGTTGAACAAGACTATAATATATGTATAATGTCTTATGTGAGGTTCTATAATCTTTTGTAGACAAGATATTAATTTATGAAGAAAATGTGTTCATTGTGATAAAAAACAATTAATTAACCAAAATGGTTATCAATAAGGTTTTATATAATGATTCATCATCACTAAAAATAACCAAATGAATTTTATGAACTTTTAATCTTTTAAATGTACACTAATAACATAAAATTTCAATTTTTTGGAACTGTTCTCATATTAAATGATTATAAATACAAGTATATTAGTAAACCAATCATGGAAACCAAGGAAGAAAACACTCCCAGACAATGAAGTTGGACCACTTTACCCATCAAAATGTTCATGAATGCACATAAAAAGGATATAATTAATAAATTACATATAGAAAAGATTTTGAAAATATTAATTAATGAATTTAATTTTGTTATCCAGGACATTAATATCAAGGGAAAATGCCTTTAGGCTTAAGGTAAGGGATTCTACTCGAACCTCCTTTATTCCTTTAGGTTTCTCTATCATTGTTCCTTCCAATATGAATATATCATTTCTTTTTATGTACATCTTCTAAATTAGGATTATATTATCCAAAATCCTGTGTCAATATCCATTCATTATTCTCTATCATGGATATATATGTTTTTAATTGATACCCTTCTCAATACTTCTTGATAAGAAACCCCAATTTAAGGGAACATCACGAGTTCTTACCCATATTCAAGTACACTATATTTTAATGCCCCGGCCCTAGTAACATAGAATCAGTGAATTATTATATAAAATTTTAATGATATATGGAATAATTTCATTAATTATCCATCAGTTTAGTAGCCTCGGAAGTACTATATACATACATAAGTTTTACAATAAATCATAATATATAAAAAACAACATTGTGACCCCTTTGAACACTATTATATCACTTAACCTATTCCTGAAGGTTAATCGTAATATAATTCATTTCATCATAAGAAAAATAAAACATAATAAAGGGGTGATCTCAGATTCAAGGTAAGGATAGCAATATTGCGGAAACTATAATAAATACGAGCAAGATTTTAATGAAATTTATAAGACTAGAACACGATCCTTTAAAACTTAAACATCAACATAATATGGAAAAGATAAATCAAATAATACCATTTACTTATTCACATTGATATTCTACTAGTATAATAATCACATGTAATATCAATAGCCAATTTCATAATGATGGAATGCATAATGCCAGACTTCATAACCACATAGTCAAGGCCTTTTTCCAGACTACAAATATGATTTTTTAAAGACCTTGTGCTAAGACTCTAGTTTTTCTCATGAGACCTACCGATACATCAAGGAGCTATAGAGTGTTCAAACCATCGCTTACTAAGTCCAATTCCTTCCTCATATGAAATGTTGAAATATAATCTAAACATTTGTATTAAAACTATCATAAGCAATGTCAATACATAAACCATAAACCATGAATGGTATAAAAAGAGCACATCCACTATCAAATATAACTCATTAAATTCTATATATAAGATAGTAATATAATAAATTATCCTCAATCTAGAATAATTATGGATATTGACATTGATTAAAATAATTATCAAACTATTTGAGAGAAATATCCCCCTTTTCATTGAAAACATTTAAAATTATTACTATTTATCAAGAAGATTTTTAAAATAGATTTTTGAATAAAAGTGTCCCATACAACTACGAAACTTTTAAAATTAATTTTAATTTTAAAACATTAATGTCCATATAAATAAATCCTTAAAACCATTTCTAAACAAGGACATTAATGAGAAATATTTAGAAGAATAAAATTTAAAAACGTTTAAAATGATATTTTACTTAGAGTTCCTAACCAAATGATAGATTCTTGAATAAAAAAACTGAAGTAATAAAAACATAAGAATATCATGAGAATAAATGGATTCATAATATATAATGTCAAAGTATGGTATATACACCAAAGAAAAGTGAATTGGCGAATAACAACAATGAAGTCTCAATGGAATGTAAGATGAGATGAAACCCTTTATAAAGACTGTATCCTTAGGTTAAAGATAAATCAATGACATAATTATGTGTGAAAAATATAAATAAACTAAATATGATTGGATATTTAGTGTGAATAAATCCTAGGACGTTTACACATATTCTTGTAAAAAACAACACAAATGACTTTGATGTTTAACTCAATGAATTAAAATTGAGTTAGGATTTCTCTTATCAAGTTCATATCGATGACATGAGAATTTAACAATGAAGTGATTATGTGTATCAGAATAATAACAAAAAAAGATGAGTTTAAATTAATACATAAATAAATAAATAGTGATTTCACACATAATCTTGGACTAAAATAATAAATAAAGTTTTCATAAAACCCAATTAGTTGAAATTGAAATTAGAAATTCCCTAACTGATTTGGTGACTTATAAAAAATAAACCCCATGAAATAAGTATCATACAATGAAGATGTAAATATGCATAAATTAACATATATTACCTATGGAATACAATCCTGAGTAGTATATACACCACACAAAATGAAGCACTGGTAATATATCTTGAATCTCATGGAAATATGAAGTGAGATGAAATCCCCTTACATTGTAGATTTCCTTAGTATAGGTCTGGTTGACCTCCTGTATAATGGTTAAATAATTTTTATAAAATTATACATAAACAAAATACATAAATATGATATCATATATGATCTTATAATATTGCTTTGTTAATAATATATCAATAGTATCATCGTTTTGGGTGTCAACTGATTCATTTTCCTTTATATTCTTGGTTACGTAAGCCATTTTTGTTATGGATATGATGTATTTGATTCAAATTAATAATGATATTATGTTCCTAAAATTTATTTTTAACCATAAAAAGAAAATTATTCTTGAATGATTATGATGGGGAATGAATCTCATCGCGTTTGTGGAGACGGTAATCCGTACGTAGAATGAGCGACAATATCGTTATACTGATGGTTTAATCGTATGTAATTGGATGGTATATTATATATAAAAAATCATTATCATGTTATATTTATTATTTACATCAGTTATACTCATTTTTATACCCATCTAAATAATTAAGTGTTTGAATAACAAATTACACCACGACATGGAGACAGTAAGCCATACGTACGTACATATGGTGACTTTGTCATTTATAGTATGGATAGAATAATGAATATGGTTTTAACATATATATAATATCATCACCGTATTTATAAGGTACTGGAGTTATTATTTTGTTATGGAAACAAAAAATATACAGAGAGTGGAAGAAGAAAATAACTTGAAAAATGGTGGAGAAATTATTACCTCTTCCTTGGGTGTTTCCTTTTAAGATGGTCCAAAGGGATCCTTAAGTTGGCTTTAATATCAATTTAAGTATTTTAGGATGATTTTAGGGAAGTTTGGAGGATATTTGGGTAGGGTTTTGCTGAGCCAAATGGATTTGGGGTGTGAAATTAAGATAATGGGAGGTACCCTTTTATAAGATATGCGAGGGTCACTTTAGGAAAACATTAAAATATTTTTTAATAATAAAATCATTTTAGGTTTATAATGGAACAAAAATGATTTATTTCAATTCAAAGGTGGGGGCGGGTCAAAACCCACTCAACCAATTGGTTTTGGAAAAGTTTAGTTTGCTATTGTTACCTTATATATGAGATTTAACTCTTAGTTAAATAGTTCAACGTTTACCGTGTCTTCCTGTATTCTTACGCTATATGGTTAATAAACATACTATAAACATCCAAGAGAACCTCAAGTGGTTAATTAATTACATATATAATATTATTTAATCCCTTAACCCAATCCTTAGATTTTTAAGAATATCATATCAACCAATTTTATAGTATTTGTTTTAAAAACTCATTTATGTCAATTTTGATATAATTTAGTATCTAGTTTCGATAAAAATATTAATAGCATTATTACTTATAAAAAAATTATATAATCAATCCTAACATATAATATTAACCTATATAATTATTTGAATTCATCAAAAGTCTCAAATTACATTTATTTTGATATTTATAATATAAATTATTTTAATCTTTCATTAACATGGTAAATACTGCATCATCATTGTGTTATAAAAGAATTTCATTATTTAACGTCTAAAAATTATAAATAAAATAAAATTATGTGTGAAATGTTTTTATATTTCGAAATTATATTTATAGTCTAATTTATCTAATTTATAACGATATATTAAAAATGTTTTAGTTGCTAAACATTGAATTTAACTCATTTAACTCTTCATTAAAAAATATAATAATAAATGTATTAATCAAATCCATGTGGACCAAAGAGGATCATATGATTTTAGTAAGGTTGTTTTTGGTCTAATTTCACTCAACCAATATAATTAAGAAATGTGTTAAGGTAATTATAATATCTTCTATACCCTTAATTACCCTATTTACTTTTAACCGTGTTCAATAAAAATCAAAAGATACTATTCACCAAAAAAATCATCTTATTGAATCACATATTACTTAATAATTTCAACCATGTCTCTTGGATATTTTAAATTCAACTCACAGAAGTGGTAAAATTATGTGTTATGCAAATTTTAAAATGATCCTAAAAGGTGGGTAAAAGACGGTAAAATGTTAATGAAAATTTTATACATCTAATTTTATTATAAAATTACTCCAAAAAATTTCATTGAACTCATATAGTTATTATATATCTATTTGGAAATAAAAAAAATTTATTTAAAATAATTATTTATTTAAATAAAATTTAAGTTTGAAATGATAATGTAATATTTTTCACTATTAATAAAAATTTTAATTTTTTCAGAAAAATATAAAACATTCACCCAAAGAAAATTATGATATTCTGAATTCAAAAATGAATTCTATTTTACATAATTCCAAACATAGATGTTTTATTAATTAATTATAAATAAATTCCCACTATCGAAATAGAAAATCTTTTTTTTAAAAAAGACAAAACTATCAAAAGATTGTCTTGTGTTTATGTTGAATTTAAAAGTTAAATTGCTTATAATGACCTAATTTGTATTAAATGATAAAAATATTATCTAATTATACTTATAAACCATTTAAATTCATAATATAACCATATAGATTATTTTTATTAAAAAAATTGTTTTCAATTAAAATTATTTACTTTTCAACATTCATCAAAATATGAATTTTATCAGAAAATAATAAATATTTATTCAAAATAAATTTTTATGTCCCGATTATAAAAAAGAATTTAATTTCATTATATTTAATATATAAAATTTCCAAATATTTTTTTTAAAAAGGGTTTTCCATTAGAAGGTGGTAAAATTTCATTTTTTGAAAAAAACTTCTTTTATCTAAAAAAATGAATTTCATCTTATATTATGTCAAAGAAAGACATATTATGGATTCTAAAATTATATGGAGTATATAACATTTAAAATTCAGTTAATATTATTCTTAACTAATTTTTAATGACTATTTTGGAATGCCATGGTGTGCTCAAACACGTTGTTGCGTGTAGTGAAAGCTATTGAATTACTTTAAAGAAAATAAAATTCTTTAAAATCTTTTCGTGCTAAATTCTTCAACCCTTTTTGAAATTGTGTCCGCACAATTTTAAAATTTGTCTTGGGAACTTTTTTGAATGTCCCACATCAAAAAAATATTCAATACAATAATCACATTAAAAAAAGATATGTAGAAAGATCACCCGATATAACCCATACAAGGATTCTCTGTAAGAAAATTTGGATATAGAAGATAAAATAAGTGCCATGTTCTGATATAGAGTTATAAAAAACATGATCGGTAGAAAGTTAACAATAAAAAAACCACACACTTGTGATGGGATAAATGGTAATTAGTTTTCCAATAGGAAAAGTGAATGGAAAATGTTTTTTAACTTCCATTTAATAAAGTTGAGGAGTTTATTTATGATATTAACTAAGAACATAAAGATATATACTGACATTTTAAGTATATTTTCATCCTTTAATAAATTTATACCACTAACTCATCTTTTTTTTCAGACGATGAGTATTCAAGATGGATTGGTCACACCTGAAGCACTGGAATAAACTTCTAGAGAATCACATGATCCATAAAGGATAATCTATATATTTAATTTGTCTTTACAGATTACCAAAAACCGAAATAGATAGTACAAGATCAGATGATCCCCAAAAAGGATAATCCTTTAATGAAAGAAATTCTAATCTTATTTTCTAAAATTAAACCAATAATACCCAATGTTCAATAAATACCATTCAATAACAATTGTCCTTAAAATCATTCAATATAATCCAAACTAATATTGAAACCCAATATATAGAATAAATTTATTATGTAGTCTTCCATGTTAAATTGTATCTCCAAATAACATCGACTACTCTTAAAGTCACATAATTAAATTAATTAACCTAATCAAATAATCTCTATGATAGGTTAATCATTTCCTTAAATAACTGAAATCTCTATAAATTCACAATAAAAACACATATAAAAATAAATCATTAAGTCTCAAATGAAATCTCAGAGTATTAAATTTTCCTTAGGCATATAGTGTTCCCAATGGAGTGAACATTTTCCAAAATAAAATTTATCACATAATCACTAAATCATTTCCCTATACTAAGGATATCTGTTTTATAAGACATAAGATCCCAAATAAACTTATTGTTGATCAATAAAATAATTGGCCAAAAATAATTAGTCTCACTAATCAGGGACTTCACGTAGTCCATTGGTATGTGATAAATCCCAATTGCACTCTAGTTGTGGCTTCAATTCTTGCATCTTTTTCTGATGCGATGGGTTGTCACATAGTCTGTGTGTTGTCCTTTTTAAAAAACTATATTTTAGAAGATTCCCAAAATGAGAATCATTTTTCAGAATAACCATAACATAATTTCACGACAATTGTTTTCGCATACCTCGCATTTTCATCACAAATTTTAAAAACTTTTAATTTCTTCAAATTCAAGGATCATACAAACCCATATGGTTATTTATAACTATAATAGAAATGATAATTCTTCCAAAAATAACATTTTCACATAACAAGCTGCATTCTTACACATATAAGAGAAAATTCTTCCAATGTAATCCAATCAACAAATAGCACAAATACTTGTAATCATTTCTCCATCCATTTGATTCCACATAGTTTCTTCCTTTACCAAGAGTTTATCCTAAAGAATAGGGCATTCACTCAGTAATTCCCATGTCCCCTACAGTTACATCAAATTACTGTAAATGGATTCTTGGGATCATTTTTATTTTCATCCCTAGTGCTCTTCATTTTTCATTGGAAATTAATTACATTATATCCTTCTTTCTAACTCATAAAGAGTTTCTTTGTTCCATTGAGACACTTTATTAGGTGTCTCCTTCCACATTTCCTGCATGATTAAAAATTAACCTTTCTATTCTCTACGGTCTCTATTGTTGGATCTCTTATCATTCACTGCATTTCTCTTCTTTGTTGATTCCAGGAGTTGGTTAATATATAATTTGTTGATAAAATTTTTGGAAACCTGTTTTTAAATGAACATGATATATTTTACATCTATCATCAATCCATTACGTTTCTCATTTCATCCATTATTCCCACCTTGTACATCATGTTTAATGTTACTATGACTTCCTTCGAATCCAACCAATCACTAACATGAGAAATCATAATGTGAGTCATATAATCATTTAGAGAATATAATAAAGCATTATTTTCAATCTAATACACCTTTCGATTAACCAAGTTTTTTATTCTCATCTTATATTAAAATCATTCAAATCGGTCTGCAAAGAAAATGTGATTTATCCTAAGCATGTCCCCACGAAATGTCATATCTAAGCGTGCAACAAGTCCCATTGTCATGTACCAGGATAGCCCAGGTCAAACCCAAAACACCTTGTCAGAGTTTTCACTATTTAGTACATCTGTTCAAAATCCTTCTCTACCTACCCATATCCAGACAGGTATTCATAGCTTGGAAAATTCACATAATATTTACATTACCAATTTTTTTGGATGTTATTATATATTAATACTCAATGCATATCATAGGGTAGTGTTTCCAAATCAGAGTTTTTTTTCTAAATATTACTTCCATGGTTTGTATTAATCTTCAACTGATACCAACTATAATTCCCTGACCCCAGTTACCCAGAATCAGTGCATTGTTACATATCATTGGCATGATACATGGAATCATGTCTCGAAAGACCGATCACATTAGTATCCTTGGAAATACTAGAGATATACATAATTTTTTCATTACATCATAAAAAAAATAAAAACAACATTGTGTCCCCTTTGAACACTCTTTAAGCCCTTATCCTATTCCTGCAGGTTAATCGTAATATACTTCTTTTCATCCTGGGAAAAATAAAAAAAAAGATAAAGGGGTGAGATCAGATGCTCAGTAAGGATAACAATATAGCAGAAACTATAATAAAAAAGAATAAAAATTTAAGGCAATGTGTAACACCCCAAGATTCCATGGTACACTTCTCTTTGAATAATACAGTAGTGTGTGTTGTACGAAACATCGAGTTCTTACACACCAAAACTAAAAAAATAGCCATTATGAATAGTAATACCCACATTTTGATATTTTATAAATTTTATCATTCATAATGGACATCATTTTTTGATTCATAATATTGAAATTAGATTAGGGTGAATGTTTGGTATTTTTCTGAAAACATTCAATTTTGAATGCATAGTGAAAAAGACTGAGTTATAGTTTAAAAATGAATTTTTAATTAAATAAATATTTATTTTATATAAATTTATTTTAAGCAAAAATAGAAACATAATACCGATATATGTTCAATGTAATTCATTAGATCGAGTTTATAAAAATTTTAGATATGTGAAAATTTTATTGAACTTTTTACAGTTTTTTACCCACCTCCTATTAGCCTTTACGAATTTACATAAAACTTAATTTTAACGCTTCTGTGAATTGAATTTCAAAAATCCTAGATTCACAGATGATATCAATAAGAAAATTGTGTTTCAATAGGATTAAAAAAATATTTGGTGAATAGTAATTCATTACTTTTATTTACCTTAGTTAGAAGTAAATATGGTAATTATGGGTAAAAATGATATGATTATTAACATAACTAATGCCCTAATTCTATTGGATAAGGTTAATTCTACAAAAAACAAACTTTGGAATAAAATATGATCCTTTAGGTCCTCTTGGATTAGATTAGGACATTTATTATTAATTAATTCAAAGAAGAGTTAAAAGTGTTAAATTCAATGTTTAATAAATAAACAATTTTTAATATAGGGTTACACAAAAGTTAAATTCAACTATAAATATTCATTAGAAAGATAAAATTATGTCCTAAATATTGGTATTTTATTTATAATTTTTAGACAATATATAATTAAATTTATTTATGACACAATGAAGATGCAGTAATTTCCTAATTAATGAAATATTAAAATAATTGATATTATAAATATCCAAATAAATGTAATTTGAGTCTTTTTAGGAATTACACTAATTTTAAAGGTTAATATGACATGTTAGGGTTTTTTATAAGTATTTTTTTCTACGTAATAATGTTGTTATGAATTTAGGAAAAACAAAATACCAAATAGTGTCAAAATTTACATAAAAGAATTTTTAAAACAAATATTATATTATTAATTGATATTCTATTCATAAAAATATATGGTTCGGCCAAAATACTTATATAATGATAGGTGTATCATTAATGAACAACTTGGGGTTATCTTGAATGTTTATAGCATGTTTATTAACCATAAATACAAAAATACAGAGAGACATGGTAAATGACAAACTATTTAACATAGAGATATATCTAACGAATAAAGTCCATATAGTGAGCCAAACCTCTCTAAAACCATCTATTTGAGTGGTTTTCGACCCATATCCACCTTATCCTTTAAATAATTAATTTTTGATCCATTATAAACCGAAAATTATTTTATTATAGAATAATATTTCTAGATTTTCCTAAGGTTCCCCTCACCGCTCTTATAAAAGGGCACTCCCCTTATCTCTAATTCACAACATAAAAGACATTTGTCTCATCCAAAACCTAATCAAATATCCTACCAACTGTCCTCCCTTCATTCTAGAGGCCTTACCTTAGTCATAAATCCAACCTAAGAAGCCATTTTTATCACATCAAAAGGAAGAACGCGAAGAAGAGGTAAATATTTCATCACCTCTTTCAAGTTCCTTTCTTATCCCACTTCCTCTTTATTTGTTTTTTAAATTATAAAATAACAAATCCAGTATCTTAAATATACTATTATGTTATTATAAATATAACCATATTCATTATTCTATCCATTCTTTGAATGACGTGTCACCATACGTGTATATGTACGGCTTTCCGTCTCCACGTCGTGGTGTAATTGTTATTCAACACGTTATTATTTGGATGGGTATAATAATGATGTCTTTTTTATGTAAATAATTAATATAACATTATAATTTTTATTTATATATGATATACCATCCAACTATATATTATTTTAATATCAAAATAATGGTATTGTTGCTCGTGCGTACGTACGGATTACCTTCTCCACGAACGCGATGAGATTCATTACCCATCTTATCCATTCAAGACTAATTTTCATTAGATGATAAAAAAATGTTTAAAGACTTAATATCATTCTGAATATGAATAATATACATCCTATCCATAATAATCATTACTTACATAACAAATCATATAATGGAAAATGAATCAGTTAACACCTGAAATGATGATAATACTAAGATATTATTAACAATGCAATGTTAAAAGATAATATATGATATCATTTTAATGTATATGATTCTATAATTATTTAATAAAAATTATTTCTCGATTATACAGGAGGTTAACCTACCCTCAACTAAAGAAATGTACAAGATAAGGGTTAATTTCACAATCTCTTTATTATCCTAGGTTGTTTTTACGTAAGTATCTACCAGGACATCTTTATCGTCCACATCCATGTTTCTTACAAATGTATTCCAAAACATTTCTTACTATTTACTATACTATGGGATAAAGTAATTTATACCCATGATTGAATTTTTATAAAATGGTTTGAAAGAAATATTTCTATCGTTTTCCAAACTAGGCACCTTATGACCTTTTCGACAAAATTAAGGTAAGAATGTTTTTTTAACTTATTTGGTGGGTGGGGATATTTTCCACCGTTATAACATCATCGAAGATTCCCTTACATGATTATAAGAATATCTTCTAATATAAATGTTTTCTTTTATAAATTACATGACTTTTAAATGATTTCAAAATAGAAAGAGATATTTCTCTAAAAAGGTTTTCATTTCATGGATTTGATATTTCTCCGAAATGGTTTTGATTTCATGGATTTTAAGTTTGTTTGAAGTTGATTTATTATGATACAAAACTTACATATTTTATTAAAGGTTTTGTGATATGTTTAATTGTGGATGTGTTATTTCATACCATTCATGGTATATGGATAAATTATTGACATTTCATATGCCAGTTTTAATAGGAATGTTTATGTTATGTTTAAACATTTTCATTTGGGGAATGCATTAGACATAGTAAGTTATTGGTGGAGCCCGATATAGCTTCATGATGAATCGGTAGGTCTCATTCAACAAACTGATGTCTTTGCATAAGGCCTTGAAAATATCTTATTTCTAGTCTTAGCATAAGGATTTGACTATGTGGTTAGTAAAGTCTGGCATTATGCATTCCATCACAATGAATGTGGCTATTGATATTGCATGTGAATATTTGACTAGAAGAATATCCATGTGGGTAAGTAAATGGAATTATTTTTTTATATATTTAAAATATTATGATGATATTTATGTTGAAAATGGTTTTTTTAGTTCTATACATTCCCTTAAATGTTTATAATTATTTATTGAAATTTCCTCTATATTTTTTTCATTACTGAACATCTAAGATCACCCCTTTATATGTTTTATTTGTCCTCAGATTCGATGAAGTATATTATGACTGACCTGCAGGTATAGTCTATGGGATCTCAGTTTTGTCTATGGAAATAATATTTTTGTAGTTTACTATTTTATTATGTAATGGAAAACATATGAATTGTTCTAGTACTTCCAAGGCTAAAAAATTAATCGGTCTTTTGAAACGTGATCTTCTGTGATCATGCCAATGTTAGGTAATAATGCACCGAATCTGGGCTTCTGGGGTCAGGGAGTTACAGTTTGTATCATAGGACGTTCATTACAAACCATGGAAACTAAATTTAGATAAACTCTAATTAGTGCACAAAGCCTTAAGATATACATTGAGGATTACTATAGAAGAACTTCCTAGAATTTTTCTATTGTAGATATTTTGTGATTTTCCCAAGAATTACATCCCTGTCTAGATATTATTGGATAGAGGTGGCACTATTATAGATGTACCTAGAGTTAAAACCCAAAAACACCATTTTGAGCAAGACTCGAATGAGAACTGGTGCATGACAACGGTCCTTGCTGCACTCTTGGTTAGAACACACCCGAGGGATATTCTTAGAATAATTCTCATTTTCATTACAAACCATTATGAAGGGTTTATGAGTATATAATTCCTCAAGGAAAACAAGTTTTATGATTATGGATTTTATCCATAAACTGTTCATTTAATGTTAAATATTTTACAAATTTGGAATTATGTATTTCCATTCATAAACTAATCTCATTTATCCAATTGTTTAAAAATGGAACCTAGTTGAAGGAATGGAAACTGTATCAGTGCACACACTCCATGTAGGGATTTCCCTCCAGGTCAAGATAATTATTGTGGATCTAGTGATACAACTAGAGATGATCAGCTTGTCACTATCTCGGGACAACTCACTCATGTTATGAATAATAACCTTACCTGTATAGAGCACCCTGATCCGTAGTGTAGAGGATCAACGTTAGATCGCTTCATGAGACAACAACCACCAACATTTAGTGGGGGTAAAAATCCACTAGTACCTGAAAAATGGTTAAATTCCTTAGAAACAATATTCAACGCCTTGGGGAGTAGTTAAATGGAAAAAGTTATCATGGTAGTATACCGCCTCACTCGAGATTCTGATCAATGGTGTTCATTGATTCAAAGCACAAATGAAGATGATGAAGTATCAAATATGGAATTGAGGGAGTTTAAAGAAATTTTCTTATAAAAATAATTTCCTCATGACTGTCAAGCAGGTATGGAATGATAATTTCTGAATCTGAGACAACATGAGTATGATAATGTCGTAAAGTATGAAGCTAACTTTACAAGGATAGTGAGGCATGGGGCATATTATATACGTAACCCAATAATTAAGAATGATCATTTCTTTGATAGTTTAAAACCATTTCTTCGTAGATCATTAGTCTCTCAATCCTTCTAATCGTACGAAGATATTATCTCATGTGCTATCAAGAGAGAAAAATAATTCTCTATGTCTTATGATTTTAAAGAAAAGAAAGAAAAGAAGAGATCTGTTGAACACTATAGAAATGGAAATAAGGGGAATAAGGGAAAAGTGGAATATCCATCCTACAGTAAATGTGGGAAGAAACACCTTAGTACATGCCTCAAGGGAATGGGAGTTGTTACAAGTGTGGTGAAAAAGGCCACCAATCTCGTGATTGCAAGAGGAAGAAAGAGGTTGTTGATGTTGAAAGGTACAACTCTAGAGAAAGGGGGAATTAAGCAAATGAATGTCCTAAGTGTTAGGGGAACATAGCTCAGAAACGGCCAAGGGATCAAGGACATGCTTATCAAATCACTACTACTGAGGTTGATGCTCTGAAAGACGTAGTGACAAGTAATTTAATGGTTTCATCATGTTCATCCAATGCTTTGTTTGATTATAGAAAATCTCATTGTTTCATATCTTCCCTGTTTTCTAAGAAAATTAGATATTTCCAATTTTATTTAATAAGGGATTTTTCATTGAAAACTCAAAAGGGAATTATCATATCAACAAAGTTTTATGAATCAGTTCCCATTAAGTCATATAAACGTTATTTATCGGCTAAACTCATCCTCATAACCATGATTAAATTTGATAAGTATGTATTGGATTTCGAACCATGATGTGAAAATTTATTGTAAGAAGAAGGAGGTTACAATTTTTTATGATGATAGAAAGTACCTTATCTTTATATCAGAAATGTCACCAACAAATTCTTATGTAGATCTACCCCTAGTAGCTCAACTAAATTCAATTATTGGGGTGGAAGATAATGATATAACTGTGGGTGAGGAATGGAATATTCAAAAAGATGATGTACCTATTGTGAAAGAATATGTTGATGTGTTTGTATAAAATTTACCTAGACATCCTCCAGAATGAGAAATTGAGTTTTCCATTGATTTAATTCCTAGATCATGTACCATTTTGAAGACCCCTTATAGAATGTGAACTAAGGAAATAGTGGTACAAAAGAAACAAATAGAGGAATTGAGTTATAAGGGATTTATTCTCCCTAGTATTTCTCCATGGGGAGCCCCTGTCCTTTTTGATAAGAATAAAGATGGATCTATGAGTTTGTGCCTTGACTACAGGGAGATAAATACTATAATAATAATGAAAAAGTATCCCCTACCTCGCATTGATGATTTAATTGACCAACTTCATAGAGCTCAGTACTTTTCAAATATTGAATTTTGATCTGGATATCATTAGTTATGCGTGAAGAAGGAAGGCATTCTGAAAATAGTATTTCGAACTAGGTATGGGCATTACGAGTTTACATTAATGCATTTGGATTGACGAATGCACCCTCTGTCCTCGTGGATCTAATAAATAGAGTTTTCAAGGAATATCTCAGGGAATGTTTTGTGGTATTTTTTGATGATATCTTGGTATACTCCAAAATATACTATGATCATGAAAATCACTTGTCCATTATCTTGAAAAGTCTTAAAAGACATGATCTATATGGGATATTTAGAAAGTGTGAATTCTGGATTTAGGAGATTTCATTTCTTGGCCATATTATCTCAAATGATTGAATCTATGTTGATCCTTCTAAGACCAAGTAAATCCATTAATGGCCAGCAGTGACGAGTATAGATGATCTATGCAGTTTTATTGTATTAGTAGGTTATTATCAGTGTTTCATCCATAATTTTTTTTTCTAACCCATTAACAAATCTTACATGAAAAGGGGTTAAATTGTTTTGGAAAAAAGAGTGTGAATAATGTTTTGAGGAATTTAAGAGAAGATTAGTCAATCATTCTTTCTTGGCTCTACCATCGAGGAATGATGGGTTTTTTATTTATAGTGATGCTTCAATGAAAGGACTTGGTTGTGTCTTTATGCAGAATGATAGGGTTATTTCCAATGCATCGTGATAGCTCAAAATTCATGAGAAAAAAAATCCTATTTATTATCTTAAGTTAGCAGCTCTAATATTTTCTTTGATGATTTAGAGACACTGACTCTGTGGTGAAAAATGTGAGATTTATAGTGATCAAAAGAGTTTGTAGTATATATTCTCACAGAAAGAACACAACATGATGCAAATGAGATGGGTTGAACTAATCAAGGATTATGATTTCACTATACACTACCACTCGGGGAAGGCAAATAAGGTAGAATATGCTTTGAATAGAAATTATCATGGATTTTTGACCAAGATGAGAGTTGAAAACGATCCTATATACATGGATATAGTAAATATGGATATGGGAATCACCATGGAAGTTGAAACATAAATAATTGTTTAAGTGTTTGCCAAACCATCTTTACTACAGAGGATAAAGAGTTCTCAGTCCGGTAATGAATAGTTTCAAAAGAAGATTGAAGCTATGAATGATGAGAGATTGAGTGAATTTTTATATGAAGATGGAATTTTGAAATTAGGGAAAATACATTGTGTTCCTAATATACCAGATCTAAAAGGGGGATTGTTGGAAGATTCTCATAGTTCTAATTTCTCTAGACACCCTAGGAGATCCAAAATTTATATAGATTTGAAGGAACATTTTTGGTGGGACAACATGAAAAGGGAGATTTCTGATTTTGTATCATGATATATGGTTTGTTAACAAGTTCAAGATGGAAGGCAACATCTTAGAGGAGTCATACAGCCTCTTCCCATACTAGAGTGGAAATGGGATAATATTACGATGGACTTTATCGTGGGACTACCAAAGACTCCTAGAAGGAACAATTCAATATGGGTCATTGTGGATAGTCTTACCAAGTCATCACATTTTCTGGCTATAAGGGATGATTTACCACCTGAACATATAGAAAGACTATATAATAATGAAGTTGCAAGACTTCATGGAGTACCACTATCGATTGTTTCTGATCGTGACCCCCTTTTTACATCAAGATTCTGGAAAAGTATTCAGAATGCCCTGGAAACTGAACTTTGTATGAGCACTGCCTACCACCCCCAAACTGATGTGCAATAAGAAAGGACTATTAAAACCTTATAAGACATGTTGTGATCATTATCACTTGACTTTCAAGGTATGTGGGTTCAATATTTACCTCTAGTAGAATTTTCATATAACAATAGATTCCATTCAAGTATTCATATGGCACTATATGAACCATTATACAGAAAGATATGTCACATAACAACCTATTGGGGAGATGTTGGTGAATGAAAACTCATTGGCCCAGAACATGTCGAGAAAGCAATGGAAAAGGTAAGGGTAATCCAAAGCCTAAACAAAGCATCTCAAACTAGGCAAAAGATCAATATTGATAACCAAAGGAAGGATTTGTAATTTCATGCAGGAGATCATGTTGCCTTGAAGGTATCTCCCTTGAAGGGTGTTAGACATTTCGGTATGAAGGGATAATTATGTCCCAGGTACATTGGACCTTTCAAAATTATAGAATTAATTGGGGCTTCAGTTTACCATTTTGCAATGCCGTCAAGTCTTTCCAAATTTCATGATGTATTCCACGTATCACTGTTGAGAAAATATGTGCCTGACCAAATGCATGTTCTCACCTATGAGAAATTATAACTGTAACATGATCTGTTTATTGTAAAGATCCTGTCATGGTTCTTGATACAAGATATCAAGTGTTGAGAAACTGGACAACTTGTCTGGTAAAAGTTCTATAGAGAAACCAAAAGATTGAAGCAGTAATGTGGGAACCGAAGGAACATATGATGAAGAACCATCCAAATCTTATTACATAGTAATACTCTAGAAATTATGAGGATGAAATTATTTGAGAAAGGGTAGAATGTAACACCCCAAGAATCCATGGTATGCTTCTCTTGGAATAAAACAGTAACATATGTTGTACGCAACTTTGAGTTATAACACACCATAACCAATAAAACTAGCCATTATGAATTGTTATACCTATTTTTAGAAATTTTAGAAATTTTATCTTTTTATATGGAATACATTTTTTGATTCAGAATATCAAAATTATCTTAGGTTAATTTTTAGGTATTTGTTTGAAAACATTCAATTTTTGATGAATAGTGAAAAACACTAAGTTATAGTTGAAAATCGAATTTTTATTTAAATAATTATTTATTTTATTTAAATTTATTTTAGGTCAAAATAGATACATAATACCTATATAAGTTCAATTTAGTTCATTGTAGTTTATTTATAAATTTTTTATATATATAATATTTTATTGAACTTCTTACTGTCTTTTTCCCACCTCCTAGGAGCATTTGAAAAATTACATAAAACATAATTTTACAACTTATGTGAATTGAATTTCAAAAATTAGAGAGAAATAGTTAACATCAGTAAGTAAAATGTGGTTCAATAAGAAAAAATAATTTTTCGTGAATAGTAACTTTTTACTTTTATTTACCACTGTTAAAAGTAAATTGGGAAATTAAGGGTAAAAATGAATTTATAATTACCCTAACGCATGTCCTAATTCTATTGGATAATTGTAATTCGAGCAAAAATAACCTTATGAATAAAATACGATCCTTTAAATCATCTTGGATTATATTAGGACATTTATTATTATTTTATTCAATGAAGAGTTAAAAGTTTTAAATTCAATGTTTAATAAAAAAAGTTTTAATATAGGGTCACACATAAGATAAATTCGATTATTAATTTTCCTTAGAAATCTAAAAATATTTTCAACATAATGGTATTTTATTTATAATTTTTAGATATCAAATAATTAAATTTATTTATGACACAATGATGATGTTGTAATTACCTAATTAATGATATACTAAAATAATTTATATTATAAATATTCAAATAAATGTAATTTGAGACTTTTTATGAATTCCACTAATATTCTATGTTAATATGACATGTTAGGGTTGGTTAGATAAATTTATTTTGAATTAATAATGATTTTATGAATTTAGAAAAAACAAAATACTAAATAGTGTCAAAATTGATATAAAAGTGTTTTGAAAACAAATATTATATTATTAATTGATATTATTTTCCTAATAATCTACAGTTCATCCAAAAGACTTATATAATGATAGTTTTATCATTAATTAACCACTTGGGGTTCGCTTGGAAGTTTATATTACGTTTAAGAGACATGGTAAATTTCAAACTATTTAACTAAGAGTTAAATCTAAAGGATAAAGTTAATATAGTGACCCAAACCTGTCTAAAACCATTTGGATGAGTGGTTTTTGACCCATAACCACCATAGAATTTAAATAATTCATATTGGAGACATTGTAAATTGAAAATTATTTTATTATAAAATAATATTTCTAGCTTTTCCTAAGGTGCCTCTAAACCATCTTATAAAAAGGCACTCCCCCTTCTATCTAATTCACACCATCAAAGCCATTTGGCTCAGCCAAACCATACACAAATACCCTCCCAACAATCCACCCTTCATCTTAGTTAACATACATTAGTCATAAATCCAACTTAAGAAACCCTTTTGATCAAATCAAAAGAAAAAAGAAAAAGAAGAGGTAAATATTTCATCCCATATTTCAAGTTCTTTTCTTCTTACACATCATCTTTATTAGTTGTTTCCATTCTAAAATAATAACACCAATATATTCTATATAATTTGATGTTATTATATGTTCAATTTAATTCATTAGAGTCAGTTTATAATAATTTTAGATATATAAAAATTTTATTGAACTTCTTACCATTTTTTACCCACCTCCTAGGAGCAGATGAAAATTTAAAAAAAAATAATTTTACCACATCTGTGAATTGAATTTAAAAAATATGTGAGACCCTATTGATATAAGAAAGTAAAATGTGGTTCAATAAGTTGAAAATAATATTATGTGAGTAGTAACTTTTTTACTTTTATTTACAACGGTTAAAAGTAAATAGGGTAAATAAGGTTTAAAATGATATTATTATTACCGTAATAAATGTTATAATTCTATTAGATAAGTGTAATTTAACCCAAAAAACCCTTAGGAATAAAATATGATCCTTAGGTCCACTTGGATTAGATTAGGGAATTTATTATTATTTTTTTTAAAGAATAGTTAAAAGGGATAAATTTAGAGTTTAATAACTAAACCATTTTTAATATAGGGTTACACATATGATAAAATTGAATATAAATATTAATTAGAAAGATAAAATTGTTTCCTATATAATGGTATTTAATTTATAATTTTTATAAGTTAAATAAATTTATTTATTTATGACACAATGATGATGCAGTAATTACTTATTTAATGAACTACTAAAATAATTGATATTATAAATATCCAAATAAATGTAATTTGATACTTTTTGTGAATTAAACTATTTTTATAGTTTAATATGACATGTTAGGGTTGGTTATATTTTTTTTGTTGAAGTAATAGTGCTGTTATGAATTTAGAAGAAAAAATACCAAATAGTGCCTAAATTAACATAAAAGAGTTTTTAAAACAAATATTATATTAATAATTTATATTCTACTCTTAAAAAACTATTTTTTGGAAAAAAGAAATATATAATTATAGGTGTATCATTAATAAACCACTTGGGGTTATTTTTGAAGTTTATAGTATGTTTATTAACCATATAATATAAAAATACAAAAAGACATGGTAAATGTAAAACTATTTAACTAAGAGTTAAATCTAAAGGATAAAGTTAATATAGTGACCCAATCCTATATAAAACATTTTTTTGAGTGATGTTTGACCCATAAAGAACCTATAATTTTAATAATTTATTTTTGAGCCATTAGAAACCGAAAATGAATTTATTATAAAATAATATTTCTAACATTTCCTAAGGTCCCCTCACACCTCTTATAAAAGGGCACTCCCCCTTCTCCCTAATTCACACCTTAAAAGCAATTTGGATCGGCCATCCCCTGACCAAATATCATTCCAAATATCCTCCCTTAATCATATAGGCCTTCCATTGGTAATGAATCCAATCTAAGTAGCCCTTTTGATCAAATCAAAAGGAAGAACCTGAAGAAGAGGTAAATATTTCATCACCTCTTTCAAGTTCCTTTCTTCTTCCACATCCTCATTATTTGTTGTTTCTATACTAAAATAATAACTCCAGTATATTTTATATACTATTATTTTATTATAAATATGGTACAACCATATTCATTATTTCATCCAACCATTTAATGACATGTCACTATACGTGCGTATGTACGACATACCGTCTCTAGATTGTGGTGTAATTGTTATTCAATACATTATTATTTGGATGGGTATAATAATGATGTGTAATTGATGTAAATAATAAATATTACATGATAATTATTATCTATATATGATATACAATCCAATTATATAATATTTTATTATAAAAATACTGAGTTTGTTGCGCGTGCGTTCATACGGATTACCGTCTCCACTAACGCGATGAGATTCATTCCCCATCGTATCCATTCAAGAATAATATTAATTATGTGATTAAAAATAATTTTTAAAGACTTAATATAATTATGAATATTAATAAGACACATCCTATCCATAACAAACATTACTTACGTAACAAAACATATAAAGTAAAATGAATCAGTTAACACCCAAAACGATAATAATACTAAGATTTTATTTACAAAGAAATGTTAAAAGATCATATATGATATAATCTTAATGTATATGATTATATTATAATTTAATAACAATTATTTCACCATTATACAAGATTTTAAATTAACCTTGACCAATTAAAAGTACAAGGTAAGGGTTAATTTCACAATCTCAATATTATATGGGGTTGTTTTTACGTAGGTATCTACTGGGACATCTTTATCATCCACATCCATGTTTCATAAAAATTTATTAAAAAAACCTTTTTTTACAATTTATTATACTATGGGTTAAATTCATTTATAAATCTGTTTGATTTTTTATAAAATTGCTTGAATGGAATCTTTCCGTCATTTTCCAACCAAGTTACCTTATGACCTTTTCAACAAAATTAAGGTAAGAATTTTTTTTACTTATATGGTGGGTGCAACTACTTTCCTCTATTATAACATCATCAAAGATTCCCTTAAAATATTATAACATTATTTTAAAATCTAAAAGTTTACATTTATAAATTATGTGACCTTTAAATTATTTTAAAATAGAAAGATTTATTTCTCTAAAAAGGTTTTGATTTTATGTATTTTATGTTTGTTTGAATATGTTTTATTATTATACAAAACATCTATATTATATTGAAGGTTTTGTGATATGTTTGACTGCGAATTTTTTGTTTCCTACCATTCGTGGTTTATGGATAAAGTACTGATATTTTGTATGAAATTATTAATATGAATGTTTAAGTTATGTTTAAACCTTTTCATATGAGGAATTCATTGGTATTATTATGTGTTGGGTGGAGCCCGTTATAGCTCCTCGATGCATCGGTAGGTCTCATGAGACAAACTAGTGTCTTGGCACAAGTCATTGACAAAATAATATTTTTATTCTTATCATAAGGCCTTGACTAAATGGTTATAAAAGTCTGTCATTATGCATTCCATCATTATGAAAGTGGATATTAATTTTACTTGTGAATATTTGACTAGAATAATATCCATGTGAGTAAATTAATGTCATTATTTTGATTTATATTTTTCATATTATGATGAATATTATGTTGAAACAGATTTTGTTTTAGTTCTATACATTTCCTTAAATGTTTATTCAAATTTATGAAAGATTCTTCAATATTGTTATCTTTACTGATCATTTGAGATCACCCATTTCTATGTTTTATTTTTCCCAAGATGCGAAAAAGTATAATATGACTGACCTTTACGGATTGTTTATGGGATTTCATATTTGTATATGGAAACAATTTTGTTGTATTTTTCCATTTTATGATTTAATATAAACCTTATGAATGTATCTAGTACTTCCAATGATACAAAACTAATCGGTCTTTTGAGACTTGATCTTTAATGATCATGACAATGTTAAGTAATAACGCCCTGACTCTGGGATTCTGGGTTCAGGGTGTTACACAATCACTACTAGAAAAATGACCTATAGCCATGGATTTATAGCCACATATTAAATGATCCATCGCTATAGAATGTGATATAGCCATAATAGTATTAAAAGCGTGGCTACAGGTAGCTCACGGTTCCTCAAATCATCGGGAATTTCCTCCCTCTCTCATATACCCTCTCCCTCTCCCGTCGCGATTATTCCACCTCCTCACTCACTGCTCCTCCTCCCCTCCTCCCCTCCTCCCTTGCGATTCCTCCTCCTCCTCCTCCGACTCTGATGCTGTCAGCACAACTCCCCACCGACGTGCTCCGACGCCTCCCTGCCGACGCGGCTCCGGCACTGCCCACATACCTCCTAGCCAACATGATCTCCCCACCTCTCTGCAGATGCCCCCCCAACCTCACCATGACCCCCTCCTCCAACACTACTATCCCACCTCCTGCCTAAGATCCCATAGTCATGAGAACCTCCCTCCTCTGACCACATCTCCTCTTGCATTTCTTTGTGATTTCATAGTGATTCATGGCCGATTATTCAAGGTATAACCTCTACTTCAATTATCCCTCCTTTTCCCTATGTTTTTCATCCTTCCAGATTGTGATTTTAGTTTAGTAAAACACTATGGGTTCTGATTTGGCCAATTCGTGATGTTCTATTTGTTTCTAGGGCTCACGTGGGTATCTTCAAACTTGATTGGTAATCTGCCGCTAAAGGCAATGTGTTTCGGACGGTTCCAGCTCACCCTCCATTGATTTTAGGTAGGTATTACATTGGAACTCCATTTTATTATGTGTTATAAATTTCTTGAGTTTATTAAATGCATCCTTATGAATTTAAAAGCATATTTCATGTGCTTAGTAAGCTCAAAATGGTATTTGGATGGTTTTAACGCTTGAATGGGCTTAAGCTATTCCAAGTACTTGTAAAATTTCCCATGAAGTGACTAAGGGAATGAAATATTCTTATGATGTCAATGAAGTTAAGGCATTATCTCATATAATCTCTATTTTTCTTGATTTAAAATGGAAATATTGGACGGGATTCCTTGAATTACTTTTATACGAGGAATGAATGATCTGAAATAGTTTGTCCCAAAAGATATCAACCCGTTTGGTTGCATTCCTAATAGTACTGTTTGTGGAGAACCATTTATGATTCCTAAATTTGATTGGATTAAATGGTAAAACCAATTCCAATTCCAATAGTTGGTTGGATGGTAATGGAATCCCTGGAAGAGGTAATTCTGGATAAAATTTGGAATGGGTGGTGACACCTCAAGGGGTGTCCATCTGGTTTACTAGGAGTGTGAATGAGATTAAAAAGACCATTATGTTCTCACCTTCAATTGTTTTTATTTTTACTTGGGTAAAATTTATATTAAATAAGTCTATTTGGAAATAAACAAAATGGGTTTTTATTCTCTACCCATTCCATTCTATGAACCACACGGTCCTTAAGTGATATTATTCTCTATATCTTTTTAGGGATCTTTCTTTCAACAATCTGACAGGAATCCTCCCATAATGTTTTGGCTCTTTATCAAGCATGAATGATATGTATGGATTTGATCAATTTGTTCTAATACCCAGAATCATTCTAATTAATAATCATTCTCCCGTTAATCTTACTCAACATTATGCAGGTTTTTGCAGAACAATCAGTTTACTAGAACTATTGATGTCCTTGCTAATATTTCCCTAGAAAATCTGTGAGTTTTATATTTGGAAACTCATTCAAATTTTATTATTTCAGCTTCTTGGATAATGATATTTTTTTTATCAGGAACGTCGCAAATAACCAGTTTACTGGCTGGATTCCTGAACAATTTAAAAACATAAATCTGTTGTAAGAACTTTTCCATTAATTAATTAATTATTTTACTTTAGTTATTAGAAACTTTTTTACCATTTTTATGTGACTGATATTAATAACAAGAGAGAAAATAATCCATATAACTCAAGACATGTGCCTCCACCTCCACCTAGAACAGTTCCATATAACAATGGTAGGTGGAATCACAAACGCAGTAGCAATGCTGGCCCATCCGATAGTGGCAATGGAAAATCAGGTATAGGGGGTGGTGGTATAGCGGCAATAGTGATTTCAATATTGATTGTTGGGGAAATAGTGGAATTCATTATTATGAAGAAGAGAAGATTTAGGAAAGATTTTGATGTGTAAAAGGAAAATCACCAACATTTTGAATCTCTTTCTTCTAATTACATGCAAGGTAAGATACTATCAAGCATCATTATAGATAACCCCCCTATGAATTACTGAATTTTGCTTTAGTTGCGTTGAATTCTAGTACAAACTGTCGAATTATTTGACATTCCCATGCCATGAATTAATGATAATGTGTTGTAAGCAACTTAATTATTTTCTCTTTGTTCATTGGGATTTTTGAACATATTTTTCTTTCCAAGAAAATTATTAATGTTGCTGGTGTTTTTGCACCCGAAATGGACTCGGTTGAAATAATTGGCAGAAACATGGGGAATATTTAGTTAACTTGTACCGAGAGTATCTAATGAAGAGATTTTGTTTGATGGAATTTACTTGGATGATCATCCTTGGATGATCGGATGCGCAAAGGCGGATTTAAGTGCTTTTGTGAATATTTGTGAGAGGGATGTTTTTACTTGATGGAATATGAAAGAATTGTATTAGTGGTTTTGATTTGAAATAATTATTAATGTAATATCATGAATTATGTACTTTCATTCACGTTGAAAACTATGATGGTTTATGTTTGTGGAGAGGTTTCCTGTGTCGGGCGTTTCATTTGTAGTATAACATTAATTGAATGGTCAAAATATGATTTGTCACTTTTCCTCTCTAATTATTTAATTTTGATTTTCAAATACAAACTGCTTTGTGGTTATGTAGGAACCAAAAAACTAGGGGGAAAACTAGAATGACAACATACACAAAAAACATATACAAAATTCAAACCAATAAAAAACATGGTGGGTCATGAAATGCAGTCACGCACTCAGGTTTTGGGTTGGGCCGACGTGACACCCTAAGAGATTTGCCACCATATCCTAGGGATACATGATCCTCAAATGCTTCTCACCTTGGGACCATGCCACACATCGACTGTGGTAGTTGTCACCAGTCGATGATCCCATGTGTTCGACGATACCCCTGACAATGAGTTCCTACCGCTATAAAATGCACCCGTCAAAGATCAAACCACTGAAAAGCAACTCCAGGAACTAGTTGATCATGACGCAAGATATTCACTAGACAGAAACATCAAAGAGAACTACCACTACAATATCAGAATGCCACGAATTCGAGATACCAACCTCTTGAAGCACATCATCGACCATCAAAGCATCTGCCGCTGCAATTAGCTTCCACTACACAACTCCATCCCCTCGGATTATTTCCACAGTGAGTTGTTACACTACCTTCATTAGAGAAAACCGCCCCAGAAAGCCCTTCTTAATAGCCGCCCTAAGAGTAGATAGAGAATATAAGACTGAAGAATGACACGAAGGAAACTAGAGAACCGAAAGAGAAAATCGCAAGCTAGGAAATTTCCAAGGTAACTGGAAGACAATCGAAAAGGGAATGCTAAAACCACAATAACAAAAACAAAGGACCATGAGACAACATTACTTCTAGATAAAAACTGTCATCACAAAAGTACTTTCCAGATATAACCGCGGTAGCCCCATCTCACTAACATCTCAACAGTAGTCAACAAATACAAACATCGCAAGGACACCAAAGGCAAGTTATCATCACTCTGGGCTGGAACACTTCCCATCAGGATCAAAATGACATCATTGAAGAGGGTCATGGGATGATCGAGAAACAAAAACACCACTTTGCATTGGCATCCCATAGGCACGAACCCTAGGGGATACCTAAACAGGCGTTCGAAAGCTAGAAAAAAAACTAGGGAGGATAGATCCAATGAAGGACTACAGAGAATGACCATTGAGGTGAGGTCGGAGGTGAGAGAAACCACTACAAAAAACTGACAAAAAATGCTTGAAGACATGAAAAAACCCTATCCCAACCATTGATTCACCTTTTCATTGACTTCATAAATGTTTTGGAATTATTACCAAGTGTGTTTTGTGGTTTTGATCCCCTTATCATTGAGGAATTTCTTCTCTAAAAGAAAAATAAAAATTGTAATTCTGAGCATGACCATAGTTCTCAAACTTCTTCCTATCTACTAATATCATAGAATTATCTTCACTATAAGGAATAAATCCATTAGTAACAGCCTCCAAAACATCCAGACTAATTGATGAAAGTATGACCGGATGTAATCTTCATATATATAGTAATTATTCCCATAAAAAGTGGGAATCCATTTATTGTTTATTTTATGAATGTTGTCCATGTTTATAGTAGAAATCCATATACCAATTCTTTAACCATAGAGAGATACTTTCTTGAATGAAATCAAATGATAACTGAGTTCAAAAACCATCAAAGAATCAAACCCCAAACTTCTTGATCTTCTAATGAAAATATAATGCTTTGATACCAAAGTATTCCAAATATATTACATATCACATAATATATATACACAATTACAAAAGAATCATGTGCTGAGGGCTTTTACAAATTCTTTTCTCTACAAAAATATCATACGTATGATCTAAAAATATTACATATCGCCTGAAATATATTACATATCATGTAATATTCATAATATCTTATGAATTAAAACTTTATTGAGGAATTTTCCAATTATTTTCTCATAGATATAAACTTTCATATGATCTTAAAATATCTTATGTATTCAAAAAAATGTTACACATCAAAGGAATATCATACACATTTAAAAATTATCTTACACATATTAAGAATTATTCTCCCTTTTCTGAATTTATTATCTTAAGAAATAGATTATGCATTGCCTATAAAAACCTAACACATGTGAGGACATTGATGATTTGATGGATTTAGCTCAAATTAGCCCTTGTGATGAGATTATAATGGCACTTGTGAATTTTGAACTTAAGAAACTTTTCTGATCCATATATATTCTCAACTCAAAAAACCTTCAAAATAAATCCAAACATCTTCCAATCACCTCTAAACACTCTAAAACCATGAAATGAACATCACCTCACAACATAAAACTTATTTTATGTGATTTTTAATATTATTTATGTATTTTAAACACAATCAAATATAATAACCATATCCACTCCTTTACTAATCCAAATAATCTTATTTAGAAAATCACCACATGCTAGAGGATTCTTTTTTAAAGCCCATATATCAAGAAACTCTCTTTTGGTATCAACTATTTCCCTATTGTCACCTTCTTCTTCATGGGCTCAAAAATCTCCCAAATATATCTTAGTATCAACACTAAATGCATGAATGGATTTTACTCCACTAAAAATAGGCTCTATATCTATCCAAATTTGTTGAACTCATGTCAACCAGTCTCACTATGTTTTGTATCCATGGCCCCACTCATTCTGGAATCCAAAAGTCTTGAAATTATTCCACTAATATTCTTTAATATGATATTTATATGCTACAATTAACTTCAATGATACCAAAAAAAACAAACCTCCATCAAAACATTTTCTATAAGGTCCAGAATCAACAAATTGATGAAATCCTACTAAAATAATCTAGAATAATAGTTGATTGCTCAATGAAACTAAGACATGAATTTCTCCAATAATCCCATTATATTTTAACCTGGTTTTGATATATCCAATGATCCCCCCATCATAGGGGAAATTATGAAACTCTAGAGACCCTTCTTAAGTCACAATACCAAAGAGAGAACATAAATTCTTTAACACCAACCCTTTGCAAAGAAACATACTTAGGACTTAGGGTTGTCTCTCTTCCAACATCGATTTGGTCATAGGTGTTACTCTGAAAAACATCAGGTGAGAGAAAAAATGACCATCACTCTAGACATTGAGTATCTCTAGAAGATACTACCCTCAATGAAAACATTATATGATCCAAGACACACTACTCTAGTGTTCCATGTTTAGTCTCCTAAACTTTTAGGCCACACCACAAGCAGATATTTCAAAACTCCCACTTCTTCTAAACTCTAAACCTCCCAGATCCAGACATCAAGAATGTCTACTATATTTTAGTAACCTCCACAACATATCTCCACTTCAAAGAAGGTTATAAACCACCCGAGGCTTATGCTTGAGGAAAAAATAAATGCACTCTTGTGTCATATCATTGATTAAGTTATAAAGTACAATAGCATTGTAAGAAAAAATGGAACTGTCTGAGCTTTCAATTTTCATAGTACCTCTCTACTAGGAATAAGAACACGACCTGCTAATTCCAAGACCACAATCTATACAAAATATTTACTCCTTGTATCTAATATTCTATAAATCCTTAATTAAAAAGAGTTCTCAACCCCTTCTCACACTTTTCTATAACTCGGATTCCTTTCAAGAATCTCATTCCAACAAAATACATATTAAAAAAACACTTCTCCAGTTGATCAACAAAACATCTTCTTTTGAATCTTAGGATCACTGTAGAAAATAACCACTCCCCTCAGTTATGGGATTGGCATAATTCCTACGAATAACCTCTACCAGAACAAAACTTTCATCCCCAATAGTCCTACTAAAATCTCCATATCCTCTGCAATGTTATGTGTAGAACTATGGTACAGATAAATTACAACAAATAATTCTTCAATATATTTATGTCAATATAGCTTTTTTTCTATCCTCTTTCCAAGTCAAGAACCACCTCACTAGGATAACAGCTTCTAAAACAATTCTTTTTTTTTACTGTCACGACTTCTTGTTTTTCTAAACACCTCACTTTTGGTTCAACTCCATCAAAAAATCATCTGAAACTAGTATCCTCCAAAATCCAAAGCTTCACCATCAATCATCAATTTTAACCTTTACCATTTGAAACACCAGCCTCTGAAAATAATTAAGTCTCACAAAATTTAAAAAGTGTAAGGGATCAAGACTTGTTTCAACCAAGATTTTATTTGATATATTTGTTGAAAATAGTCATTACATGTCTTAAAGTGTTTTTTATAATATATTTGGGATTTATTGAAGTATGATAGTAGTTTAGGGATGTGATGAAACATTATTTACCATAGGTAGTCGGACTAGTAGACAAATACATCAGAGTTATTGAATTTAAATGGATAATATTTGGCTATGAATGTTTTGGAAGGACAGATAATGAAGGAATACACATCATGATATTACACCATGGTGATTAGGGAGAGTCAGGTCTATTGGATTCACAACTTTCCAACCCCCTCATATCTTTTTTTTCTTTTACTATAATCATTGTGATATTCTGACCATGAATTGAATGAGCTTGATCTAAAAGGTTATAGCGGATGATATAATTTGAAGGGAATTATACATGGTAGGGATATACTCTTAGGGAATTATCCATAAAACTATGATAAGTAAAAATTTTCCCATTTTCAAGAATACAGTCCTAGTTTTTGGGGCTTCACATTCATTTCAAGTCATCCCCAAATGCACTGTTGGATTGGTGTTGCCTGATCATGTAGAAATGCTGACAACTATAGTAGAGATGATCGACCGACACCGACGTGCATTGTAGCAGTGCAGACTTCGGAGTCAACTTCACTATAGTGCTTTTGACAACGTTGGATGTCAATCACTGTAGCAATGAGGACTTACTATTCAGAATAGTGGACCATATTCTTCATATGTAGACCATTTTGGGCTAGGGTTTACTACTGAAAAAACCCTCTATAATTTGTGCTCCCAAATAGTGAAATTATGCCTCTCTCGTGGATGTAGGGATTATTCGCAAACCATGTAAATCGTCGTGTGCTTTGCTTTCTTTCTTTATTTTTTTCACATTTCTGTAATTGTGTCTCTTGACAATTCCACAACACCTTGTTTTTGAATTTATTTTGGGATAAATAATGTAAGATCGGGTGTAAAATTTCCTTCAATATATTTGGATGAAAAAAAAGTAAATAAAAATGATAAGAAAAACACATGAGGAGAATTAACATGATTACATTTTTTTTCAAGAAATTGTTCAATCCTTATATAGCTATGATCGTTCCCCCAAATTATAATGAGAACCTAGGATTTTTACTTTATACCAGATTAGTTGCGCCTGGTTTGCACCAGCTTTTTAAAACATGATTTTTTTTATTTTCCATTTATAAAATCCAAAAGGGCACAATATGAACAAATGAATGATGCATACTATCTTCTTTTTATAACCCAAACCAACACAAATAAATGCTAAGAATTCCAATTTGAACATGGGAAAACCCTCATCCTTTGAAAACTGCAAAAAGATGGCATCATAGAATTGTAGGATAACTATAGAAAAGTATGTGAAAATAGATTTCATTTGCAGCGAGGTGCACCATACAAATATTTGGAGAAATTCAAAAAATGATGCTAATTATATTGTGACAGTTTTTAGTATCAATTTGATAATACATGATGAACTGAGTTAAAGCTTTAAACTTTTGATGTTTTTTTATGTTTTAAAAGTCATTCAGTGCATGTTAAATTCTCCTCAAGAGATTAACTTGATGTGATGTAGGAATTAGAATCACAGGCACTTGTACTTCGTGGCCTTGTTTTTTTTTGTTTTTTTATTTTCTCATGATCTTATTATATTATCCGAGTCTATTTGGTGGAGCCCCTATCTTAACTGTGCACATCAGTGGTTGAAATACAACAGTTACATGAAATTACCCATGCCAACTGATAGAAAAATATTTCTTCTATTCAGTCTGGATAGAAAATACCTCAATTACATCCTTTACATTTCATGGTTGATTTTTTCTAGTAAAGTTGAAAATTATGTTAGTAAAAAAATTTAAGAAAGCATGCAAGTGTCATTAAATGCTCAGATTGATTTGGTAGGAAATTCTGTTTATGATTTGACCTTTTAAAACCCATTTTGTCTTCTTTGACCATCGTTAATGCCCTAATATGACCTTGTTCTAACTTGGTATTGGTAGTGTCCTCCCAACAGCCAGCACGGTTCACCGTGATGGTTTTTAATGTAGTGGAAAGGGCTTTAGACACGGTTTAAAACCATTTCTATAGCCCTATAGCCACGTTTTGGACCATGGATATAAACCTATATCCACGGTTCTATGAGCCCTGGCCTTTATTGGTGTGGCTGTAGGGATATAGCTACAGTTAGAGTCATGGATTTAGGGATATAGCCACAGTTCGAACCATGGATATAGGGCTATAGCCACGGTTTCAAAACATGGCTATAGGCTCTGACCTATAGCCATTCCAAGATCATCCACGGTTCATGAAACTGTGGCGATAACCTATAGCCACGGTTTAAAACCGTGGCTATAGCCTAAATTTCTAGTAGTGAATGTACAAGAGTAGAACACATGAATTTTAAACTTAAACTTCATCATAGTATGGAAATGATAAATCAAATGATTCCATTTACTTATTCACATGGATATTATACTAGTTAAATAATCACATGTAATATCAATATCCAATTTCATAATGATGGAATGCAAAATGTCAGACTACATAACCACTTAGTCAAGGCCTTGTTCCCAGACTACCAATAATATTTTTTCAAGGCCTTATGCCAATACAGTAGTTTTTGTAATGAGACCTATTTATACATCGAGGAGAAATAGTGGGCTCCACTAATCACTTACTAAGTCCAATTCATTCCTTACATAAAGGGGTGAAACATAATATAATCATTCGTATTAAAACTATAAAACAAAATATCAATACTTTAATCATAAACCATGAATGGTATACAAATAGAACATCCAGAATCAAACATAACTCATTCAATACAATATGGAAGAATTTATTATACTAAATTAACCTCAATCAGGAATAATGAAGGATATTGACACAGATCTAAATAATCATCAAAACTATTTTAGAGAAATATCCTGCTTTAACATGCAAACATTTAAAAGTATCACTATTTATCAAGAAGCTATTCAAAATAGATTTTTGAATCAAAGTGTCTCATAAAACATTGAATATATTAAAAAAATTAATTTTAAAACATTAATGTTCATATAAATAAATCATTAAAACCATTTTTAAAACATGGAAATTAATGAGAATGATTTAGAATAATTTTTTTAAAACATTCAAAATTATATTTTAGTTAGAGTTACTAACCAAATGATAGATACTTGGATACAAATAATTGAGGTAATAAAAACTTAAAAATATCATGACAATAAAGGGATTCATGATATATTATATCACAGTGTAGTATATACACCAAATAAAAGTCAATTGGTGCATAACAAAAAAGATGTCTCAATGGAATGTAAGTTGAGATGAAATCCATTATAAAGATTGTATCCTTAGGTTAAGGATAAATCAATGACATAATTATGTCTGTAAAATTTAAATACACAAAATAGGATTATATATTCAGTGTAAAACTATCAGAGGACATCCACACATATTTTTGTTAAATCAAAACCAATGACTTGGATGTTTAGCTCAATGAATGAGATTTAAGATTACTCTTATCAAGTTTATATCGATAACATGATAATTTATCCATGTATTGATTATCTTTATCAAAAGAATAACCAAAATATGTGGATTTTAAATTACTACATAAATATATAAATAGTGTTTTAAGACATAATCTTCGATTAATATCAATGATGTTTGTTAAAAACCCAATGAGTGGATATCGAAATTAGAAATCCCCTTGCCAATTTGGTGAATTATGAAACATACACCCAATGAAAGAAGTACTATACAATGAAGATGTAAATAACCATAAATTAATTTATATTACATAAGGAATATAATCAGGGGCAGTACATACACAACATAAAAGTAAATACTATCAATATATCATGATTCTCGTAGAAATTAGAAGTGAGATAAAAACCCCTTAACTTGTACTTTTCATTAGTAAAATGTAGACTAACCTCCTGTATAATTGTGAAATAATTGTTATTAAATTATAAAAGAACCAAATACATAATTATTATATCATATATGATCTTCTAATATTGCTTTGTTAATAATATTTCAGTAGTATCATTGTTTCGGGTGTTAACTGATTCGTTTTACTTTATATTCTTTGTTACATAAGTCATGTTTGTTATGGATATTATGTATTTGATTCATATAAATAATGATATTATGTTGATAAACATTATTTTTAATCATAAAATAGAAATTATTCTTGAATGATTACAATGGGGAATGAATCTCAACGTGTTCGTGGAGACGGTAATCTGTACGTATGCACGAGTGACAATATCATTATATTGATGGTGAAATGATATGTAATTGGATGGTATATCATATATAAAGAATAATTATCATGTTATATTTATTATTTACATCCTTTAAACTCATTATTATACCCATCAAAATAATGAAGTGTTTGAATAACAAACTACACCACGACGTGGAGACAGTAATCCATATGTATGGACATATGATGACTTTATCTTTTATAGTATTGATAGATTAAAAAATATAGTTGTACCATATTTATAATAACATAGAAGTTTTTATACGGTATTGGGGTTATTATTTTGGAATTTAATAAAAAAATATGAAGTGGAAGAAGAATGGAATTTGAAAAAGGGTAGTGAAATTATTACATCTTCCTTAGGGGTTTCCTTTTGAGTTGATCAAAAGGGATACATTGGTTGGATTTATGATCAAATTAAGGACTCTTGGATTATTTTAGGGATGTTGTGATGATATTTGGGAATGGTTTGGCCGATCCAGAAGTCTTTGGATGTGTGGAATTAAGAGAAGGAAAAATACCCTTTTATAAGAGAGGTGAGGGTCACTTTATGAAATCCATGAAATAATATTTTATAATAAAATAATTATCGATTACTAATGGCTCCAAAATGGTTTATATAAAAGATAAGGTGGGTATGGGTCTCAAAACACTCAACCAATAGGTTTTATACTTGTTTAGGTTTCCATTTTAACCTTATCTTTTAGATTTAACTCTTAGTTAAATAGTTTAACAATTACCGTATCTCCTTGTATTCTTACACTATATGGTTAACAAACATACTATAAAAATCCAACAGAACCTCATGTGGTTCGTTAATGAAATATATAATATTATTTAATCCCTTTTTCTGAAAGTTATATTTTAAGGATTATTATATCAACCAATAATAATGTATTTTTCTAAAAACTCATTTATGTCAATTTTGACATTATTTATTATTTGTTTTTTGTGATAATCATAACAACGTTATTACTTCAAAAAAATTTATTTAATCAACCCAAACATGTCATATTAACTTATAAAATTAGTATAATTTTTCAAAATTCTCACATTACATTTATTTTGATATTTATAATATCAATTATTTTAATCTTCTATTAATAAGCTAATTACTGCATCATCATTTTGTCATAAATAAATTTTATAAATTGATGTCTAAAAATTATAAATAAAATACCATTATGTAGGAAATTTCTTTATATTTCTATATAATATTTATAGTTGAATTTATCTTTTGTATTAATCAATATTAAAAATTGTTTGGTTACTAATCTTTGAGTTTAGCTCTTTTAACTCTTCATTAAAAAAATTAATAATAAATGTCTTAATCTAATACATGTGGGCCAAGGAGTACCATATCTTATTCTTTAAGTTTTTTTTGGTCGTAATAAACTTATCTAGTATAATTATGACATGTGTTAGGTTAATTATATTACAATTTTTACCCTTAATTACCCTTTTTTACTTTTAACCGTGGTAATTAAAATTCAAAACTTGCATTTCACCAAAAATTATTTTCATATTATTAAACTAAATTTTACATATTGATTTCAACTTTCTCTCTGATATTTTTTAAATTCAACTCATAGAAGTGGTAAAATTCTGTTTTATTCAAATTTGCAAGTGCTCCTAGAAGGTGGGTAAAAGACGGTAAATAGTTCAATCAAATTATATAAATATAATTTTATTATCAAATGACTCCAATGAATTAACTTGACCATATATAGGTATTTTATATATATTTTGACTTAAAATTAATTTAAATAAAATAAATAATTATTTAAATAAAACGTCGGTTTTAAACTATAACGTAGTGTTTTTCACTATTCATAAAAAATTGAATGATTTTAGAAAAATACCAAAAATTCACCATAATATAATTTTGATATTCCTAATTCAAAAAATAATTCTATATTACCTAATTCAAAATATAGAAGTTTCATCAATTAAATTAAAATTAATTCTCGCTGTTGAAACTGGAAAGTGGGGTTTTAAAATGTAAAAACTATCAAAAGATTGACATGTGTTTATGTGAAATTTAAATGTGAAAATACTTATGATGAACTACATTGTATTAAATGATAAAAATATAATCTATACTTCCAAACCATTCCAATTCAAAATCTAACCCTATAAATTATTTTGATTCAAAAATGTTTTTTCAATTAAAATTTAGTATTTTTCAGTATTCATCAAAATATGAAAGTTATCAGAAAAGTTCAAAAATATTATTCAAAATAAATTTTTATGTCCTATTTCTAAAGAAGAATTTAATTTCGTAACATTAAAAATATAAAAGTTTCAAATATTGGTTTTAAAAATTGTTTTCTATTTGAAGGTGGTAAATTTTTTTATTTAAAAAATATATCATTTATCTGAAAAAATGAATTTGTTATTTTATTATATCTAAGTAACACATAATATGGATTATAAAATTATATAGAGTATATATAATTCAAAATTTAGTTAATACTATTCATAACTACTTTTGAACAACTAGTTTGGAAAGACTTGGTGCGCTCAAACTCAGTGTTGCGTGTAGCGCAGGCTATTGAATTAATTTAATAAAAATAATTTACTATGAGATCTTGAGGTGTTACATATATAATAATTTTTGAAGTTAACAATATTTTAATATAAATAATATTTTTATCAAGAAAACCTTGTTGGTTCACTTCTGTTTTGATATAAATAATTATACCATTTTATGTTTTAAAATACCTTTGTTATATTCCTTTAACCACGCTAAAAATATTTTAATTCTAATTTCTATTGAATAATATTTTTACAAGATATTAATTCAATTTGACATAAATTTTCATGATATATGCCTATTATTCCCTATTATTTTCTATTCAAGAACTAATTCCTTTTCATCATGGTCATATTTCAGATACTTCCATTTTCTATGCTTCATGAAATGATTAGGATACCCGATTCTTAACATGGGTAACCCTTCTGTCTATATATAATTGGTTATGTATGATTCTAGAAGTGGAATTCATATTGATGAACATGTAAAGAATGGTGTTCCTAGATATATCTCTCATTCAATGGGTTAAAATTAGTCTCATGAGACATTATGTGAAACGGTCATGGCGGTTAGCCTAGACTCATGCTACCATATAAACGGTCTTGGGGGTTATCCTTGACTTGTTCACCTCTATGTGAAACGAGACTTGACTCATGATAAATTCATTTTTTATGTTTCTTCCACATTATTATGATTACATATTTATATAATCCCATGTTTTATATTTTATGATACCATATGTTCCATGAAGTTTTATATCATTACATCCTAACCCATGTGTTAAAGATTTACTCTTATATTTCTTCCCTTGCCTGGAGTTTTTGATCATCCCTTTGACCATGTTATCCCTAGGTTATCTTATGATGATGCATGATCACAATGGAAGATAGTATATCATTATGATGATTAAATAAAGAAATATTTCATATAGCTTCATGTTTCTAGTTTTATGTACATTGTCTCCAATGACATTGGAATTTATGATCCTTGGCTTCCAATATGATGTTTAATTATTCTTAAAATCATGTAATGATAAGTGTAAATACCTACGGTCACTGTGTGTGGGGATTTTTAGTAATCAAGGTTTGGGGAATGTTCTCAATGATCTTGACATCCCCTATAAACAGTTTCAATCATGCTTAAGTTGTTGGATCTCATCTTGGGATTAGTCCTGGGAAAAGCACAGAAATTATATCTTCCTTATATGCTCTGATAAATGGGCTTCATAGGGAATGATCCTATTGTTTGGTTCCAACACATACTTTGTTAGTTTCAAAAGTATTTGTGAAACCCATATATTTATAATATTAATGTGATCACTACTCAGTGGCTATATTATCAAGATTAATGATAATTAATAGTCATTTAATCCTACTAGAGATAATAAACCAATTAAGTTCATGTGTCTTCAAAATCCATAAGTTATTTAATCAAAATAAAGGGAATTTTATTCATAAATGTTTGTGTCACTACAAGTATGTTCCACCTATCAATCATATTGAGAATACTAGTCAGAATGTGGATGCATATTTAGAGGTCAATATGATTTTAGTCATCACCATTGATTCTACCATTTTTTAAGATTGTGATGACTCCTTAGACAGTGGTGAAGGCTCGGGTGAAAATTATGGCATTATCTCACAAAAGTTCCAAGGGATCTCTAACTATCCAACAAAGGAAGAATAGGTTGTCCTTTCACCCAAATTAGGAGAAGAAAGTCCCTCTCCATCCCACAATCCATCATCTCCAATGTTTCATGGAAATTTTTCATTTTCAAATGGGTTACAAGATGTTTCTTTATCTTTAAAATATCATGATATTGGTTATTTCCGAAACTATATAGATTTAACCCCACTAAATTCTACACATATTGAATAAGATATATAATATAAAGTTGAGGAAGAATTGGAGTAGGATGTATTGAGAGATTCCCTTCCAATGTTTGATGAGGGTGTCTCCACCTCCAGTGAATGGTATAGATAAATAAATCAGGGCATAAAAGAAGACTCATAACCCCTATTGAATAGTTCATCCATGTCTTCTGAAATGAAATCAGTATATACCTCTTTCATGAGGAGTAATTTTGATGTATTCTATTAGAACTACATAGAAATGTCATGCCTATATCCCATGGTGGCCACTCACCACCTGTGCTTTCCAGATGACCACCAGTGCATTAAACAAGTAGCCTGATGGACACACATGTCAAATGCTACAAAATTGTGGATGAAGAATAATATATTATCAAAGAAAACGTAATTAGGGAGGTCCAATATCCCACATTTCTAGACAATTTCATCCCCATCAAAAAGATGAACATAACAATCATTGTAGGCATCGATTTCAGTGATCTCAACTGTAACATCGAGAATGATTATTTCGCAGTGTCGATCAAAGAACTATTGATCAATTAAATAGCTAGATTACATACTCTTTCCATAATGGATGTATATTAAGGATATAATTAAATCTAAATGGACTAAGAAGATTAATAAGGCACTTCCTTTTTGTCCCCCTATGTTTTATTTGTCGATTCGGTAACTCCCCCTATCTTGTAGAATGTCAGGGCTATATACCAAAACATCAGGAACCACATCGTCAAACACATATTATGAATGTTTGTTGAATTTTATGTGGATTTCCGATGGTTTAAATGTCTACAATGAGCAAACCATATGGAAAACCCTGAAACTGTCTTCAAAAAATTGCGGCAGCATATCCTTAAAATGATCCCCTTGAAATGTGATTTTGGCATTACCTATGATACATTTTATGGATTCTTTATACTTTATCATTACATCGAAGTCAACCCTGAGATGAAAAATTCCATCCATGGCAGGTCACCTCTCTAAAACCTCACAAAGTTGAGGGGACATCAAACAAGCATTTCCTAGATTCCGAACATCATATCAAACCTTGTAGTAAAACTTCTTCCCTTCACTATGTTAGACAATAGGTGGATCTCATATCAATAGACTAATGTTTTCTAGGAAGCATAAGAAAATTTCAAGAAATATTTCTTAAGCCTTCTACTAATGATTTTTCATGTCAGTGGATGTCAGCTTATTTTGTATGTGACAGCCTTGGATAAATCACTGGGTTCCTTTCTCATGCAGAAGAATGACATCAGCTATCAAAACAACCTCTATTTTCTCAATAGAAATTTTATTGATGCTAAGAATAATTATTAAAAAAATAGATAAGAGATCTATGGAACTAATTTTTCCAGAATACAATTTGTGGAAATATTTTAATCATAAAAAGGTCCATTTTGTCTCCCATAAAAACCCACTAAAATACATTCTCAGTCGTCTAAAACTGACTGGATTTCTATCACGGTGAGAAGTCATCCTACATTATTTTGAAATTAATTTGATTATTTGTAAGGTTATCAAGGTCTAGATATTATTATATTTTTTATAGAGAACACCTCTGTAGAAATGACATCATTGGACACTAAACTACCTGATGAAGAGAATTTATATGTTCAAAAGAGACCCTATTATAGCATATGTATTTTAATGGTTCATCTAGAATCCTTACATGAATGAGGATGGAATACCCAAAGATAAGAAAATTGTGGATAGAGTTGATGCTCATATCAATAGAAAAAGTATTTTTTCTTACCCATTTATGAATTATAAGGGGTGCATGAAAATGGAGCGGAATATCGAGCACTCATTGCTAGGATACAGCCAAAACATCTAGTGAAATTATATCAGTTGAAGGTAAAAATTGTTTCCAAAATAGTCATAAACCACTTAAATAGTGATTATAATATAAAAAAGTAGGATTTAATAAAAATTCCAATCCATGTATGAGAATTAATGGAGGAATTACCTCTAGAACTGACTTTGAATCATGTTCCATGGTAGAAAAGTGACTAGGGTGGAACCCTAGAAAATTTATCCACAACACTTGTTGATCATGAGTGGGGTGAAATATTCATCCACATATTTCACAACAATATTATTTCATGGTTAATTCAAGAAAAAATGGAAGAAATAAATTGGAACAACCATATCTCTAAACCATAAAGTCCTACCACTATCTATGTGACAGAAATTGTGGACTATATTCAAAATTATTAACTCCTTCCAGATATTTCCTGGAGAGATAGGATCTGAATGAGTGAAATTAACATTTTTCTCTATGAAGAAACAAATCATTAAAGAAACTCTATAGTAGGGGTCTCTATGGAGTCCTTCTTAGGTGCATTAATGTAGATTATACCACATATATCATGAATAATGTGCGCTCTGGGGCTATTGGAACTCGCCATTCAGGACTAAATATTTCCCACCAAATCCAAAGGGTTAGGTACTACTGGCCCAGTATAATGTAGGACATCAAAGAATTCACCAAAAAAGTTTCATTAATTCTAGGTACACACCAACATCATTAACAAACCCTCAAAGTTGTTTCAAAAATCCAAGAACTCTTGAATATTTTCAATATGGGTAATGGATGTCATAGGTCCATATACTCCTACAAAATCCAAGTATTTTAAGTACATTATTATAACAACCAACTTCATCTACATGTATTCTAAATCCATACCCCTCAAAGAAGTTGTGGTAAGGACAATTTTTATCTGCATGAATTTCAACATCAATATCATATTTTTGGCCCGTTATAATTTAATAATGGAAATCAACCACAATATCAGTTCTTATGAATTGGAGAATTTATATCTAGAGTATAAAATCAACTCCAGCTATTTTTCCATATACCATGAAGTGACTAATGTATAGATAGAGGCCATTAAAAAGTCCCAATCAAATATACTTTAAAATATGGTATGTAAGAATGAAAAGGCTTCGACAGAAAATATATGACTTGCCTTCTGGGATTACCTGACCATGACTCACACTCTCACACATGTGACCCCATTCTAATTAGTATATGTTAAATAGGTTCTCCTACCAATCAAGAACCAATTTATGTCACATATAATTTTTATCTACAATCAATTATCCACATATGAGGAATCCCAAAAACGGATGTCTAAATTGGAGCTATTGGATGTGAAAATATTGAATAACTTGGATCATTTAAGTGTCTACCATAACTGAATTGTCTGATAATTTAATAAAAAGGATCACCATTTATATTTCCTTGAATGGTAAATGGTTTTGGTCCTCAGGAATCTGATGATACATGAAATGAAACTTCTGAAGATGTTATCAAAATTGAAGAGACCTTACGCCATACATAAGTTTGACACCAATAGATATTAATCATTGATTTTCATGGATGCATGGCTCACCATGGCTCAAACCAATTCAAAGTTATTGAAAAATTATTTTGTGTAGATGTATGAAATCAATTTTCCTAGTTTCATGATGGTAAACTATATGGTACATCATCCGGATCACATGATGGTAAACTGTATATTACATCATCTAGATCACATTGCAGAAAACTGCATAGTTCGTCATCCAATCACATGATAGAAAAATAAATGATACATCACCCTAATCACATGATGGTTAACTTCATGGTACAACATCTTATCATTATGATGGTAAACTACGTGGTATATTATCCTAAATACATGATTTCATACTACATTGTACATCATCCTGATCACATGAATGTAAACTACATGGTACATCATCCTGATAGCATGATAATAAATTGCATGGTCCATCATCCCATTAACATGATGATAATTTATGTGACATATGGTAATAGTCATGTGACCCCATACTGAGAGGCACCAATCATCATAAAAAAATGACATTAAACTACATGGTTAACATTCCTATCATTTGATGTTATGAAACGCCTTCAAAAATATGAGTTGAGATGATTCTCATGGTCCATTAAATACATAAATCCTTCTTAAGTATATGTCCTATTAAAATCCCCTAACACCTCAATGGTTTGATATTCCCACATGGCCAAACATGAGGAAAAATGGATGGGATGCTTCCATGTATAAGACAAATTCATATTGTTAGGATCCAATTACGTTAAACATCATGATAAATCATTTTAGTTTCATGATGTTAAACAACATACCACATGTCTTCATAACCATTTTAAATTTAAATATGTATTTGAGTGAAAAAATCATTACAATAAACTGTGTTCAAGCCTATAGTGAATGTGTGGTGTGTCACTGGGCCCCATAGGCCCTCACTCTCATCAGTTTGGTCACTTCGCTGCACTACTAATGCCTTTTACGGGAAGTATCCTTCCCTAGGTATGAACTCTGTTGCATTAATATAGGGGTTATCATCTCGGTCACATGACAATGAACTATATGAAATCCACATCCTCATTAAATTACATTAAATTACCTTGAAATAGGCATATTAATTAATAATTCACAGTGCTGGAACTAAATCTATGAAGGAGAAAGATGATGTGACAACATTCCCACATGAGATTCATATCTACCTAAGGAGTATATTTCTAAATAGCTGTGTGTTAATTGATTTCTATCATTGTAAAATATTTAGTGAATTTTTTGTTCCTATGAATAGGGCCTATCTATGAAAAAAATGGAAAATGTCCCCATTTACATAAGGGTCAGATATGTGTGTAGCATTACCATCCAGACTAAAGGTGGAATGATTCTAATTCTATGGGATATGTAATGACTCCAAAACCTCATGATGTTGTCCCATCAATTAAATAAAATAAATTTCCCTTAAATCAATGCAAGGGAATCCAAATAAAGTCATATTCATAGGTACATTTCAAAAAAATCCCTTCTTATAAATGATCTAGATATGTGCAAGGATGCACACTGAGAACCATATGGGGCTTCATTCCTTCCCACACATAATATGTAGTTATGATCGGATATATTGCTCTGAGTCAAACCACAACATTACTCCTCTTTTATATTGGATCACCCACATCATCACTACGTGAAAAGAAACTACATGGTGTCCAAGAACAATGTGTGCCTTGATTCCTACCCACAAAGGTTATGTAGAGATGCCATGATCTCTAATAATGAGACCAACCACAACAATAGTTAAATATTACCTCCACGTGTATGGTCATATATGGACATAGAGTTTTTTTGAGAACTATGTGTTTCTTGATTCTCATTTGGAAGAGATATGTAGATATTCCAAGAATATCCATTATGGACCACCCACCACAAATGTAAAATACACATTCCTTTGCTATATCACCTATATCATGAAGAATTTACCATGGACACCCCTAGTATCTCACACCAAGAATAACTAACATGGTCTTTGGAATTTTGTTAGGGGATTCCCCACATATCTAAGGCGTGTCAATACCCATCAGATGGTCCTTGTATGAAGAACATAAAAGGCATGCCATGTATTTTATCTTCATAATGGGGAACCTATGTCCTTACCACATGATTTTAGACTGCATGGTACCTCATGAAAAATGTGTGTCTTTATTCTCATTTTGATGAGATATGTAGTGATTCCCAAATCCCATGTCATAGTCTTAGACATACATAATAAATGTACCCATATCCTATGTACAAACAAGAAAATCTATACAATAGATCTCCAAATTAGGTTCCTCATTCAGAAATATATCCAGGAAATAGAGATGACCCCCTCTACATAATATTTGGATCTATGTATGAAATATTACACTCAATGTCTAATTTCAGTCTGAATGTTTCTTACATACCAGGGAACATTTCTTCCTTTCATAATTCTTTGTACTTGGTGAGATTTCTGATCATTGACATATTACTTTGGCCATTGGAGACAGGAAGGATCACTTCCCTATAGACACCATTGATTGAATATGCAAAATATTCCCCAGTTGGCTCAAAATATGTTGAACACAAAATGGCCTATCAACAAAAGGAAAAGTAATCCCTTCCACATATAATTTATTCTGATATGAGAATCCCCAATATCACGGTTTACAGTTTCTTCTTCCTCATTTGTGAGGAATATCCTAAAATCTTAGCCTGATGGTCCTCATAATACTCATAATTTCCATGATGTCTAGTTCTAGTCATATGACCCAAAACTATATGAACTCTAGAAGCCATTAACACATGATGTTAAACTGCATGTCTGATTTCATAGTTGCATGATTCAAACTGTGTTTTTCAATAAAAAATTGTCTTGATTTATTCTTGATTCAATTGGATACGTTGTAAAACCTAGTTTATCAATAACAATTCCAAAAATGATATAAAAATTTCATATTTTTCTATTATTTGGGTCATACTATGATATAAGATTTATGACACTAAAACAATAATATACCATGAACTACTTGTGGCTTGATACAATGCTAGATACATAGTGACACCCAAACATCAAATCATGGGTCTTTCCACAACAAATGTTAAAAATATCCTTTCAATGTGCATGGGTAAGACCTATATGGGGTACCTTACAGTAGCTACATACGTCCTAATTCTCACTTTGACAGGATACATAGTGACAACCCAATACTATATCCTGGTCCAACCGTAATAATAAAATCCACACTCTAATATACATGACCTATATCTGCATTGAGAAGTCTAATGTGATCCTCCTCTAATTTTTGACCATGTATCCAAAAGAAAATTCATATTTCCCACACAGTTATTTGATAGGCATTTGGGGGAGAGGGGGGCTTCCTATAACTATGTATCGAATGATTATTTCCCTTGAAGGATATGTAGTGACACCTGGGTCTTTAATCACAGACCCTAACACAATAAAAAGATGTCCTTCCACTATGAATGGTCCATAAATTCTGGGGGGAACCTTTTCATACCAATATAAGCGGAACATTTTTACCAATTTACATGATTTTTCAACATGAATTGATCCTTTCATTTTTAGGTACATTCATATCACTAAAAAATCATTGTCCACAAAAGATTGAATACTCATTAACATGCCCGGACATAAGAAATGTAGAAAGAACACCATCGTTTGATTATGCACAATAATCCCATGTAAGCTCTACATATGTATCCATAAAAAAGGCATCTCGGGTATAGGAACAGTCATCCCTAGGAGAGGATGTTTCTATCTATTTCTTCCCTAATAATGGTTACCTAGGATATTAATCCTCTGATTATGAAACAACAAAAATTATAGATTGAACCCCCCCACCCTTCATGCCTATATAATATTGAAAATTATTGGAAATGTTATCATGAAAAGATAAAATTGTTTTTCCCAGAATCAAAGATAAGTGACATTAAACTAAACCCATCAAACACCCTCATTATAATACATTAAAATACACAATCCTTATCCTAATTTTCTAGATGTTAAACTAAACCATGATCTATCCCACTTTTTCACCAGCCAATTTTTTTTATGAGTGGTTTCTCATTCATGGATAGTGTCGATATAGAATCCCTCAACTTTTTCAAAATTATTCCCTCAATAAGACACCCTTCTTGGTCTTGAAAAATATGAATTTTCACTAATTACATATCTATCGTAAATGGAATGATAGTGTCCTAAGGAAACCTTTTTTAAAAAAAATTAACGATATGCCTATATAGGCTATGCATAAATCTCCCATCAAAAGGCATGCCAATCGAAGGAAAATTTATCCCAAGGAGTGGTTTTTTTACCTCTATATGCCCTGAACATAGTGTTTTGGAAAGCATTATTATTTGTTACCAACCACATACATTCCATATATCCTTTCTCTGATTCTGAAATCACAAAACCAAGGTAATTAAAAATCCATCATTCAAGTATGAAAATAATTGGGACATTCTTGACTAGTAATTCTTACTATTGACCTCACCCTGTAATTCATTTTCAATAATGTTTGAACTAAAAAATAAATATCATTAGTTTTGTTTGATATAATCTATAAAAACAATAAAAGAGAAAAAATTATCACTACGTGGAATGATGGAAAAAAGGAAACTCAGAAAAATTTCTTGTTCTAGATTGCTAAACCTATGCATTTCATGTTTTAGAAAACAATAGAGATGTCCAAAATTAAAGGCACAATGATTTTTCTGATAACACCCAGAATGGATGGATTGATAAAATTCAATTTAAGCCGACTAAGACAGCACCAATGTGGATTTCAAAAAAATATGGAAATAATAGAAAAGACACAATATTTTATGGTTTTCATATATCCCTAGAAATAGTCAAAACCATTATTAGTAAATCACTCAACTCAAGAAAAAATTATAGAATTTCATGTTCATGGAAATTTTTTTGTCCCATATTATGATTGGAATTGATATCTAGTGGATATTTTATTCCAAAATGAGATAAGTTATGATTGACTAGCTTTGCAACAAAAAATATAATATGAGTGTCAAAGGGAAATAAAAGTTTTATTTTATTAATTAATTGAGAATATAGGAGAATACATATCCTAGTGTCCCTCCCTAATGACACTACAATGAAAAATGTACACATAATAGCTAAGATGGTTACAATGAATCTCATTTATTTTGGTCAGCAAATTGACTACATCCCAATACATGCCATCAAGAGTCCATTCCAAAGTGGTCCATTTTTTCCTTAGTTTAAACTATTTGGCACATATTCCTTACAGTTTCCTAAAGATATTTACCCTTCTGTTTGATGGTTTAAAAATTTGTATCTCTTGATGATTTGTTTTATTTTAACCTATCTACTAGAGCATCCAAGTCTCATATATCCTCAGTCTATGGAACACTTTAACATAATATATTTATTATTTAGCAAACATGTGTTGTAACTCAGAAGTAATATCCTGAACACTTTCTCCTTGAATATGGGAAGAATTAGATTGAGCATGGTAACCTTTGGAAGCATAAATGTCTTATGATTCTATGAAAATCTAGTGGATAAGGATATGTATGTTTCATAATCAATTTCACTTGAGCCCATGCCATGGAATAGTTTTTGAAGGTATTCTGACTTGTCATCCATTTCCACCAGAGGGGTCTGAGTGAAAATGGTGAAAATTTGTTGTTAGGCCCACCATCACCTAAACTGATGTTTTTTCAGAACTTAGGGATATTGAACTCAATCACTTTCATCCCCAGGTATGTAATCTGATATTAGAACCACAACAGAAGGGTTCATGTTAAGAAATGACTCAAATGTGGGGATGTATTATATCTCTACATCATGTACAACTTTGGGAACCATGTTGATGGGATTATCATCAATTGGGGGGATTCCCAAGGATTTACTACTTGGACCAGCATCGGTAGGGATACTAGCCACATCAGTTAAGAAAATCATATCATCATAGCCTTCAATAAGGTGGACCTCGGGGAAGAGTCTCCCATGAGGAACTTAGAGCGTCAAGATGTGTGTCAATCTCCCTCTCAAATTAATGAGGAGGTTGTTTCAGGGAGAATGGTAGAGTTTAGTAATTTTGGAACCTTTCAAACTACCTTCTCTAATATCTGATTGGGATAATATTCCTTGCACATCATGTAATAATTATGTGAAACAATTATGGGAGTTTCCATGGGAGGAAATTATATTTTCATGCTAGAATCCTCTCATATCATCATTAGCAACATCTAGTAAAGAATAACCAGGTGATACTCTGAAATATGGTAATGGGTTATTGGGAAAACCAATTTCATGCATCCAAATTTTCTATAAAATCTAAATGGATTTTATAATTACTAGATTGTATCCTCATTAACACATGCAACCAAAGTTCCATCTCATAGATAGATGATGGAAGAGAACTCATATGATGTCCCTTTACCATAATCAACCTCCCTGATCAAAAGCATAGAGTAATGGATAAAGGTAAAGTTGGAAAAGTCCCTGAAATTTTCAAAATCACTATCGATACCTAGGGATCTCAATAAAATGGTGATAGTTTTAAACAAATCCAAGGAAAAAGATGGAATGATGAATTGTCACTACATTCTGATATTCATAGTATCAATAGAATTCCTCACCCATCCATACAATAATTGGAACATACCAGGGTGATGATGCAAAGACATAACCTCTTTCATGTGGACTAATAATTCATATATTCATGTAAGGGTGTGTACAAATAAGTTGAAATGGTGTCCCTCTATATGTTAGATCGCCATCATAAGTGTACAGAACTAGACACTAGTATAGGAATCCCAGGATGATAAGATCCATCCACTTATGAACATGAAGAATAAACATTCCATCCAGATTTCAAGAGATATGTTTGTATAAATTTGGTTTCACCATGTGGTACATTGTCCTTCTTTGAGAGTATCCTAGTAAAAACCTTGGATGCCTCAAAAATGTTGATATTTATGTGTCCTAATATGAAAGACATTCGTCCTTGGACAACTAACTATAAAAAACCAATATAATATCCTTGAATGTAATTAGTGTGTAGGAATGGAGGGGTTTACCTAGTGATTCCTCTACTATAGATTTCAGTTCCTTAGCTAGTCGAGATACTTTCTAAGTGTTTTCCCAAGTATAGGCTGCATGAATGAATTTGGCATACATGTTTCCAAAAATACGGATTACTTGAGCTCATAAATGCCTCACTAGATGATATCTACTTCAACGTTCAGTATATTAAATGTGTTCGGTCATGAACGACAATATCTAATTAACATGGTAAAAACATCGATCAGGGAATAAATTTAAAATCAAGAGACCCACACTTCCTAGTATAAGCTGACTACCTCAAGAAATTCATGGAATTCCAAGTAGTTTTGGGGAACCAATAATTAAGAAGCCCATTAATTAGAGGAACTCTCTATAGATCACAAATCCAACTTACAGATCCAATATTAATTAGGATTTCCTCGTGAGAAGTTAATGATGGATGTATAATCTTTAATTGATAATTCCAAAATATATCATGATCAGGTCGGCTAAATTGTGTCTATATAAAACCATTCAGATCCAAGATTCCCTATTGAACTGAATTGGGAATGATTTTACTTTTAGAAGATATTTTTACATTGGAATGATCCTGAGATATCTAAAACCAATGACATAGAATATTCTAATCAACTGGTGAAATATTAGAATCATCTTGAATTTTTATGTTATAAATTGGTTGACAGTTTGATAGTCGGTAGACCAAACGCTCTAGGGGAAGAATTTTATTTATAATTATATCTTTATAGATGATGTTATATAGAATATTTTCATTAATGTTATCACCCATGGTAGTGAATATTCTATTTTCAATCATCTAGGTGGAAGCCAGATCATTTTCTCTCGTGATATGTATCCCCAAAAATATGTGTGATTCATTGGATAATGATGAAATAAAATTCATAGAAAATTTGTAGAACTGTTTTTGGCCTGTGATGTACTATCCTGTGAAAATTTATCTTGCAATAACATTGTCCCTTGAACCACAAATTCACAAGGTAATTTTTTCCTCGAAGAAGGAGTTTATTATGGTTGTATTCCATGAAGAGGCGGCCTACGAGGAGATTGTCGATGGAAAAATACATTAACGAGGCATCCGTATGCTATATGAAAAAAATACATACTATTCATGGTTGTGAATTTAAGTTTTTGGATGATGGACATTATTTTGAGTAATGGGAGTCTATAGTGGATGAGCTACGCAGAAACAAAAGTAATTGACAGAATCTGAGGAGTGGTCTATTATCAATGACATATGGTAAAAACAAATGATATGGTCCCCATATTTATAGTTATGGTCCCATATTTTGGTTCTAATTGTATAATGCACATAATTTCAATACATGGGTGCTTTTTTACATTAGAATAACCTCCTATTCATCCTCATAGAAACTCATTATTATTGAGGGAATTTTTTAGGTCCTAAATATTCCTCATATAACAACAATGATTTTCAAACTCGAAAAAGGTGGAAATAATATTATAAGAATATTTCATGAAATAATGTTCAAATAGGCGATGATATGAAGGGTGGGTCAATTCCATGATTTAAAAATCACTTCATGGACATCTACTTTTCATGGAACTCCACCATTTCATGATGTTCCATGAAAAAAAATTGTTTTTTGGACTAGGAAGTACCCTTCTATTTAAAAAAATTGAAGAGCTCATTATCCAGGCTGGTTGATGTTTTTTGTCCCTATGAATAACCTTTCCCACAAAATAAATAAATCACCGTATAATATGGGATTTCTAGCTGTGAAAAATGGAATGAATAAATTTTTGGGATCATGTGATGATTTGTTCTTCCACAAATGGTACCCCCTACACAAACGACCACTCCCAACTAACTAAGACATTCAAGTTCCAGTGAATTATCCTTTGGAAAACACAAAAATCCTTTCTTCCCAATATATAACACTATCTATACTAGTATCCAGTCCCTCTGATCATCTATAAAATTAACCTGTGGGGAAATAATATGGAAGAGGATTACCAAACCGAAGATAATTGATAGAGACGGGCGAAGATCCAATGTGAAAATTGGATCCTCTCAATCAATTCCTTGAAGGTGAAAAACTACTGCATAGCGTTAATGATGGATAATAAAAGGCCCATCCATATATGAACTCCAAATCCCTTTGGTGGCACCGTTATGTTGGCATAAATGGATTCCCACATTGCAAATAAGCACTCTGCATAGAAAAAACACTATGTTTGAAGAACCCTAGTCCACATAGAAAAATATAATGCTTGAGGAACTCATCCCCACATAGAATCATGCTACACAAGTAGAACCCAAGTCTGTATAGAAAAATTATACACACATAGTACCCTCACACACATTACAACATGTTATGTAGAGGGAACCCTATCCTACATAAGAACTTACTACACAAAACGAAGAATCTTATGGTTTTCTACTCTCCACCTCTATTTTATCATGTCATTGGGCCCCATACTAGCCCCTCTTTGAACCTATATAAATTCATGAGGCCAAGGACCCTTCCAAATCCACCTTAAATGTATGATCATATCATTTTTCACATTATCATGTCCTATCATATTTAGATATCCAAGGTAAATAGATCTATTTATACAACCTTCTCAATAAAAAGATCCCTTGGAATGTCTTCGGGTTTAAAATCTTATGGTAATGAGGGTTATGACCATGGGATTATCACATGAGCCTCCCTATTCTAGGTTCGTGGAAATAATCAAACATTCATTATCCATCAATACGAAAGGAGATCCTCCCCAAAAATCCAATTTTAGTGCATCCCTCCAAGAGTAATACCTGAACTTTTCATGTGACAGAACCAATTTTTATCCTCTTCACCTCTTCCAAGGGCATATTTGGATAGATAAATAGATGTGAGTATTCCATTTAACCAAAATAAAATAGGACATGGTTGTCCATAATTCCCATTCCCTATCATTGTGTGATTTTTTTCCTCATCCACCAGAAAAAAAGTGGATAATGTGATCTTAACTTATTTTACTTCCTCTTATTTCTCACACCGATCATGACTCAAGTAGGAAGAGAGTATATTGGAGATCATGAAATCCAAATGACCCCAAACCTTAAAATGGGGAACCTATATGTGTAAGGGCCAATTATATTCTCTATGGGCCTCTTATATGGTCTAATTTATGAAATCATAACTCAACATTTGAAGGGTTACATTCCCAATGAAGTATCACCCTGAAGGACTCCTATATGGTTTAAGTCCCAATTATTCCCACTTAAATTGGACTCCTAATTATTTTAAGCCCAAAATTTCCAAAATCCATGGGCTTTGATTCCCAACTAACTCAAACATGTGGGAAGCCACAATAAGGTCTAATCCTAGTACCCAAATCCACACTAATGTTATCATGGACACATCCCCAGTAGAGTTATATCCACTCAGAAGAAAACATTTATTCAAGGCCCCTCAAGCCACCTCAACATAAGTCCCACACTATTCATGACCATGCTCCTTTTTCATTGACATCATCACTACATGACATTAAACTTCATGGTTTGGTCCTTGTTACATGACCTTAAATGGTCATTTACCCTTATAAGTGGAACCAAACTATGTGGGTTTTGATTCCTCTCATGGGGATACATTGGATTCACATCTTATACATTCTATCCCAAAACAAAAACAACTTAAATCTCCATGGATAATTGTAATATCTAGATTATCCCACCATATGGATTAAAACCCACATCATCCCAATAAACGTCATAGGTATTGCTGATCTATCCATAAAACTGTGATATTGATGGAGAACCTCATATACATACAAATTATTCTAATCCCATGTGTACTAATTATTCATATTTAACTTATGAAAATATGTATTATACAAACTTGGGGATGGACAAAGTATTCATGAACATATCTTAAATTCTTAAGAGTGTCATTAAATATGCACTAGTTCCCCCAAGAAATTTTTTGATGACACTGACTTACCATCCACTTGACCTATGTGAGTTCTTAAGTGACATTGTCTAATATTCCTAACAAATTCCTACATTTATAATGTAGTTCTATGAAAAAATAGGGTTATGATAGTTGTTGTCCATTTAACCCTCTATGAAGAAAACTTGTTGGTGTGATGACTCAAACATTTATGAATAAAATTACCTTTTGTTTGATTAAATGAATTATGGATATAGAATACAAAAGAACCTATTTTTTTAGTAAATCTGTTTGGATTTAAATGAATATTATGTATCATTACCATTGATAATATATCCATTAAATAATGATAACATGACTACTATAAATATATGGTTTTAACAAATCGTTTTGACACAGAAAAATAATGTGATAGCCTCAACTAGTAGGTCCATTCCTTATGAATCCCATTTATCAGAGCTTCTAAGGAAGATAGAATTTATGTTATTTCAACTAGAACAATTCCAATATATTATCCAACAACTTAATCATGAGTGAATCTATTTAAAGGACACGTACAAACTCATCGATATCACAGACCAAACCATGTTCACCAAACAAACCCCTGAAAGCCCCACAATCACGCACATTACTCTTAGGGTGTTTGCTGGTGTAATAATTTTATACGTAACAGGACCCCAGAATTATGATTTTATAAATTATTTTTTAATAGAATAATGAATACACTTTCATTATATAATTTTTACTTTGTAATTGATTTTTAATGCACAAATAGTATTTATTGTCAATATTAGAATTCCATAAAGAAATCAATTTTATGAATTGATGGACTTTTGAAATAAATAATATTCTAATAAAATATTTTTATTAAATTAATTCTATTAGGTGTAAATGGTCATACACTTTTTATAAAGTCAAATGTAATTTTTTTATGGTTTATTTTTAAAAAAAACGATCAATTATCAATAAATATTTGTTTTTATTTTAAAAGTGAAATTTCACATATTTATAAAATTATTTATATAAAATTCATATTATTTTTTCGAATCATGATGTAGAAATTATCTAAAATTTAGTTAGACATAATGTTTTGGGACAGTCAATGTTTCAGGAAAAAATGAAATACTCAAGAAATATATTATGTGTTTTATGACATTGTAATGAACCAATAGTGATGTAATAAATACTATAAAATGTAAATTATTCAAAATAAATGTTTAAATTTAAAATTATGTGATTTTATATTTGTGTTATTTATTTTATAAAGCCTTAGTTAATCCACAATGACATATAAAATATTTTATGATTTTAAATTAATTTTCTTAAGAGTGTGACTCACCTCCATATAAGAAAAGAAAATAATTTTTAATGATCGAACCATGGATTTATAAAATTATGTTTTCCTCACCAATTTTTTAGAGACTATGGGAAAACTATGGGATGGTTTTTGGTTTTCAATATTTTATTATGAGATGCCCCAAACAAAAATAATAAAGAAATCTTCCTCTTTTCCTAATAAACCCACCCAATCCCACATTTATCTTCACTAAAACACCATGAGGCTCATAAAAACTCTTCTATATACTCTAATTAGTCCTCCCAATTCATCACCAAGCTCCAAAGAATACTATCTTAGGCCTTTGGAATCACGCATCCATGTAAGGGATCTTCTATTCTCTTCTTTTTAAAGAAATCCTTTTTTGATATGCCTTTTAATTTTAGTTTTCATATTTTGAGATATGTTCATACATACTCACATTACTAATAACTTGATTTATAAATAATGATATATTTATTCCTTTTTCAATAGTCCATCCATGATCTTTTATATACACCCATTACCATAAAAAAATTCTGTAAGGGATTTCACTCTCCTCATTCCTATTCAACATATTCTTTTATATTATGATTCTTAAATTCCATTTCATGTGTTGCGGTGTAATTTTCCTTGATAAACATACTGTAAATTTCATGTATAAATGAAGAGAGGAACTTTTCTCTATCATAAACCCATTTTATGGGTTTCTATTTGACAATGTTATGTCGCTGAAATAGCACTATGATTTTCCATAATGTAGTTAATAGAAAACCCATTTCTCTAGAAATGGTATTCCCCTTTGTGATCATATACATCTTGATTTTAGAATTACATTTATATATTCCACATTACATGATCATTTAATAACTTATTATGTTGAATGATTCCATATTATATGATCTTATGGCACACTTATAAATGAAATGAAACATTTATGAAGGGTGCACCCTGATAGTGATACAATGCATTGGGTAATGTCAGTATAATGATACGTCATGTCAAATTAGTGTTTAATCATGATAATTAATGATAAATTATGGTTTACACATGATAATACATGTGCATTATCTTTGAATAATGTCAATATCAAGTTGTATGTTATTACCACATTTCTATGTTATGATTATCATGTTATGTCATTCCTTTATGTTCATGTTTCTTTTGTGATACATTGATATTCCTTTTGACTAACATGTATTTTCTTCCTCAATTTAATTCATGTTTATTCCCTTAATGGTCTTTATATCACATCCTTTTATTTTTTCCCTTAGTTTATCCCATACAGTGTTAAGTACAAAGGAATGTTGTGGTCATGTAAAACAAGTTTTAAATAATGATGTTGCATTTTATGTTTAATGTTATTATGTAATTTTCTAAATTTCATAAGAAAAAATACATCTCGATCTTATGAGTTTTATTAAGTGTAATTTTATTTAATATATAATTTTTAAATATGATATAAATATTATGGTTTTTATAGTTGGTATCAATGAAGAGGTTTAATTATATTTGGGATTAGTATTTGACAACCCTATTGAAAACCCTTATATATAATACTAATTAAAATAAAAACATCCCTATATTTTGGTAATTATAGAGTGTGTATTTTATCATTAAAATATTTCCATGTCTAGATAAGAACAAATTGATGTGGCTCTGGCAAAGATGTATCGTAGGGTAAAAAAGGAAAACCCCACATTGATCTAGACTTGAATGGGAATTGGTGCACAAAAATATGCCTTCATTCACTCCTGGTTTGACACTCCCATGGGATATTATTCAGTAAATTCATATGCTTTTTATATACCACTATTAATAAAACACACATAAATACCATAATAATATATCATAGGATGTAGATAATGGATAACATAGGCTGAAGAATTGAATATCAAAAGTTAATGAGATAAAAGTAATTTACAAGAGATGTGTTTAATGTCATTGGATTCCCTTTATGAGTTTAACTATTTAAGATACTCATCCCTAGTCTTATTTTTATTCTTGTAAATGGATTATAATAAGAAGGGTCATGTTAACAACTTATTGTAAAGATATTGTGAGGATTTCTCCATTGAGATACCCAAACTGATGAGAGCAGGAATCCATAACATTGTTACAATACTCATTTAGTTAATTCTTATACCTAATTGAAACCTAGATAAATAGGATCACATTCCCACCATCCTCCTTAATAAGAGAGATAAACACATAGTTGAGATATTCATGTGACAATTTCCTCCTACATTCAAAGGATCATCTATTCCCCTTATCATAGAGCAATGGATAAATTCAATAGAATTGATCTTCTCTATCCCTCAGTGTTACGAAAAAAAATATTATTCTGTATGTTTATTTAATGGAGAGATAATATTAGCAGTGGTGTACATTGATCAATAATACAAATCCTAAGGATGATATCGATGAAATAGAGTGGAAACAATTCCAGAAATTTTTTTTGATAAATATTTTCCCTACTCCCTCTATCATAAGATTGAATAATATTTCCATGAACTAAAGAAAAATGATGATGAATCTGTTGGGATTTATGAGGAAAAATTCACCAAACCTGCATGATATTCCTACAATTTTGTTGTCGACCATAAATTCATGGTTGACCGCTTCTTTGGTGTGATAAATACTAGCCTACGAGAAAACCCTAGTAATTAGCAACATTGAATGCTAAAAGGAAATTTTTTAATGTGAATTCAAACTCAAGATGAATATTGGTGAATATTAATGGAATAATGGTGATAAAAAGTGTAAAGTGGAATTTAATTCTAGTGGTCCGATGTGTAAATAAAATTATGGTATAAAATTCTCAAACCCCACATATTTATGGTTCCATAAGAAGCACCCTTAAAATTTATTAAGGGGGTCACGTAAATGCTTAAGGTGTTGAAGATAAGGGATCTTGGAAAATAGTTTTAGACATGAGAATCCCATCAATGTGATAGAGAAAATGAATTATTTGGTCAACCCTGTATTCATTGATCTTTTATAAAACTACATGGAACCACAGATCTTTGTGAAGCAATGTCCTAATCCTAGGGTTTTTTAGGAAACCAACCAACTCTAAGGCAACACGGGTGATGTGTTTCTATCACTACCATTGAAGTGAATCTCGACAATGAAGTGTCGAAAGGTATTCTTTTTATTCTTTCAATAATATAGAATATAGTTTTTGATTCAGTTTCAATACATTCTTTTATATCATAATATTTCAGTAGAACAATCCAATCATGGACCTAATGAATCGAAGTAGAGATATTGGTGAAAACATAAAATGGGGAAATTATTGAACCCCATAAATATAACTCCTCTGCTATCATAATTTAAGGATTTAACTTCTATGAGAAACATGGAATACTTTTCCAGGTGGATTTTAATACAATTCCTGGCATGGGATGGCTTTACCTATATAAAATCAACATAAATTTCCACGAGAGGGAAGCCACTCGACCTATGGAGAATCAACCACCGATTCTATACACGTGCAAGGAAGAGGATGGATATTCCTTGTAACCATCATCCCCAGAATGAATATTACTTCCATATGAGAACATGTATATTTCTCAGATGATTAAGTCTAAAGAAGGAGCCATCCCCAAAGAAAATCATGTAGTGAGGGAATTTACAAATGGGATTTTTAAAACAATTCATTGTGTTCTTCCAAAAATGGATGTTGAATTCTTAATTGATCATATACCCAAGTTGTTTTCAATATCTAAGACTCAATATAGAGTGGAAACTGTGGAACTTGAGGAGATAAAGAAACAACTGTAGGATAATTTGGATAGAGGGAATCTATGCACAAGCACTTTACCATGGGGTTCACAAGTAATCTTTATCAAGAATAAGGATAGGTCAAAATGCCTTTTCATTGATTATCATGAGCTCAAAAAAATCATGATAGACAAAGAATATCATTTTCCATGAATTGATGTAATAACCCAAACATTCATTAATAGAAATTTCCCATGATCTAATTAAAATTTTATTATGGTTATAAAAAATGTTTACTTCATTGGTTTTGGATTCTTGGATTTTAAAATACCGTTACGAATTGTGACGATTGCTAATATAGTTGTTGAACAGTTATCACAAGATTAGTAAAAATATAAGGCTTTAACCAATCCAATTTACTCAGAAAATGGTAGTGATGGCCTCATCTAGTAGACTTTCCCCATACAAAGCCCATTTTTAGGAGCCTGGAATGGAGGAGGCATCATTGGGCTTCACTCATGACCAATCCTAAGATGATCTTGAACACGTTAAACTTGAGTGGAACCAAGTACGGTAGAAGTGGAAGTTAATAGATATTACCACCCAAGCGACATTATCCAAGCTAGCCCAACAGTCTTTCACTATCACAAACCATAACCTTCCATCTTATGTGGGTGTCATAAGGGGTAATATAAAAATAACCTAGCCCTATGACAATGTATATTGTATTTGAATAAAGAATGTGCATTCATTTTATTATTGTTACATTGTAAATAGTTTTTAAACCACTAATAGTATTTTTTTTCTAATTAATTGATTTTTGAATTAATTAATAATTTAATAAAATATTATTATTAAATTAATGTTTATTAAATATAAATGATCATATAATTTTATGAATGCAATTGTAATTTTTATTCAGGTTTGAAAACAGTTTTTGTCAAAACACGTGATTTTTTTGGTAAATTTGAGTTTTTATTTTAAATATAAAAATTCACAAATATATAAAATTATTGCGATAAAATGAATATTTTTTTGGAATCAGGACGTCAAAATTATCGAATGGTGAATTTCTCATAATTTTTTGAGACAATCAATTTTTTTGGTGAAAATTAAATACCTTTTAAATATATAATGTGTTTTATAACATCATTACGACCCAATAGTGAAGTAATAAAGTACTATAAACATTATGTTCTGCCAATATATGTTATATCATTAAAATAATGTGATTTTAGATTGGTTTGATTTATTTTAAAATGATTTTGTGGACCCTCCAAGACTTATAAAACATTTTTCTTTTTTAAAACTTTTTCCTTAAAAGTGTTACTCACTTCCACATAAGAAACACTATTATTTTAAAAAGCTCGTCCATTGAACCTATAAAATATTTTTTTCCACTCCCCATTGGAAAAAACCATGGGAAAAAATCATGGGTGGGTTTGTGGTATTGATTAGTTTAATGTGAGGTGTCCCAAACTAAAATCATAAATTATTTCCCCTCATTTCCTATATAACCCCACCCAATCACCCACTTCATCTTCACTAAAAGCCTTTGGAGTTCGACAAAACCCTGAAGACTACTCTCTATAATCCTCCCAAGGTTCCCCCAAGCTCCCATGAATCCCTTCTCAAGCCTCTCCCAAGCCATGGAAATCACACTTCCAAGTAAGGGATTTATTTCTTTCCCATTTTTGTCCAATTTTCTTTATGTTTTTATACCATATTACTTACAATTAAAAATGTTGGGGGTATGATTTCACATATCTCTCATACTTCTTTCTTTATTTTTTTATTATGGGAGACCCCTTTTCTCTAATTAATGTCTCCCATGTACACCCATTACCATGTCAAAATTCCGTGAGGGATTTCCCTCTCCTCTTTTACTTCTATGTAATACTTTTGTATTGGGCATCTAAATTCCATTACATTTGTTGAGAAATATATATAAGTTACCCTATTACTATCCATTTCATTTAAATATGACTAGAAACCCATTTCACTCTCATCAACCATTTTCATGAATCCTTATGTCACGTCGTTATGCTGTTGAAATCACACCGTGTTTTTCTAAGACAAGATCATTGTGTAGTGAATACCATACCCATGTCTCTATAAATGGTTTTCACAATTATGACCATAAACAATTTGAATGGTACTTTCATCTATTTATGAAACATTACTTAATCATTAAATAACATAAGATGTTTATTGATTCTATGTGTTATGATCTATGTGGCACACATATCCGTGAAATGAATTGTTTAAGAAGGGTACGCCTTGATAGCGCTACAATGAATTTGGGAAAGTATAGTATCATGATAAATCTAGAAAAATGTGTGTTCACTCATGATAATTCAAGTGAAATGAGGTTTTACTTGTGCTTCATGTGAAATGATGGTTTACTCACGCTATATGTGCTATGAACATTGGATTATGCTAATTCCGTGTTAAATGTTGTTGCCACATTTCCATGTAATGATTATCCTGATTTATCATGCCCTTATGTTCATGTTCCTCTTGTGATCCATTTATATGACTATTGTCTAAAATGTATTTTATTACTCATGTTATTCCATGTTTCTTCCCTTACTGGGATTTATAGTTCACCATTTTCTTATTCATGTCCTCAGGTTATCCCATTCAATGTTAAGTACGAGAGAATGTAGTGGTCATGTAAATGAAGTTTTCAATAAAGATCATGTGTGTTTTATGTTCTGAACTATTATTTAATGTTTCTATTCTACAAATAAAATAGACCTCTTGATCTTCTATGTTGTATCAAGTAAATATTTTATTTAATATATCAGGTTTATGTGTGTAATAAAAAGCATGGTTGGTATAGTTGGTATCAGAGGGTAAGTTTAGTTATTTTTGGTATTAGGATTAGAAAACACTAGTTAACACATAGAGATAAGAATAAGTATAATAAAAACATCCCTAAGTATTAGTGAGTGTTTGTTATGTGTTTTATTAATCAAATACATCTCTGTCTGAATACAAGTAGGAAGAGGCGGCTCTGGCCCAGATGAATCTTAGGGTAAAAACCGAAAACACCGCTTTGAGATAGACTTGAATGGGAAATGGTGCACGACATCAAGCTTTTCTGAACTCCTAGTTACGAAACTCCCATGTGATATTCTTTGGTAATTCATAAGATTATTATGAACCCTTATTAAGGGAATGATAGAATTCCCCAAAGAATATATTTTAGAATGTATATGATGAATACCATATATTGAAGCCTTTGGATTCATATGTTATGGAAATAAAAGTTACTTATAAGTAATCTATTTTTTCCATGGATTACCCATTTTCTGTTACCCCTAACATTCCATTTATTCTATCCAATAGTCGGTAATATGAGGTCTGAGGGTATCAACTGATGTGAAGATCAATGTGATGAGTGTTGTAATGAGATTACCAATCCAATGGGTACGAGAATCTTGAACTTTGTAATTATTCTCTCTCATTTTTCTCAATATTTGAATAGAAACAAGGGTCAAGAGGAACGTTCAACCCCCCCCCCATCCCATGAAAGAACATGTCTCTATCGAGATATTTTTTAGAAAAAATCCTCCTACTTTTAATGGATCGGCTCATCCCTCAATCATCGAATAATTGATCAACATCATTAAAAAGATATTTTCCATCCATCAATGTGATAAACAAGAGAAGGTTCTTCTAGATGCTTATCGTATGCAAGGTGAAGTCGATCAATGGTGGAATTTGATCAAAAATACGAAGCCTATTGAAGAGAACGATGGATTGGAATGGAAGAATTTAAAGAAGATGTGTTTCAATAAATATTTTCCATGAACCCTCCGACTTAAGATGGAAAGGGACTTCCTTAAACTCAAGAAAAAAGATGATTAATATGTTAGAGAATTTGAGGCAAACATCACAAGGCTTGTATGATATGACTTCACCTTTATCATTAACCCCGAATGAAAGGTTGAACTCTTATTTGGTGGGCTAAAACCTATCCTATTGAAAGCATTGGTGATTCGAAACATCGAAAGCTATGAGGAAATTGTCTTATTTGCCCTCAAGGTCAAAATGGAGATCAGATAATCACAGGGGTATCATGGGGATAAGAAGCATAAGGTGGACTTCAATGATGGTGGTCTGATGGATAAATCCAATGGTGCTAAGAAGATCATCACCCCACTTCCCAAATGTGTGGAATGAAGCACCACAAAAATTTTCGAAAGGGGATGAGAAAATGTGTTAGGTGTGGATGACAATGGAACCTAGCAATTAACTACCAATAAGAAAAAACTACAGCTACAATAGAGGATAGGAACACTCCCATCAAACCTCAACATGTTGTTAATTGGTACAACAACCAATAAATAAGGCATCTTTCAAATCAGTTCCCTATGCCAAGGGTTTCAGAGGCAACCAACAACCACCAAGGAATCAAGGGAGAGCCTTTTCCATCACTACTGCCGAAGTGAACCCCGAAAACAAAGTGGTGACAGGTATACTAGTTATTCATTCAATAATATCAAACATACTTTTTGATTCAAGATCTATGTATTATTTTATATCCCAAACGTTTATTAGAACAGTCCCAACACCACCACAAAGCATGGTTGTAAAGATGTCGGTGAGTATAGAAAATGTGGTAGTCATTGCATCCCATGAATATAACTCCTCCCCTATCATAATCTATGGATTGAATTTCCCAGCGAACCTTGTCATACACCCTCTGGTAGGATTTGTTGCAGTTTTTTTCATGGATTGGATTTCCTTATATAGATCCAAGATAAATTGCTGTGAGAGGGAAATCACTCTCCATGTAGAGAATCGACCCCCGATTCTATACATGTGCATGGAGGAAGATGAATCTTCATTAGCTCCATAATCTCATGCATGGATATTATTTCCTTATGAGCATGTGTATCTAGATTATATGATTGAGTCTATAGAGGCAACCATCCTTCAAGACATTCCTATTGTGAGGGATTTTTCTGAAGTGTTTCCGAAGGAATTTCTTGGTCTTCATCATAGAAGAGATGTTGTATTCTCCATTGATCTTATACTTGGGGAATTTCCAATATCCAATAATCTGTATAGAATAGCTGTTTTGGAGCTTGATGAGCTGAAGATACAACTACAAGAGAATCTGGATAAAGAGTTTATACCTCCTGGTGCTTCACCATGGGGTGCACCAGTCCTCTTCATCAAGAAGAAGTAGGGGTCAATGCGCCTTTGGACTGATTATCGCGAGCTTCAAAAAATCACGATAAAGAACAAGTTCCTCTCCCACGAATTGATGGCTTGTTCAATCAGATGTGTGGAGCACAATACTTCTCCAAGGTGGATTTTCATGTGGGATATTATCAGGTAAGGGTGAAGAAGGATGATATCCCCCATACTACTTTTCGTATAAGATACAGGCACTCTGAATTCATAGTAATTCCTTTTGGACTCACTAATGCTCCAGAAATCTTCATGGACATGATGAAAAGATACTTTAGGGATTACCTCGACAAATTTGGGGTAGTCCTTATAGATGATATTTTGATATGCTTCAAAACCCTAGTGGATCATGAAGAGTATCTAAGAACTGTACTAGAGACCTTGCATAAGGAAAATATTTATGAAATGTACATCAAGTGTGAGTTATAGTTGAAGTAAGTATCATTCATGTGCCATATCATCACAAGAAATGGAATATATGTGGATCCCTAAAAAACAGATGCAATTGAGGGATGGACGAGGCCAACATCGGTAACAGATATATGTAACTTCTTAGGGATTTATGGATATTATTGATGATATGTGAAGAATTTTCTCATGATTTTCCAACCCTCTTACCAAGATAACTCAGAAGGGAGTATAGTTTTATTGGAGTTATGAATGAAAATAAATTTTCAAGGAGTTAAAAAGGAGACTTATCTCTATGCATGTAAGAACCCGGTTCTTATTCTTGAGGTATGAGTTTCTTCTTTTTTCTTTTCCTTAAGTGTTTTTGATAAAATAAGTAAAATTGGGGAAATGATAAATTTCGGGACTAAATGCCATATACTATTCCACATGGCGTGTACTTTGGCAATGTGGGATGAGTACAAAGTGTGTGTAGCCCTGTCTGTGACGAAAGGTGTAAAAACCGACTACATGTCGTGTAGTGGAAATTTACATTCCGTGTAGTTAGTCAACAGGAAAACAGTAAGGCGGTAGATGTAGCCACCAACAGATCGACATTACACACCGTTTAATCAGAAATACATGTTTTGTACTCATGTCGATGGATGGACATTGTAGCGGTGCCACCATAAGAATAGTTAAATGAGATAAATACACATTGTGTAGTCAATAGTACACACCGTGTGGTTTGTTTTTTCACTTAAAATGGGAAGTATCCAACCCTGTTAACAGGATTGGTTTAGAACTAGAGGACGGAGTCGGGAGAAGAGGCCAGACAATTGATGATCTCTAGATCGAGTGTCAGGAATCCATTTTCTCCTCTGATGATCTCGTTGGAACCGCACAGGTAATCCCTTCACTCTCCTTAAGATGTTCTTTACAATTTGTCCTCAAATGGATGTTATATGAGTTTGAACAATGTTTTCGTTCACGTCATATCTGCATTTTTCTTGGACGATTCGAGGATCTTCGTTCACATATATCGTTCAGGGGCGTCTAAGGTAGGTGGATTGGTGTTTAATTTCCAACTGTTGTGTGTTTGTGTGAATTGTTGAGCTAAGAACCCATTTTGGGTGTCTTGGGGTTGAGGCCTTATTTTTATTAAATATCTAAAATTGTATAGGTAAATAAATGTGATAATAAAACACTGTTTGGGATCGTTGCATGGATCCTGGACCACCCCGGGGGTGCGTTCCTCTGTTTAGTCGTTTGGCCAGGATACCTGAGGGTATGCCTTTATAATAATGATTATAAAATTTCCTTGAGATGAATTGTATGTGTAATGCTTGTTTAGATATTGGGAATGGCCTGGTTACTTGTTTAGCTCGAGGGAAGTATTTTACTTAGCCTGCTGGTAGTGCATCTTTTAGCATGAGGGAAACATCTTCTGTTATTGTGGGCAATAGACTCTATGCCTGAGGGTGACACTTGTACACCTGAGGGAAATATCTGTTATGCCTATGGGAAATTACCTTCGGTTTGTGTTTCTGATCACCTAAGGGTAAGGTTTAGCGTGTCTGAGGACACTGACTGTTTACATATAAATTCACTATGTTGGTTTCCTTATAATGAATGATTAAATGAATAATAAAATGGCAATATAACCGGTAAAGTTAGTTACTTTTGAGTGTTGCTTAGTTTATTTCATTTTACTACTTCACACTGTTGTTTCATATTTTAACACAGTTGGGCACGAGCCTTTGGTGGGTACCTGCTGGGATTTATTTCTTACACCCTTTTTGGGTCATGTCTTCATCCCAAACAGATTACATTTCTACAGGTGTGGATAAGGGCAGGGGTCCCTATACCGGTACTTGATTTCTACTGAGGAGTAGAGGAGCATGGGACTGGGATTAGGCTCGTGCTTCTACCTACTGTTTTGTTTTGGTTTTATTGTACGTTGTATTATACTGTACTGTATTGTTGTGTAACATGTTCTGGATGCTTTCTTAGAACTTGAAACATGTAGAATCATTATCTATATGACTGTTGGTTATCCTTGACTGCAGTTGTTTATTTTAAATGTGTATAGTTTATCTCTTCTGCTGTTGTTGTGTGTTATATTTTTTATTCCATTGTGCTACACTTTGACAAATGAGGGCATAGTTTCCCTACTACCAGACCTGGTCCCTCGCTGCTAGTCGGAAGCCTCTGGCATTTGGGGAAATGTGCTTCATGTCATGTGACCAACCGGGTTCGGGGCACCTGTGAATTAGTACCCTGATCTAGGAAATTACAAAGTAGTATCAGAGGTGTTTCTTTTCATTGACTTACTATTTGAATCCTTAGTCAGAGATAGGATGGAAATGGTAGTTAGAAATAAGCTGTGCCCGGGCGCAGCTAACCCGTGTACAGGGAAAATCCAGTCTACCTAGTACTTTTTCAATTTTTCGATTTTGAAAATTTTACAGTTGATTTCATTTTCACTGTTGGGTGACACACTTGTGATTGTGATTTGTATATTTTATCCATGGGTTATATTTAGTTTCAACCTAATGAGATGTGGGTATTCCATCTCATGCATCATTTAGGAACATTCTAGAAATCATATGCCATGCATAGTTTCCAAGCCATGTAGGTGCATTAGAAATTGCATGTTATTATGAAAGTTGTTGTGCTAGGAAAATCATGCTGTTGTGATAGCTTCTTTGATAAATACCTGCTATGTGATAGGGTATTTTGTGTGAGCCTTTTGATAGAATGGACTCCAAACCTTGGTTTTTGGGGAGTATGGTCCCTCATTGATCGGAATTTGGTGGATTATTGACCGTTTATCTTGTTATAACTTAGATAAGATTCCAAACATTGATTGTCAGGGAGTATGGTCCCTCACAGGTCGGAATTTGGCACTTAGGGATTGTTTCAGTATTTTCTGGGTTTTGGAGTAGTATATTAGCCTTACTATCTGGAAAACCCATGATACACGCCGTGTATCTCCTTGGACACACGCCATGTGTTATTATGTTTGGGAATAAAAGAAAACATGTTAAGTACACGCTGTGTACCCAACGTACACGTTGTATAGTCTCTTCCCGTGTCATAGACCATGTGGTTAGGGATACGGGGAAGGGAAATTTTTGGGGTGAACACACCGTGTATAGGATGTACACACCATGTAGTGTTCACCCGGAGTCTTCCATGTAGCTAAGAACATGGATGGAGGAGACCTTAAGACATACACGTCGTGTCTATTATGGAACATGTCATGTAGCCTGGCCTGGTATCTATCCATGTAACTAACAACACGGGTTGGTGTGATCCTTTTGTATACACACTGTGTGTATATCGAACACACCATGTAGTGTGGGTCGTGAACCCAACAGTGTAACGAAAAAACATGGGTTGGTGTTACATTTTCTTGAAGACGCCGTGTACCTGAGGGACATGCCGTGTGGTCTTGACCGGTGACAAACCATGTGGACCTGTTCGTGTGGCAGGGAAAACATGGTAGTGTACACACTGTGTGCGGGTGTAACACGCTGTGTAGTGTCAAGCCGAGTAGTTGGCCGTGTCACAAACGACATGGGTAGTTGGAAAAATTACACCACACATGCTATGTAGATTATATACACGGCATGTAGTTTTGTTAACTGAGAGCCATGTGGCTTAGCCATGTAGAAGGACCTGGGTAGGGAAGAGAAGTCATGTATAGATCGTGTAGTGAGTATACATGCTATGTATTCTTGTTTTTCAAATCCTGAATGCCTTCTTCATTCTATTCTGTTTTTGTACCTTCATTTTCATTCATGATAATCAGGATATAATGTGTGCATTTGACCTTGTAGAGTCATGCCGCCGAGATGACCATGCATTGTTCGCCAGGAGAGCGACAACGATTATACTCTAGAGATGGTGGGCCATGGGCAAACAGTGGATCCTCCAGTAGATCTAGAAGCGGCTCCCTCCATTATACCAGACACAGGCGCGAAGGTGTAGTTTTGTGAAGGCTTTATATAGTTCATGCAGACTTTTCAGGGAGCACCGCTAGCTGCCACATTTATGGCTGAGTTGACTCATATATTCCAGCAGCAGCATCCGCTGACGTTCTTAGGGGATGGCGGACCACAGGCTTCAGAGTCTTGGTTGGGGTCTATGCAGAATATCTTCGAGCATCTGGAGATACCTCTAGGGTGGAGGGTCAAGCTCACGACTTATATGATGCGTGATTCCGCCAAGAGGTGGTGGGATGTTACACCCAGTCAGAGTATCCCAGAGACATGGTGTGGGAATATTTTTAGGCAGTCTTATATGACTTCTTCTTCCCAGAGATGCTAAGGGAAGATAGAGATCGAGAGTTCATGAATCTGCAGTAGGGCTCTATGTCAGTGATAGATTATTCTGCTCGTTTCAACAAGCTTAAGGGTTTTTCACCCGTTCTGGTGGATGATGAGACGTTGAGTGACAGACAATTTGAGGATGGTCTTAGATATGAAGTCCGAGCACTGGTAAACATTTTTAGGTTTTCTACAGTACATGCTATTGTGAACCAGGAAATGATTACAGAGAGGAACCTGTGGGAAGCTAGTGGTGTGGGCCAGGGCTGTTTAGCACCAGTTTCTGGTACTATTTCTACTGGAAAGAGGAAGAGACAGATGGAATTCTCTCATGGTGGCAGTACCATCCAGAATAATATTTCATGTGGCCAGGTCATGTGCTACCAGTGTGGTAAGGAGGGGCAAAAATGGCCTCAGTGTCCACGAGACCTAGTGGAGTTCCGAGCATGCGGCAAGATGGGTCATCTGCAGTGCTTTTGCAGGGTGTTTCCAGCAGTGGATATTGAGATGGTAACTGTGCAGACATTGTGTGTGGGAGCAAGACCAGTATATTCTTACCAGTCGGGGAACTGGAATATGTCAGAGCGTGCAGGCAGGGATGGTGGTCATGGGCGTGGTTGCCAGACAGCAGGATCTCAGAGGCAGCAGGCCGGGATAGCTCAGGGTATCCAGGCTGTGTCACCGGGATGCGACACTTGGAAGACATATGCAGTGCAACAGACCCAGCAGGAGCAGGATCCTAGACCATCTACTATCATAGGTACTATTCTAGTGGCCTCTGTCTTGTGTTCTGTACTTTTTGATATGGGTGTTACGTAAATTTTTATATATGTTCCCGTTGTGGAGTGCCTTGGACTCTAGGTTTCTTCTTCTATTGTTATGATTCTAGACACTCTGTTGGTAATTAGAATGGCATGTGTGCATTAGTGCAAGGAGTCCCCCATTCAGGTTGGTGGGTGTCACATTCCTTGGGAACTCTATGTCTTAGAGATGACAAGCTATGATGTCATTATCAGAATGGACTGGTAGGTTCCCTTTCGATCCTTTGTATATTTCTATCGTCGTAGGGTGCATTTCACATCACCAGAGGGAGGATAGTTTCTATACAAAGGTGAATGGGATGTTCAGTTGAGTCAAGCTATACCAGAGCATCATGGGTAAGGTGGAGTCACATCCCAGATTGCGAGTTGGTATCTGGATGATCAGGGGACTTGTCAGACGAATTTCCCTCCAGTTGTTGATCATTTCATGAATGTCTTCCCAGATGACTTTTCAGGTCTACCTCCAGAGCATGAGGTGGATTTTTCTATCGAGCTTATGTGAGGAGTAGCAATGGTGTCAATTCCTTCTTATATGATGGCCACGCCTGAGTTGTAGGAGCTCAAGAGGCAGTTAGGGGAGGTATATGAATAGGGTTACATCTGGCCCAGTACTTCTCCTAGGGGTTCTCCGGTCCTTTTTGCGAAGAAGGCGGATGGTGCCCTCAGAATCTGTGTGGATTATCGAAAGCTGGCCAATTTTAAGGTTAAGAACTGATATCCCTTTCCAAGGATTGATGATATTTGTGATCAACATTGTAGAGAACCTGTGTTCTTGAATATTGAATTGATATCAGGATATCATCAGCTTTGTGTGAGACCATCGGATATACCACTTACAGCTTTTAGAATAAAATATGGTCTGTACGAGAACTTGGTTATGCCATTCGGACTCATGAATGCTCCAGAAGTTTTTATGCCTCTGATGAATCGTGTGTTCCATCCTTATTTGGATTCTTTCTGGGTAGTATTCATGGACGATATATTAGTGTACTCTCACACTCGACACGACCATGCCACCCATCTTGGGATCATATTTAGTACACTGAGAGAGCATCAGTTATATTCTAAGCTCTCAAATTTCCACTTTTGGATAGAACAAATTCACTTCTTGGGTCATATCATCTTAGAGGCAAGAGTTGCAGTAGACCCAGAGAAGGTGAGAGGAGTAGTGTACTGGGAGTAGCCCAAGAAAGTGTCTGAGATATGTATTTTCTTGGGTCTTGCTGGTTACTACAGACTCTTTATATATGACTTCTCCCCCATAGCAGTTCCATTGAAAGGTTTGACTAAGAAGGGTGTGAAGTTCGTTTGGTCGGAAGCTTGTGAGACAGCCTTTCAGGACCTGAAAGGAAGGTTGACATCACCACCCATCCTGATACTCCCAATGTAGGGGAAGAGCTATATAGTTTACTGTGATGCATCAGGGACTGGCTTGTGAGCTATGTTGATGCAGGGCGATAGAGTTGTTGTGTATGGGTCTCAGCAGTGGAGGCCACATGAGAGGGATTACCCGACGCATGATGTCGAGTTGGTTGCAGTTGTTCATTTGTTGCGCTGTTGGAGACATTATCTATTGGGAGAGGATTTTTTGGTTTTCACCGACCACAAAAGTCTCAAGTATATTTTTGATCAGCGTGACTTAATTTGGGGCAGTGAAGGTGGGTCGAATACAATCAGTCCTTCAACTTTGAGCTTTCCTATACACCTAGTAAAGGTAATGCAATACCTGATGCACTGAGCAGGAGGACTCAGATACAGGCAGTACAGGAGGCCAGTGGTGAGTGGAAGCTTATGGATTTGTTCTCTAAGATGCATTTGAAGGTGTATGATAGTCATGGGAATACCTATCTTTCATCTTTAGTTGTGACCTCTACCTTCCTGGATAGAGAGAGGATGAGATAGCTATCTGATTTAGAAGGCCTAGCCCTACGGGAGTCGGTGGAAAGTGAGGACCCTCCTCCTTGGTGACGATAGGCGATGATGAGGTAATGCGTTTATGTGGACGAGTATGGGTTATAGTGGATATAATTGAGGAGCTGAAGCAGGAGTTTCATGCTTCAGCTTGGGAAGTTCATCTTGGAGGTACCAAGATGTACCGTGACTTGAGGTGTCAGTACTGGTGACTGGGTATGAAGAAAGATGTAGCTGGTTTTGTTACGAGATGTTCCACCTATCAGCAGGTGAAGGTCGAGCATCAGAGGCTAGCCAGACTATTACAATAGTTACCCATTCCGTAGTGGAAGTGGGATGATGTCTTGATGGACTTAGTGACTGGGTGGTCGAGGTCACCTTGAGGAAATGATGTCATGTGGGTTGTTGTGGAAAGAGTCATGAAGGTATCTCACTTTTTGTGGTTAAAGGAGACCTTCGGCGTTGACGAGATCGAGAAGTTGTATATCTGAGAGGTTGTATGTCTTCATGGTGTCCCTAGTTATATCATTTTAGATAGGGAGGACCATTTTACATCTCATTTTTGGAAGAGTTTTTAGAGGGCACTAGGTACATAGGTGCTTTTGAGCACAGCTTACCACCCTCAGACCGATGGTCAGTCAGAGCGTATGATACAGGTGCTAGAGTACATGCTTCGTGCATGTGCCCTAAACTTTGGAGGCTATTGGGAGAATCATATACGAATAGTCGAGTTTGCCTATAATAATAGTTTTCAGGAAACTATTGATATGGAACCATACAAGGCTTTATATGGAAGTCCATGCCAACCAACATTGTGCTGGATAGAGGCAGGTGAGGAAGCCTTACTGGGACCACGTCTCGTGCAGGAGACTTCTGAGAAAGTCGAGTTGATTTAGAAGCAGATGGCTACCGCTCGGTCTCGTCAAAAATCTTATGCTAATCTCCATAGATGACCCTTAGAGTTTGTGGTCGTGGATCAGGTTTTCTTAAGTATTTCACCGAGGTTGGGACACAGGAAAATTGGGAGATAGGGTAAACATTCATCGAGGTATGTGGGGACTTTTGATATTTTAGAGAGAGTCAGGCTGGTTTAATATCATTCGTAGTTACCACAGAGGTACTGAGCCATTCACAACATCTTCCATATGTCTGTATTCCACTATTATCATTCAGACATGTCTCCATTATTTTATCTCGAGGGGGTTGAGCTCGAAGTAGATGCGTTTTTTGAAAAGCATCTAATTCGTATCATTGATATGAGCATGAAGGCTCTCCAAGGCTGGTAGTTCCTCTCGTATGGGTGCTATGCCAGCATAACCGAGTGCAGGACGAAACATGGGAGTGGGAGACTGATGTACGTGCTCAGTGGCCAGAGTTGTTCTGAGCATTACCTTCACTACCCATGGAATGGAAATTCGGGGAAAAATTACTTTAAGGGGGAAGTTTGTAAGAACCTGGTTCTTATTGTTGATGTATGGGTTTATTCTTTTCTCTTTTCTTTAAGTGTTTTTGAGAAAATAAGGAAAATGAGGAAAAATCCGGAATTTCGGGACTACACGCCATGTAATATTCCACATGCCTTGTACTTTGGCCGTGTGGGATGAGTACATAGGGTGTGTATCCCTGTCGGTGATGAATGGTGTAAAACTGACTACATATCGTGTAGTGTCTATTTAAAGGCATGTAGTCAGTCAGTAGCAAAACAGTAAGGCGGTGGAAGTAGCTGCCAGCAGAGTGACCGTACACACCGTGTAATCAGAAATACATGTCATGGACTCATGTCGACGGATGAACAGTGCGGCGGTGCCGCCAGAGGAACAGTTAAATGAGAAAAATACACATCGTGTAGTCAATAGTACACGCCCTGTAGTTTTTTTTCACTTAAATTGGGTAGTAGCCAACCCTGTTCACAGGATTTACTTAGAACAAGAGGATGGAGTTGGGAGAGCAAGCCAGACCGTCGAGGATCTCTAGATCGAGCTTCGGAAATCTGTTTTCGCCTCTGATGATCTCGTTGGAACCACACGGGTAAGCCCTTCACTCTCCTTAAGTCGTTTGTGTCAATTCATCCTCGAATGGATGTTATTTGAGTTTGAAAAATGTTTTATTTCACGTCATATATATGTAATTCTTGGACGATTCGAGGATCGTCACTCGTGTATACCGTTCAGGGGCGTGTAAGGTAGGTGTCTTCGTGTTTAATTTCTAACTGTTGTGCTTTTGTGTGAATTTTTGAGCTATGAACCCATGATGAGGTGTCGTGTGGATGAGGCCTTTGTTGTTTTAATTACATAGAATTGTATAGGTAATTAAATGTGATAATAAACTACTGTTTGGGATCACTTCTTGGATCCAGGACCACCCTGGGGGTGCGTTCCTCTATTTAGCCATTTCGATAAGATACATGAGGGTATGACTTTATAATAATGATTATAGATTTTATGTGAGAGGAATTGTGTGTGTAATTCTTGTTAACATGTTGGGCACGGCCTGGTTACTTGTTTAGCCTGAGGGCAGTGTTTTACTTAGCATGAGAAGAGTTCATCTTTTATCCTGATGAAAACATCTTCCGTGCCTACGGGTAATAGACTTTGTTCCTGATGGAGAAACATGTACACCTGAGAGAAATATCTATTATGCCTGTGGGAAATTACCTGCGGGTTGCATTTCTGACCACCTGAGGGTAAGAGTCTGTGTGTCTGATGACACTGACTGTTTACATAGATATTCACTATGGTTTTTCCCTTATAATGAAAGATTAAATGAATAATAAAATGCTAATATAACAGGTAATGTTAGTTAATTTTGAGTACTGCTTAGTTTATTGCATTTTACTACTGCACACTATTGTTGCATATTTTCACACAGTTGGGTGTGGGCCTTTGGTGGGTGCCTACTGAGATTTATTTCTCACACCCTGTTTGGGTCATGTCTTCTGCCCAAACAGATTACATTTATGCATGTGTGGATAAGGGCAAGGGTCCCTATATGTACTTGATTTCTGCAAAGGAGTAGTGGAGCATGGGACTGGTGTTAGGCTCGTGATTCTACTGGCAATTTTGTTTTGGTTTTGTTGTACGCTGTATTGTATTGTACTGTATTGTTGTGTAACATGATCTGGCTATTTTCATAGAACATGAGACATGTTACATCATTATCGATATGACTTTTCGTTATCCTTTACTATTGTTGTTTATTTTAAATGTGTATGGTTAATTTCTCCCACTATTGTTGTGTGTTATATATTTTATTCCACTGCGCTACACTTTGAAAAATGAGGGAATAGTTTCCCCACTATCATACATGGGCCCTCGCTGCAAGTCGGTAGCCTCTGGTGTTTGGAGAAATGTTCTTGAGGACATGTGACCAACTGGGTTTAGGGGACCCATGAAGTAGTACTCGGATCTTGGACGTTACAGTGCATGTGTTCACTTTACCCACAAGTTCGGAACTTTTTGTGGTATTCATTGATGCTCCAAAGAAGGTAATGGGCTATGTGTTGATGCAAAATGACAAATTCATTGCCTATTCTTCAAGGCTCTTGAATGTTCATGAGTATAATTATCGAACACATGATTTGGAGTTTGATGTAGTGATCTTCACTTTAAAAATTTGGAGGCATTATATCATTGGGGAAAAGTGTGAAATATATATGGACCAAAAAAGCCTCATATATATATTTACACAGAAAGAGTTGAACATGTGCCAATGAAGATGGTTAAAGATGATCAAGGACATTGACTGCTCAATCCATTACCACCCTAGGAAACCAAAAAAGGTGATATATGCTCTAAGTAGAAAGGACCCATCAATTTTGTTATTGATGAGAATTGAGAAAGTCATATTCTTCATATATTTGATGAATATGGACATGGGAATCATAAAGAAGGGAACATCATCAATCCTTTCACAAATCATTTCTCATCTTTATCTTCTGGAACGGTTAAAGGATGCTCCAAAGGATGATGAGGGAATTCCGAAGAGAGTGGAAGCTATCAGAAAAGTAGAATCCTCTGAGTATAATGTTAATGAAAAATGAATTGTGAGATTTGGGAAAATAATATGTCTTCCATCATGTCCAGAGATAAAGAAGGAACTTTTGGATAATGCGCATAGTTCAAATTCCTCTATTCACCCAGGAAACCCAATGATGTATCGAGGTATCTAAGAACATTATTGGTGGGATAATATGAAGAAGGAGATCGCAAAGTATAAATCAAACTGTCTGGGGTGTAAGTATGTGATTCCAGAGAGGCAAAAGTAAAAGGGGCTGATGCAACCATTGCCTATACCAGCATGGAAATGGGATTAAATCACCATGAACTTTGTAATTGGACTTCCGAAGACATCCAAAGGCAACAGTGCAATCTGGGTGGTTGTGGATCATCTTACAATGTCTACACACTTTATTGCAATTAGGGAGGATTCATCATTGGATCAACTAGCATTGATATATATCAGGGAATTGGTAAGGTTGTATGGAGTACCAAAATCTGTTGTATTTGATCGAGATCTAAGATTCACCTCTACGTTATGTCATCCTACATTTTTATTACAGAACATTTCTTGACTCTTTACAAACAAAGGATCTTTAAAGTCTAGTGTCTTGGAAATCAAGAACATAATACATGAAAACAACAAAGAAAATTCTTCTAAAACACTTTTAATCTTTATAATAAGTTAATTTTATGTAAAAATATTGTATCTCATATCCTAGAGAAATACATAAAAGGAAATGGTGAGTAGAAGGACCAGTAAGGGTAAATAAGGGAATCAATGTACTTGTGATATCAATAAGAACTTGATTAAAAACATAAAAACCATAGAAATGGAAGTATAGATATATCACAATGAAAATAAAATCTAAAATAACTTGAATATGTGTCTAAAACATTTCATTTAGAAATTCATGAACATATCACCAAGGTCCATCCCTAAGGAGTCACAAAATATACCAAGGTTATTCACCAGGGTATCGTAAAACGTTTCATCCCTAGAGATTAATTCTTTACCCAATGCATTGGAGAACTGTCAGCGAATACCCTTAATATATCGTCACATTCATCAGAGCCACATATATCTTAATCAATCATTTCATAAATAACCCATGGATAATAAAATAAATGGATTTCATTTCAGGATCATGACATTTTAAGAGTTCTTAAAAATATAAGATCATTATGTCATTTATAAAACATGCAATGGGAGTGAGGGATCTATGTATTTCAATTCCAGAATCAAATAAATCATCATTATATATTTATGAACATCCAAAGAAACGAAATAGGTTTGGGTATTCACAAAAATAAAACAAGATAATTTGTATAGAGAAAGAGATAGAAATTTTGGGGTGAAATTTCTACAACATAACGGCTATATAACATGGTTTTAAAAAACATTGAAAATAGAGGGTACAAGAGTAAAACACTCATAAATAATTTATAATAATGTATAAATATATAATAACAAGGATATAATAACATGGCATGGAAATTTTAATGACATACCACATGAAAAGGAAACATGAATGAAAAGTGAAGAAGCGATTCCTTTTATGAAAAATTCGACAGCCTAACGGCGTCACGTAAAAATTCAGAAAAAAATAGATGATAGAAAAAGGTTCTATAAAAAATTATATATGATATGTAACATAATTATAACATATAATAACATACCATCAATAAAAATAGATGGAAACTAGAAGACACAACATAAAGGAATTTATGGCTTAAAATAGGAGGGTGAAAGATTACCTTACCTTGAAGAGTACCTTCAAAAGCATGAAGGTTGAGACCCTGGGAGGATTGATGGAACCTTTGGAGGACTCCTTTTAAGTAAAAGTTGCCATAACATTTTTTGGGAGTATTTGGAAATGAAATGAATGAGGTAACGGCTTGGTATGTATAGGAAAAGTGAGGGAACAAAGCATTAATTGCCAAGGGACACCTCATTGGTGGTATTGGAAAAACCATGGGATTTACCATGAAATTTTATCATGGTATTGTCCACATGGGACACCTCATACCTTATATTACTATTAATAAGTCTACCCGAATGATTTCATAATTATTACATCATTAATGATGTCATTAAACACCCGAAACTAAAAATTGTATTTTCACTATTCACTGAAAATTCAACTTTTTTAGAAAAATCCCTCAAAATATCCTTAACCTAATATCAATTCTCTAAATTCAAATATGAACTCCATTTTATGGAAGTAGTTTTTTATATACTATTAATTTAATTATTATGTGAAAACACTATTCATTGAAAATTCAGTTGTTTTAGAAAAATCTCAAAAATTCACCTTAACCAAATATCGAAGCTCTGAAATGAAAAATGTACTCCATTTTATATAAATAATTTCCTAAATATTTATATTATAATTTTTAATAAAAACAATATTCACATGAAAAAACTAATACATAACTAATAATTTCTTAAACATTTATTTTCTTATTTTAATGAATCATATTACTTTATCAAGGTGCCTAAATTATATGAATACCTTCTTAAGTGAGGTTATAAATCCATTTAGTCACATAACTAATCATAAGCATAAAATAAATATTCATAATTTACTTTTCACCAAAAATAAGTTGATTTTATTAGACTCTAAATTTCATACTGAACTCAATTAGAGAAGACCATTTTTTGAAAATAATTACACATTTTTAATTATTTAAGTTTTACATAAATATTTTTAAATATCATTTTGCCAAAATTCATCAATAATATACATCCTATATTTATTTGGACATTTGAGATTTACTAACTTCACCATAAGAAGAAATAACAATTTTAATTATATCAAAGGGTAACACAAATCAGCTAAGGTCTCTTTACAAACACCCTTATAACACCAGCATAGGACCTAAGAGTAAGGTGTGCTATGGTGATAGAATCCTGGGGTGGCTCGGCCTATATTTCCCATGTGGTGATTTCTATCAGTTGAACTTCTCTTGAAGGTGAGACATTCCAGCTTCACACGATGAAGTTCAACATTGGTTTTGTCCAGAGAAAATCCTAGTGGTTCTACCTCCTTACCAAGTTCTATCAAGTGGGCTTCAATCGGCCTAAGACTGCTTGATAAGGACATCGATCTTCATTCTATATTAATTAACCATGATCACTTGTATTTATAGACAATAATCACAATATTTACTTTCCAATGGTCATATTAACTAGTGGTCACATAACAGTCAAAACCCAATGGTCTCATTTTAATTATACTAATTTCATCAAATGAAATAGTTTTGATGAGTATAAAATAAAATAACACACAAAATTAGGAAACAAAAATTTATTAAAAATTTTGGGTCGATACATTCTTCCCCCCTTAAGAAATTCCATCCCTGAAATTTTTAAATCGTACCCTCATAAGAGAAAAGATGCGATTAATTCTACCTCATAGACTCCTCTAGTTCCCAGGTTGGTTCTTCATATTTGTGGTTCCTCCAGAACACCATAACTATGTTGGTTGTCTTGTTACATAGAACCTTGTCTCTACGATCCAAGATCTCCAGTGACTGCCCCTCAAAAGAGAGGTCATGTTCCAATTGTACAACCTTTGGGTTTATTACATGTGATGGGTCAGGTAGGTACTTCTTCAAGAGGGATACGTGGAATACTTCATGAAATTCTGCTAGATTTTGAGGAAGTGCAAGCCGATATTCCACTACTCCCACACGATCAAGGATTTCATAGGGGCCAATGTACCTAGGGCTGAGCTTCCCTTTCATCCCAAACCTCATGACTCTCTTCCAAAATGAAATTAAATGAAAGACCTTGTGAAAAACATCAAACTCCATGTCCCTTTGACAATTGTCGGCATATTACTTTTGTCGACATTGATTAGCCTTAATGTGTTGTTGGATGGCATGGAATTTTTCTGTCATCACTTGCATAAGATCCTTCCCAAGAAGCTTTCTCTCACAAGCTTCATACCAACAAGTAAGAGTTATACATTGCTTCCCATAGAGATCTTCATATGGTTCCATTTGAATGCTTGAGTGAAGCTATTGTTGTAAGTGAACTCAACTAACAATAGATGTTGATCCAATCCACCTTTAAATTACATTGAGCATGTTCACAGCATGTCCTTGAGTGTTTGAATAGTCTTTTCAGATTGGCTTTCAGTTTGGGGGTGATAAGTCGTACTGAAGTTCAATTCAGTGCACATGGCATGTAGAATAATTCTCTATAATATTGATGTAAACCTTGGATCATGATTAGATATGACAGAAAGTGGAACTCCATGCAGCCTTAACACTTCATTCACGTAAATCCTGGAAAGTTGATCAATGGAGAAATCTTCACGAATGGAGATAAAATGGGTAGTATGGGTGATACGGTCCACAATAAACCATATCTCATTGTTTCATTTCGATGTTCTCGGAAGACCCGTGACAAATTCCATAGTGATATTGTCCCACTTCCATGCTAGTATGGGTAGTGGTTGCAATACCCCTTTAGGAAGTTGTCACTCTACCTTCACTTTTTGACATACTAGGAACCTTGAAGTGTAGTTAGTAATCTCCGTTTTCATATTATCCCACAAAAAATGATCACGAAGGTTCCTATACATTTTTGTGCTTCCATGATTTATAGTGAAAGTGGATTCATGAGCTTCATCCATCAACTCCTTCTTTATTTCCGGAATAGATGGAATACATATTCCTGTACGAAATTTCAGTACACCCTCTTGATCAATACTGATCTCAAGAAACTGCCCATCCTTCACAGCTTCAAACTTCTTCTGTAATAAAGGATCTTCTTTTTGAGAATTCTTGATCTTCTCCCGTAATGAAGGTTGAGAAATTATTTGGGTTAGGGTTAATGATGTCCCTTCCCTTTTAATTCCCATGTCAATCATTACTAGGTCAATTTTTAGAGGATCTCTTTGATTACTCATCATAGAAATAACAACTGGGTCTTTCCTGCTTAATGCATCAGGAACATTTTTTGCTCTTCTGGGATGATAATGAATGGAAAAATCATAGTCTTTAAGAATTTCCAACCATCTCCTTTGTCTCGTGTTCAATTCCTTTTGTGTGAAAATATACTTCAAACTTTGGTGTTCAATGTATATATCACTTTTCTCCCAATAAAGACAGTGCCTATATATCTTCAGAGAAAAAACGACCGCAACCATCTCCAGATCATGCATAGGATAATTCTGCTCATGATTCTTCAATTGTCGAGATTCATAAGAATTTACCTTGTCATTTTCCATGAGGATGCACCCAATACCTTTCATATATGCATTATTAAAAATAACAAATCCTTCTTCACTTTAGGGCAGAGTTTACACGGGTGCAGTAACCAATATCTTCTCCAACTCTTGGAAACATTCCTCACACTCCATTTTCTAGATGAACATGAACCATTTTCAAGTTAACTTGGTTAGTGGATTATAATTTAATGACAATTACTTCACAAACCTACAATAATATCCTTCTATTCAAAGAAAACTACGAATCTCAGAAAGCAACTTTTGTCTTTGCAGGGTCAACTATGATTCCTTCATTAGTAACAATGTGCCACAAGAATGCAGCTTGTTGTAGATACATGATATAATTCTGGAAATGAATAATATACACCCCATCCATAAAAAATATGGCTCACATAACAAAGAATATAAAGGAAAATGAATCTGTTAACACCCAAAACGATGATAATACTAAGATATTATTAACAAATCAATGTTAAAAGATCATATATGATATAATATTAATGTATATAATTCATGAATAATTCAATGAAAATTATTTCACCATTATATAGGTGGTTAACCTACCCTCGACCAAGGAATAAGTACAATGTAAGTGGTTTCTTATCTCATTTTTAATTCCGTGAGATTTCCATTGTTCCCCACATATTTATTTCATGTGGTGTGTGTACTTCCCATGTTTGTATTCATTGTGAAATATAATTTAATTCATGGATATTTACATCATTAATTTTTTATCCTTCTTTCATGGGTGTATTTTTTTTATGTTACCAAATCGATAAAATTATTTGAAATTTCAATTTCCACTCATTCGGCTGTACGCATACTTCATTGATTATTTTACTCTAAGATTATGTGTGGAATTACTATTCATTTTAATATGTCATAATTTCCACTCCCCTTTCTGTGGATATAATTTTGATACACATAATCACTCCATTGATAAATTCTCAAGTCATCGGTATGAACATGATAAGAGTAATTTTTACTCAATCTTGATTTGTTGAGTTAAACATCCAATCCATTGGTGTAGTTTTTACAAGAATATGTGTGAATGTCCTCTAATTGATTTATAGTGAATATCCAATCATATTGAGTTTATTTATATTGATCACACATAATTATTTCTTTGATTTATCCATAACCTAAGGATATTGTCTTTATAATAGATTTAATCTCAATTTACATTCCATTGAGACTTCTTTGTTGTTATACACCAAATCACTTTTATATGGTGTATATAATGTACTTAGAAATAGTATATCACGAATCCCTTTATTCTAATGATATTACAAATTCTTTTATTACCTGAATTATTTGTATTCAAGTGTCTCTTCTTTTGTTAGAAACTCTAACTAAAATATCATTTTTAAATGTTTTCAAGATTTATTCTTCTAAATCTTTATCATTAATGTCCATGTTTTAAAAATGGTTTTAAGGATATCTTTATATGGATATTAATGTTTTAAAATGTTGACATCTTCAAAGTGGTATGGGACACTTTGATTCAAAAATATGTTTTTAAATGGCTTCTTGACAAATAGTGTGACTTTTAAATGATTTCAAGAAAAGGGGGGATATTTCTCAATAATAGTTTTGATGATTATTTTAATTTATGTCAATATCCTTCATCATTCTCTATTGAGGTTAATCTGATACAATAAAATCTTTGATATTGTATCTAATGAGTTATGATTGAATGTGGATGTGCTATTTTTATACCAGTCATGGTTTGTGGATAAAGTATTGACATTTCTTATGCTAGTTTTAATATGAATGTTTATGTTATGTTTCAAACTTTTCATATGAGGAATGCATTGGACTTAGTAAGTGACAGGTGGAGCCCGCTATAGCTCCTTGATGCATCGGTAGGTATCATGCGACTGACTAGTGTTTTGGCACGAGGCTTTGACAAAATTTTATTTGTATTCTTGGCACGAGGCTTCTGCTACATGGTTATGATAGTCTAGCATTATGCATTAAATCATGATGAAATTTGTTAATTTCATTGCATGTGATTATTCGACTAGTAGAATATCCATGTGAATAAGTTAATGGACTTATTTCATTTTATATCTTCCATATTATGCTGACGTTCAAGTTTAAAAGGCTTTTTTTTAGTTATACATTGCCTTAAGTGTTTATGCTTATCTATGAAAGATTATGCTATATTGTTATCCTTACTGATCATCTGAGCTCACCCCTTTCAATGTTTTATTTTTCCCATGATGTGAATAAGTAATTTGTGAATCACCTGCGGGGATAGTATGACGGGATATGAAGACAAGATGTTGTTTTGGTATTTTTACCTAATGATGTAATGTAAACTTTATGAATGTATCTAGTACTTCCAAGGCTACAAAAATAATCAGTCTTTCGAGACTTGATCCTTTATGATCATGCCAATGTTATGTAATAATGTATCGACTATAGGTAACTGGGGTTGGGGCATTACAGTTGGTATCAGAGGATGTTTACTACAAACCTTGGAAGCTATATTTATATAAACTCTAATTAGATCACATAGCCCTAAGATAGAATTTGAGGATTAATATAGAAGAACATAATAAAATTTAGGTATTGTAGATATTTTGTGAGTTTTCTGAGCAATGCATCCCTGTCTAGATACGAGCAGGTAGAAGTGGATCTGCACAGATGTGCCTAGGAGTAAAACCCAAAAACACCACTTTGAGCTAGAATCGAACAGGAATTGGTGCATGACAACGGGCCTTGCTGCACTCTTGGTTACGAAACTCCTGAGGGATATGCTTTGGTAAATTCACAAGATTAGTATGAACCATTATTAAGGAAATAAACAAATGCCCCTAAGAATATATGTCGGGAAATAGATGGTGGATAACCTATATTTTAACATAGGGTACCCCAAGCTAGGATATATTGTTCAATTACAAGGTTACCCTATTATGTCTATTTTTTTACATTCTTATTAGATAAGTATTCAAAAACCTTAATTTTATTTTCTTTTTGTTAGTTGAAACATTTGGGGAGAAAGACCATGAAAAAATCTTCTCTCTCTTCTGGAAGAACTACGTACAATTATTATCCAGAAGTCATGCGCAGATGATATTGAAACTTCTTCAAATGTATAAGTTACATACAAACAACTTTATGAGACATCCAATACCTCTAGAATTGCATGATTCTTTCAAGGATCAAGTACCGACTATGGGATAATATTACGCTCTCAAAATTCTTACCACGCTAAGAATGGGAAGTACCATTAGGGTATTTTCAAATTCTTCACTTTATCTCAAAATTATGATGCACTAAATGATTTTCTAGATGCTGCAGAAGAGGGAGACCTTCGAGCAGCCTATATGTATCAAATTATATATTTATTTCTTTTGGGATATCTGGAAACAAATTTACCAAAACCTTATTTTGGAATATTTGAAGATGAATTAGTAGGAAGTTTTCTAAAAAACACATGTTAAAGACAATGTCTCAAAATTATTTATAAGAAATACCTATTTTTTTTTGATACATCGATGCTTCCATCGATATAAAACAGGATGGATGAGGAGTTTTTGGGTAAAGGAAGTAGATGATTTTGAAAAATTCATGAGGTACCATTGTGACAAATGAACGCATTCTACCAAAAGGAAATTCTGCCTAGTCTCTCTAGAGTTCATGATGTGTTCCACATATCACTAGTGACAAAATACATGTCTGACCCAATGCATGTACTCACCTATGAAGAATTAGAACTGGAACCTGGTCTATCTTATTGTAAAGAGCCTATCAGAATTCTTCATACCAAAAATAAAGGGTTGAGAAACCAGATGAATCGTTTGGTAAAAGTACTATGGAGAAATAATAAGATGGAATAGGCAATGTGGGAACCCGAGGAACTTATGATGAAGAATCCGTGTGGAAATAAATGGATGGTGAAATGTTTAAAAGTGTTAGTGATATTTATTGATGGGATTACTTTGGAAGAATTTTCTCTTGTATGTGTAAACCTGCAATTTATCGTGTGAAAATGATATTTGAGGAAGAATTATCTTTTCTATTGCGGATATAGTTATAAATAACCATTTGGTCTTATATTATCATTGGTTTTGAGGAAATTACAAGATATTATATTTTGGGTTGAAAATTCTAGGTATGAGAAACAATTTGAGGACAAATTATGTTATGGTTGTTTTCAGTAATTTATCTCATTTTGGTAATATTATAAAACATAGTTTTTGAAAAAGGACAACACGTAGACCGTGTGACAACCCATCACGTCAGACAAAGCTGTGGGAATCGAACCCACAACCAAAGTGCGATTGAGACTTATCACCTACCACTGGACTACGTAAAGTCCCTAGTTAGTGTGACTAGTTATTTTTAGTTTAATGATTTTGTTGATCAATAATAAGTTTATTTGGGATCTTATGTCTTATCAAATGAATTCCCTTAGTATAAGAAAATGATTTGGTGATTAAGTGATGAATGTTATTTTGGAAGATGTTCTCTTTGTGGGGAACACTATATGCCCAAGGAAAATAGAATTCAATGGAATTTCATTTGAGGAGTAATGGTTTATTTTTATCTATGTTTTTATTGTGGGTTTATAGAAATTTGGGTTATTTATGGAAATGATTAACTTGTAATGGAAGATATTTGATTAGGTTAATCACATTTAAGTATGTGACATTAAGAGTAGTTGATTTCATTTGGAGATACAATTTAACGTGGAAGACTACATAACCAAATTCTTCTAAGTTTTCGGTTTCAATATTAGATTGGATTATATTGATGTATTTTAAGGAAAATTGATTATTGAATGGTATTTATCTAACTTTGGGGTATTTTTGGTTTAATTTTAGAAATTAAGATTATAGTTTTTTTCTCTAATAGAATATCCATTTGGGGGATCATCAGATCTTATACTAACTGTTATGGTTTTGACTAATCTCTAAAGACAAGGTAAATATATATAGTTTATCCTACGTGGATCATGTTATTCTATATAAGCTCTTCCAATGTGACCAAGTCTTCATTAACACACATTGTTGAAAAAAAATTGAGTTAGTGGTAAAAATTTATTAAAGGATGAAAATCTACTTAAAAAGTAAGTATATATATCTTTATGTTATTTGTAAATATCATAAATGAATTCCTCATCCTTATGTAATGTAACTTAAAACAAAAAATGTTGTCTGTTTACTTTTACTACTGAGAGACTAATGACCATTTGTCTCAACACAAGTTTGTGGTTTTCTTATTATTAACTCTCTCCTGATCATGTTTTCTATCTTTCCCCATCAGAACTTAACATTTAGTTTAACGTCTATATCCACGTTTTCCTACATGTAATCCTAGTATGGGTTATGTTGGGTGAACTTTATACTTCCCTTTCTTTCTTTTAAAGTGATATTTTTATTGACTCTTTTTATGATGTGGGAATTTTCATTATATTCTAAAGAAAAATTTTAAAAATTTTGAGGATGAAATTTATTGAAGGAGGGGAGTATGTAACACCCCAAACTTCCACGGTACGTTTTTCCTTTGAATAATGCAATGGTTTGCATTGTACGCAACTTCGAGATTCTAACAGACCACAACCAATCAAACTAGCAGTTATGAATAGTAATACCTAATTTTTGAAATTTTATAAATTTAATCTCTCACAATGGACATCATATTTGGATTCAGAATATCAAATTTATTCTAGGGTGAAATTTTGGTACTTTTGGATAACTTTTATATTTTTATGAATAGTGAAAATTACTAAATTTTAATTACAAAAAACTTTTTTAATCAAAATAATTAATAGTGATAAATTATGAATTTGAGTGGTTTTAAAGTATATTGAGAATATATTTTTACCATTTAATATAATTTTGGTCATTGGACATAATTTCACAATTAAACCGAACATAAAAAAGTATCAATCTTTTGATAGTTATTATATCTTAAAAACATGCTTTTTGTTTTGACAGCGGGAATTAATATTAATTTAATTTCTACCACTTCTGTGTTTTGAATTTGGGAAAATGGATTCCATATTTGGAATCTGGATTTAAAAATTGTGTAAATAAGTAACTTTTATTTTTAGACATTTTGAATAATTAATTCGGTAAATATTTTATTTACCATGGTTAAAGGTTAAATCTGGTAAATAAGGGTAAAAAATAATATTATAATAATACTAAATTACCCTAAAACTTGTCCTAAACCTATTGGTTCATAAATGTCCGACCATGGAAATCTTTGGGTCTATTTTGGTACCCCATGGATCCACTTGTAAGTGATAATGACACTTTATATTAATTAAGTTAAAACAAATACAAAAATGACATAAGCATATATCTTTTAGCAAAACAATATTTACATAGGGTTATAGATGTTGGATTTTAGACTAAAAATATTCATTAGAAATATAAAAAAATTTCCCAAATAATGGTATTTTATTTATAATTTTTATATATTTAATAATTAATATTATTTATGACATAATAATGATGCAGTATTTTCCTTATTAATGAAAGAATCAAATAATTGGTATTATAAATGTTAAAATTAATATAATTTGAATGTTTTGAAAAAATACATGAATTTTATTGCTTGATATGACATTATACGATAGATTAAATGAATTTGGTTCAAATTAATAAAGTTTTTAAGACTTTATCAAAAATCAATTATTGAATAGTGTCAAAATTGACATAAAATAGTTTTTAAAACAAATATTATATTATTAATTGATATTAAATTCCTAAAAATCTAGGTTTCGGCCAATAGACTTATATCATGATATTTTTATCATTAATGGACCACTTGGGGTGTCGCTTGGATGTATATAGTAGTTTTATTAACTATATAATATAAAAATACAAAGTGACATGGTAAATGTGAAACTAATTAACTAAGAGTCCAAACTAAAAGATAAGGTTAATATAGTGACACAAACCTGTCTAAAAACAATTTATTGAGTGGTTTTAGACATATCCCCACATTAAACTTTGTATAATATACTTTTGAGCCATTAGAAACCGAATATCAATTTATTATAAAATAATATTTCGAGCTTTTCCAAAGGTTCCCCTCACCCCTCTTATAAAAGGGCACTCCCCATTCTCTCAAATTCATACCTTCAAAGCCATTTGGATTGGCCATACTCTACCCAAATAGCCGCTAAATAGTACTCCCTTTATCCTAGAGGCATTCATTTAGTCATAAAGCTATCTTAAGGAGACATTTTGATTAAATCAAAAGGAAGAACCCGAAGAAGAGTTAATTTTTCACCATCCTCTCTCATGTTCCTTTCTTCTTCCACTTCTTATTTCTTAGATGTTTCCATTCTAAAATAATAACTCTGGTATATTATATATACTGTGATGTTATTATAAATATAGTAAAACTATATTCAGTATTCTATCCATCCTTTGAATGAAATGTCACCATACGTGCGTACGTACGGCTTACCGTCTCCACGTCGTGGTGTAATTGTTATTCAATTACTTATTATTTGGATGGGTATAATAATGAAGTCTAATTCATGTAAATAATAAATATTACATGATTATCATTTTATATATATGATATACCATCCAATAATATATTATTTTATTATCAAAAGAGTGATATTGTCCCTCGTGCGTACATACGGATTACCGTCTCCACGAACTTGATGAGAATCATTCCCCAACGTATTTGTTCAAGACTAAATTTAATTTTATGATTAAAAATAATGTTTAGGGACATGATATAATTCTATAAATGAATAATATACACCCCATACATAACAAATATGGCTCACATAACAAAGAATATAAAAGAAAATGAATCCGTTAACACCCGAAGGGATGATAATACTGAGATATTATTAACAAATCAATGTTAAAAGATCATATATGATATAATATTAATGTATATAATTATTGAATAATTAAATTACAATTATTTAACTATTATACAGGAGGTCAACCTACCCTTGACCAAGGAAAAAGTACAATGTAAGGGGTTTCTTATCTCACTTTTAGTTCCGTTATATTTCCATTGTTCACCAATTATTTATTTCATGTGGTGTGTGTACAGCCCATGTTTGTATTCATTGTGCAATATAATTTAATTAATGGATATTTAAATCATCAATATATGATCCTTATTTCGTGGGTGTAATTTTCGTTTGTTACCAAATCGATAAGGGAATTTGAAATTTCAATTTCCACACATTCGGCTTTACGCACACTTCATTGATTAATTTACTACAAGATTGTGTGTGGAATCACTATTCATTTTAATATGTCATAATTTCCACTCCCCTTTATATGGATATAATTTTGATACACATAATCACTCCATTGAAAAATTCTCAAGTCATCGGTATGAACTTGATAAGAGTAATTTTTACTCAATCTTGATTTTTTGAGTTAAACATCCAATCCATTGGTGTTGTTTTTACAAGAATATGTGTGAATGCCATCTGATTGATTTAAAGTGAATATCTAATCATATTCAGTGTATTTATATTTATCACACATAATTATGTCATTGATTTATCCTTAACCTAAGGATATTGTCTTTATAAGAGATTTCATCTTAATTTACATTCCATTGAGACTTATTTGTTGTTATACACCAAATCTCTTTTATATGGTGTATATAATGTACTTTGACATATTATATCATGAATAACTTTATTCTCATGATATTACAAAGTCTTTGATTACATCAATTATTTGTATTCAAGTGTCTCTCCTTTGGTTAGAAACTCTAACTAAAATATCATTTTTAAATGTTTTGAAGATTTATTCTTCTAAATCATTCTCAGTAATGTCCTTGTTTTAAAAATGGTTTTAAGGATTTATTTATATGGATATTAATGTTTCCAAATGTTGACATCTTCAAAGTGGTATGGGACACATTAATTCAAAAATATGTTTTTAAATGACTTCTTGAAAAATAATGCGACCTTTAAATGATTTCCAGAAAAGGAGGGATATTTATCTCTAATAGTTTTGATGATTATTTTCATCTATGTAAATATCCTTCATCATTATCTATCAGGGATAATCTGATACAATACAATCTTTCATATTGTATCTAATGAGTTATGTTTGACTGTGGATGTTCTTTTTTTATACCAGTCATGGTTTGTGGATAAAGTATTGACATTTCTTATGCTAGTTTTAATACGAATGTTTATGTTATATTTCAAACTTTTCATATGAGGAATGCATTGGACTTAGTAAGTGACAAGTGGAGCCCACTATAGCTCCTTGATGCATCGGTAGGTATCATGCGACTGACTAGTGTCTTGGAACGAGGCTTTGACAAAATTTTATTTGTATTCTTGGCGTGAGGATTTTTCTACATGGTTATGATAGTCTAGCATTATGCATTCCATCATCATGAAATTTGTTAATGTCATTGCATGTGATTATTCGACTAGTAGAATATCCATGTGAATAAGTAAATGGAATTATATCATTTTATATCTTCCATATTATGCTGAAGTTCAAGTTTAAAAGGCTTTGGTTTAGTTATACATTGCCTTAAGTGTTTATGCTTATCTATGAAAGACTATGCTATATTGTTATCCTTACTGATCATCTGAGCTCACCCCTTTCAATGTTTTATTTTTCCCAGGATGTGAAGAAGTAATTTGTGAATGACCTGCAGGGATAGTATGAGTGGATATGAAGACAAGATGTTGTAGTAGATTTTTTTCCTTATGATTCAATGTAAACCTTATGAGTGTATTTAGTACTTCCAAGGCTACTAAACTAATCGGTCTTTCGAGACTTGATCCTTTTTTATCATGCCAATGTGATGTAATAATGCACTGACTCTGGGTAACTGGGGTCGGGGCGTTACAATATTACTATTCATAAGTCAAAAAAATGATTTTATAATTATTAAATCCTTAATGATGTCATTAAACGCCCCAAACTAAAAACTGTATTTTCACTATTCACTGATAATTCAATTTTTTCAAAAAATATCAAAAAATCTCCTTAACCTAATATCAATTCTTTGAATTCACAAATGAACTCCATTTTATGAATATAATTTTCTATATACTTTTAATTTAATTTATAAATAAACACACTATTCATTGAAAATTATGTTGTTTGAGAAAAATACCCAAAATTTACCGTAACCAAATATAGATGCTCTGAATTCGAAAATAAACTCCATTTTATAAAAATATTTTTCTAAATTTTTTTAATTTAATTTTTATTTAAAATACATTGTTCACCTGAAAAAACTAATACTTAACCAATAATTTCCAAAATAGTTATTTACTTATTTTATTGAATCACATTACTTAATCAAGGTACCTAAATTATATTAGTACTTTCTTAAGTAAGGTTACTAAATCCATTTGGGCTAATTACTATTCATAAGTGTAAAATCACTATTCATAATTTACTATTCACAAAAAAATTAAGTTGATCTTATTAGACTCTAAATTTCATACTGAACACAACTGTAGAAGACCATTTTTAGAAAATCATTACACATTTTCAATTATTTAAGGTTTAAATAAATATTTTAAAAATATAATTTTTCTAAAATTCATCAATAATATACATCTTATATTTATCCAGATATTAGTGATTTCCCAAATTCACAATAAGAATAAATATCAATTTTATTTATATCAAAGGGTTACACAAAGTAGTTATGGTCATGTTACATAGCCCCTTATAACAACAGCTTAGGACCTAAGTGTATGGTGTGCTAAGTTGATTTAATCCTGGGGAGGCTCGACCAAAATTGCACGAGGAGTGATTTATATTAGCCTCAACTTCTCCCAAAAGTGATTATGTTATAGATTCACATGATGTATATAACGACCCATACTTTACATACATTGTTAATACTTCAAAATTGAAGCACACTTATTACAACATATGACAAAACCACAAAGGACCGTATAGGTATAGTGTCTTTAGAAACTGGGAAACATAAACAACTGGTTCATAAATCTTCTACAATGTCTCCAATTTATTTCATCATATCTAGGGTCCCTTTTATCATATTCTACTTAATATCCATCTTCCTGACCTGGGGAAAAGAAAACATAAAAGGGTGAGCTCAAATGCTCAGCAAGGGCAAATAAAGGAAATAAAAATCATATCATATCTTTTTGAAAATCAAAAACCTGCAAAAGAGATCATAATATCTTAACATGGAATAAATCATAGAAGTGAAAATGAGATCCCCATAATCATAACATAAAACTTGAAACTTTGTGGCATGCACACATAATCGTGGAAAATCATTTCTTGTTAGTCATGACTCATTGCCAAGACTATCTTAGTGGACAAAGTCCCATTCTGAACCGAGTTCACTCCTCGTTTCAGTCCTGTATCACTGAACTGAAATAACCTTCCGTTTCAGCCATGTCTATCTCATGAGATATAAAATCTTTACCCAATGCATTGGAGGGAGATATAGGTCCCACCCATCTTATAATGAATCCTTTCTTATGTGTGCCACATAATCATAAAACATACATCATCGCATAACACATGTAACAAAAATGGGATTTTTGAAACATCATGACATCATAAATCAATTCATATAAGATAAAGTAATTCATAAAAATAATTCCATCACAACATAGTCAAATCAATGTAAAAATATGGATAGAAACAGAACCCTTTATTATCTTAGATGGAAAATAATTTTGATAAAACACTTGAATTGAATTCTTGAGGAAAATATCCTTTCTTCTTCAAAATCAATTTCTTTTCACAAAACATCATGCAATTTTAAAAGAAAGAGATTTTATTGAAAATAGTCATGAAATCTTTTAGTGGAAGCTTCATGAAAATAAGGCTTTATAAAACAGTAGAAATCCGTTCGTGCCGTATAAGTTAAAAAAAACATTCTTCGTACTTTTGTCGGAAAAGTCAAAAAGTACCTCGTACGAAAAACGACAAAAGATTCCTTTCATACATATTACTAAAAACTCACCGAAGGGTAAAAATGGATTTAAACAATTGTAGGTGGAAGGAAATAATATTACATATTTATGAAACATGGATGTGGATGATAAAATACACCCTAGTAAATACTTACGAATAAACAATCTCGGATAAAAATGAGATTGTGATATTTCCCTTACCTTAGGTCCAATTTGCCTTGTATGTGTCCGAAGCTCCTGTATAATGGTTTAAATAATGTTATTTACTTATTCCAGAATCATACATATTGATATGATATCATATATGGTCATATTCTTAGCTTCTTGTTAGTAATATTTCATTGTTACTTATTTACTCGGGTCTTTATTGCCTTTTGTTCTTACGCGTGTTTTGCCGAATAAATTCTTATTCTTATTTCAAGGTTATAGATACCTTATATCCAGAATGGTATTAGTGTAACATATATCATATTTATTCATTCAATTCATTTATATAATTACTATGTAATTATGATCATGTAGAACGAGTCGCATCACATCGTGGAGACGGTATTCCGTACGTACGCACGAGTGATGATATCATTCCTATGATCATGGAAATGTATTGGAGTATATATATATTATTTCAGTATCAATATTACTTTATAATAATCATAAATAGTTACTCATTACACCATTATACCCATCCTTGTAAAGTGATGGTGGAAAAATAGACTACACCACGGCGTGGAGACGGTATTCCGTACGTACGCACGCGCGGTGATTTCATTTTTCCGTAGGATGGATAGAAGGTTAATTAGGGTTGTTTCATATTTATAATAACATATCAGTATGTAAGTAATACTGATGTTATTACTTCATCATGAAAAAACTAAAGAAGAAGAAGTTGAAGAAGAAAGAAATTGAAAAGATCGGTAATGGATATTACCTCTTCTTTGGAACGCCTCTTTGAATCCTCCACTTAAGGAACTAAGATTGGTCTTTGGAGAAGACCAGGACCTCTAGGATTATTCTAGGGAAGTGTAGAGGAGAAAATGGCAGGGGTTGGCCGAGCTTGAGTGCTCAAATTGGTGTGAGGAGGAGGGGGAGGAGGTGCCCTTTTATAAGGGAGGAGAGGGGCACCTTAGGAATATCTCAAAATATTATTTTATATTAAAGTCAAAATCGGTTTATAATGGTTCCAAAGGGTCTTATTTCGAAGATAATGTGGGGAAGGGTCTAAATCCTATCAACCAATAGGATTTAGACAAGTTTAGGGTATTATTTTAACCTTATCAATTAGATTTAACTCTAAGTTAAATAATTTAACTTTTACCATGTCTTTTTGTTTTCTTTCACTATATGGTTAATACACTTACTATAACATGCCAAACGAACCCCAAATTGTTTATCATTAAAATATATATCCTTATCTAAGTCATTTGGCCGAACCTTAGATTTTTAAGAATACAATAACAATTAATAATATAATATTTTATTTAAAAACTATTTTGTGTCAATTTTGACACTATTTGATATATGATTTTTGTGAAAGTCATAACAGAATTATATGTTCGAACCAAGTTGATTAAATCAACACTAATACATCATAGTAACCTAGAAAATTAGTGGAATTCATAAAAAGTCTCAAATTACATTTATTTTGGTATTTATATTATCAATTTTGTCAATATTTCATTAATAAGATAATTACTGCATCATCTTTGTGTCATATATAAATTAAATTATTTGATGTCTAAAAATTACAAATAAAATCCCATCATGTAGGAAATCTTATTATCTTTCTAATGAATATTTACAATCGAATTTATCTTATGTATAACCCTATATTAAAAATTATTTACTTATTAAACTTTGATTTTAACTATTTTAACCCTTCTTTAAATAAATTAATAATAAATGTCCTAATCTAATCCAAGTGGGCCTAAATGGTCATATTTTATTCCTAAGTTTGTTTTTGGTCGAATTACACTTGTCCAATAGAATTAGGACATGTGTTAGGGTAATATTAATATCATATTTACCCTTAGTTACCCTATTTACTATTACCCGCGGTAAAAATAGTAAAAAGTTACTATTCACCAAAAAATTATTTTCATCTCATTGAACAACATTTTAGTCCTCGATATTAACCGTGTCTCTCGGATTTTTGAAATTCCATTCACAGAAGCGGTAAAATTAAGTTTTATGCAAAATTCAGTTTTTAACCTACCACTTAGTGGTTTCACTATTCATCAAAAATTGAAAGTTTTCAGAAAAATACCAAAATTTCACCCTAGGCTAATTTCGATATTCTGAGTCCAAAAATGAAGTCCATTTTGAAAAATATAATTTATAAAATTTCAAAAAGTGGTTTTTACTATTCATAACGGCTAGTTTTAATAGCATATTGTTGTTTATTGAAACTCGGTATTGCGTACGACGCAAGCTATCGAGGAAGGTCACGATTGCGTGTAAGGCAAGCCAAGCAAGTGTTGTGTAGAAAAAGATTCCTTTGATGATTTATATAACATAAAAGTCTCGGGTGTTACATTCTACCCCCCTTAAAAAGAATTTTGCCCTCGAAATTCGTCACTTTGCAACAAACAAATGAGGATACTTCTCCCTCATCATATCCTCAAGCTCCCATGTAGCTTCTTCAAGTTGGTGGTTTCTCCATAAAACTTTCACCAAGCGAGTGGTCTTGTTTCGTAGGACTTTTTCGCTACGATCCAGAATCTCTATCGGCTTTTCTTCATAAGAAAGATCTTGCTCCAGCGGTACAACTTCTGAGCTAAGTACATGTGAAGGATCTGGTATGTACTTTCTCAGGAGAGATACATGGAACACATCGTGAACTTGAGAGAGATTCGGTGGAAGCGCCAATCGGTAAGCTACCTTCCCAACACGATCCAGTATTTCAAAAGGACCGATATATCTAGGGCTCAACTTCCCCTTCTTTCCAAATCTCATAACCCTCTTCCAGGGAGATATTCGTAAGAACACTTTATCACCCACTTCAAACTCTAGGTCTTTTCTTCGGTTGTCGGCATAACTTTTCTGTCGACTCTGAGCTGCTCTTATGTGTTGTTGAATAGATCTGACCTTTTCTTCCATTTCATCAACGAGATCAGGTCCTAATAGCTTTCTTTCCCCAACTTCATCCCAGCAAGTTGGAGTCCTGCATTTCATTCCATAGAGAGCTTCATATGGAGCCATCTGAATACTGGAGTGAAGGCTATTATTATAAGAAAATTCCACCAAAGGTAGGTGTGGATCCCAACCTCCTTTGAAATCCATAGAGCAAGCTCTCAACATATCTTCTAGGGTTTGAATTGTTCTCTCAGACTGACCGTCTGTCTGGGGATGATAAGCAGTGCTGAAACTCAACTCTGTATCCAGAGTATGCTGAAGACTTCTCCAGAACTTCGAGGTAAATCTCGGATCCCGATCAGATATAATAGAAAGTGGTACTCCATGCAATCTTACCACTTCCTTTACATATATCCTGGAAAGCTGATCTAGAGAGAAATCCTCTCTAATAGAAATGAAGTGTGCAGACTTTGTAAGACGATCAACTATGACCCAGATAGCATTATTGCCTTTGGATGTTTTAGGAAGTCCTGTGACAAAGTCCATAGTGATGTTTTCCCATTTCCATTCGGGTATGGGTAATGGTTGTAACATCCCCTTAGACTTCTGTCTCTCAGCTTTAACTTTTTGACAAACCAAGCATCGAGAGACATATTCAGCAACATCTCTTTTCATGCCATCCCACCAGAAGTACTCTTTCAGGTCCCTATACATCTTCGTGCTTCCAGGATGAATAGAGAATGAAGAACTATGAGCCTCATCCAGCAGCTCCTTCTTTAATTCGGGGATGGAAGGAACACAAACCCGATTCCTGAACTTTATTATCCCATCACAATCCAGGTTGAATTCAGGAACATTTCTCACCTTCTTTTGTAACTCGACATCTTCTTTCTGTGCCTCTTTAATCTTCACATGTATAGATGGTTGAACATTCATTTGAGAAAGATAAGATTTTTCCCCTTCCATTATAATTCCAAGATCCATCCTTTGTAAATCCATGAATATTGTATCTTTTGTGATCCTCATCATAGATAAACTAGCATGGTCTTGTCGACTTAATGCATCTGCCACCTTGTTTGCTTTCCCAGGGTGGTAATGGATTGAGCAGTCATAATCCTTAATCAGCTCCAACCATCTTCTTTGACGCATATTCAACTCCTTTTGTGTGAAAATATACTTTAAACTTTTATGATCAGTATAAATATCACACCTTTCACCATAAAGGTAATGCCTCCAAATCTTTAATGCAAAGATTACCGCAGCCAACTCCAAATCATGTGTTGGGTAATTTTTCTCATGGATTTTCAACTGTCGTGAGGCATAAGCTATCACCATATCATTTTTCATAAGAACACACCCCAATCCCTTCTTGGATGCATCACTGTAGATCACAAACCTTTCTCCACTACAAGGCAGTGTGAGCACAGGTGCACTGGATAACCTTCTTTTCAACTCCTTGAAATTCTCTTCACATTCCTCTGTCCAGACAAACTTAACTCCTTTCCGAGTCAACTTGGTGATTGGATTAGATAATCGTGAAAAATCTTTTACAAAACGTCGATAATATCCAGCTAAACCAAGAAAACTTCGGATCTCAGTTACTGTTGTTGGTCTCGACCATCTTTCGATAACCTCTGTTTTTGCTGGATCCACAGATATCCCCTCTTTTGAGATTATGTGACCCAAAAATGCAACTTTTTGAAGCCAAAATTCACACTTGGTAAATTTGGCATAAAGCTTCTCCTTTCTCAGGGTCTTCAATATAATTCTCAAGTGATCTTCATGTTCTTCCTTGCTCTTTGAATAGACAAGAATATCGTCTATAAAGACTACCACAAATTGATCAAGATAGTCTCTAAAGACTCTATTCATTAGATCCATGAAGATAGCAGGGGCATTAGTAAGACCAAATGGCATCACTATAAATTCATAGTGTCCATACCTTGTACAGAAAGCCGTCTTTGGTATATCCTCCCTTTTGACCCTTAATTGATGATACCCTGAACGAAGATCAATCTTGGAAAAGTATTGAGCTCCGCGTAGTTGGTCAAATAAGTCATCAATGCGTGGGAGAGGATATTTGTTCTTGATAGTGATCTTGTTAAGTTCTCAATAATCAATGCAGAGTCTCATTGATCCATCTTTCTTCTTAACAAATAGAACAGGTGCTCCCCAAGGTGACGCACTAGGGCGTATGAATCCCTTATCAAGATTCTCTTGGAGTTGCTTCTTCAATTCCTGCAACTCAATTGGGGCCATTCTATAAGGTGTCTTTGAAATAGGCAAAGCACCCGGTACGAGTTCTATTGAAAACTCAACTTCACGATTTGGTGGAAGACCCGGTAATTCCTCCGGAAAGACATCATCAAACTCCCGTACAATGGGCATATTCTTAATCGTGAGTTTCTCACCAACCATTTGAGATAAATAACCTTCATTTAGTGGAATCATGACCCATAAGATGGAAGGAATTTCCACTGGAAGGTTATGTTCATCCTTGCATTGATAGACGATCGTAGATTGATCTGGAATATGAAATGTGAATTCCCTTCTTTGGCAATTGATATGAGCTCCATGTAGAGAAAGCCAATCCATGCCAAGAATCACATCAAATTCCACTAAAGTAAGGATCACAAGATTTACAGGAAGCACTTTCCCACAAACTTCGATCGGAGAAGAATTATAAACTTTTGATGCGATTGATGTGCCATTAGGTGTTGTCACAGCTAACTCAACATCTAATTGTTGAGGTAATACGGTGATACCCTTAGAAAATTTTTCAGAAATAAAAGAGTGGGTGGATCCAGAATCAAATAAAACATTTGCTACTTTAGAGTGGATGGTAAGTGTACCTTTCACCACATCGTTATCGTACTCCACATCGCTGATAGAAATTTCATGTGACTTTCCTTTGTCTTTAGCCTTAAGAGTTTGTTGACGTCGACCATCATCATCAACCCTTGGATTTGGGCATTGATTGGCATAATGCCCCGTCTCCTTGCACTTGAAACATTGAAGTGTAGTATGTTCATTCTGTGTATCCCTTCCTTTGTTTGCATCATTAGACATCTTCTTCCCATTATCACGGCATTCAAATGCCCGATGACCTTCCTTTCCACATTTAAAACATTTACTTGTCCCTTTAAGACAACTCCCTCCATGTTTCTTTCCACACTTTGAGCATAAGGGAAAGTTCATCTTCTTTTCCGTGTGCTCTTTAGATTTTTCTTTGAATTCCATCTTCCTCTTCTTATCAAACCCATGTGACTGATGGGTTACTCCAATCTCCATCTCGACTTTGAGAGCACATCGAACGATTTCCTCGTAGCTATTGAAGTCCCTTATGGCTAACGCCCTTCGAAGACTTGGTTTTAAGCCACTAAAGAATCGATCGATCTTACTCTCAGGTTGGATAATAATACCAGAAGCGTACCTTGCAAGTCTTGTAAAATTTGCTTCATAGGTACTAACAGATTCATCATCCCTTTGCTTCAGTTCAAGGAACTCTTTCTCCATCTTTGTTCGGAGAATACGAGGGAAGTACTTATTGAAAAATAAGTTTTTGAACTCGTCCCATTCCATAGACTCAATTTCAACCCTTTGCCTCGTATTCTTAACAAGATTCCACCATTGATCCGCATCTCCTTCCAAACGATACACTGCTAGGATGACTTTATCATGCTCAAAACATTGAAGAACTGAAAATATCTTTTCAGTAGTACTAATCCATTGTTCAGCAACTAATGGATCAGTAGACCCGCTGAAAGAAGGTGGACGCTGCCTCATGAAGGATTCAACAGAATGTTGCTCCCTCCTTTGTTCGTTTGGAAATCCTGCATGATTCATAGCTTGAGAAAGTTGTGTGAGCATGGCTACAAGATTTTGCATTCCAGCTCCCATATCGTTTGGTTGCTCAGGGGGACAATCATTGCATTGCCCATCGCATTCTGCATTAACACGGTTCCTTCGGGTTCCAGCCATTGACTAAAACCAAGAAGAATAGTGTGAGAAACACTAATTATAATAGGAAACCACATAATTCAAGAATAAAATTTGCATGCTTAAGGTCTTATCCTAGGTTATTCATGTCCATTTCTAAGATTGTGTTCTATGCTTAGACTTATCCTTAGGGTTCTTACTAAGTCTTTCACATCCTAGTTTCCAAAGGTTGACTATACCTTTCCTCTGATACCAACTATAACGACCCATACTTTACATACATTGTTAATACTTCAAAATTGAAGCACACTTATTACAACATATGACAAAACCACAAAGGACCGTATAGGTATAGTGTCTTTAGAAACTGGGAAACATAAACAACTGGTTCATAAATCTTCTACAGTGTCTCCCATTTATTTCATCATATCTAGGGTCCCTTTTATCATATTCTACTTAATATCCATCTTCCTGACCTGGGGAAAAGAAAACATAAAAGGGTGAGCTCAAATGCTCAGCAAGGGAAAATAAAGGAAATAAAAATCATATCATATCTTTTTGAAAATCAAAAACCTGCAAAAGAGATCATAATATCTTAACATGGAATAAATCATAGAAGTGAAAATGAGATCCCCATAATCATAACATAAAACTTGAAACTTTGTGGCATGCACACATAATCTTGGAAAATCATTTCTTGTTAGTCATGACTCATTGCCAAGACTATCTTAGTGGACAAAGTCCCATTCTGAACCGAGTTCACTCCTCGTTTCAGTCCTGTATCACTGAACCGAAATAACCTTCCGTTCCAGCCATGTCTATCTCATGAGATATAAAATCTTTACCCAATGCATTAGAGGGAGATATAGGTCCCACCCATCTTATAATGAATCCTTTCTTATGTGTGCCACATAATCATAAAACATACATCATCGCATAACACATGTAACAAAAATGGGATTCTTGAAACATCATGACATCATAAATCAATTCATATAAGATAAAGTAATTCATAAACATAATTCCATCACAACATAGTCACATCAATGTAAAAATATGGATAGAAACAGAACCCTTTATTATCTTATATGGAAAATAATTTTGATAAAACACTTGAATTGAATTCTTGAGGAAAATATCCTTTCTTCTTCAAAATCAATTTCTTTTCACAAAACATCATTCAATTTTAAAAGAAAGAGATTTTATTGAAAATAGTCATGAAATCTTTTAGAGGAAGCTTCATGAAAATAAGGCTTTATAAAACAGTAGAAATCCGTTCGTGCCGTATAAGTTAAAAAAAACATTCTTCGTACTTTTGTCGGAAAAGTCAAAAAGTACCTCGTACGAAAAACGACAAAAGATTCCTTTCATACATATTACTAAAAACTCACCGAAGGGTAAAAATGGATTTAAACAATTGTAGGTGGATGGAAATAATATTACATATTTATGAAACATGGATGTGGATGATAAAATACACCCTAGTAAATACTTACGAATAAACAATCTCGGATAAAAATGAGATTGTGATATTTCCCTTACCTTAGGTCCAATTTGCCTTGTATGTGTCCGAATCTCCTGTATAATGGTTTAAATAATGTTATTGACTTATTCCAGAATCATACATATTGATATGATATCATATATGGTCATATTCTTAGCTTCTTGTTAGTAATATTTCATTGTTACTTGTTTACTCGGGTCTTTATTGCCTTTTGTTCTTACGCGTGTTTTGCCGAATAAATTCTTATTCTTATTTCAAGGTTATAGATACCTTATATCCATAATGGTATTAGTGTAACATATATCATATTTATTCATTCAATTCATTTATATAATTACTATGTAATGATGATCATGTAGAACGAGTCGCATCACATCGTGGAGACGGTATTCCGTACGTACGCACGAGTGATGATATCATTCCTATGATCGTGGAAATGTATTGGAGTATATATATATTATTTCAGTCTCAATATTACTTTATAATAATCATAAATAGTTACTCATTACACCATTATACCCATCCTTGTAAAGTGATGGTGGAAAAATAGATTACACCACGGCGTGGAGACGGTATTCCGTACGTACGCACGCGCGGTGATTTCATTTTTCCGTAGGATGGATAGAAGGTTAATTAGGGTTGTTTCATATTTATAATAACATATCAGTATGTAAGTAATACTGATGTTATTACTTCATCATGAAACAACCAAAGAAGAAGAAGTTGAAGAAGAAAGAAATTGAAAAGATCGGTAATGGATATTACCTCTTCTTTGGAACGCCTCTTTGAATCCTCCACTTAAGGAACTAAGATTGGTCTTTGGAGAAGACCAGTACCTCTAGGATTATTCTATGGAAGTGTAGAGGAGAAAATGGCAGGGGTTGGCCGAGCTTGAGTGCTCAAATTGGTGTGAGGAGGAGGGGGAGGAGGTGCCCTTTTATAAGGGAGGAGAGGGGCACCTTAGGAATATCTCAAAATATTATTTTATATTAAAGTCAAAATCTGTTTATAATGGTTCCAAAGGGTCTTATTTCGAAGATAATGTGGGGAAGGGTCGAAATCCTATCAACCAATAGGATTTAGACAGGTTTAGGGTATTATTTTAACCTTATCAATTAGATTTAACTCTAAGTTAAATAATTTAACTTTTACCATGTCTTTTTGTTTTCTTTCACTATATGGTTAATACACTTACTATAACATGCCAAACGAACCCCAAATTGTTTATTATTAAAATATATATCCTTATCTAAGTCATTTGGCCGAACCTTAGATTTTTAGGAATACAATAACAATTAATAATATAATATTTTATTTAAAAACTATTTTGTGTCAATTTTGACACTATTTGATATATGATTTTTGTGAAAGTCATAACAGAATTATATGTTCTAACCAAGTTGCTTAAATCAACACTAATACATCATAGTAACCTATAAAATTAGTGGAATTCATAAAAAGTCTCAAATTACATTTATTTGGGTATTTATATTATCAATTTTGTCAATATTTCATTAATAAGATAATTACTGCATCATCTTTGTGTCATATATAAATTAAATTATTTGATGTCTAAAAATTACAAATAAAATACCATCATGTAGGAAATCGTTTTAGCTTTCTAATGAATATTTACAATCGAATTTATCTTATGTATAACCCTATATTAAAAATGATTTACTTATTAAACTTTGAATTTAACTATTTTAACCCTTCTTTAAATAAATTAATAATAAATGTCCTAATCTAATCCAAGTGGGCCTAAATGGTCATATTTTATTCCTAAGTTTGTTTTTGGTCGAATTACACTTGTCCAATAGAATTAGGACATGTTTTAGGGTAATATTAATATCATATTTACCCTTAGTTACCCTATTTACTATTAACCGCGGTAAAAATAGTAAAAAGTTACTATTCACCAAAAAATTATTTTCATCTCATTGAACCACATTTTAGTCCTTGATATTAACCGTGTCTCTCGGATTTTTGAAATTCCATTCACAGAAGCGGTAAAATTAAGTTTTATGCAAAATTCAGTTTTTAACCTACCACTTAGTGGTTTCACTATTCATCAAAAATTGAAAGTTTTCAGAAAAATACCAAAATTTCACCCTAGGCTAATTTCGATATTCTGAGTCCAAAAATGAAGTCCATTTTGAAAAATAAAATTTATAAAATTTCAAAAAGTGGTTATTACTATTCATAACGGCTATTTTTAATAGCATATTGTTGTTTATTGAAACTCGGTATTGCGTACGACGCAAGCTATCGAGGAAGGTCGCGATTGCGTGTAAAGAAGCCAAGCAAGTGTTGTGTAGAAAAAGATTCCTTTGATGATTTATATAACATAAAAGTCTCGGGTGTTACAATGTAGTTCGGATTGGGTTTGGTCTAGAGCAAAGCCTAGTGGTGCTACCTCCTTCCCAATTTCGGTCAGATGGGCTTCGATCAGCACAAGACTATTGGAAGAGGCCATCGAATCTTCCTTATGTATTAATTAACCAAGATCACTTGTATTTATAGAAAATAATCACAATATTTAGTTTTCAACAGTCATATTGACCAACAGTCATATAAAAGTTGAAACCCAGCGGTCTAATTTTTATTATACTAATTTCATCAAATGCAATAGTATTATTGAGTATAAAATAAAATAACACAAAAAACTAGGAAAACACAATTTATTCAAAATTTCGGGTCGTTACATACGTTTTGGAAGAGTATTCAGCATGCTATAGCTATTGAGTTGAAATTCATTATGGATTATCATACTAAAACTGATGGCCAATATGAGCAGACTATCCAAACACATGGGGACATGTTGAGAGTGTGTTCTATAGAATTAAAAGAAGGTTGGGGCCAACATCTTCCACTAGTTGAATTCACTTACAATAACAGTTTCCACTCGATCATCCAAATGGCACCATATGAAGCTGTATATGGGAAGAGGTGTAGAACACTGAAATGTTGGGATGAAGTTAGTGAGTTTAAGATACTAGGACCAAAAATGGTTGATGAAATGGTGAAGAAGGTGAAAACCATTCAGCATTATATCAAGGAAGCCCATGGTTTACCGAAGAGTTATGCCGATAACTGTCGATGACACCCTGAGTTTAGTGATGTAGATATGGTATTTCTACGCATATCTCCATTTAAGATTGTCATGAGTTTTGGAAATAAGGGGATGTTAATTCATAGGTACATTGGACCCTTCGAGATTCTGTATCGTGTTGGGGTTGTGGCCTATTGACTAGAACTTCCACCTATCATGGCCAATGTACATGATGTATTTCATGTATCCCTCTTGATAAACTACATACCAGACCTTTCACATATACACTCTTCAGAGGTTGTACAACTAGAGGATAATATTTCTTATGAGGAGAATCCAATTAAGATATTAGATCATAGAGAAAAAGTCCTACGAAATAAGATGGTGCCCCTTGTCAAGATGTTTTGGTGAAATCAAAAGTTTGAAGAAGCGATGTGGGAATCGGAGGAAGTGATGAAGCAGAGTTACCCACATTTGTTTTAGAGTGGGAAATGAAAATTTATAGGGGGAGTTTTCTTAAGGGGGGAAGATTTTAACAACCCAAATTTCCATTAATATAAACTTATCTTGATCTAATTAAATGTTAATTATGGTTATATAAAATGTGAACTTCATTGGTTTTACATTTCTGGATTTTAAAATACCGTCAAGAATTGTGATCGTTGCTAATATAGTCTCTGAAGAGTAATCACATAATTAGTATAAATATAGGGCTTTAACGAATCTAATTTAACCAGAAAAAGGAAACGATGACCTCATCTGGTAGAATTTCCCTATACAAATCCCATTTTTCAGCGCTCGAAAAGGAGGTGGAATCATTGGGCTTCACTCTTGACCAAGCCCCAGCAAAACTTGAAAACGTTAAGCTTGAGTGGAACCGACTATTGGAGAAGTGGAAGTTAATAGATATTACCACCCATGCAATGTTATTCAAGTGGCCCTAAGAGTCTTACACCATCACACACTTTACCCTTCAGTATTATGCGGGTGTTATAATGGGTTATGTAACAAGTCCCAAGCACTATGACAATTTAAATTATTTTTTCTATAAAGAATGTGCATTAATTTTATTATTGTTAGTTTGTAAATAATTTTTAAAGATAAAATAGTATTTTTTTATGAATTAATGGATTTTTGAATTCAATAATATTTTAAGAAAATTTTATTATTAAATTACATTTTATTAAATATAATCGATCATATAACTTTTTGAATGAAATTGTAATTTTAATTAAGGCTTGAAAACAGTTTTTGTCAAAACCTGTGAATTTTTAGTAAATGTCGGCTTTAATTTTAAAAGTAAAAATTAAAAAATTTATAATATTATTTTGATAAAATTAATATTTTTTTTGAATTCAGGATGTCAAAATTATCCAATCGTATATTTTTCATAATTTTTTGAGACAGTCGAATTTTTGAGTAAAAATTAAACACAGTTTAAATATATAATGTGTTTTACGACAACATAATGATCAAATAGTGAGATAATAAAATATTATAAACATTATTTTCGGACAATATGTGTTTTATCATTAATATAATGTGATTTTAGATTTGTTTTATTTATTTTACAAAGCTTTTGTGGACCCTCCAAGACTTATAAAACATTTTGTCTTTTTAAATTGTTTTCCTTGAGAGTGTGACTCACCTCCACAATAGAAACCCTATTATGTTAATAAGTTCATCCATTTTCATTATAAAATATATTTTTCCAATACCATTTTTTGAAAAACCATTGTAAAAAACCAAGGCCTTGTTTTTTTATTGATTAGTTTAGTGTGAGGATTCCCAAACATAAAAAATAAAGATTTCCCTCTCCTTTCCTATATAAACCCACCCCAGATCCCACATCCTATTCAATCAATGCCTTTGGAGATATAAAAACCCCTGCCCTACACTCTATATAATCCTCTCAAGGTTTTCCATGATCCCAATAATCCTCTATCAAGCCTCTCCCATGCCTTTGGGATCACACATCCAAGTAAATGCTTTCTTCCTTTCTCATTTTTTTCCAATTTTATTTAAGTTGTTATGCCCTTTAGTATTAAATTAAAAATGTTGGGGTATAATTTTTCAAATTCCCCACACGTTCCTAAATATTTTTGGATTATGGGATACCCCTTTCTCTCTCATTAATTCCTACCATGTACACTCGTTACCGTGCCGAAATTCTGTGAGGGATTTCTCTCTCCTCTTTTAAATCAAAGTAATTATTTAGTATTATGCATCTAAATTCGATTATGTTTGTTGGGACATGTATACATATGACCCCCTTACATTCTAATTCATTTAAATATGATTAGACACCAATTTATCTCTCATAAACGATTTTCATGAATCCTTATGTCACGTCGTTATATTACTGAAATTGCACTGTGTTTTTCCAAGGAAAGATCATTGTGTAGTGAATACCATACCCATTTCTATTTCAAGGCTATTCACCTTTATGAACATATACATATTTAATGGAAACTTAATTTATTTATTCCACATTATTTAATTTTGGAATAACATATGATTTTTATTGACTCCATGTTATATGATCCATGTGGCACACTTATCCATGAAATGAAATGGTTAAGAAGGCTGTGCCCTGATAGCGCTCCAATGCATTGGGTAAAGTATAGTATCATGATACATCATGTGAAATGGATTTTTACCCATGATAATTCATGTTATACAAGGTTTTAATCATTCTTCATGAACAACATTGTTTTACTCATGCTCCATGTGCAATGATCCTTGGCTCATACTAATTCCATGTTAAGTGTTGTTGCCACATTTCCATGTTATGATTATCATGATTTATCATGCCTTTATGTTAATTTTTTTATTGTGCTCCATTGATATGCCAATTTTCTAACATGTATTTTATTTCTCATGTTATTCTATGTTTATTCCCTTATTGGGCTTTATAGCTCACCCTTTTCTTAAGCATGTCCTCAAGTTATCCCAATAAATGATAAGTATGAGGGAATGTAGTGGTCATGTAAAGGAATTTTTCAGTAAATATGTAGTGTGTTTTATGTTCTAAGATATTATGTAATGTTCCTAATCCCAAATACACTAGACCTTAAGATCTTCTATATTGTATCAAGTGATGATTTTAAGTAATAAATCAGGTTTAAGTTTGAAATAAAATTCAGTGTTGTTATAATTGATGACTTGTTTGATCAGCTATATGGTGCACAATACTTCTTGTATGGTGGATTTGTTGTCGATAAAAACCCAATTAAGGGTGAAGAAAGATGATATCCCAAATACTATGTTTTTTACAAGGTACATGCATTATGTGTTCATAGTGATGCCATTCAGACTCACTATTTCTCCAAAGATCTCTACTGACATGATGAATAAAGACATTAGATATTGCCTCGACTTATTTTTGGTATTATTTATTAGTGATATTTTAATATACTCCAAAAATAAGGAGGATAATGAGGATCATTTAAGTATTGTGCTAAAGATCTTATGAATGGAGTAACTCTATAAAAATTATAAAAAGTGCGAGTTTTAGTTGAAGAATGAATCATTCAGGGGGAATATCATCACATGCAATGGGATGTCTTTAGATCCTTCTATGAAAAGTCATTTGACGGATGTTCAAGGCCCACATAGATTCTAGATATCAATTGATTCTATGGTTTAATAGGATATTATCACTGATTTTTTATAAATTTATCATGACTGCCAAACCCTCTTACAAATATTACTCAAAGGGAGTAATGTTTTCATGGAATGGTGGATGTGAATAAAGTTTCACGTTGTTGAATAATAGTATTTTCAATTCCTGTGTTCAAAAACTAAAAACAAGTGGGGAAATTTTCATAATCTTTTGTGGTGATTCATATAAGGGATTGGGATTTGTGTAGATTCAGAAAGACAGTCATTTCCTACGCCTCAAGGAATTTGAAAATTAATTATCAAAGGTATCTCAAGAATTATCTAGAGATGGAATATCTGATCATTGTGTTGAAAATATAGAGGCATTGTCCCTTTGGGGAGAAGTATGTAATAAATACTGATCAGAAATGTCTCAACTATATATTCACACAAAAATACATGAATATTCTCTAAGTAAGAAGGTTAGAGCTCATTAAGGAATGTGACTACTCAATACACTAGCATCTTGGGAAAGAAACAAATGTGGTGGATTCTCTATGAATAAATGAACAAGAAATTATATCATTGATGATATTTTAAAAGGTTCCAATAATTTTAGATTTGATGAATATGGAGATTAGAATCTTAAATAATTGAATTTAATCAAAATTTTAAAAAAAAGAGGGTTCAACTCTCTCTTCTGGAAAGGTAAATGTATGCTCAACATGATGATGAGGAAATTTAGAAGAATGTGGAAACTATCAGAAATGAGAAATCCTCATAGTTAGGTATTAATGGGAAAGAATTTGTGAGATTTTGGTCGAGATAATGTGTTCCATCAAATCATGATTTAAAGAAAGATGTTTTGGATGATGCACATAGTTTAAATTTTTCCATTCACATAGGCAACACACCGATGTTTGAGGATCTATAGGAGCACTATTGGTGGGATAAAATGAAATTTTACATTTTGAAATATACATCAAGGTTCCTAGTATGTAATAAGGTGAAGTCTTAGAGGCATAGTTCTAAGGATATAGTGAATCCATTACCCATACTAACATGTAAATGATAAGAAATCACAATGGACATTGTCACCAGACTTCTAAAGACATCCAAACAAAAAAACTCAAGCTGGGTTTTGGGATATTCTTACAATGAATTCAAATATTATTATGATTCAAGAAGATTTATGAATATTTTAACGAGCATGGATATACATTAGAGAGGCTCTCCGGCTATATAAAGTACCACTATCAATTGTGTTTGATCAATATCCACGATTCACCTTTATGCTTTTTAAATGTCTCTAGCATGCTCTTAGCACTGAACATAAAATCTGTAAAACTTATCACTCTAAAACTATTTTCCTATATTAGTAGACTATCCAAAAACATGAGTTTATTTTGATAGCTTGATAAATGGACTTAAATGGAGGAGGTTACTAACATCTTCCTTTAGTGGATTTATCCAATAACAACAGCTTCCATTCAGTCATCCAAATGGCTCTCTATGATTAACTTTAGGGGAAGAGGTGTAGAACAACAACATGTTGGGATGAAGTTAGGGAAGAAAACCTTATTGGTTCGTAAATTTTCAACGAAATGGTGGAGTATGTTAAAACCCTATAGTAGCACATAAAATCTTATCAGAGTCGACATAAGAGCTATGCTGAGAATTGTTGTAATGACCTCAAGTTCAATGTTGGAGACATGGTAGTCCTCCACAAATCTCCATGGAATATAGTAATGAGATTTGGGATGAACTAAAATCTTATTCCAAGGTACATTGGAACTTTTTAGATCCTAGATCAGATCATAGGAGTATACTATTGACTATCACTCTCACCAAACCTATATCAAGTGAATGATATATTCAGTGTATCCCTCTTAAATAATTTCATCCTATACCTATCACATGTACTCAATCGAGTGGTGTAACATTGGATAGTAACCTTTCCTATTAGTGAAGATCTTACATCATAGGTAAAAGGTTCTACGAAATAAGTCAATTCCCCTCGTAAAGGTGTTTTGGAGAAAGCACATGTTCTAAGAACCAACGTGGGAACCATAGAAGGTGATGAATCAGAGTTGGAAACATCTTTATTAGTGTTGGAAACTGAAATATTTAAGGCATAATTTCTTATGGAGTAAATTTTTAAGGACCAAAAAATTTCTAAATAAAATTCCATTTATTTTGGTTAAATGACTTATTGATTTATATGACACATGAACCTCTTTTTTTATTATATCTAGTAATATTTAAATGTCTTTTAAATATCATTATCATTGATATTATAGTCATTGAAAAATTCTCACATGACTAGAATAAATATAGGTTTTTAACAAATCCTTTTAACTTAGAAAAAGGAAGTGATAACCTCAACTAGTAGGATCATTACCTAACAATCCAATTAATCATATATTCAATGTGAGATAGAATTTTTGGGATTTTCCCTAGGCCAAGCCCAAGCCGGGATACAACAAATTATGGATGAATGAAATCATTTACGATATAAGTTCAATCTCATCCTTATCCCAACCCAAACCATGTTCACTGATATAGTGGATTGTACATTACAAATAGATTTTAATTAAACTTTGAAAAACAATTATTACATGATATGAGAAATCCAAGCTAGCCCTGTATATGTTTAGTGTCTTTATAAACTAGGGAACATAAATAGTTGGTCCATAAAACATCAACATTGTTTATCAATTATTTATTTATAAATAAAATATCTTTTTACATATTTGACTTAATACCCTTTTCATGACATGGGGATGAGAAAAATATGAAATGGTGTCCTCAAATTCTCATTAAGGGTAAATAAGTAAAATTTCAATCATAAACATAGAATTTTGAAATCTAATCCCGTATATAAAAACTTATAATATCATGCCACGGTATAAATCACAAATGTGCAATGTAATCCAAATATTCATAACATAAGTCATGAAATTTAGTGGCATAAACATATAATAATATAAAATAATTTAATATTAGTTAAGGATCAATAATGAGACCATAATAGTGGAAAAATTCCATTAATGAACCGATTTCACTCCATGCTCTATCCCTGTGTTACTAAACTAGATTTAATTATTGTTACTGTAATGTCTATATCACGAGAAAAAAATATTTACCCAATTTATTTAGGGAGATATGGATCCCTACTATGTCATAATGAATCCATTCTTATGTTTTCCTCAAATACATAAAAAAATTCACCATATCATATCCATGAAAAAAATGGATTTCTTAAACATCATTCCATAATAATTGATGGAAAAAAATTGATCTCCAAAATAACATTCCATTATAAATAAAATAAAATCATATTAATAAGAGTGATATAAATATAACCATATTTAATTGTTTTCAACTTATAGGGAAAATAATTTTGATAAAAATATTGAAATTAATTCAAGATGAAAATATTCATTCTTCATAAAAAATGTTTTCCTTCCTCAAAATGCCACACAATTTTAGAAGAAATAATTTTATGTGCAAATAATCTTGAAATACTTTAGGAGAATAATCATGAAAATAATTAATTATGAAACCATAAAAATTCATTCATTCAATAAAATTTAAAAAAACATTCTTCTCATAATTTTTCTAGAAAAGACAAAAAGTAACTCGTACTGAAAACGACAAAAGATTCTATTCATTTCATTTAGTGAAAATTTTCCAATGGTTAAATTTTTATTTTAAAAATTATATAAGTATATAAATAATATTTTGAAATAAATATTTAGGAAACACGGATGTGAATGATTATTATGCCCCAATAAATACTGAAGAATAAACAATATCGGATAAAAATGAGAATTGAAATGTTATCCATTACCTTAGGTTTGATATGTGTCAATTGTATCTGAACCTCCTGAGAAATGATTTAAATAATGTTATTTATTTATTCCGATATAATAATAATTTCTATGATAACATTTATAATCCTATTTTCTTCGGTTTGTTAGTAACATTTCATTGTTACTCATTATTTGAGTGTTAACAGCTTTATATTCTTATGCATGTTTGGTAGGAAAAGTTATTATTCCTCTTTTTAGGTTATATTTATATCATTTAAACATGGTATTAATATAATAATATATAATATATATTATATTTATTCATTCCATTCTTCTATATAGACATGCTTTAATGAATATTATGTACAACGAATCACATCGCACCGTGGAGATGGTAAGTCATACATACGCACAAGCGACAATATCATTCCTATAGTTATTGAATGGTATTGAAGTGGATGGTGTATAGTATATTAGAATAAAAAAATTATATCAATCATATATATATTTATGAATTCCATCATTATACCCATCCATGTAGGTTGCTGGTGAAAAAAGTATTACACCATAGTGTGTTGATGGTGCGTCGTATGTACGCACGTGTGGTGATTTCATTTTTCATAGGATTGGTAGATGAGGATTGTGGTTTTTTATTTAGGTTCTAAGGACAGTGGAATCATGTGGGTGGGTGTACCCAACTTTAATTTTTTCCTTTAACAATGATCAATTTGAGATATGTCACCATAATAAAATGCCAGATCATCAGAATATAATAGAGAAAAGGAAAAGAAAAGTGGGGAGTCCCAAAACCATGGAGACGATCATAATATGTTATTTATAGTTAATTTAAAAAAATTTATATACATACGTTGATGGAATTATCTCTTTGTTGATGTTTTTAGAAATGATCCAATGTGATCTATCATTTCAATGTAGAAGGAAAGTGTAGGATTCCCCTAGTGGTGATCCATATGTGATCCAAATATCACTACACATCGACGAAGGAATCTCATGGTTTTAGCATTGAAGTGACACTTCTTTAAATTTCTGACTTTGATCCCCTTGAGAGCCACTTCTACTTCACTCTCCTAGATATGGTGGAGGAGAATATCTTTTGTAACATGATAGCTTTGTGGGAGGAAAAATAATTCTCTCTTAGCATGAGAGTTTTTATTGATCTATTGTTCATTACCACAATGAATGTATAGGTTAATTAGAATACTGTAATTTGGATTTTATTACATAAAATAATTAAATTAATTAATTTACGAAAATAATTTTACATTTATTTTAATTCTTAGTAATTCCCCATGTATAATAATAATAGTTGACTATTATTATCACTTGACATGTGACCAGTGAATTACACTTCATATAAATTAAATAAATAAATATTATATTTTCTCAAAAAATCCCCATTAAAACTACACAGTGTGCATATTAATATACATGGTATGTACATTTGTTTTTCTATTTTCTTTTTTTAATCCACCACATTTATTTGACATTGAATAAAAACTATTTATGTCTCAAATAAATAACATTATATTACTCGGTAATAAATATTTTATTTCACAAACAATATATTCAATAGAATAACTAGACTCAAATTAAATGTGAGTAGGAATACTTGAATAATTACTAAACCACAATATGGAATATTCTTTATTCAAATTTTTAAATGAATATTTTTCTAAGATACGTGGACAATATTAGAGTGTGACCCTCTAGGCCTTTCTCTTATCAGCTTTAGACAGATCCAACCTAAATTCCATGGATAAAGACTAGAAACCGGCCAAAGAACCCATAGATAAAGAAGTTAACTCTACGGTGACATGTCACCTCCTATGCCAACATACCATGTAATGTATTACATTTGTCTTGAAATCTCTAATCTAGAGGGTTTCATGATATTTCCATCATCTCATATGCTTAATTATTCTTTCTTTTTCTTCCCAGAATAGAACTTTCTCATTATATATCCGGGGAATGGACTTATTTAGGCTATATCAATTCTATCAATGGGACTAATATATCTACTTTCATTATGGAATGAAAGGGAAAAAACCTTTCTTTTATTATCTATTAATTAAGCATTACTCGTGATGCACCCAACATATCATACCTCATTGTGAATAGTGTGTCATCATAGTTTCTATCAATACATCTAAGTGTGCGAGTTATAATACACATTAATTATAATCTTACAGTATAAGGACCATTATACATGACTTCATATAGGAACAACAAATGAAACTATAAAATTTGTATTTCCAAATGGTGTGTATCATTCTCATAATATCAACCACGATATTACCAAGGGAATACACCATGATAAGGTGCCTCAATGTTTTGTGAGTAATCACCCCTAATAGACTATTTTATTTGTTTCTCTAAAATAAAATCACCAGGCCACTGAACATATGTTCTAAAATAGTGTTATGATACATATGGGTTCTCATTATAGCAAGGATCCACTATGACCCTTTGGTGCAACAACTATCCTTAGGGAATTATCACATGCATTGTCACACAAAATAATAATCAAGATGTGATAAGGTATTTTTGTAATGAATATTGCACATAGTAGTTGCCTCTAAGACACAAACTCAAAGAAACTCCCACATAGACTAGATCCAATTGCTAACAACATTTAACCTGCTGGCTCTCATATGATATTCATGTTTCTGCTGAGATATTCCTTTAGTCATGGGTTTCACCACATTCTATTCCAGGGACACTTGTCTCCCTACAACTTCACCCCTCTGATTTAAATCCCTCAAGAAATGATACATCCATAGAATGTGCTTTTTTCATTGATGTGATGTTAATTTTTTTCCAAAGCCACTACTGAAGTACTTTCAGAATACATTGTTATAGGACCTTTGTTTCTAGGAACCACATCAATCACCTAGATAATGTTTCGAATCCAGATGGATTACATGGACTCAATAGAGGATACTATATATTCGGAATCTACTGTAGAATTGGTGATAACTGTGTACTTTGAACTCTTCCAGCTAACAGATCCTCCTTTGAGATAGAAAAAATACACAGATTGTGACTTTAGATAATTTTGGTCTATCTGAAAACTAGATTCAGTATACCCTCTGATGAGAAGATTATCACCTCCTCAATACACCAGGAACATATCCTTAGTTATTCTCATATACTTAAGGATTTTCTTAATAGAAATCCAATGATGTTCTCCTGGGTCTTCTTGATATCGACCTACTATGCTTAATTCATAGGCAACATCACGATTGGTACATAACATGGAATACATAATGGATCCTATAGCTGAATCATTTGGGATCTTACACATCCAATACTTCTCTTATTCTGTTTGAAGACACATTTTATTATAAGGATGCAGGCCATGTGACACTTGAACTAATTCCATCTTGGAATGTTCTATACTAAATCTCTTTAGTATCTGGTCAACATATAAACCTTGACTTAGTCTAAGAAGACTCTTGTATCTATCATGAATGATCCTGACCCCTATAATGTAGGCTACTTTACCAAATTCTTTTATGGGGAAACACCTATTCTACCAATCCATATCTAACTGTAAGACTGGTACATCTTTTCCAATAAGTAATATGTCATCAATATATACTACTAGGATAACAGTCTCATTCCCATAAAATATACTATAAACACATGGATCACATTCATTCTAAATGAACCAAAATTCCATTGTGGCTTTATCAACTTGAATGTTCCATGACTTGGATTCTTTATTTAATCCATTAATGGATTTATGCAAAATGAAAAACTTTTTGGCTTCACCTAGTGTCACAAACCCTTCTCTTTATGTCATATAGACATTATCTTGAAAAAAATTATAAAGGATTTATTTTTTGAGATCCATTTAAAAAATCATGTTGTCATGTTATGCTTTTATGGAATGTATGATTCATATGGATTTAAACATGGTAACTGGAAAGAAGATTTCATCATCTTTAATTACTTGATGCTATGTGAATCCTTTAGCCACTAGACATACATTATATGTGATAACATGACCTTCTATATCCAAATTTCTCATTAATACCCATTTTCATAAAAATGATTTAGATGAATATTATCATCATCCAAAACCCAGACTTAGTTCTAATTCATGTAATCCATCTTAGAATTCATAACTTTTATTCATCTTGAAACTTCTGAGCTCTCAACTAATTCCTTGTAGAAGAGAGGGTCATCATTTTCAAATAATAATGATTCACCATCCTCGGTTACTAGGAAACCAAATCTCTCTAGTTCCCTTACCTCTCTTGATATCCTACGTAGTTCTTTTGTTTTTGGAGCCTCTTCCACGGGGACCTATGGAACTTGTTCCTATACCTAATCAGGTGTATATTGAGAATCAACTTCATCAAAGTCAATATTCAACCCACTATCCTTTTTGAGGATGTGCTCCCTCTCATGAAGTATGGATTGTCATGTGACAATCACTTTTTGTCTGAAGGGTTATATAGGAAATATCCATTCATTTCTTCAAGATATCTTATAAAAATACGCCTCGTGTCCAGGGGTGCTTGTTTGTTTCCTAATAATTCCTTAACAAACAACTCGCATCCCTATACATGTGTGTGCAACAAAATGTATTTATTTTGATTTCATAACATAGATGGAATTACATTTTCCACCTTAGATTGTACACAATTTAATGTGTATGATGTAGTTTTTAATGAATATCCCCAAAAGGATAATGGAAAACCTGTATGACTAATCCTTGAACTCACCATGTCCAAAAAGGTGTGGTTCCTCCTTTCACATACACCATTCCACTGTGGTGTATAAGTATGAGTGAGTTGATATAGGACCCCAGACTTCTATAAAAGTTTGATGAATTCTTGGTTAAGATATTCTCCACCTTGATCAAATCAAATCTTTGTTATCTTGTTACCAAGCAGATTCTCTACATTATTCTGGAATTCCATAAATTTATCCCAAGCATATGACTTATACCTAATTGTGTAGATATATCCATATCTACTCAAATCATTAGTAAAAGTAATAAAATAACAATATCCACCTCTATCTTCTAATATAAATGGTCCACAGACATACGTGTGCACAATTACTAGAAACTTTGTGGCCCTTTCACTATATCCACCAAAAGGCGTCATGGTCATTTTCCATTACAAACTAGTGTGACATCATTCAAGTTTTTTAGCTCAATAGAGTCTAAATAACCATCTTGGAAGACATTTTTCAATTCTGTATCGTTTACACGACCAAAACGGTGATGCCACAATTGGATGTTGTATTAGTCATGTGAGTTTGTTTCATTACCAATTACCAACACATGGTTTTTTATCTTAATACATAAAATCAATTATACAAATGTTTCATACCATAACAAACATTAGTCTTATAAAAGAAACAAACCTTATATCTAGAAATTAAAATAAATACATCAATATCCAAACATGATACAACAATTATGTTCTTAGTAACACTTGGAACATATTAGTAGTTTTGTAAAACCAAAAGCCACCCTTTTAGAATTGAGTGATGGTAATCGCAAATGGCTAACATATCCAACCTCGCGCCATTGAAAACACTAAGATCAACCTCTCCTCTATAACTAATTCTATAATATACATGTTTCGTGCATTTGAAAACATATGTGAGCCCTACAAGATGTATTGAATACCCAATGTGTAGAAATGGAAAGATTACACTCAATGACGAATGCTCCTTTAGCATCCCCACGATTCTATCAGCAGTTCCTGTTCAAGTGTCCTAGCTTGCCACATTCACAAGAAACAACCTCATGTTCCTTGCCCTACTTCTAGATCTTTCCCTTCTTTGAGGTATGGTTCTTGGTGGCTTTAGACCATTTATAAAAACATGGCCCCTTTGACTTGCCCTTCCATTTCTAATTCACCATAAGAACTCTGGTTTTGTCAAACCCCATGACTTTATCTATGTAGAAAATTATGATTAGAAGTTATGATAGAATCTTTTCATTGTTTCTCATGTTTTAGTTGACAATAAATCTAGTGAAGGTCTTGGGCAGTGATTATAGGATGATATCTGTACGAAACACATCAAGGAACTAAGTCCCTAACATGTCCAGGAATTTAATGTATCCAATATGTTTGACTACATGAGGCCCATATGGCACAGACTCTACAATATTAGTTGTGATCAAAGCATTGGAGATCTCATATTTCTTCTATCTCACCATCTCTTGATAGAGATCCTTAAGGTGAGACATCATGCTATATGCATCATTGTTTTTATGTTACTTCAATATCTAATTTGACATGGATGATAGATTGAAGCATTGGACATATATCGAATCATCCATATGATTCATATAGATAGATAGTTCCTCATCCTTGGACTCTTTTTCGGGCTCAGTTGGAATAGGCTCATCGAACACGTACAATTTCTTCTCGTGGGGAAGGATGACGCCTACACACCTCAACCACTCCGGGAAATTATTACCAGTGAGAAGGTTTTCCTTGTAGATTATGGTTCATAATGATATTTTTAATCCATTTTTCATGAAATTTCTAAAAAACAAAATGAGGAAATATTTAGTACATTATCATAAAATTGAGACAAATAAATTAATTAATACTTATTTTCCACCCATTATTTTACCGAAATCCAAGATCCCTCATCATTGACTATAGAATATTATGTTGCAAAAATATTCAAGTGGAAATGATCAATATTTATCTCCTTATTACCAAAATTAGGGTTGGTCATAAAATATTAATGGTTTTATGTAGTCATTCCAAATTCCGACTGTATTAACTCGCAACTCCTTGATCTGCTGAGTGGACAATCCAATCCTTAAATCCTTTTATTTTAGACCTCCTCCACCATTTCCTCTTTGTCACACCAATTCCAGTCGTGGATGTCAAACCTCTATGTGAAATAACTAAATTCATCCCTAACACATGAATTATAATTCCATGATAATTGAAAGAACCCCAACTATGGTTGGTCAAGAACATTGAACTATAGTTCAATTCTAACCAATATTATGGAAGTCTATACCGACATAATATTTCTTTGAGGGATTTGTTATTTATTAATAAATTTCAATATTATTATCATAATTACATTCTTGATAATATTAATTGGTATATAATTAAGTGATTAACCATTTCTAAGATAATATTTAAGGATTAGTCAATCTTATTTTAGTTCCTTATTGGATGCTTGTTTAATTCATTAATTGTGTGATCGTGAAAACACACCCACAATAAATAAACCATTCCACTGATAGAAATAAAATATATGGTGTGATGATGAAATTGTTCAATTGGTTAGTTTATTAAGATGTTGATTAACTAACCCAAGAACTATTGGATAAACATCTTGAACCTTTTGGGTTTGTGTTTACAGATTTCCACCTATCCACCATTGTATCTCCTTGGATTGGTTTCACCTTGAAAACTAAGGTGAGATCCTTCCACTAGAATGGGTGATCTATCCATTACATATTCTTTTATCTCACATGAAGGTGAGGGTAAAAGGGAGTTTTACATAAAATAAAACTTGGGCATGTAGGACCTACATATTAATGAGGATAAGGCTCACCGGCGAAATCATTTAATTTAAATAAATAAATTAAAAGAAACCATCCACATACAAAGGTCCTACTATTTTTCATTATCATACATGAATTCCACGATATTAGGGAATAAATAAAACTACCATTCAATTATTTAATATTTATTGTTTAAGATAAATAACACTCAAATCAATTAGTTGTCTTAAACTAATAAATCCTTTTTTCTTAAACCCTTTTCTGAATTTTCTTGAGATTCTCATCCATCATAATTTTAAACAAATAATTTCATTTAAAATTATCTTTGTACATAACACGTTCCTTGGAGACAACCCAATGAATTCCATTTCAATGCTACCCAATGATTAGAAATGAATATTAAGAAGATGTTAAATTAAACACACACACATATATATATATAAAACCATGTGTTATGCCTTAACTTTATGCCTAATCCATGGTACACATCTCAAGGTTTTGTGTAATATAATAATAAATTTTAATAAATATTTGTAATTTGGATGAGTACACGCCATGTAGTTCTGACTACATGGTGTGTACTATCATTCACCGTCCATCTGAAGTACAAGAGTTGGGATACGGTGTGTTCATTTACTTCTTAAATCTTCAAGGTAGATAGTGTTTCTAGTGGGCCACACACCTTATTGTACATGTGTTACACAGTATCCAGCTAGTAAATTTGTGTTCAGGGTACATGATCCAACCATAACTTGAAGGGACTACACGTTGTGTCCTATGGGCCACATGGTATGTAATCTGAAAATTGTATTTCACCTACTCCTAGTCAACCAACGGAGTCATTTAAGGCTGAGATAAAATCCCACAAATGGGTTGGTCTGGAAGACCGGACTGATGAATTTAACACTGAATACATGGAATGTACTTCCGAATACATGCCGTGTGTTCTGGTGTTGTATGGACAGGAACCTTTGGTGTAACGACCCGAAATTTAGAATAAATCTTGTTTCCTAATTTTGTGTGTTATTTTATTTCATAGTCAACAAAACATTTTCATTTAATAAAATGAGTATATTTAAAATGAGACTGTTGTGTTTTGACTAATATATGACTGTTATTCAGTATGACCTTTGGAAACTAAATGTTGTGATAATTGTCTCTAAATACATGTGATCTTGGTTAATTAATATAGACAGAAGATTTGATGGCCTCATCCAGTAGTCTCGGGCCAATCGAAGCCCATCTAACAGAACATGGGAAGGAGGTAGCACCACTGGGATTATCTCTGGACCAAACCCAAGCTGAACTTCACCATGTGAAGGTATAACGGAATCTACTTTGAGAGAAGTTGAAACTAATAGAAATCACTAATCGTGCGATGTTGGTCGAGCCAACCTCAGATTATCTCACCTTAGCACACCTTACACATAGGTCCTATGCTGGGGTTATAAGGGGCTATGTAAGGATATCGTAACTGCTTTGTGTAATCCTTTGATTTAAATAAAAATTGTAATTTTTTCTTATGATGAAGTTTGTGAATTTTCAAATGTCCTGATAAATATAGTATGCACATTTTTGATTAATTCTAGAAAACAGTATATTTGAAAATATTTATGTAAACCTTAAATAATTAATTATGAGTAATGATTTTCAAAAAATGTTCTTCTACAATTATTTTCACTAAGAAATTTAGATTCTAATAAGATCAATATGATTTTGATGAATAGTGAATTATGAATAGTGATTTTACGCTTAGGATTAGTAATGTGACCAAATGGATTAGTAATCTCACTTAAATAAAGTATTAATATAATATCGGAACCTTGATTATGTAATGTGATTCAATTAAAAAGGTAAATAACTGTTTCAGAAATTATTAGTCAAGTATCAGTTATTTCAGGTGAATAGTGTTTTTCTAATTAAAAATAAATTTAAAAAATTATAGAAATTTATTTTCATAAAATGGAGTTGATTTTTGAACTGAGATCATCGATGTTATGTTAAGGTAATTTATAGGGATTTTTCTGAAAAAAATGAATTTTCAATGAATAGTGTATTTATTAAACAAATTAAATAAAACATATTTAGAATATTATTTTTATAAAATGGAGTTCATTTTTGAAATCAGAGCATAGATATTTAGTTAGGATGAAATTCTGGGATTTTTTTGAGAAAGTTGACTTTTCGGTGAATAGTGAAAATACAGTTTTTAAGTTACCTGTGATTAATGACATCATAAAATAATGTATTAAGTACATAATCAATATGGTCGACTTATGAATAGTAAGATAAGATATGAGGTGTCCCAAGTGGACAACACCATGGGTAAATACCATGGGCAAGCTCATGGTTTTGCCAATACCACCAATGAGGTGTCCCTTGGCCATCAATGCCTTGTCCCCTCACTTCCCATATAAATACCAATCCATTCTATCATCCTTTAGATTTCAAAATCATACTCAACGCATTTATAGTCTCCTTACCTCCCAAGGAGTCCTCCCAAGGTTCCCTCAAGCCTCACAAGGTCCCAAACATCAGGATTTTGATGTTACTCTTCAAGGTAAAGGATCCCACCTCTCTCTTTCTTTCCAAGTACTATCTTTTATGTCAGTTCTTTTATGATCCATGTTATTATGTTGGAGGATGTTCATTTATATTCATCCTAATTTCCTTTTCATGTTCATATGATGAGAGACCCCCTAATTCTCTCATCAATTCATTTTAAGAATGTTTAAGTGGCGTCGTTAGGCTGCAGAATTTTTAAGGGATTCTGTCACCCTTCTCGTTTTCATGTTCTATTTTCATGTCAAGTCTTTCATTTTCCTTTTTTTATGTTGGTTTATGACCTATATATATCATACTGATAATTTATGTTCATATTACAAGAGACCCTATTTTATCTCATCCATTCAAATTTTTTATGTTTTAAGTGACGTCGTTAGGCTGACAAATTTTTATAAGAGAAATATTTTTTGTCTTCCTTCCATGATGTTCATTTCATATGGTATGTCTTTCAAATTTTATTACCACGTTCTTATATCTTTATATTCTATCCCTATACTTTTTTATGGATCATTTATGAGTTTTTGACCCATGTCCCCCTTCTTGTTAATGTTTTCTAAAACCCTACAACATAGCTGTTATGCTGCCGAATTTTCGTCTCAAAATGTCTCTCTATTTTTCTCAAATTATTTTATTTTATTAAGTGAATACTCAAAAATATTTAGTCAATAGGGTTATTCACATATATATCAAATGTTCTATTTTAAATTCTGGGGTTTACATACATGAAACCCACTTTCTTTTTTCGTGGGTTTAAAATGACATAAAGATCATGTCTTAAAAGCAGTTTTTAAAACTTTATGATTATGAAATGAAACAAATTTCATTTATTCTATATGGGTTATTTATGAAATGTTTGATGATGATATATGTGGCTCACATGATGATAAACACAAATATAAGGGTTCACCCTGAGTGTTCTTTAATGCATTGGGTAATGATGTAACCACTAGAGATTACAATTTTAACGATACCTTGGTGAATAACCTTGGTAATTTCAAATGACACCTTGGGGATGGACCTTGGTGATATGTTCAAGATTGTCAAAGTTAAATGTTTTAGCCATATATTAAAGTTATGAATCATGTTCTTTCCATTATGATATGCCTCATGATATCTTTCTCATTCCTTAATGATATTTATCATGACTTTATTGATGTATATCAAGTTCACATATTAAATGATTCCCCTTGTTTCCCTTACTGGGCCTTCTGCTCACCCCTTCTTTTGATGTATGTCCCCAGGTTATGAGATGCAGTAATGAACCTAGGATGAACATAAGAAGAATGTTTTATGTTTCATGTTTTAAGATCCTTATTTCCAAGACACTAAACCTTAAAGATCATCTGTTGTGTAAAATGTAATAAAAAGTTATGTTATAAAAAGGCGGGACGCTATAGTTGGTATCAAAGGATGGTTTATTTATTTTTCAAAATTGGGATATAAAAACATTAGGAATAACACTATAGAAAAGTTTAAATATTGGAAATCTTTCTGGTATTTTGGTGAGTATTTAGTAAGTGGTTTATCAACAAAATACATCCCTGTCTGGATAAGAGCAGGTAGAGGTTTCTCGGGCACAGATGTACATAGGGGTAAAAATAGAAAACACCAATTGAGCTAGACTTGAATGGGAACTAGTACACGACAATGGGCCTTTCTTCACTCATGGTTAGGACACTCTCTGGGGATATGCTTTGGTAAATTCATAAGCTTAGTATGTACCATTATTAACGGAACAAAGATAAAATAAAAAAAAATTCACATAAGAATATATGATCATGGATAACCTATATTGGGATCTAGGGGATCAAAAGTTAGGATATAATTTTCTTCTAAAATTTTATCCTTCTATGGTTAAAGTTTCTTTTTTACGATTATTGGCTAAGTATTTGAGCCCCTAATTATACATTATTTTCATAGCTAATGGAGGGAAATATAAAAACATGTCCCAACAACCAATGTGATAGAAAATGTGATGATTTCCCTATTAATGCGACAGAGATGACGAGAGATCATGTTCAACATATTATGGTTATGCCAAACCAGCTATCAAAAATCACAATTAATAATTGATACCTAGTTGAATCCCAAACTCATCATGGAAGAAGAAGACGAAGTCTCATGGATGTTCATCTGATAAAGTTGATAAGGGAATGAAGACCCAATTTCATTTGTGAAAAAATTGTGGAAAGGGGCCCCAAGCAGAATGTCATAAAGGAACCAAGAGATGTTTTACGTGTGGGGTGATACGACATAAAGTAGCCAATTGCTTTAAAAAATGGATAATGTGATGAATACAGATAAGGTTCAATATAATCTACCTTATACATTTCAATGCCATAAATGTGGAGATTTTGATCATTATCCAAGGCAATGATCTCTTGGAAGGGATGAGAATTATGATGAGCATCAACAATCTTCAAGGATAAGGGAACAATGCATGTCCTATACCGAGATGGATCATGATGACTAAAGTACATGCAACTTCTTCGCAATAATTTTATATGTCATGTTGTATTTTAGTTCGTGCTCTATAAGCATATCATTAATGTTTTCTAAGAACATAGATTCACTACCTAAGAGGTTTTTATATCATTAATGGAAAAATCTATTGTTATGTACCACATGTTGATGTTGTGATGTTGTTCCCCTTAAGAAAAAGATGATTATTATTTTAGAATACGTTCATATGATCGAGCTAAATAGATTTCTATGGATTTTTTTTGAAGAGTAAAGGTTGACTTATATTTTGAAAAGTCGCTGAATTTAAGGTGGACATATATTAATTTCGGAAATGTTTAACCTATCTTGGGGAAAATATGTTTAGGTTAGTTAATTTTTTTATAAGATGTTAGGAGTGATTGATGATGTTTGGAGATGAATGATAAAGTTTATCTTGGAAGACTATGTTATCAAATCCTTCTTATATTTGGGTTTCACTCTTAGTTTGGATTATTTTGAGGAATTTTAAGGATAGTTATTTATGGAATGGTTTATGATAAACTTTGGGTAGTACCATGGAACTTTGAAGATTTATAGTAGTTTCCCTTATTATGGGGTTCTTTCTTTTTAAAGAGTTTTCTTATCTTACCATTTCTTTTTTTGGGATAAATGTTTAAAGATAGATAATTATTCTTTTTTGGATTATGTGATTCTATAGAAAATGATTATTGTGCTTTGATGGGACCAAGTAGTTTTGAATGATCATTGTTTTGAGAAAATATTAGTCTTGGTGAAACATATTAAGGGATGAAACTCTACTTTAAGGTAAATATATTTCCTTGTGTTCTTATTCTATGTAGTAAATGAACTCCACAAAATTATTAAAAGGAAAGTAAATCAAAAACGTTGTTGGTTTAAGTTTCCTATTAGGTAATCAAATACCGTTTAACCCATCACAAATTTGTGATTTTCTAGTGGTTAACTTCCTCATAGACATGTTTTCTATCACTCTCCCTCAGAACATGACCCTTTGTTTTCTCCTCCATATCAATGCTTTCCTACATGGAATCCTAGTATGGGTTAACTCGGGTGACCATTGTACTTCCTTTTCTTCCTTTTAATGTTATAGTATTACTGACTCTTTTTCCGATGTGGGACATTCAATGAAATCTCCATGCCCAATTTTAAAAATTGCAAGGACACAATTTCTTTCGGGGGAAGATTGTAACGACCCGAAATTTTGAATAAATCTTGTTTCTTAATTTTGTGTGTTATTTTATTTCATACTCAAAAACACTTTTTCATTTAATAAAATGAATATAATTAAAATGAGATTGTTGGGTTTTGACTAGTATATGACCGTTAGTCAGTATGGCCTTTAGAAACTAAATGTTGCGATTATTATCTCTAAATACAAGTGATATTGGTTAATTAATATAGAAAGACGATTTTATGGCCTCATCCAGTAGTCTCGGTCCAATCGAAGCCCATCTAACAGAACCTGGGAAAGAGGTAGCACCACTGGGCTTTTCTCTAGACCACACCCAAGCCGAACTTCATCGTGTGAAGCTAGAACGGAATCGCCTTCGGAAGAAGTTGAAACTAATAGAAATTAATACTCGTGCGATGTTGGCTAAGCTGCCCTCAAATTATATCACCTTAGTGAACCTTACACTTAGGTCCTATGCTGGGGTTATAAGGGGCTACGTAAGGAGACATTAACTGCCTTGTGTAATCCTTTTATTTAAATAAAAATTATGATTTCTTCTTATGATGATGTCTGTGAATTTTCAAATGTCCGGATAAATATAGTATGCATGTTTTTTATGAATTCTAGAAAAAGGATATTTGAAAATATTTATGTAAACCTTAAATATTAAATTATGTGTAATGATTTTCAAAAAATGGTTTTCTACAATTATGTTCAGTAAGTAATTTAGAGTCGATTAAGATCAACATGATTTTTGATTAATAGTAAATTATGAATAGTGATTTTACGCTTAGGATTAGTAATGTGACAAAATAGGTTCGTAATCTCACTTAAAGAAAATATTAATATACTCTAGGCACCTTTATTAAGTAATGTGATTCAATAAAATATGTAAATAACTGTTTCTGAAATTATTAGTCAAGTATCAGTTTTTTCAGGTTAATAGTGTTTATTTATATAAAAATAAAATTTAAAATATTTAGAAAATTATTTTTATAAAATGGAGTTCATTTTTGAACACAGAGAATCGATGTTATGTTAAATTAAATTTCGGGGATTTGTCTGAAAAAAATAAATTTTCAGTGAATAGAGTATTTATTTTAAAATTAAATTAAAAATATTTAGAAAATTATTTTTCAAAAATTTAGTTCATTTTTTAAATAAGAGCATTGATATTTGGTTGAGGTGAAATTTTGGGATTTTTCTGAGAATGTTGAATATTCGGTGAATATTGAAAATACAGTTTTTATGTTACGGGTGTTTAATTACATCATTAAATGATGTATTAAGTATGTAATCAATAAGGTCGACTTATGAATAGTAAGATAAGGTATGAGGTGTCCCAAGTGGCCAATACCATTGGCAAATACCATGGGCAAGCCCATGGTTTTTCTAATACCACCAATGAGGTGTCCTTTGGCCATTAATGCCTTGTCCCCTCACTTCCCCTATAAATACCAAGACATTCCCTCATTCTTTCATTTCCAAAATCCTCCTCAATGAATTTCAGGTCACCTTACCTTCCAAGGAGTCCTCCCAAGGTTCCCTAAAGCCTCCCAAGGCCCCAAACATCATGATTTTGACTTTATTCTTCAAGGTAAGGGATCCTACCTCTCTCTTTCTTTCCAAGTACTCTCTTTTATGTCATTTATTTTATGCTCCATGTTCATATGTTTGAGGATGTTCTTTTATATTAATCCTACTGTCCGGTTTATGTTCATAGGATTAGAGAACCCCTCTTTCTCTCATAAATTCATTTTAATAATGTTTAAGTTGCGTCGTTAGGCTGCCGATTTTTTAGGGGATTCTTTCACCCTTCTCATTTTCAAGTTCTATTTTCATGTCAAGTATTTCATGTTCAATTTTTATGTTGTGTTATAACCTATATATCTATCATACTGATTGTTTATGTTCATATGATGAGAGACCTTATTTGATCTCATCAATTCAATTTTTTTAAGTTTTAAGTGACATCGTTAGGCTCATGAATTTTCATAAGAGAAATCTTATTTTTGTCCTCCTTCCATGTTTTTCATTTCATATGGAATGTATTTAAAATTTGATTAGAATTTACTTATATTCTTTATATTCTGTCCCTATACTGTTTTGTGGATCATTTATGAGTGGGTGACCCATGTCCCCTCTCTTTTCAATGTTTTCTAAAACCTTGCAACATCGCAGTTATGCTGCCGAATTTTCATCTCAAAATGTCTCCCTTTTTCTCAAAACATATTATTTTATTAAGTAAATACTCAAAACTCTTTATTCTATAGGGGTATTAACATATATATCAAAATGTACTATTTTAAATTCTGGGATTTACAAACATGAAACACACTATCTTTATTCATGGGTTTACAATGACATAAAGATCATGTCTTAAAAGCAGTTTTTAAAACGTTATGATTATGAAATGAAACCCATTTATTTTATGATATATGGGTTATTAATGAAATTTTTTATGATGATATATGTGGCTCACATGATGATAACGAAAATTTAATGGTGCGCCCTGATATCGCTCTAATGCATTGGGTAATGATGTAACCACTAGAGATTACAATTTTAACGATACCTTGGTGAATAACCTTGGAAATTTCAAATGACACATTGGGAATGGACCTTAGTGATATGTTCACGATTGTCTAAGTTAAATGTTGTAGCAAAATATTAATGTTATGAATCATGTTCTTTCCATTATGATATGCCTCATGATCTCTTTCTCATTCCTTAAAGCTATTTATCATGTCTTTTTTTATGTATATCAAGTTCACATGTTAAATGTTTCTCCTTGTTTCCCTTACTGGGCCTTCTTCTCACCCTTTCTTTTGATGTATGTCCCTAGGTTATGAGATTTAGTAATGAAACTAGGATGAACATAAGTAGAAGCCTTTCAAGTGTTTAAGAAGAATGTTTTATGTGGTTATGTTTTAAGTTCCTGGTTTCCAAGACACTAAATCTTATAGATCCTCAGTTTTGTATAATGTAATGAAATGATATGTTATAAAAAGGCAGGATGCTATATTTGGCACCGCTGGATGAGATCCTCTGTTTTATTTTAATCAAAATGAAAATAAAATATTGTTTCTGTAAGGTAGATGGGAATCAAAATGGGCGGAACAGGTCTTGAGATTCATATTTGAAGAATGATTAACTTGAATTGAAACAACTTAATTATTAAATGGGTAAATCATCAATGAAAAACCCAAATATTTATAATCAATGATATTACCCCTATGATACCTGTTGTTGTTTTTGGGTGTAGTGGAAGCACGTGGGTGGGTGTACCCAACTTTAATTTTTCCGTTAATTACCATCAATATGAGATATAACATGATGATAAAATGTCAGATTTTTAGAATATTACATAGAACAAATGAAAATAGGGGAGTCTCGTAACCATGGAGAGGATAATAATATGTTGGTTGTAATTAATTTAATTAAAAGACTAGAATTACATTGATAGAATTCTCTCTTCATTGATGTTTTCGATCACAATCCAATGTGATACGTCAATGTGTCATAGAATCAATTTGTAGGCTTCCTCTATCGATGATCCATATGTGATCCATGTATCTATGGATATCACTAAAGATATCTTCAACTGTTATCATGGAAGAGCTTCCACTTGCGATGTCCGCCTACAGTATCCTTGAGAGCCACTTCCAAAAATCTCTCCTTGATCTGGTAGAGGAGGATCTCTCTCATAACATGAGATCATTCCTGGTAGAAAAAGAATTATTTCTGGGATTGATAGTTTTTTCATATCAATTTTTCACAACCACCGAGAATGGATGGGTTGGTGAGAATAATGTAATTGGGATTTTATTACATAGAATAATAAAATGATTTAATTTCACAAATGTATTTATTAATTTAATATAATTCTTACTAATACCCAGTGTCTAATAATAAAAGTTGACTGTTGTTATCACATGACATGCTCCCAATGAATTACACAAAAAATTATTTAAATAATTAAATAATATTATTTCTCAAAAATCCCCAGAATAAAAACCTGAAAAGTATATTAATATACACAACATGTACTTTTGTTTTTATATTTTCTTTATTTCCTCCACCATATTTATTAGACCTTGAATAATGACTATTTATTTCTCAGATAAATATCACTTCATTACTCAATAATAAATATATTATTTCACCCACAATATATTCACTAGAATAACTACTGTCAAAATTAATTTGATTTGGCATCCTTGAATAATTATTATACAACAATCAAGAATTATCATTAATAATCTTTTTAAATAAATATTTAACTATGATACTTGGACACACTTAGGGTGTGACCCTATAGGAATATTTCATAGTGGAATTAGGTGGCTCCTTCATAGAGTGCAATGTTAGCATCTAGAAACATACCCAGGCACCCATTGAGAAAGAAGTTAACTCCATAATGACATGTCACCTCCTACAAATGCTTTCTGTTTCATGTAATCCCTTTGTATCAATATCTCAAATGAAGAGGGTTTCATGAAAGTTCCATCAACCCATTTTTACAATTACTCACTGTTTTACTTCCTGAATTTGAACATGCCTATTCCCTACCATGGACAAGGATTTATTTAGCCTATATCATTTACAGCGATGTTCTTAAGATATCATCTTCCATTATAGAATAGAAGGGACAAATCCTTTTATGCCTTATCTATTAATGTAGTATTACTTGTTATGCACCAATCATGTCATACATTGTTGTGATCATTGTTTCATTATATTTTTCTTCAATTCATATATGTGGGCAAGTTTTAATACCTATTAGAAAAAATCATAAAGTCTATGGGAAAATAGAATGGTCCGCAGATAATAACATCCAATGACACTATGAAATGTAGATTTACTATAGGTGTGTCCCATTATCAAAATATCCTCATAGATATTACAAATTGATAACACCATGAGAAGGTGACTCAATGTTTTATGAGTCATCACTCATAATGGCATGAATTATTTGTGTCCCACAAATAACATCATCTGGCCATAGAATGTATGTTCAAGAATAGTGTTATGGAACTTCTGGATACTCATAATGTTAGGGATTCACTCTGTCCATTTGGTGAAACAACTATCCTTATGACATTATCACATGCATTTTCATTTTGAAGAATAATCAAGATGTGATAATGTATTTAGTAAAAAATATATTACAAAGTAGTTGGTTCTTGGCCACCAAATCTAAAAATTCTCTTGCTTATAATTAAATATCATTATTTGAGTGATACTGATGTTATTACATAATAATTAGACAACTAATTAAGATTAAGTAGAAGAAGAAAGATGTTAGAATGAACCGGTAAATAATATTCTTCGATGCACCTCCCCTAAATCTCCTCTAAGAGCACTAGAGTCGGTCATTGAAGATGACCAGAACCACTAAAATGAAAATAGGAAAGTTGATACGGAAAAATAGAATCGGTTTTCCAATATTAAATTCCCAAAATGAGGTGAATATGTGAGGTAGGAGGTTCTCTTTTATAATAGAGGTGAGGGGAACTTTTGGAAACTCCATAAATAATAGTTTATAATAAAATCAAGCCCTACCCAGAAACCTAAAATATTTCCCAATTTCAAAGATGAGGTGAGATAGGACTGTAATATCATTGACCAATTAATTTTGGACAAGTTATTTTTTCACATTAAACCATATATTTTTAATTGACACTTATTTATTCTATATAATTTTAATTGTGTTAATAACATTCTAAATATTTAATGGTTATTAATAATTACTTATATAGTGTTAATTGACCGTAATTGAATATTTAATAAAATTATTTATATTATAATTATCACTTTTTAATTTTTAAATATTTTTATGATTTTTAAATAATTTAAAAATATTTTATTTTCATAAAATATCAATTGTCTCAATTTTGACACTATTCATTTATTTGACACTAAAAACAGTACACACAAGAGATAAATTAGAAAACAAAATTCAATACACTCCTCACATGTCATAGTCACCTAGAAAATTCGTGTAGTACATTAATAAGGTCATATAATATTTATTTTAAAATATTTAAAACCATTTATTTCATATTTCTATTAACAAAATAATTTTTACATCACTATTGTGTCATAATTAATGGTAATTATTTATTCTATAATAAATATAATCAAATTCCTATGACATAGGTAATTATTTTAGATTTACATATACTATATATAGTCAATATTAGCTAATAGTTATCCATATATTAAAATTAATAAACTTAAATAAAATGAGATTGTGACATTTTTTCATATTCACTAGTGTTTATTACATTTAGTTTATATTCATAAGTAAGTGGTCATAAAGTGATTTCATTTCGAACAATAGATTGTAAGGGTTCAATTTTGTCATCAAATAGAATTTTTATAGGTGTTATGGTAATTTTATAATATTATTTGAACCGTTAATTACCCCATTTACCTTTAAACATGGTAAAGAAATAATTACCAAAGTTACAATTCATAATTACAAAATATAAAAGTATCCTATTAAAATATTTGGACCTACTGATTCAAAATATGGAATCCAATTTTCCAAATTAAAAACATAGAAGTTGTTGTAATTAATTTAAAATTAATCCCATTGTAGAAATGAGAAAATAGTTTTTAAAAGTTAGAACTATACAAAATATTGAAATGTTTTTACCTATAAATTCAATGTAAAATTAATGCTAATGTAATAAATTATAATAAACGATAAAAAATATTCTATTTATTATTTAAACACATTAAATATTATAATTGTATCATATAAATTATATTGATTAAATGTTTTTTTAATTAAAATTTATCATATATTTACTCTTCGTAAAAACATGAATGTTATCACAAATAAATTAGAATGTATCCAAAGTAAATATTTATATCCCTCTTAAAAATACAATTTTTATTTTTTCATATAAAAAATTTTAATGTGTAAAAATCTCAATTTAAAATGGGTTTCCCATTCAAATATGTAAAATTAACCTTTAAAATATATTTCAATACATCAAATAGTGTTTTATTCATACCTTATTACTAAAATATCCATTTTATGAATATAAAAAATATTTTATTAAGTATATAACACATATACATCTCATTAATTTCATTACCAAAATTAATTCACTTAAAAATAAAAATATCTAATTGGTTTATATTTTTCATAAATAATTTATTAACAATAGAATCATAATGCCTTTTCATATGTAAGTTATAATTTTTCTAGCTAACCTAACAAGGATATAATAGTAATTTTATAATAAAGCCATCACACTATTCATTTAGAATCATAATTGAGTGCAATGAAATCTTCTGAAGAATATAAATTATATAAATAAAATATTTTTATAAAATATTCTGGGTGTTAAATTTTACCACCTTAAAATGAATTCCACCCTCAAAATTTATCTCTTAGAAAAATAGTAGATGATACCTCTCCCTCATCATATCCTCATGTTTCCATGTAGCTTCTTTAATTTAGTATATCCTCTAAAAAACTACAAACTATAAAGTGGTCCTATTTCGTAGAACATTTTCTCTAAAATCCAGAATCTCTATAAGTTGTTCTTCATAAGAAAGAACATGCTCTAGTAGTACAACTTATCACCTTAGTGAACCTTACACATAGGTCCTATGCTGGGGTTATAAGAGTCTATGTAAGGAGACCGTAACTACATTATGTAATCCTTTTATTTAAATAGAAATTGTGATTTCTTCTTATGATGATGTTTGTGAATTTTCAAATGTCCGGATAAATATAGTATGCATGTTTTTAATGAATTCTAGAAAAAAGGCTATTTGAAAATATTTATGTAAACCTTAAATAAATAATTATGTGTAATGATTTTCAAAAATGGTTTTCTACAATTATGTTCAGTAAGATATTTAGAATCGAATAAGATCAACATGATTTTTGATGGATAGTAAATTATGAATAGTGACAAAATGGATTCGTAATGTGACAAAATGGATTAGTAATCTCACCTAAAGAAAATATTAATATAATCTAGGAACCTTTATTAAGTAATATGATTTAATAAAATTGGTAAATAACTATTTCAGAATTTATTATTCAAGTATTAGTTTTTTCAGGTGAATAGTTTTTTTTAAATAAAAATTAAATTTAAAATATTTATAAAATTATTTTTATAAAATGGAATTCATTTTTTAACTCAGAGCATCGATGTTATGTTAAATTAAATTTTGGGGATTTTTCTGAAAAAAATGAATTTTCAGTGAATAATGTATTTATTTAAAAATTAAATTAAAAATATTTAGAAAATTATTTTTATAAAATTTAGTTCATTTGTTAAATCAGAGCATTGATATTTTGTTTAGGTGAAATTTTGGGATTTTTCTTAGAATGTTGAATTTTTCGTTAATATTGAAAATACAGTTTTTATGTTACGGGTGTTTAATGACATCATTAAATGATGTATTAATTATGTAATCAATATAGTCGATTTATGAATAGTAAGCTAATGTATGAGGTGTCCCAAGTGGCCCATATCATGGACAAATCCCATGGGCAAGCCCATGGTTTTGCTAATACCACCAATGAGGTGTCCCTTGGCCATTAATGTCTTGTCCCCTCACTTCCCCTATAAATACCAAGTCATTCCATCATTATTTCATATCCAAAATCCTCCTCAATGAATTTCAGGTCTCCTTACCTGCCAAGGAGTCCCCCCAATGTGCCCTGAAGCCTCCCAAGGTCCCAAACATCATGATTTTTAAGTTACTCTTCAAGGTAAGGGATCATACCTCTCTCTTTCTTTCCAAGTACTCCCTTTTATGTCAGTTCTTTTATGCTCCATGTTCATATGTTTGAGGATGTTCTCTTATATTCAACCTACTGTCCGGTTTATGTTCACATGTTTAGAGACCCCATCTTTCTCTCATCAATTCATTTTAATAATGTTTATGTGGCGTCGTTAGGCTGCATATTTTTTGAGGGATTCTTTCACCCTTCTCGTTTTCAAGTTCTATTTTCATATCAAGTATTTCATGTTCATTTTTTTATGTTGTGTTATAACCTCTATATCTATCATATTGATCATTTATGTTCATATGATGAGAGTCCCAATCTGATCTCATCAATTCAATTTTTTTATTTTTTAAGTGATGTCGTTAGGCTTCCGAATTTTCATAAGAGAAATCTTATTTTTGTCTTCCTTCCATGTTTTTCATTTCATATGATATGTATTTCAAATTTGATTACCATGTTCTTATATCCATTATATTCTATCCCTATACTATTTTGTGGATCATTTATTAGTGGGTGACCCATGTCCCCTGTCACGACCTGTCATCGGGGCCCGTGCCGTGACTACCCCAAGCCCGCCTTCTACATGCCAGGGGCTGGCGACTAGCACCAAAGGCATAAATCCCGATAACTGGGAAAGCATTGCCTTTATAAAAGTAAACAAAACACCACAGAGTATGAGCGAAAGCAAAACACTAAGTATAAAAGAAAGTGCTGAAAAGTAAATGGGATAGAATACAAAACCAAATGAAAGTACAACTACAAATGAACAAGTACAACATAAAAAGAGAATAGCTGGTAGAACAGAAGCGGCTCCGGGGTCGTCCTCCTCGGATCCTACCTGAAGGGTATGTACAAATGACGCACCTCCTGGACCATCCACCATGGATCCTACCTGAAGGGTAGGTACAGATAGACTCCACAACGCTCTCGCCCGTCAACCTCCTCCGTCTGTCGTCTTGTCGTGAAGTCCACCTCCGGATACTGACTCGTCGTGTAGTCCACCTCCGGGTATCGTCTAGTCCTCGAACACTCCGCCTCCATTAGCACTGTCGTCTTCTGCAACCAACACAACGAGGTTCGGGCATAGCCCGTGCAGGGTTGTGTACAACGATACTCAGTAGGGACCCCGAGACCCTCAAGGTCTCACTAAAAACCAACAAGGATAACAAAAAAGAAGATCTCAACAGATAACCTCTACTTAGGTATATTCCCATGCATATACCTAAGTTATCAAGTAACCCATCTCAATCATGATGAAAACACCAAGATCGTTAAATCAACGGATAACCACTACCCAGGTATATTCTGATACATATACCTAAGTTATCAAGTGACCCATCTCAATCATGAGGTAAACACAAAGGTCAAAAGTCTCATCTCAAACCAGGATTTTCATTAACGAAACCGTAACTGCTAAAGAGCTCTGTCTCTAGAGTGTACAGTGGTCCTGTCACGACTCCGAGGTACTGCTCACTAACCTAAGACTGCTGAGGTACTCATATTGTCGAGTACCGCGAGTTAACCACCCAAGCATAGTAGTGCTTCTCGCCAGGGTATTCCACCCAAACATAGTAGTGCACACCCCCTAGTATCCTGCTGAGGTACTCTCTGGATGAGTACCACAGGTCTGTACGGTCAGACAGGTAGTGCTCCGTCCGCCATGGGTCTACATCTCACCAGGTAGTGCTCCGTCCACTGGGCTAGTCGACTCACTCCAAGTCGAGTCGGTCAAGTAGTCGTCTGGTCTCAGTCGGCAACACGGTCTCCGTACTCCGCACGCTCATCTCTGGGAGGTTCTGCTCAATGAGCTACAGTTCGATAATCAAAGTATCTCAAAGTCCCACGAAGAAGTATCTCAAAGGACCACATCATCATAGGGGTCTCAATGCAACAAACAGCGCGTCAATCGGACGCCCGGTCTGTGAGTTATTAGCCTTTTCGTCCTAGGGGCCCGGTTGGTTTCGTGAGCGAACCAACCCGACCGTATCTCAACTATACCCCGAACTCTAATAAGGTATACTCAAAGGGAAAATTTCTACACGTGATCACCAACACCACTGATGGTTCGTCAAACGGATGTCCAGTCTGAGAGATAACAGCTTTTCTGTTCCAAGAGACCGGTTGGATTTCGGGTACAATCCAACCCGGCCACTATCCAACAGCAACCAAAACATTGGCGAAGTATGCCAAACGTTCCGTCTCATCAAGATGAATCAATCAAAATCGACGGCACGTCAATCGGACATCCAGATCTCAAGATATAAGCGTTTCCGCTCCGAGGCCCCGGTTGGTTTCGTATCCGAACCAATCCGGCCGTACCCAAAGTATTCTGAAACCTTGAGTGCGATATACCCAAACGACCGTCTCGTTCCAAGGATTACTACTCAACTGACAGTGCATCGATCAGAGGTCTGTAGCCAAATATACGGACAAAAGACCAAAGAGGGTCTGAAAACGGGGGGTCTGGGCCCGGACCGACCCGACCCCCCCCCCTCGGGTCGGCCCAAACCGGGTGGACCCGACCCGGGTCCGACCGGGCTAGGCCCGGCCCGGCCCGGCCGACTCGGCCAGCACGGCCGAGTGGAAGCCGCGGGCGGGGTGCGTGGTCCCTCCCCTCCCCCCCCCCCCCTCGCCGCTATTTGAAGGTCGTCGGCGGATCTTCCGCTGCCAATCTTCCGGCAGCACGCTCGGTCACCGCCACCTTCTGGCAGCCGGACAGCTCCGACCACCGCCCCCGGTCGTCGGCAGCGCCGCACCGGCAACCCGCGCCTCCGTGTGTTTCCACGGGCCACCGGAGTTGCTCTGGTGGTCCGTTTTCAAAACCTTCTGAGCCGGTGTTCATCTCAGGTCTCTAACATTACTGCGCAAGCTTCAAAAATAATTTGTGGCCCTATTTGTCTTCTCCCGTCAATCCACATGTCAATTAAAAAACATACCGTCTTTGTGGTTTTCCGGCGCGACGCGATGGCACCGCGGCCCGACTCCGGCTATGGTTATTTTGCGGTTCTTTGGCACAGCACGATGGCACCGTGGAATTGTTTCAAAAATTTGAATGCGCGGCGTGACGACGTTGCACATTTCTTGCCGCTCAATCCTACGCGGTGCAACGGCACCGCGTTACTTTCATTCGATCCGCAATAACAAGGAAAAAAATAGGGAGGGGGCGGCCGTGTTTGTGTGGTCCGGTCTCCTCCCTTTAACTGATATCATGCGGTCCAAATAAACGTGGATAAAAGACGGAAGAGAATCACGTAAGGAAAAATCATGTAAACCCCCTACAGTTTTTCCCAAATCAAGAATTCCCAACCTGTAACATAATCTTCGCAGATCAAATTAATATTTAGTTGATCCGTGTTCTTTGAATTAGAAGGGAGTAAAAGAGGGTTAATAAATAAGTTCCCTACCTTGACAAAAGTTGATGAATGATGGTGTCGCGAAAAACAGCGTCGCAGGGTGAGGTTTCGTATATGCCGACGGAGAATGTCCGAGGAGGATGTAGTGTCTCCCTTCCTTTCACGCAGAGAGAAATTTGAAAGGCATATTGTCAATGGTGAGTTCCCACGTCGGTGCCTCCTCCTTTTCCGAGGAAGAAGAAGATGGAAGAAGAAGAAGATGGAAGAAGAAGAAGATGGAAGAAGAAGAAGAAGTTCTTTTAAAACTTCCAAGCTCTCTTCCCTTACCCTCAACACCACAAAAGCCAACCCATAACAAATAATGGTTCCACATTATTTAATCAACCCAATCCAAGCTTTTACAAAATGAATTCAAAAGTCGAATTCACTTAATTAATGTGTGTGCAGTCAAGAGTTAATGAGGGAGAGGGTGAGGAAATGAAAGGATACTCAAATAAAGATAGGTTCACAAAATTCAAGTGGGAGTTGGGGAGTTTAAGAGGAATGTGAAGGGGTGGGGTTCATGTGGGCCCCACCTCACCTTAAATCCTCCCATGGGTGGTTAACTCCAAGTGGTTCCCACCCCTAACTCCCTTACATAGATTAAAACCACTTAAGAGAGGATCAAGTGTTGTAACACAACACTTAATCTACTTAACAAGAAAATAAAATACAATTGTAACAATTATATTATATCCCTCACTTTTCTTAAAACAATACCTCCCTAGAAAACACAACTCCAGAAAGGGTCTTCTTAAGTAATTACTGGTGCTGCGGTTCCATCGGTGCCCTCAGATTTCTAATCCGAGCACTGGTTCAAAAGATAGAAAAACCCCCTCGTTCATTCACTGAACGTACCCGAGCTAAACATCGGAAATTGATTCCGGGCACACCGCACCTCGGAATCATGTGCCGTCATAAACTACGTTCTTGTAAAATTACAATGAAAATTAAGAAAAAAATTACCTTGAATTTTACAGGTCTATACATTACTCCCACCTCAGGGCTTTACGTCCTCGTAAAGCTTCAACACAAACTAGGGTCACAAAAGCGGTATTGAGCACACATCTGAGCCTTCCGCTCTCATGTTCTTACCTGGAGATTCCGTACTGCAAAAGAAAGCGCACCTGAGGATTCGAACGTCCTTGTAGGATCTGCTAATGTTGATCCTCAATCCATACTGGAACCTCCGTGGAAGTAACCACATCGCCATCGTCCTGCTCTTCATGGTCAATGATATGCGAATGGTCGAGCACATATCTCTTAAGTTGAGATACCTGGAAGACGTAGTGCACCTGGTGCAACTGAGGTTGATGGGTCAAGCGGTAAACCACCCCGCCTACCCAGCTGAGGACCTAGAATGGTCCGTTGATCCTCAGAGATAACTTTCCGCCATGGACACATCTCTGTAAAACTCGTCGAGGTGAGACCCGTATAAGGACGTGATCGTCATCCTTAAACTCCAGAGGTCTCCATTTTCTGTTAGAACTGAAACTCAAAAGACTGCTTCCACGAGGGTATGGTTGACTTACTCAAGAGTGATCGGTCGCACCCTCCTGTGAAAGAGGTTATCTCGTACTGCCTGGGGTTTCCTTTTCGCCGACCAAGGAAAACCTATCCCGACGTTTGCCTAAAACCGTCAATTTGAGTATGAACAGTTATTTCCCATTCTATACTTAAACTAACGTCTTAAGGCCTCGACGCTTCCACCAAGAGATTCCAACCGAAACTCTCGCCTCGAGGGTATGACCACACCGTCGGTGTAAGTGTCATTATAGAGTATCCTCCCAAGGTATCTCCAGACGTGAGGGTCAAGTCCACGGCTTACTGGAAACTCTAGGTCTGGAACAAGATTTGTGAAAGCAAGGAATGATTCATATCGACTTCTGTTACTACAACAGCTAGTAGTGGACACAGACTTTCCCTTGAATCATTTTTAGAGCCATTGGATCACACTCCTTGACCGCATGTAGCAGAACTCTTCCTCCTACCTCCACCTCCCTGAGCCTGGCGAGGATAACTAAGGTGGGTGGTTATAGCATGTTAAGATGTACACCACCTCATGCTACTCTCCCAGCTCTGCCTCCACGTCTGCTGCTTTGCAGACTCATCTCTCCTTTAAGCTTCCTCTTATGGAAACATTTAACATGCCCATGTCTCCAAGACTGGTACTAGTTTCTTGTTTCTTACTGCTCTGTCCAGTTTTCATCCGCTCCTGGATGATCTGCACCATCTTTTCCTACGATCTGAAAGAGTTGCAAAAATTTCTCCTCTACTGAAAAGAGAAACTCAGTCTCATCCCCTGGATGAACCACACCCATTTCCTAATACAGTCAATCCCGACATGAATGATTCATTCATGCAATGGATGACGTCGTAAGGCCTCGACGTAACTACCATGAGATCCAACTCTCAATCTCGCCTCCAAGGGTCAAGTCACACTGTCGGCATCAGTGTGAGGTCACTGGGTCTCCTCAAGTAGAAATCTCGAAAGTGAGGGTCAAGTCAATAGTCTTAACCAGGACCACTCAGTATCAACCAAACAAAAAGGATAGGAAAGAAAACATCATAAGATAAGTGTCTTTTTAATATTTCATCTCATAGTACAAAGACACGAATACAACAGCAAAATGGAACTAGAAGTACAAAGGACGTATCCACTAGTTCCTCTCCTATCCACCTGCTCCCGGAGCTCTACTGCCTTGTCCACTGCTTGGCTGTTGCTCAAGCACCCGCCACTTCTTCTGCCTCAGTGGCTCCTCCAAAGCCTGCGGATCCACTGTACGAGGAGTCGGACAGTCACGTGCCAAGTGACCCTTTCTGCCGCATGGGTAACACTTTCTGTTTCTGGCACTCCTAGCTCTGTCCCCACCCCGGGTGCCCCGCACCACCGATCCTAAAACCCGAGATCGCCCAACTGCTGTTCTGGTCCTCCTGGACCTCTGGATCATCTGTTGACTACCCACAGATGACTCGGCTACTGATCAAAAACCCTACGGCAAAGGCAGAAGCACCTGTACATGCTCGGGTTGTAGAGCTACTGGCACAAACTCCACCCTGAAGAAGGTCTCAAAGTCTTTCCATGTGAAGGTCATCCCATCGCAAAACTGGAACAAGTGGATCCACCACCTGTCTGTTGCTTCCTGAAGAAGGCTGGCAGCAAATATCACCATGAAGTCTGCCAGCATACCCACTAGCCTGAAGACTCTCACCCCAGCCTCCAGCCAATCCTCAGCCGCCTGCGGGTCCGTCTCTCCCCAGAACCTGGGTGGTCTCTAGCGCTGGAACTCGTGTAGCGCGCTCAAGTTGCGTGCATCGCCTACTGCTGGGGCTAGTGGAATAGGTGGCCCAATGTATGGTAGTACCGTTGGTGCCTCGGTTGGTGCCTCAACTACAAGAGGGCCCTGTACCGAAGCCTCATTGCCCGACATGCTGTCAGTACGCACATCCCACTGGGCTGTAGCTGGTCGTCCGAGAAAAGGCATCCTGAAAGAAACAACGCGACACAGTCAAACGATTATACCTGGTGAGCTGACCTTGTTTGAGCTGATATTTAAATAAAACTTCTGGAAACACACACACAATTAGTGTTTTCGTGCACAAATTCGGAAATCAGTTGTCAGGGTCCTGGTGTATGGATACATCGGCCGCCCGCACCAACACTGGACTCCCTGAACTGAAAACCACACTCGGTACTCTTAACACTATTGCTTCACAGAAAGAAAATATCAGAGTTATAAGTTCTATTGTAGAACCAACTCCTTTGATACCAATTTGTCACAACCAGTCCTCGGGGCCCGTGCCGTGACTACGCCAAGCCAACCTTCCATAGGCCAGAGGCTGGCGACTAGCACCAAAGGCGTAAATCCCGATAACTGGGAAGGCATTTCCTTTATAAAAGTAAATAAAACACCACAGAGTACGAGCGAAAGAAAAACCAAAAGTACAAAAGAAAGTGCTGAAATGTAAATTGGCCAGAATACAATCCCAAATGAAAGTACCACTACAACTAAACAAGTACAATAGAAAAAGACAACATCTGGTAGAACGGAAGTGGCTCCTGGGTCATCCTCCTCGGATCCTACCTGATGGGTAGGTACCGATGACGCAGCTCCTGGATAGTCCACCACGGATCCTACCTGAAGGGTAGGTACAGATAGCCTCCACAACTCTCTCGCCCGTCAACCTCCTCCGTGTGTCGTCTCGTCACGAAGTCCACCTCCGGATACTTACTCGTTATGTAGTCCACCTCCGGGTACCATCCAGTCCCCAAACACTCGGCCTCCATCAGCACTGCCGTCGTCTGCAACCAACACAACGAGATGCGGGCATAGCCCATGCAGGGGTGAGTGTAATGATACTCAGTAAGGACCCCGAGACCCTCAAGGTCTCACTAAAAACCAACAAGGATAACCACAAAGAAGATCTCAACATATAACCTCTACTTAGGTATATGCCCATGCATATACCTAAGTTATCAAGTAACCCATCTCAATAACGAGGAAAACACCAAGATCATGAAATCAACGGATAACCACTACCCAGGTATGTGCCCATACATATACATATGTTATCTAGTGACCCATCTCAATCATGAGGTAAACACAAAGGTCAAAAGTCTCAGCTCAAATCAGGATTTTCATTAATGAAACCGTAACTGGTGAAGAGCTCCCTCTCTGGAGTGTACTATGGTCCTGTCACGACTCTGAGGTACTACTCACTAACCTAAGACTGCTGAGGTACTCCTCCTGTCGAGTACCACGGGTCAGCCACCCAAACACAGTAGTGCTTCCCGCTAGGGTATGCCACCCAAACACATTAGTGTACACCCCCTAGTAGCCTGCTGAGGTACTCTCCGGACGAGTACCTCAGGTCAGCACTATCACACAGGTAGTGCTCCATCCTCCATGGGTCTTCACCTCCCAAGGTATTGCTCCGTCCAATGGGCTAGTGGACTCACTCCAAGTCAAGTCGGTCAAGCAGTCGTCAGGTCTCAGTCGGCTACATGGTCTCCATACTTCGCACGCTCGTCTCTGGGAGGGTCTGCTCCACGAGCTACAGGTCGATACTCCAAGTATCTCAAAGTCTTACTAAGAAGTATCTCAAAGGACCGCCTCATCATAGGGGTCTCAATGCAACAGACGATGCATCAATCGGACGCCCGGTCTGTGAGTTATTATCATTTTCATCCCAAGGGCCCGATTGGTGTCATGAGCGAACCAACCCGGTCGTATCTCAACTGTACCCCGAAATCTCATAGGGTATACACAAAGGGACCGTTTCTCCACATGATCACCAATGCCGCTGAAGTTTTGTCAAATGGACATCCAGTCTGAAAGATAATAGCTTTTCCGTTCCAAGAGCCCAGTTGGATTTCGGGTACAATCCAACCTAGACACTATCCAACAGCAACCAAAACTCGGGCGAAGTATGCCAAATGTTCCGTCTCATCAAGAGGAATCAGTCAAAATCTATGGCACGTCAATCGGACGTCCGGAGCTCAAGATATAAGCGTTTCCGCTCTGAGGGCCCGGTTGGTTTCGTATCCGAATCAACCTGGCCGAACTCAAAGTATTCTGAATCCTTGAGTGCAGTATACCAAAAAGACCTTCTCATTCCAAGGATCACTATGCAACTGAAGGTGCATCGATCGGAGGTCCTTATCCGAAGATATGGACAAAAGACTAAAGAGTGTCCGAAAACGGGGGGTCTTGGCCCGGACCGATCCGGCTGGGCCCGGGCCGGCCCGGCCAATGCGGCCTGGACCGACCGGCCATCCGCGGCTCGGCCAGCACGGCCGAGCGGAAGCCGCGGGCAGGGTGCATGGTCCCCCCCCCCCTCACCACTAATTGAAGGCCGGCGGCGGATCTGCCGCCGCCAATCTTCCGGCGGCGCGCTCGGTCGCCGCCGCCTTCTGGCGGCCAGACGGCTCCAGCCGCCACCCCCGGTCGCTAGCAGCGCCGCGCCGGCGACCCGCACCTCCGGGTGTTTCCGTGGGCCATCGGAGTTGCTTCGGTGGTCAGTTTTCCAAACAGTCTGAGCCGGTGTTCGTCTCGGTTATCGAACTTTACTGCGCAAGGTTCAAAAATACTTTGCGGCTTCATTTTTCGTCGCCTGTCAATCCACACGTCAATTAACAAACATACCGTCTTTGTGGTTTTCCAGTGCGACACGATGGCGCCGCACCTCTTCACCGCGGACCGATTCCGGCCGCGGTTCTTTTGCGGTTCATCGGCCCGGCGCCGCGGAATTGGTTCAAAAATTTGAATGTGCGGCGTGATGACTTTGCGCATTTCTTGCTGCTCAATCTTACGCGGTGCGACGATGCCACGTTACGTTCATTAGATCCGCAATAACAAGAAAAACAATACGGAGGGGGTGGTCATGTTTCTGCGGTCCTGCCTCCTCCTGTTAACTGATATAATGCGGTCCAAATAAACGTGGATAAAAGACGGAAGAGAATCACGTAAGGAAAAATCACGTAAACCCCCTACAGTTTTTCCCGAATCAAGAATTCCCAACCTGTAACATAATCTTCACGGATCAACTTAATATTTAGTTAATCCGCGTTCTTATAATTAGAAGGGAGTAAAATAGGGTTTACAAATAATTTCCCTACCTTGACAAAAGTTGATGAACGACGGTGTCGCGGAAAACGGCACCGTAGGGTGAGGTTTCGAATATGCCAATAGAGAATGTCTGAGGAGGAAGCAGCGTCTCCCTTCCTTTCACGCAGAGAGAAATATGAAAGGCGGATTGTCGATGGCATGTTCCCATGTTAGTGCCTCCTCCTTTTCTGAGGAAGAAGAAGATGGAAGAAGAAGAAGAAGTTCTTTTAAAACTTCCAAGCTCTCTTCCCTTACCCTCAACACCACAAAAGCCAACCCATAACAAATAATGGTTCCACATTATTTAATCAACCCATGCCAAGCTTTTACAAAATGAATTCAAAAGTTTAATTCACTTAATTAATGTGTCTGTTGTCTAGAGTTAATGAGGGATTGTGTGAGGAAATTAAAGGTTACTCAAATAAAGATAGGATTACAAAATTTAAGAGGGAGTTAGGGAGTTTAAGAGGAATGTGAAGGGGTGGGGTTCGTGTGGTCCCCACCTCACCTTAAATCCCCCATGGGTGGTTAACTCCAAGTGGGTCCCACCCCTAACCCCCTTACATATATTAAAACCACTTAAGAGAGGATCAAGTGTTGTAACACAACACTTAATCTACTTAACAAGAAAATAAAATTCAATTGTAACAATTATATTTTATCCCTCAATTTTCATAAAACAACACCTCCCTAGAAAACGCAACTCCAGAAAGGATCTTCTTAAGTAATTACTGGTGTTGCGGTTCCATCGGTTCCCTCGGATTTCTAATCCGAGCAACGGTTCAAAAGATAGAAAAACCCGCTCGTTCGTTCACTGAACGTTCCCAAGCTAAACTTCAGAAATTGATTCTGGGCACACCGTGCCTCGGAATCAGGTGTCGTCAGAAACTACGTTTGTGTAAAATTACAAAGAAAATTAAGAAAAAATTTCCATGAATTTTACGGGTCTTTACATCCCCTCTATTTTCAATGTTTTCTAAAACCTGCAACATAGCAGTTATGCTGTCGAATTTTCGTCTCAAAATGTCTCTCTTTTTCTAAAATTATATTATTTTACTAAGTAAATACACAAAACACTTTATTCTATAGGGGTATTCACATATATATCCAAATGTTCTATTTTAAATTCTGGAATTTACATACATGAAATCCACTTTCTTTTTTTTGTGGGTTTACAATGACATAAAGTTCATGTCTTAAATGCAGTTTTTAAAATGTTGTGATTATGAAATGAAAACCATTTCTTTTATGCTATATGGGTTATTAATGAAATTTTTGATGATGATATATGTGGCTCACATGATGATAAATAAAAATTTAATGGTGCGCCCTGATAGTGCTCCAATGCGTTGGGTAATGATGTAACCACTAGAGAGTACAATTTTAACGGTACCTTGGTGAAAAACCTTGGAAATTTCAAATGACACATTGGGAATGGACCTTAGTGATATGGTCATGATTGTCTAAGTTAAATGTTGTAGCGACATATTAATGTTATGAATCATGTTCTTTACATTATGATATGCCTCATGATCTCTTTCTCATTCTTTAAATCTATTTATCATGACTTTTTTGATGTATATCAAGTTCACATGTTAAATGTTTCTCTTTGTTTCCCTTACTGGGCCTTCTACTCACCCTTTCTTTTGATGTATGTCCCTAGGTTATAAGATGTAGTAATGAACCTAAGATGAACATATGTAGAATCCTTTCATGTTTTTAAGAAGAATGTGTATGATTTTATGTTTTAAGTTCCTGGTTTCCACGACACTAAATCTTAAAGATCCTCGGTTTTGTAAAATGTAATGAAAAGTTATGTTATAAAAAGGCGGTATGCTTTATTTGGCACCACTAGATGAGATCCTCTATTTTATTTTAATCAAAATTAAAATAAGATATTGTTTCTGTAAGGTAGACGAGAATCAAAATGGGAGGAACATGTCTTGAGATTCATATTTGAAGAATGATTAACTTGAATAGAAACAACTAAATTATTAAATGTGCAAATCATCAACGAAAAAAACAAATATTTATAATCAACGATATTACCCCTCTGATACCTTTTGTGGTTTTTGGGTGCAGTAGAAGCACGTGGGTGGGTGTACCCAACTTTAATTTTTCTATTAATTAAAATCAATATGAGATCTATCATGATGATAAAATGTCGGATTTTTAGAATATTACATAGAACAAATGAAAATAGGAGAGTCTGGTAACCATGGAGAGGATAATCATATGTTGGTTGTAATTAATTTAATTAAAAGACTAGAATTACATTGATAGAATTCTCTCTACATTGATGTTTCCGGTCACAATCTAATGTGATACGTCAATTTTTCATAGAATCAATTTGTAGGCTTCCTCTATCAGTGATCCATATTTGATCCATGTATCTATGGATATCACTAAAGAGATCTTCAGCTGTTATCATGGAAGAGCTTCCACTTGCGACGTCTGCCTACAATAGCCTTGAGAGACACTTCCGAATCTCTCTCCTTGATCTGGTAGAGGAGGATCTCTCTCATAACATGAGATCATTCTTGGTGGAAAAAGAATTATTTCTGGGATTGATAGTTTTTTCATATCAATTTTGCACAACCATCGTGAATGGCTAGGTTAGTGAGAATAATGTAATTGGGATTTTATTACATAGAATAATAAAATGAATTAATTTCCCAAATGGATTTATTAATTTAATATAATTATTAGTAAGACCCAGTGTCTAATAATAACAGTTGACTATTATTATCACTTGACATGAACCCAACGAATTACACCAAAAATTATTTAAATAATTAAATAATATTATTTCTCAAAAATCCCCAGAAAAACTACATGGAAAGTATATTAATATACACAACATGTACTTTTGTTTTTATATTTTCTTTATTTCCTCCAACATATTTATTAGACCTTGAATAATGACTATTTATTTCTCAGATAAATATCACTTCATTACTTGATAATAAATATATTATTTCACCCACTATACATTCACTCGAATAACTAGTGTTGTAATTAATTTGATTAGGCATCCTTGAAAAATTATTATACAATAATCAAGAATGATCATTAATAATATTTTTAAAATGAATATTTAATTATGATACTTGGACACACTTAGGGTGTGACCCTCTAGGCATTATTCATAATGGAATTAGGTGGATCCTTCATAGAGTTAAATGTTAACATCTAGAAACATACCGAGGCACCCATAGAGAAAGAAGTTAACGCCATAATGACATGTCACCAACAACAAATGCTTTCTGTTTAATGTAATCCCTTTGTATCAATATCTCAAATGAAGAGGGTTTCATGAATGTTCCATCAACCCATTTTCACAATTACTCACTGTTTTACTTCATGAAATTGAACATGCATATTCCCTACCATGGGCAAGGATTTATTTAACCTATATCATTTACAGAAATGATCTTGAGATATCTTCTTCCATTATAGAATAGAAGGGAAAAATACTTTCATGCCTTATCTATTTATGTAGTATTACTTGTTATACACCAAACATCTCATACCTTGTTGTGATCAGTGTTTCATTATAGTTTTCATCAATTCATATAAGTGGGAGAGTTGTAATACCTATTAGTAAAAATCATAAAGTCTAAGGGAAAATAGAAAGGTCCGCCGATAATAACATCCAATCACACTATGAAATTTAGATTTACTATAGGTGTGTCTCATTATGAAAATATCCTCATAGATATTTCCAATGGAGGACACCATGAGAAGGTGACTCAATGTTTTATGAGTCCTCACTCATAATGGCATGAATTATTTGTGTCCCCCAAATAACATCATCTGGATATAGAATGTATGTTTAAGAATAGTGTTATGGAACTTCTGGCTACTCATAATATCAGGGATTCACTATGTCCATTTGGTGAAACAACTTTCCTTAGGACATTATCACATGCATTTTCATGTTGATGAATACTAAATATGTGATAACGTATTTAGTAATAAATATATTACAAAGTAGTTGGTTCTAGGCCACCAAATCTAACATGTTTCATTATTATAATTAAATATTATTGTTTGAGTGACACTGATGTTATTTCATTATAATTAGACAACTAATTATGATTAAGTAGAATAATAAAGATGTTATAATGAATCGGTAAATAATATTCTTCGATGCACCTCCACTAAATCTCCTCTAAGAGCACTAGAGTTGGTCATTAGAGATGACCAGAACCACTAGAATGAAAATATGGAAGTTGATATGGAAAAAAAGAATCAATTTTCCAAGATTAAATTATCAAAATGAGGTGAATATGTGAGGGAGGAGGTTCCCTTTTATAATAGAGGTGAGGGGCACTTTTGGAAACTCCATAAATAATAGTTTATAATAAAATCAAACCCTACCCAGAAACCTAAAATATTATCCAATTTCGAAGATGAGGTGAGACAGGACTGTAATATCAATAACCAATATATTTTGGACCAGTTATTTTTTCACATTAAACCATATATTTTTAATTGACACTTATTTATTCTATATAATTTTAATTGTGTTAATAGCATTATAAATATTTAATGGTTATTAATATTTACTTATATAGTGTTAATTGACCATAATTGAATATTTAATAAAATTACCGATTTTATAATTATCACTTTTAATTTTTAAATATTTTCATGATTTTTAAATAACTTAATAATAGTTTATTTTCATAAAATATCAATTGTGTCAATTTTGACACTATTCATTTATTTGACACTAAAAACTATACACACAAGAGATAAATTCGAAAAAAATATTCAATACACTCCTCACATGTCATAGTCACCTAGAAAATTCGTGTAGTGCATTAATATGGTCATATAATATTTATTTTAAAATTTTTAAAACCATTTATTTCATATTTCTATTAATAAAATAATTTTTACACCAATATTGTGTCATAATTAATGGTAATTATTTATTTTATAATAAATATAATCAAATTCCTACGACATAGGTAATTATTTTATATTTCCATATATTATATATAGTAAATATTAGAAAATAGTTATCCAAATATTAAAATTAATAAACTAAAATAAAATGAGATTGTGACATTTTTCATATTCACTAGTTTTTATTACATTCTATTTATATTCATAAGTATGTGGTCATGAAGTGATTTCATTTCAAACAATATATGTTAAGGGTTGAATTTTTCCATCAAATAGTATTTTTATAGGTGTTATGGTAATTTTATAATATTATTTGAACCGTTAATTACCCCATTTACCTTTAAACATGTTAAAGAACTAATCACCAAAGATACAATTCATAATTATAAAATATAAAAGTAGCCTATTAAAATATTTGGACCTACTGATTCAAAATATGGAATCTATTTTTCCAAATTAAAAACATAGAATTCGTTGTAATTAATTTAAAATGAATCCCATTGTAGAAATGAAAAAATAGTTTTTGAAAGTTAAAACAATAGAAAATATTGAAATGTTCTTACCTATAAATTCAATGTAACATTAATGCTAATGACATAAATTATAATAAAAGATAAAAAATATTCTATTTATTATTTAAACCCATTAAATATTATAATTTAACCATATAAAATATCCCGATTAAATGTTTTTTTAATTAAAATTTATCATATATTTACTCTTCATAAAAACATGAATGTTATCACGAATTTTTTAAATTGTATCCAAAATAAATTTTTATATCCCTCTTAAAAATATCATTTTTATTTTTTCATATAAAAACTTTTAATGTGTCAAAATGTCAATTTAAAATGGGTTTCCCATTCAAATATGTAAAATTAACCTTTAAAAATATATTTCTATACATCAGATAGTATTTTATTCATACCTTATGACTAAAATATCCATTTTCTGAATATAGAAAATATTTTATTATGTATATAACACATATACATCTCATTAATTTCATTACCAAAATTAATTCACTTAAAAATAAATATACTTAATTTGTTTATATTTTTCATAAATAATTGGTTACCAATAAAATCATAATGCCTTCTCATATGTAAGTTATAATTGTTCTAGCTAACCTAACAAGGATATAATAGTAATTTTATAATAAAGCCATCTAATGATTCTTTTATAATAATAGTTGTGTGCAATGAAATCTTCTAGAGAATATAAATTATATAAATAAAATATTTTTATAAAAGCATCTGGGTGTTAAATTTTACCACCTTAAAATGAATTCCACCCTTAAAATTTATCTCTTGGAAAAATAGTAGATGAAACCTCTCCCTCATCATATCCTCAAGTTTCCATGTAGCTTCTTTAATTTAGTATTTCCTCCAAAAAACTTCAAACAAGAAAGTGGTCGTGTTTCATAGAACATTTTTCCTACAATCCAGAATCTCTATAAGTTGTTCTTCATAAGAAAGAACATGCTCTAGTAGTATGAATTATTGGCTTAGTACATGTAAAGGATATATTATGTACATTCTCAAGAGAGATACACAGAACACATCATGAATTTTAGAGATATTTAGTGGAAGTTCCAATCAGTAAGCTGTCATCCCAAAACAATCTATAATTTCAGAAGGACTGATAAACATAGGGCTCGGCTTATCCTTCCATCCAAATCTCATTACTCTCCTCCAAGGTTATATTCGTAAGACCACTTTATCTCCCACTTTAAACTCTACCTATTTTCTTCGGTTTTCAGTATAAATATGTTTTCGACTCTGAGTAGCCCTTGGGTGTTGTTGAATAGATTTGACATTTTTTTCCATTTCACCAACCAGATCATGTCCAATTAGATTTCTTTCCCAAACATCTTCCTAAACTATTGTAGTTCTGCACTTCTTACCATAGAGGGCTTCATAAGAAGCCTTCTAAATACTAGAGTGAGAGATATTATTGGATGAAAATTACACTAATGGTAGGTGTTGATCCCTGCCACCTTTGAAATACATAGGGAAACCTCTCAACATGTCTTCCTAAATTCGAATTGTCCTCTTAGACTATCTGTCTATATAAGGATGATAAGAAGTGATGAAACATAACTTTGTATCCAAATCTTGTTGAATACTTCTCCAAAACATCGAGGTTAGCCTCATATCCTGATCAGATATAATGGAATGTTGTACTCCATGCGATCATACAAATTATTATATATATCGTAGAAATATTTTCAAGATATAAATCCAATCCAATAAAAACGATGTGTGATGACTTCGTAAGGAAATCCACTACAACTGAGATATCATTATTGCCTTTGGATTCATTGGTAAGTCCAATAACAAATTCCACAGTGATGTTTTCTCATTTCTATTTTGGTGTCGGTAATGGTTGTAACATCCCCTTAGGTTTCTATCTATCATCCTTAATGTTCTGAAAAACTAATAATCAAGAGATGTATTTGATGACATCTCTTTTCATGCCATACAACCAAAAGTACTCTTTCAGGAACATGAAAATCGTTGTCCAACCAGGTTGAATAGGTAATGAATAACTATGAGCCCTATCCAATAGATCCTTCTTTAATTATTGTATGGGAGGTATACAAATCCGGTTCTTGAACCTTATTATTTCATCATAAAAATGATAGAATTATGGATCATTTATTATCTTCTTTTGTAACTCTAAATCTTCCTTTTGTGCCTCTTTAATTATCCCTGGTATAGATGGTTGAACTTTCATTTGAGAAATATAAGATCTAGCCCATTCCATTAAAATTTCAACATCTATAATTTGAAAATTCATATATACTGGAACATTTGTGATCCTCATCATGGATAAGCTAGCATGGTCTTTCCAACTCAAAGCATCTTCCACCTTCTTCTCTTTCCCAGGATATTAATGTATTGAGAAGTTGTATTGTTTAATCAAATCCATCCATCATATTTGGTTCATATTAAGCTCAATTGGTGTGAAAATATAAATTAAACTTTTTTTATTAGTATAAATATCACGCATTTCACCATAAATATAATGCCTCCAAATCATTAATGCAAAAATCACTGCATCGGACTCTAAATGATGATTTGTGTACTTTTTATAATGAATTTTAAACTGTAATTAAGCTTAAGATATCACCATAATATTTTTATGAGAGCATATCCCATCCACTTTTTGGATGCATAACTACAGATAACAAACCTTTCTCCACTACAAGTCAGTGTGAGAGAAGGTTCACACGATAACATTATTTTTAACTATTTGAAATTCTCTTCACATTCATCTATTCAAATGAACTTAACTCCTTTCCAAGACAACTTGGTGAGTATATTATATAATTGTGAAAAAATCATTCAAAAAAGTTCAATAATATTCAACCAAACCAAGAAAACTTCATATCCCTGTTACCATTGTTGGTCTCAACCATATTTTATTAACATCTATTTTTTCTAGATCCATAGATATCATATCTCTCGAGATTTTGTGACCCAAAAATGAAACTTTCTAAAGAAAAAATTCACAATTGGTAAATTGGTTGTAAATATTTTCATTTCTCAGGGTCCTTAGTATAATTATCTAGTGAACTTTATGGTCTTCCTTACTATTTGAATAGACAAGACTAACTACTATAGGACTTCTACAGACTGATCATGATAGTTTCTACAGACTCTATTCATAAGATCAATTAATATAGTAGGGACATTAGTATGACAAAAAAATCACTATAAATTCGAAGTTTCTATATCTTGTACATAATGTCATCTTTAGTATATACGAATTTTCTATCCTTAAATAATGATATCTTGAATGTAGATTAATCTTGGAAAGTTAATAATATATGTACAGTTGTTCAAATAAGTCATCAATGCGGGGAATAAGATATTTTCTCTTGATAGTGATATTTTTATGTTCCTGATAATAAATACAGTGACTCATTGATTAATCTTTCTTATTAACAAATAGAACAGGTGCTCCCCAAGGTAACACACTAGGGAATATGAATCCCTTATCAAGATTCCCTTGGAGTTGCTTCTTCAATTCCTTCAATTCAATTGGGGACATTCTATAAGGTGTCTTTGAAATATTCATAACACTCGGTATGAGTTCTATTGAAAAATAAACCTCGTGATTTGGAAGATTACCTAGAAATTCCTCTAGAAAGACATCATCAAACTTTCGTAGAGTGGGAATATGATTAATCTTGAGTTTCTACCCATCCATTTGAGAAAAATATCATTCATTTATTAAAATTAAGACCCATAAGATGGAATAAATTTTATAATTGATGGTAATATTCATCCTTGAATTAATATATGACCATAGATTGATTTTTAATATGAAATGTGAGTTACCTTTTTTGGAAATTTATATGAGCTCCATGTAGAGAAATCAAATACATGCCAAGAATCACAACAAATTATACTATAGGAAGGATCCCAATATTTTAATGAAGAACGTTCCCACAAAATTCAACAAGAGAATAATTATAAAAATATGATGTTATTATTGTTCCATTAAGAGTTTTCATGGCTAATTCCATATCTAATGGTTGAGGAAGTATGGAGATACCCTTTGAAAAGTCATTAGAAATTAATTTGTTGGTGGATATAAAATCAAATAAAAAACTTGATACTTTATATTGGATGGTAAGTATACCTTTCACCACTTCATTATCATACTCCATGTCACCGATAGTAACATTATTTGACTTTCCTTTGCCTTTGGAATTATGATTTCATTTGATGTCGATAACCATAAATAACACATGGATTAGGGCTTTGATTGGCATAAATATCTATTTACTTTCACTTGTGACATTGATGTGTTGGAGGTGAATTCTGTGTAGCATTGTCTTTGTTCACATCATTATACATCTTTTAACCATCACATTGGCATTCGGCTGCCCGATGACCTTCTTTTACACACTTACAACATTTACTAATCCCTTAAAGAAAATTCCCCCAATCGTTTTTTCCACACTTTGAGCATCAGGGAAAATTCATCTTTTTTTCCATGTGGTCTTTATATTATTTTTAATTATATTTTTCTCTTCTTATCAAACCCATATGAATGATGGGTTACTTTAATCTCCGTATCATCCTTGAGACCACCTTAAACAATTTCCATGAATCTATTGAAGTACCTTATGGCTAATTCCCATCAGGTACATGGTTATAAACTACTAAGGATTCAATAATTTTAACTTTTAGTTTGGATAATTTTTCTAGAAGAATACATAGAATGTCTTGAAAAAATTTCTTTATAGGTACCAATATATTAATCATCATTTTTCTTAAGTTCATGGAAGTCCGTATCCATAATTTTTCATACAATGTGAGGAATTTACTTATTAAAAAATATGTTCTTGAACTTGTCCCGTTCCATGGACGCAATTTCAACATTTTTCTTCATATTCTTGATAATATTCCACCATTGATCATATTTAACTTCCAGACAATAGTCTTCTAAGATGAAATTATCATGTTTAGAACATTGTAGAACTAAAAATATATTCTCAGTGGCACTAATCCATTGTTCTACCACTAATGGATCAAAAGTCCCGCTAAAAAAGGTGGACGATGTTTAATGAAGAACAAAATAGAATTTTTCTATCGATTTTTCTCTCCTAGATGTCCTACATAATTCATATCTTGAGAAAGTTTTGTGATCATTACCCAAAGATTTTTAATTCCATCTCCCATAACATTTGATTTCATAGGGGGACAATCATTTCATTTCCCATCACATTTATCATTAACACGGTTCCTTCGGGTTTCATCCATAACCTAAAACCAAGAATCCTAGTGTGAGAAACACTAATCATAACATGAAAACCCCATTATCAAAAATAAATTTCAAATTATAAAACTTCAAGTTTTATCCTAGGTTATTCATGAACATATATAAAACACTAGTAGTGGATTGTAACATATACTTCGACATATCCTTAGGGTTCTTAAAAAGTATCTCTCATATTTGTTTCCAAAGGTTCACTATACATTTTCTCTGATACCAAATATAACAGACTATACTTTACATATAGATATTACTTCAAAATTGAATATTATTTATTACATAACATAAAAAACCACATCAGGACCGTATAGGTTTGATGTCTTTAAAAAGTGTGAAACATAAAAAATTGGTTCATAAAAAATCCACATTTTCTTTCACTTATTTGTTTATAACTAGATACATTTCCCCATATCTTACTAAATACCCTTCTTCATGACCAAGCGAAAAGAAACATATGAAGGGGTGAGCTCAAATGCAGAGTAACACTAAAGAAGAGAAATATCAATCATAAACATAACATTTGAAAATATTATCTTGTACTTAAAATATCATAATACCATATCATGGGATAAATCATAAATATAAAATTTATTACCAATAAGTATAAAATAAGACTTGAAATTTAGTATAATACACACATAATAATATAAAATTATTTCATATTAGTCTAGGGTCATTTCCAAGACCATCATAGTGGACAAAACAAACAGATCTCCTAATTAACATTTCATCATAATAACAATAAAATAATAGTAAAAATAGAGATATAAATATAACATGATTTAAGGAGTTCTATATTATACAGAAAATAATTTGGAGAAAACACTTGCAATTAATTCTTGAGGAAAATATCCTTTATTTTTCAAAAATCTTTTCCTTCCTCAAAATGCCAAAAAAAATTGTAGAAATTATTTTCTATGAATATAAAATTGTAATATTTTTTGTTAATGTTCAAGGAAATAATACATTATTAGATTCTAAAAATCCATTCATGTCGTATAATGTGAAAAAAAAACATTCTCAAACTTTTGCTGGAAAAGTTTAAAGTACATCCTATCGAAAACAAGATTTCCAAAGTTATCCATTACATAAGGTTTGATATGATTCGCATGTATCAAAACCTCCTGAATAATTAATAAAATAATGTAACAGATTTATTCAAGAATCATAATCATTTGTATGATAACATTTATTATAATATTTTGATCCATTTTTTCGAAACTTTTCGGTGTTACTTGTTATTCAAGTATTAACTAATTTATATTCTTATGAATGTTTCGTCAAATAAGTTGTTATTCATCTATTTAGGTTATGGTTATAACATCTATATAATTTTATTAGTATAATATATATATATATCATATTTATTCATTCAATTCATTTATATAATCATACTTTAATGATGATTATGTAAAATGAATCACATCGCACTGTAGAGATGGTAAGTCGTACGTACGCACGAGCGTAGATATCCTTCTTATAATTTTTGTATGGTATTGAAGTGGATGGATTATTTTATCTAAGAATAAAAATAATATTATATAAATCATATACATTTATTAATTCCGTAAATATTACCATCCATGTATGTTGGTGGCAAGAAATGGATTACATCACGTTGTGGAGACGGTAAGTCATACGTATGCACAGGTGGTGATATCATTTTTCATTGGATCGGTAGAAGGTGGACTATGGTTGTTTCATGTATATAATAACATATAATTATATGAGTTATTATGATTTTATTACTTTATAATGAAACAACTAATAAAGAGGAAGTATAAGAATAATGATGATTGAAAGAATTGGTAAATGATATTACCTCTTCTTTAATGTGCATCCTTTAAATATCCTCTTACAGCACTAGAGTTGGTCTTTAAAGATGACTAGAACCTCTTGAATAAAAATTGGGGAGATTAAATGGAAAATGTTCAGGTGATTGATTATCTTAAAGGCTCAAAATAATGTAAATAAGTTAGGAAGGATGTTCCCTTTTATAATTTAGGTGATGGGTACTTTTGTAAACTCCAAAAACAATAATTTATAATAAAATAAATCCCCACCAAAAAACCACCAAAATGTTACAATTTTGAATATGAGATGATATAGGGTTTTAATTTGATCAACAAATAAATTTTGGATGAGTAATTTTATCAATTTCAATGATATCTTGTTAATTTCCACATATTTATTCTATTGAATTTTAATTGTGGTAAAAAATTCAAAATATTTAATTGTTATAAATACAGACTTATATGGTTTTAATTGACCATAAATGGATATTTTATAAAATTTTATATCTTATACTTATCAAATTAAAATTTTAAAATATTAATATGATTTTTATGTAATTTAATAAAATTTTATTTTCATAAAATATCGATATTATAATTTTTGAAACTATTCATTTATTTGAATTTAAAAATTCCACATAAGATAAAAAATTTAAAAAAAATATTTTATACACTACTACCATTTCATAATCTGCTAAAAAATTCATGTATCATATTAATTATTTCATTTTATATTTTTTTTAAAAAATTTAAATACATTTATTTTATATATTTATTAATAAAATTATTTTAACATCAATATTATGTCATCATTAATAGAAATTATTTAAACTATAAAAATTATAAATAAATTTCTATGATGTATGTAATTGTTTTTCAAAACACTATCTATAGTCAATATTTACTCATATATATATATATAATAATATACTTATATAAAATGAGAATATGACATTTTGTCACATTCATTAGTTTTTATTACATTCATGTCATATTCATAGGTAAGTGGCCATAAAGTGATTCCATTTAAAACGTAGACTATAAGGGTATAATTATATCATCCAGTAGGATTTTTAATGTTTTTACCAATAACATTATGTCTGGGATATAACAGTGATTTTATAATAAGGGATTCCATCGGTTTGTTTAAACTCACGATTTCATGCAAATCAATCTGTTGAACAAAAAAATATTAAAATAAAATATTTCCTAAAAACATTCGAGTGTTACAACGGAAAGGACCAAGGAAATACTCACCATCGCACACCATAGTATTAGGGGGTATGATGGTGTACTAAAAGAATATGTTACAAGACCCTTTCATTATGATTTTTTACGTTATTTCTTATAGAATAATGATTGTACTTTTATTTTATTTTTTTTACATTGTAAATGATTTTTAAAGAATAAATAATATTTTTTGTTAATATTTGAATTCAATTAAAAAATATATTCTTTTGAGTTAATGAATTTTTGAAATAAATAATATTATTATAATTTATTTTTATTATATTACTTTTATTAAATATAAATAATCATATGATTTTTATGAATTCAAATTTAATTTATATTAAGGATTAAAAACTATTTTTTTCAAAACCATAAATTTTCAATAAATATCGCTTTTTATTTTAAATGTAAAAAATAAAATATTTAAAAAATTAATTACATAAAATTAATATTTTTGTAATAAGGTTGTTGAAATTATAAAATTGTGATTTTTTGATACTTTTCAAAGACAGTCTAATTTTCAGGTAAAAATTAAATATCGTAGATAGAAACAATGTGCTTTATGACATCATAATGACCCAATCGTGATTTAATAAATACTATAAAAGGTATATTTGTCCAAATAAGTGTTTTACCTTAAAAATAATGTGATTTTAGATTTGTTTTATATATTTTCTAAATCGTTTCGGAATCCTCCAAGACTTATATAATACTGTAATATTTTAAAATAATTTCCCTGAGAGTATGACTCAACACCCCAAAAGAAAAAAGAAAATAATTTAATATGTTTGGCCCATGGAAATATCAAATTATTTTTCCACTCCCCTATGTTATAAAACATGGTAAACCCAAGGGATTGTTTTTGGTTTTGAATATTTTATTATAAGGTGTCCAAAACCAAAATAATAAAGAAATCCCCCTGCTTTCCTATATATGACAACCCACACTTCCATTCCTCTTCACTCAAGCTTCTTTAAGCTAATAACCACTTTTATATATACTCCATAATGTTATCCCAAGGTCCCCAATCTCCAAATAAGCCTCTCCAATGGCTTCGGAGTTACACATCCATGTAAGGGGTCTTCTACTCTCCTCTTTTATCAAACACTCCTTTTGTGATATTCCTTTTAATTTAAATTTTCATATATGTGGAAATGATAATAAATACTCCCCTTACCATTCATATCATTTATAAAAAATATATATTTCTTTTACACTAACTAATCCATCAATTATCCTGAATATATACCTATTACCATGTCAAACTTTCATAAGGGATTTCTCCCTTCTCATTCCTATTCAAAAATATAATTTATATTCTGCATCTAAAATTACATTTCCTGTATTGGGGTATAATTATCCATGATACCAGTTCTTTCCATGTCATGTATAAATGATTATATACCCCTTTCTCTCCCATCTACACAATTTATAAAATTCTATTTGACAATGTTATGCTGCTGAAATTGCACTACGATTTTCTATCGTATAGTGAATACCAAACTTGCTTCTCTATAAAGGGTATTCAAATTTATGATAATTTGCATCTGTATTGGAGACATACATGTATATATTCCACATTCATTGATCATGGAGTAACTTATGATGTTGAATTATTCCAATTTATATGATCTATATGGAAGTCTTATGTATGAAATGAAATGTTTAAGAGGGGTCTGCCCTGATAGTGCTCCGATGCATTAGGTAATGTTAATATTGTGATACGTCATATGGAATGAGGGTTTACTCATCATAATTAATGTTAAATGAGTGGTAATTATTTCTAACACATGTAAAATGATCCCCAAATCACTCTAATATCATGTTATATTTTGTTTCCACATTTCCATGATATGATTATCATGATATGTCACACCTCTATATTTATGTCATGCCTCTATGTTCATGTTTCTTTTATGCTATATTAGTATTCCTATTGACTAAAATTTATTGTATTACTTATGTTATGAAATTTTTATTCACTTACTATGCATTATAGATCACCCTTTTCTTTTTTTCCCTCATTTTATCCCATGCAATGTTAAGTGTGAAGGAATGTGTGGTCAGGTAAAAGACGTTTTCAATAAAGATATTGAATTTCATGTTTGAAGTTATTATGTAATGTTCCTAATTTCCTCGTACACTAGAACTATAGATATTTTTAGTTGTATTAAGGGAATTTTAATGTAATTAATCTTGTTTAAATTGGAAACAAAGAGTAGGGTTGTTATTGTTGGAGAGCATTCGAAGGCGTTGTACCCAATCATAGTGATATCACACAATTCAACCACTGAGGAAAAAATGCTTTCATAAAAAAAAATTGAACCCAATGTTGAAGGATTATCTAGGTTATATTCTTCACAATATTAAAAAATTGCATTACCCAGACCTCAGGAAACTATTTCATTCCTGATGAAAACTTTTCTTTATCAGAACCACACACGCAAGTATAAGAATTAATATTTCAAGGATATAAAATAATAAATTTATAACATTTTAGTCTTGGGATACCCACCCATTTTCCTTCTTTGGGATTGGGATAACCTCCAGTGTAACCTATTTTGGGCTTGGTATAACCAACAATCTACCCTCCTGAGGTCTTGGGATAACCTCTTATTTAACCTTTTATCACATTTAAATTTAATCATTATCAAATACATTGGATGAATATTTATTCCCCCCCCCCCCCACATAATGTAATGAAAATAATACATATGTGTTAAAAATGATCATGAATCATTAATTATATTGGAACCCATTAAAAGAAATTGGTTCTTTAAATATTCCACTATAACATGAACAATGAAAATTAAATATTTTTTATAATAATTTCTTCATAATTTGTGGAAAATAATAATATTTCATAATCATTTTATCATGGTATAACCCTTTGAAGAAGAACTTGTTTCATTAAAAACTTTTCATCATAAACATAAACCATCTAGTGAAAGGATAAAGATGGTATCATAGAGTAAAATCATTGGATATCATCATATATCGAAAAATTTTTGAATGTGACATCACATAAAACATTTCATGTGTAAAATAACCATTGTTAGAAAATAAACTTTTTTAAGAAGTAAATTCCTAATGTATTGTGGAAATACTTTTAATTGAAAATATCCATGAAAACTATAATGGAAGATTTGAAATATTATTTAAAAATTTCTTATGGAAAATATTCTTTACAATTATAACTTTTTAAAACAAAATAAATTTCTTAAATTCTTTTATTTCAAAATAAACCTGAAATATTATAATTAATATTTAAAAATATGGGTGATTATGATGGTAACAAATTCAGAAAATGTTAAAACAAAATTTATTTTTACATTTATGATAAAATCCAAATGGTACATGTTTTGAAAATGATAATAATATTTATTTTAAAATATTTAGAAGAAATGAGGAAATGGAAGATTAAATTAAACAATAATTTGAGAAAATTAATATTGTTTTAATATACCTTTTGAAAATATCGATATGGATGAAAAATGGTTTTCGACCAAAGAGAGAAATAAATTCATTTTTCATTATGAATGTTATTTTTGAATCAAGAGCACAAAAAGAGAGGGAAATTTATGGAAAATTATATTTCTAAGAAAAATATATAGTATAATAATATTAATGAGTTTATTTAGATATATAAAATATTATTTCATAAGTGAATACATAAATATAAAAAATCTAGATAAATGATTAGTTTTTTTGCATAAAACCCTCACCAATTTGTTGACCATGAATCATAATCCCCAATATGGAATTACATTAAATGAAACTTATAAAATCATTAGATTATACAATTTTTGGATATTACATGTCATATGGGTCTTTATATACTCCTCATAAAAGAAGATAGGTTCATAACATAATGTATGTATCAAAGCACAATAATTGAGAAATGAAACCCCTTACCATTATCGTAATATCTTTAATCACAATCCTAATTAAAAACAAACATAAAATGAAACATAATAATCCTTACAAAAATTTATATTCATTAAATAAAATTTCAAATTGTTAGTATATACGCCACACAAAATAAATGTTTGGAAAATGTGGCATACGTCTTCCAGAGATAATAAAGAGACTGGAAATCCCTTATCCATCCAAAATTCATTCATACAGATTTGAAACTCCTATATAATAAATATATATTTATTATAAATATATTAAATTAACTTATTTATATATATCAAGCAATATATTCTTTATTTATGACCTTTTATTATTCATTTATTAATAATTCTATGTCAAAATCATGTTTCAAGTCATAACTGCTTTGTTTTCTCATTATATTTTGATTATTGATACTTTTAAATTAATAATAGATCTATAATTATTGAACTTTAACAAATATATTAATTTCATATATATTCATTATAAATTTATTTTTAAATAATCTATAAAATATAGAGATAAAAAATGAAATTCACCGTTCATTGAGATGATGGGTCGTACGTACACATGAATGTTGCTTCCATTTTTTTAAATGGATATAAAAAAGAAAGGTAAAAACAATTCAAAATTATATTATGATTATTTTTTACATATATTACATGTATTTATTAAAATTATCCTTATTATCATCTACTGAAAGAATTAATGAAAAATGAATCACATCATCTCACAGGATGGATGTATGTTGTACACACTAGCAACATTATCACATCCTCCATGGAATTGAAAGGAAGAAGATATAAATATAATTTTTTTTAAGAATAATTATATTATAAATATCTTATATATTCATTTAATATATACTAGTTATCACTCATGTAAAATTGAAATTAAAAAAAACACCACATCAATTCATGAGGTGGCAGTCTGTCATACACATGAGTGACCTTATTGTTTTCAAATGGGTTGGGAGGTAAGAATTTATACACATAATTATAATTTTTTATGCATAATAATATCTTAAATATCATATATAAATATTATATACCTCACATTATTCATCTTTAAGAGGTGGTGATGAAAAAAACAACATCAACTCACGAGGTTGTAGTCCACCGTACTCACGACCGATGATTATGTTTTCCATTTATTGTAAGATTATTTGGATAAAAAAATATTACATTATAATAATAAAATATTAATATATCTTATATATTATTATTATTATATCATCATAGTTTAATTATATTTCAAATAGTTATAAGGTGAGGTAAAATATAAACTCATTGTTTAAAACTTTACATCTTCTTTGGACAACCTCTTTAGGTTTAACATAAAGAATTCCTAGATTGTATTATTGTAAAAAAAATTACAGTAAGATGTTTCTAGGTTTTTAAGGAAGATAATTCAGATGTTATTTTCATGAAAAATTTGGTTTTAGGTGTTAATAAGGGTGGATTTGTGGTGAGATTTTATTAGTGGGGGAGAGGAAACACGAGTAATTTTTGAAAACAATAAATTATAACCATGTCTTTCACATGAAACAAGGATGAAAAATGGTTAATTATTGAATGATAGAGGCAATAATGTCTAAATATGATTGTAAAATGGGTTTTATATGTTTATAGTACATTTTAACCTATATCATTTTAGTTTAACCCCCGGTAAACCCATTTTAACAATAACGATGTTAATTAATTTTTTATATTTTTTATATTTATATTGACCCAAAATTAAGGTAAAAGTTTTATATAATATAAATTATTTTGATTCAAAATGTGGAATAAAGTTTCCCAAATTTTATTAATATTATTGGAAAATATGTATTTTAAACTAAACCTATAGTGGCAATGGAAAAAATAATGTTGCAAATAAGAGGTGTTTAAATGATTAAAAACATAATATTTTAAAATTAAAAATGAAATATATTCCAATTAAATAATTATTTTTAATAGATATATTACTGCAATGATTTTACATTTAAACCATCGTAAAAAATATTTTTTTAAAATCATTACAATAAATGAAAATATTTAATAAAACACATTTATTTTTCTATTCATCAAAAAATTTATATTGATATTTATAGAAAAATCATCATAATATTATTTTAATATAAGGATTATAAATATGTATTTAGTTTTCCCAAATATATTTTCTAAAACTAGAAAATTTTAATTTTATAATAGTAGTGAAAAATTTGTTAATGCTATTTTTTAGAGAAATATAGTTTTTAAGCATAACATTGGATTTATTATTATCTCTTGAGTATAACACAAATAAGAAAACTGTTAAAAATTCATTGAATATATGCTCTATAAAAATTACTAAAATCATTCTCCAAAATTTATATATTAGATTGATTGTGGTAAAACATTTTTCTACACAAAAAATATATTATCATAAAAACATTTATATTACATTAAAATGGTTTATATGTTAAATTAAAATTAATTATTCAAAAAATAATCCAATATAGATACATGTGGAAACCATATATTTTTATAAATTATATAATCCTATTTATCCTCTCTAATACAATGGTTATGTGATTAATATTATATTAAATAATAATATTTTAATGGTATTTCGTGTTTCATTAAAATAAGGTGTTTTTGTGGTGAATGCTATAAAATAAAGTAATTTCATTTGAAAAAAATCAGAGAATCTCATAGTGTTACATTCTACCCCTTGAAAATATTACATCATCATAATTTTAATTTGTTCTTAGTGGGTTTCACATTTAAAATTTCTTCATCGAAATAGCCACATCAAAGAAAATATAGTTAAACTAACTCGAGATAAGAGGGTCAAAATTTACAAATGGTATATTTAATAACACATAAATAGGTTTCAAAATATGTCAGCATTGTGGGTTGTGAAAATATATACATGGGAAAAAAGAATAAATAATTATGAATAATCATAGAGATCATCGATCATAATAAAGTGACTGATCGAAAATAAATAATGACCAAAATCCATAAACATTCAATGAATGAAAAGTCCATTCATAATAGATGATTGTACTATAGTAAAAACAATTCAAGATAAGTTATCTTAATGTTGAATCATTTTCATTAAAATATATAAATAATTTATTTCATTAAATTTCATATGCATAGTTTCATAATTTGGGTTGGCCTTCATAAATTTTCCACATCATATATTACTACATGAGATGAATTTTTCATGCCTGAAAAACTAAAATATAATAAGACCAATAAAATAATGATAATTAATTCCTCCTATCTCTAGTTATTATCAAAAAATTGGTTAGAAATAGTTTTAAAATATGAATAAATATTCATGTGGTTAAATAATACATTAATCCCTAAAAAATCATTAAAAATTTAACTTAAGAATTTCATTAAATCGATAATATTATTACCCTTTGAAAATTAAATATCTATAAATATGGCCACAAAATATCCGAGAATCAAAAAAAAATTAATTCCCCTTTTATCATTATGTATATCATAATTTTCACATTCCAAATATTTGAATAAATTAGTCATATATTCTACTAAAACACAATAATAACTAGAATTATCATAAAGCATTAATTAAAACAAATATACTTCTACATTACCTGAGTAAATCCACAAATTATTGAATATATTATTTAAATAAAATATTTATCTATACTCCATAAATGTTTAAATAAACCACATTTTCAACAAATCGTAGTTACAAGGTCATCAATACAGTCCAATTATCATTATTTATATCCATAAACTGTTTATCCCAACAACATTATCCCATCATTGAAAATATATAATGTTTTTCCCCTTAATCATGTGTTTTCCATAAAATATTACCTTTCCATTAAATCAAATTTATAGTTTATTAGTAATATGAAACATATTATATCATTTCCTTAAAAACATAAAATAAATAAAATTTCTATATTTAATTATTCATATAACATAATTAGTGAATTCCAATACATAAACACTTCAATAGTCCCACATAATTATTAAACACATATCCGAGAATAATTTTTTTTCCTTAATACGTCTTTCATATAATATTAAATATGAATCATGTATAAACATTCATCAACCCCAATTTAATCATGCATCGTAAGCATAACATTAATAATACTGTTAGAACAAATGATACATTTTATGTGTCATTCGTAGTTTCTTTATCTTAAGTAATATAACCTTTACATGTAAAACACTACTAATTCTCATCATGAGATTTCCCATTTGGAAATTCACTTTCATAATTACTATACATAACACATTTACAACATTTAATCATCGAATATTCCTTTGGGAGACCATAGTTTCAATTCATTGTGTTAATTAAACCTATCATATTTACTTGGAATATTAATACTCTATTACATTGTTCTACTCAAATAAAACATCATATCACTTCATTGATACATTACCTAGAGTGATTTTTCCCATATTCTCAACATATAGAAACTCAATCTTATTTCCTCTACGGTCTCGGCCACACAAGATCGTAGTGAAGTATGTCCTTCTATTTTTTGGTGAGATTGAGAGTTGGTTAAGGTAATATTTTTCAATCATATATCATGATAAATAATTAAAAATATTCAAAATCATATTCAATTGATTCATTATATATTTTTTATTTCCATCAACTCATTGTCCATCACATTTAATGTAAACCCAATTCCTTCTAGTTCCTTCTATTCACTAATGCCAAAAAACACAGTGTGAGAAATAATAATCATAGCAAGAAACCACATAATTATGAAATATAATTGATATGATGTATAAATCAGGACGCATCCTTTTTATTATTTGAAATGTTTATTTTATACTAGGTCCTTCATGGTCATCATATATTTAAATCCATTATTATAGTTTGTAATGAGTCTGTGAATTTTAAAAGATTATCTTTGGGGAGTGTCAAGAAAGCTATGAAGCAAGGCCCATTGTCATACACCAGGTGATGATTGATTATATATCGATGTACCATTTTCATTTTTATTACCCATATGTTCAACTATTTCAGATCCCAATCCACATGTAGTATCTAGATATGGGTGACATGTCATGGAAACAACTCACTCAAACCCTTTCCAATAATCTAAGATATTTCCCTACACTTTAAATTATCACAACCAGTCCCCCAGGGTCTATTCCATGACTACCCCAAGCCCACCTTCTATAGGCCAAGGGATGGCGACTAGCACCGGAAAGGCATATCCTTATATTGGGAAGGCATTTCCTTTAAACCTGTATAACCACATGGTTCGAAAACACAAAATGAAGCAACTCTGAAGTAAACAGCTGTAGTAAAAATATACTGAATATAAAGGGACTGAAATACATGACCAACTAGAAAAAGAAAAGAATAAAAGAAAATTCCAAAACAACTGAAAAGGTAAAGTGAAACTCTTGTATTGTCCACCATGGATCCTACCTGAAGGGTATGTAAAACTCACAATCAATAGTCCCTACCTCACATCATGGCCAATGGTCCACCTCCGAGCACCACCCAGTCCTAGATCCCTCAGCCTCAATAAATATTGTACGTCGTCTGAAAAAGATATAAGAAGGTGCAGGCGAAGCCCATGCAGGGGTGAGTATAATGATACATAGTAGGGACCCTGAGACCCCGTAGGTCACCTGAAGTTCCACAAAGGAAAATCGACAAATAAAAACATCAACTCTAATTATGTATATTAATATACATATACCTAAGTTATCAAGATATACTCATATCATACAAGAGGGAAGTATACCACAATGGTAACACCACGAAGGCAGAAGAACCACACAGGTATCACCCCGAATATTGTACCACAATGGTAAAATTTCCACACAGGTATCACCATGAGGATAGTACCATGAAGGTTAAAGTACCAAACAGGTAATACTCTAGTCAAACCAGTTATTCTACATAGAGAAACAGAATTATGAGGCAGACCCACATAGGATCTCAATGAATTTTGATTTCCAGCCATGAGATTCTCTAGGGAAAGTAACAAGTAACAATACAAATCACAATATTAATCACCTCGGATGCTGGAAAACTCATCCTCTATTGAGTACAGTGGGCATGATGCATCACACAAAGGTTCTTCCCACTAACCTTGGACTGTTGAGGTACTCCTCCTATCGAGTACTGTGGGTCTACCTCTTCCCACTAAGGTGCTCCCCGCTGTGGGTCTACCACGTCACACAGAGGCGCTCCCCCCTTGTGGCCTCCAGGGGTACTCATCCTATTGAGTACCATGGGTCTATCATGTTACACAAAGGCACTCCCCGCCACGGGTCTGAAATGTCACATAGAGGCTCTCCCCAACATTGGCCTACCATGTCACATAGAAACACTCCCCACTGAGCCTGTCAAGTCACTCCTTGTCGAAACAGTTAGTAGTCATCAAGTCTCATCAAGTCGTAGGGTTCCGTACGTAGCGTACATGGGAGAACCGCACCAAAAGACATAATTCATATTTATAGTAGCACAAATTATTTCAAATAAGTAACTGGATGATCTACCTTGTCATAAGTGTTCCAACGCAACAGACGACGCATCAAACGAACACACATTCTAGGTGTTATTGGCATTTCAATGCTGAGGGACTAGTTGGATGTGGGGGTAATCCAACCTGACCATACTAAAATTTCCTCCAAAACACTCATGCAGTATGTCAAAAGGACTGTGTCACTCCATGGATCCTGACACCGCAGATGGTTCATCAAACGGACATTAGGTTTAAGAGTTGGGGCCCATTTTTTGTAACTGGTTGGTTCTGGGTCTGGGTATTGCCCACCTCAGTCATATTGGCCTGACTCGGTTCGTTATGGGCCAACCCAGATCGACCTGAGTCTACCTTTCTTGACTCGGGTCCAACCCAACCTGGGTCAACTCAGCCCGCTGGGCCCGACCCAACCCTATTGGGCTACAGGTTAGGTCGTTGGGTCGCTTGACGACAAGCTGAGCGGCGGGTTGTTCCGCTAGCGTGGCCTGGTGGTGCCACCCGCCTGGCAGCGCAGTACACTAGGGATACCTGAACGTAGCACATATGAGTAGGGATGAAGCGGTGAGGATCCACGTCAGTGGGTCAAACTGTGAGGGTTGACCCTATGCGGCACCTTGTGGCACTACAGGTCCTCCGTGCCGCGACTGACAGGTAGCGGGTTGGTCGTCAGGCGCCAGTGGCCCTTACTCCTTCTGCACCGTCACAGGCCATGGCCTCCCTGCGGCCTGGGAACACCACCTAGGGCATTCCCCTCCTTCGTTCCTCCTATTCCGTTGCGACTAGTCGGTGTTCCGACCAACCTCTCCAGTGGCGTGCGACGACACACTGCACTGTCACCCGTGGATGGTAGGTTTACTAGCCTCTTTCCTCCGGTCGTTGAGGCAAATGATGTGTGACTTCCTTTGTTCATCAATGGTGTTTGATGGTGCGCAACATTTCACCACACCTCCTCCGCGGTCATTTGGTGTTGGCTACTTCAATGACTGATGCGGATTTGTGTCATGGCCTCCTCTAGCGGCGTGCATCGAGGGGTTATCCCCAACATAGCTAGTCGATATCTCCATGCCATCAATGTTCCATGTAGGTGAGAAATTTGCAATGTAGCAGTCATTTCAGGCCAGTTTCATTGGGCCCACTCCCTCCATGTTAGCTTGAAAAGATGAGGGGGGTTAAGGGTTTAACAAACTGGTTGGATTAAAATCAAGAGAAAACACACAATGATACCCCACAATAACCTCCCGAAAAAATGAATGAATCATGCTTCAAATTGTTCATCAGTTGACCTGATTTCTTCATCTTATTCAAGAACATGGAATGGAAAAACATTTAAAAATCCTAAATGAATAAACCCCCAAACTCGAATAGTCAGATAAACGCCCGCGCTTGAAGGGGGGGGGGGGTATGTGTTCTTTGTTCCCGCAATATGCTTCCAATGACGCCACTCGTACATCATCCTTCGGTTCAAGAATTGCTGTTGTTCATCACCTCCCACTGGGTTTGGCTCTATCCTCTAAGCATCCAGTGTCGCAGTTCTCTTTCATCACATTGTTTCGTGGAGAAGCTGTACTGGGACCTTACCTCAAACTCCATATTTATATAAGATTGTGATGGTAAATAACGACATTGGAGTTTAATGCGGCACATTAATTAGAATGATTCTTAATTCCCTAATGACATCGTTACTTAGGGATGGAAGTTCAAGCCATATATTTTCTTCACACAACACCGGTCCTGCCCCTTTTCTTGTCTGTTGAAGTATATAAAATAAAATAAATAAATTATTTCATTAAATTTCTTTGAAAAAGTTACAAAACATAACATTTTCTCTAGACCTACTATAGTTAAAGTAAAGAATCTATTAAGAGAATACCAGTGCTACAGATTCAACAATTCCTTCATATATTTAATCTGAGCAATGGTTAAAAAGTTAAAAAACACCACCCGCACGTTTACTTAACATACAATAGAAATGTTCAATAAATTATTCACGTTCACACTCGACCAGTTCCAGTAAAGGTAAGGCATCACCTAATGAGAACATGCCCCAATAAACTCAATGGTACTCTCAGATTTTAAATCAGAGTTTCCGTTTACATGTTATAAATTTTACATTAAAATAATTGTCACTTAATTATTTTATTTACTGCCAAAACCTAACCTTCACTGGTGGCCTGTGCTGGAGAATGATAGTATCTTCTTAAAGAGAGAATATCCTCTTGAGTTAACCGGTGGTATCAGATTTCTAATCTGAGTCACGGTTCTTCAATTATAATAATTTTAAAAATAAAATAATTTATTTAATTATTTATTTATAGTTATGCCATTTTTCGGTTTTCTCACAGGAAAACCATGCCGACTAAAATTCAGTCATGCCTAGGGTGATCCAACCACCCAGAATGTAATAGTTTCCTCAAATTTATGATCTAGGAAACCATTTAAGTGTTATTACAAATTTTTTGAAAACTACTTTTGTGTGCTAAATAAATATTAACGAAACATCGACGGGTCATTTTGGGCACTCGAAGCCTTAGAATCACGCGCCATCAAATTTCACAGTCTCAAAATAATTCCATATAATTTAGAAAAATATGTAGAAATTTTAGGACATTACATTTTCCCTGCCCTAGGGCTTTACATCCCCTAAATCCAAAAAAAGGAAAATCAAATAAATGATGGTAGTGAGCATGAATCTGAGCCTCCCACTCCGATGTGCTGTCTTAGAGGACTTTGTACTGCCACCAAACTCGCACTAAAGGGGTCGACCATCCACGAAGGACACCCTCATATCAATCCTCTATCTTTACTGGGAACTCTATAAAAGTCAGCCCATCATCAATGTTCAAATCTACCTAGTTGATAATATGTGATGGATCATGCACACATCTCCTCAGCCACGACACATCGAAAACATTATGCACCCACAGCATTGTGGGGATATATATATATATGGTACGCCACCTCACCCACTTTTATGAAAATTTAGAAAGGTCTAATGATCCTATGAGATATCTTCTCACCCCATGGAATTCGCCCTAATCCTCGTCGAGGCAAGACCCCTAGGATGACATGGTCTCCCTCCGCCTGTTGGTATTAGACTTCTTCCGGGTCTGTGCAGTCTTCACTTGAGAAAAAGTGAGTCCTCATGATACAAACTCTTCAACGGATTCCTTCATCCCTAGCCATTAGTATTGACACCAGAGGTCCTGCTACATATTTGCTACTCTAGGATGTACCGTTAAAGGAGATTATGGATCTCCCTCAACACCTCCTCCTGAAGCATCACTGTTACAATGGTTCATCCTCTGAAGAGGGTGATGTGGTCCCCACCATTATAAAATCATTCAGGAGACCGTCCTAAGGATATATGAGAACGTCAGGCCTTGCTGTCAACATCTCATGTTTCCCCCCTGGATTTACTGATGAATTGGGGGACTGATCGTCAGATACTATAGGTAAGATTCTCCATCTTTATCCACGAAGGATATCTATAGTGCAACTAGTTGATCTGATGCCTCACTCAGTATTTGTTGACCATACCTCCTATTGAGTGTGTCTGCTACCACATTCCCCTTCCCAGGAGTATAGACTATATCAAAGTCATTGTTCTAGAGGAACTCTAGTAATCGTCATTGTTTTAGTTCTTGGAAGCTCTTCTGACACTTCTCCTTCCATAGGGAAGGCTCCCCCTTCTTCGTCAACGATGTCAAGGGTGTCTCTACCTTGGAAAAGTTTGGTTCAAAACTCTAGTAGTACCCATCCAAAGAAGAAGTCCCTCTCCCTTTGGGGAGGTAATCCTATAAAAATCTTTTGAAAAGATGTCCCCACACTCTGAAACTCCTTTTGGGAACTGAAAATTCAAAACTCATGTTACCACGAGGGTAAGTTTGGCTGACACAACAGTGATCGGCTGCACCCTCCTATGCATGAGTCTATCCTGTCCTTCCTGGTTTTTCTGTTTTTCTATGAACGAAAACCCCCATTCCAACATGGTAAATAAAACAAAAACCTTTTTCCCTAATAAATTCATTATGAGTATGAAATTTGGATGCTGAGTTCATACCCAATCTAATGTCGTAAGGCCTCAACACTGCCACTAAAAGGTTCCAACCAAAACTCTCACCTAAAGGGCTAGATCACACCATTGGTGTAAGTGTGATTATCGAGTCTCCTCCCGAAGGTATCTCAAGACGTAAGGGTCAAGACATCGGTTTAACTAGATACTCGAGGTATTGAACAATTTTCATGGAAGGAATTAATGATTAGTACATGTTTCTATTAATATAGTATTTTGTAGTAGACATAGACCATACCTTGAATCATTCCTGGAGCCCTTGGCTCACACTCTTTGGTCGCATGCAGCTACTCCTTTCCCCCATCCTTCTGCTCCATGATATTCATGGGGACCACATGAGGGTGGTAGTTGTAACATGTCAAGATGTATACCACCTCATGCTGATCTCTTAGCTCTACTTCCACGTCTACTGCCCTGATGATTCATCTATCCCTGTCACTTCCGCTTCACAAAACATTTTACGCACCCATATATCTATGACTGGCATCAGTTTCTTGCTTTCCCATTGTTAATATTCACTGGCTACATCCCCCCATAATATGAATATTCAACCATAATGGTTCTCTCTATAACTCTAACATAAGTAGGAATGCATAGAAGAAAAGTATTGTCTTGGATATCCCTAACACACCTCACTCTGATGTTCGAGCCTGGAATAACTGATCATTCTATATTCATCGACTACCTAGGATGGTAAGTACGCCTCAATGAATACTATGGTACCGATATGTCCTCCTGTCGAAGTTGTAAAATTTATAGGGAACACCCATCCTTTAGCTCTTTATGGAAAGAGACCCCCTTCTTTGAGGAAGGTTATCAAGCTGGTCCACCAATGTGTCACCTCTTTACTACATCAGGGTAATCAAATCTTTGTCATCATCCAATTAAGCCATGAAAAAGGCTCTCTACTAAGACCTCTATATAATTGAATAGTGCCCTTTGTGGATGGAAAATCAGCAATATCTTCAAGTGAGTCCTTAGCCACATGTGAGTATGGATAACCTTGAAACATGAGGGGTATCATATGCGGAAACCTATATAAGACACTAAGCCTACATGTGTCCTCTACCAATACCACCGGTTGTAACTGCTGACCAATGGGCAGTGATATAGCTGGAACATTATCTAAAGGTACCATCTTAGGCAACAGTCCACATACTGAAGCCTCATCCCAATGCGGACCATCCTCATGGTCACTCACTGAAAAAGACTAGTAGCTAAGATCACTGTATCCTCTATTGGTGTCCCAACTATGCGGAAAACTCTAGTCACAGCCTCCATCCAGTCCTCAACAACATTGGAATATGTCACTCCTTTAAACCTCAAAGGCCTCTACCACTAGAACTCATGCAACGCGCTCAGTCGGCATGCACTGTTATCCAATGTGGCTGGTGGTAACAAGTTCCCAACAAGTGGTGGTGTTGTTGGTACCCCACTTGAATGTCCCAAAATAGATTGCGGGCCTTACACCGGAGCATCATCACTCAGTGGACTGTCATCATGTACTCTCTTAGGAATCCTAGCTAGCTATCTATGTGGCAGAATCTTGATAAAGAAAAGGTGATCCACAGTCATTAAGTTATACCTGGTGAGCTGACTCAAAGAAATCATAAGAAAAACTTTTCAAAAACACATTGAATCAGTGGTTTCGTGTGTTAAGTCAGAAATAAGAATTCAAGGCCCTAGTGTATTGATATGTCGGCTTCCATACAAAAACTGGATTCCTCAATCTAAAAACCACACTCATAACACTTAACACTATTGCCACATAGAAAAGATCAGAGTCCTAGTCCTTTGGTAGAATTGAACTCCTCTAATACCACTTTGTCATGACCCATCCCCCGGGGCCCGTGCCTTGACTACCCCAATACAACCTTGTTTAGGCTTGGGGTTGGAGACTAGAATTAGAAAGGTCTATCCCTATGATGGGAATGAATTTCATTTAAACTTGTACAATCACATGGTCTGAGAACACAATAAGAAGCAAATATGAAGTATTATGATGTAGTAAATGTGTACTGAATGTAAAGGGGCCAGAATACAAGCCCAACTAGAAAATTACAAGTACAACTAAAATGTTCAAAATAGCTGAAATGGTGAAAAAATGCACATGGAAATTCCACCACAGATCCTACCTAAATAGTAGTTAAAGCTCACGATCTGTAGTCCTTGCGTCACGTCACGCCAAATGGTCCACCTCTGAGCACCGTCTAGTCATGGCTCCCTCAACTTCGATCAATGTTGTACGTCATATGTACAAGTAAAAACAAGGTGCGGTCGAATCACATTCATGGGTGAGTATAACGATACTCAGTAGGGACCCCGAGACCTCATAGGTCTCCTAATGATCCATAAAGGGAAAACCACAAAGAATGACATCAACAGTACTTAGGTATATTCCCTTACAGATAAATAAATTATCAAGATATACTCATCTCATACATGGGGGAAGTATAACACAAAAGTAACACCATAGATGTAGAAGATCCACATAGGTATCACCACAAAGATAGTACTAAGAAGGTAAATGTACCACATTGGTATCACCATGATGATATTACCATGAAGGTAAAAGTATCACACAGTTAAGACTAAACTCAAACTAGGTATACAATATAAGTAAATAGGATTATTATTCCAAACGACATAGGATCACTATGAATGCTGATAGCCAACCATATAATTTTCTAGGGATAGTAACAATTAACATCCCCAGTCACAACATTGAACACCTCAGATGCTGGAGAACTCCTCCTCTATCGAGTACAGTGGGCCTGACGCGTCACATAGAGGTGCTTCCCACTATCCTTGGACTACAGAGGTAAACCTCATGTCGAGTAATGTGGGTCTGTCGTGTCATACAGAGCCCCCCCCCCCCATTGTGGGTCTGTTGCATCACAAAGAGGCACTCCCTCTCATGGCCTGCTGAGGTACTCATCCTATCGAGTACCATGGGTCTGCCTTGTCACACAGAGGTGCTCTCCACCGTGGGTCTACTGTGTTACACAGAGGCGCTCCCAACTGGTCCTATCGAGTCACTCCAAGTCAAAATGGTCAGCAGTCATCAAGTATCAACCATTATCAAGGTTACATATGTAGCGTGCTTTGGTGAACCTCTCCCCTAGCCATTGGTCATATTTCAACTAGCACAAAGTCTCAAAAATAAGTAACTCAATGATCCACCTTGTCATAAAAGTTCAAATGAAACAGACAACGCGTCAACGGAACCCTTGGTATGTGTGTTATTGAAATTTCAGTAACAAGGGCCCAGTGGGATTCATGTGCGATCCATGAAGTCCATACTCCAAGTTTCTACAAAAACTTCATGGAGTAATTCATAAGGATATTCTCGCTCCAAGGAATATAACACCGTAGATGGTTTGTCAAATGGAAGTCCAGTTTAAGAATTAGGGTACGTTTTGTGTAACCGGTCAATACTGGGTCTGGGTCTGGTCCACCTTGGTTGGACCGGCATGACCCGGTTCGGCATGGTCCGACCCGAATCAACCTGGTTTGACGCGGCCCGACTCGGGTCCAACCCGACCTGGGTCAACTCAGCCTGTAGGGCCCAACCTGACCCAGCTGGGCTGACCCGGTGGTGCCACCCACCTTGCAGCATAGGTCGCCAGGGATACCCAGACGTGGTGGGTCCAGGTTTTGATGGCATGGTGAAGATCCACGTCTGTAGGTCAACTCGTAGGGGTTTACCCCATGCAGCGCCCCGTGGTGTCGCGGGTCCTTCGTTCTGTGGTCGACGAGCCATGGCTTTAACGCCTGGCGCGCCACCGGCGCCTGCCCCTTCCACTGGCCGTAGGATGAAAAAGCTTCCCCTTGCTCCTAACGCAGCAATCGCAGGACATGACCTTGCGGTCAGTTGGGCGTGCCACCAGTGGTGGGCCCTACCTCCGCTCTGCCGGTTCTGTCACAGCTGGCTGACATGTCGACCAACCTATTCAGCAGTGCATGACGGCACCCCGCACCACCACCTATGGATGACCATTTTTTCAGCAGCCTTTCTCTAGTCATTACGGTTGACGAGCCATGGCTGGCCTGTAACGACCATTCCGATGACCGCCATGGATTTGTGTCGTGGTCTCCTCTTACGGCGTACGTCGAAGCGCAATGTAGACGGTCGGTATCACCACACCATCTTTTTTACATGGAGGTGTGAAATTAGAAAAGTATCGGAGGGTTCATTCCAGGTTTGTTAGGCATGTTCCCACCATTTTAGCTAGAAAACATGATGTGGTTATGTGTTTAACAAACTCTTTTACTTTAAATCCATATAAACCCCACAATGATACCGCACAATAACCTCCTATAAAAAATGAATGAATTGTGGGTCAAGTCATTAGTCAATTTACCAACATTATTCGTATTATAAAAGAATGGGGAAGAAGAAAACATTTAAAAATCATAAACGAATAAACCCGCTACCTCGAATCGTCAGAGAAACTCCATCACTTGATGGTGGGTTGGTGTTATAATTTCTTGCAACAGGTTTCCAATGATGTTGCTCATATGTCATCCTCTGGTTAATAGTTTGATGTCTTTTTCACCTCCCTCTAGGTTCGGCTCCATCCTCTAAGGGTCTAGTGTCACGGTGCTCCTTCATCACTTCGTTGCTTTGTGACGCTGTGATGATACCTTCCCCTAAACTCCATATATATAGGAGAGGTTGGGTAAAAAAACATCAGTGTATAATGGGTCTCATTAATTAGGAAGCATCTTAATTCCACAATTACATCGTTATGTAATGTTGGCATGTCAAGACATGCATTGGCCTGACACATCGCAGGCCCCACCTTTTTTCTTGTCCGTTGGAGGACATGAAATTACATAAATAAATAATTTTATTTCATTTATTTTAAAAATTCAAAATAAATAATTTTTTACCTGGACCTACTACAGTCAAAAGTAAATCCTCCCTTAATCGAATCTCGGCATTGTAGATTCAATGGATTCCTTGGATTTTTAATCAGAGCAGCGGTTCAAAAGTTATAAAATGCCACCCACGCATTTATTGAATAAACATTTAAAAAAGTTAAATATATTATTAAAATTCACCTTCGACCCACGATGGTCAGTCATAGGCTCTACCTAAGGAGAATACACCCCAACGAACTCAACGATACTCTTGGATTTTAAATCTGAGTTACCATTTAGAATTTATATATTTTTTAATAAAATAATTGTCACTTGATTATTTTATTTACAGCCAGAAACTAACTTTCACTTGTTTCCCATGTCGTCCAGTGTTATTATCTTCCAAAAAAGAGCACACCCTCACAAGTTTAGCGCTGGTCATAGATTTTTAATCTGAGTCACCATTCGTGAGTTATAAGTATTTGAAAAATGAAATAATTTTATTTAATAATTTTATTCACAGTTATGCCATTTTAGGGTTTTATCACAGGAGTCCCACACTAACTAAACTTATGTCATGCTTATGGTAATCACACCATCTTGAATGCAATGGTGCCCTCAAATTTTTTTATTCAAGAAACCATTTTTGAGTTATTTCATTTTTTTAGTAAAATGGCTTACGCATGATAATTAAAGATTAAAAAAAATTCAACGGATCATTCCCGACACTCCGGGAGACGAAATCATGTGCCTTCATATTTCAGTCTTGAAGTAATTCCATAAAATTAAAAATGTATACATAAATTCCAAGACATTACATCAATTATCTTTAGACCTATCCTTACACATATCCATATGGATCTGACTAATGTTTTCTCATCCTAGGTTACAAGGGTGAGCTAAACCTATCAACTAATGCAAACTATAATGAAACTAAACATTCATACATAGATATTACATCTTTTTAGATGAATAATCATTACATTACACAAATACACACTTAAGTATCCCAAAGTTATTTTACCTTTGGAAAAAATAGAAATATACAAACTGATTCATATATGTTCAACATCGTCTCTCACTTAGTAACTCATAATTATCACCCTTTTTAGAAATATGTCACAAAATACCTATTATCATGACCTGAGGAAAAGAAACTTAAGAAATGGAATAACTCATATTCTTAGTTAGGGAAAAAAAGTTAAATATATAAACATAACAATAACATAAGGTTTTGAGAACATGCTAATAAAATATGAAAAATGTACCATAAATTTCAGAGTTCAGAATATTGATTCATAGAATAAATATTGGCGATTCATAAGACATGAATCTTAATGAAATCAAAAAACTTGACCCATGAGAGCATGAAAGGGAACGTGACATAGATTTTTGGAATATACATAACCTTAAAAAATCTTATGTGAATGATATCGACCCAGACATTTATAGCATGTAATTTTTGGGGTAACCACCCATGTAACTACTTTAGGATTGAGATAACCTCCCATGTACCCTCTATAATGTTAGGTATAGCCTCTCGTAAACCCCCTTTGATGCTTGGAATAATGTATCACATCCCATATGAGCTCATATAGAATTAATAACTATCCAATTATTTGGAAGAAGATATAATTCCAACCCTTTACATAATTAAAATCATATAAATGTGGTCCATAAGATCATAAAATATTCAGTATATCAGAACCTAGGAAAAGTAATGTTTTTCATAAACATCTCCACATATACTAAACTATGTAAAATAAATATCTTTCATAAAATCCTCATCATTTTATTACAGTATTCATAGGAATATTATCATTGAATAACATGTAGAGGAGGAACGCGTTTACTAAAAAACATTTCAACATAAACATAAACCATCTAGAGAATGAATAATGATGGTATCATTAGATTATATAACAATTAATTCTTAAGTAACATCAATGGATGTCATATTAGATGGAAAATGATTTCCAAAGTAAAATCACACGGGACATCAATTTTTGAAAATGACCTTTCATTGAAAATAATTTTTTCAATACTAAAGATTCATAAAGTATTTTTGAAATTCTTTTCATTGCAAATATCCTTGAAAACATATAAGATTTATTTAAAATAAAATTTAAAACATTTATTGAGGAGAATATTCTTACCAATTAAAAATCAATTTTAAAAACTTAGAAAACTTTCATAATCCTTTTCATTTAAAATAAAAAATAATATGTAGATAGTAATTTATAAAACATTGAGTGGTCCTAAAGGTGGGTAATACTGTACATAGTAAAACAATTTTTACTTTCACATTTTTTGTAAACGAAAAATGGTCACTATTTTGAAAATGATATGAACAATAAGTTTAAATAATTTTGAAAATTTAATAAATAGTTAAAAGTGAATATAATATTTCTATGATTAATATTAATACATTTTTTAAAATATTTTTAGAAAACTTGGATATATAAGAAAAAGTGTTTTCCACTAAAGAGATAAATAAATTTGGTTTGCTTTAAAAAAATTATTTTGGAATCATTAATACATAAAGAGTTTAAAATGAATAGAAAACATATATTGTCAAGAAATATATATATTAGAATGTTAATATTTAGTTCTTAATATATATCTTATAATATTTCTTCATTTAAAACATAAACATAAACAATACTAATAAACGATGATATTGTATCATAAAACCCTTCTTCTTTAGTAACCTTAAACTGAAATCCCCATTATTGAATGAAATTAAATGAAACTAAAAATATCATGAAAATTAATAAAATCACGAAATTTCATGTCAAACTTTCTCTATATATGCCTAATAAAATAAGATTGATTTATAACATAACATATGTCCCAGTGAAGAAAATTTGAGCCCAAAATCCTTTACTACTTTGGGAATATATTGAATAACAATACCAATTAAAAAAACAAAAAATTAATATGTCATTATAATTAAAATATATATATTCATGATATAACATTTAAAAGGGTCAGTATATACACCCCAAAAAATGAGTTTTGAATATGGAATAAGTCACCCAGAAATAAAAGAGAGATAAGAAATCCCTTAACTTGAGTCTCAAAATCCATTATACACATTTGGACCTCCTAAATAATAAATATATTGTCATATATAAGTATTATAGAACCATATTTATATGTATAATATAATATATTACTTACCTATGTCCGTTTATTAACCATTAATTAATTATTCCCTATAAAAAATAAATTTCAGTTAATAGATACTTTTTTTCTTGTATTTATTGATTTGGTACATTTAATCCTTTTACATTAATCATTGGTACATCATATAAATAATTATATAAATGGTATAAATATCATATATATTCATTTATTATGTATTTATATTAATTGATAGAATTTAGAGAAATAAATGTAAAGATATTGTTCATAGATACTGTAGGTCATACGTATGCCAGATGTATTTTTCCATTTTTCTTAACAGATTGGTAAAAAGTAAGGTAAACATAAATTTACATTTATATTATAATTTTGATTCCATATACATCCAAGTATTTATTTTCATTCTTTTATTATCTTTCATTCAAATCCTTAGTGAAAAAATAAATCACATCTCTTTGTGAGGGGGTAGTCCACCGTACACACAAGAAATGTTATGGTATACCACACAAAATGAATCGTGATATGGTATTGTTTTTATTTTAATTAAATATGTATAAATATGTTAAAAATATCATATATATTTACTAAATATATATATATTACCATCCTACTAAAATAGAAATGAAAAACATATCACATCAGTTTATAAGGCAGTAGTATGTCATACACACAAATGACATAATTGTTTTCCAAAATTGTTGGGGTAAGAAGTAATATTGGGTATTATTATTCCATATTTACAAAAATATAATAAATATCATATATAAAAATTAAATCTATCATTATTATGGTAATTAGAGGTTGTGATTAAAAACTAATTGCATCGGCTTGCGAGGTGGCAGTCCACCGTACACACGATCGACAATTTCATTTCACATATTATAGAAGGGGATATGTATATAAATAATTCAACTGAAAAAACAAAATATCATTATATGGTATTAATTTATTTATTATTTAATCATAATTTAAGATGATTTAATGGAGCTATAAGAATTTATAAACCAAAAAATCATAGTTTAAAACCATACCTCTTCTTCGGACAGCCTCATTATGTTTTACCTAAAGCCTTCAATGATTCTATATATGATATCAAAAGGCCTATTATATGTGGTTAGGTATGAAAGGAATATATTTGAGTATTCATTTACAAAACCAAATGTTTTTTTAAGTGTATTGATGAGAGGAGAGTGGGAGTCTATCTATTAGTGGAGAGAGTACACACATAGAATATTTGAAAAGAATAAAGTGTACTCAACTTTTTCACAAACCAAATGTATAAAAAATAATACATTTTAACAAATTATAGGATTAAATGCAGATTTATTTCCAACCAATGGGTTATTTAAATGGTTATATGTCATTATATACCTTATCCTTTTACCGCTGGTAAACCCATTCTAACCGTAAGCTTGGTAATTAATTTTTACTATTTTAATAATCATTTTGACAAAAAATTAAGACTAAATTTTTATATGATATAAATTATGTTTATTATAAATATGTAATATATTTTCCAAAATTTGAATTCTTATATCTAGAAAATTTTAATTAACAATTCGATATGCATAAGAGACAAGAATGAGGGTTTTAAAAAGGGAAAATATTAAAAATAATAAAAAACATTTAATATAAAATTTGAAATTTTAATTGATTGAAATTAACTAATTTGGATTCATATAAATTCTATTTTACTAATTATATATTACAAACTAGATTCAAAGAATTTATATGTTTTAATTTTTTTTTAAATAAATGAAAAATATTAATTAAAACAATTATTTTCACTACTCATAATAAAATCTACCTTTTCAGACAATTATAAAAAAGAAACGTAATATAATTTTGAAATTATTATTTAATGAATTATTTTATTTTATTCACTTTTTTTTAAATTATAATACATTAATATTAAAATAGCTGTAGAAAATTAAATGAAACCACTTTTTAGAAAAATATAGTATTACTATATAAAATTGGATTTATTATTATATATGATCATGAAAAAATAGAAGATGAATATAAAACATTGGAATACAAATATACAACATAAATTACATAAATTTATTTTAAAAAACATGACTTATTAATTTTTTTACATAAAATGTGTTTGTGCATAGTAATGTTTTATTTTTTGAAAAATACATCCTCTATTTTAAAATGGATATTATTTTCATTTATAAATAATTAGCCACCAAAAAGATCATTTTATATAAATAAGTAAATAATATATTTCAAAAAATTGGTTAATTCTATCCATACTCATCATTACAATATTTATGACATTACTATCATATGAAATATTGATATTGTAACACTATGTTTCATTTCATTAAAACTCGATGTTTCATATAGCGAAAACTATGGAAGAAATTAAAATTAAATGAGGAAAGTATTCAATAAAAAATGTATTGTTATAGGTGTTTATTTTTCTAGAATTATAATATATATATCTACTTAAATAACCCTCGATTAATATTATATATGTCAAATTTATTTTTTTGGCTAAATTTTTATTCTAATGGTTTGGTTAGTATTCCCAATAGTTGAGTGACTATTCCCAATGATTATCTTACTATTATAATAGTCATATTAATTTTCCAATATTCACATTACCTCCTATAAATAGATATTTATTTTATTAATTAATTATTCACTGAAATGCCACCCAAATTTCAACATTCATGTTTTTTACATTTTAGATTTGTTTAATAGTATTTTGAATAATTTCCATAATTTTTTTAATTGGAGGGACGATTATCAAATATTGTGGTGATCCATATATTCCCATTTTAGGATTATTATTCTAAAATTTCCCCCAATTTTAGTGTTTATAATTTTCGTAGGTTAAATTGTGTAGTAATATAAAGATTTTTTAATTAAATAAGGTGTTCTTGATTTCACTATATTATATTATTTTATAATAATATATAAAAAAAATTCATTTCATGAAACTAATATCATTTTTAATCTTCGGGATGTTAGATTATTCACCCCTTTAAAAATTCGATCCTTGAAATTTTAACATATATTTTCTTTTGAGAATAGATGAGGGTAGTTAAATTTCAATGATTCTCCTTTTTCAGATGTCACTTATTCATATTTATGGTCCATTCTTATAAAATTAAGAAGGTTAGTTTTCTTGTAGTGTATAAATGTTTCTCTACAGTCCAAGATCATCACGTTTTTAACCATATATAAGAGGTCATTCTAATATTGTACCACATCTGCATTTAGTATATGTGAGGGATCCGGTATGTACTTCCCCATGAGATATAGATGGAAAACATCATGTACATGATCAATATTTGGTGGTAGCATAATCTAATATTCAATTCTTGTTGAGGATGGCATGAAAATTTTATGGGATTGGACATTAGTTTCGTTGTGATCATGATCTATGGTTTAGAACTAAATTCTAGAGAATCCTCAACAAGAAGTTTAAATGGAGAATTCAGATTGGGCATCAGTTTAGTTGTGATACATCATGATAATATTCAATTCTTGTTGAGGATTCTATTGAATTCAGAAGTAAACCATAGATTATGACTAAAGATGATTGAAAGTGTTACCCTATATGGATTCACCAATTCCATTATGTATATCTTGGAATATTTTTCAAGAGATAAATATTACCTAATAGAAATTAAGTGGGATGTATTGGTGATTGATCTTCCCTAACTCATATCACAATTTTCCCTCTAGATTTCATCAAAAGACTAGTGAAAATATCCATACAGATGTTCTCCCATTTCCATGTTGGTATAGATAATGGTTGCATCATCCCCTGGGGCTTATGTCACTAAAAATTAACATAATGAAATAGCAATAATGTTGAGGTATATTCATTTATATCCTTCATTATATTTTCCCACCAAAATTATCCTCGATGATAATACTATATCTTTGTACTTACAGGATGGATGGTGAAATATGAACTATGTACATAATCCAAAAAAATCATTCATTATCTCAGGTGTTGAAGGCACACGATTTTTTATTACAATTTAAATGAAACCATCTTTATTGGTGAGGAACTCATGATGCTTCCCTTAATTTTATTTTTTCACCCTCTTTTGAAGATCTAGATCATCTATTTGTTCATCCTTCACATTCCCTTGCATAGATGGTTGGGAAATAATTTGGGAGATCTTAAATTTCATCCCGACTGTTATTATATTAGGATTTCACCATTGTATATCCATTAATATATATTATTTGTCAATCTACATCTCGGATTGAGTAGTAAGTTATTTTCTTCTAATATCATATTCTAATTTTTTTCAAGATGGAAGTGAATAGATAAATAATAGTGGTTGATTAGATATACCCATATTTATTGATACATATTTATCTCCTTCTATGTTAATATATTCTTTATAATCTTGTGATCTATATATATGTCACACTTCTCACTATAGAGGCAGTTTTACTAAATATTCCAGGAAAATATTAATGGTTCTAACTCAATATCATACATCCGATAATTTTTCATATGGATATTCAGTGGTCATGAGAAATATGTTTTCACTTTTTTATTCTTTGTGAATATTCAACCCTATCCTTTATTGGAATGATCATTGTATACCACAAAACCTTATACACTTTCTGATAATGTGCATACATGTATTGTTATTAGTAACATATTTTTTTCCTTAATAATCTCATCACATTATCTATCCAGACATAATTTTCCACTTTTCATATTAAATTTGTCAGAGTGCTGGGAAATATAGGTAAATTTCTCTCAAAATATTTTTAGTTCCCTATAAAGACATGAAGACTGTGTATTTCTATAAATCTAGTTGTTCTTTCCCATTCCTCAGTTTCCATTACCTTTTAAGGGTCCATATAAACTTACTCACTTATGATCATGGTCCCTAAGAATGTAACATGTTGTATACAAAAGTTATAATTATTGAACTTACAATACATTTTCACCTTAATGTCACAAGAACAATCCTTAAATAATCTTCATGATCCTCCATTCTCTTTGGTGATATGATTATATCATTGATGAAATATTCCTTAATTTTTTTTGATGTAGTATATAAAGGTTCTATTCATAAATTAAATGATGATTATAGGGAAATTATTTATCCATAAGGGAATAACAATGAACTCATTTTGTCTATACCTTATATGGAAGGTCATCATCTAAATATCTTACTTATTCAAATTCAGTTGATGATATCCTTAATGGAGATAGACCACTAATGTGTACTAAACTCTACATATTTGGTCAACCATGTCAAAAATCATATGAATGAGACACCTATTCTTTAGGGTGATCTAGTTTAGATCATGATAATCTATACAAAATCATATTGATTAGTCCCTTTTCATTATAAAGAGAACTTTTTCACTACATGGTGATACATCCGGGTTTATAAGTCCATATAAATTATCTTCAAAATACATTTTCACCTTGTCCAGTTTGATATGGGCTATCCTACAGGGGAATATGGGGATATGACCACCTCCATGTATAATTTCTATTCTTAATTTTTCCTCATAATCTGGTTTATATCTAGGAATCTATTTAGAAACTATATTAGTATATTCCCTTAAAATAGTAATTTACTCAAGGTTGATTCTTTCCTTTAACCCAACCATTTAGAAATTTTATGAACCTTCATAAGGTATCATAAACCACACCATTGATGGATTTTATAGAAGAGATTCATTACCTTCATTTTATTTGAACTGGTTCACTGGACGGTTCATAATAAAGAAACATAATTCTTTTTCCCAACTGTTAATGTCTTCTATATATAATTTTAACTAATATATGACCATTATTGAATAAAATTCCATAATGGAAAGGATTAATGGATTCATTGGATGAATCATCCAACAATACTAACATGTGAATAGTATAACGCTTAGGCTACAATGATCTAATAATAAATCATTCTTAAAAAATATACCTACTTCTAGATTTTGGCGATATGATTCAACAATTCTAGAAAACAACTTTGAAATAAAGTAATTTTTAGAACTAGAATCGAATAAAACAATTTTTTTTCTTTAGTGAATAGTAAGTGTACTATCTATGGAATCAACTTCATGATCCAATTTATTTTTAGTGATGGAATAATATTTCCCTTCCACTATTGGATATGGTGGTTTATAAAGATGATTACCCTCAAGGACTTCTAGATTAATTCACTGGATTGCATACTTCCATTACTCCATAAATTTAAAAATTTAAACCATGGGTGGTGCATTATGTAATAAATTTTTTTACTTCATCGTGTTGGTAGGATTATTCATGTTTATTTGAAATTCATGAGAATGGTTTCCTTCTCACCAATAGTTTAAGCATTTACTCATCCCATTAAATAAATTCCCATGATTATTCACCCAACATTTTTTACATGTGGGTGGTTAGATCTTTATTCCTTAATTGTTATTTGACACACCATCTTAAAAATACATTATCATTTTATAATATTCATCAGTATAATACATTTCACACAAATTTACCTCTACATTTAAATCAAAGAAAACTAATTCTTCATCACTCATAAATTCTTGGATAGTTATATATATTTGATGGACTAGTTTTAAACCCCTAAACTATCAATCTATTTTACTATAATTATTTATAAAAAAATAAAAATGATTTTTAAAACCTAGGTATGTTTCATTATAATCCATGGAATAATAACTTTCCTTTTTATTTAACACTAATAATTTTCTCTCTCTCTATTTTAATGATTTATTGGGAAATACTTATTATGAAGTATTTTCATGAATTCATCACACTCTATATCTTCCATTTTATCCTTAATCTTTGTTTTCTTTATCAATTATCACTAATGATCATCCTCTATATCCAAAATATATATATCTATAGTCAAATTTTCTTTCTCATAATATAGAATAATTTAAAAGTGTTCATCCAATGATTTAACCACCTTTTCTGTGAAAAGTGGAATAGAACACCAAAAGAATATTGGTGGTTATTGTAAAATAAAAGACTCGACAGCTAATTACTCCTTCCTGACCAAATTAGGGTGTTCCACATGGTTTAGGTTAATATTCGTATCCTAAGACAAATGGGTAAGAATTTACATGTTTTTTGAGTAATACATCCAATGGAATTGGGGGATTTATTCATAAAATCTTTGCATTGTGCCTCAAATGGGTTATTATCATGGTTTCTCCTAGTTCCCACTATTTTCTAAAAAATATGTTGTTTGAAAAAAAATGTAAGTCAAATAATTTTGAATAAATAATTTATTCTTCTGAAAAATAAACCCAAAAGTTTTATATTATGGGATACCTATGTTTATCCTTTTCTAAAATGATTCTACTATAATGTTTTACCAATATAAACACTTTTATGTATGGGTTTCACATAAATTTTATAATCCTAATTCCCATATCAATTTATAAAAAATATGACGACCTAAATTTTATTAACATTACAATTTCATAAATTTTAAGATAAATAATATAATTGTGATACAATCCATGATCCAGAGGTTTAGTGTCGTTGTAAAATTAGGGTCCTACAACACATGAACGGAATAAAACATATTAATTTATCTAAATTATTATCCTTTATCTTTATAAAATATCATATTACCCTTAGTAAATGTAATCACCTAAGTATATACATCAATGAAAGGGGTGAGGTATAATCCCAAAAAGTGGATAAGGTACTTGAAACAATGGATCATGGGTGAGAATAATCAGCATCAGCATATCATATGCATTGTATCATAATCATAGTAATGAGGGAAAAATTATATAATGAAATGGAATTATAAATATGAACAAATATGAAACATCATTCCATAGTGTTCAAATACCACACATATTTGTGGACAATGTTAACATCATGTCCATGAAAAGCATATGTGCATTAATCATAACATCATCCTTGTGAATAAATAAAGAATAATGTTACACATATTTCCCATAATCTCATGTGATTCATCATATTACCTAATTCATTGTTGGGTTATATAATTTTGAACACACCCATCAATTAATAAATTTTCATTCAGTTTTCATTCCACATATGAGTTATAAAAATCATATCAAAGAAATAAACCAATGGAAAGGAATGAGTTTCATAAAAAAAATCACATATTATACATTTAGGAATAACTTATGGGCTTCCAAAATGAAAAATTAAGATCATAAATATTTATAAATGATCATTTTCTTATTTGGAAGGAGAAAAATATCCAGATGATTCAAGAGATGTTTTCAAAATTGATCATTATTTGTAAAATCATAGTAAATGTCTCTGAAAATATTTTTGAATGGTAAAAAATGTATATATATGAAATAAAATAGAAAAAATATTCAATGAATTTTATTCATGTTAGTGGATTATTCATATAGAAATGAATGTATAAATATGAGATTACCCAAAATACCTAGTTTTGGTTTGATAATCCTCTTCAAATAGATCCCCCTTTATATTTTCATTATTCCACATTCTGATTAATAAAAAAAATTATAAGAAAATTGAAAAATAAGTGAATACTTTTATATTTTCACTATTTATATATTAACAAAAATTTATTATATTTCTTAATTCACATCATTTTAAGGGAATATTTTTTATATCATGGTTTCCTTAAAATTTTCTCATTTCATTTAATTTTTTATATTTTGTTGATGAATTTATATATATAAAATTAATTAACTCTATAAGCTTAAGATAAAATATTTATTCATGTATATATAATAAATATGTTTTTATAAGCATTCATATGGTCACTGATAAGAAAATAATTAGCAATTTCTTCGTTGGTATTTAACATATTAAAAATATTTTCTAATAGAGGAGGAAGATACGTATAATATATTAATAATTATAAAATATAATTTATATATTATGTTATAATCATTAATATAATTTAAAAATAGTTCCTATTTAATCTTATAATGTTTTTTTAAATTCAAATGGATTAATGCGACAATATAAGTAAAAAATATAGGATTTAGTAAAGACATACCCCTTTCTTGGTGTTTCGTCTCTTATACGTTGTTATACTTCCTTGATAAAGGGAGTTGGTTTACTAAAAAACATCTCTAAGGCTGATAAGGGATTAATATAGAGTTTTTATGCATAGAATAGTCTTTGTTAAGTAAGGGATGATGGGTTTTTTAAAAGGAGGGAAAGGGGTTATTTATACTTGAGGAGAGGGTATTTTTACAATAAAATATTGAATAAAATATTATATCCATAGAAGCATTTTAGTTGTAATATTTTTTACATAATGAATCATATATTAATATAATAAAAGGTTTAATATTCTTTAATCGAATTTTCTATTTGAATTCAATAGTTTATAAGAAAATAATGTGAAAATTTACAAACTAATTGTTCTAAAGGAATACATTTGAATTTCAAATTTGGAATGTAATTTTTTGGTTTGGAAATCATATATATTATATTTTAATGGGAATTTTATCAAATAAAATATTTTTTGGTCTAGTATTTAGTTCTATAAATTATAATTTAATTATTACACCATAAATTATGTAATTTATGAAACAATGGTTAACGAAAGAACTATATTTTTACTATTTACCTAAAAATTGATGTATTTTTAAAAATTACCAAACAAGAAGTATAGAAAATTTTGACATGATTACTTAAAAAATGAAATTAATTTTATCAAAATAATTTTATAAAATAGGTTATTTTAATTTGTAATATAAAAATAATAATATTTAACAAAATACCTTCAAATATAGTTAATTAAAAATGTTCTTATATTTTATTTTAGTTTTTAATATTGGTATTTATTTTTTTGGAATTATAATATTGATATTTACATAAATTTTTCATGATAAATATTATGTAAGTCTCATTTTATATTTTCTAAGTCAAATTACTATTTTGTCGATAAGGTTACTATTCCCAATGGACAGGTTACTTTTCTCAAGGGCCAAGTTATTATTCTAAGAGTCACATTATTTTTCAAACAGCCACATTACCTCCTATACATGTACCTCTTTATTTATTTATTCAATATTCACATTAAGTTTTATCAGTGTTCTTAATTTTTATTTTCTATAATTTCAATTAATTTTCTAAAATATTGTTTCATTTCAATAGTATTGTTCATGGGAGGGATGATTTGGAAGATTTAATTGAACCATATTTTCCCATTACAGTTTATATATTTTATATATTTTCCCCATTATAACGTTGATAATTTTTATTGTCTTTTTGAGGACTAATGTAATAATGTTTATAAAAAAAGTTTTTTATATCGCTAAGATGTATTATTATATAATACAATATGACACACATTAATTTCTAAAAAACAATATAATTTATAAACTTTGGGTTGTTATAAATGCTTTCTATTTCACATGAATTAATATTTATCACTGGATAAAAGAAAAATCAGGTCTATATTATATATTTCATGACATGGAATACTATATATTAATACAAAATGCATTAAATATTTGAAATGATTCCTTATGAATAGATCTCAAATAAAATATGGTCATGATCTTATGATCATTTTCCGAATTTTTTTGTTAAGATGGAGAAGAAAATTCGAAGGGAATTTGAATTAGTTGATACTAGGATATGCGTTTTTAATTGAAAAAATAAATATCATCGTAATAAATTCATGATTTATATAGTTTTATTAATGGCGGAATTTGTGGATATTTCTATACCACAAATTAAGAAGCCACAATCCAAAAGTTTGAGAACTTTTATTTCACTATAAATCCATGGGATTTTTTGTGAGATTTTTATGTAAAAGATGTCCATATTTATGGATCTATGAAAATAATATTTGGTAGTTTTAATTCACAAGGTAGTATGAATTTATAAATGTGATAACGTTTTAAAGGAGAATAACCACAATAATTACTTCATGCTCTTGCAGTTATAAATAATTAATATAAATACAGTTTTTATGATAAGAAATTATGGTTGAGAATTATGGATCTAGTTTATAGAAGAAGTTGACTAATTAAGAGGACTTGAATTATTGTAATACATCGTGATTAAAATCATATATTTACATGGTTCTATAAATACATAATAGAAGAAGAGAGATAAAAAATAAATAAATAACACTGATACTCTTCCTCCACCTCATAATATTACTAATACTCATGTTGTTTCTCTGGTTACTACTAATTAGTCTACTACTACTAATACTACTACTATGGTTATAGATACTTTTCCTACTTCCACTACTACAAAGATGATTACATCCACTACTATGGATGATACTACTACCACTCCTAATCCTACAACTTATATTACTTATAGAAATCCTCTTAATCCTACCCGACCTCCATCCACCTCATCCTCGAACTACTACTACATATACTACTATTACTCTCCCTCCTCCTCCTCCTACCACTACTCATACTATTACCTTTTTTTTTCTTCTGATGATAATGTTTCTACTACTATAACTTCTTCTAGTAAAACTATTTTTACTATTACAATTACATCTACTATTAATATCCATAGAACTGATACTCGTACTCTCACTCTTACTCCTCATAAAACACCCCTTCCCCTTCCACTAATACCACTATTTCAACTACAAAAAATACTACCACTACCAAAAAAATCACAACTACTACTATGAATACTAAAACTACCACTTTGACCACCACCACCACCACCACTAATATTATTATCTTTTTTATTATTTATTTTTCTAATAAAAACTACTACTACGACTATATATGGGAATAACTATCATTTCAAATTTAATTGGTCCCTATAATTTTTTTGTGTTGTGTGGGGGTTCTTAGTTTTTTTTTAATTGGGATTATAGATATTAAAAAATAACCATTCATGACTCATTTAAATGAGATTAATATTTAAAATGATTGGGATATGATGAATAATATTTCTGTATCCCTACTTGAAAAATAAATCCGAAATGGATATGGGATTAAAAATATCATTAGAAATAGGGTACAATTAATAAAATAACTATTCTTTAAAAAATGAATTAATGTGGAAAAGGTTATAGATATGGAGATCTATGTTTGAATATGACATAGTAAACAATTATAAAATAATGGATAATTTATTTAAAATTAGAAAAGAGATTATAAGTTCCATTATATGTTTTGGAAAAGATATAAAACCCTTGACTAGGGTGTAGAAGCATTTATGGATACTTCCAAATAGGTTCTTTCATAAATTTTATACTCTAGATGATAGATATTTATATAAATCACCTTTAGATTATTTGAATAATATCCCATATTTATTATGATATTAGGATAGATCATGTGATAAAAAATAGATAATAGATGTATTTTAGAATAAATTTCAATTAATTAATTATTTTATGCTTGTGGAAAAAGAATGAGATTTATTTACTAGCTCTAAAAAGGAATAAGACAATGAAAGAGAACATTAAAATGAAACTTCCAAAATTCAAATGAATTTTAAAAAAGGTAAATTAACTTTAAATTTATAAATCAACCATGAAATGTTTTAACTACAGTACTATAAGTCATTTGTTATTAGATTTTACAAAAAAAATAATTGTTATAAATAATAAATATGAACATAGTGAAATATTTCCATGGAAGAAATTCAATACGATATTTAATTTAGAATGGGGTAACAATAATTTGATGAGAATAATTTAAAAAAATTATAATTGAATGTTAAGAAAAAAGGAACGAGAATAAGATAAGAGGATAAATTATGGAATTGAATCAAAAGTTAACGAATCCCAAAAAAACAATAAACTTTCGTGGATGTAGATTTAAATGGTAAAAAAAATTCAAACAATGAAGAATAATATTTTGCATAAGAATATTTATGAAATGAGACACATGTGTTGATGAAATAGTTAAAATCTTTTTTGAATAAAAAATAAGAACATAAAAATAAAATCAAGATTCTCAAGAATATATCATGGGATAAAATTATTATAAATATGAATTTCATGATAAAAAGATTTAATACATTTAAGAAATATGAATTCTAATATCCATAGAGTTCATCTTGAGAAAATTAAGGATTATATTGATTGAGAAATATATTACAAGGAGAAAGAGTTTCTATAAGTACAACAAAAATATATAGATATTGAAATTACCTTGATGAGGTTAAGGTTATATTTTGATAAATCCAAGTAAGCTTCAGTGAAATATTACAAGGATTATAAGAGAATAGAATCATAAAAAGAGAAATTAGTGGAGTACTTATTTTTAGTAAACATAAATATTTTCGAAAATGATAATGAATTTATAGGATTATATATACATAAAATTCAAATATGACTTAGGTAAAGTTAAATATAAAATACATATAAAGTGTAAAAAAATAGGCCAAAAATCATGGTTTAAAAAATAACTCGAGAAATATTCTGGTTTCATATAATATTGACACACCCACTTATATTCAAGAAAGATTGTTATTTATCAATGTAATTTTATCATTATAAAATAAGTATATTATATTAATTTAATTTCTCAAAAATAATAGTAAGACATATCGATTATATAAAAAATAATATACAAATTGAATATGTTTAAAAATTATATAAAAAGTTTACTAGGTAATTACGAGTAATGTGATTTTATCATTAGAATTATTATATTTTATGGTATAATAAATTCTTATCAAGAATATACATGTGGTTATATGTGAGGGTTTATTAACCTATGTTGTCTTATGATGTTTTTAAGAAGAAATCAACAATTGAAATGAATAAAGATATTATCCAATGAAAATTACATATATTTTATTATATATTCAAAATTTATGGAATATTTTGTGATGTTTTATATATTACTAAATAATTACTAAACATTCTTCTTGGATAAATTATAGATGTTAAAAATATAAATAATATTTAATCAATTATAAAAAATAAAATATATATTGAGGTTTAAGTGGCACTATTAGTAAGAAAAAACAACAGGCCATGAATCTTGGATAATTGTTTTTTATCTCACATGCCAACTCATTCAAATATCATGTGGAACTTTGAAAACCATAGTGGTGATTCAATGGATTTAGGAAATTATAGTTCGTTAGAAATCAATGTAATTTCCTCATCTAAGATTAATGCTGATGAAATGATGCCTAAGGATATATTATATCTGTATAGCATGAAAAATACTTTATTTAGAGTATTCCAAGATTTTTACAATGGAAATTATGTAATTTTTAAAATAAAATTCTTTCCCTAATAATATATTTAAATATGGAATAATTGTCACTATGGGGTTACAACAAGTGAAAAGTATTTCTATAAACCCTTTAAAAAAATTAAAACTATAAATAATTAGCCTCATGGGAAACTTAATATAAGGGCCTAATAACCATTTGAAAAAGGAAATCAGAATAGCTAAATGGTTTGTACACTCTGAAAGACAAGTAAATTGGCTTCCTTAATCCTATCACTTTCCACTTGGAGTAGCAACATTAGTACATCATCAAAAAATGAATCTTCATTAAATAGTGATATAGATTCTTTTCACTGTGATATTAAAGGATCAATCCCAGTTATTATAGAGTCACTCTTGATTTCATAAAAAGTATAGTATATTAAACACTATGTGAGACAGTTTTAGATAATTAAATATTTTTAACAATAAGTTGTATAAAATAATAATTGTATGTTGTTGGAAATTTATATGGTAAAGAGAGGTGTCAAACTGAAAAGGTAAAAGAGAATCCAACCAAAAAAAATTTTAGATAAAATTAAAATCGAAAACATTAGTCGAATATTATGAATTCCAACAACATTTTGTTTAGTAGATAAATAAAAATAATATAGGCACACCAACAGATATGTTATATGGGTCTGTAAATACATATGGGGAAATAAAGGATATGTGACACTCATGGGGAAACATGATACAATCCCGAGACTCATTTTTAGCATGTTATCATCACATTGAAAACATATTCATGATTATAATAAAGTAAAAAATACCACCAGTTAAAGGTTCTATCATTGAATAATAGACACATGTGTTATCGGACCTTCCATGGCAGTGAGACTTCGAACCTCTGTTACAAGGACCATGGTAGTGAGGAAGCGGGGACATCATAACCTAAATTATAAATTCATTATGTTCATGATATTTTACTATAAAGGATGGGAAAATGTTATGGAATATAGAACATGGTTATCTTAAATATAAATTCATTATTTAGATCATTAAGGGAAAATATATAATATTACTTTTATAAAAGTGTAATGCAAACCGAATTATTTATGAAAAATATTTAAAATGAAAAAAATAGGGATGTCACAAGTGTGTTAAAATTCAATAAAGAAAACTTGAATTACATATATATATATATATATATATAAACCTATGAGAAAATATTTAACTGATGGATAACTGTAATTTATAACATTAATTGATATCAAAAATATGATGGAAAATGGGATATTTATAAAATAGAACATAAAATTTGTAGATAAATTCATCAAATTTATAGGAGATAGAGATATGAACTTGTGGTATTAAATTTGAAATCAAGGATAGATAATTGAAAATGATGAATATGAAATTTAATAATATGGGTAATTCCATAATAGTTATCATAAATTAACTCAAATATGTGCTATAGTTTAATTTTTAATCAATGAGATCAATTTTAATGTGTAATATAAATAAATCACATGAACCACATGACCAAATAAAAATTAATTTAATGTTTCATCAAATAACAAAAAAATGAATTAAAAATTTATTCTATAATATTAATAAAAGTACATTAGGACAATAAAAAAATAACATAATGTTAAAAATACAACGGTTAATGGTCCCATAAAAATAATACATTTGGGAAAATCACTGAAATTTGGAAAATAATATTATAAATATAGAAGTTCTGTTTATAAAATTTATATAGACAACATTAAGAAAATATTAATTAAATTAAATATGTAGGTTTTAAGGGGTATATAACATTTTATAAAAAATAAATATGAAAACTGTAATGTGTAAGGTTATTTTTGGACATATGGTCATCAGAATGACAATATGGTGATTAGAATAGTAATGTGATTTTTATATTTAAATGATGAAATAATTCTATAATTAAACAAATACAAATATATGAATATTTTAATAAAATAAGTAAATAGTTTAGGTAATAAATATAAAGTTTTAATTCATCTAAATAATTTTTTTTAATTCTTTTATATTTTATAAAGTTTTATATTAAATTTAAATATAGAATTTAAAATATTTGTCCATTTATTTTGATAAAATGAATTAGGAATATTGAGATTTAATATTAAAATTAGTCAAGAATTATTTTTTCGAATTTGATTAAATTTTTTTACTTTTTTAGGTTAATAATAAAATATTTAATGATATATATTATGTTATTTTCTGGTAATAAAATATAGATTATTAGTTACCTTTTTTATTTGTAAATGTTAAATTGAATTTTAGTAAATATATAAATTAATTTCTAGTAACTAAACTAATATTTTTAAAATGTAAAAAAAATTATAAAATGGAAACTTGATTTATATATATATATATTTTTTTTCATATATTAAAAAAATTAAAAAAATAATATTTTTAATACTAATTTGAAAATAATATTAGGTTTAATTTTGGTATCATTCATAACGTGTAATAAACTAAATAAATAAATGGGAAAAAGTGACAAAATAATGTTGTAATAATGATATCATCCTGAAAATACATCATTTCATATGTATGAAACTCTTATTTTTTGGTAAAATTATATGTAATACTATTATTTATCATATAGAAAACTATTTTTATAACTCATTGGAATTTATTAATATTATATTCATTATTTTATCTCCATATACCCCTCCTCTCAACCTATAAATGGTATCATGCACCCCATTTGAAAACCCCTTCCAAAAAAATTGAATGAAATAAATATACCCATATTACATATCATAAGTATAATTCACTACATGAAGAAATCATGGTCTCTACACACCTCATGTATCAAGGGTTTTAGGACATTCTTTTTGGAGTTTAAAAAAGAACACATAACAACCATTATTTTTTCATTATAATCTTTTTCCATTCCAATTTAAAACAAATATACTTACTAATCCAACTAAATGATATATAAAAATAATATAAATGTTATTATTATTCAATAAAATGTACATTAATAATAAAAAACATATAAACCTTATTTTTCTTCTCCCTCGACTTGTCCTTACAACATCGATTTTAACACCTACATGAATGAGTTATTTTCTATTGTTATCACTACATTCATAGTTCTTTAGTCTAATATATATATATATATTCAATATATAATTTAAATAATTTTATATCCTTCTTGAGATTATGGAACTCAAGTGAAAATAAATTATGATTAGCACAGCAATGATAATATATCCAAGTAATGCTTCAAATACGCATTTCATCAATGACTTATATCAATAATAAAAGGAAAATAATTAATTAATAATGAGAAAAAATGTTCAAAAATAATTTATAGTATTGAAAAAAATATTTTCTATTTAGTTATTTAATAAATTATTTTTTGTTATAATTTATGTTTATGTGGATATAAGAAACACATAAATTAGGGTAAGAGGTTTCTTGTCTTGATATCCACTCTTTGAATCATGTTCCATCTTATATATATATATATATATATTAAATTTTCATTATTTTTATATATTATAAAAATAAATTATTCAATTAAAATTTAATTTATTTCTTGTTATATCAATTTTATTCTTATTAATCACTCTGTGATTTGTCCATATTAATTACATTACTGAATATATAAGGTTTTATCTAATAATAATGTCCCTTTTATGTTTGATTTATCTATTCTTTTCTATATTCATTTATATATTTTATTAATTCGTATGGATTTATCTACTTTATTTTTCTTTTTTTATGATATGAATTCCATCTACATATTACCTTTTATTGATCGTAATGTTTATTTGAACTTACCTCTCTTCTAATTCAAATGATATATTAATTTATAAGTTATTTATAAAGAATAGTATATAATAAAAGCATTTCACTTGTAATATAATTTTTCAAAAGGATTTTCTATAATAATTTATATTACTTTTTTAATTAACACTTCGGTTTGTTTATTACTACACCCTTTGAAATTTATTATAGGGTATCTTATCAATTCCCCACTTTATTACATCCATTTTTTTATTTTAGGATCCCTTAATGTATCATGGGAATCTCTCCCATATTTGATTATAATTGAATATGAACCTATATTGAAAGTTTCATAATAAATATATGTTTATACATATTTATTATTAACGTGCTTTATATTTATTACATCTAAATATTTGATGTTTCAAGATATATGAGACTCTTAGGAGACTCTTTTATATTTCTTCATATGTTATAAATATTATGATTATTGATTTAAATATAATCATTAAAACTTTTATTCTCAATGTGGAAGACATGATTTTAGGAATATTATTATATAAAAAGTGGTCCTGGGATTATATATTCTTCTAAATAATTTTGTAAATATTTTAACTAAGAAAATATAATGTAGTTATCATGTAAAAATATTTTTTCATGAATATTTTATCTATAAAACATGAAATTAAAAGGTTTGTAAAATATGACGCTACATATATAAAAGACTAGATATATTTATATAAAAATCGTATAAAGAGTAGTTAAAATGAAATCTCAATACATATATAGTGATCTATGATTAATATACATGGATATTACATCATTTTTATAAATATTAATCACATTATAAAAATACATGCCTGAGGACCATAATAGTTTACTATTTGTGAATCATATAAAAAAATATTCTAACTTGGTGAATGTTCATCAATGTGTTCCACAAGGATATTCCCCTTTAGTATTTCTACTTTAGACCTTTATTCATAACCTTAGGAAAGAAAACATAAGAATGGTGTGAGATCATATGATCATTTCGGGTAAACAAAGCAGATAAATAATCATAACATGAATATAAGATTATGAGAATATAAAAATTACATTTTAGTATCATACCTTATATATATATAAAATATACATGAGTAATGGAATAAATATTGGAAGTTCATGAGACATGAATCTTAAGTGAATAAAACGAATAATACATGACAAAATAACATCGGAATAAGACAAAAAATCTATTGCACACACATAAAAATATATAAATGATTTCCATAGTATTAATGGATTGTTAAAAAGGTCATCTTAGTAGTATAGGTTAACTCCCCAAACCATATTGGTCGTCTTGGTTCACTTCTATGATCATATTAGGAGTCAAAGTTCACTCTCAATTCCATTTCAGTTGAAAAAGTCCTTTACTGAATAGATTTCACTCCCCATTCCAGCCCAGTACTACTGAAATGAGTTCTCTATTTGTTTTGGCATAGTATTACTGAACTTCATTCACTCCTCATTCTAGTTCTACCATAGTGAAGCAAGTTTACTTTTTATTCCATCCCTATCATAATAAATTGCGCTCATTCATCATTCCAACCCTGTCATAATGAACCACATACACACCTCCTTCCATCACTATCAAACTCATGAGATATAATTATTTACCCAATGAATTAGAGGGAGAAATAGGTCCCATCCATCACATAATTAAATCATACATTCATGTTTCAAAAGATATCAAAACATTCATCATGTCATGACCAAAAAAATATGGGTTTCATAAACATCATATCATAACCCATGAAATGAAATGGGTATTTTAAACACTTCATATTTTAATAAAATTTAAAAAATAGAGAGGTTTGAAAATTATTTATTCATATAATAACTCATAAAAGGAAGTGTGTTTAATAATCATTTTATCTTGTTTTAACCTATCTAATAGAAATAGGTTTCATAGACAACATTCCATATTCATATAAAACATTCAAAAAAACAAGAATATTTTCCATGCAAAATCTCCCCCAAAAAGAATAAACTATATAAATGGATGTAAACATTGATGGTGAAGGATTTTGAAATATCACATGAAGCATTTAATATAGAAAATAACCATTCTTGTAAAATATATTTTTAAAATATAAATCATTTTCAAATACCATTTTCTTGAAAAAATACATGAAAACTTGTAACAAAATAATTTAAAATTAATTTAATTAATTTATTCAAGAAAATATTGTTTCTAGTTCTAAAAATTATCTTTAAATAGTAGATCACTTTGAAAATATTTTCCCTTGACAATAAACTTGATAAAATATAATGGAAGCTTGGAAAAAAACTTAAAATATTTTTTTGACCGAATAATTTTTGGAAATCATTTTTCCTTGAAAAAATATTAAGAAAATGAATTTAAATTATATTATGAAAAAATCATATTTAAAATCAAATTTCTTAAAATTAAAAATATTCTTCAAGAAAATTATTACAATTAAAGTTGGTAAATCCTTGCATGCCAAACATTCCTTATACATCATAAAATTTCAGAAAAGTTCTTTGATTAGAAAATAAAAAGGTGATTCATTTTAAAAAATTATTACAAATTTTAAAACATTGGAAGAAATTTTTTTCACAAAACATATAAAAAATAATTGTAAAACTTTAAATAAAACATCGTTTTAGGAATAAAAAAATCGGACTGAATAGAGAAATAATGTTGAATATTAATAAATCAACATTATTAATTATATTATTTACCATATAGTGAAAAATTTGAAATAATACAAACATATATACTAGCTAAAAGAGTATAAGAAACCTTATGGTTGTTCATGATATATTGATAACAATATTCCAACAATGTAATCATTATCTTAAATGATGATATTTTGAAATAAATCATTATCACATTGGTAACTATGAATTATAATACTATGGAAGGAATAACATTAAATTATGCTCAAAATATCATTAAACGAATTATTCTCAGGACATAACATATCAATGGGTAGTATATACACCTTGTAGAATAATATAGTTAAATAACATTGCATCATTCTCAAATATGGAAAATTGAGACAATGATTCCTTATATATTCAATAACATTTGACCGATAAACCATAACCAAATATCATCCAATGAATATAAAAATATTAATAAATTTAATTATAATAATCATTTAATAAATTCATATTAATTATATAAACCAAACATTGAAATGATTTTTGAATAATGAATAAGCCTCATATAAATAAAATTGAGACAAGGAAGCTATTACCTTATGTCTTGACATTCATCATACATGTTCAAACATATTATGAAATAAATATAAGTTTATTGTAAATATACAAAAAAATATTATTATATGTAATACCATATATTACTTTTTCATAAATTTATATTACACGTTTATTAACTATTCAATGTTAATCTTTAGTTTTTGATAATATGTACATTATTTTTCATATGTGATTTAGCATAATATTCATGATTCTTTTACATAGATCAGAATTTAGATATTCAAATAATGTAAAAATGATATATATATATATATATTATATATTCATTATACGTTTATTTATAATGGTCTATAAATTATAAAATTATAAATTTGAATACACCATTCATGGTGATGGTTGGTCGTACATATTTATGAACTATGTTTTTGTTTTACTGTTGTATTGAAAGAATGAAAGTAAAAAAACATAAATGTATATATATATATATATATAATGAATTTATATTATCATTATTATTTCATATATATAATATATGTTTACAAAAACCATCCATAATAAATTTCATTTAAAGTGTGAACAAATCACATCACTTTGAGGAGGCGGTAGTCCAACGTCCCCAAATAAAGTTACCGTATTTACAAAAAATTAAAAGAATGAATATATTTTTTATTTAATAATTATAGAAGAATAAATTATACATTATATAATATATATCATATAAAAATATATTTTCCATCATAATTACCACCCATGGGAGGTGGTAATGGAAAAACAAACAACATTGTTTTGTAAATCGGTAGTTCACTGTACACAAGAATGGTAAGTATGTTACCCATTAGGTATATATATGTGTGTATGTATAGACATAAACCTTATAAAAAAATATTAGTACATCGAGGATAATATTTTTATTATATACTAATGTAATAATAATATTTGAATTGGTGGATAATGGAAATAACCAAAATATATTGAGGAAAGATGTTGCCTCTTCTTCGAATAACTCATTTTGGTTTTCACCAAAGGGATTTCTTGAATGGTATTATTCCTAGATGGAGTCTTCTAGGATAATGGAAGGGATGTTGTAAGATTATTTGATAATATTTTCTGAGATAGAAAGGGCATGATATTTGTGAATTAGTGTTATGTCTCATTGACTTTTTGTAGTGGAGGTGCAGTGCCAATCATATAATTTTTTTAAAATAAAATTCCACACATGTTTTCTCCATGTCATTTCACTCCAATAATAGTAAAATTTTATAAAATGGAATATATAGTTGAAATATTACAATAAAATGGATTTTGGAAAATATTCTATGTCATTTTTTCCCTTCAGTTAGAGGATTAATCCTTTATAGAGATATTTTGATTCCTAGTCGATGTAATTAATTTTAATCAATTTTGCTAATATTTTTTTGGAAAAAAACTTTGTTGACCATATTAGAAATTAAAAATAAAAATTATTAAAATAACTTAATCCCTTTTTCTAAATTATAATTATAGAAATGAAATAAATTAATTAAAACATTATCTCACAGATAAGATGACAAAGCTGGTTTTTAATGTAAAAATATTCAAACTTCTGAAATGATTTTATATCAAATTTCATTGTGAAATTGAATCTAATGACCCAAATTTTATTAATGGATATAAAACTTATATAATAAAAAATTTCAACCAATCATAAATATAATGTACCTATATTAATAAAATAGATGAAAACAACTTTGTGAATTATAATTTAGGGTTTTTCACAATTCATCAGAAAATATATCTTCTTAGAAAAAAACCAGAAATTAATTGAAAGTTAAATTTTATTTTATCATTTAAAAAAAGACCATGATTATTCCAAAAAATATATTCTAAATGTTTCAAAAATATATATTTTAAATGGTTTCTGTAATAAAAGGCGGTAAAAATAACTTTTTGAAAAATATATCTTTTTATTAATATATTTGGAATAATTCTATCTTGTACATATCAAATATAAAGGATTAAAATAAATAAATTTATTTAGAATATAATATATAAATCTTAATTAATAAATTTTTTAGTAGTTTTTTTTAATTTATTGACATAAAATTATGTCTGTAAATTAAAAAATAGTTTTCATAGAAAGGAAATTTCATTACATTCAAATAGTTCATTCATTTACTTATACTAATAAAAAAGAATAATTTTATATAAATGTGTAAATAATATTTTAAAAAAAAATTAATCTTATTCATACTATACATTCCAATAACTAGGTGGTAGATATAATAATATTTTAATAATAATAACAATAGTATGTGTTAGTTTAATAAAACTGGGCCTTTCATGTTACAAAAGTTATCCAAGGAACTCAAAATTGTGTGTTATATAAGAAAAAAATGGTGTTATGTGTACTAAAATTTTATATATGAATTGTGTGTAGTACATGATTAAATTATTTTTTTATATAATTCAATCCATTATTAGTAATTTTATATAACAAATTATATATTAAGTGTTGTTTGAAATGAAAAATAACAAAAAGATTAAATTGAATTAAATATATATTATAGAATCTTGCGATTTCACATTTTACCCCACATAAAATTAATTTCTCCCCCAAAATAAATCTATTTAAATAATTTTTCAAAACTTTAAATTACATTCATAGAAACCCACTTTATTAAAATTGTTAATAAAAAATCTTTTAAATATGGGATTTTAGAACCATAATGTTTACCAAATGTAACTCACAACTAGGTTTACAGATAAGATAACATAGGATTAGAGTTAAGACAGATCATGGAGGAAAAGTATAAATAATTATATAGATGGATAAAATAATAGACCACTGGGAATTAAATAATCAATAGAATGTTAAGGTTATCAAAACTATAAATCAATGATGATTTATAATAACTATAGTTCAACAAAAAATAATGTATTTTGACAAATATATTTCAATTTTCTTTTATAAGAGTTGAGGAATTATTTAACTTTTTATGAACATATGTAAATATACTTACTTGATTTCCTTCATTTTCATATTCACAATCTCACTCTTTGGTTGTTCGTTTCCATATTTCCACTTCATCTCTAAAACCATGGGTTGAAGGTGATTTTTTTCATTCTTGAAGTATTAACATATCATGATATCCTTACATAGAATGGTAATTAATTATGTCTATCCCTACCAGTATAAAATGAATAGAAAAATTTATCCAATCAGAATAAATATTCATATATAGAAGTAATACTTGAATCTAAAAAACCACCCTTATGGTTTAATTTAATCCATTTCATAAATGGTTAACCATGTAATCCTTCTAAAATATAATTCACCCGTAGTTCTCTAAATAAGATCTTACCTTATACCAAAAACATTTTCATTGGAAACATTTTGTCTATCCTTGAACAAATAATATAAAAAATGTGATTTTATTATAGTATAATTAATATGGATAGAAACAATCAAATGATATTTCACTCAAGGATAAAAAATAATATCTTTTAGGTATTATTCATATAAAATAAAACATGAAATTACCAACAAGATAAGGTTTACGATTCCCTAATAATCATTACTCCCTTCATCTATTATTATTTCATAACCTTTACCTTTGCGTTTTTTATCAGTGGATTTGGTTTATTATCATCCACATTTTCCCTAGTATGGGGGAATTGATTTTCATAATGACCAATCTCCCTTAAATTGAATCACAAGAGTATATGAGGTGAATTTTTTTCATCTTCCTTTCTATTCTCATCATTTGAAAACTTATTCCCCTGTATTTAAAAATCATAATCCCAATGAGCATCCCTTCTACACATAAATCATTTAGAAACCCCCTTAATAAAATTTCCTCCATTCAATTTCCCACACTATGAGAATAAAGGAATTGTCATCATTTTGTATCCATGGTCTTTATATTTTCCTTTGAATTCAATATTACTTTTATTTCCAAAATCAAAAGATTGATATGCAACTACTAACACTATTTAAACCTTGATAGATCATCAAAAAAACTTATTCATAGTTTCTGATGTGTCTAACCATGTGCCTATCATGTACTGTTATCATGAACATGTTTATGTTCGAGTCTATCTCAATACATTGCTTTTGGGTTTTTATAACTATGTACATCAATGCCAGATCCATATCCACTTATATTATTTAGACATTGATATATTTCTAGGAAACCACTCACTCAATCCTTTTACAAAATTCCAAGACATTTTCCGATACATATACAAATCCTAGAACTTATCTTTATAGACATACTTTTAAATATCCTAAAAAAATTCTCAGGATCTCACCAATGTTTTCTCATCCTAGATTATAAAGTTTGACTCTACACTTCCTTTCATTACAACTATATTTAACCAAGAATAACACAAATGTATTTTACATAATTTTTTTGAATATTCTGTACCTTAAAAAAATAAATGCCTGAAGAACATAATATATTCGTTTCTTTTTAAAATTTTATGAAAAATATTCTAACATGGTGAAATATATTAGATATTTCCCACAACGAACATCCCCTTTAGAACTTCTACTTATAACCATTATTCATAAACTAGGGAAAGAAAATATAATGAAGGTATGAGATCAGATAGTTAGTAAGGTTAAATAAAGAAGATACAAAATCATAACCAAAGAATGAGGGTATGATAACATGATAATAAAATATAGAGAAAACACCCTAAATATAAGAGATAATATACATGAGTCATGGAATAAATATTGGCAGTTCATAATACATGAATCAGAATGTAATCATGAGGATAATCCATAAGACCATAAAATTTCAATAAAACATAGATTTTGTGTTATACACACACAATATAAAAATTATTTTCATTATACTAATGGATTATTTCCATGTCAATCTATGTAGAATGGGTTTACTTCCAATAATATCTTGATAGATGTGGTTCACTACCATGACTATTATAGTAGTCATGGTTCACTCCCAAGAATATCTTAGTTAAAAAATTCTTTTATTGATCCGGTTTCAATCCCCATTATAGCCCTATATTACATAATCGAGTTCAATTATCGTTATATCCATATAATAATGAACTGAGTTCAATCATCATTCCATACCTGACATAATGAACCCACATCACCCCTCATTCCATCCTTGTCATACTGAACTGAGTGCACTCCTCAATCAAGCCCTATCATACTAATCTGATCTCACTCCACATTCAACCCTATTATACTCATGATATATAAATCATTTCCCAATTAATTAAAGGTTGATATTGGACCCACTTGTCACATTATGAAATCATACATGCATGTTCCACAAGGTAAAAAACCCAACATCGTATCATGACCAATAAAAAAATGGGTTTAATAGACACCATATCATAACCAATGAAATGTAATGAGTGTTATAAATATTTCATGATTCCATAATTTTTTAAAAAGGAATAGGTTTCATAAACATTATATCATAGAATAACTTTTTAAATGAAGTGGGGTTAAAATTTTTTTTATCATGGTATAACCCATATAAGATAAACTAGTTTCATAGAAATCTTCTCGTATTAACATAAACCATTCAATGAAGGGATAATAATGGTGTCCTTGGATCATATCTCCAGTAAAGAATAGTCTATATCAAATGACATAAAATTTGATGGAGAATTATTTTGAAAGATAACATGGGTCTTTTCTTTAGTGAAATAACCTTTATTTGGATATCACTTTTTAAAACATAAATCATTATTAAATTCATTTTTCTTGAAAAAACACATGAATAAATTTAAATTAAACTTTAAAAAATAATTTAAAAAATTTCATGATGAAAATTTTCATATGTAGTTATTTTTTTTAAAATTAGAGAACATTTTAAAAATATTTTTTTTTGATAATAACCTCGAAAACATTTAATGGATTATTTTAAAATAAATTTAAAATTATTTTAAAAAATAAGTTATTATTAAAACCATATTCTCCGAAAAAAATTAATAATTAATTTCAATAATTTTAGTAAAAGATATCCTTTAAAAATGACATCGTAACTTTAAAAGTAATCTCCATGGAAATGATGGGAAAGACTGTTGGAAAATCCACACATACTGAACATCTTTTTGCACTAAAAAAGATTAGAAAAGTACATTTATCAAAAAATGATTATTTTATTCCATTTAAAAACATTTCTATTAAAAGAGGAATAATTTCGATAAAACCAGATTCCATACATCATAGTATAACATTTTTAAAAACATTTTTCTAAAACATGGTTTTATATATAAATAAATTTTATTATTGAATAGAAAAAAAAGTCATATATTTTTTAAGACACTTTGTTGATTATATTAAGTACCAAATAGTGGAAAATGGTACCAATAAATGAATATATCATGTATAACCATATTAGAAGAAGATTTAAGATATTTATTGAGATATGGATCATAATACTTCATCAATTGAATCATAATTATAAATAATCTTTTTAAACAATGATATTATAGCAATAAATCATTTCCACTTTGGTAAGATTGAATCATAATCCTATGGGAAGAATAATATTAATACAATCTTAAAATACCATGTAAATAATTAGATTCATGATATAACATGTCAATGGGAATTATATTCACCTTGTATAAGAATATAATTGCATAACATGGTATGTATCTCAAAAAAGCTGAATTGTGGAAAATTTACCTTACCGATTTGGTATCATTTGAACCATTTATCACCATTATAGAATGATCATAATATGGATATGTAAATACCCATGAATTTAACTTTAAGTATAATATAATACATTCGTGGGTAGTATATAAACCACACAATGAAATGATTGGTGAAAAATGCATAAGTCTCATAGAAATTAAAATGAGACATGAAAACCCTTACATTAGGCCTCGACTTTCATCATCCACATCCAAACCTCATGTATAAAAAATATAATATTATTTTAAATTTATCACTTAATCATATTATTATATAAAATACCATATATTACTAGGTTAGGACATTATATTATTTATTTATTAACAACCCCATGGTAATGTTACATTTTGGGTAATATCTAGTTTCTTTTTCTTATAAGATTTGCATTTTTATTCTTGATCAAATTACTTAGATAAATATTTAATTATTTATAGAATTTAAAAAATAATATTAATATCATATATATTTAGTGTATATATATTTATATAATTTTGTAAAATATATAAATATGAAATGGAATATACCATTTAGGGAGACGGTATGTCATAAGTATGAATGAAATATGTTTATGTTTTATTATTATATTGAATTATAGAAAGTGAAAAACATATATGTATCTATGTAATATAATTTACATATCATTATTATTTCATATATATCATATAAATTAACTAAACAAAACCATAACACATTCTATGTAAAGTGTGAATGAATATCATCAGATTGAAGAGGTTGTAGTACAAATATCCAACTACGAAGTAAATGTATTTACATAAAATGGAAAGCATGAATTTATGTATTATAAATAAATTAATTGAGAATAATTATATAAAAAATATAATATATATCATATAAAAAAAATAAGTCACATCATATTTCCAACCCATGAGAGATTGAAAAAAATGAACAACCTTGTTTCGTGAGGCAGTAGTTCGCAGTACACAGCAATGGTAAGTTCATTACCCATCATATAGATGTGTGCGTAATTGTAGGTAGAAAACATAGAATACAAATATCTCAGTAAATTTATTATAGTTAGTGTGTTATATAATAATTTATTTACAAAAGGTCAGTGGTGGGGAATGAAAATAAAACAAAAGATATTGTGGAATGATGCTACATCTTCTTTCGATAACTCCTTTTGGTTTGAATCAAAAGGAATACTTGGTTGGATATATTCCCAAATATATGATTATAGGATGAAGGATGGTGTGTTTGGATATTATTTGATAATATTTTTTCTATCCAAAGGACTTGATATGTGTAAATTTCTTGGAAGGTGAGTCCATTTTTATAGAGGAGGACGAGAGGCATTCTTGTAATTTTTGGAAAATTGAATTAAAACATAATTTTTTTCTATTAAAGTGGATACAATAATGGATAAAATTATATAAAAGTTCAGATAGAGTCAAAATATTTTCATAAAATTTATTCTTGAAATCTTTCTATGTCATTTTGGACCTTAATTTTATAGTTTAGTCCTTTGTTAAGATAATATTTCTCTTAATCATTGTAATTAATTTTAATCACTTTCACTAATAATTTTTCTCAAAATTTAAATTAACCTTATTATATTTCTTTTTAAAATATGGAATCCAATTTTCCAAATTTTAATCATATAACTAAAATAAATTAATTTAAATTTAATCTTTTAAATGGGATGACAAAGCGAGTTTTTAATATCTAAATGATCAAAAGATTGAAAAGTTTTTATATCCAATTTTAATGTGAAATTTATTCCAATGACCCTTATTAGATAAATTTACATAAAATTTATTTAATAAAACATTAAAACAAAACTGAAATATAATTTATTTATATTAAATAAATAAGATAAAAATAGTATTGAATTTAAATTCAGTGTTTTTCAATATTTATCAAATAATGAAACATCTCAAAAAAACAAAACAAAACGCCCAGAGTAAAATTTTATATTATAATTTTTGAAATAATTTTTATTTTGTTGAATAAAAATCATTAATGTTTCAAAAAGAAGATTAAAATTGGATTCTCTATTAAAAGGACATATACCTACATTTTAGAAAAATACATCTTTTTATTTATTAAATTGGATTTATTTGTTTATTATATAAATCAAATATATAGGATTAGAATCAAAAACATTGATAGAATATTTAATATGTAAATTATATTGAAAACATTAAAAAAATTACTTTGTTAAATTTATTTAGATAAAAATGTTTTTGTTTATAGAAAAACAGTTTTCTTAGAAATGTAATTTCTTTATTTTGAAATATCTCTTTCATTCACTTCAACTAATTGATAACAAAATTATTTATTTCATATACATGTGTAAATAATATTTTAAAAATTTATTTAATCATTTTTATAACTTCAATTCCAATTACTAGGTGGTAGCTATAATAATATTTTCATAATAATATTAACAGTATATTGTGCTTTTTTAAAACTCTGCCATGTGTGTTATGAAATATATCTAAGGGACATAAAATTGTGTATAACACAAGATGAACATTGTGATTCAGGTACCAATAGTTAATCTACGTGTTGTATGTAGCACAATATTAACATGGTGTTGCGTATAATGCCTGCAAAACATAGTTTTTATATATATAAAAAGTATTATTCAGTCTGTCTTGAAATAAAAAATATAAAAAAGATTAATTTAATTCTACAAATATGTTTCACAAAATCTAACGGTGTTACATTATAACACATTAAAATGAATTTCAACTTTGATATTCATTTGGGTTATCAAAACTATAATATATGATAGTTCAATTCATAGAAACCCACATCGTAAAAATGAATACTAAAACATCTATTAAATATGGAAATTTTCATCCTTAATAGTTACCCAATGAAACTCCCATCTATGTTTCTATGTTGGATAACATAGGTTCGGAGTGAAGATTAACCATCGAGAAAAAGTGTAAATAATTATAGACTGATAAAGATTATTGATCATCAGCAAGTGAATGATCAATGGAATGTTATAGTCCTCAAAACCATAAATATATGATTAATTTTAAGATCATCAATTCATCTAAAATGAAGTTATTTGGATAAAATAAATTATCCATATCTATTTCCTAGAGTTGGGTATTTCTTTTACTATCTAAAAATATAAGTAAATAAACTTAATTTATATCATTCCTTTTCATATTTACAATCTCACTTTTTCGTTATGACTTTCTTGATTTAAACATAATATCATAGTTGAAGGGATGATGGTTATTTTTTCTTTATTTTAGTAAAAAACAAATCATGAGATCTATACATAGAATTATAAGTCACTCCATCCATCCTTATCATAGAAAAATGGTTAGTAACATTTATCCAATATAAAAAAATATTCATCAGTTGATGTAACACATTAATATCTAAAACTTCATCTAAAGTTTAAATTAATCCATTTCATAAATGTTCATCCTTGTAACCCTTATAAAATATTATTTACCCTTCATATATTTAATAATCTCTTATGTTTTTGGGAAAACATTTTCATTTGAAAACATGCGTTTATCCTTGTACCTATAGAAAATCAAATTGTATTTTAATATACTATATTCTATGTGGCGGTATAAAATAACATGAAATTTTACCAAAGCCTAAAAAAATAATATTTTCGAGGGGCCTATAAACAAAAAATAAAACATGAAATTACAAACTAGATACATTTCAGTATTCCCTAATTATAATTATATTCATCAACCATTGTTATTGAATAAACATTTATTTTGTCCATTTTCAATACTGCTTGTTGTGTATTATCATACAAGATCACCCTTATATTGGGTAATTGATTTTCAAAATTCATAAACTCCCTGAAATTGTAACACTAAAGTGTGGGTGTTTAATTATGTATAGCTTTATCTCTATTCACATAAATTCATAAATTATTCCCTTTATCTTTGGAAATAAATTGTTAGATGACCTTCTCTTCTACTCTTAACATTTAATGGGCACCTTAAGGTAATTTCCTCAATTTTTCTCCATAAACATTTATCAGGAAGGAAAGGTCACCATTTTCTCTCTATGGTCTTTAGATTTTTTTAACTATATATTCCTTTTCATGTTAAATCAATCATATATATACTAACCAATAATCCCTATTTCCTCCTAGATAGTGTATCATAAAAATTCATCATAGCTTCCCCAGCCTCTAATAGCCAAGGCCTATTGAATATTTGATTTTAGGCCACCAAAGAATAAAAACTATTTTCATTATGGTTGGATGATAATACCTAAATTTTATATCGAATGGCCTATAAAATTTGCATCATATGAAATAACAGATTCATTATCATTCTTATTATGATCTGGGAATTCTTTTTACATATTTCGATGAAAAATATGATGAAAGTAATTTTGGAAAAAATAATTTCTTGGACTCATTCCAATTGATGGGGACAATTTCTTCTTGTCACCTCATATTCTAACCAAACCTCACCATTGATTATCCTCACCTTCTAGATCGTTGACAACATGAGTCAGTATTCATGCTCTTAATACTAGAGAATAGACAAAAAACTGTTGTACTAATCCATTACTAATAACCTAATGGTTAAGAAGAACTATTGTAGGATGGTAGGTGATTCCAAATAAAGGACTCAATTTACCTTTGTTCCCTCTTTTTCTCATTTGGACGTTCAAAATTATTAATATATTGATATATTTTTATTAGCATAGAAATGAGGTTCTATATTCTATATCCTATAACATTTATTTTCTCAGGAGTAAAATCATTTCATTTTCAATTGCATTCGTCGTTAACATGATTTTTTCTTGTTCTATCCACTAACGAAAACATAAAAACTAGAAGTAAGAAAAAAATCATCCAATTGGGGAACCACATATTCAAGTAAAACAAATTATAAGATGTAAAAATCATGAAACCTTCCTTACTAATCTTTGAATCCTTAATTTTATCCCAGTTAATTAATATTTATAACCTATATAAATCGCTCATGATGTTTTATAAAGTGTTTATGAATTCCCAAATTGTATCCCCTGATAGTTTCGAATGAGGTGTGTAGAGAGAACCATTTTGATGGACTAATTCATGATTGGGTTTATCCCAATACATTGATTTCAGGTTTTTAACCATTTGTACATATGATCCAGATATATATCCACTTGTAGTATCCATGCATGGATAAATTTCTGAGAAACCAATTACTCTATCCTTTACCCAGATTCCAAGAAATTTTCTTATAATTAGACTTATCCTTCAATATATCTATAGAGACATCCCAAGATATATCCTTTGAAATATTTCTAGGGATCTCACTAAATATTTCTAACCATTTTTTAAAAAGGAAGACTAAAAAATTCCTTTAATAACAACTATAACAACCCATAATTAACATACATTTATATTAGATAATCAATTATAAATATTCATCACATTAAAAAAATACGTCCCTAAGGACAGTAATAGTTGTGTGTATTTGGAAACCTGGAAAAAATATAGTAACATGGTGATAAATCATTAATATTTCCCACTAATGTCTCCCCATTTTTTACTACTACTTAAAACCTTTATTAATTTCTTCGGGGAAAGAAACATAATAAATCATTGAGATCAGATTCTATGTAAGCGTAAAGAAAGCATATAAATATGTATAACATGTTCATAGGGGTTAAAGAAAATTAAAATAACATTTTATGATTATACCATGAATATGAAAGAGAATATATGAGATTCATGTTATAAATATAAGTAGTGGTAGAGATAGAATTTTAAGGGAATCAAGAAAGTAATCCATGAGAACGTAAAATAAGAATAAGACCTACAATATGTGGAATTCACATTACAATATAATATGAATTCTATATTATTTAGGACTTCTTTATAATTTTATATTGGTAGTATAGTTTTATTCCCTATTCCATCTTTCTAATCATGTTACACTGCCATGTCCATCATACTAGTTATGGTACACTCCCAAGACCATCTTAGTGGAAAAAGTTATTTATTGATCCAAGATCACTCCCCCTTCCAACCCCGTATTATTAAACTAGGTTTATTTCCCCTTCTATCCCTGTATTACTAAAATAAGTTCAATCCTCATTCTTGCCCTTCTATACTGAACTGAGTTTACTCATTTCTCAAGCACTATCATAGAGAACTGATTTCACTCCTCGTTCCATTCCATTCATATTGACACGAGTTCACTCCTTATTCCCTCCATATTATAGACATGATATATAAATCCTTACACAATACATTATAGGGGTATATTTGTCCCACCCATCACATAATAAAATCATACAATCATGTTCCACAAGATAACTAAAAATCATTATACCATGACCCATAAAAAATATGGGTTTCAGAAACCACATAACATAACCAATGAAATGAAATGGGTATTATAAACATCACAACATATAATAACATTTAAAAAAGATTATGGATTCATATTAATTCTATAATAGAATAATATATGGAAGAAAGAATTTTTTATAACCAAATTATCAAGGAATAACTTGTTGAAGAGAAACATGTTTCATAAAAAACTTTTCATCTTAACATAAACCATTCAAATAAATAATAAGAATGGATTACATGGATCATATCCCAATTAAAACATAAACTATATCAAATGTTTTCAACAAATATGGGGATGTATTATGAAATATCACATGACGAATATGTTATGTAAAATAAGCATTAATTGAAAAACACATTTTAAAACAAAAATCATTTTAAATTTATTTTTCTTGAAAACCAACATTAAAAAAAAATTAATCTTTTAAAAAGAACATAAAAAATATATTTAGGAAAATATAACATTTGTATTGAAAATATTTTTTAAATCATATAACATTTTTAAAACCTTTTTCATTGAATATATCTTAAAAATATTATTCAGGAAGCTTCGAAAACTATATATACCATTTTTTAAGAATAATTTTTTTTAAAGAACTTTTCATCAAAACCCTACATTAAAAAAAATTATAAATTATTTGGAAAATTTTACTATTTAAAAATAATCTTGTAAATATTCATAGGATTATTCATAAAAATTTCAGTCATGAAGGGAGGTAAATTAGTAAATAATGAACCGTTATTTTTTACTGTAAAATTTTAGAAAACTGGATTGATCATAATATTACAAGAATATTCCTTTTAATTTTTTTATTAAAATAGATAAAACATGGTTAAATATTCTATATACACATCAATGAAAAAAACTTTTTTAACATTTTTAGAAGACATTGTTTTTTGAGTACAACATATTTCTGGCTAAAAGGGAGAAATAAAGTCAAATCATCTTCAAGACACAATCTTAATTATCATAATTAACAAAGAGGGGTTAAATGGTATAATCACTTGGGTATATAATTATTAACCATAAGATAAGATTATTTATGAGTGTTCTCAATATATGTATCATAATATTTCATCATTGGATCATAATCATAAACAATCTCAATAAACAATTAGACTGTAGAAAAAAACGGTAACCACTTTGGTAACATGAAATCATAACCCTATGGAAATAATAATATTTTATAAATACTAAATAATCATTGAAATAATTATATTAGTTATATTAAAATTTAAAGTAATTTATATACATCTCGTAAAAGAATGTAGGTGCATAACATGGCATGTGACTCAATGAAGGCAATTTGGGACAAAAATACTTTACCAATTTGGTAACCTTTGAACCACAAAACCTGTGAAAGAAAGATCATAAAAAGGACATGGAAACACCATTAAATTAATGTATAAAAACAAAATAATATATTTATGGGTATTATATATTCTAGAAATATTAATGAGTGGTGAATAAGTAATAATTCTCACAAAAAGATAAGTGAGACGAGAAAACTCTTACCTTCAATCTTGACTTTCTTCATACAAGTTCAAACCGCAAGTATAATATATGTAATTTCATTATAAATATAAAACATATTATTAGATCTAATAATATATATGATTTTTTATGACTTTATATTAACTGATTATTAACAACTCCATGTTAATGTTTGGTTTTGGGTAATATCTGCTTTCTTTTTCATATATGATTCATTTGTTATTCTTGATCATATGACATAGATTATTATTTACATATACATATATATAATATAAAACATGATATAACTATAATATATATTCATTATATATTTATTTATGATAATAAATATAATATTTAAATATGAATTGGAATACTCCATTCCTGGATATGGTAGGTCGTACGTATGCATGATTGTTGTTTTCGTTTTATTATTTAATTGAAAGAAAGAATGTAAAATAATACGTATATATATAATATCATTAAAGTATAATTAATTTGTCATATATATATATAATATAATATCCCAACATAGATTCTTAATACATTCTATGTATTGTGTGAATGAATCACATCGATTTGAGGTGGCGATAGTCCACACATCCACAAATGAAGTAGTCATATTTACCCAAAATAGAGAACATGGAGGTATATTATAGAAGAATATTGAAATAATAAATTTCATATATATATAATTAAAATATATTTTCCATATTAATTCCCACCCATGAGATCTAGTGATGTAATAAATGAACAACATCTTCTCATGAGGTGGTAGTTCATCGTTCACAAGAATGTTAAGTTCCTTACACATTAGATGGATGTGTGCGTAAATGTAGATATAAAACATATAATGAAAACATATATGTATTTTTATAATAATTATGTTATTATATAATCATATTATAAAAATATTTGAGGGGTTGGAGAATGTAAATAAAACAAATTATTATGAGGAATGATGTTACCTCTTCTTTGGGTAACTCCTTTTTGTTAGCACCAAAGGTCTTCCATGGATGGATTTATTACCAATGTGTGGCTTATATGATTAGTTTAGGAATGTTGGTAGATTATTATTTAATATTTTAGAAAATATAAATGTGTTTGTATGTGTGAATAAATTGGAGGGTTGAGTGCCTTTTGTAGAGGAGGAGGAGTGCAATTATTGTAAATATTTGAAAAGGGAATTCCACCTGAATTTATCCCAAGTCATATCACAATAATAATTTTCCAAACTCTATAAAAAGAATTATAGGTTATTAATATGTCAATAAAATGGTTTTGTGAATTTTTTAATGGCTATTTTCTCCCTTTATAATATGTTTTAGTCCTTTGTTGTGATATTTTTTCTCCTAATCATTGTAATTAATTTTAACCACACTCAATCATGGTTTTGGTAAAAAACTATGTGGAACTTAATAAAAAATATTGATTACACTAATTAAAAATATGTAATATATTTTTTCAAATTATAATTCGATAAATGTAAAAATATATGTTAAATTTAATCCCACAGACAGAACGACAAAGCATTTTTTAATGTAAAAAAGTTAAAAATGTATTAAATGTTTTTAAACTAAATTTCAAGAGGAATTTGATTATATTGTACAAAAATTGACAAATTAAGGTAAATTTATCTATTTAAAATTTAAAACCAAAAAAAATTTAATTTAACTATATAAATTAATTATATAAATAAATAATTTTTGAATTAAAATTTTTTGATTTTCATTATTCCGTAATGCGAAACTTCTACGAAAAATAAAAAAACAACCAAAGTAAATTATGATATTACCATTTATAAAATGAATTATTTTTGTCAAAAACAGTTACAATATGGTAAAAAATAATATTTAAATTGTGTTTACCATTAAAATATTGTAAAATTTTCTTTTGGAAAAATACACCTTTTCATTCATAAGATTGAATTTATTATTATCTTATAACTATAAAACATATTGGATGAGAATAAAAATTGAGTAAATATATAATATTTATTTGATTGATTAAATTAATAAAAACTAGTTTCATTAATTTATTGATATAAATTTTTTTTGGTCTATAGAAAAAAAATTCATTGAAAACTTATTTCTTTATTTTTAAATGGTTTATGGATTCACCTGTACTCACTAATAAACAAAGTAATAATTTAATATAAATTTAAAAATAATATTTTAAAAATTTATTTTATATTATTCATAATATCCATTAAAACAGATAGGTTTTAAATATTATTATATTTTAAGATAAATATTAATAGAATATCTTAGTTTAGTAAAACTCGGCCTTGTGTGTTATGCATGATATCAAAGAAACTCTGAATTGTGTAACACAAGACAAACATAATGTCTTTTGTACCAATATTTATTCTAGTTTTTTTCATTTAGTGCATTATTAAAATGGTATTGTGTATAATTTAATCTGAACACAGATCATTTATAAAACAATATATATATTCAGTGTTGTGTGAAATGAAAAATATCAAAAATATTAAATTAAATAGAAAAAAATATTTCAAAAAAACATAACATGTTACAATATATACCAAGCCATCCAGAGTTTTATATTTATTAATGATGATTTATGAATCTCATCTATAAACTCTTTAATAAGTTTGGATCTTGATACTTAATGAAGGATCATATCTTTTTGATATAGTTGAGATAAAGGAATAGATAATAATTGAAGAAATACATATTGTAATGTAATATATATATATATATATATATTTTTGTGTGTGTGTATTGTTAGGTTGGTGGGTGTGTGTATTTACATTCACATGAGAATGATTTGTTTTTCCCATAAATCGTGAGGCTTAGTTCTTAGTATAACATAATGTAGTGTGCCACATATATAAAAGAGAACCAGTAGAATGGATCTAAAAAAATAATAGATTTAAAAAATAAAATTCAAGAGAATGTGAAAAGTAGTTTTATATTACCAACTGTATCTCCTTATAGTTTACCAATTCTCTTTGTCAAGAAGAAGGATTGGTAAATGTGAATTTTAATTGATTATAAATATCACACTAAGATGAATATAATGAAAAAGTGTTCATAAACACAATTTAATGTCTTATTTAATAAAAATTTGTGTTTTAACAATATTCATCAGTAATTTTACTCTAGTTATCATCAAAAGAAGGGGAAAAAGAATATATTAAATATAATTATTTTAATATAAGTTTTGGAAACTATAATTTTATAGGGATTCAATTTGGATGTACAAGATCCCTAAATCAATATGGATTTAATTTGTATAGTCATTATATATTACATAAATAAATTTTTATATTTATTTATTGGGGATATTCTCATTTACTCCAAAATATATGAAAAACATAAGGAAATTTTAATGATTTTGTTGATGATTTAATAAAATGATAATTTTTTACAAATTTAAGAAAATATTAATTTTTCAAAAAGAATGTATTAATTTTATGGAATTTGGACAATATAAAGTAAATTTTCATGAATCATTTGATAAAAATTGTGATAAATTAGTGGAATAAGAAGAGGTTGGATACATTACAATCAATCAGAATAACCTCATGTGGATAAGTGTTTAAGTATATAATAATTATTTAATGATGATATTGGGTTGAATGATCATGTGAAATGATAATATAATATCTTATTCATTACCACTATAGAATATCTGTAAGGAAAATAGATGATACAAGATTTTGTATTTGTAAATATAATTATTTCATAGAATATTTATATGAATTGATTTTATAAAGAGATGTATGAAATATGTGTTTATAAAAAGGGTTAAATTATATATTCACTAACAATGATCTATACATATATAAAAGAATGTTTTTAATATTAGTCAAGGACTATTAATTCTCAATAAACTAAAATAATAGAAATCTAAATAAAGTAATTGTTGATCTTATTAGAAAATAAAATTTTAACCTATTAATTATGGGGATTCAAAATGATATGTTATAAAAGGTTGTAAAAATGATGGATATATTAATTAGAATGGTATAAAATATGTCCTAGATGCCCTAATTATTTCATAACCATCTATCCAAGAGAAAATAATGAAAGTATTAAAGAACTTTCTGTTTCTATAACACAAGTTAAATGAAAATATGGAAATGAATCTTCATGAATTCATCATCATTAAAGATATATTCAATCATTTTTTAACATGATTTTATGTTTCATCAATATTAATGTTAAATAAATAGCTAATTTATGATGCCTATAGCATATATTTTTTAATAAAACAATAGGTACCAAAATGTTTCAATATCTTAGGGAGGAATTTTTTTAAAACATTAATAAAAATATAATGAATACACCTCAATGTTGATGGTGTTATAACAAGTTAAAATAAAATATTTAATTTTCATGGGGTTGAAGGAACAATTATTAATATAACTATGGAAATTGAATAACATCACTGTGTATTTTGTTTCATCGTTATTTCAAAGACATTTGATGGAAACAATTGTATATGGTTCATGGTTGGCCAATTTATAATGAATATTTTCAACATCGTCATTCAATAATATTTCTCAGTCAAGACAATTTCCTCAATATTTATCATTTATGTGGGTGGATTATAAGTAATTCCATTTTTTATGTTATATATCCAAGATCTATTCTTTAAATTAAAAATTGGAGGGGTTTTTTATTGATAAATTAATGTAGAATTGAAATTTATCATGTCTTATAATCATCATAAAATAAATAATCTAAAATTGTTTTGAGAGACATAAATAAAATAAAAAAGAGGATATTCAATGGACTACAAATGAGGTTTGGATTAACATATCCTACAAGTTGAGTTCCGATTAAAAATAGTTTTCCATTATGTATTTTGAGGAAACCGTATAAATTTATATATAGGAAAAGACTCATAAATTACACATATTGGGATAATGTTAGTAAACACAATCTCTTAATACCTAAACATGGACATGAAAAGATAGTGATATTCCAACCCATTCAATAATGTATTTAAGATATACTATGTCAATATAATAGTTAACCAGTATCAAACAATTATCTTTATTAATTATTAGAGTCGTAGAATATCTATGAAGAAATAAAATATATAAATGAGGCAATTAATTGATTATGAACTCATGTGTCACCATGAATGAATAATTTTTAGATTATAAGTAGATATCCTAAGGAAACAAATATCATGGATTCCTCCCCTAACCTCAAATAGCTCAAAGGCCTTTTTTATTTATTTTTGGATATTTTCCTTTTAAGTGTTTAAGGGGAACCATTTCATGAACAAAAATCCTAAGGAACACGGCCCATACATGACCTATTACCTAACATTAAAGGCCCATGACTAGTGACATTTTAAACAACCCCTCCTAGCATCGACATCTTGGAGGAACCTAGCTCTCCAGCTCACATGGTAGATCAACATGCATTTTCCCATCCAGAGCCGCATTGTGCCTGGTCCCAATGGATGATTAAATACCCTCCCCTTCATCCAAACTATTTATCTCTGCTCTCGGGGTTCCAATTTTGTCCTCCAATTCCTCCCATTGATCACCACTTCCTACCAATGAATTTATCGCAAGTTTATTTATATTTATAATACTTAGTAAGACCTAGAGTTTTGTTAGCAATATAATTTCTTTAGAAAATATCCATTAATAAGGTCTATGTAATTTATAAATGAGGTAAATATAATCCTAAGGAATATTTACTCATTAAATATATTTCATCGTGTTAGATTTGTGTAATTCCCCAACCTTAGTTACCTAGAGACGGTGCAATAATATATAACATTGGCATGATCACCAGAGATCATGTCTCGAAAGACCAATTATTTAAGTATCCTTTGAAGTACTTGATACAAATAAAATTTTTTACATTGCATTATGAAATGTAAAAACAACAACAGTGTTTCCCCTTTGAACACACTCATATCCCTTATCCTATTCCAGCTAGTTAATCACAAAATTCATCTTCGTATCCTAGAAAAAATATAACATAGAAAGGGGTGAGCTCAGATGCTCAGTAATCATAATAATATAGAGGAAACTATCATAAATAAGAATAAACATTTAAGGTAATGTATAAGACTAAAACACAAGACTTTTAAACAAATATTTCATCATTATATGGAAAATATCAATAAAATAAATCCATTTACTTATTCAAATGGATATTCTACTAGTTGAATATTTAGATCTAATATCAACATCCAATTTCATAATGATGTAATGCATAATCCTGAACATCATTACCACATTGTCAAGACCTCGTTCCAAGAAAAAAAATATGTTATTTCAAGTCATTGTTCCTAGACACTTGTTTTCCTCATTAGACATACTGGTGCATTGGGGAGCTATAGTAGGCTCCACCTGTACATACTAGTTCCAATGAATTGCTCATATGAAAAGTCCAAAATATAACATAAACATTCGTATTAAAACTATCATAAGGAGTGTCAATACATTAACCACAAACCATGAATGGTTTAAAAATAACACATCCAGAATCAAACATATCCCAAAACCATTAATATTTTATGGAAGATTGTATTATAATAAATTAACTTCAATCAAATGTAAAATCCCTCAATGGATGTTGACATATATGAAATCAAAACCATTTTAGAGAAATATCTCTTTCTATTTTGAAATATTTTAAAATTAACATAATTATAAAAGAAAACTCTATTTTTAAAATATTATTATAATCTTTTAAGGGAAACATAAAAGGTGTTATAATGGTATAAAATATTTGCACCTGCCATATATGTTAAAAAAACATTCTTACCTTAATTCATCGAAAAGATCATAAAGTACCTTGTTTGGAAAGCGATAGAAAGATTCATTTCAAAACATTTTATAAAAATTCAAATGAGAGTATAAATGAATTTAACCAATAGACTAGTAAATAGTAAAAATGTTTTTAAATACATTTTTAAGAAACAAAAATGTGGATGATAAAGAGGTCCTAGTAGACACTTCCGTAAAAACAACCTCAGATAATGAAGAGATTGTAGAATTATCCCTTACCTTGTACTTTTCCCTGCTATAGGCTACGTTAAAAACTTGAATAATAGTTAAATCATTGTTATTAAATTATAAAAAAACACGTACATAAATATGATATCATCTATTATCTTATAATACTTTTTTGTTATTAAAATTTCAGTAGTATCAATATTTCGGGTGTTAACTGATTCATTTTCCATTATATGTTTTGTTATGTAAGTCATGTTTGTTATGGATAAGATGTATTTGATTCATATCCAAAATGATATTAAGTTCTTAAACATTATTTTTAATCATAAAATTAATATTATTACTCAATGGTTATGATGGGGAATGAATCTCATTGCATTCGTGGAGATGGTAATCCGTACGTATGCACGAGCCACACTACCATTATATTGATGATGAAATCATAGATAATTGGATTATATATAATAAATAAATAATAATTAACATATAATATTTATAATTTACATAAATTGTACTCATTATTATACCCATCCAAATAATGAAGTGTTGAATAACAAACAATACCACGACGTGGAGACGATAATCCGTACGTGCACGCTTATGGTGACTATATCATTCATAGGATGGATTGAATAATGAATGTGGTTGTAGAATATTTATAATAACATCACAGTATGTATAAGATAAAGTTTTAATTTTTTTTTTATGGAAATATCATATAAAGAGAAAGGGGAAGAAGAAAATAACTTTGAAATGGGTGAAGATATTATTACCTCTTAATTGGTTGCTTCCTTTTGATTTGATAAAAAGGGCTCCTTAGGTTAGATTCTGATCTAAGTAAGGAGTCTAGGTTGATGTGGGGGTAGTTGGGAGGATATTTGATTATGTTTTTTCTGATCCAAATGTCATTGGAGGTGTGATATTAAGAGAAGGGGGTATCATTTTATAAGAGGTGTAAGGGTCACATTAGGAAATGCTAGAAATATTAATTTCTCATACTTGCATATTCAGTTTCTAATGGCTCCCCAATGATTTATTTTGAGGATATGGAGATATGAAAACTATCAACTAAAAGGTTTTAGATAGGTATAGGTCACCATATTAACCTTATCTTTTATATTTAACTCTTATTTAAATATTTTACCTTTTACCATATATTCTTTTATTATTATAATAAATTGTTAATAAACTTACAATAAAAAGTCAAGCGAACCTGAAGTTGCTATTTGTTGTTGGATATAACATTATATAATTCTTTTGGCCTTACCTTAATATTTAGTAATATTATATCAAATAATAATCTATTATATGTCCTAAAAACTCTTTTTTGTCAATTTTTACACTATTTAGTATTTGGTTTTTGTGAAAGTCATGAAAACATTATTACTTAGAAAAAATAAATTAAATAATTCCTAAAATGTAATAATAACCTAGAACATTAGTGTAATTCATCAAAGATCTCAATTTACATTTATTTTGATATTTATAATATCAATTTTTTAATCTTTCATTAATATGGTAATTACTGCATCATCAATATGTAATAAATAAATTAAATTTTTAAATTTCAAAAAATTATAAATAAAATACCATTATGTTGGAAATATTTTTTATATTTCTAATGAATATTTATAGTCAAATATATCTTATTTATAACCCTATATTTATAATGGTTTAGTTATTGGAATTTGAATTTTACACTTTTAACTCTTCTTTAAATAACATATAATATATTTACTAATCTCATACAAGTGGATCAAAAATAATAATATTTCATTCCTATGGATGATTTTGGTAGAAATAAACTTATCCAATAGAATAATGACATGTCTTAGGATAATTATAATATCATTTCTACCTTTAATTACTCTATTAATTTTTAATCATGGTAAATAAGATTAAAAAGTTACAATTCATAAAAAATTATTATCATCATTTTGAACCACATTTTACATAATGATTTAAAACATGCCACTTGTATTTTTGAAATTCAATTCTAAAACGTGGTAAAATTGTTTTATATGAAAATTTGCAAATGTGCCTAAAAGGTGGGTAAAAGGCATTAAAAATTCAATAAAATATTATATATATAATATTATTATAAAATGACTCAAATGAATTACATTGGACTAATATAGGTATTATGTGTCTATTTTATCTAAAATAAATTTAAATTAAATAAATAACTATTTAAATAAGAAGTAGGTTTTAAACAATAATGATGTGTTTTTAACTATACATCAAAAATTGCAAATTTTCAAAAAATTTCCAAAAACTTGCCTATGCTAATTTTGAAATTCTGAATCCTAAAATGAAATCCATTGTGATAATAAAATTTCAAAAATTTCAAAAATGGGTATTACTATTAACAACAGCTAGTTTGGCAGTTCATGGTGTGCTAGATCTCGAAGTTGCATTCAGCAGAAGCTATTATATTATTCAAAGAGGAACGTACCATGGAAGCTTGGGGTGTTACATTGTTCCTCCATTCAAATAATTTCATCCCAAAAATTATAATAATACTACTGTATAAAAAGATTCGGGTAGTTCTTCATCATAAGTTCCTTGGGTTCCCATGTTGCCTCTTCTGTCTTATGGTTTATCCAGAAATCTTTTTCCAGATGAGTCATTAGGTTACTCATCACTTGTTATCTGGTTTCAAAAATCCTCACAGGCTCTTCACAATAAGAAAAGATGGGTTCCAGATCTATTTCATAAAAGGTGAGTACATGCGTTAATTTGGGAATGTATTTTCTCACCAGTGATATGTGGAATACATCATGAACCATAGAGAGACTTGGAGGCATTTCCAAATGATAAGATAAAACTAAAATTCATTCAAGGATTTAGAAAGGTCCAATGTACTTGGGACTTAATTCACCATTCTTACCAAATTGTACAACACACTTCCATGGAGAAGTCTTCAATAAAACATGATCTCCTACATGAAATTCCAAATCCTTCCTTCGGTTATCTGCACCGCTCTTTCTCCTACATTTAGATGCTATAATGCAGGTTTGGATAATCTTCACATTTTCCATTGTTTCCTAAACATGTTCTGGGCCTATGAGTTTTCTTTAACCAAGATCATACCAAAAAGTTGGTGTACAATGTCTCTTTATATATAACACTTCATATGGTGACATCTGAATACATGAATGGAATCTATTGTTATAGGAAAATATTACCAGAGGTAAATATTTATCCCATATACCATTAAAGTCAATGGAGAAAGATATTAACATATCATCTATGTTTTGAATAGTATATTTGGATTGTCCATAATTTTGATGGTTTTAGGCAGTCCTCAAACAATGTTCAGTATCCCGGTCCTTCTAAAGAATTTTCCATAATCTTGATGTAAAATGGGGATCACGATCAGAAAAAAAGCGATAGGGGTACTCCATGATGTCTTAAAACTTCATTAATATATAGTCTTGCAAAACGTTCATGTGTTAAATATTCTCTTATAGAAAGAAAATGTGATGACACTATAATATGATCAATAATGACCCATATTTCATCATTCCAGCTTGGAGCCTTTGGTAGCCCCATGAATACGTCCATCATAAAATCATCCCATTCCAACTCATGTATGGGAAGAGGTTGCATGACTCCTCTAGAATGTTGTTTTCCTGACATCACCTATTGATAAACCATATATCTTGACACATAATCACAAATCTCCCTCTTCATGTTATCCCACCAAAAATGTTCCCTAAAACCTCTATCCATCTTAGTTCTACCAGGGTGTTTTTAAAAATTAGAGTTATGAGCATCATCCAACAATTCCCTTTTTAGATCATGTATGTCCGGAACACAAAGTATCTGCCCAAATTTCAAAATTCCATCTTCATACACGAATTCAATCAATCTCCCAGCATTCACAACTTTAATTTTATTTTGAAACTCCTCATCATCTGTCTGAGAACTTCTTATCCTTTCTAGTAAATATGGTTTGGAAAATATTTGAAAAACCATTGATGTTTCACCTTCCATGATTATTCCCATATCCATATTTACATGATCCATGAACATAGGATCCCTTTAAAATCTCGCATTTTTTCCACCACCATGATCCTTTCTTCTCAAAGAATCTTCCACCTTATTTTCCATCCCTGGGTGGTAGTGTATAGTGAAAACATAATCCTTGAGAAGTTCAAGACATCCTCTCTTACTCATGTTGAGTACTTTCTGTGAGAAAATATAAATCGAACTATTATGATCGGAATGTATCTCACATTTTTCAACATAGATATAGTGTCTCCATATATTCAAAAAAATATTATATCTTCTAACTCAATATCATGTGTAGGATAGTTTTGTTAATGAATTTTTAGCTTCCATGATACAAAGGCAATAACACTATAATTCTGTATAAGGACATAACCAAGTCCTTTATTTGAATCATCACTATAAAAAAACCCCCATCATTATTCGATGGAATAGTCAAGATAATAGAATTTAATAATCTACTTTTTGGTTCTTCAAAACATCACACTCTCTTATCAAAAAAAATTAACCCCGTTACATGTGATCATGGATAATGGGTTAGGCAATCAAGGAAAATTCTCGACAAAATGAAAATAATAACCTATTAAACCAATAAAAAAGTGAACATCAATTATACTTTTTGGTGTTGGAAATTTTTTTATTGATCTTGTATCAAAAGGATCAACAGAGATTCCATCATTTGAGATAATATGGCAATGAAATGAAATCTCTTGAAGATAGAATTCAGACTTTCTAAACTTCCCATATATTTCAGTACTTTTATGAGTCTTTAGAAAACATCACAAGTGATTTTCCTGATATACAGAGATTTTTTAGTATACCGATATATAATCAATAAATAACAGAAAATTTTCATCAAGATATTCCTTGAAAACATTATTCATTAGATCCATGAAGACAGAGGGTGAATCCCTCAGTCCAAAAGGCAGTACTGTATACTCTTAATGCACATACCTAGTATGAAATGTTGTTTTCGGAATGTCTTCCTTCTTCATACACAACTAATGATATCCATATTAAAGTTCAATCTTTGAAAAATATTTATCTACATGAATTTGATCGAATAAATCATCAATGTGAGGTAAGGGATACTTTTTCTTTATTTTTATAGCACTGATATCCCTGTAGTCAATGCACAACCTCAAAAATACATCATTCTTCTTAACCGAAATAATAGGGGCTCCATGCGGAGAAACAATAGGGAAAATAAATCCCTTATTATTCAATTCAACAATTTTTTTCTTTACTTCCACTAATTCCATAGTGTCGATTCTATTAGGGATCTTAAATATGGGTCCTAAACCATGAAATTAAGTCAATAGAAAAATCAATATCCAGTTCTGGAGGATGTCCAAGTAAATTCTCTAGAAACACATCAATATATTCTTCCACAATAGGTACGTCTTCTATTTGAACATTACATTCATCACCCATAGCTATTTCACTCTATTCCTCCCTAATAATTGAGTTTAGTAGTGCTGTTGAGGGTGTATCTAGATAAGAATCAGATGGTGATGTTTCTTCTCTAATGATAGGGTATTTCTTTTCATCATCAAAAAATTCAACCTCATTCTTACAATAAATTTTCACTTCATGGTCTGAAATCCAATCCATACCGAGAATTATATCAAATTCAATACTGGGTATAATGATGATATCAGTATATAAAGCACCTTTATATGCCCTAATGGGAACCGATTCATAAAAAATTATTGCAAAGTTACTTCCCTTAGATGTTATTATTGACAACTCCCTTGTCAAATAAAATTTGAAATAAAATATTTTCATAGAAAACTGGGAAGATATAAAATAATGAGATGATCTAGAATCAAATAAATCATTGTCTAAATTTGAATAAACCCTTAAATTATATTCCACCACGTTATTTAGAGCTTTAAACTTAGTTGTAGTGATGTCAAAAGCATGGCCTTCCTCCCTTTTCCTTTTCTAAGGTAAGTTTTCTTGGTTCATAGGAAATTAATTTTCATAATTACCCCATTTATCTAAATTTGTAGCATTCAACGTTGACAACCTCTTTCTTTCCCTTGAAATCATGAGCTTTTTGGATTTTTTCACCCAATTCGCAATAGACTCACATTCCCTTCAGATAACTAACGAGGTGTTTCTTCCAACATTTACTATAGGATATAAATTCAAATTTTCCCTTATTCTCCTTATTTCCATTTCCTGAGTGTTCTATAGGTCTCTTCTTCTCTTACTTTTCTTCAAAGTCATAAGACTTAGATAATTCTATTTTGGTATTGATAGAACATGAGATACTATCTTAATAAAATGAGAAGAATTGTGAGACTAATTATTGGTGGAGAAATGGTTTTATCCCATCAAATAATTAATCAAAATTACTCTATGGGTTACTTATTTAATATGCTTCATACCTTTCTAACCATGTAAAGTTATACTCGTACTTTGTGACATTCTCATCCTCCTTTTTCCCCAGAATCATAAATTGAAATTCCAAATCCGCTCGATGGTCATGAATAAATTATTTTCCTAAGAAAATATTTTTAGACTTCCTCCATTCCATATTTCATACTTCTTCATCCCCCTCTTTGTTTTGAATTAATTAACACCATTTATTTTCATCTTCCGTTAGGTGGTAAGCTTCCACAAAAACTTTTTCACTTTCCGTACTCCCCAAAGCATGAAATGTTTTCTCTAAGGAACTTATCCATTGCTCAGATACAAATGGAATTTTAGTTCCATTGAATGTTGGTGGTTGTTGCCTCATTAAGTGGTTTAACATTGATATTTAATTTTGTGGATCAGTGTGATCCATACGAGAAAGGTTGTTATTCGTAAACTGAGTCAGTTGTCCCAGTATGGTTATAAGTTTTTCCGCACCAGTTTCATTACCAGCTCTATAATAATTATCTTGAGTAGAAGGTAAATCCCTGTATGGATTGCGTGTATTGATATTGTTTTCATTCCTTCCACTGGGCACCATTTCTAAAAAATTGAATACACTAGATTAGTTTATGAATCAAAATACATAATTCCAAATTAATTAAATACCTAACATAAATTGAATAGTTTATGCATATAATCTATAATCATATAAAAATGTTTTCTTTGAGGAGGTATTTTCCCACAATTCATTTTTCATGGTTTGTAAAGATAATTTGAATTACCGTAAGCATATCCACCGGGAGTGTCATAATCAAGAGTGCAGCAAGGCACACTGTCATGTACCAGGATACCCCAGGTCAAACCTGAAACTCCTTGTTGGAGTTTTTACTCCTATGTACATATGTTCCAGAGCCGCCTCTACCTTCTCTTATCTATATGGGTATTTATTTCTTGGATTATTCACAAAATCTCTACATTAACAAAATTGTATGATGTTCTTCTATACTAATCCTCAATGTCCATCTTAGGGTAATGGTCTCTAATCATAGTTTTTCTAAATATAGTTTCCATGGTTTGTACTAAACTTCCTCTAATATCAACTGTAACATCCCGGCCCTAGTTACTCAGAATCGGTGCAATATTACATAACATTGGAAATTTCACAACAGATAAAGAATCAAAATACCGATTAGTTTAGTATCCTTGAAAGTACTAGATACATACATAAGTTTTACATTAAATTATGAAATGAATAAACAACAACATTGTGTCCCCTTTGAACACAATCATATCCATTATCCTATTCATGTAGGTTAATCGTTACATACTTCTACGCATCCTAGAAAAAATTAAACATAGAAAGGTGTGAGTTCAGATGCTCAGAAAGGATAACAATATAGAAGAAACTATCATAAAGAATCATAAAAATTTAGGGAAATGTATAAGATTAAAACAAAAATATTTTAAACATAAAATTAAGTATAATATTGCAAATATAAATCAAATAATTCCATTTACTTATTCATATGGATATTCTAAAAGTCAAATAATCACATGTAATATCAATATATTATTTCATAATGATGGAATGCATAATTTCGGACATCATAACCACATAGTGAAGGCCTCATGCCAAGACTAGAAACTTGATTTTTTTAAGGCCTTGTGACAAGACAGTAGTTAGTTTCATAAGACTTACTGATGTATCAAGGAGCTATAGCAGGTTCCACCCATCACTACAAGTCCAATGCTTTTCTCATATGAAATGTTTGAAGCATAACATAAATATTCGTATTTAAACTAGAATACGAAATGATAATACATTAACCATAAACCATGAATGGTATAAAAATAACACATCTATAGTGAAACATATCACAAAACCTTCAATACAGTATGGATGATTGAATCATAATAAATCAACATAAAACAAGTTTAAAATCCATCATTTGATGTTGACATAGATGAAATCAAATCAAATTGAGAGAAATATCTCTTTCTGTTTTGAAATTTTTAAAAAGTCGCATATTTATAAAATAAAAAATTTATTTTGAAAATATTATTATAATATTTTAAGGGAAACGCCGAAGGTGTTATGATGGAAAAAAATAGTTTCACCCTCCGTATAAGGTAAAAAACATTCTTACATTAATTTGTCCAAAAGGTCATAACATGCCTTGTTTGGAATGTGATTTAAATATTCCTTTCAAACTATTTTATAAAACATTAAATGAGGGTGTAAATTACTTTAACCCATAGTCTAGTAAATTGTAAAAATGTTTTGAAATACATTTTTATGAAACACGAATGTGGATGATAAAGAGGTCTATGTAGATACTTACATATAAACAACTCGGATAATGAAAACATTGTAGAATTAACCCTTAACGTGTAATTTTCCTTATTTTATGGTATGATAACCTCATGTATAATAGATAAATAATTTCTATTAAATTATTCAAGAACCACATACATATATCTGATATCATCTATGATCTTCTAATATTTATTTGTTACTAATATTTCTGCAGTATCATTGTTTTGAGTGATAACCGATTCGTTTTCCTTTATATGTTTTGTTACTTATGTTGGATTTGTTATGGATATGATTTATTTGATTCCTATAAAGAATGATATTAAGTTATTAAACATTATTTTTATTCATAAAATAAAAATTAATCTTGAACGGTTAATATGGAGAATGAATCTCACCACGTTTGTGGAGACAGTAATCCGTACGTACTCACTAATGACAATAACATTATATTGATGGTGAAATAATATGTAATTGGATTTTATATCATATATAAAGAATCATTAAAATTTTATATTTATTATTTACATAAATTATACTCCTTATTATACCAATCCAAATAATGAAGTGTTGAATAACAAACTACACCATGATGTGGAGACGGTAAGCCATAGGTACACACATATGGTGACGTTGTCATTCATAAGATATATATAATAATGAATATAATTGAAAAGATTTTATAATAACATAACATTATTTTTAAGATACTGGATTTATTATTTTGGTATAGATACAAAAAATAAATAGTATGTGGAAGAAGAAAATAACATTGAAAGATGTGATGAAATTATTATCTCTTCTCTAGGTGCTTCCTTTTGATTTGATCAAAAGGTCTCCTTAGGTTGGATTATTATGAAATTAAGACCTCAGTGTTGAATTTATGGGAGTTGGGAGGAATATTATTTAGGGTATGTCCAAGCCAAATGGATTTGGAGGTGTGATATTATGATAAGGGGGAGTACCCTTTTATAAGAGAGGTGAGGGTCACTTTAGAGAAATATGGAAGTATTAATTTATTATACAATCATATTCATTTTATAATGGCTCAAAAAATGATTTATTTCTAGGAAATTGTGGGTTTGGGTAGATAACCTACCATCTAAAAGGTTTTAGACACTTTTAGGTCACCATATGAACCTAACTCCTAGATTTAACTCTTAGTTAAATAGTTTAACTTTTACTATGTATTCTTGTTTTATTATAATAAATGTTCAATATAATTACTATAACAATCCAAGAGAACCCCATGTGGTTCATTATTGACATATATAACCTTATATTAGTCCTTTGGGAAAAAAATATATTTTTATGAATATTATATAAATTATTAATATAGTTTTTGTTTTAAAAAATCATTTATGTCCATTTTGACACTATTAGTATTTGGATTCTGTGAAAGTAAAAAAAACTTGATTACTTCAAAAGAAATTAAATCAATAATAAAATTTCATATTAAACTATAAAATTAGTTTAATGCGTTAAAATTTTCAATTTACATATATTTTGATATTTATAAAATCAATCATTTTAATCTTTCATTAATAAGAAAATTATTGTATCATAATTGTGTCATAAATAAATATAATTATTTAACATATAAAAATTATAAGTAGAATGAAATTATCTAGGAAATATATATATCTTTCTAATGAATATTTATAGTCGAGTTTATCTTATGTGTAAACATATATTAAAAATGGATTTGTTATTAAAATTTGAATTTAACACCATTAACTCTCCTTTAAATAAACTATAATAAATATCAAAATTTAAACCCAGTGGATCAAAAAGGATCATATTTTATTTATAAGTTTTATTTTGGTAGAAATAAACATATCCATTATAATTATGGCATGTGTTAGGGTAATTATAATATAATTGTTACCTTTAATTACCCATTTATTTTTAAATGTGGTAAATAAAATTCCAAATTCACTATTCACAAAAAAAATTATTTTCATCTTATTAAACCCCATTTTACTTGCTAATTTCAACATTTTCTCTCAGATATTTAAAATTCAATTCATAGAAGTGGAAAAATTATGTTTTATAGAAATTTTCAAATTTTCCGAGAAAGTTGGTAAAAGATGTTAAAAAATTCAATAAATATTTATATATCTAATCTTATTATAAAATGACTCTAGAAAATTACATTGGAATCATATAGGTATTATGTATCTATTTTGACCTAAAATAAATTTAAATAAAATAAATAATTATTTAAATAAAAAGTACATTTTAAATAATAACGTAGTTCTTTTCACTATTCAATAAAAATTTAAAATTTTCAGAAAAATATCAAAACATCACCATAAGATAATTTTGATATTATGAATCCAAAAATGTAGTCTATTTTGAAAAATGAAATTTAAAAAATTTAAAAAATGCGTATTAATATTCATAATGGCTAGTTTGATTGGTCCTGGTTTTCTAGAAAATGATGTTGCGTACATTGCAAGCTATTTCATTATTCAACAAGAAATGTAATGTAGAAGCTTGGGGTTTTAAAATTTGTTTTTTTCATATAATCCTATCTCTGATATATAATTTCCTCCATTTGTCTCTCCAGAGGAAGTATATACTTCATTCCCCACATGCACCAATTCTAAAGGTTATACAATTAGAGAATTATCTTTTTTATGAGGAGAAACTAATGATGATATTAGCTAATAGAGATAGATATAATTGAATAATACAACACACCTTATGAAAGTAGTATGGAAAAAATCAGGGGAACAAAGGAGGCAGTGAAACAAAGTTACTCATATCAAACTAAATTAAATATTATAATTAATATTTGTAGGTGAAATTTATAAAGGATGAGGAATGTAATGCCCAATATTTTTCAATATATAATATCCATACCTAACTCATATTTATATTATATGCCCTTTTTGAATCAATTAGATCATGTATAATGTATAATATAAATAAATCATAAAAACATCCTCAAAAACTAAAGACTGGTTTATTTTTTTCATTATATATTATTATAGAGTACGTAAAAAATCATATATTTTATGATAAATATAATGAAATGAGATAATAATCATATATAAATAATGTGACACAGAATTTAAAATAAAATAGCTAGAGATATCCTAGAAATATCAAAGTATTAAACACCATATTAAAAAGGAAACAAAGAATTTTCTATATAAGGTAATCATTTTGAAATAAACATATTAAGTACATAAATAGAAAGAGAGAAAATTGAATAATATATATGATTTATGGGGAATATATATAGCGTTGAAAGGAAATAAGACCATTTTATAGGGTAAGGTTGCTATTATATGTATGGTCATTAGAATAGTAATATAACCATTAGAATTGTAATTTGATCATTATGGATCACTGATGAATTAATTAATAATTTAAATAATCTCTAGTGCATGAATACCCAAATAACATAAACAAATATGAAAATTTATAAACATAATTTTGTAATAAATCTAAATTAAGTATGAATAGAATATATGTTATCATCATTTATTAATAATTATTTCTTTATATTCAATTAATTACATTTAGAAATTCATTTTTGATAAAATTTATTAATTTATTTAATTAGTATATAAAAATTAATCAAGAATGATTTTTTTTAATAGTTGAATTTTTTAGTGAATAGTGTGATACAAAATATAATATATCATAATAATTTATAGTAATAATGAAATTACTACTTAAAGAATATATTTGAAATTGTTATATTAGATTTCAAAAACCTATAAAGTAATTTCTTATATGTTAAATAATACTTCTATAATCCATGGAATTTTTTTTAAAATATAAATATATTTATTATCATATTAGATGGTTTAAAATTTGATTTAAATATATTTATAAAAAAAATAATAAAAATAAATTAAATAATTGGAATTGAGACATAATGATTATTTTTGTGGAAATTATTAATTTTTTCATTAAAACATTATAAAACTAATCAATAAATGTGTAAAATATGATACCATAATGATTAAACAATGATATCATTAAGAAAATAAAACATTTTTTGTATATCAAGGATCTAGATTCATACCAAAGGCTTTGGAAAACTTTTAATTTTCATATATATAAACCCTATGTATGTATTGGTTATTAATTGATATTATATTTAATATTTTATCTAAATATATCTCTCCCCACTACCTATAAAAAAACCACTCACCCATATTTCATACCCCTTCTAAAAACCATTATTAGATGATAAAGCCTATCGATATAACTTATCAAATGCATCAATATCTTCTTTGGTATATTATGGTCTCATCACACAATAAGTATCTGTGGATTTATTCGTACTGAAAAAGGTAGATTACGAAAAAAAAATGTGCTGGAATCACTTATGATTTTCTTTTTATTTTCCATTTTCATTTAATTATAAAAAAATAAATTATAAAATAAATAAATTGTTTATAAATAATATATAATTAATTTAGAATTAATACCATAATAAATAAGTCATTTAATAGTGTTTTTTCTAGTGGTTTTCATGACCACCTCTAAGTAATCCATTTTATTTTCTAAATATGGTTAAAACAAACGATCACAAATTCAATTCTCATTATTTAAAAACAACCAATAAATATAAATTTATTATTAATATTTTTTTATTTAATTTTAGAAATGATTTAAAAGTAACATTAAATTTATTATTATTTAATTATTTCATTATTACTTATTTAATAAGTACTATTTAATATTTATATTAATTTATTAAATATTATTTAAAAATTTAGTTTTTTATTAATTAATTTAAAATTATATATAAGATAATTTTTTACTAATTATTTATTATTTAGTGTTTAGTAATTATTAATTTTTTATTAATTTTTTATTATTTATTAATTGATAATTAGTATAGGGAAAACATACCCCATTTTTTCTTGGTCCAAATAGGCTTGGAAGACCACTAAAAAAAGTTCGAGTTATAGAATTTTATATCATTCTGTGGTATTCAATATTTGTTTAGGAGGGTCTTCTTACGCTCTTAGGTGGAACGTGGTAATTATAACTTATTGATTGGGAATATGATTGAAATTACCAATAAGGGCATGGTATTTATCTATTGTCTGTTGAAAATTTAGGATGTTATTGGGGCTTGTAACAACTAGGAGGACTTGATAGAAATAAATCAATATTTGGTTGATATGGGATAAAGAACATCAGTAAGGTCTTTTAGTAAATTTCTTCATCCCAATTAAAGAACCTGATAAAATAGGGAACCCATGTGGGAAGAATAGGAGACCTGGGAATATATTATTTTTACATTAATATTCCTATGTTTATCTCATCTTCACTTCATATGTGAACATAAAAATGTTGGGAGGTTTGGGGGTTCTATATCTGTCCCTTATAAATTTCTTATACTATATTCATGTGATAAGGTCCATCGTGGTTCTATTTAAGGATGTGCATTTAGGATCATTGATAGAGAAAATATTTTCATTTATTTTATATTGAATATCATTGTTTTAAACTCACAAAAGTGTTCCTCTAATATGAATTGTTTCATTTTTATGATTTTGGTGTTATTTTGAACTAAATAGTAAAACTTGGCCATTTTGGATTTTTAACTGTTTTAACTTATTTCTGTATTTTGGCCATAACATTATCTACATGGATCCAAATTGAAAAATCTTTCTTTTCCATATTCTACACATCCGGGGCTTCATTTACTATTTTTTGACTAAAAGCTGAATCGGCCATATGGAAGCTCAAAAGAAGCTCACAAGTTGGATCAAGAAAACTGTTTCCAGTTCTGCCTAGTTTTGGTGTGGGATACATAACTCATCCATTGTGGGCCCAACGCTTGTACAATTTGGGGGGTGGACGAGAATGGGGTTTGGAATCATCTTTTATTATGGAATAACCGCGTGATTTGGCCGTTTGAGGGTCCATTAAAGCTTCCTAATCCGGGGTTTGGCGTTTTGGAGATTCTGACTAGATAGAATAAATGATTAGAGAAAAGAGCCATAACTCTCGGAATACCAGTCCAAATCCGATGAGATTTTTAAGGGACACGTCCAAGACAATTATGAACATCATTGAAGAAGGGCTCAATGCGTGAAGAGGTCCGTTATTGGGTCCCAAACTTGACAACATTCGGAGGACAGAAATATGGCTATAAAAGGAGGAGAGCTCCTCCTCCTCAACACATATCATTCTCCATCCCATTCCTTCTGGGACACCAAGGAGAATAACTTCTCAGTTTTTTTTCTTTTATTTCTTTTATTTTAAAATGTCTCTCCTCTCCAACATTATCTCTCTCACCCCATACATGGAGGGGTAGTTTCATTTGAGTGATCGTAAAGAGGGGAGGCTGGACCTATGTGTTGTGTTTGAGTTTTTGTGCTTGAAATGAATAATATTTGTTCTTCTTTCTTCTTCGGGTTCCAATTCTTAATTCAGTATTAGATTCCAAATGCGGTTGTGTTAAGGTTTTTATTCTGAAATTATAAATTGCTTTGGTCAATGATCACATCTCCTTCCACCCAATTCTAATCTGTATACGTTGGAACATGATTAGGGTTGGGTGGTGATTGCTCGACGGTTGTCAAGCACGTGTGTAGGATTGTATGTTGAAATCTTGGTTTATTAGGGAACAAAAATCCCAGGTTTGGGATTTCTCTAATTAATCAAGAGACCTTATAAAACCCTAAACACATTAGAAGGAGGATAGACCAATCTAAGGGTTTAGAAAGGAAAATTCTCATCACATCTCTTTTACCAGTTTAAGGAAGAAGAAGAGATAAAATTTGGAAAACATGATGGCACAACACTAAGTCTAGCCGAACCCAATCCGATCACCATCTTTATCATTTGTTAAAATCAATCAATTTATGTTGTTTTTTTCTCTCATAGTCATTCAAATTAATTAAAACCAATCTTTTTACGAAAACCAACACAAAGTAAAAACCTTGTTTTGTGTGCACTCCTCTTTAGGAGACTACCTAGGATCAACTACTATACTATACTTTGGTAAATAAAATATTGTTTTGCCATGCCCCATGATAGGCGTGAGTCAATCATTATGGTGACTTCATATTTGACTAAATGGTGAGTTGATTTGGGACAAATAGTGTAGAAAAAGACTTTGGAGAATTTCTGTAGCCCAATTAAATTACATGTGTGAACGAGGTTGCTAGGTGAAAAGTTTGGAATGTTTGGGAACATATTCATAGCACTCAGATATTTTCAGCGTTATATCCATCACACATTGTACATGATCCTAAAATGGAAATATGAGGGCTCTCTATATTTACATTAATAATTGGAAGTATTATGTCCTTGTGGAAAGGAATATAAGGTTTCCATTTAAGTGTTTTTTTCCAATACCTTCGTGGTTCTTTTATAGGTGAATCAATAGTGGGACGATTTTGGATAAAGAGTGTCATAAAATTCATTTTGGAAAAAAGTTATCCAATAAAAGGATCTAATATAATATAGTTCCCATGTGGGATCCATGGGATTCCTTGTTATAAATTCTTTATTCGTAGATGGGTTTGAGGCTTTATCCTATTCTCTTCATACTTGATCTTGAAAATGGGGTTATAGTGTTTTTTAATCATTCCAATATAAATTAGTTATACTATGGCTATATAAGAAGAAAAATAATGGTTCCTTTAAAGGTGAATCATCATGGACCATAATAGGGAATTTGAATGTAATATATGAGAGGGTGGATTCTTCCTAGAAGATTAGTGACAATATCTTTTGGGAAATTTATTTATCCCAATTAAAGGACTTGAGTGAATGGGAAGAAAGGTGGGAAGCTTTGGAGGAATGGGAATGAATATTATGTAGTGATATTATTCGGGGATATCTTCTCTGCAATTCATTAGTGGTCCTAAAAATGGGTGGTAGGGGGTCTCTAAATGTACTTTATTAATTTGTTATACAATGTTTATACAATAAGGAAGAGTTTGGATTTTTTAATGTGTAGAATTGATGACTATCATTATACCATTATACATGACGAAGTAGTGGGATTATTTGGGACAAAGGTAATTGATAAGGTGTTTTGGGATATTTCCTAAGTCTAATTAATGGACCTGAGCGAATGGGGAACCTAGTTGGGAAGCTTTAGAGACCTCGGTGTGAATTCCATATGCTCAGATTTTCTTTGTGGATTTCTCCCCCATAATTTATACTTGGTGATAAAAATGGTTGGTTTGAGGGTTCTCTATATTTTCCTTATCAATTGATTATACTATGGGTTCATGGTGATTAAAATCATTGTTCTAAGTAAAGTTATCCATCCAAGGTCATAATGGTGCTATTATGCATGAAATGGTAGGGGTTGTTTGGCATAATCATTATGGAAAAGTTCATTTAGGAAATTTGAATATCCAAACTAAAATACCTAAGAGAATAAGGGACCCAAGTGGGAATCATGGGAGTCCTTGGAGTGGATTCATTAAGATTGCATTTTTTGGTTCTTTCTCCTCCATACATTGTACTTTTCCTGGAAATGGGGGGGTTTGGTGTTCCCCCATATTTTCTTTGTCAATTAGTCATATTGTATTCATTTAATAAGGAAAATAGAAGTTACTTTTTTTGTCTGTGCGGGACCATCAGGGTTCTGTTCATGTTGCATAAATGTAGGTGGTTTTCGGCTAAATAGTTTCATGAATGTCTTTTTGGAAATTTATTTATCCCAATTAAAGGATCTGAGTGAACAGAGCACCTAGGTGGGAAGCATGGGGGACTTCGGTGTGGATTCCTTCCACTCAAATATTTATATGTATTTATGTATAATTACATATAAGTGTATATATTTATATTTATTTTATTAATATATATTTATATATTATGTGGGTACAAATATATATTTGTATGTATATACATATATATAATCACATATATTTATATGTGTTCATATATATATTTATAAATATATATATATATATGTATTTGTGTATATATATATATTCACATGTATATATATATATATATTTATTTATACATAATATGTGGGTATATATATAAATAAACCCATATATATATATATATTTAATTCAATTTAATTATATGTATTTATTTATATTTATATTAATTTATATGTTTTTATAATTATATACATTAATTTATATTAAGTTAGAATATATATTTGTAAATGTATATTTATGTTTATATAAAATTGTATTTAATTTTTTTGGTGTGTTTATTTATATAAATTTATTTATATTTATTTATATTTATTTATATTTAAATATATTATGTGGTTGTGGGTGTGTTCATGTGTGTTTTTTATTTTTCTCCATTCTTGGTTGTGTGCCGTGAGAAGTATAATGGTTGAATATTTATATTACAAAACCATTTGATCCTAAAGGATTCCACATCCACCATCATTCATCCAATGCATGATTTGGATATGTCTGTTCTTAGTCGACATGAATAATATTTTTAAATGAAAGTGGTGACTAGGATTTTTCTAGTGACACTTAGAGTGGTGTATTCATTGGGAAGATGGGTGGTTGGGATCATTTCAGATTTTTTGGGGGAATTATTTAATACACTGTGACTCTATTATATATTTATGATATATTCTTGGTTTAATCCAAAATCCAAGTGTTGTACCAGTTACCACCATGTTATTTATTGAAAAACACCGTGTGTTTATTTGAAAATTTTAATATATCATAGCTTTCCCATATTTCACTTATTTTTTAGGTATTTTATGGTTTAAATCCACATGTTTTTGTGATCTAAAGTATATCAATATTTAGGGAGATGATAGGTGTTGTGGTTCTTATATTAGGACCTTTAAAATGCTTCTTAAGAATCCCTAAGAGGGGAATCATAACCCACGTAGTCAAGTTTCACTTAGCAGTAAATATCATACATTTCAAGGACGTGTGAATGGACCATTTCAATTACTTTTTAGATCATGTAGTGAGGACTAAGTGAATTTACTTTTCTGGTCATGCATCCATAACATAATATTTATTTGAATCAGACCGTGATGAGGATTAATATGTATCAATGTTAATTGAAATCGAATCCCATGTTTTTAAAAATTCATATTTATGTTAATGTGACATGACCAATCCATATATTTTAACTTTATATGTTAAGGAATCATAATGTAAATATTCCTAAAAATGGTTATTATGGAACATACAAAAGGAAAACACATTAAATATCTTTATTGTAGGGAGTATGTCCCTTTGAAAAATGTTGACTCGTAAGGAATGTAGACTATTGAGGATGGATAAATCATAACGAATATGTCCCTTTGAGTTGTGTTTCATGGGGGATATGGAATTGTGAGAATGAGTTAGGTCTTATGTGTGAGATGTCCATATGGGTCTTTAATTAATTAATGGGTCATATATATGAGATAATTAATAAGGGAATAGTTTTGTCTTATAGAATTGGAAGAACATAAAATTTGGATCAACATTGTATCAAATTATAATTTAAATTGAAGAATGAATAGAATAATGAGGATATGGACACATAAGAAATAGGTTGGGGCTTATTAATTGGTTTCCCAAGTGGTACTAGAATGTAGAGAGAGCACATGAGGGGCCTACACATATGCTTCCCTAGAAGTGTCTCCATTCATACACCATTCATTAGTAGTAAGGTTAATAAGGATGAGTGTATTCATGTGAAATATGGCCCCATGAGAAAGAGGTTGTATCTTATAAATGGGTTAATTATGTTCTTCTAGGAATTAGTAGTGGTATGTGCGAGTCCTATTCTTATTTCTCACTAATTTGTGGACATTCACACCCCATATATTGGAAAAATGTCTTAAAGCACTAATGGAATTTGGGTAACAATGACCTAATGAGAATTTTATTGTGGATTACAAACAAATTTCTTAGCCTATGCCACAAAATAAAAGTTATTTATGTTTACTATTTCCCTTTATCTCTACATAACTCATTGAGTTTACCAAGATGCTCACTAGGTGCCTAGGAAGATCGGATGATAGAAATGGGGTTTCAGCATTGGGCATCTGATGATGGGAGATGTATCATTGGTGTATTCATGATATCTACATCAATTAACAAAGGGATACCTAACTGTATATCCCATGAGGGATCCCAATAGTTAGGCAGTACAATCAGGATATTTCTAATATCATGGGAATACATGATTAATGAGTTATACACTCATGTTCCCATTTCGTTCATGTAATTCAAGAGTATGTAGAGGGGGAATGGATCATTTCCTTACATAATGATCTATCATAGGTTCGTAAGTGTTCACAATGTCTTTTTGGAAAACATATTGTCACATTTAAGATACAAGAGAGAATTTCATGTCTAAGAGGATCTCAGATGCACTTATCAAAGAATATAAGGAAAATGGTGTGATAATAGGATTACCTGGGTGAATTTGTTCCCTAGTATAGGGTAGAGTGAAGTGGAAACCTTATACAATGTTTGTGTGAAGGGGTATCCCTACAAAGAATTCATGGATAAGGAATCACCTGTGTATGGATATGAGGAATAATTATCACCCTAGTCATAACATGTGGTAAATATAGTGACCTTGGAGTAGGTTTGGGTGAATTTAATGTCCTAATTAATATTTGGGTGATGTGTTCACCCAAATATTGGTTAGGGTGAAGTATAAAACCTAATCACAAGGTTTGGAGGATGTGGCACCCTATTAGTAATCTTGGGTGATGGTTTTCTCAAATATAGAGTCCCTCGAGAGGATTCACCATAGTTATATGGGGTTTGGTGAGTATGATTCCCTATTAATCATAGTAAGAAGTGGGTGGCCAAATGGCATTCCGATACAATGGATCAACCAAGTGTGGAGGCCTCCATGTATGTATTAGGTGAGTGGTTCCCAAGTGTAAAATCTAGTGTATGATCAATTTCCATATTCAATTAGAACTATGTGGTCACCTCTAAAGGATTTATTATGTTAAAATTATGGGAAACACAATTTCCATTATTTGATTATTATTTACCATAGATTTTATCATTAATTTAGCTACGTGAATGGGGTTTAAGGGTTAGGGAATATAGATATTCATGGTAATATCTTCATCTACAATAAATTAAGGTTTATATCTCGTAGAATATTGATAAATATCGACCCATCGGATTTATTTATTTTGAAAATATGGGGACAAGGGAGTGGTATGGTTTAGTATAAAAGGTGGTTCATATAGGTATACTCACAGAAGACAGAATCATTAAAGTGATGGGTGTACTGGTTCACTCATAAAAATCATCTAGGGCACACCTAGAGACTTTGGTGAGGTTCCCTAGGTGAATAACTCGGGCCTTGGGCTAAGTTATAGCTCTTATCCAAATGATGTTTCCATCACCATTTCAATTATTCAATAGTTTTCTGAAATTAATCCCTAAAAAATACCCCCTCATAATTGGATATGATTAGTATAAAAGGGGATTTAATTATATGATTAATGTAAATCTAGAATAAAAGATTAAATATAAGTATAACAGTAATTTATTAGGTTAAACTAAGGGTCTAGCATAGGTTTGATCATCCCTTCTTATGCGTTTGTAGTCGGGTGATATGCGCTGGCTGACATGTGCTCGGATTTGAGAAAATAACATACATTATCACTTGGTTTAATGATGTTGCATCATTTATATGTAGTTTTACGAACATATAATCTCACATGTATGACTTGATAAAACTATTAATATATGTGAAATATTCTCACCCAATTAATTCACACTGCCTTAGGTAAATATGTGGTCTTCGTATTTCACCCTATAATGGGTTCAACAGTGTTGGGCGAGTATGAGATTTGTGCAGCTATTACACTAGGTAAATGTAACCTAATTGAAGGATTTGGGAAAATATACATTTTTTAAGGATTCTTAGTGGGTATTTCTTAGATAGAGTCACCTAGTTAAATTTTCCTAGGAAAACACAGTTTGGGGATATGTTTCTATTTTCAAAATTTCCAGTAGATTATTTTTAAGATAATATTTTATTTTAGTTTGGGAATATATTATACATTAAACCCATATAAATGAGAAAATATTGAACTAAATAATGGTAAAAATACAGACCATACTTTATTCATTGTTTCATATTATAAATACAAATATATCTTTCAAGAGATGATCAAAGATGTTGGATAGTGTTTCCCTCCGCAGTGCACAACCCGCAAGTCATCACTCACATGAATTTTAGGAATAAAATATCAGGAGTACCCATAACCTAAATCCAATCATTTACAAGATCATGGATTCTTAACGAATATCCTCATTTCATGTCCAAATATTTACATACCCCATTCATTGTTCCCCAAATATAATAACTTTGGTAGAAAAAACTTATCATCATAGGTTATCTTTATCCATATGGGGAAAATATCCTAGAAAGAATATGACAACCCTGTTTTTTTATTACAACTTAAACATGCATTATTACATAAAACATCACTTGATACAACAAAGAAGATCGAGATGTTTAGTGTCTTTGGGGCTTAGGATCATTACATAAAAACATAAAACATGAAAATACAACATCTTTATTGAAAACATCCTTTACATGACCACTACATTCCCTCGTACTTAGCATTTCATGGGATAACCTGAGGACATGCATAAGAAAAGGGTGAGCTATAAAGCCCTGTAAGGGAGTACACATGGAATAACATGAGGAGTAAAATACATGTTAGGCAACAAGCATATCAATAGATCATAATAGAAACATGAACATAAAGGCATGATAAAGCATGATAATCATAACATGGAAATGTGGCAACAACACTTAACATTGAATTAGAATGAGCCAAGGATCATTGCACATGGAGCATGAGTAAACCCTCATTTCACTAGAAGCATGAGTAAACCCTAATTGCACTTGAATTAGCATGAGTCAACACTCATTGCACATGATGTATCATGATACTATACTTTACCCAATTCATTGGAGCGCTATAAGCGTGCACCCTTCTTAAACATTTCATTTCATGCATAAGTGTGCCACATGGATCATAAAACATGGATTCATAAAACATAATCATTTATTCCATGATAAAGGAATGTGGAATTAATACATGAAACTTTACAATCAATAAGTAAATGTGCATAAAGGTGAATACCCTTGATGGAGAAATGGGCATGGTATTCACTACACAATGAAATTGGCTTAGAAAATCGGTGCGATTTCGGCAGCGTAACGACGTGACATAAGAATTCATAAAAATGGTTGATGAGAGAGAAAGGGGTTCCTCATCATATTTAAATGTAATGGAAAGTAATGAGGTCATATAGATACATGTCCCAACAATTGAAAAGGAATTTAGATTAATGATACAAAAGTATTTCTTGAATGTAAAAACAAGAGAGAGAAGTTCCTTTCGGAATTTCGGCATAGTAACGGGTGTACATTAGAGGCATTTAATGAGAGAGAAAGGGTTCTCCCATAATTAAAACAATAATAGGGAAGTATGGGGGAGGTGCGAAACCATACCCCAACATTCATAATTGAAATTAAAAGGGCAATACAACTTAAAGAAAATTGAAAAAAAAGAGAAAGGAAGAAAAAACCCTTACATGGAAGTGTGATTCCAAAGGCTAGAGAGAGGCTTGTGAGAGGCTTCTTGGGAGCTTGGGCACCTTGAGAGGATTATAGAGAGAGTAGGGCATAGGTTGGAAGAATTACAAGGGCTTTGAGTGTGGAGGAAGTGGGGGATTGGGTGGGTTTATATAGGAAAGGTGAGAGAATTCTTTATTTTTTAGGTTTGGGACCCCTTATATTAAAATAATCCAAACCACAAACCATCCCATGGTATTTGCCCATGCTTTCTGGAAAAGGAAAGAGGAAAACCATATTTTACAGGGCCAAGGTCCGAACTTATTAAAAAATTAGGGTTGCTTATGTGGAGGTGAGTCACACTCCAATGGAAATTAATTTAAAAAGGAAAAGTGTTGAATAAGTCTTGAGGGGTTCATTAATGCTTTGAAAAGTTAGTCAAAAAAACCCAAAACCTCATTATTTTAATGATAAATCATATATTGGCCGAACATAAGGATTATGGTATTTTATTACATCACCATAGGGTCATTATGATGTCATAAAACACATTATATATTTAAAAGATATTTAATTTTTACCCTAAAATTTGACTCTCTTAGAAAATTATGAAAAAATCACCTTTGGATAATTTCGACATTCTGATTCCAAAAATAATATTTATTTTATCTAAATAATTTTCTAAATATGTGAATTTTCACTTTTAAATTAAAAACCGACATTTATCAAAAACTCACGGGTTTTGACAGAAATGGCTTTCAAACCTTAATCAAAATTTTAATTACATTCATAAAATTATAAGATCATTTTTATTTAATAAAAATTAATTTAATATTAATAATAATATTTTATTAAAATATTATTTACTTCAAAAATCCCTTAATTTAATAAAATATTATTCTTAATTAAATAATAACCAAAAACACCATTTTTACTTTAAAAACTATTTACAATGTATAAAAAATGACTAGAAATTAAATTAATTATTATATACAAAAATAATGTACATGCACATGGTACTACGTATTTGTTACATATCCCCTTAAAATAGCTGCATAAGACCTAAGGGTAAGGTGTGTGATGGTGACAGACTCTTGGGGCGGCTCGGATATCATCGCTCGAGTGGTAATCTCTTTCAACTTCCACTTTTCCCATAGACGGTCCCGTTCGAGCTTGACATAATGAAGCTCAGCTTGGGCTTGGTCAAGGGAAAATCCCAAAGACGCCACCTCTTTTCCGAGCTCCGACAAATGGGCTTCATACGGGGCAATTCTACTGGATGAGGCCATCGCTTCGTTTGTCTGAGTAAAATTGGGTTCGTTAAAGCCATATATTTATACTACTCATGTGATCACTGTTCAATGGATATAAAAGTAACGGTCACAAATCATAACATAAAACCAAAGAATTTGACATCTTATAAAAACATTTTTCATAAGGATACATTTAACTGGATCAAGAGGGATTTTCCATTAATGAAACTTTGGGTCGTTACAATATTCCCCCCTTAAGAAATTTCGCCCTCGAAATTTTCCTTTTCCCACACTAAAACAAATGTGGGTAACTCAACTTCATCATATCCTCTGACTCCCAAGTTTCTTCTTCAAACTTGTGGTTTCTCTAAAACACCTTGACGAGGGGCATTGTCTTATTTCGTAGAACTTTTTCTCTATGATCTAAGATCTTCACTGGTTTCTCCTAATAAGAAAGATCATCTTCCAATTGTACCACCTCAGAAGAGAGTACATGTGAAGGGTTCGGTATGTAATTCCTCAAGAGGGATACATGAAAGACATCATGCACCTTGGCCATAGTAGGTGGAAGTGCTAGTCGATAAGCCACTGCCCCAACACGATCAAGAATCTCGAAGGGTCCAATGTACCTTGGACTTAACTTCCCTTTCTTTCCAAACCTCATGACCTTCTTCCACGGTGATATGCGTAAAAATACCATGTCTCCATCATTAAACTCAATGTCTCATCGACGATTATCTGCATAACTCTTCTGTCGACTTTGGGATACCTTGATATGCTGCTGAATGGTTTTCACCTTCTCCACCATTTCTTCGACCATTTCTGGTCCAAGAAGCTTACGTTCACCGACCTCATTCCAACATGTCAGTGTTCTACACCTTTTCCCATACAGGGCTTCATATGGTGCCATTTGGATGCTTGAGTGGAAACTATTGTTATAAGAGAACTCAACCAGATGAAGATGTTGATCCCATCCTCCTTTAAAGTCCATTGAGCACACTCTCAACATATCCTCAAGTGTTTGGATAGTCTGCTCGGATTGGCCATCAGTTTGAGGATGATAGGCCATACTGAAGTTCAGTTCAGTATTCAGAGCATATTGAATACTCTTCTAAAACATAGAGGTGAATCATGGATCTCGGTCAGAAACAATAGATAGTGGTACTCCATTCAACCATACCACTTCCCTGATATATATCTGTGCCAGTTGATACAAAGAGAAATCTTCTCGAATAGCAATGAAGTGTGTAGTCTTTGTAAGACGATCCACAACAACCCAGATTGCATTGTTGCCTTTGGATGTCCTTGATAGTCCAGTGAAAAATTCCATGGTGATGTTCTCCCATTTCCATTATGGTATGGGCAATAGTTGTATCATCCCCTTAGACTTCAGCCTCTCTGCCTTCACTTACTGACACACCAGGCACTTTGATGTATATTCAACGATCTCCTTCTTCATATTATCCCACCAAAAGTTTTCTTAGAGATCTCGATACATCTTTTTCCTCCTTGGGTGAATCGAGAAATTTGAACTATGTGCATCATCCAAAAGTTCCTTCTATAGGTCCGGACTTGGTGGAACACATAGTCTTTTCCCAAACCTCACAATTCCTTCTACATTAACATTAAACTCTGAGGATTTTCCTTTTTTCATAGCTTCCACTTTTTCTTGAATTCCCGCATCATCCTTTTGAGCATCCTTTAACCTTTTCAAAAGAGATGGTTGAGAAATCATTTGTGAAAGGATTGATGATGTTCCCTTCTTTATGATTCCCACGTCCATCTTCATAAAGTCTATGAAGATTGGATCCTTCTCAATTCTCATCATTGATAGAATAGCTAGATCCTTTCTACTTAGGGCATTCGCCACCTTGTTCGCTTTCCCAGGGTGGTAATGTATTGAACAGTCATAATCCATGATGAGCTCTATCCATCTTCTCGGGCGCATATTAAGCTCTTTCTGTGTGAATATATATTTAAGACTCTTTTGGTCAGTATATATCTCACATTTCTCTCCATAGAGATAATGTCGCCAGATTTTCAAGGAAAAGATCACCGCCAACAACTCCAGATCATGCATTGGATAATTTCGCTCATGGATTTTCAACTGCCTTGAGGTATAGGATTTCAATTTATCATTCTGCATCAGCACACATCCTAATCCCTTCTTCGAAGCATTACTAATTACCACAAAGAGCTACCCACTTGTCGGTAAGGTGAGCACGGGTGCAGTGATAAGCCTCCTTTTCAACTCCTTGAATATTTCTTCACATTCATCACTCTAAGCAATCTTTACTCCCTTTCGAGTTAGCTTGGTAAGAGGGTTGGACAATCGTGAGAAATTTCTCAGAAATCGTCGATAATATCCAGCTAAACCCAAGAAGTTACGAATATCAGTTACCGATGTTGGCCTTGGCCATCCCTCAATTGCATCTGTTTTGGAGGTGTCCACAGATATCCCATTTCTTGTGATGATATGGCCCAAGAATGAGACTTCCTTAAACCAAAACTCACACTTGCTGTACTTTGCATAGAGCTTCTCCTTGCGCAAAGTCTCCAGCACAGTTCTTAAATGCTCCTCATGGTCCACCTTGGTTTTGGAGTATATTAGAATATCATCTATAAAGACTACCAAACATTTGTCTAGGTAATCTCTAAAGACTCTATTCATCACGTCCATGAATATTTCTGGAGCATTGGTGAGTTCGAAAGGCATTACTATGAATTAATAGTGCCCGTACCATGTACGAAAAGCAGTCTTGGGGATATCTTCCTTCTTCACCCTTACTTGATAATATCCCAACCGCAAGTCCACCTTGGAGAAGTATTCTGTTCCATGCAGCTAATCAAACAAGTCATCGATTCTTGGGAGAGGATACTTGTTCTTTATCATGATTTTGTTAATTTCATGATAATCGATGCAAAGCTGCATTGACCCATCCTTCTTCTTGACGAAGAGGACTGCTGCACCCCATGGTGAAGCACTAGGGCGTATAAACCCTTTATCCAGATTCTCCTGTAGTTGTTTCTTCATCTCTTCAAGCTCAACAACAGCCATTCTATATGGAGTCTTGGATATTGGTAGTGCCCCAGGTATAAGTTCAATTGAGAACTCAACATCTCTTCTTGGAGGAAGACCAGGAAGTTCCTCAGGAAACACTTCAGCGAATTCCCTCACAATAGGAATTTCTTCAAGGGTGGTTTCTTCCTTGGACTCCATCATCTGAGCCAGATATGCGTGCTCATAAGGCATTAATATCCATTCTTGAGATGATGGAGCTAAAGGATATTCATCTTCCTCCTGACACTTGTAAATAATCGGGGGTCGATTCTCCATATGGAGTGTGATTTCCGTCTCCCGAAAATTTATGTTGGCTCTATATAAGGAAAGTCAATCCATGCCAAGAATTCATCAAATTCCACCAAAGGGAGTATGATGAGGTTTTCCGGGAAATTCAATCCACAGATTATAATAGGGGAGGACTTATATTCATGGGATGCAATGATTGCCCCATTTTCCGTACTCACCAACATCTTTACTTCCAGGATTTGTGGTGGTGCTGGGATTGTTCTACTAAACTTTAGAAATATAAAAGAATGCGTAGAACCTGAATCAAAAAGTACGTTCTCAATTCATGAATGAATAACTAGCGTACCTATCACCACTTCATTGTCGGGGTTCACTTCGGTAGAAGTGATGGCAAAAGCTCTTCCTTGCTGTCTTGGAGGTTGTTGGTTGCCTCCGATAACCCTTGGATAAGGGAACTGATTTGAAAAATGTCCCGGTTCTTTGAATTTATAGCATTTATCAACACGTTGAGGTTCGAACGGAGCGTTCCTCTCATCCGTCGCAGCCGCGAGTCCTTCTTGCCGATAGTTAATAGCTAGGTTCCCTTCTCTTCCACACCTAAAGCATTTTCTCGTCCCCCTATGGCAATTTCCATGGTGCTTCTTTCCGAACTTTTGGAAAGTGGGGTGCTGGAACATCTTAGTGCCATTGGATTTATCCATAGTCCCACCAGCATTGAAGTCCACCTTACGCTTCTTGTCCCCATGATAGCCCTATGATTATCCGATCTCTATTTCGACCTTGAGGGCACATCGGACAATTTCCTCATAGCTATCGAAGTCATGGATCGCTAATGCTTTCCGCAAACTAGGATTCAGCCCACCAAAGAAGCGGTCAACCTTGCATTCGGGTGTAACGACAAAGCCGGAAGAGTATCGTGCAAGACTTGTGAGGTTTGCATCATACGCTCCCACAGATTCTTTATCTTTCTGTTTTAGGGAATGGAAGTCCCTTTCCATCTTAAGACGGAGGGTGCACGGAAAATATTTATCGAAGAACATTTTCAAGAATTCCTTCCTTTCCAAAGCATCTATCTCCTTCTCAGGATTTGTATTTTTGATCAACATCCACCATTTATCAGCTTCACCCTCCATATGATAGGCCTCCAGGAGAACCTTCTCTTCTTCAGAACATTGAAGGATAGAGAAGATCTTTTCAATGGAGTTGATCCATTGCTCAGGGATCGTGGGATCAGATGATCCACTAAAACTAGGAGGCCTTTGTCTCATGAATCTCTCGATAGCGACTTGTTCTTTCTTAGGGGGGGTTGAACGTTCCTCTTGACCCGTTTTTCTATTCAAAACCTGATTTAGCTGAGAGAGAAGCATGCAAAAGTTCGCGATTCTCGATCCCATTGGATTGGGCATCTCATTAGTACAATCATCACACTGATCTTCACAACGGTTGTTAGCCCGAGACCTCCTATTACTAGACATTGGCTGGAATAAAAGGAAAGTTAGGGGTAACACATAAAGGGTAATCCAAAGACAAAACTTTATGACTTATAAATAAACTTTAATCTCTTCAACTCATGCGTCTATAGGATTCAATCCAGGATTTTTTATAATCTACCTTCTAACATATATTCTTCGGGGCATTTTTTCGTTAATAAGGGTTAATACTAATATTGTGAATTTATCAAAACATATCCCCCGAGAGTGTCGTAACCAAGAGTGCAGCAAGTCCTGTTGTCGTGCACCAGTTCCCGTTCGAGTCTAGCTCAAAGCGGTGTTTTCGGGTTTTACCCCTAGGATACATCTTTGCCAGAGTCGCCTCTAACTGCTCGTATCCAGACAGGGATGTATTTGTTTGATAAACCACTTACTTAGTATTTACCAAAACATAGGGATTTATTTATTATACTTATCCTTGTATCTAAGGCTTTACTAGGGTTTCCTAATCCCCAAAATAACTAAACCTATCCTTTGATACCAACTATGACAACCCTGTTTTTTTATTACAACTTAAACATGCTTTATTACATAAAACTTCACTTGATACAACAAAAACGATCAAGAGGTTTAGTGTCTTTGGGGCTTAGGATCATTATATAAAAACATTAATCATTAAAATACAACATCTTTATTGAAAACTTCCTTTACATGACCACTACATTCCTTCGTACTTAGCATTGCATGGGATAACCTGAGGACATGCATAAGAAAAGGGTGAGCTATAAAGCCCAGTAAGGGAGTACACATGGAATAAAATGAGGAGTACAATACATGTTAGGAAATAGACATATCAATATATCATAATAGAAGCATGAACATAAATTCATGATAAAGCATGATAATCATAACATGGAAATGTGGCAACAACACTTAACATTGAATTAGCATGAGCCAAGGCTCATTGCACATGGAGCATGAGTAAACCCTCATTGCACTTGAAGCACGAGTAAACCCTCATTGCACTTGAATTAGCGTGATTCAACACTCATTGCACATGACGTATCATGATACTATACTTTACCCAATGCATTGGAGCGCTATAAGGGCGCACCCTTCTTAAACATTTCATTTCATGCATAAGTGTGCCACTTGGATCATAAAACATGGATTCATAAAACATAATCATTTATTCCAAGATAAAGGAATGTGGAACTGATACATGAAACTTTACAATTAATAAGTAAATTTGTATAAAGGTGAATACCCTTGATGGAGAAATGGGCATGGTATTCACTACACAATGACATTGGCTTAGAAAATCGGTGAGAATTCGGCAGCGTAACGGCATGACATAAGAATTCATAAAAATGTTTGATGAGAGAGAAAGGGGTTCCTCATCATATTTACATGTAATGGAAAGTAAAGAGGTCATATAGATACATTTCCCAACAATTGAAAAGGAATTTAGATTCATGATACAAAAGTATTCCTTGAATGTAAAAAAAAGAGAGAGAAGTTCCTTTCGGAATTTCGGCATAGTAACGGGTGTACATGGGAGGAATTTAATGAGAGAGAAAGGGTCTCCCATCATTCAAACAATAATAGGGCAGTATGGGGGAGGTGTGAAACCATACCCCAACATTCATAATTGAAATTAAAAGGGAAATACAAATTAAAGAAAATTGACAAAAAAGAGAAAGGAAGAAAAAACACTTACTTGGAAGTGTGCTTCCAAAGGCTAGAGAGAGGCTTGTGAGAGGCTTCTTGGGAGCGTGGGGGACCTTGAGAGGATTATAGAGAGAGTAGGGTAGAGGTTGGACGAATTACAAGGGTTTTTAGTGAGGATGAAGTGGGAGCTTGGGTGGGTTTTTATAGGAAAGGTGAGAGAATTCTTTATTATTTAGCTTTGGGACCCCTTATATTAAAATAATCCAAACCACAAACCATCCCATGGTATTTTCTCATGGTTTCTGGAAAAGGAAATAGGAAAACAATATTCTAAAAGGCCAAGGTCCGAACTTATTAAAAAATTAGGGTTGCTTATGTGGAGGTGAGTCACACTCCCATGGATATTAATTTAAAAAGGCAAAGTGTTGAATAAGTCTTGAGGGGTTTATTAATGCTTTGAAAAGTAAGTAAAAAAACCCAAAACCTCATTACTTTTTTGATAAAACATATATGGTCCGAACATAAGGATTATGGTATTTTATTACATCACCATTGTGTCATTATGATGTCATAAAACACATTATATATTTAAACGGTATTTAATTTTTATCCAAAAATTTGACAGTCTCAGAAAATTATGAAAAATTCACCATTGGATAATTTCGACGTTCTGATTACAAAAATAATATTTAATTTATCTATATAGTTTTCTAAATATTTGAATATTCACTTTTAAAATAAAAACCGACATTTATCAAAAACTCACGGGTTTTGACAGAAATGGCTTTCAAACCTTAATCAAAATTTTAATTGCATTCATAAAATTATAAGATCATTTATATTTAATAAAAATTAATTTAATATTAATAATAATATTTTATTAAAATATTATTTAATTCAAAAATCACTGAATTTAATAAAATACAATTCTTAATTAAATAATAACCAAAAACACCATTTGTACTTTAAAAACTATTTACAATGTATCAAAAATGACTAGAAATTATATTCATTGTTATATAAAAAATAATGTACAACTACATGGTACTACGTATTTGTTATAAAACCCCTTAAAATAGCCGCATAAGACCTAAGGGTAAGGTGTGCGATGGTGACAGACTCTTGGGGTGGCTCAGATAACATCGCTCGAGTGGTAATCTCTATCAACTTCCACTTTTCCCGTAGACGGTCCCGTTCGAGCTTGACATAATGAAGCTCAGCTTGGGCTTGGTCAAGGGAAAAGCCCAAAGACGCCACCTCGTTTCCGAGCTCCAACAAATGGGCTTCGTACGGGGAAATTCTACTGGATGAGGCCATTACTTCCTTTTTCTGAGTAAAATTGGGTTCGTTAAAGCCATATATTTATACTACTCATGTGATCACTGTTCAACGGATATAAAAGTAACGGTCACAAATCATAAGATAAAACCAAAGAAGTTTACATCTTAAAAAAACATTTTTCATAAGGAGACATTTAGCTGGATCAAGAGGGATTTTCCATTAATGAAACTTTGGGTCGTTACAAAGAACGTTATGTCACCAAAAAAACCACCCGAAACAAATATGTGCACATAAATAATCCATAGAAACAATGTTTCATATCCATATTCCACTAAACAACCATTGATCGAATAAATGGATTGAAAAAATATTTGGATTTGTTCCCTATAGGTGGTTCCAATCCAGAATCAATATGGGAATATTGATTCTTCAAAATATATTCTAAATTTAAAAATGATATAAGGAAAGTTACTATCTCTAAATACATCTTTAAATTGTATACATATATCAATAACAACTCTTAACTCATCTCAAACTACTGAGTTACTAGAGCCTAAAGGAATATATATTGCAATATAATCCCATTGATTTCAGCTATAGTTTATGGGATATCTACAATGTCTCTATGTAACTAATCCATATTTCCTTGTATGATGAGTTCCTCCCCCATAGGGCTATATGGGGGTTATATTATGTTTATTCCCTAATTATTCCAAGAAGAACTAATGGAAATCAAAAACACCAAGGGAAAGGTGCCCTGTCCAAAGACTGGCATCATATTTGAGACATAGATTTAATTTTTTCTAAGGATTAATGTGAATGGTAAAAGCTATAAACACGTGATAGGGTTCCCTTCTATAAATAATCATGGGGCCCCAAGAACATATTGTCTAGATCTTGGTCAAGGATAATATATTGAATAGTGTTATAATTTATATCCTAACATCCCTCCCTAGAATAAAATTAAAGTATTTATAGAAATGTGGTTGACTTCATACCATATTAAACTATTTGAATCCCACAATAGTTTTAGGAAATGTTCATTTTTTGATGGTGGAAAACATGTATATTGTGAGATCATATGTTCAGTGGTGACATTTTTGGAAAATATCCACCATTGTGCCTTGCATATCTAAATAGGTAAGTATTTTGTTTTCATTTTAGGATCATTCATTGTATTTTTGGGGAGTATGGGGGCCCATATTATTTAATAGACACTACATAGTGATTTCAACATCTTAGAATGTATAATTTTCCCTTCATCTAGGACATTTTCAGTATTGTCCTATAATCATTAAAGAACGATGAATTCTAGAAATATTTGGCCTAATATTTCAAGATCATCTTATTTCCCTACAATTTACCACCCACTAAGAAAATCATCTATCATGACCATTGTGATTATAAAGGATGATTGTGAAAAATGTTTTTATTTGCATTATACCTTGGTGGCTTTATTCAATGACAATACCATTGGTGAGGAATATGTTTCTTACCGATTAACTTGAAAAGTCCAATGATTGCAACAACTAATGGTGGTTCCACTACTGACATTTATGAAATTCGGAAACCCTATGATGGTGAAAATTATTGGGTATTTATATCCCATAAAACCATCAAGTTCTTGATCACAATTCCTTCACAAGAATACTCCATGATGCTAAAAATTTTGTACATCTTCTTGTGGATATCTTCATACACTTTTGGAATACTGTAAGGAAGTGTTACCAAAGTCATTACTTAATAAACCCTAGAAATAGGGGGGAATTAAATGATAAGTATTCATACTAAAATCAATAAATACATTCCTTCAATCGTCAATAATCCTCCTATACATGCTATATCGTAACCTAGAATCAATGAGTTATTGAGTTATCAGTGTAGACCAAATATTTTCATCCCTAATAAGGGGAGTCCCCAACTAAGGATTGAAGGCCTAATAATGCTATATATTCATTATTTATTGGGCCATATTCATTACCTAGTGGAGGTTCGTTTGATGTCTCTATTCACTATAGCTTTTTTGAGCCTCCTTTCTCCTCAGAAATGTTTAATCTAAATATGATCCTCAAAAACAAATGCGTCACCCTTCATGTTGGTTTCTATATCCCCCCAATGAGTAAATGTTATGGAAATTATGGAAATAAAATTTTATACCAACCCAATGGAGTATGAAAAAAGAATTAGGGAAATGTATATTATTGAATTTTCTATCAACAAAGTGGTCCCCACCATAATGTTGGTAAATGATATATGAAGTTGGTGTACCACAAATTGATTATTCATTTTTTCTGTTGATGAGGAATGGTATGAATAAATACAACACGCGGTAGTATTTAAGTGGATCTTCTATAATAATATTTCTATTGTTTACTGATCCACTCCTGATAATATTAATTTTTTCTCTATTGTAGAAAATATGGATGGAGGATGTACCCATTTCATCTTCACAATACATTGTGGGTGAAAACCTAAATGATTTCTAGAGTTTACCACCTTAGTGGAAGAGGATATATTGTCTAATGAATGAAGGATATTTGTAGTAGGGGGATTAAATCAATATTCCCTCTTCTAAATATTAGTACCCTTACCCATGGAGTCATGTTTATGTACTCTTATAATTTAGATTTGGTGTTGACAGATAGATGATATCTAGTACAAAAAAACTAGCCTAGTAATATAGGTTATCATTCAAATTTTTCCGATGAATCTATCTATCTATATATATATATATATATTGTGGCTATGTTCTTCCATGTGTAGACATTATGGATCTTGGAACATAATCTTTCTTCGTTGAATGGGGTCTATATATATAAAAGATGAATGATATTTAAGTGGTAGAACTAATTGAACTCTTGATGTCTCATGAAATAGTGGTTTTGACCAATCCAACAAAATCATTGAAAAAACCTACTTAGACTATCCATTATAATGGATGAACAAACAAATATGGTATTATTACTAAATTGAGATTCCACACATCATGTAAACCTGTTGAATTTATGTTCCCATATAGGGAACCTTTTGAATTATGAGGTTGAAACATGTTTGATGATCTCATATCCTAAATATAAATCAATAACACCATTGATGAAAGTAGTAATTTTCCCAATGTGCCAGATTTGAATAAGTATTCCTTTATTAATCTTATTTTACTATTCCCCTATTTCAATTTTTAATGTAAACCCTAATATCATATAGATAAATTGCAATAAATCAATTCCATATTAGTTTATTGGTGGGAGAATATGACCATTTCACATCTTCATGTGGAGGTATCAATAAACCAAAAGATTAAAAGGATTGCCCCACCCTTCTTTATTTATTTAGAACTCTAATGGATACATGATGGTAAACCTTATCATGGAATTAAAGCCATTAAATATGGTGAGGTGATTATTTTGGGAGGGGATAAATTCCTTCAACTAGATTGGAGAATATTAGGATCTATTGATATTCATTTAGCTTGGGGTGATAAAACATTAACAATCTTTGAATTTCCAGTCATGTAATCAAAATTATAGATAGGTAAGGAAGATACCTATGATGTTCTACTATGATACTCATCAATAATTAAAAAATCCACTGATTTGAGAGTAGTTGAGCGCCTTATAGTGATCCTAATTTGACATTGGTGTTCACTTGTTGACTTATGTATTTATATAACCAATTATAATATTATTAATTCAAAAAAAAAGTTACCATTAAGGATCTTCAATTCCTACACTCTCACTACTAGAGTGAACTAGGGTCTAGGTCATCCTAGTGCCACCATCATTAGAAGTGGACGACCTGATCTTCTCTCTGAGTGGAATGCTCCCTGAAAATATATCATTCTTAAAAAATTACTCTAATTCTAACATATTTATTCATCATACCTCATGTTATTTTCGTTAAAAGGATACATATGGTAGATGTTTTATAATATCCCCATATAGGACATAAGCATAATGTTTCATTAGAATCTCCACATATTAACAGTTATAGGATATGGGTTCAACTACTGAAACCTCCATATCGCTATGAATGACCTATTCTATTAATCGAATCATGAAAAAAAAACCCCAATGATCCTCTCCAAGGTGGAAGATGTTTAATTTTATGTTAATGTTAGAAACACAATAATTCAACAAATCTCTCACTATTAAAATATTGTCCTTTGAAAATAATTTTTTTCCGATGAAAAGGTTACTTTAGTGGAAAAAATATTGGGAGAAACAAATGCAACTAGATCAGTGTCAGTGGATTGAAATTGGATGATTGGGACTATTCAGACTAATGTGGGAGATATATGTACCAAGGTAGAGAGGTTACACCTTGCCAAGGAGGCTAGGTTGCAAATCTGGATGGTCTTTAACATGATATAGTTGAATATAGGATATTAATCAACTAACTCTGATAATATGGGTAATGTATCTTATGGGGTATCACATTACTAATTCTTGATGATAGATTCCATATTATGGACATTCCACTTCCTTCAAGTTAATGAAAATAGAAATTATTCACATTCATATTTTTCAAATATAGAGACATCTTTTAATATTTTCATAATCATCATCTTAAGAAAACCTATGAAACTCATTACAATTAGTATCACAATAACTCAAATATACTTGAACATTGAATGGAATGGAATTGGTAAATCATGATTCCTAGATTATTAAGTAATAGTGGGTTTCTCTAGGAAATATACTAATGGATGGGTATAAATAAGTCTTTTATAGTAACATATGTATGATCACCCTATACTATAGTCATTACACTAGGATATAGAAGATTATTTCATGATAATGACTTCTTGTGTAATGGAATACATGGTTCATATTTGAAAAATATATACAATCATCATACAATAGAGTGAGTCCACTTGGACATGGGGGTATGAATCATCATAATGAACATCATCAAGGATATATTTGTAATGAGGACTCAAAATTTAAAGAGTGATCAAGAACCATAATATAATTCCCTCATGTATTAAATAAGGGTGATATGAACCAATAAATAGGAGTAATAAATCATTACTTTTGTTTTTTCAAAGGTTGTGGGACCTAGTGAGGATATCTTGACTTTTACTAGGTAATGAAGTGGACAAAAACAAATTTCTTTTCTAGATATAAATTTTACCTATCCCATAGATGTTGGAATCTTAGAATGTAGAACACATGATTTTATTAGGCCATCCTTTATATTTTTTCAACCATACATGTTTTGTTCCTTTTCAATTTTCTATCAATCAATATTTTCTTTCTCATGCAATGTGTTTTCCTATTTGTGGGACACTTGACCTTTTATTATAGTTCCATTTTTGGGTTTTCAATTTAGTGAGTTCTACTTATCTTTCCTTGGGACTTTTAAGGTCATTCATGTTATACCTAGATAAATTGAATTATAGATCTGATATCTTTGACAAAAAAACGACAGAGTATGAATAACAACAAGATCAAGGAAAACATTCCATGAATCAAAAGACCAATGTCATGAATAAACATGATATAAATGAATGGTTCATGGATTTTAAAGTCATAATTCCCAAATCAAAGGTTTAGATTTTTTAAGGACATCTATTTATGACAAAAACATGATGTAGTCTATCCCATTTTAAGGGTGAAATAACATAACATGAATAACGAAGTCCAATTACACTACCATAGATAGCCTCATGAGTAGGGGCATGATGTTTAGGGTTATGATGCATAGACCAATTATTGTTGCAGTTTAAGGATTAATATTTTTACCAAAAGGTGAAGGGTGAGGTTTTGTGAAATAATATGAAGGCATGATTAACCCCACATGAATGAGTGAGAGTCTTTATAAATACAAAAATCTTCAAAAAGAGATGCACCAATTTTAAGGTTTTATTGCTTAAACCAATATAGATGGTGTTAAAGGACATAAAGTATTTACAAAAAAATAAAGGATAAGATTCTAATTTTATAATGGGAATGGTAAAATTTGAATGAAATAAAGAGATGAATATAACTACATAACATCTCGTAGGTAGATTCATACAGTTTAAGGTCATGGTTCCCACACTATTGTGTCCAATTATTTTCAGTTACATGATTAGAACCTATGTATGTTTAATAAAATATTTTTGTATTATTTATCTAAAATGTGTATAACACACAAATTTATAAATTTGAGTATATTCAAATCCAAATTCATTTCAAGATTAGATATGTATAAATCATAACTCAAGATATTTGAATTGTGAAATATTATTATATAATAGTTACACAAGGGAGTAATATAGACCACAATGAATTTATGGGTTCTAATATAATGTTATTGAGGCATATGGTGATTAGAGGACCATCACCATAGAATGAATATTCATTTGGTTAGTAGTGTTGTGTATGGAATCATTAAAGTTACCATGTGGAGGGGTTCCTTGGAGTCAAATATTCTCTTTATCGATGACCACTAAAACATTTTTGGGGATTCAAAAACATACATAATGAATTACGATTACGTGGAAAAGGATATTAAAGTGGGGTTAATGTACCCTAAAGACTATAAAAAAATGTACCGACCATTTTTTGGGGGAAATATATCATAACATGAAACCACATGATCATTATTTAGGATTAAATATAGTGGGTTTTGTCTAAATTTCAACATGAATAATAGGTCCAGTGCACAATTTTGTGATTTTTCATGGGACATATGGTGGTTCCAACTAGCTTTTCACCTTATTCATTTTTTACACTTACTTGTTCTTAGGGAATAAAATGATATGATGTAGAATTTGTAGAATTATCTTTTTATACGGTCACCCTTATGGGTTTTCAACTCGAATAGTTTTTTGTCTTCCATATGATGTTTTGAGGTCAGGAAGTTAGGACAATTGAGAACTAAATTTTAATGTTCTATTGTATTTAATTAATGTTTTCATTAATCCCAAGGTGTTTATTTTTGGTAATAAATGTTTATTTAGTTCATTTTTTTCTTATTTTAAAAATGGTCATATTTTATGTAGGTATTTTTGTTCTTTTGTGAAAATGTATCCCAATTATGATGTTAGTTCATAGAATGCTAAGGGGGGTCATGCTATAAATAGTACTTGGTAGAGGGTCCTCTTTTGGGGTGAAATAAATTATTGCATGAACCATAGGTTTATTCCTTGAATAAATCTATGTAAAGTTTATTCTACTATAAATAGTTTTTTCATGGTTCGATCCATAGGTTCACATCATGAACCAACTATGTAAAGGATGTTGTTGGAAGAAATATGTTGTTATAGTGTGAACTGTACATCCATTTTTTTTAAAAAAATATTTTAAACATTTCACCCCTATCTTCAATTAAATCCTCTAATCGATAATTCACTCCCCCATTTAAACCATCGTATTCTCCCCATGTTCAATACCACTCATATACACCTTAAGGAAATTTATTTTAGATATTCCACTTATATTTTTTTAATAAATATCTATGGAATGTTGTATTATTCATTACATTGATTTCATTCTTCCTTTCATCTTGAGTTTCACTTTTATGAAGCCATAGTGTTATAGGTTTTCCCTTTTCTCTAAATTTATGGAATGAGATATGTTGTTTAGGTATGATTTTGGATCCTTTATTCTATTATTGGTTTTTTTTCATAATTGGATAAGGTTTGTTAGTGTATGAGTAATGGGGTCTCCATTATAAATCATGTTTTATGAAAATAAAAATTCATGATAGGATTTAAAAGTCTGTTATATGTTAATATAACCTTATTATGGTAGTTTTGAGGGATGATTATATATTATACAACTATTTAAAAAGAGTTCTCCCTGGTTAAAAAACCAAAATGGTTTTAAAATATTTATTGGGACAACAATAAGGGAAGTGAATTGGGGTGTATTGGGGGAAGGCCTTATTGAATGAAATTTGATGCGTTTTAAATGGAATTCCTATATGGGAACCTATGTATCTAAGGGGGGAATATTGGTCTTAATTATCCCCTTTTGGATTACATCACAATAACTAAAAATATTATACTTGGATAAAGCTCAATGTTTCAAGGATGGTTATCATCCCACCATTAGGACAAGCCATGTACTCCTTAACAGTTGATTTGATATGTTGTTGTGGGGGGGGGGACTATATCACTAGTTAAAGATATAACCTGGTTAGTGGAATCTGCACTCACTTAGATTGACCATTTGATCACAAGTTTATATAAGGACATAGTGTCCCCAAAACCATTGATGATGTAGGTTTCTTCCATATTTCATTTTTACACAGTTTTTAACCACATGGGAATTACTTTTATTCCCAAATAGTTAAAAACAATACCAATTTTCTTTGTTTTAAAAATAAAATGTTACATTGTTATAATTTATTTCAAACTATCATGGTTGTGTTTTTTTTACGATGTTTACTCAAGAATCATTTTATGGGATCCTACTATGTTAGGGACACATTCACCATAGATTCGCCCAATGGGTGTATGTACATATATTTTGGATAGGTTACGTTAATGGTGTGGTAGAGCCTAAAGGAATACAATATTCTTATTAGTGGAGTTGTGGTTGGGAGTAGTGGTATGGTAAGGACCTATCCCATATTTCACATATGTATGAGTATCCACTATTTTATATATTTTTGGATGGTTTTTAGATAGTTTTTTTGTATCCAGAAGGACCAATATCTCATACCTTCTATATAACGTAGAGTTTTTAACTGCACTTCCAGTTACATGATGGATGTTATTTATATTGTGGTGGTTTTTCCAATGGTACATAGGAATGTCATATAAATATATCTTTTTTATATATTATTTAAATTTTAATAATTACTTGGGAACATTTCATTCCAATATATGTAAAGGTCATGTCAAGTTTGTGGGTCGGATGTACACGATGATTCTATTAGGATAAACAGCTACCAAAGGAAATTCCCGATGGCCATACACTATTTACCATCATGTCGGGATTATGAATTCCATTCATGCCTTTTCATGGGAATTATTAGGTTCCTGTTTAGGTTTATCCATGTATGGTTCATAAAATAAAATTATCAGTGACCCTAATTTTTAATTTATATTATTTAGAATGTCTTGTAGATTGAAGAAAAGATTGATGGGGATTATGTGAGGGGTATGAATAAGTTAATTAGAAACAGTTTTATTCCATAAGATTGATTGTCAAAGTAATATTTGGGATGTTACATTATAAATATTTGTCTCCCCTTCCTTTTTGGCCAAGGTTCCTGGGCTTCAGACCATGCACCCATTCGATGTTTTATAAATGGGTGGCGTATAATGTATACCATTGTTTATAACATTCTTGGTTATTTTATGAATTTTTATGTTTTTTCATTATAATTTACAATTTTATTGATATTTTATTTTCCTTATTTCATTTTTTTATTATGATACCATGAAGGCCTTTGGTGAACCCTCTGGATGGTGGAGTGTTTAATTTTCCATAGGAAACCAGTCGATGGACCAAAATCATACTGACACATGGTTAAAATGGTATAGGTTATCGACTAAGGATAATATATCACCCTCACTCAATGTAATGATGTATTTTTTATCCAATATAATGAACAATCACAAGAATTAATCTATTATAAATCATTATCTTCAATGAGGAAGAAATGATTATTAAGAATCTATGGAATGGATTGAGAATATTGAGAGGATATTAAAGTACTTTAAACCCCAAAATTCATAAAGGTGATGTGATATCCTAGGTAGTGATAATAATAAATCAATATTATGATTTATAGGTATTAGTTTTATGGATTCATATTCATCGTCAACATATATAAATATAAATTTTTATAATTTTTCAATTGAGAAGAAACATTTTTATTTAATTATGTTGTTTTCCTTTATATTATATGGTTTTATTTAAATGTTAAATTATTTAGTTTTAGATATTTAATGTATCACCCCGACCCCAGATACCTAGAGTTAGTGCATTATTACATTACATTGACATCGTCACAAAAGATCAAGTCTCGAAAGACTGATTAGTTTTGTAGCCTTGGAAGTACTAGATACATTCATAAGGTTTACATTACATAATAAAATGAAAAAATACAACAAAAATGTTTCCATAAACCACACTCATATCCCCTAAGACTATCCATGCAGGTCAGTCATAAAATACTTCTTCGCATCCTGTGAAAAATAAAACATAGAAGGGGGTGATCACAGATGCTCAGTAAGGATAACAATATAGTGGAAACTTTTATAAATAAGCATAAACATTTAAGGCAATGTATAAGACTAAAACAAAATCCTTTTAAACTTGATATTCAGCATAATATGTCCATGATAAAATCAAATAATTCCATTTACTTACTCACATTTATATTCTACTAGTTGAATAAACACATGAAATATTAATAGCCACATTCATAATGATGGAATTCATAATGCTAGACTTTCATAACCACATATTCAAGGCCTTATGCCAAGACTACAAATAATATTTCGTCAAGGCCTTGTGCCAAGACTCTAGTTTGTCTCATGAGACCTACCGATGCATCGAGGAGATATAGAGGGCTCCACCAGTCACTTACTAAGTCCAATGCATTCCTCATATGAAAAATGATTTAACATATCATAAACATTCGTATTAAAACTAGCATAAAAAAGTTAAATACTTTATCAATAAAACATGAATGGTACAAAAATAACACATCCATTGTCAAACCTGTCACAAAACCTTCATTACAATATGGAAGTTTTGTATCATAATAATTCAACATCAAACAAGTTAGAAATTCCATTAAAGGATGTTGACATAGAAGAAAATTATTTGTAGAACTCTTTGAGAGAAATATCCATTTTTTCATGAAGACATTTAAAAGTCACGCAATTTATAAAGGAATACATTTAGATAAATTTTTGAATCAAAGTGTCCCATACCACTTTGAGACTTTTGAATGTAATTAACATTTAAAAAAAATCATGTCCATATAAATAAATCTTAAAAAAAATTGAAAACTTGGAAATTAATTAGAATGATTTAGAATTATAAATATTTAAAACATTTAAAATTATGTTTTAGTAAAAAAAAGTCCTTTAAAAGAATCTATATGAATACTCTTTTATAAAACATGGACATGGATAATAAATGTGTCCTGGTAGATACTTAAGTAAAAACAACCTCGGATAATAAAGAGATTGTAAAATTAACCCTTACCTTGTAATTTTCCTTGGTCGAGGGTAGGTTAACATCCTGTATAATGGTGAAATAATTTCTATTAAATTATAAAAGAATATTATAGATTAATGTGATATCATAAATGGTTTTTAAACATTGATTTTTTTATAATATCTTAATATTATCATTGTTTTGGGTGTTAACGGATTCGTTTTCCTTTATATTATTTATTATGTGAGTTATATTTGTTATGGATGGGGTGTATCATATTATTATACTGAATTATATCAAGTCTTTAAACATTATTTTTAATCATCTAATGAAAATTAGTCTTGAATGGATATGATGGGGGAGTGAATCTCATTGCGTTCGTAGAGACGATAATCCGTACGTACGCACAAGCAACAATATAATTATTTTTTATTTTAAAATAATATATAATTGGTTTTATATCATATATAAATAATAATTATCAATTTATGTTTATTATTTACATCAATTACACATCATTATTATACCCATCAGATTAATAATGTACTGAATAACAATTACACCACGACGTGGAGACGGTAAGCTGTACGTACGCACATATAGTGACATGTCATTCAAAGGATGGATAGAATAATGAATATGGTGGTTCCATATTTATAATAACATCATAGTATATAGGAGATACTGGATTTATTATTTTATAATGGAAACAACAAAGAAAAGAGAAGTAGAAAAAAGGAACATGAAAGAGGTGATGAAAGATTTAGCTATTTTTTCGGGTTCTTCCTTTTGATTTGATCAAAAGGGCTCCATATGTTAGAATTCTGAAAAAAGGAAGGTCTATAGGAAGAAGGGATGATAGTTGAGAGGGTATTTGGGTAGAGGTTGGTTGAGCCAAATGTATTCGAAGGTGTGAAAAATATAGAAGGGGGAGTGCACTTTTATAAGAGGGGTAAGGGGCACCTTAAGAAAAGCTAGAAATATTATTTTATAATAAAATCATTTCTTGTTTATACTGGCTCCAAAGTGGATTAATTAAAGTCTATGGTGGGGATGGGTCGAAAACCACTCAACCAATAGGATTTAAATATGTTTGGGTCACTATATTAACCTTATCATTTAGATTTAACTATTAGTTAAATAGTTTGAAATTTACCATGTCTCTTTGAAAAAGTATTGATGTTTAACCTTCTATAGTGATTACCATATCCATCTTTACTAGATCTATGTATATAGGATCATTTTCAACTCTCTTCTTATTCAAAAACTATGATCCTTTATACTCAATGAATATTCCACCATATTTTACTTCCCCGAGTGGTAGTGTATAGTGCGATCATAATCTTTGAGTAGTTCAAGACATTTCATTTTCCACATGTTGAGTTCTTTTTGTGATAAAATATACTTAAAACTCTTTTGATCATTATATTTCTCACATATTTCACCATAGATATAGTGTCTCTAAATATTCAAAGAAAATATTACATCTTATAACTCAAGATCATGAGTAGGATAGTTTTTCTCATGAATTTTTAGCTGTCGTGATGCATAGGCAATAACCTTATCATTCTACATAAAGACACAACCATGCCCTTTCATTGAATCATCACTATAAATAACAAAACCATTATTCCCTGATGGTAGATTCAGAATAGTAGCATTGACTAATATTCTCTTCATTTCATGAAAACATTATTCAAACTCTTTTTTCAAACAAATTTAACCCCTTTATGTTTGATCTTCATCAATGGGTTAGCCAATCGAGCAACATTCTGGACGAAACACTGATAATAACATTCTAAGACAATAAAACTGTGTACCTCAGTTATACTCGTCAGTGCTAGACATTCTTGGATTTCTCTTGTCTTAGAAGGGTCAATAGAGATTCTATCCTTATAGACAATTTGACCAAGAAAATAAATCTCTTGAATCCAGAATTAACACCTGCTAAACTTCCCATATAATTTTTGTCTTCTAAGAGTCTTCAAAATAATGCACAAGTGATTTTCATGTTCTTCATAGATTTTGGAGCATACCAATATACCATAAATAAATACCACTAAAACATCATCGAGATATTCCTTGAAAACTCTATTCATTACACCCATGAATACAGAGGGTGAATTAGTTAATCCAAATGGCATTACTGTAAACACACAATGTCTGTACCTGGATAAAAATATTGTCTTTAGAATGTTTTCCTTCTTTTGACACAACTGATGATATCCATATCTATGTTCAATATTTGAAAAGTATTGATATCTATGTATTTGGTCAAATAAATCATCAATGCGAGGTAGGGGATACTTGTTCTTTTTTGTTATATCATTGATCTTCCTGTATTCAATGCACAACCTCATAGATCCATCTTTCTTCATAACAAAAAGGTAGGGGCTCCCCATGGAGAAACACTAGAGCGAATAAATCCTTTATTACTCAATTTACATAGTTTTTTCTTTAGTTCCACTAATTCCATAGTTTCCATTCTATAAGGGGACTTCAATATGAACCTCGAACCGGTAATTAAATCAATGGAAAACTCAATTTCTCATTCTGGAGGATTTCTATGTAAATATTCTGGAAACACATCACCATATTCTTTCACAATAGGTACATCCTCTATTTTAACATTCCTTTCCTAACCAATAGTTATTTCATTCTCTTCCTCCCCAATAATTGAATTTGGTTGAGCTACCAGTGGTTGATCTAGATAAGAATTAGGTGGTGGTGATTCTGCTCTAAATATAATGTGTTCTTTATCATCATCATCAAAAATAGTAACATTCTTCTTCATCCAATAAATTTTTGCATCATTTTCTAAAAGACAATCCATACTGAGGATTATATCAACTTCAATCATGGGTATGAAGATGATATCATAAGATAAATGAACATTTATATGCTCTAATGGGAACTGATTCACAAAACATTATTGCGATGATACATTCCTTATGAGTTTTGACTAAAAAATCCCTTGTTAAATCAAATTGCAAATATCTAATTTTCATAGCAAAATGGGAAGATATGAAACAATGCGATGATTCAGAATCAAATAAATCAGTTTCTAAACTTGAGGAAACCATTAAATTACCTGCCCTCACGCCTTTTAGAGCTTCAACCTTAGAAGTAGTGATATCATAAGCTTGGCCTTGATCCCTTGGCCTTTTCTAAGTTTAGTTCCCCTGATAGTTTGGACATTCATTTTCATAATGCCCCTTTCTCTACAATTGTAGCATTCAACATCGACAAACTCTTTCATCCCCATGCAATCACGAGCTTGGTGGCCTTTTTCACCACACGTGTAATAGACTCTCATTCCCTTCAGGAAAGTACCATTGAGTTTCTTCCCACATCTACTACAGGATGGATATTCAAATTTTCCCTTCTACCCCTTATTTCTGTTTCCAGAGTGTTTGACATATCTATTCTTCTCTTTCTTTCCTTTAAAATCGTATGACTTAGAGAATTATTTTTTTCCTTGATAGAACATGATATAATATCTTCTTATGATGAGAATGATTGAGAGACAAATAATCTATGGAGAAATGGTTTTAACGCATCAAAGAAATTATCAATCTTACTTCTTGGGTTACTTATAATATCTACTCCATACCTCGCTAACCTTGTAAAGTTATCTTCATACTTTATGACATTCTCATCCTCCATGTTCCTCATACTCAGAAATTGCACTTCCATATCAGCTCGATAGTCATGCAGAAAGTATTTTTTTAATAAAATATCTTTAAACTCCCTCCATTCCATATTTGATACCTCATAATCTTCCATTATGTTTTGAATCAATGACCACCATTGATCAGTATCTCTAGTGAGGTGGTAAACTTTCATGACAACTTTTTTCCTTTCTATACTCCCCTAGGTGTGGAATACTTTCTTTACATAATTTATCAATTTCTCAGCTAATAATGGATTTTTACTCCCATTGAATTTTTTTGGTGGTTGCCTCATGAAGTAATCTAACATTGATCCTCCACACTGTGGATCAGGGTTCTCCATACGGGTAAGGTTATTATTCATAACCTGAGTGAGTTGTCTCGGTATGGTGACAAACTAATCTACACCAGTTGTATCACCAGTTCCCCTATTATTATCTTGAATAGGTGGGTAATCCCAACATGGAGTGTGTTCATTTATAAATTTTACATTCCTTCTACTAGGCACCATTTATAAACAATGGCATAAATTAGATTAGTTTATGAATCTAAATACATAATTCCAAACTTCTAAAACACTTAACATAAACTGAATTGTTTATGGATATAATCCATAATAATAATAATAAATTCATTGAGAGATAATATACTCATAAACCCTTCATAACGGTTTGTAAAGATAAGTAGAATTATCCTAAGAATATCCGCCGGGAGTGTCGTAACCAAGAGTACAGCAAGGCCCATTGCCATGTACCTGTTCTCATTCGAGTCTAGCCCAAAGCAGTGTTTTCGGGTTTTACCCCTAGGAACATCTGTGTCAGATCTGGCTCAACCTGCTCTTATCCAGATAGGGATGTATTTCTTTGAAAAATCACAAAATCTCTACAATACCAAAATTCTAGTAAGTTCTTCTATACTAACCCTCAAAGTCTATCTTAGGGTATTGTCCTCTAATAATAGTTTATCTAAATCTAGATTCCACAGTTTGTACTAAACAACCTCTGATACCAACTATAACGCCACGACCCCAGTAACCCAGAGTCAGTGTGTTATTACATAACATTGGCATGATCACAAAAGATCACGTCTCGAAAGACTGGTTAGTTTAGTAGCCTTGGAAGTACTAGATACATTTATAAGGTTTACATTACATCATAAAATGAAAAAATAAAAGAAAAATGTTTCCATAAACCACACTCATATCCCCTCAAACTATCTTCTGGTCATTCATAAAATACTTCTTCGCATCATGTGAAAAATAAAACATAGAAATGGGTGAGCTCAGATGCTCAGTAAGGATAACAATATAACGAAAACTTTCATAAATAAGCGTAAACATTTATGGCAATGGATAAGACTAAAACAAAAGATTTTTAACCTTCAACATCAGCATAATATGGAAAAGATAAAATAAAATAAATCTATTTACCTTCTCACATGAATATTCTTCTATTAGAATAATCACATGCAATATCAATAGCCACTTTAATAATGGTGGAATGCATAATTCCAAACATTAATAACCACATAGTCAAGTCCTTGTGCCAATAATACATATAATATTTTGTCAAGGCCTTGTGACAAGACACTAGTTTGTCTCATGAGACCTATCGATGCATTGTGCAGCTATAGCAGGCTCCACCCATCACTTACTAAGTCCAATGCATTCCTCATATGAAAAGGTCTAAACATATCATAAACATTCGTATTAAAAATAGCATATGAAATTTAAATACATTATCCATAAACCATGAATGGTATAAAAATAACACATCTATATTTAAACATATCATAAAACCCTTAATACAATATAGAAGTTCTGTATCATAATTTTTCAACTTCAAATAAGTTTAAAATCCATTAAAGGATATTGACAAAGATGGAAATGATTTGTAGAACTCTTTGAAATAAATATCCCTTTTTCATGAAAACATTTAAAAGTCACACAATTTCAAAAGGAATACGTTTAAAGACGTTTTCTAATCATAGTGTCCCATACTACATTGAAACTTTTAAAGGTAATTAACATTTTAGAAACATTCATGTCCATATAAATAAATTGTGAAAAAACATTTTTAGAACATTGAAATTAATGAGAATGATTTAAAATAATAAATATCTAAAACATTTAAAATTATTTTTTAGTAAAAAAATCATTAAAACAATCTCTTTGAAAACTCTTTCAAAAAACATGGACATGGATAATAAATGTGTCGTAGTAGATACTTACATAAAAACAACCGTGGATAAAAAACAGATTGTGAAATTAACTCTTACCTTGTACATTTCCTTGGCCGAGGGTAGGTTAAACTCTTGTATAATGGTGAAATAATTGTTATTAGATTATAAAAAAATCATATACATTAATATGATATCATATATGATCTTTTAACATTTCTCTTTTAATAATATCTTAATATTATCGTTGTATCGGGTGTTAACAGATTCGTTTTCCTTTATATTATTTGGTATGTGGGTCATATTTATTATGGATGGGATATATCGTATTAATATCCAGAATTATATCACGTCTTTAAACTTTATTTTTAATCATATAATGAAAATTATTCTTGAATTGATACGATGGGGAATGAATCTCATCACGTTCGTGGAGACAGTAATCTGTACGTACACACGAGCGACAATATCATTATTTTGATATTAAAATAATATATAATTGGATGATATATCCAAGAAACATAATCATTTTCATGTTATATTTATTATTTACATAAATCACACCTCATTATTATACCCAAACAAATAAAAATGTATTGAATAATAGTTACACCATGATGTGGAGACAATAAGTCGTACGTACGCATATATGGTTACATGTCATTCAAAGATGGATAGAATAATGAATATGGTTTTACCATATTTATAAAAACATAACAGTATATAGAATATACTGGATTTATTATTTTATAGTGGAAACAATATATAAAAATTAAGTGGAAGAAGAAAGGAACTTGAAAGAGGTGATGAAATATTTAGATCTTCTCCGAGTTCTTCTATTTTATTTGATCAACAGGGCTCCATAGGTTAGATTTTTGACTAAAATAAGGACTCTAGGATAAATGTGGGATAGTTTAGAGGGTATTTTGGTAGAGTGTTTCCAATCCAAATGGCTTTGAAGGTGTGAATTAGAGAGATGGGGGAGTGCCCTTTCATAAGAGGGGTGAGGGGTACCTTAGAAAAACCAAGAAATATTATTTTATAATAAAATAATTTTCGGTTTATAATGGATCCAATGTGTATTATTTAAAGGATAAGGTGGGTATGGATCGATAACCACTCAACCAATAGGTTTTAGATAGGTTTGGGTCACTATATTAACCTAATATTTTATATTTAACTCTTAGTTAAATAGTTTGACATTTACCATGTCTTTTTGTATTTTTATATTATATGATTAATAAACATACTATATACTTCCAAGAGAACCCCAAGTGGTTCATTAATGATACAACTATCATTATACAAGTATTTTTTCTGAACCTTATATTTTTGGGAATTGAATATCAATTAATAATATATTATTTGTTTTTAAAACTCTTTTATGTCAATTTAGACACTATTTAGTATTTTGTTTCTGATAAATTCATAACAACGTTATTAATTATAGAAAAATTCATATAACCAACCCTAATATGTCATATTAACCTATAAAATTTGTTTAATTCATAAGAAGTCTCAAATTACATTTATTTGGATATTTATAATATCAATATTTTTTAATATTTCATTAATTAGGTAATTACTACATCATCATTGTGTCATACATAAATTAAACTATTTAATATCTAAAAAATATAAATAAAATACCATTATGTAGGAAATATTTTAAATTTATAATTAATATTTATAGTCGAATTTATCTTAGGATTAACCCTATATTAAATATTTTTTAGTTATTAAATGTTGATTTTTACTCTTTTAACTCTTATTTGAATTAAATAATAATAAATGTCCTAATCTAATCCAAGTGGACCTAAAGGATCATATTTTATTCCTAAGGATGTTTTTGGTCGAATTAAACTTATCTATTAGAATTAGGACACGTGTTAGGGTAATAATAATATCATTTTTACCCTTAAATACCCTATTTACTTTTAATTGTGGTAATAAAAGTAAAAATTACAATTCAAAAAAAATTATTTTCATCTTATTGAACCACATTTTTATTAATGATGTGAACCAAGTGTATTTTATTTAATTCCACTCACAGAAGCAGTAAAATTTAGTTTTATGTGAATTTTCAAATTCTCCTAGGAGGTGGGTAAAAGATAGTGAAAAGTTCAATATAATTTATATATATATAAATTATTATAAACTAACTCCAATGAATTAAATTGAACTTATATTGGTATTATCTATCTATTTTTTACCTAAAATATTTTTAAATAAAATAAATAATTATTTAAATAGAATTTTTGTTTTAAAGTACAACTCACTGTTTTTCACTATTCATCAAAAATTGAATATTTTCAGAAAAATACCAAAAAATCGCCATAAGATAATTTCGATATTCCGAATCCTAAAATAAATTCAATTTTTATAGACAAAATTTAGAATGTTTCAAAAAGTTGTTATTACTATTCATAACTGCTGGTTTGAGTTGTTGTGGTGTGTTAGAACTCAAAGTTGCGTACAACACATGATATTGTATTATTCAAAGAGAATAATATCATTGAAGCTTGGGTTGTTACATTTAATTTGTTAAGATAGACTTAATTTTTTATTTTATTATGTAAAATATATTTTAGAGTGTATTTTTTGGGTTTTCTATGAAAATATTGAATTCTAAGTGAATAATTTAAAATATTGGTTTCTAGTAAAACTATCATTATTTAAAGTATTTAAAAAGTTTAAATTTATTATTTCATTGGATAAAATATTTAATTTTTTTCAATTATATAAAAATAACCCAACTAATTCTCTATTATTTATCATCATATTTTATTTTATTTTAAAACTATTTTTTATGCTTAAATGGTATCTTGCGAAAATAAGGATTTGTTATGGTTTGCATTATATATTCAAATTAATTTTATAAATATATAAAAGATAAATATTAAAAAATAAAATTTATATTTGGAATTATTATGTTATAATTTTTATTTTATTCAATTTTATTTCGGTTATTAATGTAATGATATATTAGTAACACATTATCACCATGTTAAAGGTTAAAAGGGAAATCCTAAGGATGAACAAAGTGATAATGAGTAAATTATCTCCAAAACATTACTATATATGATTGATTAAGTGGGATTATACATTAGAAAATCATTTATTCCAAATTCTTCAATTTTTTTTCCAATTTCCTTTAAGATAGACATATAATACATTTAAAAGTTTTTACTTTTGGAAAGTGTGTAACTCCCCTCAATTATAAAATGAAACCATCTATTATAACCTATTCACACACATTAGGCACTCTATATTAGTCATTACCTACCAAAATAACTTCTTAAATATCCTTCCAATATCATATAGCTCCTGTTCAAATCCAATGGCCAACCAATGACGACTAAAGTTATATTCCAATAGTGGTTTTCTAAAGAAGAGGTATAATTCTTAACCAAGTGTTTTATGTTTATTTAATACTCTAACTTATTTATATTCTATTTTACCATTATAAAATAAAAAATTAGTATATTAAAAATCATTATATGTTTTTATGATTATGTTAAAACGAATTTTTTTTATCATTTTCTATTCTATGATGTTTGAAATAATCACCCATGTGTATTTGTGGGCTACCACCTCCAATTAGTGATGTGATTAATTGCTCATTTATACATTAAAAGGATATTCATAACTATATAAGTAATGAGAAAATTTTTTAAATTTATAACATTTTTATGATTCTATAAAATTAAAATATTATCTATATTATTTCTATTCCACCAAATATAAAAATGAAAACCTCATTGGTGAAAAAGTACATACTACCATCTCCATGAAAAGATGTTATAAATTTCTCAAAACTATCCAGAATGGTTAGTTTTAAAAGTATATTTTATATAAAAATATATTAATTTAAAAAATTACTAATATAGAGATAATGTAATCATAAACCCATTGACCACTGTAAATTCACCAATGTTGTTTTGAAGTTATAAACATAACATCCTCAAAACATCCATCACAAACTTACCCATTTATTAACTAAATAAAACATTTTAATTAATTCAATATATAGAATAATGTTAATTGAATTTTAACAAAAAATTTAATTAATAAAATAAAAGACTAATAAAATATTACTAATTATGATGGTATATATATGAATTAAATTAGTTAGGACTTGAGATAAGAGGCATTATTTTTAAAAAAAATTAATGTTTTCATTTCAATTAACTTTCTTTCATCTCGAGGGCTGTAAAATGTTTGATGAAAATTTTTATTTATAAATATAATGATTTTAAAGATAATTTTTAAAATCACTTACTTATATAGAGCAATTATGAAGGATTTTTTTAAAAGTTTTCTTTTTGAGTTATATTCTACTATTAAAAATAAGTGAAAAATAATGTTTGTAACATTTAGGTATTGTTAATATTTTTCCACTAAGAAATTAGATTTCAATTATCAACATTAATCTATAATGTAATATTGGTTTTCATAGTAAATATTATTCCTACAATTATATGAATTTTTCATTATTAATTGATTAAATAATTATATTACCTCTTATGATTATAAAAAAATGGAAGATGTTTTGTTTATGGGGTAAAATTACTTTTTCATGTGTTTTATGATAACAATGTAAAATCATAAAAAAGTTTATTCATATTGTGTTTATTGTTCATTATATATAATGACTAGTGAACCCAATATATATCTCAAATGCATTGGGTAATGATTAATCATTTAAGGTGAAAAATGAGGGAGATAAATAGGTTGGTTACTCCAATAGAATTTAATGTACCTCAATTATATTCAACATATGGAAAGTAAGAGTGAAAATGGGTTATGAATATGATTTTATGACATACCTATATTATGATTTCAAAATAACATTATGGAAATTATTTCATTTTATTTGGTATGGAATTATTATAATCTTGTAAAGGTGAAAGGTTTTAAAAAACATTTCATGAATTCCCACAGTACAGAAAACACATTTAAGGTTTTATAATGCATAATAATGGGATCCAATACATTTTCATTGGGAAATGATTTATTTTAATAAATTAAAATTTATTATTTATGGGCTAAATATTTTATTTGGGAAATTCTTATCATTTTCAGGGTTTTTCTTGTTTTTGTTAGACTAAAAAGAATCATTTATTTTTATGTCCCTTAATGAGATTTTTATGACCATTACAGGTTTTCAAATGTTTTTCATTGGATATTAAGATTATTAGTAACATTATCAATTCAAATAATTCTTCTTTGGGCTCATAATAAAATAAGTAACATTGTATTGAAAGGAACAAGGGTGTAAACATAAAGACCATGTTTTGTGGATAAAAGTTACACTGTGTTGAGGAGTCCAATTTTTTTTGAAATTTTTTGGTAATTATCTAAAACGCTGAACCCAAAAGTTCATGAGTTTGTAAAACATAAAATCCATACTTTTAAACAATTATTAATTGGTTATTAATGCAACAAGTCGATATAGATATTATTAGTGAAATGATTAGATTTAGAATAATTTTAAAAGGTTCTTTTCAGATTCTCTATTTTTATGTTCATGTTATATTGAGAGAGTATTTTGAATATTTCTATATTATTTTATCTAATACATATCTATTCATAATGGTTTTATATAGAACTAATAAGGTATCTAATATATAAAGTATTATTTTGGAAATATCCTTCCATGAATGCAACCTATAATGATTAGAACAGAATATTTTGTGGCGGTGTTAACTCAATTGACATAAGCTATAAATGGTGGAACTCATGAAAGGGATCAATTTAATTCTCTATAGAAGAAAAAATTTATATAGTATCATTTCATTAAACAACACCTTGTTTCTTTCAGTGGATATTTAGAACCTGTGAATGCCGAAGTATAGATAAATTAATAGTAGAATATATTTTTAATTTTGGTTTGTTCCCAACCTCAAAAGTTAATCTCTTTTATTAATAATATTGACGGTTAATTCAATTGATAGTGCTCTCTAGTTCAGAGTAATAATGAAAAAGAATGAGGTTAATTATATGGAGTGGATAGTTTTTAAATATCTCTTTCTTGAGGGAAGTATTTTTTTAAATGATCTTCGATATATAATGTAATTTATATTTCTAGAGTTGAATAAAAAATAAGAATTAGTGGAAACTTATGAGTAAAATTATACAACATTGACCTAGTATGCGTCCATCTTTTTTCTAGACAATGAGAGTTAAATCAGTAGGTTTTGTTTAAGTTTGAATCCATGTTTATAAAGAGTGATAGTCTCTCATGATTTTAAAAGTTATGATAACGTTTTTTTCTTCTAATAAAGTGGAGATAGAATTTTCAAAAATTTATGTACTTTTCAAATATAATTAAAATAAGTGGTTGAGGTGGAAATAAATAGAAAAATTTTTAACCAAGAAAAATAGAGGTAATCTCAAAAAATATTCTAAAGTTGGAAAAAGAATTTTTAAATAATTTTTTATAAGATCATGAAAGTTTTATCAATGTGGTAAGCTGAGCTATTTTACTTATGATTGCCTATAAAATAGCTCTGATCAACAGATTAATGGGAAAAAAATACTTTCACCCATATTAATATGTTTTAATAGTTTATTACACTAAAACCCGTCTAAAGTTAGTTACTCATTGTGGGAATCATCGTAATCCAAAATTGAAAGCAGTAAAGAATTATTTTTCTTCTAAAAAAGTAAATATGGGACCCTTTACTGAATTGATTATAGGTACACTGCTATTTTCATCATATTATACCAATGTCTTATTTGATTGAAGATCTACACATTCATTTATAAGTAGGAAATTTTTATTTAATGTGAAAATATTATCTCATGAAATGAATTCATAAAATATGGTAAAAAATATTAGGGTAGTGTAAAGGTGACATCTATTTATAGAAATATTGATTTTATCATTTGTCCAATGTTGTTTTTCAAAAATCTTGTTTTAATTTTCATCATAGGGATCCATGTTTTTCTAGGTATGGATTGGATTTCATTTTATCATTATAATACATATTATTTATCTATAGAAGTTAATTTTTTGAATGTTTATATTTTTTATTTAAGAAAAAATTCAAATCATAGGTAAAATATAAAAAAATAATTGAAAAAGTAAAATATGGATGTAAAATTTACCAAGAACATATTGTTGAAAAGAAATTATTTTTTTAATTTAGTGACATTCTACTCATAAATTTATATCTTTTTGTATCTCAATTTTATTTTACCAGATTAATTCTTAATCCAGAGGTTGAATTTATTTTTGACCTGGTGCTTAATTGTAATCTAATTTCAAAAACCCCTTTTCTAAAGGATCTAGTATAATATTTAGATTTGAAAAAGTATTTACAAGTGTTTCTTGATAAGAGTTTAATCTATCATATAACTTCACCTTGGGTTGCCCATATTTTTTTATTAAAAATTTTTATGGTTCGATGAGACATTCCATTGATTATAGTGAAATCAGTAACATTACTATTAAAAACTTTTATTTATTGCATCATATGGATGACTTGTTTGATAATATCTATCATGGCCACTATTTTTCAATGATTTATTTTTGGTTTAGGTATCTTATGAAAAATGTTAGGTTTTGATATCTTATGATGGCGATGGTATGTATTAGGTATGTGGATTAATAGTTTTTTTGTTCTTATATATTTGATGAATAAATCCTCTCTATTTTTGGATCTTATGATTAAAATATTCCATGAGTATTTCAAAAAAAAAGTGTACTTTTAATTAACGATATTCTGGGTTACTCAATAAAAATTGAGTAAAATGAGAAATATTTTAGGATGGTTATGAAAACATTAAATGAAATGACATATGGAAAATTTAGTAAATGTGAGTTTTTGATACAACATATCTCTTTTTGTAGGCATATTATATATAAATATGGAATAACTGTTTATCCTTTTAAAACAAATCAAATGAAATTTTTCCAAAGCCTACAAATGCCACTGATATTTGATTTTGTATTATATTAGTGGGTTACTACTGATGATTTATTGAAAACTATACTTAGTTTCCTTACCCACTAACTATTTTATACTCATAAAGGATTAAAACTCCTCTTCATAATGGAATGTAATGAATTTTTCTAATAAAAATATATAACATAGTTAATGTAAGAACCTGATTCTTATTCTCAAGCAATAGGTTTCTTCTTTTTCTCTTTCTTTAAGTGTCTTTGAGAAAACAATGAAAATGTGGAAAATCCCAAATTTTTTGGGTACATGCTGTGTAATTTTCAACACGCCATGTACTTTGGTCGTGTTAGATGAGTACACGTGGCATGTAGGCCTGTCGGCGATGAAGGGTGTAAAAACCGACTACACGCCACGTACTTAGTAATTACATGTAGTGTAACCAGTCAGTGTGTGAATAGTAAGGTAGTGGAAGTATCTGCCAGCGGAGTAACAATACACACTGTGTATTCAGAAATACATGTCGTGTACTAATGTCGACAGATGAACAGTACCGTGGTGGAAATATGCCGCCATAGGAATAGTTAAAATATGAAAAGTACATGTTTTGTATTTGAGAGTACACGCTGTGTAGTCCATTTTTTTTACTTTTAATAGGTAGTAGCCTCCTCATTTGGAAGAGGAGGAAGTGTGTTCATTTGGAGCATGGGAGAGATGACCAAACCTTGGAGGATCCCCCGACTGCACACCTGGAACTCGATTCCTACATCGTCGATCTCCTTTGAAGTACACAGGTAAGCCCTTACTCTTCCTTAAGTATTTCTTACCAATTATTTCTTGAGGGAAAGTTATTTGAGGTTGAATATTTAAACATTTATCCTCGATCTACATTGTTCACAGGTGTTTTAGGAGGCGTCGTTTGCGTATATCGATCAGTGGAGATCGAGGTATGTGGTATGATGTTTATTTGCAACTGTTGTGTTGAAATTGTGTACTGTTGTGCTATGCACCCATTGTTGAGGTGGCATAAGGCTGATTCCTTTGATGAAAAGATATCCAGAATTGTATAGATAATCTAATGATAAGTTTAATCTGATTTTTGGGATCACTTCTTGGATCCAGGACCACCCTGGGGGTCCGTTCTTCTATTTGGCCATTTGTCCAAGATACCTAAGGGTATGCTATGATTATAATGTGCATTTAATTTTCTTCAGAGTAAGTTTATATAAATTTCTTATTTATGCTTTGGGCTTGGTCTGGTTCCTTTATCTTGAGGGAAGTGTTCTATTAGCCTATGTGTAGTGTTTGGTTAGCGTAAGGGTAACCATTGTTTATGCATGTGGGTAGTAGATTCTATACCTGAGTGCAATATCACGAATGCTTGCGGGCAACGATCGTTATTCATGAGGGCAATCACCTGTGGGTATTTGATTATGTTACATGAGAGTAAGGATTGTATGTTTTGAGGAAACGACTATTAAGATTATTCACTATGGTGATTTTCTATGTTTCACCTGCCAAGACGAAGAACAAGCTTGGATGTGATATGTAATAATTAAAATGGCAATGAAACTGGTAGCGATAGTTACTTTTTATTACCTACAAGTATTCTGCATTTACTTTTGCACACTGTTGTTGCACATTTTCACTGACAGTTGGGCACGGGCCTTTGGTTGGTGCCTACTGGGATTTATTTCTCACACCATGTTTGGGTCATGTCTTCGGCCCAAACAGCCTATATTGCTATAGGTGTCAATAGGAGAATGGGTCCCTATACAGATACATGACTTTAGTAGAAGAAGTAGGAGAGCATGGGACCGAGCTTAGGCTTGTGATGAGGATATGTTCTGATTACTTTGATTTGTTTTGTTTGGACGTACCTTGTACTTTAAGATTTATTTTATTGTCTTTTAGTGTATCCTATTCCGGATGCTTTAATAGAATAGTGACATGCTGCATCTTTAAATATATGACGGCTGGTTCTTTTTTACTTCAATTGTCTATTTCAGTTGTATATTGTTTATTGCTTCTGATGTAGTACATTATATATCTTTCCTTTATGCTACACTTTGAAAACTAAGTTCATAGGTTCCCCACTATCAGACCTGGGCCCTCGCTACTAGTCGGCAGCCTCTGGTGTTTGTGGAAATGCACTTGAGGACATGTGACCAATAGGGTTTGGGGCACCCGTTGAGGGGCTTCTAGATCCGGGATGTTGAAAATTTGTGTCAAAGGTGTTATTTTCTTTGACATACTATTTGGAGCCTATAGTCAGAGATAGGAAAAAATATATACTTGGTAATAGGTTGTGCATGGGAGTAGCTAACCCATGTATAGGTTAAAGCGAATTTACCTCATATTTCACTTTTTCTGATTTTGAAAATATTATTGTTGATTTGATTTTCACCATTGGGTGATGCAATTGTTGTGTGTTATTTATATTTGTATGCATGGGTTCTATTTAGTTGCAACCCTATGAGATGAGGGTATTTTATCTCATGCATCATTTAGGAAAATACTAGAAATCACATGTCATACATTCTTTCCATGCTATGTAGGTGCATTAGAGATTTCATGTTGTGGTGATAGTTTCTGTGCTAGAAAATAATGTTATTGTGATAGATTCTTTGATAAATGCATGCTTTTTGATAGGGTATAGTTATGTGAAGTATTGTAGAATGAACTCCAAACATTGGTTATTGAGGAGTATGGGCCCTCATTGATCGGAATTTGGTGGATCATTGACCAATTTATTTTATTATAACATTTTTAAGATGCCAAGCATTGATTCTCTAGGAGTATAGGCCATCATAGATCAGAATTTGGCACTTAGGTGTTTGTTTCAGTGTTTTTCTGGGCTATGGAGTAGTTTCTGAGGCTTACTGTGTCGAAAAACCCAGAATACATGCTGTTTAATTATGATTACTTGCTTTTTACTCTTCTTTTCGGGAACAAAAGAAAATTTTTATGTACAGGTTGTGTACCATAAGTACATGCCATGTAGTTTCTACCCGTGTCATAGGTCGTGTAGGCGGGAACATGGGATAGTGAAACCTTGGAGACACATGTCTTGTAGTTATATACACGCCATATTATGTTGAACGTGTGTCCACCGTGTAACTAACAACACGGGCGGAGAAATCTAACCATATAAACATCATGTAAATGACGTACACATTGTGTAGATTGAACTGGGGATCTGGTCATGTAACTAACAAATATGGGTGGGTTTTACCTCTTCTTAAGTAAATCGTGTCCCTGGTGTACATGCTATGTAGTCTTGACTGGTGAGAGGCCGTGTGACTGGGGAAATGGGGTGGTGTACATGCCGTGTGTGGGTGTAACACGCCATGTAGTGTCGGTCGTGTAGATGGCCATGTAGCGAGCAACAGGCGTCGGTCTGTGGAATCCTTGTACATATCGTGTCTTTTTGGAAAATGCCGTGTAGTGTGACCTGGGTACACTGGCCATGTGACTAACAACACAGGCTGGTGAACGATTGTAGTGTACACGCCGTGTACCTATGGGACACGGCCTGTAGTTTTGTCTTGGGAGAGCCGTGTGGCTAAGCCATGTAGAAGGACTTGGGAAGGGAATAAGGATTCAAGTACACGCTGGGTAGTCAGAAATACACACCCTTTATTTGGGGTGTTACATGACCAGTTTAAGCTGGATTTTTCGCCCATGTGGATGGCTTGTAAGGAAATGTCGTGTAGTATTTATACACTCAATGTAGTCAAGTTGTTTAAATATTTACTACTTTTTTTCTCCTATTCTTTTCTTGGCCTCATTGTTTTCGGTAATTGATAATCTTGATCTAAGTTGTGCGTTTGACTTTGTAGATTCATGCCACTGATATGGCCACTAGTTGTTCGCCAGGAGAGCGGAGATGATTATACTCATGAGATGGTAGGACATCGGCTACCAGGGGATCCTTTAGTGGTGCCAGATGTAGTGCCAGACGTTATAATTGACATAGGCATGGATGTGAAGTTATGTGAAGGATTCATGGGGTTCATGCAGACCTTCCAGGGAGCACTGCCAATTGCCACATCCATGGAAAAGTTGACTCCTATATTCCAGCAGCAACATCCACCTACGTTTTCAGGGGATGGTAGACCACATGCTACTGAGTCATGGTAGGATTAATTCTAGACTTTTTGGAGCATCTTGAGATGCCTCCTGGGTGGGGGGTCAAGCTCACTTCATAAATGATGTGTGATTCCACCAAGAGGTGGTGGGATGTTACCTCCCAGATAGGGAATCACATGGACATGGTGTGGGAAGATTTTAAGGAATCCTTTTCTAACATATTCTTCCAAGAGATGCTGACGGAAGATCGAGCATGAGAGTTTATGAATATGTAGAAGGGTACCATGTCATTGTTGTATTAATCTACCCACTTCACCGGGATTCAGCATTTTGCACCCGTTCTGGTGGGTGATGAGACGTTGAGAGCAAGATGCTTTGAGGATGGTCTATGATGTGACATCTGAGCACTAGTGAATGTTTTCAGGTTCCCTATGGTTCATGTTATTGAAAACTAGGCACTGATTACTGAGCATAACTTTCGAGAGGCTAGTGGTGTAGGCCAGGGCGGTTCGAAATAATTTTATGGTACTATTTGTACCAGTAAGATGAAGAGGTGGATGGATTACTCTCATGGTGGCAGTACTAGTCAGTAGAATATTTCAGGTCAACTGGTCATGTGCTACCATTGTGGTAGAGAGGGGAAGAAGCAACCTCAGTGTCCCCAAGACCTAGTGGAGTGCCAATCTTGTGGCATGATGGGTCATCTCTAGTGTTTTTGCAGGGTGTTTCCACCAGTGGCTAGTGAGAGGGGTTCTGTGCAGTCTTCACATGCGGGAGTAGGACCAACAGCTTCTTACCAGTCAGGAAATTGGAATATGTAAGAACGTTCAGGCCGAGGTCCTGTCTGTGGTATCGAGACACTAGGATCTCAGAGATAGAAGGGCGGGTCATCTCTGGGTAGCTAGGCTATGTCGCAGGGCCATGACACTGGGCGGGCATATTCAGTGCAACAGACCCAATATGAGTAGGATCTCGGACCTTCTATTGTCAGAGGTACTATTTTAGTGGATTCTGTTATATCTTCTGTACTTTTCGATATGGGTTCTACATATAGCATTATATTTGTGCTCGTTGTGGAGAGCCTTGGGCTCTATGTTTCTTTTTATTCTAATGTTATGAAGCTAGAAACTCCTTTGGGGATTTTAATGGCTGGTGTGCGTCAGTTCATGGAGTTCCCCCTAGAGGTTGGTGGGTGTCACTTTCTATGGAACCTCTATGTCTTATAGATGATAGTTATGACATCATTCTTGTGATGGAATGGTTGGTACCCTTTCGAGCCTTTGTGGTTTGCTATCATCACAGGGTGAGTTTCATGTCACCAGAGGGTAAAGAGTTTCTATACAAGGGCGACTAGGATGTCCAGGCAAGCCGATCTAGACCTGAGCATCGTGGGCGAGGTGGAGTGACAGCCCAGATTGCGAGTTAATATCTGGATGACTAGGGGACTTGTCAAAAGGATTCCCCTCTAGTAGTTGATCGTTTCATGTATATATTCCAAGAAAAAATTTCAGGTCTTCCTTTGGAGTGATAAGTGGATTTTTTTGATTGATCTTGTGCCGGGAGCAACACTATTGTCCATTCCACCTTATAGGATGGATACACCAGAGTTTTAGGAGATCACGATGCAGTTAGAGGAGTTACAGGAAAAGGGTTTCATCTGACCCAGTATTTCTCCATGGGGTTCGACTGTCATGTTTGATAAGAAGACGGACGGTGCCCTCAGGCTTTGCGAGGATTATCAGAAGATGAACCAGTTTATGGTTAAGAACTGATATTTCTTACGAATGATCGACGATATTTTAAATCAACATCGAGGAGCACAAGTGTTCTCGAATATTGACTTGAGATCCAGATATCATCAGTCATGTGTCAGCCCATCAGACATACCGTTTACAGATTTTCAGAGCAGATATGGTCAATAAAAGTATTTGGTTATTCTGTTCAGACTCACGAACACACCAGCAGTTTTCAAAGCTCTGATTAATTGTGTGTTCCACCCTTATCTGGATTCTTTTGTGGTAGTTTTTGTGGATGATATCTTGGTGTACTCTCACACTTGACACAACCATGCAACCCATCTTGAGATCGTTCTGAGTACACTAGGATAGAATCAGCTATATGTTAACCTCTCAAAGTTCCACTTTTGGATGGACCAGATTCACTTCCTGTGTCATATTATCTTAGAGGCAGGAGTTGTGATAGACCCAGAGAAAGTGATAATAGTAGTTTCCTGGGAGAAGCCTAAGAACTTGTGAGAGATACAGAGTTTTTTGGCGCTGGTTGGTTACTATAGGTTCTTTATACAAGACTTATCCCACTTAGTAGAGCTATTTATGGGTTTGACTAAGAATGGTGTGAATTTCATTTGGACAGAAGCTTGTGAGACATCCTTTTAGGTGCTGAATGGATGGTTGACATCAGCACCGGTCCTGATACTTCCAGAGCAAGGGAAGATCTATACAGTTTACTGTGATGTATTAGGTATTTGTATGGGAGTATTGTTGATGTAGGTCGATAGAGTAGTTGCGTATGGGTCTTGGAAGTTAAGTCCAAATTAGAGTAATTAGCTGATCCATGATCTTGAGTTGTCCGCAGTTGTTCATGTGTTACACTGTTAGAGACATTATCTTTTGGGAGATAATTTTCTGGTGTTTACAGACCATGGAAGTTTCAAATATATCTTTACTCTGCATGAACTGAATTTGAGACAACGAAGGTGGGTTGAATACTATCATTCCTTCGACTTCAAGCTTGCCTATACACCTGGTAAGGGTATCATAGTTGCTGATGCACTAAGTTAGAGGACTCAGATACGGGCAGTGCAGAAGGCCAGTGGTGAGTGGAATCTTATTGATTTGTTCTCTGTGATGAATTTGGTGGTGCATGACAGTCAGGGGAATGCCTATATTTCTTTTTTAGCTGTGACTTCTGCCCTCCCGGATAGAGTGAGGGTGAGAAAACTTTCAGATTCAGAAGTCCTAGTTCTACGGGAGTCAGTGGCAAGTGAGGACCCTCTGATTGGTTGGACGATATGTGAATGAAGTATCTCATATCCAAGGATGAGTGTGGGATCCAGGGGACATATGTGAGATGTTTATATGGGAGTTTCATGCTTCAGCTTGGGTAGTGCATCCTGGAGTTACCAAAATGTATCGTGACTTGAGGCTTCAGTATTGGTGGATGGGTATGAATCGTGATGTAGCTGTTTTTTTAGATGTTTCACCTGTCAGCAGGTGAAGGTGGAGCATCAGAGGCCAACTGGACTATTACAACAGTTACCCATTCTGGATTTGAAATGGCATGATGTCATGATGTACTTCGTGACTAGGTTGTCGAGGTCACCTCGAGGCAGGGATCTCCTTTGTGTTGTTGTGGAAAGATATAAAAAGGTAGATCACTTTTTTCTGATCAAGGAGACCTTTGGTGTTGATGACCATTGGAATTTGTATATCCAAGAGATTGTATATCTTCATGGGGTCCGTTATTCTATCGTTTCAGTTAGGGATGCTCGTTTTAAATCTCTTTTTGGGTAGAGTTCTCATAGGGAACTGGGTACACAGTTGCTTATGTGCACAACTTACCAACCTCAGACTGATGGCCAGTCAAAGCGTACAATACAGGTTTTTGAGGACATGTTGTGTGCATGCATCCTAGACATTGGGGGCTCTTGAGAGAAGCACATACCCCTAGTAGAGTTTTCTTACAATAACAGTTTTCATGAAACTATTGATATGGCACCTTACGAGGATTTGTATGGTAGGCCATGCTGATCACCCATGTGATAGTTGGAGGCAAGTGAGATAGATTTACTAGGACCATGTCTCTTGCAAGAGACTTTAGAGTAGGTACAGTTGATTCAGAAGCGGATCACTACTGCACAGTCTTGTCAGAAATATTCTGCTTATCGCCACAGACGACCGTTGGAGTTTGTGTTTGGGGATCAGTTGTTCTTACTTGTTTCATTGAATATGGGACACCTATAGATCAGAAGACAGGCCAAACATTCAACGAGGTATGTGGGTTCGTTTGAGATTCTGGAGAGAGTCGGGCCGGTTGCCTATCGATTGCATTTACCACAGAGGTACTAGGACATGCACGACGTCATCCTTGTATATCAGTTGTGACATTATCACTCAGACCCGTCTCACATCTTTCAACCCAAGGAGGTTGAGCTTTAGACCGATTAATCCTTTGAGGAGCATCTAATTCGTATTTTTGATAAGGACAGGAAGGTTATTTGAGGTCGGTCAGTTCCTCTCGTACGAGTGCTATGGCAACATGGTCGAGTGTAGGATGAATCCTAGGATCGAGAGAGCGACATATGTGCTAAGTGGCCAGAGTTGTTTTGAGCTTTATATTTTCCACCCTTGGAAGGGAAATTCGGGAATGAATTTATTTAAGGGGAGATTTTTGTAAGAACCTGGTTCTCATTATTGAGGTATGGTTTTCTTCATTTCCCCATTCCTTAAGTGTTTTTGAGAAAACAAGGAATATGGGGAAAATCCCAAATTTTGCAGGTAAACACCGTGTACTTTTCCAGACACTGTGTACTTTGGCCATGTCGGATGTGTACACATGGCGTGTAGGCTTATTGGTGATGAAGGGTGTACAAACTGACTACACACCATGTACATAGTAATTACATGTCATTTAATCATTCATAAAGTGAATAGTAAGGTGGTGGATGCATCAACTAGAGGAGCAACAACAAACGTTGTGTACTCATGTCGACATATGAACACTGTTGAGGTGGAAAGAAGTCGTCAGAGGAATTCTTAAAAAAAAATTAAAAGTATAGGTCGTGTACTTGAGAGTACATGTCGTGCAGTCTATTTTTTTGCTTAAAATGGTCAGTAGCCTCCTCATTTGGCAAAATAGGCAGTGGGTTCGTTTGGAGCGTGGGATAGATGGTCAGACCTTGGAGGATCTCCTAACCACACACCGAGAACTCGATTCCTATGTTGTCGATCTCCTTTGAAGCGCATGGTTAAGACCATCCTTCTCCTTGAGTATTTCTTAACAATTCATTCTTGAGGGAATGTTATTTGAGGTTGAAGATGTGAACTTTTATCCCAGATCTACATATTTCACGGTCATTTCGGGAGGCTTCGTTCACGTATATCGATTAGGGGAGATCAAGGTAGGTGGTCTGATGTTTATTTGCAACTTTTGTATTGAAATTATGTATCTTTGTGCTACGCACCCATGGATGAGGTGTCGTATGGATAAGGAAATTTCTAAAAAGATATCCATAATTGTATAGATAATCTAATGATAAGTTTAGACTGTTTTTTGGGATCCCTATTTGGGTCCAGGACCACCCCGGGGGTGCGTTCCTCTTTTTAGCCATTTGGACAGGATACCCGTGGGTATTCAATGATTATATTGTGAATTTCATTTTCTTGAGATAAAGTTTATATAAATTTATTATTTATGATTTGGGCTCATCCCGATTCCTTTAGCATGAGCGCAGTGTTCTATTAGATTGTGGGCAGCGGTTGGTTAGCCTGCGGGTAACCTTTGTTTATGCATGTGGGAAGTAGTTTCTATGCCTGAGGGAAATATCTCATATGCCTGAGGAAATGATCATAATGTCGAAGGGAAATCACCTATGGGTATTGGATTCTGTTACATGAGGGTAATGATAGTTTGTCTGAGGACACGACTATTTAGAATATTATCTTTGGCGATTTTCTATTTTATACCTTCCAAGCCGAAGCACAAGATTGGAGGTGATAAGTAATAATTAAAATGGAAATGAAACTGGTAGCTATAGTTACTTTTGAGTACATACTAGTTTACTTCATTTACTTTTGCACATTGTTGTTGCAAATTTTCACTGATAGTTGGGACCAAGCCTTTGGTTGGTTCCTATTGGGATTAATTTCTCACACCCTGTTTGGGTCATGTCTTCGGCCAAAACCGACTATATTTATGCATGTGTTGACCAGGTAAAGGGTCCCTATACAAGTACATGATTGTAGAAGAGGAGTAGAAGATCATGGGACCAAGTGTCGGATTGCGATACTGATGTGTTCTGTTTAATCTTATTTGTTTTGTTTGGATTTACCTTGTACTTTGAGATGTATTGTATTGTCTTGCAATGTATCCTATTCTAGTTGCTTTCATAAAATTGTTACATGCTGCATATTTATATATATGACTTCTAGTTCTCTTTTACTAATTTTTTACATTTCAGTTATATATTGTTTACTCCTTCCACTGTTGTATGTTATATAACTTTCCACCGCACTACACTTTCGTAAATGAGGGAATAGTTTCCCCACTATTAGAACTAGGTCCTCTCTACTAGTTGGCAGCCTCTGGAATGTGGGGAAATGTGCTTGAGGTCATGTGAGAAACTGGGTTCGGGGCACCCGTTGATTGGCTTCTGGATCCGGGACGTTACAATTAATGATCTTGTGTTAGCCTTTACAACAATAAATGGTGAATTTATTATTTATAATGATGCTTCAATGAAGGTACATGGTTGTGTCTTGATGTAATATGATCATGTAATTGTATATGATTTATGTTATTTAAGACACTATGAGAATATTTACCCTACATATTATCTTAATCTTTCAACTGTAATTTTTACCTTAAAAAATTTGGAGGCTTATTTTATTTAGGTTAAAATGTGATATATATACTAACAATTAAATATAAAATTATATATTCACTCAAGAAGAGTTGAGAATTTGGATGAGAAGGTGGTTAGAATTGATAATGGATTATGATTACACAATTCACAATAATCCTAGAAAAAATATGGTAGTTAATTCATTGATTCAAAGAGACAATGTATCGTTAAACATGATACATATAGAACTTCTTCCTTCGATTAATGATTTAATAAATATTGGTATATATATTTTATATGCTATAACTCTTTTTAGTTTGGATCGGGTATTAGTTTAGTCATCCTTTGATGGATAATCCTATCATCTAAGAGAATTTATAATTGGTTGTGGAAGGAATATTAATTAACTTTAACATTGAAAAACATATTTTTATTTTATTTTTGACATGGTATGGGTTCCAAGTGATTCCTAGTTGAATAGAGAATTGTTAAGTGAAGATCATGGCTCTTTGTTTTTTGTTCATCCTAGTTGTACTATGATATATAGATTACATCATTGATATTATTGATAGGGTTAAATGAATAATGATGTTACTGATTTTATTATGAAAATTTTGACTTGTCAATAGGATAAAGATGAGAGAGACTACTGAAGGGGATGATTCAGCCTATTATAGTTCCTAGATGGAAATATGAACATATATACATTTATTTTATGATGAAATTACTTAATACATATTGAGATAGTAATGTTTTTATATTATTATTGATGATTTTACTAGATCTACACATTTTCCTTCAATTTGAGATACAACGTGTTTGGATTATATTTCATCAATTTATCATAAAGAGATAATTTGATTACACTAATTTTGTATTTCTTTGTATACAATTGTGACCCTATATTTTCTTTAAATATTTGTAAAGGACTTCATAAATAATTATATATTTAATTATATTTCAAAACATATTTTCATCATTGATCTAATGGATAGGAAGAGTAAAATATATATACATTTTATGATATTCATTGTGATTTGTCAATATATTATCAGGGAAGATTGGGTCAGTGTCTTTCTCTAGTTAAATTTTCTCATAATAATAGTTTTTATTCTAGTATTCATATAGAGCCTTTTAATGCTCTATATAGAAAGTTGTGTTTATGTCCATCATGTTGGGATAAAGCCAATGGATTTTGGTTTTTGGGACTAAGGGTTGTGGAAGAAATATTTGATAAGGAAGGGATGATTAAGAACTTTAATATATATTATTAGAATAGGAATAAAAGTTATTTGTATAACTAGAGTAATTATCTCTCATTTGAGGTAAGTGAGCATGTTTTTCATAAATTATCTTCATGGAAGAGTGTAATTAATTTTGGTAAAAAAAGAAATGTTGAGGCCATGTTTAATTTGACCCTGTGAAATTATATAAAAATATTTACATTTTTCTTTTAGATTTTCCTTATATCTGAGTATATGTCTCATGAATATTTTGTTTGATGTTTTTTTATCTAATGATTTATATACATAATTTAACACATTTTTTATCCCTAAAGTAGTTTATTTGGAAGAAAATCATTCATATGAGGAAATGAGAGTTCAATGTAATGATCATGGAGAGTATGTACTGAAAAAATTTCATGATTCACTAGGTTTTGGTTTTAAGGAAGAATCACATGATTGATGAAGTTAAATGGTAACTGAAAAAATCTATGAGGTACTAATACTATCATCTGTTTAAGTAATGGCTAAAATTGTGAGGATGTACTTTCATAAAGAGATTGAGAATTTGAAAAACCATTTATTGTTAATAATAAATTAATATTGTAAATATTATTTATTAATTAAAAGGATTCATATTCATCATAGTTTTATTAATATTTTTTTTCAATTGAAAATAGAATAGTTATGTTTTACAATAATGTTTCCCGTATATTACATTGTTTTATTTGATTTTTAAATTTATTAATTTTAGAAATTGAAAATTATTAAACAATATAAAATTTATATAAAATTATATTTAGTATATCATAGGGTGATTTTGTTTTATTTTTTTAAAAAATATTTATTTTTGCATGAATAGTGATAAATACCGATTTTTCTTAAAACTGTCAATTATTTTAATGTATTTAAAAATTATCATTTATTTTGGGATTGGTTTTAAATTTAAACTATTAACATTATGATAAAAAATATTATTAATGACATATTTAGGGTGTGATATTTTTGTTTTGTTAAAAATCAATTTTATGATTAAAATAGGCATTATTCAAATAAATGATTTCATTGCGGTTTGCATTTTTGTATTAAAATAATTTTATTACACTTATAAAAAATTGAATATTTAAAATATTATTTCATATTTTGAATTAGTACATTTAATTATTTTATTATTTTATTTTATTTTTTTCTAAAATGAATATTTGATGTGGTAAAACATTATCACCCAAGTAACGGTTAAAAAGGCTGACATGGGATAAACTAAGAGATAAGGCATAAAATATATCTAAAACGTGGATAAATTTGATTTTATTAGTTTATTTAGACCACACCCTATCTTGGATTCTAAATTTGGTCATTTGGTTCCACATTCCTTTGAGAAAGACATATAATATGTTAAAATATTCATGTATTTATACATATGCCACTCCACTCATATGTAAAATGAAACACCCTCTATAAACCTTTTAATACAGTTAAGAAACTATAGATCAAAAAATAACTACCAAAATACCATCCCCACTATCCTCACCACATACTATATGTTTTTTCTACATAATAAATCATCATAATAAAGATTAACATGTAAGACAAGGGAGTTTTTCACAAGAAGATTTATAATTCTTAAAGGAATGTTTTATGTTTATTTCATATTCTTCATAATAAAAATATTATTTGAATATTATGAAATAAAAACATCATTATATTATAGTCACTAATCTTTTAATGATTATATAAAACCATTTTTTCAACACCTCTTCCATCCTATGGGAAATGAAATTTTCTCCCGTGCATACATGTTGTATACTACTTCTATGAAGAAGTTTAATTCATTTTTCATTTCCACATTAAATGTTGTTCATAAGGATAAAAATAGTTAATAAAATTGAAATTTATAACATATTTATGATCATATAAAAGTAATATAATATCTTATTGATTTCTTTTCTAGCCAGTAAAAATTGAAAACAATATTCATGAATACGTTCAAACTATTGTCTCTATCAAATAATGGGATTAAATTTTCATAAAAACCATACATGATTTCATTTAAAAGAGTATATTGTATAGAAATACTATTTTTATACAATTTTTATTATTATTTATATAATGTAACTAATAACCCTTTGGAAAATTCCAATGCACCGATGTTGTTTTGAGTTTATAACTCGAACATAATCCAATCATCCAACCAGAACTCACCCATATAACTAAATAAAAAAATAGTGAAAAATAAAATAAATAGATTATTAATAATGAAGCAATCATTAATGGATTATTAATAAATTATTAAATCAATATATTTTTATACCTATATATGGTATAAATATGAATGAAATGATTTGAGACAAAATACAATAGACTTTCTATTGAGAATCGTGTTTTAATGTTTTCTTTCTAAATCATTTTTCCTCAATGTAAAGGTTAAATTAAAATTTTCAAGAACATTCTTAATTTTTATTAAAATATGGATAGAGTTAATTTTTAATATATATTTCTTTATTTATAATTTTTTTATGAAGGAATATTTTCAATTTTTTTCATAAGTTTTATTTTTAACATTTCTCATAAGTGAAAAAAATTACCATATACAACTTGACATCCATTTCCTACCATCATTGTCATTATTAAATATCAATCTTCCACTATAATTTGATATTATTTTTCAAACTATATCATTTTCATTAACTTGTTCAAAATTTTCCAATTTTAAGTGTTTTTAATGAAATATTATTTTTATAATTTTAATTATTTGTAAACAGAAATTTTCTATCTTATTCGTTCATACGAGGTTTTCAAGGGTTTCATAAATAAAAAGTGAAACATGAAAATTTATTTATTTATGATATGGTCATTTATCATTATAGATGATTATAGTTAATATTTTTATAGATCATGATTATGGGTTATCCCAATATATCAATGTATTTAATTGATTAATGGTTAGTTTAAAAAGGTTAAAATGAGTGAGATAACTAGGAATGTTGCTATTGTATAATTAAGTGGGATAAAATTATTTTTTTAATGGGTTGAACTTGAGTGAATAAAAGTTATGAATATAATTCTCTAAGATACCTATATTATTCTTTTCAAATGTTTTGAATGGTAAAAAATTATTTTGTGATGTAAGGAAAGTTTATAAACATTTAAATATGAATTTTTTTAAAACAATTCGTGAGATTCCAAGATAATCATGATTTATGCATGGTTTTTCTTTACATAATAACATGTTCTAAAATGTTTTGTTTGAAGAATTTTTGATTTTAATATATGGAAATTTTAAATTTATATTTTCATTTTTTATTGGAAAAAATATATATATTCTCATGGGATTTTATTTTTCAATAAATTTATGGGATTCTTTATTTTTTATCTCCCTTAATGATATTTTTTAGCTAATTAAATGTTTATTAATGTTTTCATAGGATCCATATATTTCCAGTAACAATAGAAAGGTCAAAAATTATTATTTGGATCATGATAAAAGAATAGAAATTGGATTTAAATAAAAATGGTGGTTAATATAAAAGCCCTATTATTGAGGAAAAAATGTACATTTGGTGGATATGTCCACTTTTTAAGTAATTTTTTCCTAATTTTGAAAAACTCTAAAACCAAAGTAACATGTGAATTTAAATATGTGAACTACATTATTTTAAAATCATATTTATAGGTTTTTAATGTAATGTATAATTTTATATAGAGTCTCAACTCTATATTTAAAAGAATAGGAAAAATGGGGAATTTAACATCCTAATTTCTTAAATTGAGTATAATTCATGAGTAAACTAAAATTATGAGTTTAGTGAATATAATGACATCAATTCGAAGACTAATAACTTAATTATGAGAGTATAAATACATCAATTAATAGTTTTTGTATTGTTCATGGAACACATTTTGTGCCACAATAATTGGAATGGTTTTCAGAATATTTGGGCTCCAAAATCCAATTATGGGAAACGAATGTTAATGTTTATGGTTGGTGCATGGTTTGTCTATCAATTTGGCCTAAAATATGTGGAATGAATTCAAAACAAGATGGGTTTTTTAATTATGTTTCCCATACATGTCATGTGGGAACTACTATGATGGCATTTAGAGTCACAACAATGGTTGGTACATGGTTTAGAAAACTGTGTGTCTAGACTGTGTGTGGTGTCTTCCCTCTTGGAAATAAATAACCACATGGATGGTTCACAGTTTTCCAAACCATACAGTAACCACAAGTCTTTTTATTGATTCCCAATTACATTTTTCCATTATGTTATTTATAATTATTTATCCACTTTTCTTCATCCATATGTGTTCCTCTCTTCTAGTAGTAGGGAACTCCTCTATTTCATTCCCCAAAAGATAGGGACTCCTTCATGAGTCTGATTTAAAATTCAAACTCCTTTGGTGCTTATATATTCCACTCAATAATTACTTTAACACATTACCTTTCTTTCATCATTTATCTTCATATATGTAATTCTAAATCCAAGTGATTTCTTTTATCCTATTTTTGGTTCATTTATCCACATGCCCATTTTCTTTAATTTCTGTTTGAGTTACAGGCCAATAATAGACAAGAATATGAGTATAAGGTAGGTGGTTCCGAGCTTTATAAATACTTTTATAGCTATTATGGGGTGAATTATTAAATTTTCATGTTTTATTGTCCTAGTTAAACATTTAATTGATTTAATATTTCTTTTAATATTATTAAATTATATTATTGGATATCATTGGATATTAACTAGTCTAACATTTTATGCTAACTTGTGTAAGGGGATTTTTTAAATCTAGGTAGGTTATGATACTAGTCTTATTTAATTATTTAAAAGTATTATGATTGAATTTATTCGACGGGAATGTGACAAAAAAGGAACGAGGCATTGAACTAATGATTATCACTAGGATGTAGATTATAGGGTTTATTGGGTTGATGGAATCGCCTAAGATATATGGATAATTTTTATCACAACATTGAAGAGTCATGGTTATCAAGATTTAGGTGATTAGGTAATCAAGATGAGGGCTTGGATTGTGTTACCTGAGATAGAGTTAATAATCCGGACTTGGTTGACATGATCGCATATGAAAATGAGGTTTTCAGTTCGTGTCGCTTAAGAAATATTGGTGAGTATTTATCACAGTTTTTTGCCAATGAACTGTTAGTGTTGTGTTCACATAGATATGAATTAGTGATGTAGATTTTACAATTTACTATGGTTGGAGGGCACTGTTGATATTTTCAGATAGGTGATGGCATTGACCATTAGTTGTGTAGAAGGTTCAGACCATAGAAAGCCCCTTTTTATAGTGTTGAAACTTTAGGAGATTCTTTGAGACCATTAGTTTGATGAAAAAAATCCTATTTATACATGAGGATAGTGGACTTTGATTATTTTAGGGTTGAATTTTTTGTTCCTAGAGACGCTATGTTACAGATCTAATGTTGTTTTGTTATATTTTAAAAGATGGTTATCATTGTTCCTCAGTACGTTGAGTTGTTAATATTATTGTGGAATCCATGACAGAGGTCCAAGGGATATATATCTTATTGATGGTTGTACCATATGAAAACTAGTTTCATAATTGATGTAACTAAATGTTTTAGATAGCGTGAGATGTTATTGATCTTTTATAAGAGGTTCTTCAGAGATCTCTAGGTATGTTATTCATTTTGGGTATTCCTTATCACTAATCCATGGGTCCTTTCCAATGAAAATATATCTTTGTATAAATAAAATATAAGAAAATATATATTTTGGGGATTTTATTTAGAGGTGTGCTAAAATTTTCTGAAGTAGGTTAATGGTCACTTGTGTTTGTTGAGAAAAATTGGAGAAGGTCTTTTATTATATTTTTGAGTTTCAATTATTTATTTACATATGAATACACTATAAAATTATGGATGTAAAACTATAACATGTTTTTGGTGATCTACTATGTTCAAAATCACACCCTACATGAGCCCCTAAGGAAGAACCTTAGTGATCTGGTTAGTACTTCTTTTTCTCGGTATGGATGGAAGTGGACCATTTGGTTCGTCCTCATTGATCAAAAACTACTTTTGGTTTTATATATTTATTTACACTTATAAGTTTACATGTGTGACTTTTCTGATCATTTTTATGTCCCACTATGACATGTGAATTTATCTACTAATTTTTTTATGACTTTGATCTTGTTATTACTGATGTTGTTGAATATACTTCCATTGGGTTTATTCAGTTTCTTTCTTTATTCATGGTTCTACATCCTATGTGTTATATATATATACCATTATTATTATTATAACATGAGGGTATATTCTCTCCACTATCACCTAATCAAAGCCACACCTCTTGTCAACAACCATTGGCAAACAAGGATATGTGCCTAAGGGTTAGTTCCTAAATTGACCAGAGAAATGATTAAGTGGAAAAATAGGTTGGGGTGCTAAAAATGGTATTAGAGGAGTTTTTTTCCCTTTTGTACTTACAACATGGGATATACTAGACCAGAGAGTAGGATGTAGTCCGAACATGGTAAAAAGATCTTGTTTTGGTACCTATATCCACATGTGTGGGGAAAAGACCATGTTTCCATGGATAAAAATTGATTTTATTATTTTCATTTTTATAGTTAATTAATTTCTTCATAGAGTGATGGATTTGGGTGTGATGTTATTGGATTATATGATTTGGACCCTTCTCCTGGTATGGAAAGGGAGGAGTATTTATTCATTATGGTAGGAACTTATTATCATATATTGTGTGTTTATAATTTTTATTATTATTTGGATGATGGAACATTCTAATAGGGGTTGGGTTCTTTAATCTATCAATAAGAAATTCAAACAATGTTTTCCTACTTAGGATTGTTGGTGTCATTCTACTCAGCTATCCCAGGTATTTTGTTCATGATTATATGAGATGTGATCCTATGGGTATATAGTATGTTTGCGCCTAAGAATATTACAGTTTGGCATGGTTAATGAAAGCAAGTGAGTTTTTTAATGTTTCAAAAAATATATAAACAATATTTTACTAATAATCCTATTGGGGTAATTATACTAAACTACACCAGATTTATGATATATAATGTACATTATAGGTGATGTTTAACTGTTCTAGGGGTAGGTAAGGGGCCATGAGGCCAGATTATGTGTGATTCATAGCTCTGTTATGGTCAGAAAAGGGGCCATGAGGCAAGATAATATATGACTCCTTTCTCTATTATGGGTCGCAAAGGATCCATGGGGCTCCATGATATGTGATACTTGACTCTGGTACGAGAAAGTAAGGGGCCATGAGGCTAGATTTCATGTGACATAGGTGTGGTATAAGAGTGTAAGGGTGGTGATATGTGAACCCTAGTACATTTTACCCTATCTGATGTATATATATATAGTGTGTCTCTGTGTGTGTGTTATTTATGTTGGACCATGGTGTTTGGTATTAAGGGTGGTTCCACCAAGTTAGAATCTAGTAGAGCATCAGGACGGTAGATATATGTAATTTCTAGAGCATGCATGGGATGAGTCCACATAGTCTTGTTATGGGTATCCTAATGGTCAAGATTATTTTATTCCATAGTTATAGTCTCCATTATAGCTGGGCCGGCCACAACAGATGATATGTTTTCAGCCATGGGTAGATGAGATTCTTAGGAAATACTATTTTGTGTCATACAAGGTATTTAAATGGGTTCTTATGTAGATGAGTCATCCTTTCCTGGACTAACTCTATATTTCTTATCTTAGAAGACACCAATATTTTAGGGTGAGGGTGGACTATAAGAAACAATGAACTTGATTCTATTGGTGTAAAAGAATTTCAATTAACTCAAAACGCACCAGAGGACCAAAAAAGTTCTATTAGGATGTATAGGTGTAGGATAGTAGATCTAAAAGACTAGATTAGAAGGATATGTAGGCTAGGTCCTTTGAGAACATATTTATAGATACATTGAGGGTGGATCGAGCCAATGAGTTCATGAACATAAAATAGGGAGATATGTATGTTATAGATTATACATTTAATATCACATACCTTTCTATATTTTTACCTTCTATGGTCAGTTAATATATTTCTTGGTTGATATGTTTGAATAATTGATTGAATCACATCATCAGGGCTCATGTTAATATCCTCAAACATACCTTGTTCTCAATGGTAGTTAGTTGGGAATTTATGAATGAGTGAGAATTGATGGAATGGTCATATTCAAACCATGTGATGTTGTAAGGTGAGCATAGCAGTGGTGTTATTAGAGGCTAGAATTGATTTCATGAGGAGTCTCAACATTTAGTCAAGCCATAGAATCATCTAGTCAATCTGGGAGTTGTTATTCGATGGTGTTCTTTGAGGGTATAATAACTAGGCTTGCTAAGCCTTAGTGTGAGCATGCACCAAATAACGGATGGGCATGTGGTTTGATTGGGACACGTAGAGAGGTTCTATAGTATGTATTCTAGAATAAGTGGGGGCCAAGGAATGGGTCAGACATTGGGATATAAGGATGGATCAGGAGCAATACCAGGATCTTATAACTGGGATTTCGATACATGTGTAGGTCTAGGTTTGAGAGAGAGAGATGAAATAGTGGATTCAAGGACCTATATCTAGTGAAACTCTATTGGTATGTCATACCTAGGGTAGTCGGGCTTCAAGATAGGTGCATGTTGTTGATATGGCTAGTTCAGAGTAGGCCACAGTGTTAAAAAATATTATATGTAAGTCTTGATCATGAATAACCTGTTTTAGGAATTGTTGGTTTTGGGTACATGGGGTGTATGTGTTATATTTAGACTAGCCATGCACTAGTATATATGTGGTAATCAGTTAAGATGGGTGTTCTGATGATGTACATAGGCATCTAAATTATGATTGGAATGCATATATATGTAACACAAAAATAATTTTAAAAATCAAATGTGGTGCTAGATCTTTGGGCATCTGATGGGATGTGGGACTCTCGGGTGTCGTGTATGACACAGGTACGAATGGGAGTCTAATAAGATGTGGTACATGAAAGGTTCTATGTGCGAGACATGTAAGAATTGAGAATTTGATAATGTTATTTAATGAGGGTATGTCATGGGATGAATTTTATTTCTAATTATGGTTAGTGGGAGAATTTAAATTATTTATTATTGGGTCATGAAGTGATCGGGTATGTGTTTCCTATGGCGGGTGAGGCCACAATGAGAATTGGTTCTTACTAATAACTGAGGTATAACAGGGTGATGTTATGAGGTAGTTATGGTTGATTACATCTTGTATTGTCACCAAATATTCTATGGATGAGCTATATTAATGACGAGATACTATAACTTCATGGTTTTTAAACAAGTTGTAATTTCTAGGTAAATTGAATTTTGAGTTAGGATGATGGACCAACTTGAATTCTAGGCTTCGAAACAAGACTCTGAAAGTATTAATAACCCAAATAATTATTTTTTATGGTTTTTTAGACTCGTTGAGTTCTTAGAATGTTTTAATGGGTATCAAAATCATCAATCTCGGAAGTCCTAGTTTTAGGAAAGACTTGAAGATGCACATGATAGGTACATGGTTTTTCAAACCATGCGGCCCAAACCATGTGGCATGTTTACAAATGGATGCTATTTTTTTAAAAAATATGGCCTGTTCTAGTAAATCATGACATGGTTTTACATTTTTTGATGCCTCCAAAATAGTCTATAAAATAATGCATCAAGAATATGGGAGGTGTATGTCCTCATGGAAAATCACCACCACATGGTTAGCACAAAGACATCCAAACCATGCAGTAACCATGATGATTTGTGAATAGGAAAAAATGATATTTTTTACCTTCAATTCATTTAAAGGATTTCTCATATATTATTCTCCCACATGTGGGCCTATCCTCCAATAACATATAAATCCATTATTTCCCTACCATAGTCTTTGGCCTCCTTCCCTCAAATCTCCAATTAAATCTTTTTTGTGTCTATGGATTCATCTTATTAAAGAATTCAATCTGTTAGATTATTTTATTTATTAATATTTATATATGGAATACTAAATCCACATGGTGTCACTTTCCCTATTTTCTAGGTATTTTTCCTATGTCCTATTTTCTATCATTTTGGATCATGTTAGAGGCTGATATTCAATGATTGAGAACCTAAAAGTATAATGTTGGTGTTTCTTAAAATTCTCATTAATTTAATGGGTTCTATATGGTGAGTTATTAAAGAATTTTTGGGTTTTATAAGGGAAACATTTAATTAATTACTTCTTTCATTTTAATTGATTATCTTATATTATTTTATGCCATTAGGAATGACCATTTCAAAACATTTATGGTAAGTATAAAGAAGGAATTTTTACCAACAATGAAGGCTAGTATGGTTGTCTAATTTTATTAATTTATTATGTTATGAATAAATTGATTCCATGGTAATTTGACGTTAATGGATAGATGTGATGAGATGACGATGATTACTGGTACTGATATAACATGGTTCATTAGCCCTGAGGTCATGAAACAAGATACATGGGGTGATGGTAATTGATATGTTTTGGAAACATGGTCATCAGGATTGTGGTGATGAGGACTTCATGTCAAGGGAATGGCCCATGGGACATGAGATGGTGCTGACCATTAAGACTTGGGTGATGTGGTCTCAAGTGTAAACGAGGTTTCTTGTTATTGTGCATTAAGAAATGTTGGGGATTTCTAGCCATTTTTGTTTGTTGATGTGTCGTTGGAGTCATATGCACACAGATAGGACTCAATGAGGTGGTTTGGTCCACTCATTATGGGTGAAGGCATCCATAGATATTGTGGCCTTAGGGATAAATTTGACCATCATTAATGGAAGTAGTTCTCAACATCAGAATCCTTGGTTGATGTTGATGGACCATTGGTATATGACATGAGACGATCGGTTGGGGTATATGGTTCTTCATTATACAAAAGGCCAATGGACTATGATTATTGTAGGCTGGGTATAATTGTGCCTCTAGAAGTTGGGTTGTTGTCATGATGGTGATTTATTATATATTAGAGGATAGATATCATTATGCCTCAAGATTTTGGGTTGTTGATCAAATAGTTAATTTATGGATAGAGGTCCAAGTTTCCAAGAACTTTTTAATGGGATTAATATTTAGACTTTGGTTACTTTATTAATGTAATTGAAGGTTTCATACAGATCTAGGTTTTAGTGATATATTATGAGAGTCTCCATATAGGTCTCTAGGTATGTTATTCTTAATGGGTTGCTTGGGTACTAAGTCGTTGGTCGCCACAACTGTAAATATATCTTTTCAAGAATTTATTGTATGAAAATATATATTTTAGGGAATATATTATGATTTTTACTGACATTTTATAAATAATATAAATGAACACTTATGGATTTTCATCAAAAGTGTAGTGGGTTATTTATTTTACTAGTGAGATACTGCTATTTATTTATGTATGCATTCACTATATAATTATGGATGTAAGATAGAAAAACATTGTTGATGGCCTAAAAATATCTTACTCACACCCAACATGGGGCCCATAGGACACATATATAATTTTTGGTTTTGATATCTGGTATGGGATCAGGCATAAGATCCTGACCTTAGATAGCAGGGATGCACTTGTTTTTTATGGGTTGAATGGAAATGGAATAGGTTGTTCCTATACATCGAGTTGGACAATATTCTGGATTTTTAGTTAATGTAATCTTATGGTCAGCCATGGGTGACCCTGGTTATCTTTTCACGACCTGTCCTCGGGGCTCGTGCCGTGACTACCCCAAGCCCACCATCCATAGGGCAGGGGTTGGCGACTAGCACCAAGGCATAATTCACGATAAAAGGGAAGACATTGCGTTTGTAAAGTAAAAAAACACCACATAGCAATCAGGAAGAAGTAAACACTAAGTAAAAACTGGGTACAATAGTATGTCCAGAAAAGTAAGTGGTCCAGAATACAAACCCAAATTGAAAGTAAAGTACAACTGGAAAGGGAAAACAACAACTGAAAGTAAAGCGGCAACGTCGAGCTGTCCACTGGAAGTCCCACCTGAAGGGTGAGTACAGATAGCCTCCACATCTCCTCGGGTCCAGCCGTCCGCTCTGAGTACGTCCCGCCCAGTGGTCCACCTCCAGGTAACGTCCTGCTCCGCAAGCCTCAACCATGATCAGCGATGTCTGTCATCTGCAACCAACACAACGTAGTGTGGGCATAGCCCATGCAGGGGTGAGTATAAGCTACTCAGTAGGGACCCCGAGACCCCTGAAGGTATCCCAGAATCCACAAAGGATAATCCAAAAAAGAAAGATACAATCACAAAGTAACATCCGACACTACTTAGGTATATGCCCATACATATACGTAAGTCATCAATTCTCGTTTGGCTCTAACATCTGAGCTCAAGTACAACCCAGTCCACACAGGAAATCACAACCCAGTCCACACAGGAAAGAAAAACGTAATCCACACAGGATAACATAACACTATCCACATAGGAAAGAAAAACAGGATTCAGCTCACAAAGGTATACTTCCTCGTATGACGATAGAGATGATCAGATATTGCCACTGATTCATCTAAGCCGTCGGACCCACAAATGATCGATAGGTACTAACCCCTGCAATGACCCACAATGGATCTAACCCACACAGGATCGATAGATAACTAACCCCCGCAATGACCCACACAGGATCGGACCCACACAGGATCTGTAGGTGCTGGCCCACACAGGACCGCTGGGCGTGGACCCACATAGGATCTGACCCACACATGATCAGTGGAACTGATCCACGTAGGATCGCTGAGTGCTATAGTCATCTCTGTTGAATCCATAGAGTATTTTTGCATAGTCGTCATCGTCATCGCAGTCGCAGCCAGCTCTAGGTTACCCGCACACAGCAAGCTCATTCGGGAGGTTTCGCTCCACGAGCCAAGGGGCTGATGCATCAACTAACACGTAGTCCGAAGTTGATGTATCCAAATGTTCTGTTTCGTCAAAAAGAACTCAACGTCACAGACGGTGCATCAATCAGACACCCGGTCTGAGAATTATTGGCTTTTTCGTCCCAGGGGCTCGGTTGGTTTTTAGTCAAAACCAACCCGACCATACTCCAACTGCATCCAATCCTTGAGAGGAGTAATCCAAAAGGTCCGTCTCACTAAGAGAAATCTGACAAAGTCGACGGCACGTCAATCGGACGTCCGGAACTCAGGTTATAAGTGTTTCCGCTCTGAGGGCCCAGTTGGTTTCATGTATGAACCAACCTAGTCGAACCCAAAGTACTCCAAAACCTTGAGTGTAAAATATCGAAACGCCCGTATCGTTCTAAGGACCGCATCACCACTGACAGTGCGTCGATCAGAGGTCTGCAGCCCATGTTATGGGCAAAATACCGTGAGAGGTCCGAAAGTGGGGGTTTCAGGCCCGGACGAACCCGGCCCGACACCCCCTGGGTCGACCCGACATGGGTCCAGGTCCGGCCCGCTTGGGCATGGCCCGGCTCGCTGGCGGTCCGGCGCACTGGCCAGGTTGCTCAGATGAACGGTCGAGCCGTTCCGGATGGGGGGGGGGGCTGCCCCCCGCTTGTTGGAACCGCGGCGCCATAATGGGGGCCACTCACGTACGTCCAGCTGGGGGTTTCGAACCCCCGGCTCTTCCACTGTCCGACAGGCCCGCTCCGGCCGGCCGGATTCTGCCGCCATGGGACCGGCAAGGCCGGTCCCCCCTGCTCTAATGACGGCGGCCCGATTCTAGCAGTCGGTTCCCCTGCTCCACCGCGGCCTTGGACCGTCTGGAACAGCGCGACAGCGCCACGTTCTTGTTCGATTCAAAGGCGCGGCGTGACGACGCCGTGCATACCTTGCCGCATGACCATGCGTGGTGCGACGACACCACGCCATCCTCGTTCCATTCCACCACAAGGAAGTTAAGATAAAAGGGGGAGGAGGGTTGGCCGCGTTTTTGCGGTCCGGCCTCCTCCCGTTAACTGGTAACTGGTGGTCCAAAAGTACGAGGAATGATGACGGATGAAAACACAAATATCATCAACAATAAAAGAAATACCTACCCCGAGCATAGCTTGAACCGAGGTTCATCACGGAAATAACCATCGTAGAAGGAGGCGTCGCGAAAGGAGAATCGTCGTGGAAGAAGGCATCGTTGGCGTCGCGGTACACGACATCGCATAGTCAATCTCTGAGGATTCGGCGTTCTTCATTGGATATCGGTGTGTTCTTCGCGTTCTTCGCATTCTTCGTGTTCCTCGACGAATAAGATGATGATCTTCAAGCCTCCCTTAAATTTTCTCCCAAACCTCTCAAAAAACAAGTCCCAACCAAAATAAAATAAGGGTTGTCTTATTTTTATAACGCACATTCCAACGTTTGAATTTCAAAAGAAACGATACGAATAATTAATTGAGGAGTTTAAAACTACCCAATTAATTGGGGCGATTAATATCCAGATTTAACGTAAGAGTTGACTTAATTTAAAAGGGGTGTGCGGGTGCGTTACATAGAAGAAAAAAAACGGTGGGGCTCGTGTGGGTCCCACCTCACAAATATCCTACCAAGAGGGTAGGATATTGTGGGTCCCAAATCATCCACTTAACTTAAGTTAAAATAAAATAAAAATTTATTGTACCAATTTTATTTTATTTCTTAACTTAACCCCAAAAAAAATATAATCCACACCAGAGAAAACGCAACTCCGGAAGAGGTGTTTCTAAGAAAATATCGGCGCTGTGATTCTATCAGTTCCCTCGGAATTTGATTCCAAGCACCGGTGCGAAAGTTAGAAAAACCTGCTCGTTCGTTCACTGAACGTACTCGAGCTGAACTTCAGAAAACGATTTCGGGCACACCGGGCCTCGGAATCAGCTTCCATCAGAAACTGCGTTCTTGTAATATTCCCAAGAAAATTAAGAAAAAAAACTTCCTTGAATTTTTGAGTCTTTACATCACTCCCACCTCATGGCATTACGTCCCCGTAAAGATACATCAAAACCTAGGGAATCAAAAGTGGGTATTGTGCACGCATATGACCCTCTCGCTCCCAAGTGCTCTCCTGGAGGTTCCCGTGATGCCATCTGATGCGCACTAGCGGAATCGATCATCCATGTAGTACCCGCTCTTGTCGATCCTCGATCTCCACCGGGACCTCTACAAAAGTCATCCCATCATCAACGTCTAGCTCCCCATGGTCAATGATATGCGTCAGGTTGTGCACGTATCTCCTCAACTGAGATACGTTGAAGACGTCATGCACCCGGTGCAACTGAGGTGGTAGAGCCAGGCGATAAGCCACCTCTCCAATCCTGTTGAGGACCTGGAATGGTACGATGAAGTGTGGAGACAACATGCCGCCTCGGCCAAATCGCTGTAATCCAAGTCGAGGTGTTACCCACAAGAAGATGTGGTCGCCATCCTCGAACTCCAGTGGCCTCCGCCTTCTGTCAGCATAAGAATTCTACCGGCTCTGAGCTATCCTCATCCGCTCCTGGATGACCTAGACCTTCTCCGTCATGGCCTGGACCATCTCTGGTACCACAAGTGTTGACTCCCTAGGGTCTGTTCTGTAACGACCCAAAATTTCATTAATGGAAAATCCCTCTTGATCCAGTTAAATGTTTCTTTATGTTTTTATATGATGTCAACTTCTTTAGTTTAACGTTAAGATTTGTGACCGTTACTTTTATAGCCGTTGAACAGTGATCATCTGGGTAGTTTAAATATAAGGCTTTAACGAACCAATTTTCTACTCAGACAAAGGAAGCGATGGCCTCATCCAGTAGAATTGCCCCTTACGAAGCCCATTTGTCGGAGCTCGGAAAGGAGGTGGCGTCTTTGGGCTTTGCCCTTGACCAAGCCCAAGCTGAGCTTCATCAAGTCAAGCTCGAACGTGATCGTCTACGGGAAAAATGGAAGTTGATAGAGATTACCACTCGAGCGATGTTATCCGAGCAACCCCAAGAGTCTGTCACCATCGCACACCTTACCCTTAGGTCTTATGCGGCTATTTTAAGGGGTTATGTAACAAATAAGTAGCACCATGTTCATGTACATTATTTTTGTATATAATAATGAATATAATTTCTAGTCATTTTTGATGCATTGTAATTAGTTTTTAAAGTACAAATGATGTTTTTAGTTATTATTTAATTAAGAATTATATTTTATTAAATAAAAGGATTTTTGAATTAAATAATATTTTAATAAAATATTATTATTAATATTAAATTAATTTTTTATTTAAATATAAATGATCTTATAATTTTATGAATGCAATTAAAATTTTTATTAAGGTTTGAAAGCCATTTCTGTCAAAACCCGTGAATTTTTTATAAATGTCGGTTTTTATTTTAAAAGTGAAAATTCACATATTTAGAAAATTATTTAGATAAAATAAATATTATTTTTGGAATCAGGACGTCGAAATTATCCAACGGTGAATTTTTCATAATTTTCTGAGACAGTCAAATTTTTGGGTAAAAATTAAATACCATTTAAATATATAATGTGTTTTATGACATCATAATGACCCAATGGTGATGTAATAAAATACCATAATCCTTATGTTCGGCCAATATGTGTTTTATCAATAAAATAATGAGGTTTTGGGTTTGTTTGACTCACTTTTCAAAGCATTAATGGAGCCCTCAAGACTTATTCAACACTTTGCCTTTTTAAATTAATTTCCATGGGAGTGTGACTCACCTCCACATAAGCAACCCTATTTTTTTAATAAGTTCGGACCTTGGCCTTGTAAAATATTGTTTTCCTCTTCCCTTTTCCAGAAACCATGGGCAAATACCATGGGATGGTTTGTGGTTTGGATTATTTTAATATAAGGGGTCCCAAACCTAAATAATAAAGAATTCTCTCACCTTTCCTATATAAACCCACCCAAGCTCCCACTTCCTCCTCACTCAAAGCCCTTGAAGTTCGTCCAAACTCTGCCCTACTCTCTCTAGAATCCTCTCAAGGTGCCCCAAGCTCCCAAGAAGCCTCTCACAAGCCTCTCTCTAGCCTTTGGAAGCACACTTCCAAGTAAGGGTTTTTCTTCCTTTCTCTTTTTTTTTTGTCAATTTTCTTTAAGTTGTATTGCCCTTTTAATTTAATTTATGAATGTTGGGGTATGGTTTCGCACCTCCCCCATACTGTCCTCTTATTGTTTGAATTATGGGAGAACCCTTTCTCTCTCATTAAATGCCTCCCATGTACACCCGTTACTATGCCGAAATTCCGAAAGGAACTTCTCTCTATTTTCTTTTACATTCAAGCAATACTTTTGTATCAGGAATCTAAATTCCCTTTCTATTGTTGGGACATGTATATATATGACCTCCTTACTGTCCATTACATGTAAATATGATGAGTAACCCCTTTCTCTCTCATCAACCTTTTTTATGAATCCTTATGTCACGCCGTTACGCTGCCGAAATCGCACCAATTTTCTAAGCCAATGTCTTTGTGTAGTGAATACCATGCCCATTTCTCCATCAAGGGTATTCACCTTTATGCACATATACGTATTGATTGTAAAGTTTCATGTATGAATTCCACATTCCTTTATCGTGGAAGAAATGATTATGTTTTATGAATCCATGTTTTATGATCCATGTGGCACACTTATGCATGAAATGAAATGTTTAAGAAGGGTGCGCCCTGATAGCGCTCCAATGCATTGGGTAAAGTATAGTATCATGATACGTCATGTGCAATGAGTGTTGACTCATGCTAATTCAAGTGCAACGAGGGTTTACTCGTGCTTCAAGTGCAATGAGGGTTTACTCATGCTCCATGTGCAATGAGCCTTGGCTCATGCTAATTCAATGTTAAGTGTTGTTGCCACATTTCCATGTTATGATTATCATGATTTATCATGCCTTTATGTTCATGTCTCTCTTATGCTCTATTGATATGCCTATTGCCTAACATGTATTGTACTCCTCATGTTATTCATTATGTAATCCCTTACTGGGCTTTATAGCTCACCCTTTTCTTATGCATGTCCTCAGGTTATCCCATGCAATGCTAAGTACGAAGGAATGTAGTGGTCATGTAAAGGAAGTTTTCAATAAGGATGTTGTATTTCAAGTTTAAAGTTTTTATGTAATGATCCTAAGCCCCAAAGACACTAAACCTCTCGATCTTCTTTGTTGTATCAAGTGAAGTTTTATGTAATAAAGCATGTTTAAGTTGTAATAAAAAGCAGGGTTGTCATAGTTGGTATCAAAGGATAGGTTTAGTTATTTTTGGGATTAGGAAACCCTAGTAAAGCCTTAGATACAAGACTAAGCATAATAAAAACATCCCTAAGTTTTGGTAAATACTAAGTAAGTGGTTTATCAAACAAATACATCCCTGTCTGGATACGAGCAGGTAGAGGCGGCTCTGGCACAGATGTATCCTAGGGGTAAAACCCGAAAACACCGCTTTGAGCTAGACTCGAACTGGAACTGGTGCACGACAACGGGCCTTGCTGCACTCTTGGTTACGACACTCCCGGGGGATATGTTTTGATAAATTTACAATCTTAGTATGAACCCTTATTAAGGGAAAAATGCCCCTAAGAATATATGTTAGAAGGAAGATCATGAAAAGCCAGGATTGAATCATATAGACTCATGAGTTGAAGAGATTAAAGTTTATTTATAAGTCATCAACTTTTGTCTTTGGATTACCCTTTATGTGTTACCCCTAACTTTCCTTTTATTCCAGCCAATGGCCGGTAATAGGAGAACTCGGGCTAACAACCGTTGTGAAGATCAGTGTGATGATTGTACCAATGAGATGCCCAATCCAATGGGAGCGGGAATCGCGAACTTTGTCACGCTTCTCTCTCAGCTAACTCAAGTTTTGAATAGAAACACTGGTCAAGAGGAACGTTCAACCCCCCTAAGAAAGAACAAGTCGCTATTGAAAGCTTCATGAGACAAAGGCCTCCTACTTTTAGTGGATCATCCGATCCCACGATTGCTGAACAATGGATCAACTCCATTGAAAAGATATTCTCCATCCTCCAATGCTCTGAAAAAGAGAAGGTTCTCCTGGCGGCTTATCGTATGGAGGGTGAAGCTGATCAATGGTGGACGTTGATCAAAAATACGAAGCCTGAGGAGGAGATCGAGGCTTTGGAATGGAAGGTATTCCGGAAGATGTTTTTCGATAAATATTTTCCATGCACCCTCCGTCTTAAGATGGAAAGGGACTTCCTTTCCCTCAAGCAGAAAGATGAGGAATCTGTGGGAGCGTACGAGGCAAACTTCACAAGGCTTGCACGATACACTTCTGGCTTTGTCGTTACCCCCGAATGCAAGGTTGACCGCTTCTTTGGTGGGCTGAAGCCTAGCTTGCGGAAAGCATTAGCGATCCGTGACTTCGACAACTATGAGGAAATTGTCCGATGTGCCCTCAAGGTTGAAATGGAGATCGGAGAATCACAGGGGTATCATGGGGACAAGAAGCGGAAGGTGGACTTCAATGCTGGTGGTCCGATGGATAAATCCAACGGCGCTAAGAAATTCCAGCACCCCACTTGCCAAAAGTGTGGAAAGAAGCACCCTGGAAATTGCCTTAGGGGGACAAGAAAATGCTTCAAGTGTGGAAGAGAAGGGCACCTAGCTGTTAACTGTCAGCAAGAAGGACCCGCGGCTGCGACGGAGGGGAGGAACGCTCCGTTCGAACCTCAACGCGTTGTTCAATGCTTCAAATGCAAAGAACCGGGTCATTTTGCGAATCAGTGCCCTAATCCAAGGGTTATCGGAGGCAATCAACAACCTCCAAGACAGCAAGGAAGAGCTTTTGCCATCACTTCTGCCGAAGTGAACCCCGAAAACGAAGTGGTGACAGGTACGCTAGTTATTCATTCAAGAATAGCGAACGTACTTTTTGATTCAGGTTCTACGCATTCTTTTATATCTCAAAAGTTTAGTAGAATAATCCCTGCACCACCACAAGTCATGGAAGTAAAGATGTCGGTGAATACGGCAAATGGGGCAATCATTGCATCCCATGAGTATAAGTCCTCCCCTGTAATAATCTGTGGATTGAATTTCCCAGCGAACCTCGTCATACTCCCTTTGGTGGAATTTGATGCAATTCTTGGCATGGATTGGCTTTCCTTATATAGAGCCAACATAAATTGTCGGGAGAGGGAAATCACACTCCATATGGAGAATCGACCCCCGATTCTTTACAAGTGTCAGGAGGAAGATGAATCTCCTTTAGCTCCATCATCTCAAGCATGGATATTACTGCCTTATGAGCACGCATATCTGGCTCAGATGATTGAGTCCAAGGAAGAAACCACCCTTGAAGAAATGCCTATTGTGAGGGAATTCGCTGAAGTATTTCCCGAGGAACTTCCTGGTCTTCCTCCAAGAAGAGATGTTGAGTTCTCAATTGAACTTATACCTGGGGCGCTACCAATATCCAAGACTCCATATAGAATGGCTGTTGTTGAGCTTGAAGAGCTGAAGAAACAACTACAGGAGAATCTGGATAAAGGGTTTATACGCCCAAGTGCATCACCATGGGGTGCACCAGTCCTCTTCATCAAGAAGAAGGATGGGTCAATGCGGCTTTGCATCGATTATCGTGAACTTAACAAAATCACGATAAAGAACAAGTATCCTCTCCCAAGAATCGATGACTTGTTTGATCAGCTGCGTGGAGCTCAATACTTCTCCAAGGTCGACTTGCGGTCGGGATATTATCAAGTAAGGGTGAAGAAGGAAGATATCCCCAAGACTGCTTTTCGTACAAGGTACGGGCACTATGAATTCATAGTAATGCCTTTTGGACTCACCAATGCTCCAGCAATATTCATGGACTTGATGAATAGAGTCTTTAGAGATTACCTAGATAAATTTGTGGTAGTCTTTATAGATGATATTCTGATATACTCCAAAACCAAGGAGGACCATGAGGAGCATTTAAGAACTGTACTGGAGACTTTGCGCAAGGAGAAGCTCTATGCCAAGTACAGCAAGTGTGAGTTCTGGTTGAAGGAGGTCTCATTCTTGGGCCATATCATCACAAGCAATGGGATATCTGTGGACCCCTCCAAAACAGATGCAATTGAGGGATGGCCGAGGCCAACATCGGTAACTGATATCCGTAGCTTCTTGGGGTTAGCTGGATATTATCGACGATTTGTGAGAAACATCTCACGATTGTCCAACCCTCTTACCAAGCTAACTCGAAAGGGAGTAAAGTTTGCTTGGAGTGATGAATGAGAAGAAAGCTTCAAGGAGTTGAAAAGGAGGCTTATCACTGCACCTGTGCTCACTTTACCCACAAGTGGGGAGCTTTTTGTGGTATTCAGTGATGCTTCGAAGAAGGGCTTAGGATGTGTGCTGATGCAGAATGATAAAGTGATATCCTATGCCTCAAGGAAGTTGAAAATCCATGAGCGAAACTATCCAACGCATGATCTGGAGTTGGCGGCGGTGATCTTCGCCTTGAAAATCTGGCGGCATTATCTCTATGGGGAGAAATGTGAGATATATACTGACCACAAGAGTCTTAAATATATATTCACACAGAAAGAGCTTAATATGCGCCAGAGAAGATGGATAGAGCTCATAAAGGATTATGACTGTTCAATACATTACCACCCTGGGAAGGCGAACAAGGTGGCGGATGCCCTAAGTAGAAAGGATCCAGCAATTCTATCAATGATGAGAATTGAGAAGGATCCAATCTTCTTAGACTTGATGAAGATGGACGTGGGAATCATAAAGAAGGGAACATCATCAATCCTTTCACAAATGATTGCTCAACCATCTCTTTTGGAAAGGTTAAAGGATGCTCAAAGGGATGATGCGAGAATCCAAGAAAAAGTGGAAGCTATCAAAAAGGGAAAATCCTCAGAGTTTAATGTTAATGAAGAAGGAATTGTGCGGTTTGGGAAAAGACTATGTGTCCCATCATGTTCGGAGCTGAAGAAGGAACTTTTGGATGATGCACATAGTTCAAATTTCTCTATTCACCCAGGGAGCACAAAGATGTATTGAGATCTCCGAGAAAACTTTTGGTGGGATAATATGAAGAAGGAGATCGCCGAATATACATCAAAGTGCCTGGTGTGTCAGCAAGTGAAGGCAGAGAGGCAGAAGTCTAAGGGGATGATGCAACCATTGCCCATACCAGAATGGAAATGGGAGAACATCACCATGGACTTCGTCACTGGACTTCCAAGGACATCCAAAAGCAACAATGCAATCTGGGTTATTGTGGATCGTCTTACAAAGACTGCACACTTCATTGCTATTCGAGAGGATTTCTCTTTGGATCAACTGGCACGGATATATATCAGGGAAGTGGTACGGTTGCATGGAGTACCACTATCTATTGTGTCGGACCGAGATCCAAGATTTACCTCTAAGTTTTGGAAGAGTCTTCAACATGCTCTGAATACTGAACTGAACTTCAGTACGGCCTATCATCCTCAAACTGATGGCCAATCCGAGCGGACTATCCAAACACTTGAGGATATGTTGAGAGCGTGCTCAATGGACTTTAAAGGAGGATGGGATCAACATCTTCCCCTAGTTGAGTTCTCTTTTAATAATAGTTTCCACTCGAGCATCCAAATGGCACCATATGAAGCCCTGTATGGGAAAAGGTGTAGAACACCGGCATGTTGGGATGAGGTCGGTGAACGTAAGCTGCTTGGACCAGAAATGGTCGAAGAAATGGTGGAGAAGGTGAAAACCATTCAGCAGCATATCAAGGCAGCCCAAAGTCGACAGAAGAGTTATGTAGATAATCGTCGACGAGACCTTGAGTTTAAAGTCGGAGACATGGTGTTTTTACGCATATCTCCGTGGAAGAAGGTCATGAGGTTTGGAAAGAAAGGGAAGTTAAGTCCAAGGTACATCGGCCCATTCGAGATTCTTGATCGTGTTGGGGCTGTGGCCTATCGACTAGAACTTCCACCTACTATGGCCAAGGTGCATGATGTCTTCCATGTATCCCTCTTAAGGAAGTACATACCAGACCCTTCACATGTACTCTCTTCCGAGGTGGTACAATTAGAAGACGATCTTTCTTATGAGGAGCAACCAGTGAAGATCTTAGATCGTAGAGAAAAAGTTCTACGAAATAAGACAATGCCCCTCGTCAAGGTGTTGTGGAGAAACCACAAGTTTGAAGAAGCAACTTGGGAGTCGGAGGATATGATGAAGCTAAGTTACCCACATTTGTTTTAGTGTGGGAAAAGGAAAATTTCGAGGGCGAAATTTCTTAAGGGGGGAATGTTGTAACGACCCAAAATTTCATTAATGGAAAATCCCTCGTGATCCAGTTAAATGTTTCTTTATGTTTTTATATGATGTCAACTTCTTTAGTTTAACGTTAAGATTTGTGACCGTTACTTTTATAGCCGTTGAACAGTGATCATCTGGGTAGTTTAAATATAAGGCTTTAACGAACCAATTTTCTACTCAGACAAAGGAAGCGATGGCCTCATCCAGTAGAATTTCCCCTTACGAAGCCCATTTGTCGGAGCTCGGAAAGGAGGTGGCGTCTTTGGGCTTTGCCCTTGACCAAGCCCAAGCTGAGCTTCATCAAGTCAAGCTCGAACGTGATCGTCTACGGGAAAAATGGAAGTTGATAGAGATTACCACTCGAGCGATGTTATCCGAGCAACCCCAAGAGTCTGTCACCATCGCACACCTTACCCTTAAGTCGTATGCGGCTATTTTAAGGGGTTATGTAACAAATAAGTAGCACCATGTTCATGTACATTATTTTTGTATATAATAATGAATATAATTTCTAGTCATTTTTGATGCATTGTAATTAGTTTTTAAAGTACAAATGATGTTTTTAGTTATTATTTAATTAAGAATTATATTTTATTAAATTAAAGGATTTTTGAATTAAATAATATTTTAATAAAATATTATTATTAATATTAAATTAATTTTTTATTTAAATATAAATGATCTTATAATTTTATGAATGCAATTAAAATTTTTATTAAGGTTTGAAAGCCATTTCTGTCAAAACCCGTGAATTTTTTATAAATGTCGGTTTTTATTTTAAAAGTGAAAATTCCCATATTTAGAAAATTATTTAGATAAAATAAATATTATTTTTGGAATCAGGACGTCGAAATTATCCAACGGTGAATTTTTCATAATTTTCTGAGACAGTCCAATTTTTGGGTAAAAATTAAATACCATTTAAATATATAATGTGTTTTATGACATCATAATGACCCAATGGTGATGTAATAAAATACCATAATCCTTATGTTCGGCCAATATGTGTTTTATCAATAAAATAATGAGGTTTTGGGTTTGTTTGTCTCACTTTTCAAAGCATTAATGGAGCCCTCAAGACTTATTCAACACTTTGCCTTTTTAAATTAATTTCCATGGGAGTGTGACTCACCTCCACATAAGCAACCCTATTTTTTTTAATAAGTTCGGACCTTGGCCTTGTAAAATATTGTTTTCCTCTTCCCTTTTCCAGAAACCATGGGCAAATACCATGGGATGGTTTGTGGTTTGGATTATTTTAATATAAGGGGTCCCAAACCTAAATAATAAAGAATTCTCTCACCTTTCCTATATAAACCCACCCAAGCTCCCACTTCCTCCTCACTCAAAGCCCTTGAAGTTCGTCCAAACTCTGCCCTACTCTCTCTAGAATCCTCTCAAGGTGCCCCAAGCTCCCAAGAAGCCTCTCACAAGCCTCTCTCTAGCCTTTGGAAGCACACTTCCAAGTAAGGGTTTTTCTTCCTTTCTCTTTTTTTTTGTCAATTTTCTTTAAGTTGTATTGCCCTTTTAATTTAATTTATGAATGTTGGGGTATGGTTTCGCACCTCCCCCATACTGTCCTCTTATTGTTTGAATTATGGGAGAACCCTTTCTCTCTCATTAAATGCCTCCCATGTACACCCGTTACTATGCCGAAATTCCGAAAGGAACTTCTCTCTATTTTCTTTTACATTCAAGAAATACTTTTGTATCAGGAATCTAAATTCCATTTCTATTGTTGGGACATGTATATATATGACCTCCTTACTGTCCATTACATGTAAATATGATGAGTAACCCCTTTCTCTCTCATCAACCTTTTTTATGAATCCTTATGTCACGCCGTTACGCTGCCGAAATCGCACCAATTTTCTAAGCCAATGTCTTTGTGTAGTGAATACCATGCCCATTTCTCCATCAAGGGTATTCACCTTTATGCACATATACGTATTGATTGTAAAGTTTCATGTATGAATTCCACATTCCTTTATCGTGGAAGAAATGATTATGTTTTATGAATCCATGTTTTATGATCCATGTGGCACACTTATGCATGAAATGAAATGTTTAAGAAGGGTGCGCCCTGATAGCGCTCCAATGCATTGGGTAAAGTATAGTATCATGATACGTCATGTGCAAGGAGTGTTGACTCATGCTAATTCAAGTGCAACGAGGGTTTACTCGTGCTTCAAGTGCAATGAGGGTTTACTCATGCTCCATGTGCAATGAGCCTTGGCTCATGCTAATTCAATGTTAAGTGTTGTTGCCACATTTCCATGTTATGATTATCATGCTTTATCATGCCTTTATGTTCATGTCTCTCTTATGCTCTATTGATATGCCTATTGCCTAACATGTATTGTACTCCTCATGTTATTCATTATGTACTCCCTTACTGGGCTTTATAGCTCACCCTTTTCTTATGCATGTCCTCAGGTTATCCCATGCAATGCTAAGTACGAAGGAATGTAGTGGTCATGTAAAGGAAGTTTTCAATAAGGATGTTGTATTTCAAGTTTAAAGTTTTTATGTAATGATCCTAATCCCCAAAGACACTAAACCTCTCAATCTTCTTTGTTGTATCAAGTGAAGTTTTATGTAATAAAGCATGTTTAAGTTGTAATAAAAAGCAGGGTTGTCATATGTTCATCATAGTGGTGATCGGAAAGGTCTGTCGTACAACGCCTCGTATGGTGCCATCCCGATGGTGGAGTAGTATCTGTTGTTGTATGTGAACTCCACCAAGGGTAGGTGGTCCTCCTAGCTGCGACCAAAGTCGAGGACACATGCATAGAGAATATCCTCGAGAGTCTGAATGGTCCTCTCCATCTGACCATCTTTCTGAGGGTGAAAGGCAGTGCTCAGACATAGCTGCATCCCGAATGCCTCATGTAACCCCTTCCAAAGCATGGAAGTAAAGCGAGCATCTCGATCGAAGACGATAGATGATGGCACACCATGAAGCCATACAATCTCCTGAACGTAGAGACATCCCAAGCTCTCCAATGAGCCATGCTCTCTGATGGGTAAGAAGTGAGCCGTCTTGGTGAGTCGGTCGACAATCACCCAAAAGGAGTCATGACCTCTGGAAGTGCGTGGAAGTCCAGTCACGAAGTCCATAGATATCCCATCCCACTTCCACTTCGGGACCTCCAAAGGCTGTTCCAAGACTGCTGGTACCTGGTGCTATGCCTTCACCTACTGGCAGGTGAGGCATCGAGAAACGAACTCTGCAACAACCTTCCTCATGCCCGGCCACCGGTGCTGTCATCTGAGAGCCTTGTACATCTTCGTCATGCCAGGATGTACCACCAAAGGGGAACTGTGAAACACTCTCAACACCACCTCTCGTAAAGAACCTGGTACCAAGGTAAGTCCTATGAAAAGGGAATCGTTTTCTCTTCCCACGGAGAATCAACCAGGTGCTTGTTCGGAGGATATCTGTGCACGTCGCGTCTCACAGTCGAGTACCCATGTTGTGCCTCTATGACCCACTTTAATAGTGGAGGAGTGACTGTGAGTGACTGAATCAAGGCTGCTCCATCTCTTATCCATGAAGGATATCTGCAAAGCGGCTAGCTGCTCTGTCGCCTCCCCAAGTAGCTGAATTCCCGTCCTCCTGCTGAGAGCATCGGCTACTACGTTCCCCTTTCTAGGAGTATAGACTATCTCAAAGTCATAGTCCTGGAGGAACTCGAGCCATCGCTATTGTCTCAGGTTCAGGTCCTTCTGCGAGAAGATGTACCTGAGACTCTGATGGTCAGAATAGACTGTAAAGTGCTCGCCCATTAGATAGTGTCATCATGCCTTCAGAGCGAAGACCACTGCTGCTAACTCCAGGTCATGGGTAGCTTAGTTCTACTCATGCAGCCTCAACTGACGTGATCCATAGGCGATCTCTGCCACTCCTGCATCCAGACACATCCGAGTCTGGACCCTGATGCATCGCAGTAAACTACGTACCCTTCTCCCTCCTCTGGCAACCTCAAGATAGGCGCGCTATTCAATCTCTGTCTCAGCTCTTGGAAGCTCTGATGACATCTGTCTAACCACACAAAGGGTTACCCCTTCTTAGTCAAATCTGAGAGTGGTTCCACAACTCTGGAGAGGTCTAGCACAAATCTCCGGTAGTACCTAACTAGTCCCATGAAACTCCGCACCTCCGTCACGATCCTGGGTGGCACCAAAGCTAGCACTGCCTCGATCTTTGCAGGATCCACCGCAACTCCCGCCTCAGAGAGGACATGTACCAAGAAGTGGACCTCGCATATCCATAACTGAATCTTCGAGAGCCTACCATAATGCTAGTATCTCGGAGTGTGTCCAGTAAAACTTGCCAGTGGTAGGCGTGCTCCTCCTCGGTCGTCGAGTATATCAAAATGTCGTCAATGAAGACCACAAAAATCGATCGAGGTATGGGTGAATGATCCTGTTCGTGAGGCCCACGAACACTGCTGTAGCATTGGATACACCGAATTGCATAACCAAGAACTCATAGTGTCCATACCGACATCTGAAGGCCATCTTCTGCACATCCTCATCCCGAACTCTGAGCTGATGATAGCCTGACCTGAGATCTATCTTTGAAAACCACCGTGCTCCCTTGAGCTAGTCGAAGAGGACATCAATCCTCGGTAGCAGATACTTATTCTTCACTGTCACCTGGTTCAGGCGATGATAGTCGACACAAAGTCGCAAGCTCCCATCCACCTTCTTGGCGAACAAAATCGGGGAAGCCCATGGTGAAACACTGGGTCAGATTAATCCCTTGCCCTGCAAGTCCTCCAACTGTACCCATAGCTCCCGATGCTCGGCGGGTGCCATCTGATATGCTGGGGTGGATATTGGAGCTATCCCTGGGTACATGTCAATATAAAAGTCTCTCTCTCTATGAGGAGGTAGCCCTGGGAAGTCATCGGGAAAAACGTCCGTATACTGATCCACCACTGCAGGAAAACTAGGACTTCGCACATCAACTGCTCCTAGGATGAGGCTAGCCAACTGATGAGTGATGGCTTGTCCTCTCCTCTATGAGAGTCCATCCTGTTCTGTAAAGGCTCCCTTCTTTCCGGTGAAGGTGAACTTGCTCCCATCGGTGCGTACACACCACACCTTATGCCTAATACAGTCAATCTGAGCATGGACTATAGATAACCAATCCATTCCAAAGATGACGTCTTAAGGCCTCGACGCTGCTATAAGAAGTTCCCAGTCATTGCTCCTGCCTCCTAGAGTAAGCTCACACTGCCAGCACCAGTGCGTAATTGTCGAGTCTTCTCTCGTAGGAGTCTCTAGCTGTAAGGATCGAGCCAACGGCTCTGTCAGAATCTATGATCTCCAAACAAGGGAAGCAGCTATGAAATAATGACTCACTCTTGTGTCTATACGAACTGCAACAAGGGTGGAATTGACATAGATAGTACCTCGAATCATCTCGGGCGTTCCGTGGTCATAGGTCCCCACTGCCTGGAGTTGTGCCTGTCTTTTCCCGCCAGCTCCATGTGGTCGGGGTGGACCTCCTGGTGGTGGTGGTGGTAGAGCCTCAAAGTGTCGCCCACCACCTGCTGCTCAGTCAGCTCCTCTGCCTCATCCTCCTGCTCCCTGCATACCGCCACGGTCGACCATCTGCCTCTACCTGGGTGGCCCCTCAACCTTCTGCTGCTCCTCGGCACGGTGGGTCGGGCAGTCACGAGCCATGTGGTCTTACCCGCCGCATGCGTAGCACTGTCTGCCTCTCAAAAGACTGGCTCCACTCTGTGTACCCCACACTACTGAGCCAGTGTCCTGAGGTCGTCTACCTGAGGGTCTGGTCTGATTGGAACCATGAGTCATCCGTCGACTTCCTACTGCAGAGGACTCTTCTATGTGGCGCCCTACGGTAGGTCTCGCTGCTGATGCAGGCTCTATAAGGAATCTCTCGATCAGAAGGGCTCGCTCCAGTACCCCTTCCTGCGTCAGAATGCTGAGGGAGATCAGAAATGCCCGGATCTCCTGCCTCAATCCATGCTCGAAGGTTCGGGCCCAGAAGAATGGGTCTCGTACCATGTCTGTCGAGTAGCGCGAGAGATCGGTAATTCTTGCTGAGTACTGGGAGACCGTCAAGATTCCATGCTGCAGCTGTAGAAGCTCCTGGAAGTGCACCGCACGGAGGGTGGCTGGGACGAACTCCGAGTAGAAGAGGCTCTCAAAGTCCATCTTGAGGAGAGATGCCTCATCGTGCACCTGGAGCATCAAGCTCCACCATCTGCCTGCTGCCGTGTGCAGGAGGCTCGCTGCGAGGATCACCATGAGGTCTGCTGGTGTCCTCAATAAAATGAAAACCAGTACAACTGCCTCCAGCCAATACTCGGCTGCCTAGGGGTCTGTCTCCCCATGGAACCTGGGTGGCCACTGGCGCCGAAAATCATGCAGTGCACTAAGGCGACGTGCACCATCAGCGGTTGGGGCTGGTAGCATCAGTGGCTCGGTGGGTAGCGGTACCGCCGGTGCCTCTACTGTCAATGGGCCCTGTACTGAGGCCTCGTCGCTCAGTGGGTTGTCGTCATGCACAACTCTCGGAACCCTAGCTGGCTGCCATCGTGGGGAAATCCTAAAAAGAAACAGGTGCGCCATAGTCAAACTGTATAACTGGTGAGCTGACACAAAGTAATCACAAAGAAATCTTGTAACACACATGCATCAATGGTTTCATGCATTAAGTCGGAAATCAGAAGTCAGGGTCCTGGTGTACAGATACGTCGACCTCCGCACCAACACATTACTCCCTGGACTGATAACCACACCCAATACGCTTAACACTATTGTTTCACATATAAAAAATATCAGAGTCCAAAGTTCTACGTAGAACCAAACTCCTCCGATACCAATTTGTCATGACCCGTCATCGGGGCCCGTGTCGTGACTACCCCAAGCCCGCCTTCCATAGGCCAGAGGCTGGCGACTAGCACCAAGGCATAATTCCCGATAAAAGGGAAGCCATTTCCTTCGTAAAGTAAACAAACACCACAGAGCAAGCAAGCAGAAGTAAACAGTAAGTAAAAACTGGGTACAACAGTAAGTGCAGAAAACTAAGTCGGCCAGAATACAAACCCAAACTGAAAGTAAAGTACAACTAGAAAGGGAAAACAGAAACTGAAAGTAAAGTCGCAATGTCGAGCCATCCACTGGAAGTCCCACATGAAGGGTGAGTACGTACAGCCTCCACAGCTTCTCGGGTCCAGTCGTCCGTTCCGAGTATGTCCCGCCCAGTGGTCCACCTCCAGGTATCGTCCTGCTTCACAAGCCTCAACCACGATCTGTGATTTCTGTCATCTACAACCAACCCAACGTAGTGGGGGAATAGACCATGCATGAGTGAGTATAAGCTACTCAGTAGGGACCCCGAGACCCTCGAAGGTCTCCCAAAATCCACAATGGATAATCCACAAAGGAAAGATACAATCACGAAGTAACATCAGACACTACTTAGGTATATGCCCATACATATACCTAAGTCATCAATTCTCATTCGACTCCAACATCCGATCCCAAGTACAACCTAGTCCACACAGGAAATCACAACTCAGTCCACATAGGAAAGCAAAACTTAATCCACACAGGATAGCACAACACAATCCACATAGGAAAGCAAAACAGGATTCATCTCACACAGGTATACTTCTTCGTATGATGATAGAGATGATCAGATATTGCCACTGATTCATCTAAGCCATCGGACCCACAAAGGATCGATAAGTACTAACCCCCGCAATGACCCACAAAGGATCTAAGCCACACAGGATTGATAAGTAACTAACCCCCGCAATGACCCACACAGGATCAGACCCACACAAGATCTGTAGGCGCTGGCCCACACAGGACCACTGAGGGCAGACCCACACAAGATCTGACCCACATAGGATCGGTGGCACTGATCCAGGTAGGATCGCTGAGTGTTGTAGTCATCGTCGTCGAATCCACGGAGGATTTCTACATAGTCATCATCGTCGTCGTAGTCGCAGCCAGCTTTAGGTTTCCTGCACACAACAAGCTCGTTCGGGAGGGTCTGCTCGACGAGCCTAGGGGCTAATGCATCAACTGACACGTAGTATGAAGTTGATGTATCCAAAAGTTCTGTATCATCAACAGGAACTCAACGTCACAGATGGCGCGTCAATCGGACGCCCGGTCTGAGAGTTCTTGTCCTTTTCGTCCTAGGGGATCGGTTGGTTTTTACGTCAAAACCAACCCGACAGTACTCCAACTGCATCCAAAACTCGAGCAGAGTAATCCAACTGGTCCGTCTCACTAAGATAAATCCAACAAAGTTGACGACACATCAATCAGACATCTGGAACTCAAGTTACAAGCGTTTCCGCTCCGACGACCTGGTTGGTTTCGTGTATGAACCATCCCGGACGAATTCAAAGTACTCCAAAACCTTGAGTGTAATATAAAAAAACGACTGTCTTGTTCCAAAGATTGCATCGCCGCTGACGGTGCATCAATCAGAGGTCTGCATCCCAAGTTATGGGCAAAAGACCGTGAGAGGTCCGAATGTGGGGGTTTCGGGCCCAGGCCGACCCGGCCCGAGACCCCCTGGGCCGGCCCAAACCGGGTCAACCCGACCCGGCCAGGGCCCGGCCTGGCGCGTTGGCCAGGTAGCTCGGCCGAACGACCGAGCCGTTCGGGATGCGAGGTGGGGGGGGGGGGGCTGCCCCCCGCTTGTTGTAACCGCGACCCCATAATGGGGGCCGCTCATGTCTGGCCCGCCGGGGGTTTCAAACCGCCGGCTCTTCCACTATCCGGCCGACCCACTCCAGCCAGCCAGCTTCTACCTCCACGGGACCGGAAAGGCAGGCCCCCCCTACTCTGACGCAGGCAGCCCGATTCTGGCCGCCGGTTCCCCTGCTCCACCGCGGCCCCGCTCCGGCAGTGGTGCCTTCGGGGTTCTCTGGCACGGCGCGACGGCACTGTGTTCTTGTTCTATTCAAAGGCACGGCATGGCGGCGCCGCCTTCTTGTTCAATTAAAAGGCGCGACGCGACGGCGCCACGCATACCTTTCCACATGACCCCGCGCGGTGAGACGGCACCACGCCATCCTCGTTCCATTCCACCACAAGGAAGAAAAGATGAAAAGGGGAGGAGGGTCAGCCGTGTTTGTGCGGTCTGGCCCCCTCCCGTTAACTGGTAACAGGTGGTCCAAAATTATGAGGAATGATGATGGATTAAAACACGAATATCATCAACAATAAAATAAATCCCCACCTCGAGCGTAGCTTGAAAGGAGGTTCGTCGCAGAAATAACCATCGCGGAAGGAGGTGTAGCGGAAGGAGAATCGTAATGGAAAAAGGCGTCATTGGCATCGCGGTACACGGCATCGCGTAGTCGATCTCTGAGGATTCAGCATTCTCCATCGGATATCGGTGCGTTCTTTGCGTTCTTCGCGTTCTTCGTGTTCCTCGACGAAGAAGATGAAGATCTTCAATCCTTCCTTACCTTTTCTCCCAAACCTCTCAAGCAACAAGTCCCATCCAAAATAAAATAAGAGTTGTCTTATTTATTAATTCACAAGCCAATTTTTGAATTTCAAATGAAATGAAACGAATAATTAATTGATGAGTTTAAAACCGCCCAATTAATTGGGGCATTTAATATCCAGATTAAACGTAAGAGTTGACTTCATTTAAAAGGGGGGTGCGGGTGCGTTACTTAGAAGAAAAGAAACGTTGGGGCTCATGTGGGACCCAACTCACAAATATCCTACCAAGAGAGTAGTATATTGTGTGTCCCACGTCATCCACATAACTTAAGTTAAAATAAAATACAAATCGGTTGTAACACTTTTATTTTATTTCTTAACTTAACCCCAAAAAAATTAAAATCCACACCTGAGAAAACGCAACTTCGGAAGAGGTGTTTCTAAGAAAATATCGGTGCTGCGATTCAATAGGTGCCCTCAGAATTTGATTCTGAGCACCGGTTCAAAAGATAGAAAAACCCGCTCATTCGTTCACTGAACGTACCCAAGCTAAACTTTGGAAAAAGATTCTGGGCACACCGGGCCTCAGAATCAGGTGCCGTCAAAAACCTTGTTCTTGTAAAATTCCCAATAAAATTAAGAAAAAAAATTCCTTGAATTTTTTTGGTCTTTACATATCTATTTTATATGAACTTCTATGATGTGTTTATTTATCTTCTAATGATATTATACATTTCGTCTTGTTATTACTGTATCTAATGTATATGGTTCCATTTTTTTTATTCAGTTGCTTCCATTTTCATGGTCCTTCTTCTTCTATGACATATATATTTTCAAAAATATTATCATCATCACATGAGGGTATATTTCCCCACCATCACCTAATTAGACCCTATCATCAAGTTGAAACACTCTGATATTCAAGGAGGCATTCCAAAGGCCTAGTGGTGTACTACATTAGATCATAGATTATGTGGAATAACAAGTCGTAGTGGTATAGTGTCTGTCAATCATTCAGGATAAGAAAGATTTGAACTTATAGTATAATTATTTTATGGTGACTATCCCCTTATAGTTTTATCCAGACATGATGGTGTTGGAAAAGTCATAGTAATTTCTATCTCCTCAGCATGGTGAAAAAATAATTGTAGGGCATGAAAACAAATTCGCTGATCTTGTTCCTTTTTTACAGAACCTAATATCAAATGAATGATTAATGGCTCAACTATTTAAATTTGGTCCTCATCCTAACATCAATTCTCAAATATTTATCTAAATGATCCCAACATATTTCAAGATTGTGGATCGATCTATAATGATAGAGATTCACCTTGTAGGGATTCCAGGAATGACATGTGTGCCTCCTATTTCTAGTGGTATTGGTCTCTTAGAGATGAAATGGATTCAGGATGATCTGTGATAGTTGGTTAGTAGATTCTCCTTGCATCCATATCTTTTTTATCACTAGAAACTATACATGGATGATCTTTTTTCTATCACTAGTGTAGAATGTCTATGTTTAAGAGGGCATAACTCCAAGATTCCCTAAATTAAGTCCATTCATGTGGGATTTTATTCAATTTTCATTGGGGTTTAAAGGCTATTCCCTCACCCTAATTTGTTATAGGATCTTTATCACCTACGAGATCTAGTATTTATTCATATTAATCTATGGATGTAGGACTCCAAAATTAATGGAATATAGGTATAACTATCATATCTCATAATTAAATTCAACTATGAATAGAATCTTAGGGAGGTGGTTGAACTTAGACCATGACAACGACATTGATGTTGTACATAGTGAATCCATCTCCCTTTGATATCAAGTTACATATGATAATAGAGAATGGTATCTTACATACTGAATCATCAATGTTGATTGATTTACTTGATTCTAGTGCATATCACATTTTCATTTCTATCAATGTTTTAAATTTTTGAAAATTCCCCCACCGCTCTTGTCATATTTTTTGGGGATTTTGACACACCTTAGAAATAAGGGAGAATAATTTTTATAATATCCTTGTTTAATTTCATTATTATAAGTTGATCTAGCATGGGAATTCCTCATCCCTAAGATGGATTTATTGATCTCTACATTGGTATGGACTAGATGATAAACTTAATGGTACATGTTGATTTCTATCAACAAAGGTTGACCTTCACTACTCCAGATGGGAATAATTTTTTGTTTCAATGGGATTTGGATATGTGAACGTATCGATCTATAAATTCCCTTCCTAAAGAATAAAGGTTTAAATGTCCAATAGTGTCACTATTATATGATGTTAATAAAAGGAATATAGGAAATGAACATACTTAAGTCACAAATGGGTTTCTATAGAATTTCTCATATGATTTCATGGTATTAACCTAGATCAGGAGACTAATTTATCTATTTATAGGATTCTCAAAACACAACTGATCTCATTTTTCTCTTATTGGATTTACCCAAAATATTTTGAAGATCTAATGATTCCATTTGATGATCATGAATTTACTGGATTTATATATTAATCCCATGAATTTTAATTTTTGTTAATGATGTTTCAATGTATTTTTAGTGATTTTATGTTGCAGTGGTGATACGAAGAGAATTATTATAGAATCGTTTTGTGGAATTAGATGTCATTATTGAACAATTATTATTCGTAATTTTGATGAAATATGTGTTATTATATAATGTCTATTAATTTTATCTAAGTTGACACATGCTATAAAACACGATGATGTAGAATAAATAAATAAGTATATGTAATAAAACATTTTAGAATGAGAAAATTGGTGGAAATAATTCCATGTAAAAACATTAATTATTTTTTAGGGTGAGTATTAAAAAATAAAATATATAGGATGTGAAAAATAATAATTTTAATGAGGAATTTTTATGGAGAATATGCTTTGGAATTTTTATAAGTTTTACCAAAAAAAATTATGGCCATACATAATCTCACAAAGGACCCACCTCCAACACATGTGTGACTAGGGTTCAAATATTTGGTAGTTTGGTTGACTGAATCAGCCCATAGAGGCATGGGTGAGAGAACCTAAATGGAAAATAATATGAGGCATTCATAAAGTCTATAGAGTGTCATTGGGTGTCTTCACGGAGTTTTTTTATCCAATTTATGGGGTAGCACAATAGTGAGAGGTGTTGGTGTCAAATGATGTTTGAGGAGCGAACTTCAAAATACTAAATGATATGTTTAGGGAACATTATCACTTATTAATCATTTCTCAAGAGAGTGAAACATCAATGTGTCATGGATTCCTTAGGTTAATGTTTCTTCTTTAAAAAAATATTGATATACCAAAAAAAATATTTAGATTCATCTTGAATATATGACCATCAAAGATTCTTTTCATCAACATATCAATTCTCGACGGGTTTAGTTTTTTGAAGTTATTATGTGTCAAGACTTACATCATCTAGCTAAGATCAAATGTATGAGTTCATAGGATACAGATTCTACGAACCACCATGATTGAATTACCTATCATTCATGCACAAATAAGTTAAAAAAATATTCTTTAAAGTAACATATTATGTTTCAGTATAGTGATCTAATATCTGTATGAAATAAATATTAGTATAGGTGGTTTTTTACAAATTCATGTCAAAAATAATTATAAAATAAAACAGAGATCATGAGGGTAAGGACATCTTAATTTTTTGGAGTCATTATGATCTAATATGTAAACCTACATTTGAATATTTTGATGTTGATTTATTTAGTGATATTATTATTACGGTACTGAATCAACATTATTATTGTTATTTGAGTTAGTGAAATAAAAATAATGATGGGAATGAGTCTTGAATATAAAGGATAATCAGTAAGGCTAAGTAAGGATACGATCTATCTCCATTTTGAGAGATCTCATTTATATTGTGAAATAGGGAATCTCAAAATAATTCTATAATGAGAAAAGATGAATATTATCTCAAGAAATATTTTCTTTCACGAATAGGGTTAATTTAAATAATTTTGAATTCTAAAACTCATACTAAATAGATTTAGGGATAATTATACACAGAATATATATTTTTTATGTAATGGAGGATATAGTCCTATAGGAAACAATAGTAATGATTAAGTGATTTATATTTGGTATATAAATAATATATGAATGTCATCATGAGTTACGTGAAGTTTTTTCATGAAAAATAACATATGGAATATACCAGGTATCAATTCTAGTTTGTGTTATGAAGGAGGAAATAAAAATAGAGATTAAAATGAATGAATTTGGTAAGAATGACACATGCACGCACATTGAGATATATGAATAGTTTAAGACACTATTCAGATGATGTCATTAAATGAAAATAATAAAAATTGTTTATATAGAACATAACATATTTACAATAATGAATTGTTATGATATATGGTTAATGAAGCTGGTATTCCCTTGAAATTATAGAATAAATTAATAGTTATATATTTAAACTAGGAAATAAGGAAGAAGTCATCATTGATATTGTAAAAGTATTATTCTTGGATAAGATAATGATTTAAGAAATTATTTTCAAGACATGAACACGTTAATTGAGGTCAGAACTTCATATGAAGAAGGAATAATTTCCTTGGAATTTATTCATTGTGGAAAATTATCATACTCATTCAATCAAAATATTTGAGCAAACCAATAAACATTCACTAATCTGGTGTCTAGGTTCTTGATGTGTACATGATAATAAATGATACTTTGGGATAATATCGTAACATTATAATCAATAAGTTTAAAGATTTTTATAATTTTGGTTCAACCAAAATTAAAGGAAGAAGTATTCTAGTAAGATCAGAAAGTAGGATAAATCTCTTAGTTGGAACTCTAAGTATGGGAAGCCTTTCGGTTTGTGATGGAAGTAAAAGAAGTTTCTCAATTAGATCTGTGATTTGAAAAACACATTCAGTTGGAGCCAGATGTAGTATAATGACAATGTGGATTCTATTAACATTGTGTGAAGAATTACAATGATCATCTAATATGGAATCAATAGTTAAGATAAAATGTGACACTTATGTCAACCATTATAATTGATAAAAATAATATATTATAAAATCCATTTTAGAGGTATTACCAATATGTAAAAAAGTTGTCCATTTATCCAACCCTTCTAAATACCATGTGATATACCCTCACCTAACATTATTACATATGATTTGAGACTATGAGACACAACATAGTGGATATTGACCATTATCATGTTTATTATTTTTAATTTAAATGAAATAAATTTATAAAATTAAATGAATAATTCACCCCCCCCCTCTAAGTGGTTAATCCAGATGGGGGATCGATATATTTTATAAGAGTGAGGTTCCCTCTAAATATCCAAATGAGTTATTAAAAAGTGAAAAATTTATTAAATGAGTGATCTACATCATTTATATAAAAATGAAGTTATTTATGCAGATACTAATCAAGATTTTTTTTTCAAGACCCGGAATAAAATAATGACAAGAATGAAAGCTGAAAAAATAAAATTATATTAAATGCAATGACACCACAAACTTGTAGTTGTAAAATTTGTAAATGTAGAAATAATTATTTGGATTATGATTATTTTGATGAATCCTGGTCATGTTATTATTTTCATTTATAACATAGTGATTAAGAATTTTAATTCAATCCAATATAAGTAAATTTCCTAAATAATTTTTTTAATTGTATTGTTCAAGGTTTCAAGGCCCTGCAAAAAGAAAGTTTCTTTTTGGAATAAAGGGATAATTTTATTGGAGAATCATTGTATAAAAATGCTTGTATATATTACACACTCACAAAATATATAAAATAAAGGGTTGAAATAATTTATCTCCACAAGGAAATATATGTTAATGTTACAGAATAATTTCAAAATAATGTTTCTGAAAAATATTTCTTTGGGACTTTTTTTATAAAATCAATCCATGAACAAAAAAAATTCACAAACTTCTTATATATGTCAAACATACTCATCAACATGTTAAATAAATCTATGTCAAGGAGCATTAAAATAATTACCTATAGTTAAGAAATTTTCATTGAGAAATAATTATTAAACATAAGTATGATTGGGAAGATAAGCTGAATTTTTTTAGAATGAGAATAACTCACTCAATAATATGTGTTTATAGATGGAGGTGAAACTGAAGAATAAAGAAACACCAAAAATTATAAAATAAAAAAATATTAAAAAAATAGATTTTTATGCATTAGTTTTTATTTAGGATCATTAATACATGAAGAGTATGATATAACACTTTAATCAAAGGAAACAATCTTCTATGAATATGGCATCTCATAATCTAGAAACTATAATATGTACTACGTTTTACATTGATGGCAATTGTTTTATACTAAAATCTGGGAAATAATGGATGGTGAATGAAACTAATAAACCCATCACATTAGTTGTTTAAAATATAATATGCATGAAAAGTTTCTCCACAAGAATTTTTAAAGGGAATTTTGGTTCCACACAAAAATACCAAGGTACACATTGTATGAAATCTAGAAAGACTATAATAGAGAATAAGAATATATGATTCATTTATTATTTCTATTACTTCTATACGTTTTTGAAAAATGTCTTTGAATATTGGAATTACATTAAAATTCATGAATATTATAGATGGAAAACATTTAACGGGAGAAAATACAAATAAAATAAAATTCCATCCCTACATAAGTGAAATCCAAAGAAAATGAATCTATTTATAATGATAATATTTTAATTATTTAAAATTTTTTATGAGTATTTCAATTTTAGTTTTAACAATTACAATGAGTGTCATTATGTAACAATAAAGATTTAATCATGTGATAATGTAAAGTTATTATTGAAATATAAGGTGGTAAGGAAGAAAATAAATAGAAAATTCAACCATAGGATGTCAAAAAATAAGAATATTTTTTACTAAAAACCATCAAGAATAAAAAATAAGAATAAAATATGATAGTTGATATATAATTTATGGTGGATAGTGACTTTAGTGAAACGTGTAAGATGTCAAGATATAAAACAAAAACTGCCTAACACGCCTTCATAGATAGTTAGAGCTATTAAAAAATGAACCTAAGGATTTATACACTCAAAAAAATATAAGAGAATATGATATTTCACATAATATAATTACTAAGATTGTATGAAAGGAATTTCCTAGTATGAGGGTAATATTTAGGCATCAATTTAGTTTTTTATAAACAAGCTGGTCTATCCTTATTCCAATATACATATACATATATATATTATTTTTTTGTGTTAGTTTTACTAGCATGTAGGGAATTGAATGAGATTAATGAATCCCTAAAGGCAGATTATCAATTTGTTAAATTTAATAAATATTCATTATAAATTATATGTTTAACTTTGAACTACTTGGTAAAATTGTAATATGTGGTAATACAATCACTCCCAAATCCATTCAATAAATGAACTGATAATCATTATAAATTTGGAGTTGATATTGATCCAAGAAAGGCGAACTATATCCTTTGAATTTAATTTTCAATAAGGGGGGAAAAGTTTTAGTAAACATATTGACTTCTAAATATGTGTAGGGATATTAAAAAATATGGATATTGGTAAGCCCAAGTGTTTCATTTCTTGTCATCAATTTGTTATCAGGGGTTTAATGAGTTATGGATTAATTGGTTATACTTGGGTAAATTTTATGGAATCATTTTTTATAATTCAGTGTCATGATTAAATAGTTCTCCTTTTTAGTTGTGATGATTGGGGTATTTTTATTTAATTCCAATGTCTAGTGTCAACTATGACACATTTAAAACAAAAACATCATGATTTTTAATTAAATAAGTCTATTAAATAATCTATTATTACATTAGGAAACTTGGTGCAAGAATTCCATGAAAAAATTAATGTTTATGAATAATGAATATTAAATTTAAGAGGAATTGATTGAAGAAAATGAAATAAAAATTTTCATAAGTAATTTTTTAGGAAATATAGTTTGGAATTTTACTAAGTATTAACATAAAATATGTCAACTATAATCCCACAAAGGATCCTCCGCAACCACAAGTGGGAACTAGGGTCAACCATGTTATAGGCATGTAAAATGAGTAGGCCCATAGTGGCATTAGTGAAAATGAATGTATGGACATGCTTGATGGGAGAACCTAATTCCCATATAGAAGTAAAATAGGTGCTGGAGACACCGTGCATAGTGGCATGTTGGTGTGAATTGGTGGAGTGTAGTTATGTTCTGAGAACAGACCCCATGCTACTGGCCTAGCAACTATAGGAATCAAAACACATATTAATCCTTTCTCAACTAATCTCTACTCTTAAGTGGGATGGTTTCATGCAGGTAAAATTACATTTCCAAAAGAATATAGATATATCATCTTTTAACTTTGAGAAACATCTAAACCATCCAATCATCGTTGGGGTTTCGTCTTCATTCTCTTGATTCTCGATTGGTTTCTGTTCATTGGAGTTCTTACACATGATGACTTACATAATCAATGTTGGATTGAATTGTCTAGTTCTTGATATGGTGATGCTAAACACCATGATGTTTGCAATATCCATCAATAATAAATGAATTGGATCTTAAAATTATTCTTCTGAGTATAGTATGAATCTTTCTTTAGGAGCTCACATATTTAAATTCATGAAATATCAATTCATGTCATTATTTAAACATGCATGTGAGATGTCATCTAAACATAATAATATGATCATGAATTTTAAGACACTATGTTTTCTATTGTCATGAATATCTAATATGGAAACCCATTTTTTATAATTATTAATGCTGATATATTCAATGATATTTTTACTTGGTAATGACTTGGTGTTATTTATGTTATTCTACATGGTGAAAGATAAAAAATTAATGTGACGAATCTCACCTAAAAAAGAGAATCACTAAAGCTAGGTAGGGATAATTTCATTCACGGTTTTGATATTCCTCAGTTTTAGAGTGAAATATAGGTTCTAGATGTTCTTTCACTATGTGAAGAGGTAAAAATTTCATGGAGAACACTACTATTTCTCATTAAAGTAAAAGTTGTTTCCACTTGACTAACCAAATTCACACTCACGAGTTTTATAAAGAATTATACCTTGTTTATAAATTCTTTAATGTGAAATATTATGTGGTTCTGCGATCCTCATTACTCATAAGAAATGATAGGATTATACTTTAGTGTATACCTACTACACAATGTTGATACAGAGTAGTGTGACAGCTATTAATAGATAATAACATGTGAAATATACCAAGAATCTATTATTGCTTCCATGAAAAATAGTGCATTAAGAATATAGAAATTTTTTTAATTCATTATATTATAAAGATACATACATTTCCATTGAGATATAAAAATTTTAAGATATTATTGAGAAGGTGTAATAATATGAGGATAATAAATAGAATATATATACCACATAAAATATTTATAATAATTAATTGGTTTATGATATGGTTTATGAAATTGAGAACCACATTAAATTCATAAATTAAGTAAAAGTGAGACACTTGATTTTATAATTCAAGAATGAATTTTCATTGAGATTTTGAAATTATCATTATTATAAAAAATAAAACGTGAAGAACTATGTGGACCACATACACACATTAAGTGAGGTTAGTGAATCATATGAAGAAATAATTGCTATATGATAATTTCTCTAATGAATCAACTAAACTTTCATTAGTGATTAGAATATTTGAGAAAGACAAATAACTCCAATTTGTCAAATGTAATGGTTGTTGAAGTATACATGAGAAAACTAGATCATGTAGGAAGGTGGAGGAAGACTACTATCTATAAGGTTTAATATATATCTAACAATGGATAAACCCTAAATAAGGTAATAAGTATTTTAGTTATATCTGATACATGAGAAGCCCATCAGTTGGATGTGGGATTAATAGAACTCTTTCTGTTTGTTCTTGAAAAATAATATGTTTAGTTGAAGTCCAGTGTGTGTTATTGTAATACTATGTAAAGTATAATAATTATCCCCCTTTTTGGACTCAATTTTTAAAATACATCACGACTCTTTATCATAAATTATCATTAATAAAAATATTATAGTGTAGAATACATGTTGGGTGCCTAACAATCATGGAAATGAGTAATAATTTTATCAAAAACATATAAATACCATGGGTTGAACTCTCTACTATCATTCAAGAATATGATGTGATAATATTATACATCATGTAGTGTATTAATAACCTTAATTTTTTCCATGGTATGAATGGAAAATAAAATAATTTTTAGAAGTATCCCATGGATCCCCCCCCCAACACCCCTATAGTCAATCCATCTTGGTGCTCCATATCATCCTTCCAAGAATTTAACCTTTGGTCACACCAGTTATATATTCTAATAATGAAGATGGGTCACATTTATTTTTTATTGTTTACCAGGTACTGAATTAGGTGATTATTATTAAAAAAATACCATTTTCCCAAAATGTTTAAACTATCCAATCCGTTAAAAGGGTCGAGCTGGATCTCAAAATCCAATCCCTAATCAGGTTACCATTAGATTAAGGTGAATGGATATAATTTTTCCAATATGATTTTTAAGATAATTTATAGTCATGTATAGTACCTAGTGTTGCATTTTGGGTTGACTAATGCCTCAGAGATCTATATGGAATTGATGAACTGTATATCACACCAATACCTAAACTTCTCTATGGGGATATTTTTTGATGATGTTGTAGTCTATTCCATGTTTGAAGAGGATCATGTGAATCTTTTTAGGATTTCATTTAGGGGCCTTTCATGATCACCAACTCTATGAAAATCTCCCAAAATGAATCTTTTTTAAGAAATAAATTAAATACGATATACATGTTCCATTGCAGCAATGTATATCAATCTATTCATAGAAGGATCATGTAATTATGTCTGGCAATGGGATAGGAAATTTCTATAGAATCGTGAGATTATTTGGTCTATCCTTATATTAGTGGTGGTTCTCAAATGATTTATCTATATTGTCATCTACCCTAACTTCACTCGCCTAAAGTGGTGAAATTACTATAGATTCAGGTATCTTTTTATGATCTAAAGAGTTTGATATCTATAGAAACTATTTTGATCCTATAATAAGTTGGTCACGATTCTATGGTTTATTGTCAGGAATTTGGTTTAATCTTGGGTTATGTGCATATAAAGTGCTAAAATGTGGTGGCATATGGTTTTACTCAAATTTTACTACATGATAGGAACTACCATACCCATTAAAATAAACTCAAAATAGATATGAATTATTTTAAGTGTTGGTGACATAATACATTAGGGAATAGTTCTCAGTCAATTCTAATAATAAGAGTGAAAGTGCTATTTTCTCTCAAAAATACCAAATCCTCAGACATAGATGGTGGGTTCAGTAACTTCAAGCTCTTAACATTGATATCACCAATATTCAAGCAAAACAGAACATGGTTACTAACTTTCTTAGTTAGAATTTTCCTTCGTCTATGATAAATGATTTATATGATGAATGGATCTTAATGATTATATTTGATTATATGAATCTTTAGTTGAAAGAGGATAAGTAAGTTATATTTCTTATATTTTATCAATTGATGCCTTATCTCCTTGATACCATTCTTCTGGTGAATCTAGGATGGTAATATAATCAGCATATCAGGAGTTATATATATAATGGGTAGACCATCAAGGACCAATCATTATGTCTTGAGGTCATGTTTTGTTTTCAAAATTAGTATGAATATCATCCATTAATTATAAGTGTTTTGATATGAAATTTACATCATTTTTAGTGGGTAGTTTACTCAGGAATAACTAATATTTATTATGTTATGAGTCACCGATTCTGGTTTCCATGTCTGAGACATGACATTACTAAATTCTTATACCATTTTTATATGTGTTATTTCTTCAAAGATGAGAATTGTAGGCCCTCATGTCTGCTAAAAATTCTTTCCAAACATACCTATAATTGGAATGATATTTCCATGGATTTTATTTTTTTGTTACCATAGTGAACTTAAGATAAGATTGTTATCCAGTTTGTGATAGATAGGCTGGTCCAAGAAGCACACTTCATCCCAATCAGAGATACCACTATGTGGAATAACATGGGATGTTTTATGTGAAATATATTTTTTGTTTCCATATAGTGTCCTATACTATCATAAATGATGTGGACCTAATGTTTATCTCTCATTTTTGGAAGGGCCCCTAATTGGTGATGGAATATCAAGTTAATCTATATACAACATTCCATACACTAACAAACAAACAATCATAATGAGCTGTCCATATTCTCGATTATAAATTTTTTGCATATGTCTTGGACATCATAGGATCTTTATATATAAATATGACACTATTTGAGTGTTATTATAATAGTATATAACATTCATTTATTAGGGTGGCCCAATTCAAGGCTATATATAGTTAGCCATAATGGTCTCCCATATTATGGGCTATGGTTAGTGAGAAATCCTTAGTGGGGTTGAGTATTGTACAAGGGAATATATTATAAATTTATACCATTTTATAGTTTTTAGAAATAGATTTGATTCACCAAAAGTTTACTGTTGTTCATCAACATATTCTCATGATGTATTAAGTGGGTTATTAGGTGTTCTATAAGATGGCACCTCGATTGGGTCACCATCACCTTGAGAAGTGGGTGGTGATTTCTATGAGGTGTGTGGGACCTGTTTAAATATTTGATAGGATTATAAAGTTTTATTGACAATTTAAATTACCCCCTCAATTAGATTTCATCCATAACGTGTTCCACATCTCTCAAACAAAGATATAAAATATGGACCGATCTCGAGTTTTGAATATAAAAGAGATTCATCTAAAATGTAATATTTATATGAATGGTTAGTCTATTAGTATTATTAACTTCTTGGATAATAAGGTACATGAGAATTCCATTTTGTAGGTGTGTGTGGAATGACAATATTAAAGCGATTATTACAAAACATGGGGAAAATAATTTCTTATAAAGGAGTAGTGGCTTACCATTTTTCAAGTTTTATATGCTTGAGCTAACATTTGAGGGAAAAAATGTAATATTATAATTACAATTGTCACATCCAAAGTGTTTATTTTAGGAAATAAATATTTATTTATGTCATTTTGTCTCATTTTAATATTTTTCCTATCATTTCTAGGTGTTTATTGTCTTTTGGGAAGTTGCAACATAATGTTATTATTGGTCCATAGTGTGATAGGGGAGGTCCTGTTGTGAATAGAAATGGGAAGAAGAGATTATTTTATAGAGAGGTAGTTCATGGTGTGAACCATATATTCACAACTGAATAGATCTAGGCAGTGGTTATTATCCTAAAGAGATGTGGTTCGGGGTGTAATCCATACGTACACACCGTAAAACATCTATGTAAGGTGGTTCACCATATGATAATTGTGTCATATAGTAATCCATGATACCTAGGTATTTAAAGATTTTATTCTTAACATTTTACCCCTTGATCAAATTAAATCATTTGACCCCTAATTTCCTCCCCAATTTGACCCAAAAGGTCCTCTATCATGCTCAATACCCACTCCACCTCTCTATAGGGTGATTTTCTTTTTTGGATTCCATCTATATTCATTATGAAATATTTTTGAGAAGTGGTATTCTTCATTTCTCATGTTTTTTATTATATTACTATTTAGTTTTACTCTGACCTATATAAAAACCCTAGGGCTTCCCTTTTGATGAAATTTATTGATTGGGTTATAATGTTTATGTTTTTTTCATCCTTGGGATCTATTAAATCCATATCTAATGGTTTATATAGTGTAACAAGGGCTTATTATGTTTTAGGAATTTGGTTTCTAATAGAACACTTTTTTTATAAAATAAGTATAGTTTTTATTCTTTACAATTGGGTTCTAAATTAATCTATGAAAAATATGTAATATTTTGTTTGGTTAATATATATGTTGTGGTTATTTTAATTTTTCCCCATAGGTTTGAGAAGAAAAATTGTTCTAAAAGATTTAATTAGATTTGAAAAATGAAAATGTTTTGTTGTATATTATGGAATGTAACATCATAGATTAAATATTACATGTTTGAAAAGTAATATACATAATAGAACCCATATATCTAAAGAGGGAAGACTAGTGTTAAGTATCCATTTTTGGATTACATCTAACTAAAAAATATATTAGAATTCTATAAACATTATAGTGTGGTGTAAAATCATAACCATACATCTAGTCTGAGGTATATATACTTTAGTGGTTGTTTGGATTTTGTGATGTAGGATGGGAAACACCATACCACTAAGTTAATGCATAACCACTTTATTGTCTTCTGTTCTCACTTGGATTGACCAGTATATCCCAAGTATATATAAGGACTTATAGTTCATAAAACCTTACATGACCTAGTAATCTCCCATATTTTATGTTTATTTAATATTTATCTTAATAAAAAATAAATTTTTCATCAAAATTTAAATCATTTTACTTTTTTCCTTTAATGGTAAAGTCATACTTTATTATTATTATTTTCAAATAATAATTCTTGTATATTTTTAAAAAGGATTACTCATGAAAGATTTTAAGGAGACCAACTATTCTACTGTTTCTTAGACAATACGTACATCTCTTGTCTTTATTTATAACATGTTTTAACATGTTCAGGTAAAAGGATGGTACCTCATTAAGTTGGAACGTATTCTTTCTAGCAGAACTATAGTTTGTGGTTGTGATGTGGTAGGTACATGACCCCCATGTCCCATGATGATGGGTATATATTATTTTTCAATTTTTGGTTGTTTTTTAGAATGGTTTTTATATATCCACATCATCCTATATCTTTTTTCCATTTTATATAATAACTAATTAACATGTGTTTTTGTTATATAAAGGATGATTTTTCTATAGAAGTTATCGTTGGTTATTGTTCATTGGATTTTAATATTATTTTGGCATGTTTATTTATTATTTAATCTAAAATACATATTTAAAAGAAAGAATTTCCATTATTTGGAAAGGTTATGTAGGGTAAATGGATTATACCTTCTTTGTAATTTTATAGGTTGAAAATTTTCCAAATGAAAATTATTGATACTCATGAACTAGTTTCCAGCCCATGGGGATCATGATATTTTTTTGGGACATTTCACTTGTCATCTTAGGTGATTGATTTATGAGATTCATGGGTTAATTCATGATAGATTTTGGGTTATAAGGACCTACCACCTGAACCAAAAAGTAAAATAGTCTAACTAATTACGGAATAATAAGATTCAATGTGAATGGGGAGACTGGCACTAGAATAAAAAAATCAAAAAGCGATGCACATAGTTTAATTTCATAGTTATTAGACCTAAAAATTAGGAAATCCAACATATCATGGCCTAGAAAATACCAGACATGATCATAAATATTACAATTATTATAGACCATGTTAATGATAAGATTCATTTAGTTTATGGTCATGGTGCTTTGACACAAAAAAAGTGAAATATTCTATAAAAAAAGGAAATGGTAAACTAATTAATTAATTGAGGATCACATTATTTAGAAAATATCAAATAAGAGGGCATGTAGATTATGTTTATGATCCTCGAACCATATCGTATAGGGTGTTATATGATGGCCCAGATATGGATCAAGAGCTATGTGTTCCCCCAGAACCATTGAATATTGAAAAATGATACTAAAAATCATGACCACTGTTATTTTAATCATGAAATAATCAGATATTATAACTATGATGGGGATGACTATTGGCCAAAAAATGAAGGGTTTCACTACAGTTATGACAGTTGAATTTTGGGATTAATGTACCCTCTTCCCAAAACAAAATATGTGTCTTGGTTAGTATTGTTGAATATGGAGGCGTAGAATTTACAATGAAAATGTCTCCTTTTGAGATAGAATGACTCCTTATCAAATACCATAAAAGGATTTCGGTGACTCAAAATTCTTATGGTGTGATGTATGGTATTTAGAGAGGACCATTCAAGAGCCTTTTTTAATATTCTATCCCAAAATAATGACCACTATGCCATTTATAGTTGAATAAGGTGATTATAGATGGATGATGATTCATAGATGGGTCTGGAATATATTGTTTAGACATCACTGTTTATCTTTAAATAATAGGAATAACATTATAAATATTTATAATATTGTATTCCTAGTATAAATCTAACTCATATACAGGGATAGAGAATTTATTATTTAATTATAAGATTGGATCCAGAAGGGGATCTTTGATTATACTCAGGGTAATAGATTTGGGCTTATAAATATGTTACTTTAGTTAATGTTCTGGTAATAAGATCCAATAAAAATATTTGAAGCCTTGGTTATATGTAATAGTTATTGAGAATAGTGGAATTCTACAATATGATGATCTCATGGATAAAATACATACACCATAAACTCTTACATGGGTCTTTATATCATTTTGGGACGTTGGGTCATATAAATTGTACCTCTATAAAAAATTTATGATTATGTAGGATAGGCTATTTTTTTTAACATTATGTGAAATTAACATGGGTTTTCAGGTAGATTATAGTCTTGTGGAATAGAAAATTATGTAGTGGGTTTTACAGAAATCTTACTCATGTGAAATATGAAATTCAACCATCATAGTACATAACCAATTAACAAACCATAGATGAATAAAGGGGTCAAAACATTATAAAAAAGAAAAGGGGTTTGATTTGGATTTGTGGGAGGGACTACTATAGGAGATATAGGCATCACTACTGATCCTAAAATTATAGGAATAACACCATACATAGTTCTTTTTGAACAACTATACACTGATTTGTTCATGTATAAGAGATGCCTGGTGTAATAAATGGTTTCCCTTGTGATAGAACTGTTAAAACCTGATTTGAATGAGTTTAAGACCCATCAACAAAGAATAAGAAATAATGAGATATGAATTTTTTATCTTGGACAAGGAAAATAGATCTTGGTTTCATTATGTATTTTGAGTTATAAGGAATAATGAAACACTTGCTTCTAATATATTTTGGGGAATTATTTAGGTTTTCAGTTCAATGAACCACAACACCAAGAAGAGAAAATTCTACCACATCCAAAGCATGTCTGATTAAAAATTTCTCCAAATTTTGGTCAGTTCTTTCAAAGAGGTAAATTTTTTGTTATGTAGATAAATCTATTTGGTGAATGGAGATTTTAGGACTTGAAGTCACATGATATGTATATATATTATTAGTTAAAGGATGTATAGGGTTTACCATTATAAATAGATTTATTTCATTTTGGGAAGAATTTTATATCACTTAGTTTATCATTGGAAATTAAGGACATCTATGTCTAGGGATTTGGCCCCAATCTGTCCCATGTGAAGGGAAAGAAAATATTTCCCTAGAATCAAGTGAAATAATATGGGTTACTAATATAATGTTTTTATTTAGATATAATTTTAGTATAGTTCTAGTATTCTATATATCTCTACATATCTTAAAATAACAGGAATAAAGCCCCTTGTATTTATTAAAAGGTTCTAGTGTCATGTCCATTGGATAAAATAAAACATGAATAGAGAGGACTCAAAAACATAAATTAGAATGGAATGGAGTTTACTGGGACTAGAAACTAGGATTTATCTAGGAGGTTGAATTATCATTTCTAATCCCATGTTGGATGGAATAAATCCACACTTAGTTCTTATGAAGGAGGTATTTTTTTTATAAGTATGGTGGACCAAGACATCATGTTTGGATGGTATAACAAAAACAGTTTCATTCCCAAATAAAATTGAAGGTCCCCTATGTAGATCAATCTCTCACATAGGGGAGGGTTATTTTCATCTAGGTTTTATGGAATATAAAATTATAAGTTGTATAAGTTCATGCAGTTTGGACCATATGTTTTTTATTTTATCTTCATGTGATAGGGAATCAAGGCATCTTCAATACTATGAGGGATATCCTAAAAGAGTTGGGAATTTTTTTTCTAATAATTAGTTTATGGATTAAAAAAACATGATAAGGATCCTTTTGTATATATTTATCATATATATGGAAAGATAGGTCTCACAAAATACACAACTATAATAAGTTTCAATCCTTGTTGGATGGACCATATATTATGCAGTTTAACATAATATGACAAGGATGTGTACATTCTATAGTTTAATTTTATAGAATGAGGTTCATTATATGAAGTCTCTATAAAAATCTGGTTCATGTTCAAAATGAGAGATCTCCATCTTAGTGCTCGACCCATCATAGAAATAAACATTTTATATTTGAGATCAAAAATCCAAGATGAAGTAGTGATTAGATTTGCATTTGAAATTGGTAACATGATAAGTAACTTGGGAATCAATATGCATCTCGTAATGAAATGATTTAAACCACCATTATTTATAATAAGGTTCTACTATAGGGTTCATTGGGGAAAACTCATCTTGAATCGAAGGCCTCATACTTGGATGAGGAGAAAGCTTGTAAAATTTATTGTCCAGCTCAAGATTAATGACATATGAATTATTAAGTATCTAATTGGGATTAGATTCAATACAAACATAGGTTTTATAAAAAATACCTTAATCCATATGAGGATCTTATATAAGAGTTATTTTATTTTCAAATATAACCCTAGATAGAAATTTATAATTTTGAAAATATTGTGGAAATATTTCTTTTACATCAGGGGAATTTGGACAGAGGTAATAGACCACTCTAAGACGTTTCATGTCTGAGTGGATGGACTGTATATCTTACATATTAACTTCATGTAAAAATGATGTGTATATTCTTCAATTTAATGTCATATAGTGGGCCGTTACATAGAGGATCTACACAGATCGGGATCATGTAAAAAACGATATGGCATTGTATCATTGTTGGACATGTTTATGGAAAACCGATCATGAAATAGAAGTACAATCATATAGAAAATGTAAGTATTCATTTTTAATTTTTTGTTCTTCACAATATATGTTCTCTGGGAATCACTACATATATTTTGATAATATGAATCAAGATACACATAGTTCTGATATGTTCCTAGTATAGGGTAATTAGGGAATAAATTATGTGAATATTGTGACCCATATTAATATGAAGAGAAAGATGATTGAATTTGTAACTAGGCCAAGGATTTATGATTTTAGTGAAACTATGTATCTTTTTGGGATAAGAATCAATCAATAAATAGTTTAAATAAATAAAACATTTACAAATCATTCTCAATCATAGGTGTAAATTTTATTTCCCCATATGTCCCTAGATACAGAGTCAAAACCATGGAACACTTATATAACATTGGATTATAAGTATGGGAAATTATGACCCCTGAAAAGAACTACTCTACATGGCTTGAATCTTATAGGATAGACCATATGTCTTGGAGTTTAATTTCACGTGACAAAGATTAATATTTTTTATTGTTTGAGGTAAATCGATGAAGAAAATATCCTAAGGTGTTTAAATTCATGTATAATGGACTATGACATTGCAGTTTAATATATTTTTTAAAGATGTGACATTCCAATTTTTAAAATAATCAATTTTGGACATTAAGGTGAAATTAAATTAAATTTATGTGAAATGATTCTTGAGAAAACCTATATTATTGGGAAGTGTGATATTCTCTCCATCCATAATAATCAAGAAGTATGATCTATTTTAGTAAATATTGTGTATAGAATAATATCCTACTCATTTTGTATCCATATTTAGTTGATTTTTTTAGTATCAGGGGAGTTCTTACTATCCATAATTAACTACTTAGAGATAAATATTATTATTGAATGATCATTCTATATAATGTTAATTAACATCATCACTATGTTTCATGTGAAACAAATTATCATCACTCTACTCCAAATCATCTAGATAAATATGAGAATAATCATCTTTAGATAACTGGTTTCATAGGTAGATAGAGAGTAAAGTTAGTTTAATGTCTATGTGGAAGACTACCTATGTACCATAGAAATGTTACTAAGGGGTAACCTGTATAGAGCTATTGGGTTTCATGTGATATTCCCCCAAAGAATGGAAGATTTAATTTGGAAAAGTGTTCCTTTCATTTTCCAAAAATCCTCTAAATGATATTTTATTGAGTTTTTTTCAAAATCATGTATCTATCCATTCATCATTTTATGTTAGCGATAAATATAGTTAGTCTAGATATTGAATTCCAAATATTGCCTTCTCAGCTCAGAAGAGCAGAAATTGGTGTCATTTAAAATTAATATTTTTAGGGGAACCAAATATGATGATGATATATGTATCCATGTAATGGATGATATAATTGGTTCCCAATTCATTTATGGATATATCCTAATCCCATTTGGAGAATAATTAAGTGGTGATAATGATAAAAATGGAATATCTGGTTGTAGATTGGTATTATAGAACCATGAAAAAAAATTACGCATATAGAAAATGACCATGATTATCAAGTGGTGTGCACAAATTATGGGGGTTGATGGATGAAATTGGAATATGTTTGAAATGAAAATAATCATCACCCAAAAACCATAATGTACGACATTATTGATGGATAGAAGTTTCCAAGCCTTCTGATATGATGGATGATCTTTACTACTGAAAGATGATCACTGCATGTTCTGACATTGACATCTTATTTAATAGATAGGTTTTCGCCTCATTTTATGAATCAAAGGAGGATACTATCAAATCCTCGTTATTATAATACATCCTAGTAAATGTTGCTACAATAGAGGATAATGCATACTACCCACTGCAAATTGTCTTTATTCATAGCTCAATCTGATGGGTGAATAAAAAATAAGAGGGAGTTTATTATAAGTGAGATATATCCAATTTCAATATTCACCAGTATGGATATGGGATCACCTCATTCAATAGTGGTATTAACATAATTGATCTCGTTTATTTCAACATTGATGAATAGTGATACCACCTAATGATTTGGGATATGAACATCTATTTTTCCTTGAAATTATATTCCAAGGATATGGATTTATTACCTAATTTATTAACATGGGTGTTAAGTAAGAATTGGAATTAATAAATTAATGTATCAAAGTGGAATTCATAAATCATCCATAAAACATAATCAGGAAAGGGAATAAATTCATAATTTTTAATTACATATTCACCATTTATTTTCTTGATCACCGACTCTAAATCCTTTTTGATATTTAATTAGGAAATTCATATCTACAAATAAAATTCTAATCCAATAATTAGGTCCTCGTGTTATTACTCAATGTTGGTCTGTTCGTATAATAGTATGATGTAATATGGAATAGATTATTTTACTACATATATAATAATGGTTTCCATGCCAACTAGACTATTTTTTTAGGTTTTCTATTATTGATCAGGTCTGGATTATAGAATAACCATAAAAATAAAAAAACACATTATTGGGAAGTTTTATAGATAGGGAATGCTTCTTTTTCAAGGAGTTTTGTATTTAGTTGTGACATATCTTGGACTGGGTATGTTGTGAATGAATCTTCCAATTCATTCATTTTGCAATATTTTGAGAAAAAATTAATTTTTTTAACTAAAATAGCATCATCTCCCATCATAATAGAAATCCAATTAACATTAGGAATCCAAGGGTATAATTGAGTATGTTGGTATTTTAGATAAGTTGGACCAAATGATAATGAAAATAATTTAAATATTTTATAATCTATAGATCTATGTCAAACAGTTCTTTCTACTATGAGTGTACCGAGTCTTATCATCCATAAAAGATATACTAAGTAAATAAAAGTTATTCTTCTTTCCTAAATCAGTATTCAAGGAAAATAGTTTTCCAATCAATCATTTCAAGATGTTAATATTGATAATTATGGTTTTTCCTCCTATAGGATACAAGTATTTCCCATGTTTTTATGGTATGAAATTTTCTAAAGGAATCTGAGCTATATCCAATGGTGGGTAGGTCATTTGGAGAAACCAAATCATAATGAGGTTCGGGATGTTGAAACATAAAAAATGGTCCTTATGTATGTGTTTTTAAAAGTAGTGTATGTCTTAGGGGATCAGGAAGGAAGTGGATAAGAATTACATTTCTTCACTGCCACTAAAATTTGCTACATATTCAATTCAAACCATAAATATGTTATTTATGATGTAAAAATGGATTTTTGTGTGTGCCTACATTTTTTATGATGTAAAATCTCTAGAAAATAAATAACTTTTTTATTGTAGGTTTTAAAGGTTAAAATATAAGTTTACAACATAAATATATTTCCATGAAGATTAAAAGATGATAAATAGGGAAATGATTAGTGTATTCATCCAGGATCTCCCCCATGTGGCATCCTCCTCTTCCATTATTTGGTTTGTTTATATATTCATCTAGTTTCACAAATGAATATTGTTAGTATAACAAGATCACCCTTGGGTTTTTTTATCCTCTTACTTTTTTTACTTGTTTATCTATCTATCTCGGATGTTGTCTCCATTCAAGATAATATGCCCTATTTTCATGGCATTTTGACCGTTTCACTAATTTCTCTCATTATATGTTGAATCAAATCCTATTAATGGAATAGTGATGTTTCATAAGAATTATGTAGGATATATATCTTATTTTACCTAAAATTTATGTCTTTTAAACACTATTGTCATTGTGAAACATGCTAAAGCATTCTTGTGTTGCTCATAAAATATGAATTACCTTAAATATTATTCCTAGACCATAACATTGATGTTATCTAGATCCCTCAACATGGTTATAGAGTTATGACCTTTACAAATGAAACCCCTTTGGGTGTGTCCTTTAATTTATCATGTTCGTCCATGGGTGGATAATGAAAAATAGAACCATTAAACTACAATAAATAACGTATATTTACTTACATATACAATTTTAAATTATGAAATACGACATGGTCAAAAGGGGGTTTTAATTAGATGTGAGATATATATTATCTAATTTATATTTCCATGATTCATATGAATAACCAAACATTCTTCTATGGTTTAAAAGATTATTACTAATTAATGAATTCCTTGGTCTTTTTAAAAGGACTTGATTATAAGTTTGCTTTTAATTGTGTTATAAAAGGGGTGTTTTCTATAGAATTCTTGTTGATTATAAAGTAAAATGACTAATTGAATATATGAATAGAAAATAAATTATTATTTATGTTTCTTGGTTATGGTGTCCCTTATTATATGTGATCAATGGGAATGTAATCACTTTTATACATGATCATATGGCAAAGAATCCCATTTTATTCTATGATCGATGGGTATGGCTTCCCTTATTATTCTATGATTGAAGGGAATGGAATACATTATTATTATTTGATTGATGGTCATGGAATCCCTAGTAATTATATGATCTATGGACATAGATTTCGTTATTACTCATGATATTTGGGCACATAGTCCCTTTCTATAAATGTGAAAGATGGGTATGATGATCCTTATTAAAATATGAGACTCATATTATAATTATTATTGTTGTATGTGGATTCCATGGCCTTACGCCTTGGGTCCTAAATGATGCATCTATATATATACATATATAGGTATAAATATATTCATATTTATATTTATATGACTGCTTGGTAAGAGATATTCCATATTAGGATGAAGTAGGTGTGGTTGGGTAGGCGACCACGAGGAGCCAAATCTCAACTTGGTTTATGATTTAGAATTTACATATTATTTATTTATTATGCATGAAAAGTTCATAGTATATATTTATGGATTGGATAAGCATTAGCTGCCACTATTTTTGGACTACTAATTTTTACCCACACCATATTCAGTATTTTAATGGGTTCTCAAATAGATCTCATTTTTTCATGATAGGTATTGAATTATTCCTTGTGTTGTTTTCATTTATAGATTTGGACTAGACATGAGGGACTGGAAGTATTGGCTGATCATGTACTTGGGAAGCCTTTTAGAATTGGAGACATTTATTTTACTATTCTTTTGTTGGTTTAGTCATTTTCTATATATATTTTTTATGCTTTATTTCTTGTATTTATGTCTTAGCATGTTCATGTATAGATATTTACTTAGCTTTGGTGTAGTTATATTATATTTTTATATGTAATATATTTATTTTTAATCAATTTATTATATTAACCATTTTTTCTTCCATGTTATCACTGATCAACATGGTATATTCTCCCCATTGTACCACCTTTATACCCTCTCTCCTTGTTGGATGCTTTTAGTGTATGGGGAGATGCTCTTGAGGCTAGGTAACCAATTGGTCTAGATGTGTTTTATAGGGTGATCCAGGTCAGGGGCATTACAAATGGTGTCAGGGATTATTTTACTTTTGTTTAAATATTTGGGGATGGTATAAAAGAGACTATGATGATATCTAAATTTGGTAGATATCTCATATCTTGGTTTGAACAACCCAGATATGGAGGAAATATCATCTTTCTAAGGATTAGACTAATGTTTTTGATGTTAATTATTACAGTTGATTATTATTTCACTATGAGTGGTTTATTTACATAAATTTCTTACTAATCTATGTGTATTTATAAATTTCATCATCATAAACATGTAGTGATTCACAATTCATTCATATTTCATGCCGTGTTAAATGCATTATATATTTTGCTAATTCATGATGATTTGTAGGCCATGATTAAGTGATTATTTAGTATGGTTATCTGTATACACTTCTCAGGTGACTTTTACTGTGTCTATAATTGTTTCTATTTATATATTATTTTACCTTGATTATTTCCATTATAATTTTCATTTTTACTTGTATTATTTCTCTAGGATATCATAGCCTTATTATAATTATGATATATTATTAGTCATTAATGTTTTTTTGCATCAACCAAAATATTGGTTTCCCAAATATCTTGATGGGGGCCCCGTAATTAACCAATTATGAAATGTTTAAGACCTAGACCATTGGGTTCATGTGATAAAACATTTATGTTTGGGATTAAATAGTTGACAATAATAACTTATACAGAGTGTGGGACTTTATAAATGGATAAGGGTAACCCATATAATCAAACAATCATATATATGAACTAGTTATATTTTGAGATTGAATATGAAAACCTAATTGGGGGTACGTGAATTAAAAATGTTACTTAAATATCCATGTACTATTGTATTTTGTGAATAATAATACATCTAACCAAACCATGGTTTTTTATAAATTTGAATGTTTTCAGGAAATCGATTCCTTTATAAAGGATGGAACGTATATAACATGGGAATAAAGACTCATAATATTGAATCCATATATTTTTGCATCTACCTTTATAGGTTCAACATATCACAATATTCTTATATGATAAACTCGATAAAGATATAATTAATCATCAATAAACCAATTATTATTCAGTACCACTCAATTGAAGCCCAGTTGGAATGATGGAACCCTTGTAGGTTGCCTTTGTATTTATTTCCCATAGTACCCAAACCCTTGGGTGTATGGTTGTGATTAATATAGGATCATTATTTATTGTTTCAACAACCACTTATATAGTGTTATGTATAAATTAATGGTGGTTTGTTACTGAACCTTTTCCCCTTAAATGATAAGAGACCATAAATCTACTATTCTGATTTATTTTTATGAGGTGTTAGTTTCTAAAAATTCTTATTGAAACCTAAAGGGTGTTTTACTCAAAATATTGTAATAGGAATTATCTTTATCTAAGGCAATTGTGATAAAATATGGATAAATAGTCAATAAAATGAAATCATGAGATGATTTTTTGAATGATACATAGTGCAAGTGTCAAAACCCGACCCAACAGGGCTAAAGTCGTGACTCCCAAAGCCCGCCTCCAGTAGGCCAGGGGCTGACGACCAGCACCGAGTAGGCTATCACACACATTGGAGGCATTAGCCTAAGGTACCTATACACACGCACCCACAAACACCTCCATGAAATAGTGCAGAGATATAGAAAACTGAAAGGTAAATGCATGCATACATTCTATCCCAAACCAGAGTGCGACAGAAGTACGAAAAAGGAAAAGTAGGGCCCACCAAAAGAAAACTACAAAGTGCATCCAACCTGCTCTGAAGAAGGGGAACGCTGCCACAACACCCGCCAATAAGCTCCTCAGCATAGCTCTGGTAAACACCCCGATCAAACATGCTCACTAAGCTCCGCCTGCTCTGGGTCCTCCAGGGACTCCGTCGAAAGGCATGTGGTCTGCACAAGACACAAACATGTGCGGGCAAAGCCTGTGCAGGGGTGAGTATAAACTTACTCATTTGGAACCCCAAAAACCCAAAACAAAATAGAGCATCTGAAAGGAAACAGTCCGCTCATCCCCTCTAGAGGGGAACCCAGATCAGAGAGAAACTCCATCTCGTGACCATCCTCGGCTAAACACAACTAGTCAGCTCAGCTCAGGTGCATTCCCATACATACACCTTGAACAAACTAGATAGACTCAACTCACGCAACAAGTCACATGAGGTACCGACCTCGTCACCAGAAATGGTTCACAACCAAGATAGCAAACTCCCCGATCATAGTCATACTAGATGTCACACGTCTAAGAGATACACTCCATCATGTTTCTCACAAACACATCAGATGCTCACCTGAGAGATCACACTCATAGGATACTGTCACTGAGGAAAACCCCACTAAAACAAAATAACCACCAAACTCCTCAGATAGGGGATCGCTCCTAGGGTCCACTAGGGGATACCAGAACCCTCACCGGTATACGAAGCTATTGATAGGGGATCACTCCCAGGGTCCGCTGGGGGATACCGGGACCCGATCTAGCATACGTAGTTCTCACAGATAGGGGATCACACCCAGGATCCACTGGGGGATACCATAACCCGGTCTGGCACTCGACCGAAGCACATCACTCAGATAGAGGATCATCACCCATACAAAGGTGGTCATGATGATACCAGAACCCTATCTGGTATAACTCGCGATGTAGGGGATCGAAGCGATGATGCTGCAACCCTACAGAAACCACGCACTGAGTAGGGGATCAAATAACCAACGATACTGCAACCCTACTATACACCTCATGCTGAGTATGGGATCGTATACGCGACGATGCCACAACCCTACTATGTACGGACCACTGCATAGGAGATCATAATCCTGATGATGCCACAACCCTACAGAGTTAACTAGCTAGATAGGGGATCGCTGCCCACAGATAAATGGCCACAACGATACCAAGAACCCGATCTAGGGTAGCGATGCTAGAGGATCTCACTCCTGCCCACTGGAGGGATACCACAACTCTAACAGATTAAACATCTCATCGAGAGGATCACAAGAAAATACTAGGGTTGTGATGTCACGTAAACCCTCATAGGAATGAACCAATGGAGTACCCTCAACCACTGCTGGTCCAAACATCACTAACCCGAGCGACCCACCACAACGCCACCCCGTGCATCTCCATGGCCGATACCGAGGCCAACATCACGTTTCACGCGGAAAAACATGCAGGATAGGCTATTTACTCACCCGAAACGGACAACCGGTGAAAAGTCACTATTCACCGCAGCTAGCCTGTGCGGGGCCCACACAACGATCCCGGAACTCAACAAATGGATCATACCACGGCGATCCGCTAAGAAAAGTACACAGGATCCACTACTTGCATGTTCAAAATGGACACCCGATGAAGAAGGAATTAATCACCGAAGGCCATCTTGGGTGGGGCCCATACCTCAATCCTGAAACACATCGAACGGTTTGCACCATTGTGATCCTCTTGGAAAAGCACACAGGATGGACTGCTCGCTCATCCAAAACGGACACCCAGCGGAAAAGATTCATTTCACCAGAAACTTTAAAACCCAGCCTCGTGGATCTCGCACCCCGTTCTTAGCCCCAACACCCGAAAACCAAGAAGAAAATCTTGTCCTACCATCAGGGCCTCAATGCCACTGACGGCATGTTAATCAGATGCTCCGGGTAGAAGATACAACGGCCCAAAGTCGAATAATTATAAAATATTATTATTTTATTCGACGTTTCAAGCTCCCCTTCCAAAATCCTGACTCACAAAATTCACAAAGTGAGTTCAAAGGGTCCGTCTTTACGAATGGAACGCGTCACCACAAATGGCTCGCAAATCGGAGTTACGGTTTGCGAGTTACGGGGGTTTAAAGAACCCCCGAAAAATCCTAGCCGGACCACTGCCAGCTTCGCCGGAAACCACCACGCCCCTGCCGGATTCCACCGCGCCGCTGCCGCGCCTTGCCGGATTCCGCCTTGGCTGCCACCGGAATCCGGGATTTCCGCCGGAAAACTTCCGGGAACTCCCGGGAGCACCCCGGTGCTCCAAAATCAGATCTGAAACATGTTTCAGAAACCACAGGACCTGAACTATACAACCATTAAAAAGATTTGAAGAAAAACAACAAATAACCGGGGTTCGGCATTTCAAAACTTGAACTGCCTACCTCGCAGGTGAAACGACGAAGCTTTGGGTGCCGATCGACGCCGACGACACCCTGAAGCTAGATCCGCTGTCGAACGACGCAGAAAACGGATGATTCTGGCTTGATCTGGAGAAGAAAAGGATGAGATGGGGTCGGTTTTTCTGACGCCGCACGTAGGATATGGGAGGGGAGAGATGAAATGGTTTTCCTTTTTTAAAATAAATCAACTCATTTCACTCCCCAGCAAGTCACCTCTCTCTCAGCACCCGATGCAGACAAAGGTAAGGTTACCCCTATGGTAAAAGCGTCGTTCTGAACGCAACGGCGGACTCAGATTTTCCATCTAAGACATCATTCAGAATTTATTCGAGCCGACGCCCATAAAACAACCTTTCCACTAATTTACAAAAACGCCCCTGGTGGCGTTTTCCATAGTAGGCATGCGCCAGTGAATTTTACACCTTGCCTAGGGTAAACGGCAATTTCCAGACGCAACTGTGCCCTCATATTCCCATTCTGAGCTACTGTTTAGAAGATATCACACCCCCACCACCTGCATATTATTAAAAATAATTAATATTTTTATAAAATTAATTTCGAGCACACCGGGCCTCAGAATCGCACGCTATCTTCGCGCCTAGCTCTTGAATTATTTATAGAAATATTCAAAAGTCTGACAGAGCCAAAAAACATTTCACTATAGCAAGGTAAATAAATTACCTAGTAGAGTATACATTTATAACTAGTACATGATATCCCTTATTCATCGGCTACTTTCAATGTTTTAATAAATAATACATTATTAAATTCTTTAAAATGAATCCATTTATAGGATTTTATAGAATGTACCCCCATGTATGGGTGAGTTTTAAATGTTTCCTTTAGAGTTTTATAAAATGGGAATGTGAGCATTAATGTGGATATCAGATGACTTTTCCTAGGATGATTTTGACCTAGAGGTTGGGTGGTAAGTTTTATTCACCATTTTAGGTGTGATACATTTTCTGGTTTAATTCCTTGAGTAATGGGATATCCCGATATAATTAACACCCTAAAAAATAAAGTATTTAGAAAATATTTTGAAAATTTATAGATGTGAGGTTCTGTTTTGGAGGATTTTTAATTGAGTAGAACTCCTAGATTATAAAAATACAGTTTAGATATGCCACTGTTTTTCTACGGTTAGACCATGAGTAGCTATTTCCATATGAGGAAATCTAGTGAGTGTCATCACCTTATAATTTTATGTTTTTTTTATGAAATTATAGGGATAATATTCTCTAGGATAGAATTAGGGACTATAAGGTTTATGTTTGATAGGTTATTCTATTTCACCTATATCAATAGGTTTTACCAATGTAGGTTGATTATTTCATTACCATCCTTCAGTTTTACCTAATTAAATAGATTTTAGGCATATAGGACACTTTGAGATAAAGACTCATTCATAGAAATATTTATCATTTGACAGATCTTAAGGATAGGTAAAACACATAGAGACCCGTAGTTTTTTTACCCAAATTCTTATTGGTCAATTATTTTTTCTTTGATTGGGTTAAAACTATGGGTGATTTTGGCTCACGTTTTGCATTTTTCATAGAGGCAATGAGCCTAGTTTTACACTCATTTTGATATCAGTCGATAACAGGTGCTCTATTTTTGTGTTATATACAAGGTGATGCAATAGTATACAAGAAATTAATGAGGGTGCTTGAATTTTGAAAATGGATTCAATCAGTATAAATGTTTAGATTCCTGGCCCACGTGACTTCGGGGTGTGTGGTTGATAAATTATTTTCTTAAATGATTTTGTGAAATGGGTGGGGGTTTGATAAATAATTTCCTAGTTATAAGGACCCAGCCATAAAGATCACCAAATCTGTAATTATGTCAATAATTCTCATTTAGGATCTTCTCTGGTTTAGAGTTTTAGAGAATTATGAAGTAACTATTAAATATCAACTTGAATGTTAAAAAGTAGACACTTCTTCTATTATCTATTTTCCACAATAATAAAACTTCTTAAATAAAACAAGATTTATTTTCTTGATATAAATCATCTTGAATACTTCCTTTCTCTTACCCTTCCTTATAACCTATGAAAAACATTTAAAAAACACAGCATGAGAATAAAAATATCATTAAAGGTTATAAAATATGGGTAGGAAAAATTAACACATCAATAAATACAAATCAATGAAACGATAATTTTCAGTCATAACATATCTTCAGAAATCATAATATTTATGAATAACACATAGTAATCATAAATCATAAAGGACACTTGAGGCATCCATATCATAATTACATTGTAGCTATCACAGTTATAGAGGTAGTCACATTTGGAATAACCATCAAAGTATATTCCATAAATTTCATATGAGAAACATTCATGTTTACCTCCATCATGTTACCCAATGCATTGGAGGGCTATCTCTTGCTCACCCACCCTAGGTTAATCACAGAACAACCCATATACGTAAAAATTTCACAATAACCATAAAATATTCATAACACATAAAACAAGAATAAAGGAAAGATATAATTTCCACAATGCAATCATAATATATCATTTCAAGATATTGACATAATCAATGATTTATCAAACCATTTAAAAATATTTAACAAAGAGATTTTTGAATCAATTTGTCCCACACCACATTGAAAATTTTAAATAAATTATCATTTAAAAATATTAATGCTCGTATTAATAAATCTTAAAAACTATTTAAAAAACATGGAAATTAATGAGAAATATTTCGAAGAATAAATCTTTAAAACATTTAAAACAATATTTTAGTTAAAGTGTTTTTAACAAAAATAGCGACACATGAATACAAATAATTTAGGAATAAAATTTAATTATAACATTATAATATCATGAGAATAAAGGTATTCATGATAGATTATGTGAAAAGAGATTATATAAACTACATAAGAGTAAATAGGTGCATAAAAACATTGAAGTCTCAATGGAATGTAAATTGAGGGGAAATCCCGTATAAAAACTGTATCCTTAGATTAAGGATCAATACATTACATAATAATGTGTGAAAAATAATAATACACTCAATATAAGTGAATATTAAGAGAAAAAAAATAAAAGTTTATTCACACATATTCATAAAACAACATAATCAAGAAGCACCTGAGACTTAGCCTGGTTGGTAAAGACTCTATAAGTGCATCGAAACGACCAGGGATCAAATCCAGGAAGAGGCTGAATATCCAGGGTACTGTAGTATCACTGTAGCAGTACAGTAGTTGGGATGGTAACATTAATGTATCAGGAACCATTTTTTTCTTTAAAAGCCGAAAAAATGCCCCAGTTTGGGCCTTCTGGCCACTGATTTGGTCCTTGAGTCCTATAAGGCCTTCAGCCCACCTTAAGTGTAGATGCAAACCAGACATCCTACAAGGAACAAGATCTACAAAGAGGATCAGCATGGATCTTTCAGCATAGAAGAAGCTAACGGATTGCAAGAATGAGAGGGTATGTCACCTACCATCGGGGCAAGCACGTGCATGAATGAGAATGCCTAGCCGAATAGCCCTGCGAAGGTGGAGAGCTGATTTCAAGAGGAAGTTGCTGGGGAGGAGCAGTTCCAAGTAGTTAGTCTGGGTTGTATGTAATGTTAGAAGCCTACAGTCAATGATTTCTCCAAAGGCCTATGGTCCATGTAATCCTTACACCTACGGGTCTTGTAAGGGTTCCACCTCACCCCTTGAAAGGTGTATTATCAAAATGAATAAAAAATTAAGGCCTTAGGTCCATTGGAGTAACATAATCATGAAGTAGATGTTTAACCCAAAGAATTGAAATTGGGTGAAGAAGATCCCTTACAGAAATTTGACAGCCTAACGACATCACATTAAAATTATGAAAATGAATTTATGAGAGATAAAAGGGTATCTCATAAAATTTACCTAAAATTTAAAGAAATAAGGATATATTATAACATATCCCAACATAAGAATATGTAAATTAAAAGACATAACAAAAAAAAGTCTTTTAAAAAGAGGAGGGTGAAAAGTTCCCTTAACAATTTGGTAACATACCAAACATAAAACCCATGAAAGATGGTTCATAAAATGAAGATCTAAATACCCATAAATTTATGTATAATACACAATTAATACAATCATGGGATGTACATAAACCCCAAAAATTGAAATAGTGTAAATATAGCATGAAACTCATAGGAATAAAAAGTGAGATGAAATTTTTTACCACGTTGTAATTAGTTAAGTCATATGACCAAAAGTTAATAAGCCCCAGATGAGTCTCATAATACCATGAGTATAAATATAATCATGATAATATATATCAAATGGAAGTACACAATACACTACATGCAATAAATAAGTGGCAGACAATGGAAATCTCACAGAATTAAAAGTGAGATAATAAAGCCCCTTACCTCGTGTCTGACTTGACTTGTTTGTTCCATTTTCTTCCTGAATAATACACTAAAGTTAATTTATAATTTATTAAGAACATTTTTAAAGTTTATTATTCTTTTTATATCACTTATTACCATGTTATAAACATTATACAATCATTTCAGTTAATAATGGTTGTTTGGTGGATATTTGGTACTTGAGTCAAAAATTGACTTCTTATAATTACATGTTGTCCTTGTGGTCAATATCCCATTATCTCAAGAATTAAATTCAGGATTTATATATCATATATATATATAGTATGTAACATTTAGAGGTAATAAATGAACTGCAATTTTCATGGAGATGGTAAGTCGTACGTACACATTAACGCTACTTTAATTTCTATTTCATATTTTAATGGAATTAAAACATAATTATACATAGGTATATTATAATTCCAGTATAATATAATATATAATATCATTAATTCCATCTTTTATACATCCCACATATGGAATTAATGAGTCATATCACTTTATGGGGGCAGTAGTTCGCACTTCCTCAAAAAAATATTTTGCGTTTACCCATAATGAAAACCATAAATGTGTGATATAAAAGGAAAATGCCAAATAATAAAGAAAACATAAACATAATTTATATAATATATAAATAAATTTCCATCACAATTGCCACTATGAGAGGTGGTAGGATTTATTTGAACAATCATCGTTTCGTGAGGCAGTGGTTCTCCGTCTATAGAAACAGTAAGTTCTCTACACATTGGATTGAGGTGTGTGTATGTTTAGTTATAATCCTTTTCATAAAAAGTAATAGTATATCTAGTATACTAGTATTGTTATAAAGTAATGGAAGAAAAAGATTTTAGGGGTCAGAGAAGTAAAATAAAAGAAACGAGTTTAAGAGAAATCGTTACCTTTAATTCGGGTAACTTTCGTTGGATTGAACCAAGAGGGCTTTTTGAATGCCTTTTTCATAAGGTAAGGATTATAAGATGATGAAAGGGATCTTGGGAGCTTATTTGGGGAGGGTTTTGACGAGATAAGGGGATTTATAGGTGTGAAGTATGGGTTATAAATGAAGGATTTATATAAGGGGGAGTAGGGTTTCTTTAGAAAAGCGTGAACATATTATTTTATTATATAATGATATTCAATTTCTAAACGTCCAAAACAAATTAAAGTCGAATATAATATGAATTATGGTCGAAATAAATTCACCCAATAATAATTGGATAGGTTTTAAATGTTATTTTTATATTTATAATCTAATTTATTTAAATCATTTATTAATGAGGTAGATACGACATCATTTTTGTGTCATAGTTAATTTTATTTATTTGATGTCTAAAATTAGAAAACAAAATAACATGATGTAGGAAAGATTTTTATATTTTAAATGAATATTTATAGTCTAAATTATATCTTAGATAACACTATGTAAAAATTAATTTACTAAAAGATATGTGTTTATGTCATTTTTGTCATTACATTAAATTAATTAATCTAAAGTGTCATTATCACTCTTAAGTGTCTCTATGGGGTACCAAAATCGACCCAAATATTCCCATGGTCTTCCATGACTCATCCAATAATTTTTGGACAAATTTTATAACAATTGTTTATTATTATAATATTCCTTTTACCTTGAATTACCATATTTACCTTTAATCATGGTAAGTAAAAGTCAAAAGTTACTATTCCCCAAAATTTATTTTACTCTTATTGAACCACATTTTTCATACTAATAAAAACCAAATATGTTGGATTTTTTAAATTCAATTCACAGAAGTGGTAAAATTTTATTTAAAAGAAAAAAGTCAGTTTTTAACTACTACTTAGTGGTCTCACTGTTCCTAAAAAATTACTGTTTTTCAGAAAAATTCCAAAAATTTAGCCTAACATATATTTGATATTAAAATTTCAAAAATAATTTCTATTTTACAAAATTCAAAACTATGAAATTTCATTAATAAATTTATAATTAATTTTAGTTTTCAAAACAAATAGCGTGTTTTTAAGAAACTATGTCTATAAAAAGATTGGCACTTGATTATGTCCAATTTCAATGGGAAATTAATTACAATGAACGCCATTTTATTAAGTAGTAATAATATAATATAATTACACATGAAAACTGGTTATGAAGATAATATAACCACATCAATAAATTAGATTAAAACTCATATTTGAATTAAAATATAGAATTTTTCACTATTCATTAAAAAATTAATTTTATTAGAAAATAACCCAAAAAATACCCATGTAAATTTTTGTATCCTAATTCTAAAGAAGAATTTTATTTGGTCAAATTTAACATATAAAAGTGACAAAAAAATATATTTAAATAGGTTTCACCATCAAAAGGTGGTAAATCGACCTTTTAGTGAAAATTAGAGTATTTATGCTTAAAATTGAAATATTTTCTTATTGTCTGCCTCTAAATTTTATTAGATAAATGTAAAAACATTTTATAAACATGTATAATATTATTTTAGTTAGTTGTTTTCATTTCCTCTAATACAATGGCAAGTCAATAACAACCATTTAAAATAATAATTTTATATAATTAGTGTGCAACATAAGATTTCAAAGAAACCCATTGTTGTGTATCAGGTACGCCATTGAACATAACATCCTCTTTAATGTAAAGTTAATATTTAATTATATTATATTAATAAATATGAAAAATTTCGTGTTATTTATTTACCTAGGATATTAAATCCTTCCACCCTTTTGGGAATTGTGTCCTTGCCATTTTAAAACTGGGCATGGAAACGTCATTGAAAGTCTGAAATTGGAAACAAGTCAGTAAAACTATCACTTTAAAATAAAGAAAGAGAAGTATAATGGTCACCCAAGAAGACCCATTCTAGGATTCCATTTAGGTAAACATGGATATGGAATATAAAACAAACCGTCAAGTTCTATTTGAGAGTGATAGAAAACAAGATTTGGAGAAAGTTAGCCACCAAAAAATCTCAAACTTATGATGTTTTAAAAAGTCTTTGATTACCCAGTTGGAAATATAATCCAACAATGTTTTTGTTTTACATTACTCTTCATACTTTGAGGAATTAATTTTCTACATTGTATAAGAACATGAGGAAATATACTTACCTTCAAGTAGAGTTTCATCCTTTAATATGTTTCTACCAAAAAACTAATCTTTTCTCCAAAGAATGAGCATTAAAAAAGAATTGGTCACATCAAAAGCACAAGAATAATCTTCTAGATAATCACATAATCCAAAAAATAGCAACTATATATTTTCTGTGTCTTTATAAATCAACTAAAACCAAAATGGTTAGTATGAGATCATATAATCTCCTAGAAGGATAATCCTTTATATTAAGAAATACTACTATTAATCTCCAAAATTCAACAAAATATATGCAATGTTAAAGAAAGACCATTCAATTCACAATTGTCCTTAAAATTATTCAAAATAATAAAAACTAAGATTGAAACCCAAAACTCAAACGGATTTAATCACATATTATTCCACAGTAAATCATAACATTTTACTCCAAAAACATAGATTACTCTTAATGTCTCATACGGGAGCATAATTAACCAAATCACATATTCTCTATGATAGGTTAATCATTACCATAAATAACCCAACTCACTATATGTCGCCTATAAAAACATATATTCTTCAAAAATAAAATTTCAACCATTAGTACACAAATTTAATCCCATAGTACTCTATTTTTCATAAGCATGCAATATTCCCAAAAGAGAGAACGTCTTCCAAAATCACTTTTATCACTTGATCACCAAATCATTTTCTTATGCTAAGGATATACATTTTATAAAACATAAGAACCCAAATCAACTAATTCATGATCAATAAAATTATTTAACTAAAAAAGATAAGTCATACTAACTAGGGAATTCACGTATTCCAGTGGTAGGTGGTAAATTGAAATCACACTTTGGTTGTAGGTTCAATTAATAAATCTTTGTTCGATGAAACAGGTTGTCACACGATCTGTGTGTTGTCTTATCTATAAAACTCAAACATAACCCTAACATGTTTTAACCTCAATGGTTTCCTTATACCCCTCATTTTCACCCCAATCATTATGATCTCAACATCTTAATTATTGAATTATTATATATGTTTTCATTTTTTATTTCAACACCATATGATAAAATAAAATGATCCCCAAAATAAAGAACATCATACATTAATCATGGTGTCCACTTCATTTCATCGACATCTTGCTGATGTAGGTAGAAGGTCCATGCATTGCATGAATTATTTAGAGTTCCTTCAAAATCATTTTCTTCCTTCAGGCAAATACACCTTGTACAACATGGGTCATATGGGTGTTCATAGAAAAACAGTTTTGGAAAATAATCATGTATGACATATAATTCCAACACATCTGATAAAACGTGATTTCTATAAAATAGTCAAACCGAATTGGAGTTGAAACATTCAATTAATGTTCCATTTAAAATACCATAGGTATGTGATGAGAGTCTATATTTTAAAATAAATTATAAAAATGTTCAACAAGGTTCTCATTCCCCAACACCTTTTTCAAAATCATAATATGTTTCAAAATCTTGTGATAAGGTAAAATATTTGAAAATTCCATGATAATATTTACCATTCATTAAAATATGAGAATATTACGAAATAGGATTTTTATAAATACACCCCATGATCCACAATGATAATGAGATATAGTGGAGGTGTTTGATATCTCAAACAAACACTTTCAAGTGAGTTGTATGATAGAAAAAGTTTCACAATCATCCAAACATGACTTTGCAATAATTACTACAAGAAAGTCATCAGGAAGAGAGAGTAATGTCATTTTATATCCTTCTCCTTTCATTTATAATTATAATTATTTAATCTGAAAAATTTATAAAACAAGGATTTAACTGAAATAATAAACATAGGGTCAAACCATGTGTCTAACAAATACTCTTAATCCGTAAAGTTGTCTAAACCAACCTCTGATACCAACTATAAGGACCTAGCCTTAAACATTACATAATTTTTAATTATGTAATGAATTCACATTGAGGATGATTTTTGGTTTAGCGTTTTAGGGAATTCGGCAATAAATATTACATATCAACTTGAATATTACAAAGTACACACTTTTAATATAACTGATTCTCTAGAACAATAAAACTCCTTAAATTAAAAAACAATATTTCTCTTGATATAAATCTTTATGAATACTTCCTTTCTCTTACCCTTCCTTATAACCAGTGATAAACATTTCAAAAACATGGTATGATTATAAAAATCTAAATAAGGATTATAAAATTAGAAAAGGAAACATTAACCCATCAATATATAAAAATTAATAAAATCATAATTTTCAATCATAACACACCCTCTGAAATCATAATATTTAGGTATAACACATAGTAATCATAAATCATAAAGGTAATTTGAGGCATCCATATAATATTTACATTGTAACAATCATTGATAAATAGGGATTCACATTTGGAATACCATTCACAGTATATTCCATAAATCTCTTAGGAGAAACATTCATGTATACCTCTGTCAAGTTACCAAATTCATTTTAGAGCTATCTTGGGCACACCCACCCTAGGATTATCACGAAAACACTCATATATGTAAAAAACTCCCATAACCAAAAATATTCATAACAAATATAAAATCATAATGTAAAGATAACATTTCCACATTTCAATCACAATATATCATTTCAAGATATTTACATAATCAATGATTTATCAAACCATTTTTGAAACCATTTAAAACATTCAACAAAGAGATTTTTGAAAAAAAGTGTCCCATACCACTTTGAATATTTTAATTTAATTATCATTTGAAAACATTAATATCCATATAAATAAATCATAAAAAACATTTTTAAAACATGGACATTATTGAGAAATATTTAGAAGAATAAATGTTTAAAACACATAAAATGATATTTTAGTTAAAGTGTTTTTAATAAAAAGAGAGATGCCTGAATAAATATAATTGAGGAATAAAATTTAATTATTAATTCATAATATCATGATGATAAAGGGATTAATGATATATTATGTCAAAGGACATTATATACACCACATAATAGTGAATTGGTGCATAACAACAATGAAGTCTCAATGGAATATAAATTGATATGAAATCCATTATAAAAACTGTATTCCTAGATTAAGGATAAATATATTACATAATAAGGTGTGAAAAAGAAAAATACACTCTATATAAGAGGATATAATGTGTGAAACAATCATAGTTTATTCAGACTTATTCATAGAAAAACATATTCAAGATGTATAAGTTTAACCCAAGAATTGAAATTGGGGGAATATGTTCCCTTACAGAAATTTGACAGCCTAACAGTGTCACTTTAAAATTTAAAAAATGAATTGATGAGTTTGAAAAGGTTATCTCATCACATGGACATAAAAGTTACAGAAATAAGGATATATAAGAACATATCCCAACATAAGAAGTTTAAAATTAAAAGACATAACAAAAAGTAGTCTTTTAAAAAAATAGGGTGAAAGGTTCCCTTCTCGATTTGGTAACTTATGAAACATACACCCCCTGAAAGATGGATCATAAAATGAAGATGTAAATTCCCATAAATTTAAGTATATTACACAAATAGTACAATAATGTGCATTACAGAAACTACACAAATGGAAATAGTGGCAATATAGCATGAATCTCATGGGAATAAAAAGTGAGATGAAAACCCCTTACCACGTTGTAATCAATCGAGTTGTATGACCAAACGTTAATAACCACCAAATTAATCACATAATACATTTAATATAAATAGAATAATGATAAAATATATCAAATGGTAGTACAAAATACACCACATGAAATAAATAAGTGGCGAACAATGGAAATCTGATGGAATTAAAAGTGAGATAAGAAAGCCCCTTAACTCGTGTCCGACTTGACTTTTTGGTTCCTTGTTCATCCTGAATAATAAACTAATGTTAATTTATAATTTCTTAAGAACTTTTTTATAGTTTATTATTATTTTAATATCACTTATTTCCATGTTATAAACATTATATAATCATTTTAGTTAATAATGGTCGTTTGGTCGATATTTGGTACTCGAGTCAAAAATGGACTTCTTATAATTAATAGTTTTCCTTGTGATAAATATTCCATTACCTAAAAAATGAGATTCGAAATATATATATCATATATATCATATATATTCAGTATATATATGTATTTATTATATTACATAACATTTAGTGGTAATAAATTAAATGCACCGTTCATGGTGATGGTAAGTCCAACTTACCCATGAACGCTAATTTCATTTCTATTTTATATTTTAATGGAATTAGAACATAATTATACATAGGTATGTTATAAATAAAATATAATATCATATATACTATAATTAACTCCATCCTTTATACGTCCCACATAGGGAATTAACGAGTTATATCACTTTGAGGGGGCGGTAGTCCGCACTCCTCAAATAAAATTATCGTGATTACCTATAATGGAAACCATAAAGGAATGATATAAAATGAAAATAAATAAGAATAAAGAAAAAATAAACATTATTTATATCATATATAAATACAGTGCCATCACAATTTCCACCATGATATGTGGTAGGAGATATTTGAACAATCATCATTTTGTGAGGCAGTAGTTCGCCGTCCATAGAATCAGTATGTTCATTACCCAATAGATGGAGGTGTGTGTAAGTGTAGTTTTAATCCTTCTCATAAAAACATCTTAATTTATTGATGATAATGGTGTGGATATAAAATAAAGGAATAAAAAGATATCAGGGGTTGGAGAAGTAAAATAATAGAAATGTATTTAAGATAATCCTTTACCTTTAAATCTGGTAACTCACTTTAGTTTGAACCAAGAGGGATTCTTGAAGTGCCATCTGCCAGTGGTAAGGCTTCTAGGAGTAATATAAGTATCTTGAGAGCTTATTTTGGCAGGGTTTGGAAGAGACAAGGGGCTTGAGAGGTGTAAGGAATGGGTTATTAGTGAGGGTGTTTTATAAGGGGGAGGAGGGGTTCTTTAAGAAAGTGTTAAAATTTTATTTTATGATATAATGATTTTCGGTTTATAAATGCCCAAAACATATTAAAGTAGAATATAAGATGTCTCCGGGTCGAAATAAATTCACTCAATTAGAATTTGATAGGTTTTGGGTGTTATTTTTATATTTATAATCTTATTTATTTAAATCATTTATTAATGAGTTCAATACTGCATCATTTTTCTGTCATAATTAATTTTATTTAATTATTGTCTAAAATTATATGAAAAATACAATGATGTAGTAAATCTTTTTATCATTTGAATGAAAACATATAGTTGAAAGGATAACTTATATAACCCTTTTTAAAAATTAATTTACTAAAAGATATTTTTACGTCATTTTTGTTATTACTTTAAATTAATTAATCTAAAGTGTCATTATCAATCTTAAGTGGCTCTGTGGGGTCCCAAAATCTACCCAAAGATTCCCATGATTGTCCATGACTCATCAAATAAGGTTAAGACAAGTGTTAAGGTAATGTTTTATTATTATAATATTCTTTTTAACTTAAATTACACTATTTACCTTAAACCTCAGAAAAAAATTCAAAAGTTACTATTCACCAAAAATTAGTTTTATCTTATTGAACCACATTATTATTATTAATAACAAACATGTATGTAGGACTTTCCAAATTCAATTCATATAAGCGGTAAAATTTCATTTAAATGAAAAAGTAAGTTTTTAACTACTATTTAGTGGTTTCATTATTCATCAAAAATAGATGTTTTTTATAAACATACCAAAAATTAAGCCTAAGATATATTTGATATTCCAAATTCAAAAATGATATATATTTTAAGAAATCAAAACATTTAAGTTTCATTAATTAATTTATAATTAATTCCCATTTTCAAAACCAATAGCGTGTTTTTAAGAAACACTATCTATCAAAAGATTGACACATGTGTTTGTCCAATTTCAATGTGAATTTAATTCAATGACCACAATTGGATTAAATGGTAAAAATAAAATATAATTACACTTTAAAACCAATTATAAAGGTAATATAACCATATAAATAAATTAGATTTAAAATAATATTTCAATTAAAATATAGTATTTTTCACTTTTCATTAAAAATGTTTTTTATCAGAAAAATACCAGAAAATCAGCCAAAGTAAATTTTTGGGTCCTGATTCTAAAGAATAATTATATTTGGTCAAATATAATTTATAAATGTGACCAAAACTAGATTTAAATACGGTTCACCAACAAAATTCCATAAATCAGCCTTTTAGTGACTATTAGAGTATTTATGCTTAAAATCGAATTATTTCCTTATTTTGAGCCTCTATATTTTATTGGATAAATATAAAAACATTTAACAATCATGTATAATCATATTTTAGTTATTTATGTTCATTATTTCCAATACAATGGCTAGGCGTTAACTTCCATTCAAAATAATAATATTATATTATTAGTGTGCAACTTAAGATTTCAATGAAACCCATTGTTGTGTATCAGGTACGCCATAAAACATACCATCAACTTTTAAATTAAGATTAATATTTAATTTACAAATATTAATAAATATGAGAAATTTCATGTTCATTATTTACTTGGGATGTTACACTAGGTTAAGAGACCTATTTGAAAATATGACATCTAAGGGAGATCCTAATGTATTAGAACTAGTGTTTTGTGTTTCACAATTAGCTGAACATATAGATAAATTACTCACTAGGGTGTGATTTGGATCATGAATCAGTTTATTTTAGATGTTATCCCACTATGAATGGCTAGTTTAGTTTATAACGGTATTACATGAGTGTTTTTATGTGGAACATTATTGACTGGTCGGGTCTGAGCCAAGGATCCATGATTTAAAACATGACCTATGAGGTATTTAAGACCTTATTATCTATGTGAATTCAAATTACATGCCTATGGTAATGGATAATTTGAATTTAAATTGGTTTACATGATGTGGTAGACCTATGCTTGGGCCTTGACATGAATTTTCAAGAGATGTGGTGTTATGAATTGTTAAAAGGAAAGTATTGAATGTATTTTCATTAGTGTGATTAAAAGAGAGATTGTTATACATATTTTAATAGAATCATAGTGTACTTATAATTTACTGGTGATATGCACAATATCATTATATCACCCTGATTTCACTGAATTTTTTTTTCTATTTGTATATCTACCAAATTGTCTTCCTCTACTTTTGATGAATAATCCTAGATATTTTCACTTAAGGTCCCATTAATTGGTGAGGAATAAGTTGGAAAATGCACCACTGGACATTGATATTGGTGAATATTATTTTGATATATATTTCAAAAATAACATAAGAACCATTCTCAGGAAGCAAGAACACGTGACGGATGTCGTTTATATTATCTCTCATGTATGAGGGGCCTCTTAGCCATGATAGTTATTATATTAAAGAATGTCGGGAATGATATATAGTAATTGATATCTCTTTTTTAGTGTGATATCAGGGATGCACGTAATGTGGGAGATGGGACATCATTCACTGGTGGGTGACCCTCATATGAGAAAGGGTTATGAAACCTGAAGATGGGTTTTCTGATTGTAGTTCTAGTAAAATTATTCTGTTTAATTAATGAAACAATGAATGACTAGATTTATCAATAAATTCCATTTATAATTTTTAATTTAGACATGGATGAAGATTGAGTGTGAGGATTATAGCTGAAATAGATTTTGGATGCATGGGTTTGGATCATGTATGTCCCAATGGTAATTTCATATCAGGATAAAGGTTTCGAATATGGAATGGTTTTGATAAGGATGTAACACTGGGATTCAAGTTTTTTCTTTAGTGAGCATTTTGAGAATGATATTCGTGTTCCTTGGGATAATGGTTTTGAATATAGTTTAGTTTCATGTTGGATATTGCCATTTATAAGGTTAAGACATATTTATCCTATGGTGGTTTGAATTGAGTTTCATCTAATATTTTGATGTGTTCATAGAGGAACTATGGGTATCGTTTAATTGGGATTAAATAGTTGTAGTCTAAAACATATGTCTTTTATTTTCAAGGAAATTCTATTGAAACTATCTTGAGATTTATTGATTATATTTTGACCCTTCTGACCAAATTAAATACCGATGGTAAGGTCCCCATGATTGATTTTTTCAGGGGTGAGAGAATCATCAGGACATTGAGGGATTTCTCCTTTAGGAAATTATGATCATAGGGGAACATTGGTTCAGAATTGGCCATTTAAGAACCATCTTATATTAGGGATAATCATAGGTTAGTTAATGAAATGAGACTATGACATGATATTTTGTTGATATAGATGGAATTGCGTAAGAATTTCCTTGTGATTTCTCTGATTATTAAAATAATTTGATTGATTTTTATCAGTTTTAATGCATTATGATCAAAGTAATTCTTGGAAGAACGTTTGGTGTTTAGAAATGCAACATTTCCATCACAATGGGATAATACCAACCCTAGTAGGCCAAATTATATTTCATTTTATCCCAAGGCTTCTTGAGGATGATAATTTCTAAGTTGGGATATTGAATGGTTACTTGTTTTTATGAGTTTAAATTTAATAATGTATTTTGATTTTTAACCATTAGTATATGAGTTTTTTTATAACTGTAACTCATACTGAGAAAATGGGTGTTTGAACAACCAGATATGGTTCTTTTGGATGTGTTTTAAATACAAGTAGATGTATCAGGGGTTCAAGAAGGAACTATAATAGAAGTAGGTATATTTAACACTGTTGAAATAGGATGAATAATCCATTAACATCTTTAATATGTTATTTATGATGTAAAAAAGGTATTGTGGGGTGTGCCTAACATTTTTATTGTGTAAACTATCCCAATAGGAAATATCCTCTTCCCCATGTTTTATATGGTGTAAAACATAGGTCTAAACTATAAATCTATTTCTAGATAAATTTAAAAAGGATAAATATGTGGAGGGTTATAGAATTCATCCAGCATCTCCCTCACACAATCTCCCCCACCTCCACCCTATGGTGTAGAATGATTTTATTCATATAGCTTTAGAATAGAACACTATAAGTCTCATTGTATCATCATATGTTAGTCTCAAAATCCTTTAATATTATTTATATGACTATATTTATATATCATTTCTTATCACAATGAGAGCTAATATGCCTTATTTTCATAGATTTTTTCTATTTCTTTTATTTATATCATTGTGTCTCAAATCAAAACCTGTAAATGGATGAGTTAAATTTATTAAGCTTTAGGTAGATGGTCTATATATTTTTCCCTAAATTTATTCAATATTTATAAAAAAATTCATTGTTCCACATTTCGGTCCATCCACGGATCATTCTTAAATTATGAATTTCCTTAAATGAAATACATATACAATACGATTAATGTTATCTTTACCCATATGATTCGATAGAGGGTTCTGACCTGAATTAAAGCCACCCATTTGGGTGTTTCCCTACATTTTTCACTTCATCCCTCTGTTTAATGTTGATAAATAGATTCATTGAACTAAAATTGGGAATTTATACATATATATGTGGCCTGATTTATGTTATGAAGCATACCTTAGTTAAAATGGTTTTCAATTTTATATGGGATCAATATAAGATAATTGATATGTTCATGCTTAAAATTGATAAACATACACCCTCCTAATGTGTGTTGGTCTATCGCTAATTAATGAATAGTTTTGGTGAACAAAAATGATATTTTTATAATATTGTTATGTATTGTGTCACGGTAGGGGTGTTTTCCAGGGACTTCTTATTGGTTATAAATGAAATGGCCTAATTACAATTTTTTATGGAAAATTAGTTACTATGCAAGATTCTCAAAAATCATTTCCCTTATTAAATATTCTCTATTGGAATAGATTAACTTCTTATACATGATCTCCATTCATGGAATCCCTTATTATTTTATGATCAATGGGCATGGTATCCCATATTGTCATATGATTTCTGGCCATGGTATCCATTATTATTCTATGATCAATGGGTATGGTGTTCCTAATTATTCATGATCATAGGGCATAGTTTCACTTGTTATTCTATGAGATAGTTTTTCATGATGAACCTCATTAAAATATGAGAATCTTATTAGTCTTATTATTATTTTAGGTATATACCTTGCCTATATATCTTGAGTCATCGTCAGTGCATGTATATCTCTACATTTACAGGATATCATATATAAATATATATACATGATGGCTTGTTCAGAAATATTTTGTCTTAGGATGAAGCGGGTATGGTCGGCCATGTTTCCTTGAGAAACCTAATCTCTACATGATGTATGATTTGTAATTTACTTATGATTTATTTATTATACCTCTACAATAGTTTTTTTATAATCATGTGTTGAATATTAATTAGATTCCATTAGTGGGGTCCTACATAGTGTTACTCACACCTTGTTCAGGATGCCAATTGGTACCTGAACAAATCCTCTGGTTTCTAGTTAGGTATTATACCATGCTCGGTGTTGTTTTTATTTATGGTCTCGGTCTACACATGGGGGTTTGGGAGTAGCCATTGATCATGTACTCATTCTACCTTCCATAGTCTGATACTTTTATTTATTTATTTAATTAATCGTTTTAGTCATGTTTTTTATATAATATTTATTCTTCATAGCTTATATCTATGTTAATGTATGTTCTTGCATATATACATTTTTGGGCTTCGTCTAGTAACGTTCTATTATTATCTATTTGAGTTTTATTTTTATTCCACTATTTATATTATTCATTTATTCTTATATGATATTACTGGTCCTGAGGGAATAATCACCCCATTGTACCAATTTTAGAACCCCACTTCTAGTCAGTATCCTTTTCCATATGGGAAGACATGCTTGAGGCTAGGTGACCAACTGGTCCAGATATTATTTATTGAGGGATCCAGGTAGGGGAGTTACATGAAATTTACATGGATAGGTACCAAATATACTTCTTATGATTATTAAAGGTTGTTTTATAGTACTCATCAAAATTATAAGTAACCCCTTTCTTTATTATCTTTATAAAGAGTAGTAATTTATGAGTGAGGTTAGCAATGAAAGTCTAATATAAGAAATACAACCCTAATGTCATTTCTACTATTTATGATCTTAAGGAGGTGAAATATTATGGATTTACCCAGTCTTATTAGGGTTAACTTTGATTCTATTGTAGCCTACCACGAAGCTGTATAATTTCCCATATAATTCCGTAAATAATAATTTAGAGGTTCATATTCAGGCTAGGTTTCTATTTTATTGAAAACTATATCATAAACAACAATATAGTCATAATACTTTTGATACATAACCACTAGATAATCAACTTAGTATTAAAATATCTTCCCTATAAAGGGAATAAAGATATGATACATGTTATTGCGATATGTAGTGCAAGCTTTTTCAAGAATAAATTAATCACATGGTTGTGAGATGAAAATTTTTCCTCCTTGAAGGAAATTTACTCCTCATCATTGAGTTCCACATGAATATATATATAGCCTAAATACCCATCCATTATGGGGAGTTCCTAGATAAATGTTGTTAAATTGATAAGTATGTTCGTGATCAGGACTGGAAAATCACCATTTAGTAAGTCCTAAATGAGATCCCAAAAATTGATGTACACTTGGATTTACTGATTCTTTTTCTTAAGGGGAACAATATTTCTTATCTATTTTTGGAATTAATATTACATAGTGATGTTATTTTTAATAATATTGTTATATTTATATTTTATATTAAAAATATCAGTTATGTTCATTCTCCTAGTCTTTTATTTATAGCTATGGGGATCACTTGACTAACCTAAATGATGTGTATCCACAAAAAGATTCAACATGGACATCTCAATGAAGTTCCATGAAAACTTATCTTCATTTTTTTGTGAAAGAGATATAAGTCAATAATGACCCCTAACATAGTAGGCCATATTCATTTCCTTGATTTATTAGATTACCATAAGATACAAGGAATCACGTCCTAAAAGACCAAAGTGTTTAGTATTTATCAAAATCTAGATACATAATCAGATCTTACATTATCATTGAAAACATAAAATACAACATAGAAATTCCTTTGAGAACACCATTAATCCCCTAACATATCCCTCCATATGAATCATAATTATACTCTTATAATCCTGGTTTACAATAAAACATATGAATGAGGTGATCTCAAATTCTCAGTAAGGGTAATGTATAATAGAAGCTACATAAATCAATAAGAATAAAAAAAATCAAGATAAATAACTTGACTCAAATTCCATTTAATCAGTAACTTCAGCATAATATGAATGGAATAAATAATTATAAGATAATTCCACTTAAAAAAGTTACATGATCTAGAAAACATACCCTTGGATATTCTACTAATAAAATAATTAAATGGTAATAATTACTTTGTTTCATAAATAGGGAATGAATAATGTCAGACACATAAAACATACATCCAATGATTAGTGAAAACAATCTAATACTTTTGTGGATTTGTGAAAATAAAATATAATTATTTAGGCTTCACTCAACAATCTAATAATTGTGTAACGCCTTAGTAAAACCCCAGTCTAATAATCACATGAGTCGTATTGATGCATCAACAGTGTATAACAAGCCCCACCCATCACTGAATATGTATAATACACTCCTTATATGAAAGGGTTTAATCATAATGATCATATATATTTGTATTGAAACTATCATAAAAATATAAACAACTTTACCCATTAAGTAAACATAACCCCTAACTATCTAGAGTAATATATTGAATGGTATCAAAATATTAAATCCCAATCAATAACTATTTAATATAATATGGAATATGGTATCATTAGAGATCAAACTCAATGAATAATAAGATTCGACAAAGGATGTCTATAAAGATTAAAATAAATTAAACTAGATAATTGTTAAATTATTGTTGAAATACCCTCTTTTACATTTAAAATCACTTATGTTTAAAATATTGCAAAATTATAAAATAATATATTTTCATTGAAGGTAACAGGTTAAACATAAAACAACCCTACTTTATATTACACACATAAACATGATTTTTTACATAAACTATTGACATGATACAACATCAAAGATTGAGAGGTCTGGTGTTTTAGGGGTTGGGAACATTACATAAAAACATAAAACATAAAACACACAACATATTTATTGAAAACATCCTTTACATAACCACGACATTCCCTCGTACATAGCATTTCATGGGATAACATAAGGACATACACGTGAATAGGGTGAGCTATAAAGCCCCGTAAGGGAGTAAAAATGAATAACATGAAGAATACAATACATGTTAGAAAATAATAATATCAATGGAACAAAAAGTAAATAAAAAATAACGTCATGATATTCCATGATTATCATAACATTGAAATGTGGAAACAATACTTAACATGGAATTAGAATAAGCCACAACTCATTTCACATGTGCATGAGTAAACCCTCATTTCACATGAATTAGCATGTGTAAATACTTATTAAACTTAAATAAGAACAAGTAAATACTCATTTCACATGAATTGGAATGATTAAATCCTCATTGCACATGTCGTATCTTGAAACTAATCTTTACCCAATGCATTAGAGATTTATCAATGAACATTCTTCTTAAACATTTAATTTCATGCTTAAGTGTGCCACATGGATCATAAAACATGGATTAATTAAAAAAAATTATTTATAACAATATAAAGTAATGTGGAATTCATAAATGAAACTCTATAATCCATATGTAAATATGCATAAACATGAATACCCTTGACAGATAAATGGGCATGGTATTCACTACATAATGACTTTGGCTGGGAAATCACAGTGCAATATCGGGAGCATAATGGTGTGACATAAGACATCATAAAAAGGTTGATGATAGAGAAAAGGGTGTATCATCATATTTACATGAAATGGATAGTATGAGGGTCGTAGAGATACATGTCCCAACATAAATAATGGAATTTGGATTCATAATAAAGAATAATTTCTTTATATAAATGAGGAGAGAGAAATTCCTTACAGAATATCAGCATGGTAACAAGTGTAAATGGGTGAAATTAATGAGAGAGAAAAGTAGTCTCTCATCATTCAGACATAAATATTTTAGTATGGGGGAGGTTAAAAATCATAACCCCAATATTTATAATTGAAAATAAAATGGAATATCAATATTATGAAACATGGATAAAATGGGAATTGAAGGAATCCCCTACAAATTTTTCCCATGGTAATAGGTATACATAGAAGGAATAGATGAGAGATAATGGGGTATCTCATCATTAAAACATAAATAGGGATGTATAGGGAAGGTTTTAAACCATACCAAAAATATTAAAATTGAAAATAAAAGTTCATAACAATGTTAAGAATCTTGGATAAAATGAGAATGGAAAGATTCCCTTACTTGGAAGTGTGACCCCAAATTCTTGGGAGGGGATTGAGAGAGGATTCGTGAGAGCTTTGAGAACCTTATTAGGATTCTATAGAGATAAGGTAAAAGGTTGGATGATCTCAAATTTCTTCAAGTGAAGAGGAAGTGGGATCCTGGGTGAGTTTTTATATGATAGGAGAGGGAATTATTTATTATTTAGGTTTTGGGCACCATACATTAAACTAATCCAAAACAAAAACCATTCCATGGTTTTGGCCCATTGTTTTTGATGAATTGGAGTGTAAAACAATATTTTATAAGTCCAATGACCTAACTTTTTAAAATATTAGTCTTTCATATGTGTGGTTGAGTCTCACTCTTGAGTCAATCATTTTAAAATTAAAAAATGTTTTATAAGTCGTGGAGGGTCCACTGAAGCTTTATAAAATAAATTAAACAACCCCGGAATCACATTATTTTAATGGTAAAACATATTTTGGCCTATAATAATGCCTATAGTATTTTATTACATCACTATTTGGTAATTATAATTCCATAAATCACATTATATATTTAAAAGGATTTTAATTTTTTCCCAAACAATCGACAGTATCAAAAAATTATGAAAAACTCACCATTGGATAATTTTGACATCCTCATTCTAAAAAATAATATTCATTTTATGTAAATAATTTTCTAAATATTTTAATTTTTTCTTCTAAAATAATAACTCGCATTTAGAAAAAATTCATGGGTTTTGACAAAAACAGATTTTAAACCATAATAAAAATTACAAATTTTTTCCAAAACATTTTACGACCATTTATATTTAATAAATATTAATTTAGTTTTAATATTTTATTTAAATATTATTAAATTAAAAAATACATTAATTTAGAAAAATATATTTCATAATTAAATATTAACTAATAAAATTATTTTTGATGTAAAAATTATTTACAATGTAACAATAATAAAATGAATGTATATTTTTTATTATATAATAAAATATTACATGTAATTATAGTGTTAAAATTTTGTATCATTACCATTTAAAACACTCACATAGGACAGAAGTGTAAGGTGTGTGATGGTGACAGACTATTAGGGTGGCTCTGATAACATCGCTTGGGTGGCAATCCCTATGAGATTCCACTTCTCTTGTAGGTAATTCTATTCGAGCATAACGTGTTGAAGCTCAGCTTGGTATTGGTCAAGAGAAATGCCCAATGAATCCACATCCTTTCCAATCTCTAGAAAATGGGCTTTGTAAGGGGAAAGTCTACTAGATGATGCCATCATTTCCTTTGTTTGTGTAAATTGGATTTTTTAATGCCCTATATTTATACTAATCAGGTGATCAAGGATAAATGGCTATATTAGCAATGGTAACAATTCCTAATGGTATTTTGAAATCCAAAAACATAAAACCAAGGAACTTCATATTTTTATATTACCATTTTGCATAATGAGACATTTAATTGGATCAAAATTATTTTTCAATAAAGATAGTTTGGGTTGTTACAATCGTCCCCCATTAAAAAAATTATGTCCTTGCAATTTGATTAGATGCAAAAAGAACATTGAAATTTAAACATGACATTAGTGTTTCTTACCCACCACTATTAAGAATTACCCAACCCAAATTATCACATCAATCACAGAGAACGAGGGTCCAATTAGTCAAACAATACCTAAATTCATATTCAAAGTCTTCCACATCCTTATTCTTGACACAGTTTGTGCAACATTGATCGTACCAATAAAGAATACGATGTTATTTTTGAAAAATTGTTTTTTATGTATAATTTCAAAACATCATCATGTACCATGTATGGTAAAATAGTATGATAGATCCCGATTTGATATTTTTGAAATGTGGTTATTTAAAAAAAAAATCTATCTTTCCAAAAAGACTGGAAGAAAAGACTATATATATAGTCTTCTCAGAGGTCTCCCTCTTTGAAAGATATTTTAAAATCAAATTGTGAATCATACTCTTGGGGTAGGGTAAAATATTTGAAAATACCCAGATGGTACCTCCCTCTTCTTGCAAGTTGGTAGAGTTGGGAGCTTCATATTTGATCGTAGTTGAGCCATGATCCCTGATGATTCCATGTTATGAATAAGGTGTTTGATATTCTGTAGATCATCTTGCGATAAAGTTGGAATTTTGAAAATGTGTCAAGGCTATGAGATCTTGACTTCGCAATAATTATATCTAGTAAGACCTCATTAAGGGACATGAGTGTTTTATTAGGTTCTTTCCATTCCATCTCGAAACTATCCTTTATCCTGCTGATGACACTTATCAAAGTTTTAGTTACACTCTAGACATGATAAAATAGTGATATTAAAGTACTTGAAGTGTAACAATTTATTATTCCTTGATGAATGGAAAATTAGGGGTAACTCATAAAGTTTAATCGAAGGAAAAAAAATTTGTGACTTATAAATTAATTTAATTTCCTTCAATTATGAATATATATTCATCAATCTATGTTATCCATGATCTAATTCCCAACATTTATTCATAAGGGAATTTATTTATTCCCTTAATAATGGTTCGTACTACGCTTGTGAATTTACCAAAGCATATCCCCCAGGAGTGTCGTAACCAAGAGTGCAGCAAGGTCTGATGTCGTGTACCAGGACACCCTGGGTCAAGCCCAAAACTCATTGTCAGAGCTTTCACTCCAAGGTACATTTGTGCCCGAGTAGCCTCTACCTACTTATATCTGGGTAGGCATATATTTTCTTAATAAACCACTTACTCAATAATCACAAAAACATAGGGATGTTTTTATTATACTTGGTCTTATCCCTAAGGATTTCACTAGGGTTTTCTAATCCTACAACACAAAAAATGACTTATACAAACATAAATGTTTTATCAGATACTATATCTGTTGGTAAAAATAAGCAATTCCAACAAATATTAATTTTTATTGGTATTAATTTTACTTACCAACACTTGCTTATTCTAATAGATTTATCTATTAAAATTGATTTCTCAATACCAACAAATATTTTACCGACAGTAAAATATATTTCTCTATATACTAATTCCAAAATTCCTTTTACTAACACATAAATATGTTATTAATAATTATTATTACCAATAATTCCATTGCCATCAATATAAATTGTTATATTAAATCAGCCAATAACATAATGTTTTTATCAATAAGAGAAACCAAATTTTTTATTTATATTATTATTTTTACGCTAAGGTCAATATCCATATTTTTTTTTCAAACATCGCCAGGCCTAGGTTTCTTGGTGAAACCCTTGATCAGTCTGCATCTCAACTCAGAGAAGCATCCCACAATGGAGTCTCCACTGATTTTCCTTCACACTATTTCAGTTCAGGGTTTTTCCAGTGGTGGCTTTCACGAATGTTGAGATGTTGGCCCTTTCATCTATATATGGTTTTTCTCTGGTGTGGGTATTCCCTCGGGGCCGCCCATCCATGGCTACAATGAATAAATCCATGGACTCCCATGTATTTCATCGGGTCAATGATGGGATTGATCGATGACTCATGGGTGCTCATCCGCTGTGAAAATGTGTGTGATTTCTACCGATTGTGTATGAGGGGTTCGTAGAAGATCATTGGTAATCTTATGCACATACATAAATAGACTCTATTCAATCAACGTGAGTTCGATTAATCTGTTTCCCTGATATGAATAGGTCTTGTGGGGTTTGTGATTCATTTTTTTCAGTTTGTGTCTTTGTTCACTATTTCTCGCACAATCGGGACACCTTTAAAAATTAATTCCTCTATGTTATAGATGTCATAGCTGGTGTTAGCTAGAGTTTATGTAGATATCGATCTATCTAAGTCACCGTTGCTAAAAATATGGATCCATAATGGGTCATCTGGATTCTTTCAAATGGTCTTCTATAAGGACCTTTAACTGTACTGTTCTCTCTACAAGTTTTTTTTATCACAACTGCTAGTATGTTCTTCTTCCTGCGTCTACTTATTTTGGGATTTAGCCATCTTACTATCATGGTCCTGCTAAGAGGGACCCAAATTTTTACTGTCATCGTTAGGAGAATGGGCATGGTCCTAGGCATTCTTCGCTCATGGATTCCCTTTCCCAGACCATTCATGATGAAGTTCAGTCCAATAAGGGAAAGAAAAAGTCTATAGGGGGGCCTTCTTCCCAAGTCCATGCTTCAGTGGTTTTCCAAGAGGAAGTGCCTATAGGATGGGTCTCATGTGCCTATGTTTGGATTAGGGCATAAGCAGCTTACTTGTTTGATCTCAGAGGCAAATTAGAAACATACAAGTCCACTGCAGATTGAAAATCTATCGTCGGGTGCATACATGATCTTCTCATATTGTCCAGCTACCAGGTGTGGTTGGATGATTTAACAGCCACAAGAAGGTTTAATCTTTTATATACATGGGGTAATTGTACTGTGAATACACCAGTAAATAAAAAGGAGTTTCATATTGAAGGTAAGAAGGTAAAGGAAATAGAAAATGTAGGGAATCATCCCATAGAGAAGCATGGTCTGGGCACTGCATGATGATCTGGTCAGTAAGTTGATTTCTCTGTCGATTAAGTAACACAACTATTTTGAATTGCGGGAGGATTATCTTGATAAGGAAAAATATAATCATGATGAAAACAAAGGGAATACTCCGTTATTATATGGTTCCTCTAAATCACTTACCACTAGTCCCATAACGGGATGAAAGAAGAAGCTATTTTCTATTAGACCAAAGTTTGGAGAGTTTGGGATCAAATCTGAGGACCTAAAATTGGGTATATTTTCAAGACAGAGAAAATCATAAGAAGAATCAGGAATTCCCCTCTGAATATTGGAATCAAGAATAATATTTATGTGTATCACATTAGGGACTGGGTGGGTCAGACTAATGAAGCTTCTGATATTTCTCAACAGTACAAGTATGTTACTAAATTCAGAATGTTTCATCTATTTATGATCTGGATAGTTGAATGTTTTTATTTCCTTTAGAATTCGGGAAGGTTTCATTTCTTGTAATCATGATTTAATGTCCAATTATTTTTTTGAGGGTTCCCACTAAACCTTTAAAAGTGGTGTTTCTTGAAAATAAAATTAGTGAATTGGAAGTAGTTGTAGTAATATCCATTTATTAGGTTTTATTAAAAACATGAAATTAATTGATTTTAATTATCAATTTTATTTAAATATCAATACCATATATTTTTCAATGTTGTTCATTTAATAAAAATTTAAATTTTTAATTTTCAATTTTTTTCAAATCATTAAGGTGGGTAATTAACAATGTATTTTGGCCTGATCTAATCAAAGGAATGAGGGTAGTGGATATTGGTATGTAATATAGGTTTTTATGTTCTCGTATTTAGTAATGTTGGTTCAATTTTGGTTTTTTCTTCCTACAAACAGGTTCAATTTTGGTTGTTTTCATGATCTAGTGGGTACCATGAGGCATTTCTAATTGAAATGTAATTATGAACATTCATGCTTGGATTAATTGAGGTCCTTAAGTTTTTTTGTCTTTTAATTTGTTAATACCGGTTCTTCACTATTTTTTTATCAGAACGTTGTATGTTCTTTCATTATAAATGAGATTTCAATTCAGGTTCAGTTTTGATAATGCAATTTTCATTATTAATGTAGGTTTAGTTTTGATTCAATTTTGGTCATATTACATTCTTGCAGTCATCATTAGTGATGTGGTTTCAGTTTTGGTTGTTATCATACCTTCTTACAGATATTATTAGTAATGCAAGTTCAGTTTTGGTTTAGTTTTGACTGTTATCATACTTTCTTATAGTTAGCATTAGTAATGCAGGTACAGTTTTGGTTGTTTTCATGTTCTTGATGTTAACATGAGGCAGTGTAGATTGTTATTTAATCTCATACTTTCCTGATCAAATTAACTGATGTTCTTGTAATTTTAATGCAATTTATTCCCTTTTTAATTTCATATATTGGAATGTGCTATACTTTCTATAAGTAATATAAAAACTCATTTTTGTGTTGGAAAATTTTAATAATAAACATTTATGTATCAAATGACTTTAAATATATATATTAGTTCTTCATTTCTTATCTTATTGATGTTTGGTGTTAACCTTTGTTCATGAAAGATGGTATAAATTTTTAGCCAGTGTATTCGCCAACTCTTCATCATGGAATGTTAAACTTTGTGCGTGGATTCTATTTTATGAGTCTATGGATGAGGTCGTTATTATATTTCATGCATAGAAAAAAGGTTGATATTTTTTGCAACAAATCAAGAGTACTGATTATAAAAGACCATTTTATTGATGTTTTGGATATTCTACGGTCCAGGGTGGAGGCTTGTAATGGACTTAACATGATGGTCTGTCTGCAGACAAGAGCATTGAAAATTTCTACAAGGGGGACTGTATTTAATCAGGTGTTGTGTGAAAATTCCTACATTGTGAGATCTTTCTATATTGTTTAAGAGAGGGGATTTGAAGGTATCTTTAACAAATTTTGTTCTATATATAATACATTATCCAAATCCAAGGAGTTTAAAGGCATGTTTGATGTTAGGAAGATCCATGGATGGCTTGACATAGGTGCTAAAGCTCTACCATGGTGGATGGTATGTAGAGGCTCATCTCTAGTGAAGCGTGGTTGATAGATTTTGTTTAAGGACCAGTGTGGAGGGTTCCTCATTAGGGAATTCTCAAAACTATTCTAGGTTGCTGATACTGAACAAAGACATGGTTGGTAGTTCACAACAAATGTAATGTAAATGCCTTGAGATCCAGTGGTTGGACATCTATCATGGCTGTCTCCACCACTCACTCAATGTACTAATGTTTGAATATTTTTTATACATATATTTTTTTAATATAAATATCCTTGTTTCAATAAATATGTGTTTCACTCGATGTACTAAATTATGCATCATAGGTATGTTCTTTTTTCTTTATCTTATGATTATTGTTTCCACTCGTTAGATAATCATCTTGTTGTGGTCATTGTGTGGTATTTTTTACCATGGCTTTATTGGCGTCTACCATGACTTGTATTCCTTTTCACTACTTTTAGGGCTCCATAGTTTGTGAAAAAAATTTATTTTAAGTTATTAGTTTAGTTTTTTTTTTCAGTTCAAGTTCAATTGACTCTATTTTTCTCACTCTACTCATAAATGATGTTTCTCTGGTAAATGGATGGTGATAGGTGTGAACCATTCAGAACATATTCATGGATTTTTTATTTCATCCATGTTTCCAACATCAATTCTCTCATGAAAGATCCAGTTTCTAGTAAGTGATGGTATTCCCATTTTCATTTCTCAGGTATGCACATTGCCAAGTTTATGCCCAGTTTCCATTTCTCGTTGCCCAATTCAAAGTGTTTCTCAGATATGAATTTTCCAAAACCAAACACATCCTTATTTCAACTCATTTGGAGAGGTGGAGTGATTGTGATTTTTTTGTGGTTGAAGGTTTAGCCTGGTGGACCTGATGTCGGATATGGAAATAATGTTGTTGTGGTAGGGGGATGTGGACAATGGGAAAATATGCTCTTACTAGATTCTTTCGATTTAAACAGGGGTGATGAAAAATGCTTACAATGAAAATCATTTTTTACACCTCCATTTATTTATATTTTGGTTTCAATTCATGCCGATATTTTTCAATAATTTGAGCTGAGTTGGCTCACCGGCATGGATGGGTTACTGTTGACCCGTTGGTCCTGGGTTGCTGGCCTTCTTGGTCCCTGGTGTGGCATGGATGAGCTGATGCTGGCATGGATGTGCTACTGATGTCTTTCTGGCATGGATGGATAGCTGATGTCTCACTGGTCCTGTATTGCTGGTGCTCGCTGATCCCTGGTGTGGCATAGATGGGCTACAGCTGGCATTGTGGGGGGGGGGGGTTGTGGGTTTGTTAGGTGTGTGATGGATCTTGTTGAAGGATGGATTTTGTATTGATTCAATTCCAGTATTAATATAATTTTGTTTTTTCTAATTTTGTACATTTGTGAAAATTGTCTTATCTTTAATAATTAAAACAAATGTACTATATATGATAAATTAATAAATATAATATGGAATTTTAATAGAAATAAAAAATTATAATTTAACATATATTATATATTGGTAATATTATTACCAACATAAAAATTTGTCATTATAACCTGTTGCTAAATATTTTAACCAACATATATATTATCTGTTGGTATTATTATAATTGTAACAGAATGATTTTATCTGTCTCAAAAACATTTAGCAACAGAGTTTTTACCAACGGTTTAGTGATAGTGACATATATGTTGGTAAAATATTTTACCAATAGAAAATGTACTTTTACCAACAGATATGCTCCTGTTGGAAAAAGTGAAATATTTTGTAGTGCTAATCCCAAAAATATCTATACTTAGCCTCTGACACAAACTATAACAACCCTGCTTTTTATTACACTCATCAACATGATTTATTACATAAAATCCTCACTTGATAAAACATGGATGATCGAAAGTTCTAGAGTCTTTGGGGATTAATAACACTATATAAAAACTTAAAATATAAAGTAAAAAACATTTTTATTGAAAAAATTCTTTATATATCCGTGGAATTCCCTCATACATAACATTACAAGGGATAACCAGAGCACAAACATGTGAAAAGGGTGAGCTATAAAGCCCCATAAGGGAGTAAACAAGGAATAACATGAATAATATAATACATGTTAGGAAATAGGCATATCAATGGAAAATAAAATAAACATGAACATAAAGGCATGATATAGAATGATTGTCTTAACATGGAAATGTGGAAACAACACTTATCATGGAATTAGCATGAGCCAAGGCTTAATGTACTTAGAGCATGAGTAAACCCTCATTACACTTGAAATATCATTAGAAAATCCTCATTTCACTAGAATTAGCATGATTAAACCCTCATTTCACATGAATTAGAATGAGTAAAACCTCATTTCACTTGAAGTATAATGATACTATTCTTTACCTAATGCATTAGAGAGCTATCAGGGTTCACCCTTCTTAAACATTTCATTTCATGCATAAGTGTGCCTCATGGATTGTAAAACATGGATTCATTAAACATCATCATTTATAACATTATAAAAGAATTCGGAATTCAAACATGAAACACTATAATCAATACGTAAATGTTCCTAAAGGTGATCATCCTTGATAGAAAAATGGGCATAGTATTCACCATACAATGACATTGGCTTGGAAAATCGTGGTGCAATTTAGACAGCATAACATTGTGACATAAGACTTCATAAAAAATGGGTGATGAGAGAGAAAAGGTTGTATCATCATATGTACATGAAATGGATACTAAGTGGTAATATATATACACATACCAACATAATTAATGTAATTCAGATTTATAATGCAAAATAATTTCTTGAATGCAAATGAAGAGAAATAAATTCCATATGGAATTTCGGCATTGTAAAGGGTGTACATGGGAGGAATTAATGATAGTAAATAGGGGTCTTTCATCATTACAAAAAATTGGGAAGTATGGTGGAGGTGTGAAATCATACCCCAACATTTATAATTGAAAATAATAGGGCATAAATATATTAAGAAACAAGGATAAAATTAGAAAGGGAGGAATTCCTTACAAGATATTTCCATAGTAATAGGTATACATGGATGGAATAGATGAGAGAGAAAGGGGTCTATATGAATTCAAACATAAATATTAAAGTATGGGGGAGGTGAGAAACCATTCACCAACATTTACAGTGGGAAATAAAAGGGCATAACAATATTAAGAAACTTGGATAAAATGAGAAAGGAATGAATCCATTACATGGAAGTGTGATCCCAAAGGCATAGAAGAGGCTTGATAACCGCTTATTAAGAGTTTGGGGTGCCTTGGGAGGATTCTAGAGAGAATAGGGAAGATTTTGAAAAAACTCCTAAGGCTTTTAGTGAAGGGGATGTGGGATCTTGTGTGGGTTTATATAGGAAATGAGAGGGAATTATTTATTATTTATATTTTTGGCACAACACATTAAACTAAACAAATCACTAACCAAACCATGGTTTTGGACCATGGTTTTTTCCAAAGGGAAGTAGAAAATAATATTTTATAAGTCCAATGGCTGAACATCGTAAAATGTTAGGCTTGATTAGGTGGAAGTGAGTCACACTCTCAATGAAATCATTTTCAAATGTCAAAATGTTTTATAAGTCTTGAGGGGTCCACTAAAGCACTGTAAAATAAATAAAACAAAACAAAAAACACATTATTTTAATTTTAAAACATATATTCGATGGACATAATGTTTATTGTATTTTATTAAATCACTATTGAGTCATTATGATGTCCTAAAAAACATTATATATTTAAACTGTATATAATGTTTACCCCAAAATTCGATTGTCTCTGAAAATTATGACAAATTCACCATTGGATAATATCGAAATCCTAATTCCAAAAATAATATTTATTTTATCTTAATAATTTTATAAATATGTGAATTTATTTATTTAAAATAAAAACTTATATTTATCAAAATTTATGGGTTTTGAAAAAAACGACTTTAAAACCTTAATAAAAAATACAATTGTATTCCTAAAAATGCTAGAATCATTTATAATTATTAACCATTAATTTAATAAAAATATTTTATTAAAATAATATTTAATTATAAAATCCATTAATTCATCAAAATAGATTTTATAATTGAATACTAACTAAAAATACTATTTATTTGTCAAAAACTATTTACAACATAACAATAATAAAATGAATTTATATTAGTTATTATATAAAACAATAATTCTCATAATCATAGTGATAAGGTCATCTTACATAAACCCTTATAACACCCTCATAGGAAAAAAGGGTAAGGTGTCTCATGGTGACAGGCTCTTGGGGTGGCTTGGATAATATCACTCGGGTGGTAATCTCTATCAACTTCCACTTCTCCTGTAGGTGGTTCTATTCGAGATGAACATGTTAAAGCTCATATTGGTATTGGTCAAGAGAGATGCCCAATTACGCAACCTCCTTTATGAGCTCTGACCAACGGTCTTCGTTTGGAAAACTTCTACTATACGAAGACATCACTTCCTTTGTCTGAGTAAATTGGATTTCTTAAAGCCCTATATTTATACTAATCATGTGATCCCTATTAAATGGAATTATTAACAAAAGTAACAATTATTGATAGTATATTGAAATGAAAATACATAAAACTAAGGAATTTCATATTTTATATAATCATTTTACATAACGAGACATTTAATTGGATCAAACAGAGTTTTCATTAATGAAGTTTTAGGTCATTTCAAAAAAATTAATGTTGTATTCAAATAATTATGGTGTCATGATGTTTAGAAAATCTACACATGTTTTATAAGTTAAATAAACATTATTTCTGAATTTTTGACATAAAATACTCAAAGAACATTGTGTAGAAAATGACAAAATATACCTTTAAAAACTTTTAAATAAAGTAAAAACATGAGTAAACATGACTTTAAACAAAAATACTAGAATATAAAAAAAATTATTGTAAATTACATTAGAAAACATGTACATGGAAGGAAAATAAAGTTTCCAAATAAAGTACCTTATAAATATTATATCATTTAAGTGATCATTAATTAAATGAATCAAATATGTGTATTAACATTAATGAAACATAAAAAAAAGTGTAAAAATAGAAATATATACATAATTCATTTATAAATAAGCTTAGTATGACATAATCAAAGAAGTATAAGTTTACCAAAATGAATGTAAATCATGTTATGAATTCTCTTACAACATTCAAATCAGTCAAATAATATTCCACATAAAAGTAATATTTATCACATCAAAAAATGAGTTCCATGAATATAATGATATTTAATATATTATATATCAAAAATTATTATATACACCACTTATAAGGAATAAATGGTGAAAATTAATATATCTCACCGATGTAAATGTGATAAGGGAAACCCTTACCTAACGCTTCCCTTTAGTGTAATGTTATTTATCCTCTTGTATAATGAATTTAATTAATGTAATTAATTAATTATAAAACAATATTTATATTCATAATAACTTATATGACAATTTTATAACAGCATACCACAAGTTCTTCAATAATATTTTATTATTTTTCTAGTTTCTTATGTGTTCATTTCATGGTTTCATGTTTGGTTCATTTTCATATAATTAAATATTTTAAAGTAAATGGATATAAAAATACATAAGTGAAATTAAATGGTATTCATGAACTTATATGATTTTTAATATACTCATTTATAATTTTTCTTTCATACATGAGGTTGATTCATATGACTAATTGTCAATGATAAATGTTTCGCCTATATTTGGTGTTTTTTATTAACATCACAGAACAATTTTGTTTTATTTAATATTATGAATATATATTAATTAAAACCCTTTAATAATTTATAATATACTTATTAAATTCTTATTCTCTTATAATAATAGTTTTGATTACCATCCATGAAGTTGGTATTGGAAAACAATCCAAATCATTATTCATGGTGGCAATTAACCAACATATTTTGGAAAATAGGATAGTTTCTTTGAATAATAATATTTAATAAAAAAGATGGATATTAAATATAACATTATAAAAAATAAAATCTAATATGTATCTTATTTAAGAGTTATTATCCCCTGATTTTTAATGTTGGTGTAGGGAAATTAGAATAATAAAATAAAATAAGAGAGGTGGTTTGAGAAAATCACCTCTAGAATATCAACTCCCTGAAGGATTTTTTAACGACATTGGAATTGTTAAATGTGGGATACCATCAATACATGGATTTATTAGAGGTTTTTAGAGATGGATATTAATATAGTTTGATATTTTTAAGGCTTTTGAGGAGACATGGTGTGGGGAGTGGTGATATTTATATTTGAGGAAGGGTGGTTTTAAATGATTAAATAGTGACTATTTTATGTTTAAATCCAACCACATTTGGTGGCATTGATTAAAAATAATTATTTTTATGAATAATGTTTGATGTATGGTTGAGGACTAAAAATAACTCAATCATATTTTAAATTTTGTGTGTTTTTGGTATTTTAAGCCTTTACCTTTCAACTTTAACTCGTTTCATCATTTTACCTATATCGCGGTAAATATTTTTTTACCATGGTATTTTTTTATATTTTAAAACAAAAATGACCTTAATATGTAATTTACCCCTCTTAATCCAAATATCTAATCCATTTTACCACATTCAATTTATATAATTGGCCATATTTGATTTAAAATTATTCCCAGAGACAAGAGTTGAAATCATTTTTTTATATTGAAAATGAAATAATGTTTGAAATTTTCTTGTATCCAAATTCAACATGAAAATGATTCCAATGACATAAATTAGACTAATAGGTTTATAATTGAACTAATTTGGAATTAAAAAAAATATTATTTAACATTATATTATTTAAGATGAAAAATCAACTTTTAATTAAAATGTATTATTTTAATTTATTCATAAAAAATGATACTTATTATAAAAACATAAAAAAGTTTCCCTAAGAGGGTTTTGAAAATAAATAAAACTTATAAAAGTTGTAATTATTTTTTAAACAAGTTCTCCATCAAAATCTGATAAAACAACCTTTTAAAAAAATAGAGTTCTTTATTCTTAAAATTGAATTTATACATATCTTGACCCCATAAAACGTATTGGATGAATTTAGAAACATTTGATTTAATATTAATAATATAAATTTTATTAAAACATTTAAATAATAGTTATTAATTTAATTTTTTAAGATAAAATTCCATTATGGGTGTAAAAATAGTTTTTTATAAAAACACATCCTTTATATTCAATTAGTTCTTATTTTCATTTCTAATTAATTTGTAACCAAATAATTAATTTTAAAAACATTTTAAAATATATTTTTATCATTTATTAAATATCATTAATTAATTAGATTCCAATTCCTAGCTTAAAAATAACATAATTAAATAATAATATTTAATCATTTTTTTATGTTCGGTGTTCTATGTAATGCAAGCTATCGAGGAGATTAAATTTAAAAGGATACATACCATAAAAATATGGGAAGGTTACTTTCTCCCCTAATTCAAAAAATTTATTTCATGAAATTTAAAATTTCACTTTGAAAATAAAAGGTCAATACTTGAAAAATCTTAGGTGGGAATCCCATATAGTAAAAATAGATAATAAAACATCTCCTTAATAAGAGGGGATGAGAATTTGAAGCTCACAAGAAAATTAGGCTTTAAAATAGGATAAAAATAGTGCGAAGTGAAAACATGGACATTGAATTGAAATATAACTATTATTTTTATATATAATGATATATTACGTTGTCATTATAAGGTTAATGACTACAAAAACATTGACCAAATAGGTCTGAAAAGGATTATTGATATCATAAAAAATGATGGTAATACAATAAAATTTTAGTTCAAAATAATTCGAGTAGATATAATTACATGATTACATATCATAGTACAATATCAATATTTTTTGGGCTTCAATATATCCCTTAATAATTTATTAAACCTGGATATAGATATTCAAGATGAATTGTTATGCATATACAACTTTTATTAAAAGATTTATAGATCCATCTGTTGGGCTTAAAATATTTAACAAAACCAAACTAGTGAGAACATGATATTAAATATGATAAATAATACATTAACCAATAACAATAACATCCAACGATGAACTTAATCCATCCCATAAGTTATTAATCATAAGACTAATAAAAAATACGACTTTAAAAATTGAAATACCAAATTTTAAAAGTAAGGACACTGGATTTCAAAAATCAATATGGCATCATAATTTCCCAACAAAATAATTTATATCATGACATTAGACACAAAATATATGAATACCATGATCACCTTATAACCATAATAAAAACATAACTTCTCTAAAAAATAATATCTTAGACCATCGAATATATTCCTTAAATCAAAACATGTTGTAAACCCATCATAAACCATCAAATCACTGAACACTTCCATGGGTAACAAAAATATCCCATAAAATTATCTTTACTATTATTATCTCAATATAAAGACAAATATTATGGTTATATTCTCCAAATAATATGTTTTCTAAATGGTCAACATGGTACAGAATAACATCTCTTGGTTACTGGTACTATTCGTCACATGCTTCCAAATGCTTAAATAAGAAGTAATGTAGTAAAATACTTATACATATCATGATTATTATCACTAAAGAATCATTGAAAATAAAATTATTTAATCTAAATACATTATAACTTTAATGATTCAACTTCATTCATAAACCATTAACTATGCTTCATTATCTTATTCCTTAATACCTTCTTCAAATATTTCATCATTTTTAGTCTCTTCATTGTCAGTAGTATAAAATTTACTTGTATATCCTTTGTGATTCTCTTCATGAGTTTTCCCCAAGGAAAAATATTTTCATAAAGGAAATATTTTCCACATTTTAAACATTTATCCAATGATAATTCCTTTCTGGGACCATTATTCTAAAGATATAAATTTTTCATAGAAATTCCATGCTTTTAATCATTCTTTACACAAACAAAACATGTTCTTGTTCGACTAAAAAATTCAAATGGGTGTTTTTTATCACATTAATAACATATAAAAAAACTAAATCCTCTTTCCCCCAAGGATTCTACCACATGTTCCCTCAGAAAACTCAGTCCACCTCTTCTTTGGTGAGTTTTAGACTCAGTTAATGTGTATGTTTTTAGTCATATATCATGATCATAATATCCTTCAACCCTATCATATTATCATTTTTTCATAAATACATTCTCAATTTCATTCAATATTGACAGAGTTCATTCTAGTTCCGTACATTGGCTAAAACCAAAAGTACAGTGTGAGCAACACAAATAAGGGTGATAAATCACATAGTGATGAAGAATCATTTATAAGATGTCTAAATCATGAGAATTTCTCAATTAATTAATTCCTAGGATTAACCAATTTTATTCACGGTAATTACCAAATCTATATAATGTTATCCAATATTTAGACTCATCCATAAATAATTCATAGTTTTGTGATTTCAAATTTATGATTTAATAAATCTAGTTCCCATATTTTCTACTAAACATGCTCTGATACAAACCGTAACAACCCTAACCACAAAATCCAAGAGCCAATGTATAACATTATTACATTGGTATAAGATATAAGGAATTCTATCCCAAATGACCATATAGTTTAATTGTTCTGTAAAACTAGATACATACTCAAATCTTAAAATATAATTTAAAAAAGTCAACGTATAAATTCCTTTGAGAAAAATTTTATTCCCCAATATTATCCCTATATATCAATCATATAAAACGCTTGTAATCCTAGAGAAAAATAAAACATAGGAAAATGTATAGCACAAATTCTCTGTAAGAGTCAAGTAAAAATGAAACTATCATAAATCAATAACCGTAAAAACATGGATAGGTAAATAACTTAACAGAAAATCCAGTTAATCAATAACATGATAATTATATATATTGAATAAAATATGTCCAAATAATACAATATAAATATTCATATTAGAAGTATAACACAAACATTGATATTTTACTAATCAAATAATTTCATTTAAATTAATAACTAGTTTCATAGTAATTGAAATCATAAAGTCAGTCATCTGAAACAGAACATCGAGGATTCATGAAAATAATCTAAAAAATGTGTAAGGCCTTGGTCAAATCCCATTATAGTTTATCTCTGGAGACCTACTGATGCATCGATGGGTTTAATAATGCCTCGATGGTCACATACTAATTCTAACACATTCCTCAAAGAAATGTGCTGATACATAATAAACATATTCATTTGTATTGATACTAGTATAAAAATTTTAAATAGAATTCCCCATTAAGTAAACATAATCACAAATGATCCATTATAATATGGTGAATGGTATAAAAATATTACAAACTAATCAATAACCGTTTAATAAAATATGGAACATGGTATCATAACAGATCAACAATAAATAAGTATAACAATCAAAAAGGGATATTGACATAGATGAAAATGATTTAAATTATATTATTGTAAAATTCATGATGAAAATTTCCTCTTCACTTTGAAAATAACATATGATTAGAACACCATTCAATAATAAAATAAAACATTTTCTTTGAATATAACCTTATAAAAGCTCCAATTAAGCTTCAAATCACTTATATGTCATGATAGTTGTAAAATCCGCTCAAGCTATATAAGTTAAAAAATTCCTTTCATATTTTTGTTGTAATAGTATTAAAGAATCTTCACTACTAGAAAATAACTCTATACAAATGGTTTTAAATCAATGTTATAGAACTTGAACCGCTGGTATAGGCTACACCCACCATCCCATTGGTCATTGTTATGTCTAGCATAGGCATTCACCTATCACAATGGTTTCTATATAACCATTTTGATATACCCTGTGGAATTTCCCTTTCCCATATGTTTTATTAAACCATTGGGTGTTTCATATGAAACATTTCATTCCTATGGTTTTCTACAAACCATATGTATATCTATTCCAACAATTTATAAATCGTGTGTATGTTTCAAATATTAATGTATAATAATGGTTTCCACATCCATTTTGATAGTCCCTCCCCCTGAAATTGAATCCAAAAATTTATAAAACTATTGTAATAAACTCAAATACCAATTATAAATAGCATCTCATGCTACGCCTATGTTAGAACTCTCCCATAACCTATAAACTAAAAACACTATAGTGAAATAAATCCAAATCATGTCCTAATTGATCCATAGAAATGTAGTATTATTTTTTTATATTTTAATTTTAATAATTATTTATTTATATTTTCTTAATCTGTTAGTTCATCAATTTTCCATCTATAACTAACCTATCATATATGAATAATGGTGACTGCGTGATGAATGGAAACAATAGAAATCTTAGGAATACAACCTCATTTTCTATTATGGGAGGAATAACTTACTAGTTTCATATAAAATATGTGATTGTACTACTCATATGAATATTTCAAGTTTCCATAAATTTTAATCATTAGAAGAATACGGGAAATATTTTCACTCATATTTTTCAATTGTGAAAATGGATTAAGGATATGATTAATATAAGTGTTATCAAGGATGATTTCATTATCACTACTCTTATAATCCCAACATTACATCCTAAATTCATTATATGAGAATTATCATCACTATTTATTTGATATATTTTATATTTTATTACATATTTCCACTCCCCTAAATTTACAACTAATTTTAATAATTTAAAACCGAAAAAATAAAATAAGTCTTTAAAATAGTGGATATATTAGTTTTATCATTATGAGATGACCCTAGTAATATTCTTTATTAGTGGTCTCAGAATAATCATTTTTCATTATTTGTGTGTCCAATGATATTATCACATAACTAGTAATGTTTTCAAGGATCCAGCTGATCATTCGTTGTTTCTTTTCACTACTGTAAATAGTTTCTTGTTACATTTTTTTGTCTATTCATATTCTTTAATTATTTATGTTCCATATTTCTGGGATATATCTCATATTGTTTCCATAATAATATAACATATTACCACCATTATGCCAAATTTAAGTGGAATTATTGGATTGAAAAAAAAATATAGTATTCACAATAGAACAAAAAATTAAAAATTTAATAATATATCTTCTTACAAAAGGTAAGAAACCCCCATCAATACATAAAATAACGTTGGGTTTATATCTCTAGATTTTAAAAATTATCATGTTACTTATTTGAACAAAGAGGAAGATTAAAAATATTATATCCAAATAACTACCCCATAATATCCTAGGACGGATTGAACATGACATGTTTTCCACTAGTACTGAGTGATCGTAACACTTTATAAAGATATTAAGGAATATTTTCCCCCATTCATCTAGACTTAGGAACTTTATATGGGAGAACTTTGTGTAAAATCGACCATAGTGATTCTGGAGTAGGTTCATACTTCTACATCTCTGACCATCCTTAATACTCACAAAAAATTCCTAAAGGTATAATGAAGAAGTTTCTAGTAAACTATATATAGGTCTCAGTGAACATTTGGGGGGAAAATATTGGTGATCATATTAACCAATAAATTTAATATGTTAGAGAACAACCATTAGAGTGGGTACCCTCCATAAAGTGAGATATCAATAAACTCTAGTGGTCCAGACCATAATAAATATTAGAGAGTTCCAACACACAAAAATATAAAGGCAAACCATAGAGTTCCCCTATATGGTATGTTAAAACCATGAAACCTTTGAGGTACTCCCTAGGGTTCCAACCATAAAGTTCCTCCTAGTTTGGTAAAGAATAATACAATAACCATAATTGACCATTGTGGTTTATATTGGTCGCAAACATTCAAAAATTGTTATTTATTTTATAAATAATTTAACAATTATGTTGAAATATGAGTAATTTAGTTTTTTTCAGCTCATTTTAGTTTCATTTAGTTTTGATTTGTATCGATGGTACAAGTTTGAGTGACCTTATTTAGTTTAGTTCCATTATATATGGTTTGATTTAAATTTATAATGAAAGACTAGATTATGAAATTACAATTCCAGTCATTTTGAATTGGTTTTAATTCATTGATTTTTTTTAAATTAGTATTGTTTGGATTTAATTTATTTTTCCAAATTTCGTTTTGTTTAATTACTTTAAGTATATTTTTATTTGGTTTAGTTTTTTTACACATGTTTTTCATTAATTTCCCTTTAATCCATACTTATTTTTTTTATTTTTTGTAATTTTTAATTATAAGAATCATAATATGATTACTCTACATTATTTTCATTTATTTTTAATTTTTTCAAAATACATTAAATTTTCATTAGTTACAGTCCATTAATTATATCAAATTTCTATTTATTTAGTTTAGGCTAATAACAGTTGGGTGTGTTTTATTTTTTTTTCTTCATGGTGATTTTTTATAGATGTGGTTAATTCTATTTTAATATTTTTATAAATTTATATTCAATTTTATGGTATATTATATATATATATATATATATATATATATTGTTTGAATGAATTTCCCATAATTTTATTCAGGATATTTCAATTCTTTTCAGATTAGTAAGGTTCTAATTTTTTACTACTCATTATTGTTAATGTGGAATGATTTTATTCATCCGATATTTTTTTAGTTTGGTATATATATTTTTTTTTCTATTTTATTTTTTATAGAAATGTATTGTTGGTTTGGGATGATATCTTTTAAGCCATATATATTCAATTCTTTTCGATTATAAATAATTCTATTGGTTTTGGTCTAGTTAATTTTGGACCCTTTTAATTTAGTGTGTGATTTAGTAATGTTTTATTTATGAGAGATTGATATATAATATTGTATAATGGATTCAATTAAATATATATTTCAATGATTTACATTAATTCTATTGAATATAAATTTATGTATTTCCAAATTATTTTGTTACGTTTTTTACCAAACATTTTAATTAATAATAAATAATTTTTGTAGACCCATAAAGTAAGCATAGACCAGGTGAGGAAAATATCACCCAATAAAGACCCTCACTATTGGGAGTTATCTCTAGGTAACTCTCTGATGAATGGATGGAAAGAGGGGTAATCCTAAGGGGTTGGGAATCAACTTCAAGTTCTCATACAATATATCATTTCTCAAAGGGGAGGGTTGTTAATATGACTTATCATTATTCCCTCTAATACGAGGGGCAAGTGATGAAATAAAGCATGTAATCAAGGGGGAATTTCTTATAAAAATTTAAAAACACATAAATGTTTTTGAAAAATAATTACACTTGGTATCCTTTTGGATGTTTCATCTAATTTTTTTTCAATTACTCTCCATGATGGGCCTCTTTAAAGAGGAGGGAAATTTTTTGAGTTTGTTTATGAATGAACTATTTTTTATATGGGGTCAATTATATAAAGGATTACTAATATGTTTCTTCTATACATATTTTATCACTTACATATCAAAGGATATGTGGAACTGCTACACTAAATTAGAAATTCACACCCTCCAATCCACAGGAGGCGTGAAATTTAATATTATATTATAAAATTGGTTTTAAATGTACATTTCCATTAGGTAGTCTCAAAAAAATTTACTTCCTCTTATTCGAACTTATCATTGTTTCACTAGGTAACTATTGGATTAAAAATACATTTTTTAGTTAAATAACCAAAAAAATACTCTATATGTGTCTTATTTTTAAATTTCTATTGTATATATGTTATAAAATAATCTACATGAATAAATTATTTTTTTCATACATAAAACCATTCAAAAATAAATTTCATACCATATCAATCCACAAGTAAAAAATTTCACACTCTATAAGAATGTTTTCTCAATATAATTTTCTTCATAAAAAATCATTTTACTTCAAAATCACTAAGAACAATAGAATATAAATATAAAATTATTTTTAAATAATCATTGAATATAAACCCTTATAAATCCAAAAATCACATTTTATATCGAGATAATAATTTCATAACAAATGATGAAAATATTAATAAATAAATAATAATAATTATATTAGATAAACATATAAAAGTTATTGAAGATTTCCACTTACACAACTAAAGCTATAAGTCAATAAAATAAATTACCTAAAGTCAATAAAATTAATTACCTAAGATCACATGTTGGATTGAATATATAAAATACTAAAAAAATGTGAATTATTAATCATAATTCATTCATTACTAGAAAAAAATAAACATTTATATTGTAACTTTTTTATGATATCATGGTGAAAAGTGATTTTAAATACCTAATAATGTGGAAGTTGTATAAATTTAAAATAGAAATATAGTGATTGGACTAAACTGATAGGAACCAAAAATGAAGTGAAAAAAAAATAATGAACCAATCCAAAATTTAACCACATGAACCCAAATGAATCCAATCTGGTTAATACTTACTCAAAATGAAATGAACCAAATATAAAAAACCCAAATCATCACACATGATAAAAATAAATTAAATTTTTACAAAAAATAACATCATTTCCTTGTGTTTGAGAACAAAATTAAAAATTATTGGTGGTACATAGAGTACCTAAATGATTTGGAACCCATTTATTTAATATTGAAGAGTAATGAAATAAAATCAAGAAGATATATTTAATGTCGTTGCAGCTGGGGATTGGGAAGACAGATGAACACCACTATTGTTGGGGCGGAAGATTAAATTTTTTTGTGAGTAGTGGAGGAGTCCACGCCACATTGATCTTGGGACTAAGGCTCTATATGGGAGTGTTTTTAGCGCCTAGGATGGGAGTAGGGGCACTCTCAGGATGGGAGGGACACTAGGGATCAGGATGGGAGGAAGGAAGTGGTGCTCATGATTATGGGAGGATAGGAGGGGCTCTCGGTATGGGATATGGGGAGGGGTGCTCAGGATCATTGTTTCGCACGGAATCCGGGGATGACCTTTTGGATGGGAGATTCAAAAGTTCTGATCAGTTTCTAATGGGTTTGTTCGTAGAACCGGAAACATCCAATGATTCCACATCTGTTTGGACCTACTTTCCAAAGTCAGGCGCTCATTATCTTGTGGACTAATGAGGCTTGGGAATTTACATTGGTCGAGAGGATGGGAGGTCGGACTCATCACACCTTTTTGAGGGGAATTATTGTCTACTCCGGGACTCTCTTTATAGATTTAAGTTATGTTCGTGAATCCTTATTACATTACCAAGTATAAAATGTGCTTTCCTTTAGTTTTAACAATCAATGATTAAATATGCAAAGAAATTTAGAGAATCTTTTATATGTATTCTAGGTTCTTCATCAATAGAGAATCATCTATATATGTTTAGAGATTCTTGGTCAATGGTATCCTTCAAAACATTTATATAAAAGTCTCTTGGTCATTTATGATGACCAGGTTGATTTTAAAGCCACTCAGTGGGGCACATGAAGTTTATCATCATTCAGAAGGACATAGATTATTTCAAAGTTGGGATCGAACCCATAAATGGGCTACCTACGTATCCTTTGTTTTGGAAAAGGAATCAGAACCCACGTAGTTCGAGAAATGGAGTATGATGTTTATGATTGATGGCTTCAAAGATGAATGTCATAATTACTTTTACACTCTAAGCTCACGTGAGTCATGCTCGGTGTGAGAAACAAGAGGTATTGGTAAAATTTAGACAATTGTTCCATGAAAGATGCAATCATAATAATTTGTTTGGCGCTTATGTATGGATGACTGCCCAGATAGATGAAGGTTTAGGATTTACTTTTAGGGAGAAAATCCATGAACATGGTCCATAAAGTTATATGTGCTTCATGGAGATTTGAATACTCTAATCTTGGGGCTTACTCCTAAGGAGGATGCCCAAGTTAGGAGGGGACTTATGATTGGGTTTTACTCCTGAAAAGGAAACCCAAATCAAAGGTAAATTATGACTGGTTAAGAGAAATTTAAGGGGACTTGGGGCTTATTCCTGAAAAGGAGACCCAAGGTTATGACTGAGTCTTATTCCTGAAAAGGAGACCCAGGTTAAAGGACTTGGGGCTTACTCCTGAAAAGGAATCCCAAGATTATGACTAAATCTTATTCCTGAAAAAGGAGACCCAGGTTAGGGATTAAGGTTTGGGGCTTACTCTTGAGGAGGATTCCTATATTTGAGGTTGGGTCTTATTCTTAAGAAAGATGCCCAAGATTAAAGGACTTGATTGGGGCTTACTCCTGAGGAGGATGCCCAGATTAAAGGTTTTATAACTGGGGATTATTCCTGAAAAAGAGACCCAGGTTAGGATTCTCTCATCTTAAAGGATGAGGTTGAATGAATGAACTCTCCATATTTTAGTGACATAAGGATATTTAAATCACTAGACTTTGAGAGAGATTACACAGAATTCCTTTCAGATAATAAAGTCAAATCAATAAATCATGCCATAAATGGCTTTGAAGAGTGTCTTGAAGACTGAATCATGAAATGGAAAGGTGAAATGGCTTAAGAGGGGTAAAAATGGGCAATATGGGCACCCAAAAAGATAGGGGCGCGCAAGTCTTGCAAGGCGCGGAAGTCTTCCGTGGGCGCGCAAGTATTGGTCGCGCAGGTATACCTGCGCGACACATAGTGTACTTGCGCGATTTTCAACCAGCATTGAAATACTTGAGGGACTTTTTTTAAACCCTTTATAATGTTCTCGAGGTTCTTCCAAAAAAGGGACGCGCAAGTTATATTGAAGTAAATAAGTCGGCGCACAAGTGTTTGATAAGTTTCAACACTTAGGCCTTCCTTCTTCTCTTTAAATCTTCCGTTCTAGGTAAGAAATTACCTTAGAAGTGTTTCGGAAGCTTTGAGAAGAGACTTGGGCGTCGGGAGCTTCAATCTGAGTTTCTGGAAAAATATCCTCTCGAATGGGGGGCCCACAGGGTCTATATATAGGCAAAAGAAGACCCTGGGCGGTTACCGGGCGGTTACCGGGCGGTTATCACTTAGGTCGCGCAAGTCACTTGCACGGCCATAAGGCGTCGCACAAGTACTTGCACGACAACTAGGCGGCTGGCAAGTGTACTTGCGCGACCATGAGGGAACTTGCGCGGCCTATGGGCAATGTTCTCCTTGTTCATCCCTTTTTCGATTTTTGATTTTTCTTCAAAGGATGAATCACTTTATGCTCAGATATTCCCCTTTTCCGATCCTTAGATTCTATGATGAAAGGAGCATCAACAAAAGTCCCCCCTCAGAGTTGGATCCGGAGAGAAATGAGGATTTGACTCTGAGGAAATCAAAGACATCCAAAGGAAAAGGGTGGTGTGCAAGTCTTCAGTGCGCAGAAGGCAGCGCGCAAGTGTGCTGAAACTTGACTCTTATTCAGAGTTCCTTTGTCTTTTGTGGGCAGTTTAAATTCATGCATGCCGGACATAAAGGGGCTAATGTTTAAGGTCGAAATAGATTTGACCGAAATGGATTAAAATTGATTCAATTCCTTGACAATTTATCTGAAAACAAATTACCATACTCAAGTATGAGAGAGAGAATATGTAAACTATGGCTTAAGAATATTTGAATCTGAGGAATGATATGAAAAAGAGCTAAAATGCATTAGAAGAAGTAGTTTCTAAGAATAAAGTTACTATTATTTAACAAAACCCGTTAGGGGGTTGAAATATGCAGGGCCACCTATGGGAATTGGCTGCATGGTCAAATAAATAGCATCTTTTGGCTGACAAGTCTGTTATGTGGACTGTTTATGCAAGGCCACCTATGGGCACGTGCTGCATAGTCAGGAAAAAGAACTCCCAGAAATTTACTTTCCTAGTGTTAAAAGCCAGTGAAAGTTTATGGAGATTCAAATTTTCTAAAGTATAGAGTTTTTTGTATGGAAAGAGGTACTTGAATATGGAGAAGATATTTCCGAACAAGAACATCGAAGAACTGGATGAATATCACTCCTACGAAGGTCTGACCCAAACGTAGGGAAGAAGAATAAACCATAGACTTGAATACTTTCAGATCATGAAAAAGGATATGGGACAAATATGTTAAGGATGGCTATTTTTGCGGATCCCTACATACTGTCGTTTAAGACAAATAAGGACAAAAGAGGCATTCTTCCCAAGAATGAAGTTACTATTATTTAACAAAACCCGTTAGGGGGTTGAAATATGCAGGGCCACCTATGGGCATTGGCTGCATGGTTAAATGAATAGCATCTTTTGGCTGACAAGTCTGTTATGTGGACTGTTTATGCAAGGCCACCTATGGGCACGTGCTGCATAGTCAGGCAAAAGAATTCTCAAAAGTTTGACATTTTTGTGACTAGAAGTCATGAAAAGGGTTATGAAGATCTGAAAATATTTAAGGTTAGGATTATAATACATAAAGATGGGTATTGTCCAATGTATATAGAGATACATAGGTCAACGAAAACCATAATCATGTTGTGGCTGGGTACTGAATTGAAACTTGGACTTCACTACGTATCTCATAAGAATGAGAATCAAGCCATATGTAGTTCTTGAAATGCAGTTTAACGTCATGCAAGACGAAAGTATGAGTGATCTTAGTTTAGGGCCATAGAATTCGGACCATAATAATGAATACACAGTGTGTGTTTTCATGAGGACTTTTCAGCCAAGGGACTGAAAGTGAAATTTGGGGTTAGGCCCAAAAGACTTGGGACTGGATTCGAGGGACACTCGAATGTTCCTACGTATCCCATAAGGATTGGAATCAAGTCCACGTAGTTATAGAATTACCCTTTGTACAAATCTGATTCATACATTTGAAGGGTGAAAGGGGACTTTAGTGCAATGATGGTTTTAACCTAAGATAAAAAGTTTAGGAATTACCATGTATGCACGTAGTCTTTTGAAATGAAACATGATTGAAAAAAAATCAATGTCAATAATGGTTCCTTCTCAAATGAGGAAATCAAAGAATATTGTAGTTTATTGTCGTACCGGACAAAAGTGTTGTATAGTTTAACGTCATATAACAAGGAGGAAAGTGAATCAATGTAAAGATATTGATTCCAGGGGCGGTTTCACAAATCATCATCATATGAGATGGTGGTGAACCGATGTGAAGAGATTGTTTTTGGGCTTGAACCCTGGGAGGTTGCCTACATACCCAGCCTGGAGGGCAAGGATCAAAGTCCGTGTAGTTCAATTAAAGAATGAATTAATGATCAAGTTGTTCTTGTGGACAATGATCTAAAAAAAATATTGTTGGGACTTACACATGGTTAGTGGCCCAAAGGGAGTGTTATGGTTGATGTTCACTCTAAGCTCACGTGAGTCATACTCGGTGTGAGAAACAAGAGGTAATAAAAACCTTAACGATGCACAGTTTAATGTCATGTAGGACATAAAAAAAGGGACTATGTAGATTAAAGTCTTGCAGTTAGGACTATTGGTGCTGCACAGTTTAATGTCATGTAGGACCTATCAAGGATTTTCTGTACAGTTTAGCGTCATGTAGTTAGGTTGATGGGGATAAAATAGTTTAACATCATATTTGATGAAAGGGGGATTGTGTAGTTTAATGTCATGCCGTAAGGACAAAATAACACACCATTTATGTCATGTTGGACGAAAGTGTGAATAGTTTAAGGTCATATGCATGGACCGTGGATGGTGCAGTTTAATGTCATGCTGGACCTTTGATGATTATATAGTTTAACGTCTTTCCGGACGTGAGGGACTTTTATACAGTTTAGCGTCATGTAGTTTAGGACGTCACAGTTTAACGTCTTTCTGGACATAAGGGATTTTCAAATAGTTTATGGTCATATACATGGACCAGGGATGATGCAGTTTAAGGTCATGCTGGACGGTTTAGGGAACTTTTTCACAGTTTAATGTCGTGTGGGACGAAGTTGCAGTTTAAAGTCATACTGGACCATTGCTGTATAGTTTAACGTCATATAGAAAGGACGAACTGGTGCTGTACAGTTTAAAGTCATGTAGCTAGGACTAAGGTGAACCAATATGAGGATACCAGTTCTGGGGACTTTTTATAGTTTTTCGCCATGCTGGACGTTGGAAGTGCCACACAGTTTAATGTCATGTTACTAGGACACAATATAGTTTAATGTCATCTCAGACAAAATATAGGATCTTCTGTACAGTTTAATGTCATGTAGATAGGACATAATAACAGTTTAATGTCATGTAGGACATAATATAGGATCTAATGTGATTGTTTTGGATCTGGGAACAATATTTTGTGTTTATACAAAATACTTCTTCAGAAATCTGGCATTAGTTGGAGTCGTGATGTGTTCTCTATCCATTGAGATCAGAGAATACGCTCCATTGGAGTAGACCTTATGTATTGAATAAGGTCCTTCCCATTTTGGTTCAAGCTCGGGAGGCTTCTTTCCTGGTATCATTGGTGCTCTGAGAACCAATACCAATTCTCCCTGAATGAATGAACGAAGACGAACTTTTTTGTTAAAAGCTCGTGCTATCCGATTCTGATAGATTTCCAAGTGGTGAAAAGTGCACCATCTTTTCTCATCTAACTGTTCCAATTCATTCAACTGCTTTTGGGATTTCTCATCTGTTGATAACTGATCACAAATGGCTATTCTGAGTGAGGGCAATTGAACTTCAATTGGCAAGACTGCTTCTGTTCCATATACTAATGAATATGGTGTAGACCGCGTTGCATTGCGAGTGGTAGTCCGATAAGCCCCTAAAGCATGAAAGAGTTTATCAGGCCATGACCTCTTATCTTTATCCACCATCTTTTGTAGTATATTTGAAAGAGTCTTGTTGAAGGCCTCTATCTGGCCATTAGCCGCTGCATGATATCGAGATGAATGGTTGGACTTAATGTTGTATTCTTGATACAATTTCTATACCTCAGAAGAACAGAAGTTGGTGTCTTTGTCCGTCAATATGGTATGAGGGACACCAAATCTAGTAATGATGTTAGACTTGATGAAGCTAAAAATGCATTTAGAACTGACTTCTTTGAGAGGTACTGCCTCTGCCCATTTGGAAAAGAAATCTGTAGCAGTAAGAATGTACTTAAACTACTTGGTCGTAGCTGAAGGGTAAGGTCCCACCACATCCATTCCCCATGTGGAAAATGGCCATGAGTATTGAGCTGTATGAAGCAACTCTGGAGGTTGATGAATGAAGTTGGCATATACTTGGCATGAATGACACTTATTTGTGAAATTAACACAATCTTGTATCATTGAAGGCAAAAAGTTTCCAAGCCTTCAAATTTGATCAGACAGTCTATGTCCAGACTGGTGGGCACCACAGACTCCTGCATGCACTTCTTTTATGACAGCCATTGTCTCTTCACCATCAATACATCTGAAGAGAACTCCATCAAAACCACGTTTGTAGAGAATTTTCTCGAGGTGGTTTGGGCCATCATAAAGAGTAAAATTGACCACACGTCGCTGAATTTGTTCTTTCTCGGCTCTATCAGGTGGAAGTGCTCCATTTTGAAGGTATTCCCCGATAGGTGACATCCATCTTGTAGTATGACCATACGGTTCAGGAATGGGACTAATTTCATTAATTTCCTCTGTTCTGACTTGAACATAAGGTGAAATTGCACGACGGTTGGCAATACAGATGGTTGTCTCGTCCCGATTTGGATCTGCTAAAGTTGTGGCTATATTAGCCAGTGCATCGGCTTGAGCATTTTGTGATCTTGGGACGTAAGAAAATGTCGGTTCTGAAGGGAATTCCGACATTAACTCTCTGACGTAATCATACAAAGGGATTAATTCTTCTTTTATGATGGCATAATCCCCATTGACTTGTTTGATTACCAGGTCTGAATCACCTTTCACCTTTAAGCGATTCAGTTGTGCTTGAAGCGCTAACTCCAAGCCTGTAATGAGAGCTTGGTATTCAGCTTCATTATTGGTAACACCATCCCACAATAAAAATGAATAAGGTAAAACTGCCTTATCTGGAGAAATGAGTACAATTCCTAAACCAACTTTGTTGAATTTAGGATTTTCCATTTTCTTCCCTGTTGGACTTCTAGAAGCACCATCAAAATACATTTCCCATGTTTGAGGACTCTCATGAATAGAGAAAACTTTCTCATCAGGGAGTTCGATATCTGAATACGTGTCTTCTACTAAAGGATGTTTAGCCAGGAAATCAGCCAGAGCTTGGCCCTTAATTGCCTTTTGAGACACATACTGAATGTCGAACTGCTGTAGAATAACCGCCCACCTTGCCAGACGTCCTGTAAGCATTGGATGACTAAGGAAGAATTTGAGTGGATTATTACGAGATACCAATTGGACCGCATGATGTTACAGGTAGTGTCTCGGTTTCTGAACTGCAAAGATTAATGCTAGGCAGAACTTTTCAATACTTGAATACCGGGTTTCTGCTTCAAGCATTGTTCTACTGAGATAGTAGAGACTATTTTCATTCCCAGCATCATTCTTTTGAGCGAGAAAGGCACCCAATGATCGCTCTAAAGCTATCACGTAGAGGATAAGAGGTCTACCCACAACAGGTGGCATGAGTACTGGTGGACTCAAGTGGTATTTCTTGAGAACATCAAATGCTTCTTGACATTCTTCAGTCCACCGGTAAGTGACTCCTTTCTTCAATAATTTGGTAAAGGGTAAACTTTTGCCTGCCAAATTGGTGATGAAATGCTGAATATAGGCTAAGTGTCCTTGAAGTCCTCTTAATTATTTTAAATTCTGAGGAGGTCACATACCAAGGATTGATTTGGTCTTCTTAGGATCGACTTAAATACCACGATGGCGTACAACAAAGCCGATAATTTTCCTGAGGTTACCCCAAAAGCACATTTTAAGGGGTTCATCTTCAAATTATGTTGTCGAAGCTTGTGGAATATGACTTCCAAATCAGCCAAGTGATCAAAACATTGTTTGGATTTAACCACCAAATCATCTACATAGCATTCAAAAAATTTCCCTAAAAGAGGTTTGAAGATACGATGCATGGCGCGTTGATATGTTACACCAGCATTCTTTAAACCAAAGGGCATCAACCGGTAACAAAACACACCTTGAGGAGCTCTGAAGGCTGTATATTCCTCATCTTCTGGGGACATTCGGATCTGATTATATCCATAATATCCATACATGAAATAAAGTACTTCATAGCTAGCCGTCGCATCAATTAAGAGTTCTGTAATCGGAACTGGGAAATCATCTTTAGGACAATACCGATTAAGATCTCTGAAATCGATGCAAACCCTAATTTGTCCGTTCTTCTTCTTTACAGGGACAATATTAGCCAACCACTTGGGATATTGAACTTCTCTGACGAAGTTAGCTTTGATAAGATTATCCACATCAGCCTTGATTTTGGAAGCATAGGTTGGGTGTGTTCTTCTCGTGGCTTGCTTGAATCCTCGATGTTCTTTTGGCAAACCCAAATGATGGGTGGAAACATCAGGATCAAGACCAGGCATCTCTATATAATTCCAAGAAAAAATATCTTTATTTTTCTTTAGAAAATAAATATACATCTCTTGCCCTTCAAGGGTCATGGCCGCACTAATTAAAGTGGGGCGTGGATCTTTCTCTATACCCAGATTTACTTCACTGAGTTCATCCACAGTGGTAGAGATACCCTCTTCAAATGCTGGAGGAGCATCTCTAAGATCTTCCTCTTCCTCTTCATCATGTGCTATATCTTCCGTTTCTACTTGCAAAGTAGATGATAAAACGAAATTCTCATGGTCATAAGAGATGTCAAAATTTTCACATTTTGAAGAAGAAGCTTCCACTTCCGACCCTATTGATGATAAAGGGTCTTCTTTGGGAAATAAAGAGGAGATGATGGATTGAGAATCGACATGAATATTCACCTCTGGTGTTGCTATAACTTCTTCTGGCCTGATTAGCGATGTATAGACTTGTTGGATTTCAGCAGACAAAATGAAAACGTCACCACTTATGCTTTCATCACTGCTTGGTAAGTTACCAATTTCTCCCTTGTTGTCTGGCTCGATTGCCGTAATTGACATTATGGATCTTTCCATAAGAGTATTTTGATTTGGGCCTATTTTGTCAATTTGACTGATAGGTAACACATAATCTGTACTCACATGTGAAAATGGATTTATTGGAATTTTTTCCAAACCATATGGAGCATTAACTTTGGTAATTTCCTTCATTGTAGATTTTTCTCTTCCCTTCATGTGATAAAATTCCGCCTCAATGTATTGAGACTCACATGTCTTGAACGGGGCCTTATCACCATACAATGTTCCAACTTGACCATCGAAATAGTATTTGAGACATTGATGGTATGATGACGGAATAGCTGCATGCTGATGTAGCCAGGCTCTTCCAAGCAAGATATTGAAAGCTGAGTCTTGATCAACAATCATGAAATCCGAATTGGAAACAAGATCTCCAAACTGAGTTCTGAGCGTAACTTCTCCCAGTGGTTCTTGTTCATTTTTATCATATCCTTGCAACGTCATGGTAGAAGGAGATAAATCAGATTCCGTGAGGCCCAATCGACGAAGTGTGCGAATGGGCATGAGGTTGACTCCTGAACCATTGTCAATGAAAGCTCTTCGAACATCTATACCATTGACTTTGCCAGATAAGTACAAAGGTTTTATGTGCCCATGCACAACATCATCTTCATCTTTATCAGTAAAAGATATCACTGCATGGCATTCTGCAGGATTATTCTCTATGTGATAGATTTCAGCTGCAGCAATTTCATCTTCAAACTCCTGAGGACTTGACAAAGCTTCGATGAGTGCTTCCCGAAGATCTCTTGACAGATTCAAAGCATCCAAAATTGATAACTTGGCTGGTACTTGGGCCAAGTGTTTCAATATATCATACTTTTGATCTAGAGGTCTGCGTTTCCCAATAGGAATATGCGGTTTAGCAGGTACCTTGGAAGAAGATGCTTTGGAAACTGATGCATCCTGTATTGAAGTTGGCAGCATCCTTGGTTTTGGAAGATTAGACTGATTAGATCCATTTACTTGCTGAGATAAATAAGGTGGAACCTTTAATCGGTCTTCGAAAATAACTGTGCCGAAGCTGAGTTGGCCATTGGCTGAAGAACTTGCTTGTTCTTTTTCAACTCGCTGAAGGGCTCTACCACGAGTTTCTGCTGCATATACAGTACTAGCAGGGGTATAATTAGAGTAGTGGCTTCAGAAAGATCCACGTCTTCCCCTATATCCTGAACCTCTAGAACTTCCTCGGGTTCCCTTATTTGATACAGGGAATTCAGGCTCATCAAGACTGGAATATGAATCTGTTAATTGAATCATATTAACAGAACCAAAGATTAACTCTTCGTCTGATAAAGACTCTGCCTGGTTAGCCTGTTTAGTCTGTGCCGTTTGGTGGGACAGTGCCCGTGGCTTCGAAGTAGATGGCATGAAATCTGCCAGAGTCAAAGACAATTTAGGCTTTGATACATACTCATCTTCTCCCGATTCCTCTTTCGTCTTTGAATTGCGCTGTCCTTTTGAGGATTTCTCTTTTGATGGAGGCTTTACTGCAGCTTTTGTAGGAGACACAATTGGCTTATTCAATTGTGTTCGAAAAATGGAATTGGTCCGATTGATTGTCTTTCTGACCATCCAATCATCATATTTTTTCGCAGTTTTGCTTTTGACTTCCTGCCACTCACCTCATTCCTCTGGATCTGTAGCGGTAATACATGCTACATGAGCTGAAGAACCCTTCAATTTGACTTGTCCCAAGTCAACCATCTTTTGTAGGAGGTCTTTAAAGACAAAACACTCCTGGATGGGATGCCCCAACATTTGATGAAAGGGACAATAATTGGGACGGTCTTCATCTCCTTCCTTGTTTGGCCTCTTGGGCACTGGTAATTGAACCAAATTATTTTCCAGAGCTGAAATGAAGTAACCATGAACTTGCTCACTTAGGAAAGATATGTTTTACTCTTCATATCCTCAAATTGTTTTCATCGTTGATCTTTTTGATCATTTGGACGAAACAGCCTTTGTTGTTGGCGTTCAGGAGGTGGAGCCCTTCGAGAATATGAAGGTTTTGAAGTAGAAATAGGTACAGGTGTCTGTTTAAGCATAACTGTAGCAGTTTGTGCTTTACCCATTCTTCTTCCTGGAGCTGATGGAATTATACGAGATTTAACCTTAGCCTATATAAGGGAATCTTTAATCTGTTGAGCGATTGAACTAAGGTCTCGAAACCCTCCTGTGTATTTCACAGGGATCAATAGAGTGCGTAATTCGTCACGCAAATTTGCCACACAGATTGGCAATAATTCCTCCTGAGGGAGTGCTAAACTCAAGGAATACGTTAATCCCTTCCAAAGAGCAATGAAATCAGAGACTCTTTCATTCTCCCTTTGCTTGCAGTTTGTAAGATCGAAAACTGTTGTTTTTGGAAAAGTTGAGCTAAACTGAAGAAGGAATTTTTGACGAAGATCCTCCCATCCGATGACTGACCGGAATTGCAAGCTTGTATACCAGACAAAAGCTGGTCCTTGCAAGGTTCGCACGAAGCATCTGAGTTTCACTGATTCTTGCTGCTCTGGAGTTCCCATCATAGGATCACAACAAGACACGTAATGCGTCAAATGTTGTTCAGGGTCGCCTGATCCATTGAAAGTAGGGAAAATAGGGTTTCCAAAACTGGATGGAGGAGAAATTGAATCTACCCATTCAGGGTAAACTTTCATTTCAGGTTGAACTTGTGCCCGTTTCCATTCCATAGTTTCTAACCGAGCTGTTAATGACTCAATAGTAGTTATTAACTTTTGAGAAATGTCAGGTTGAACTTGGTTTTGGGTAGGTGCAATGAATGGATCTTGGACAGACGTGGTGATTGGTGCTGCAACTGATGGTAGTGCTTCCAACCGTTGTTGTGTTTGACCCATAAGATTAGACCTCTGTGGGTGTACTGATAAAGGAGGATATTCTTGATCCATCTCAGTAGTTACAAAAAATTCCTTCGACTGTCGGACTTCAGAATTCTTAAGAAGAAGACTACTCTGAAGTAGTTCTGCATTCAACCTTCTTAATTCCTTCATTTCTTCCTCCTGTTGTGCAAAACTTTGCTCTAATGAGAGTGATTGACCTCCTTCAAAGTAAGGGTGAGAAGTAACCTGATTCTTTCCTTTCCCCTTATTGGATCATTTTCGGAGAGGGGGAAGTGGGTTATTTGAAGGAATACCCAGATTTTGGGTAAGCCATTGATTACGTGTGCGCACACCTTCTTCATTTAGGTCTGTGTGCGCAACTTCTTGAGTAGGAACCTCTTCGTCTGATCCTTCTGATTGAGCCTCATTTGGTGAATCAGCAGCAACGACATTGATGAAATTAATGGATGCATATTGCATGGAATCCATTCTATCAGCATTTCTGTGATATTTTCTCCTTCCATGTCCATGATGAGACATGGAATTCCGTTGACTTGATCCCTCAGAAATTTCTTGGAGAACTGTCACTTGGAGAGAATCTCCTGACAGCTTGGCTCTTCATTCCTCTTGAGGCTTATTCCCTAATCGAGAGAATACTGAATTTCTCTGAGGGAGGGATTGAGGATTTGAAAAAGTCCTCAGTCCGGTGGACTGGGGATTTTCCTGCTGCTTCCGCTCAACTCCTCGAATCCCATTTGTTGACTCTGAGGGTTGGGTTAGAGAAGTCCCCAGTCTGGAAAGCTGGGGGGTCTCTTGACATGCTATGTCTGAGATCTTCTTAAAATCTCTCTTGATCTTGTGAATATTAGTTCGGAAATTAGCTGGATGCATTAACCTGTATCCACTTTTATCACCTGGTTCAACAGACGGTTGGATGATTTCTGAAACTTCTGTCATTTGATGACGTGTTTGCTCCAGACGAGAGGCTTGTGCAATATTCTCGCCTGCTTGATGTAGGAGCAATTCAACAACTTGTTCTCTATATACTTGATTTTGAGAGGAACTAGTTGAAGCTTGTTCTTGAGCAGGGTTTTGATTATGAACAAAGCTCATTGACTGTGGCCGTCCATGGGCAATAACATTGCATGAGACCCTTTTCGGCGGGCTTTGTTGACCGGAAAGCACTGTGAAATGTAGTGCTCCGTGAACACACCATCCTCTGATATGAACATCAGATGGAGCATTGGAAATTAACTGACGCAATTTTCTTAGTGCGCCAAGGCATGAACGTTGAAGGGTTCTCTGTTGCTTTTCAGCCTTCGGATACCGAGGGACTGATAGAGATGCCAAATCAATCTGACATTGTATCCCTTCTATTATCTTAATATGATTTTCATATTCATCGTAAGATAATACCTTCTTCTTTAATTGACAAAGAGTTTTCCATATGTTGAGACGAATATCATGGATTCCATCATCCGTCAACATCATTGGAATGTCGTACTGGGAGTCAGCCAAAGGCCAAAACATGACTGGTACTTCACCTTTTGCCAGTTTTTTCCTCATGTTCAGCATTTCCTCTTTATCATTAAATGAATATTCTTCTACCTGTTTGGACCAGAGTTGGTGTTTCCTTGTTTCTTCATCGGATTCAACAAGATTGGTAGAGAAATCACTATTCATGTTGGAAGATGAATGACCCAGGGATGGTTCGGAGAATAACCTGAACCCCAGGCTATCTTCTGATGGAGAAAGAGTTTCACCTGCCGATAGTAAAGCATCAGACATGACTGGTTTTATGTTTTCAAGTGCCTCAAGATAGGAGGGATTTCTCGTCACTACATTGCCTTCTGAAGAATTTTCGAGACAACGTGAATCACTACTGCGGAGAGGACTTTCGCAGCGAAGTTCATCACCATGAGGAGGACCATCATGATGGGTTACAGCAAAAGATGAAATCTCTTGCTCCTTGGTCTTCTGACCACACAGAGGGTTCCTGTGGCTCTCATCTGAAGAAGAAACTTCAAGATTGACCGAATTATCATGAAGCAAGTCTTCATGAGGAAGTGTCTATTGAAGACCTTCAGAATTAATGTTCCCGTTATTGGGAACTGAGGGAGTAGAATCTTGAATTCCGACAGATAAATGTCTGAGGGCTTCAAGAACTCCAGCATCGAGCAAGGCTTGGTTACATATTGGACTTTGATCTCCTGACTGTGTTGGGCGGATCTTTTTCTTAGATGCCCTCTTACTCACTTTAGAAACCACTTGATGACGAAAGTGATTGCTCTGAGCAGGTGTATGTGCCTGATCAGGAAAGATGGCCAGGTTAGGCTGACGATCTCCATTCAAATCAGGTGTATGTGCCTGACTTGGTTGTCTGTATGATATGGGGGAGTATGCCCCATAACCCTCTTGGACTGGAACAGATGTGTGTGTTTGTTCCGGAGTGAATCGTTGATGTGTCACTCTATTGCTAGGGATAGATTTATGTGTCTGTCCCTGAGATGATGCTGAAGCTGTTATGATATCCTGGCAAGCATCCAAAATATGAGCAGGAATTTGCTTCTACTCTTTCACCATTGAAAAAATATGTTTGGTGACTTCAGCCGCCGGAACGGGGATATACGTCCATTCCGGGCTTGGAGTAGGTGTATGTGCCTTCTCCTGTCCTCCTTTTCCTGTCAGTGAATCCTGACAGTACTCAAGTGTGGAGGCAGAGAGTTGAGTCTGCCCCCTGTTTTTCGTCGGGACTTTCCGACTGACTTCTCTGTGCGCTACCAAGCGAGACTGTTGGTAGGCTTGATTAGTATTAGCAGGTGTGTGTGCCTGCTGATTACACTTCGCCAAACGCGGTTGACGAGATCCATCATATGTAGTCAGACGAGCCTGCTGACTAACCGGTGATGTATAAGCAGGTGTATGTTCCTGCCTATGGTACTCTGCCGGAATTGCCTGGCGGGATAGGCTTGATGCTGTCAGACGAGTCTGCTGGACAGCAGGATTAAAACGAACAGGTGTGTATGCCTGCTCGTTGTTTGCCACCAAGTTAGGTTGGTGGACTTCTCCGGAGATGGCAGGGATGACAACCTGCCTATTGTTAACCGGATTCCGTCTCTGGCGGTTCATCATTCCTGCTCGGGTTCGAGGAACCTGAGCTGAATTCCTGGAGTCGGTACCCTCATCATGTTAAGGGCGCACTACCGCACGATTCTGGCGGCGATTGTTGATGGGAGCCCTCGGGAAGGACTCCGGTCTTTTTGAACTAAGGCCCTGAGGGACCTGCTCATTCACTTCCTCAGAGTAAGGGAGTGAATGGAAATTGTGTTCCGGGGATAACGACCCGAAACGGTTGGAGACGGTAGTCAGCACCGCCTGCTTCTTGATTGCTGGCCGCCGTTGTCCGGACGACCAGGTAGAGTTGTTAACTTGGAGGGCTTGACGAGTGGCCTCCAGAGTTGGGATAGTACCGTTGCGATGGTACTCTTTAACCAGTGCATTAGAAACCCAACGTTGAAGATGCTGAGTTGGTGATGTCATCCTCAGAGCGGATGACGTTCCAGCAGGAGTAGCAGCATTGGTTTTCACAGCAGTAGACCTCATAGTAGAGGTGTTCACAGCAGCAGTATTCACAGGGGTGAATTTAAGGAAATCCATTTTGCAGAAGATCTTGAGAATAGAGTGCCTGTTCCATGTATCAGACATAATCAAGATGAATCTGGTCACTGCATATTTTGGATGAGCACATTTCAATGATTGCTTTGTTGGCCCAAGGGGCCTAACAAATAATAAGAACATCACTTTAACTAGGTTAAGGATTCACGTCGGGTTCACCATTTTTGTTTCGCACGGAATCCGGGGATGACCTCCTGGACGGGAGATTCAAACGTTCCGATCAGTTTCTAATGGGTTTGTTCGTAGAACCGGAAACATCCAATGATTCCACATCCGTTTGGACCTACTTTCCAAAGGCAGGCACTCATTAGCTTGTGGACTAATGAGGCTTGGGAATTTTCATTGGTCAAGAGGATGGGAGGTCGGACTCATCACACCTTTTTGAGGGGAATTATTGTCTACTCCGGGACTCTCTTTATAGATTTAAGTTATGTTCGTGAATCCTTATTACATTACCAAGTATAAAATGTTCTTTCCTTTAGTTTTAACAATCAATGATTAAATAAGCAAAGAAATTTAGAGAATCTTTTATATGTATTCGAGGTTCTTCATCAATAGAGAATCATCTATATTTGTTTAGAGATTCTTGGTCAATGGTATCCTTCAAAACATTTATATAAAAGTCTCTTGGTCATTTATGATGACCAGGCTGATTTTAAATCCACTCAGTGGGGCACTTGAAGTTTATCGTCATTCAGAAGGACAGAGATTATTTCAAAGTTGGGATCGAACCCATAAATGGGCTACCTACGTATCCTTTGTTTTGGAAAAGGAATCAGAACCCACGTAGTTCTAGAAATGGAGTATGATGTTTATGATTGATGGCTTCAAAGATGAATGTCATAATTACTTTTACACTCTAAGCTCACATGAGTCATGCTCAGTGTGAGAAACAAGAGGTATTGGTAAAATTTAGACAATTGTGCCATAAAATATGCAATCATAAGAATTTGTTTCGGACTTATGTATGGATGACTACCCAGATAGATGAAGGTTTAGGATTTAATTTTAGCGAGAAAATCCATGAACAGGGTCCATAAAGTTATATGTGCTTCATGGAGATTTGAATACTCTAATCTTGGGGCTTACTCCTAAGGAGGATGCCCAAGTTAGGAGGGGACTTATGATTGGGTTTTACTCCTGAAAAGGAAACCCAAATCAAAGGTAAATTATGACTGGTTAAGAGAAATTTAAGGGGACTTGGGGCTTATTCCTGAAAAGGAGACCCAAGGTTATGACTGAGTCTTATTCCTGAAAAGGAGACCCAGGTTAAGGGACTTGGGGCTTACTCTTGAAAAGGAAGCCCAAGATTATGACTGAATCTTATTCCTGAAAAAGGAGACCCAGGTTAGGGATTAAGGTTTGGGGCTTACTCCTGAGGAGGATGCCCATATTTGAGGTTGGGGATTATTCTTAAGAAAGATGCCCAAGATTAAAGGACTTGATTAGGGCTTACTCCTGAGGAGGATGCCCAGATTAAAGGTTTTATAACTGGGGATTATTCCTGAAAAGGAGACCCAGGTTAGGATTCTATCATCTTAAAGGATGAGGTTGAATGAATGAACTCTCCGTATTTTAGTGACATAAGGATATTTAAATCACTAGACTTTGAGAGAGATTCCACAGAATTCCTTTTAGATAAGAAAGTCAAATCAAGAAATCATGCCATAAATGGATTTGAAGAGTGTCTTGAAGACTGAATCTTGAAAAAGAAAGGTGAAATGGCTTAAGAGGGGTAAAAATGGGCAATATGGGCACCCAGAAAGATAGGGGCGTGCAAGTCTTGCAAGGCGCGCAAGTCTTCCGTGGGCGCGCAAGTATTGGTCGCGCAGGTATACCTGCGCGACACATAGTGTACTTGCGTGATTTTCAACCAGCATTGAAATACTTGAGCGACTTTTTTTAAACCCTTTATAATGTTCTAGAGGTTCTTCCAAAAAAGGGACGCGCAAGTTATATTGAAGGAAATAAGTCGGCGTGCAAGTGTTTGATAAGTTTCAACACTTAGGCCTTCCTTCTTCTCTTTAAATCTTCCGTTCTAGGTAAGAAATTACCTTAGAAGTGTTCCGGAAGCTTTGAGAAGAGACTTGGGCGTCGGGAGCATCAATCCGAGTTTCTGGAAAAAGATCCTCTCGAATGGGGGGCCCACAGTGTCTATTTATAGGCAAAAGAAGACCCTGGGCGGTTACCGGGCGGTTACCGGGCGGTTATCACTTAGGTCGCGCAAGTCACTTGCACGACCATAAGGCGTCGCGCAAGTACTTTCACGACCACTAGGCGGCGCGCAAGTGTACTTGCGCGACCATGAGGGAACATGCGCGACCTATGGGCAATGTTCTCCTTGTTCATCCCTTTGTCGATTTTTTATTTTTCTTCAAAGGATGAATCACTTTATGCTCAGATATTCCCCTTTTCCGATCCTTAGATTCTGTGATGAAAGGAGCGTCAACAATCATGATGGGAGGAGGGGTGCTCAATATGTGAGGATTCGAGTGGTGATCAAGATTATTGGAGGAGAGGAGGGGTTCTCATGATGGGAGGTGGGGAGGGGCACTCAGACTCAGTATGGGAGGAGGGTAGTGCTAAATAAAATTGGATTAGGGGAGGGATGCATGCATGTTTCTGGGAAGACATGTTTCAACGGTTGTTTATAACCATTGGAAACTGTATATCTATTCCAACAGTTTTCTAAAAACCATTGATATAACCATAAAAAAATTCCACTACCTAACGGTTTGTCCATAGTTTTGTGATAGGGGTGTGGGTACAACCTGCATTTCCCGTAGAGCATGTTTAAAGAATGAAAAAATATACCTTTAAACCATTTTTAAGAAAACTTGAGTTGAATGATGATAAATAATAAAATGATAATTTTAAAAACATTTAGGGAAAAAATTTTAAAAAACACAGAAATGGGAGATATGTATATTTTTAAGGGAATTATTAAAAATATAATTTTAAAAATAATCTCCCTTATAAATATATATATCATTTAAGAAGTTCACATAGATATCCCTTACCTAATTCTTATCTTTAGTGTAGAATTATTTAACCTCGTATATAATGGTTTAAATAATGTAATTATTTCATTTCATAACTATATTCATATTTATAATAACATATATGATACTTTAAAAACATCATATCACCTGTTCATTAAAAATATTTAATTGTTTTCATTGTTTTTTGTGTGTTTGTTTCATGGTATCATGTTGGGTTCATTTGCGTATAATTATGGATTTTCTTTTAAAATAAAAATAAAACCATATAAGTAAAATTATATTTTATTAAATCACATAAATATTACTAAATGATCCCATTTATTTTTTTTTTGCAAATATGAGTATGATTCGTTTTAGAAAATGTTAATTGTAAATGTTTTGTTTATTTGGGGCGGTTTTTCAGAACATAAAAAAATTGACTCATTTTATTTAAAATAATGATTATATACTAGTTTAATATCATGAATTAAGTAATAATTTTATTATTATAATATTATTTATCCATAATTAAGGTTTTATGACTAGTCGTAAAGTCATTATTGTTAATTTAATAAAATCATTATTCACAAATTCATTTGACCAGTATAATGTGGAAAGTAGTATCTTTTATTTTAATAGAAGGATGTTATAAAAACAATTGATATCAAATTTTCCATTATAAATATAAAATTAATCTATTTCCATTATTCTATATTTATAATTCTATTCTGGATAAAGGAGGTGAGGAGGAACTAGAATATGAAAATAAAATAAGAGAGGTGGTTTGAGAAAATTACCTCTTGAATATCACCTCCTTAGAGGAACCCTTAAATACCTTGGAATTAGTCTTTAGGTGACAAAATAATAAATTGGACATGGTTATATTGTATAAGATTTTTTTTGGAAGATATTTTTGTAGATTCGTGTCTTTTGAGGAAAAATATCGTGGTGTGGGGTGGTATATATACATTAGTAGTGGTAGTTTAAAGTTATTAAATTATTATTATTTTATTTTTAAAGCCAACCACATTTGGCCAACATTAATTAAAAATAATTATTTTGACAGTAAATTTTTTAAAATATGTTTAATTTTATTAAATACCTCAACCAGTCATTAAATTTTTTAGTTTTGAGTTATTCTTATTCTTGTCCTTTTAACTTTAACTTGTTTCATTATTTTACCATGATCATGGTAAATATTATTTACCATAGTAAGATTTTTTTTACTAAAACTAAAAATGAACAAACTCCCTAATTTAGAACTTCTTATTCCAAAAATAGATTCCATTTTACCAAATTAATCACATATAATTTGAAAAATTATATTGAAAATTAATCTCAAAAATCAGACTAGAAAGTGTGTTTTTAAAGTAGAAATGTTCAAAATATTGAAATGTTTTTATATACAAATTCAATATAAAAATTATTCCAATTTAATAAATTAAATATATAGGTTTATAATTGTTCAAATTTTACTTTAAAAACAATTAAAATTTTAATTTATAATTTTAATTTTTATAGATGAAATGTCAGTTTTCAATTAAAATTCTGTATTTTTGACTATTCATCAACAAATGAAAATTATCAAAAATTTACCAAAAAATAACCCTAAGATAATTTTGAAATTATTATTTCAAAAATAAATTTCATTATAAAAAATTAAATTTATTAAAGTTCCAATATTTTTTTAAAACAACTACACCATCAAATGGCGTCCAAACCGTCTTTAGAAAAAATATAGCTATTATGCTTAAAACTAGATTAATTATTATCATAAGCATATCAAAAATATTGGATGAACATAAAATTTTTTTATTGAATATAAAAATATATATATCATTTATATATTTCACTAATACTGATTAATTAAATTTACTGAGATAAAAGGTCATTATTGGTATAGAAATTGTTTTTTATAAATATCCATCTTTTCTGTTCATTTGATTTTTATTTTCATTTATAATTAATTTGGAAAAAATAATTCATGTTATAATCATTCTTAAAATATCTTTTCATAGTTTTTTAATCTCATTATTTCACTCCATTCTATTGGCTAGGTGATAACTAACACAATTACATAATAATATTTAATCATTAGTTTATGTTCAGTGTCCTGTGTAACACAATCTATTGAATAGATTCATTTTATAAAGAGACTTACCATAAAAACATAGGTTTTTATAATGTCTCTGCCTCATTTTGGGGAATGATGTTGTTGATTAATGTAGGTTATATTTCTTCTTATTCTAATTAATTTAGTTGCTATAGATCTTTGATGGTGGTAGAAACAATTTCCTAAAATATTGGAGGAACATCTATGTGAACTTCCTCACCTTGATTGTCTACGTATCTATTGTTATATATAGAATACTAATTGGGATAATGAGATTTGATAGAATATATGGGGGATTTTTTTATCCTAATTATTATTTTAGGGATTCCTATAAATTTTCCCGCTCCTCCTTAAAATTATCTGGGTAATAGGATGCATTTATATCTTGTGATGTATGAGATAATGTTGGGATATTATTATTGAAGGAATTGTTATAATTTCAAAGATTCCAAAACTCTTCTCCAGGGTCGTATCTAGATAATGCAATCGATATAATGAGTATATGGGCATATGTTCCCAGGTCAAATTCTTACATTATTATTTGAGGATTTTATGATACGTTGATTATGATTTAATATCATTCAAACCATCATAGTTATAAATATTTATTGGCGTTCAGTGGATATACATACATCATGAAACAACCTTTTATTTCTTTAGTGGTGGTTGAACAATGAGGATAATTTATTGGAAAAAATATAAAATTATTTTTTTGGAATTTATTGTATTATTGTCAGATTAGACTAACATTAATTGATGACTACCCTAACGAATTATTTTTCCCTTAAATTAGTTAATTGGAAAACATATTGTCAAAATTGATTTCCTTCCATGTATTCATGGGTCCATCTTCTAATCTACATGGAGAATTTATCGAGATGAAATTATTTATCATCACCAATTTACTTTTTTATTATATATCCCTATATCTATTTAATATTACTCACATGAATCGAAAGGGGTATTATAATTATATATTACTCTATCATATCCATTTAATGAGTATTTTAGGAACTGAGGGTAAGAAGATGGTATCACCGTAATTGTGTGGAGTGACAAAATTCCCACAAATGCAATAAAGGTTGTGTTTAGAAAAAAAGTATAAGATTAGGTTCATATATATGATAACCAAGATAGGATCTAAGCTTCAACATCCCCATTCTATTCTACTCAGTTTTATCATATCCCTAAATCATTATGTTTGAAGGTGTTATATTAGCCCTTGTGCAGCCCAAATCGTAAAGGATCATTCTTAGTATGAGATTAATAATAAAACAATTATCAATCAGGTCCTAATATATTTCAAAATATCCTATACATATATATATATATATGGTCCTGATGTTCTCAGGTATGCATTCATCCCGATCTAGACTTGTAAAAGTACTGAACATGTGACTTTTGGATGAACTATTCTCCAGATGATATTCCTCAACTGTAACTACTTCTTTATTAAACTCTTGAGATCTTAAGAGGGCCTTTGTGACTGATTTCCTGTGTTATTTGGAGAAATTAATGGCATCTAGTGTGTATATCTCAAATAATATAAGGAAAACAAACATAATGATGTTATATATTTAGGCTAAGGGTATTCAAATCCTTTATTACGGTTGTTCCTCAACCTGAGAATTGGAGTTGATGTTAACAACATGAGTTACTCTATAACATTACCGATAATGGGGTCATTTTATCCATTGATGGATTAGAATATGATTTTCTTTATATAATCTTACATGCCAGGACCCGTCCTAGTGGGGCTCATGTTGCGACTCCCTATGCATGCCTCCAATAGTCCTGGTGATGGTGACTTACACCGAGTAGGCATATCACTAACATTGGATGCATTTCTTAAGTACATGTAAACCCACACACGTCTTTAAGCCTCAAATGCTAAAAATTAAAAACCACTAAGGAAAAAAATTCATGCATACCACTAAACCTACCCAAAAGAGTACAACAGGATGGTAAAGTGAAAGAATGTAAACTAGAAAAGAATACAATCACACAAAAAGATTCAGAAAAATACTATTTACAACATATAAGAAAATTATTCTCAGAATGCTTCTCAAATCCTTATAAATACCTCGTCCTTCCTGAACTCACAAATCTCTTTTTGATCTTGGCCTTCCCTAGACTCCTTCAAAAGGATGCTTGTTAGTACAATACGTGGCACATGATAGAAAATCCCGTGTGGAGCTGAGCATATCGTTATTTAGTATAAAACACTAAAACCACAGTGAAATCTAAAAATTAAGGGTATAGTCAGCTCTGCATAGTATATTTCTACAATACATATAACATGAACCAATCCAGATATACTCAAACCTCAACCTGTAGTCTAGAGGTAAGTAACAACTACCACATATCGACACTACATATTTAGTCCGATGATTCAAAAAAGAAACTCATTAGGGATCACACACTATTGGGTCTGATAGCACTCATGATTTACACCCAATAATTATAATTTGTCGAGAAAATTCATGAGAGAGATACCCTGATATAAATAAAGTTACGATACAGTCGTTCTAAAATGACTCACTCCACGATTTTGAAAGATCACGATACATAAATGAGGATCAACTGACAGGGCCATCGGGTGATACCACGACTCATCCAGATTCCCATACTATATAAAGGATCGATGTATGATAATATTAGTGGTTATGATTCCAAGATTCTACATAGGGAACAAGAATTGATATAGGATCTTTCTCAAGGACTCTTAGAGGGGATTCATAAATATACCCTATAAAATCCTACTGAATGTACTATAATCCAATAAATATGTAATGATACCATCTAACCTTCAGATGAATGTGAAAGGAAACTGACCCTAATGAAACTTGTCTGATATACGATAGTCACGATATTCCAGCCTTGTAGGAAGGGGTGCATGTTGTGTATTTGGGTGACATGCCATGTCCCTTGACCCTATGTACTATCTATTCTGAATCGCTCGTGTCATCAGAACACGTCTTCTAGAAGATGTATACATATCATGAAGAATGGCCACATGTCGTGTCCTACTAAAAGAGGCCCACTCATGTACTCTATCCAAGTGCTAGTATATAGTGTCAACTTGTGTTCACTTTCATGTGTACCAGTACATGAGCTTACCCATGTATGTGGTCGGGTTCTGGCCATGTGATTGGGTACACAACATATAAGGAAGTCATGTACTCCACCCCATGTCCATGGAACTCCTTGGATACCTATAATTCCATAGAAAAGGGCCCACACACTATGTGATAGGGGCCATACACTATGCTACACTTTACCACCTTGTGAAACCCTATCCACTGCTGAGTGGGTCCCATAAACCATGTATTATGAAATACATAGTGTGTTCATCGGGATTTTCTAGAACACAAGTCCCTCATCATGCCGAAGCTGTTACTCTGGTGATTGATGTGATTATTTGGTGCCTTGAACCTAAAGATCTGCGTTTTTTCCACCATGGAAACACCGAAAATTGGGAATTAGGCCTCCAATCGACTTCAAAAAATGATTCCGATCCTCCTCCTCAATGTTTCTCAAAGAATGGTGTCTCCCAAAATACATCGATCTATCCAACACCATTGTAGTCGCCCCTCTTCTAGGGCTTCACAAATATGGATCTCTTATTTTGTGTCTTTGTACCATGAAATTAAGGGAAACGATCATCCATTCATATCCTATGAAGAACACGAAGAACATTGGGGAGAAAGACATAATTTAATGACTTAAAAATAAACCTTATCCATTGTTCATTATGGTCTTGATCCATTCTTTTAGAATGATCAAGATTAAAAATTAATAATAATAACCATCCCCAAAAAATACCCAAATTCAAAATCCTCCCACAAGAAAAATTGAACAGCGGGTCAACCTGTTCATGGGTTTATCTACGTTTTTCATTAAATCCATGAATGGGGAAAAGAAATAATTGAAACAAAATTCCCTACATGGGTTTTGTCTCATTTTTTGTCAAGGATTCATTGCTGATGGAAATCTTCCAATAATGATCATGGTCTACCATCTCATCATCATTCATCGAAATTTTTCTCCAAGAATTTTCACTAGAACGTAAAGGGTTGTGATTCTAACCAAGGGACCCTTAATGAGATACTTATTTAAAAATAACAAACGTGTGGTTGTGTCACCACCGAATTTTGAAATAAAATAAATCCTTAATTAATATTATTCTTTAAATGTCTAAAAAACTAACTTTTATAGTCAACCTGTGTCAGCTGATGTAAGGCCACTCCTAATGTTAAGTTTATACTTTTAATGTAATGGTTCCTTTAGATTTTTGATATGGGAACCTATTTATAAATTATTCCACATTTTTTATAAAACCCCTCACACACACTATTTAAATATATTTAATATATTAGAGTTATTTTTTTCAGGGACATCTGGCCTCAAAATCTCTTTTAATTTTAGCACATAATTTTTAATTAAATCCATATAATATTTAAAAATAACACATAGAAAAATCAATGTCACTAAATTCTCCTCACATTGGCTCTTTATATCCCAATTAAAATGAAAAAAACCAGCTAAACAAAATTATGTGGGTACTACACATGAATCTGAGCCTCTCACTCATATGTTCTCCCTTGGAGATTCATGTGCGACAACCATACCTGAACTAAAGGAATTGATCACCCATGAATAATCATCTCCTTACAATCCTCAATCACCACTCAATACTCAGTAAAAGTAGCTCCGTAATCAATGATCAAATATCCCCAGTCAATGATGTGTGATGGTTCATGCTCATACCTCCTCAACTGAAATATTTGGAAGACATCATGTACCTGATCCAATGATCGTAGTAGAGATAACTGATATTCCATAAAACCAACATTATGTAGTATCCGAAAAAGGCTGATATTCCTTGAAGATAATTTTATTCCCTATCAAATTCACTCTATCCCTCATCGAGGTGAGACCTGAAAGAAGACATGATCTCCTTCCTTTGTCTCCAAAGGTCTATGTCATCTGCTAATATAAGATTATTGATGGATATGTGTAGTCTTCATCCACTCCTTGATGATTTGAACCTTCTAAGTAGTATCTCTCACCAGTTCTAGGACCATGATTGCTGACTCTCCTAAGTCAGTATAGAAGAGTTGTAACCTACAGGGTTACCCATACAGAGCCTTGAATGGTTCCATACCAATGGTGGAGTGGTAGTTGTTGTTGCACGCCAACTCCATCAGTGGTAGGTGGTCCTCCAAACTACGATTGAAGTCCATTATGCAATATCACATCATGTTCTACAAAACTTGAATAGCCCTCTCCTTATGGCCTTATGTCTTGGATGAACCACTACGCTCAAATGTAATAGAGTCCCAAAGGCCTCCTAAAATCCCTTCCAAAACAGGGGTGTGAAATAAGAATCACAATCAGAAACTATCATTGATGGGACTCTATGGAGTCAAACAATCTCCTGAACATAGAGGCATCCAATGATCTATTTTGAGCTCTACTCCCAAATAGGCAGGAAGTGGGCATACATGGTGAGTTTTTCATTGTTCACCTAGATGGTATCGTGTTCCATATACTTATGTGTTAAACCCATCCCGATGTCTATATAGATCTCATCCCACTTCCATTCTGGCACCTCTACGGGTTTATTCAAACCCCTGAAATCAGGTGCTAAACCTTCACCTGCTGGTATGTAAGGCACTGAGAAACAAACTCTGACATCAGTTTCTTCATCCTTATCCACCAAAAAAATATCTTAGTTCCTGGTACACCTTTACCATACTAGGTTTTATTTCCAAAATGGATGTATGAAACACCATCATAACCACCTCCCACAACACCACAGGTAAAATTGTTTATCATTTGAAAAAGAAAAGTTTCTCCCCACCTTATTAATATCCATTAGGTACATTCCTTATGGAAATATGACCACATAGGGTCTCACAGTCAGTATCCCCAAGATGTACCTCCTTGAATCATTTTAATAGTGGAGGGGTGAAAACCATTGACTAGATGTAAGATGATCCATCTCCATCCACGAAGTATAATTATAAAAAGATTAACTACTCAGACCCCTCATTCAGCAACTATTAACTAGATCTATTGCACAGAGAATATACCACCATGTTACCCTTCCTATGTGTATAGAAAATCTCAAAGAAATACCATAAGAGGAACTCTAGCCATATTATTTGTCTCATGTTTAGATCATTATAAGAGAATATATACTTGAGACTCTTATGGTCTGATTAGATCATAAAGCACTCTTTCATAAGGTATTGTCACCACATCTTCAATGTGAAGATTACCATTAATAAATCAGGATCATGGGTCACATAGTCTTACTCATGTGGTATCAACTAGTGTGAACCATTGGAAATCACTGCTTTCTTCTGCATCAGGACACAACCAAGTCTGGTCCCTAATGCATCGAAGAAAACTATGTAGTTGACACCCTCCACCAGAAATCTCAATATCGGGGTGCTTGTCAAAATATACCTCAATTGCTAAAAATACTAATGAAACATATCTTTCCATATGAATGGATTCCCCTTTTAGGTCAAAGTTATCATTGGTGTTGACATCCTAGAGAAAATAGGTATAAACATCCAGTAATAGTCTTCCAGCACAAGGAAGCTTTTTACCTCCATCATGCTTTTAGGTGGCTCCCATGCTAACACTACCTTCACCTTGGATGGTTCCACTATCAGTATGTCTACTGAGATAACATGTCCTAGAATGTGGACCACCTAAATCTAGAACTATATCTTCAAGAGTTCCCTATAAAGGTGGTTCTCTCAGTGTATTTCTAGAACCATTCATAGGTGTCTCACATGTTCCTCATCAGACGATGAGTACACATGGATATCATCGATGAATACTACCATGATTCGATCTAAATAAGGCTGAATGATCTGATTCATGAGTCCCATGAACACTGTTGTGGCATTCTTCACACAAAGGGTGATTACTGAGTACTAATAATGATAGTAGCTGCATCTGAAATCCATCTTCGGTATATTCTCGTCCCATACTCACAGCTGGTGATTTCCTGATCAGATGTCAACCTTAGAGAACCATCATTCCCCTATCAAATGATTGAATAAGTCATTGTTCCTCACTAGTGGATACTTATTATTCACTGTCACTAGGTTCAAGAACCGATAATCCACACACAACCTCAATCTCTCATCTTCCTTCTTGATAAACAAAACTAGGCCTACAAAGGGTGAAACACTAAGCCTTACGAATACCTTCCTCTGAAAATCCTCTAGCTTCACCCTCAGCTCGGGAAGCTCTTCTAGAGACATCAGATATGCTGGTGAGGATATAAATTCCATCCTAAGGTGTAAGTCAATGTATAAGCCGATCTCCCATTGGAAAGGTTACCCTGTATCATCTTATGGAATGATGCCCCAATACTTTTGTGGTACTGTTGGGTACTACAATCTCATAACATTTGCTGCTATGAGGGTAAGGCTAGACAAATCATTATTGATTGGCTACACCCTCTTATGAATGATCCCATCATATACTATATGGGTTTACCTTTCTCAAAAAAAGTAAAACCTATTACCATCGAGGTGGACACACTACACCTTTCTCCTAAAACAATCAGTCTGGGCATGGAACGAAGATAGACTATCCATACCGAGAATGTCATCATAAGGCCTTTACACTACCACCAAAAGGTTCCAACTGAAACTCTTTCCTAAAATATTCATATCACACTTTCAAGAGAATTGTTTTATAATCGAGTCTCCTCCTGTAGGTTTCTTCGAGAACAAGGGTAGAGTCAACGGCTCTATAAGATTCTCATGGTCTCATAGATGGTAAGTGATGAGAATTGAATGATTAGAACCATTGTCTTTAAGTATGGTTTCTATGGTATAAAAGACAAATTTCATACCTTATATCATCCCTGGAGTCACTGGGTCTTACACCACGACCACATGTTGCAACCCCCACCCTCGTCCCCTAGATTCTTCAGCCCAGTATAGACCTCATGGGGGTGGTGGTGGTAGTATATAAAACTTATGCCAGATCATGTGAACCTCCCATATCCTCTTCCATATCTATTTCCTGGAGGATCTACCTACTACAGACATTGCCTCATCCTTGGTGGTCTATAAATATTCCCCCAATCATCATCTTGGAATGTTGGAAAATATCTAGTTAGATGTCACATGTCATTGCATGTGTATCATCACCTCTCCCTAGGCTGGCTGGATCCATCCATAGACCCTAGAACCCCAGATCCTCTATCTTGGGACATCTTGTAATGTCTCCGATGTCTATATCACTATGTGTGGCATTGGATCCCTACTGTCGAGGTCTCTACACCAGTCTACCTACTACTAACTGTCACTGGTTGCATCTGCTTTGCTATGAAGATCTTGATCACCAAATCTAGCTCGATAATTCCTACATAATTTCGAATTCACATAACTATAACTCGGGCTGGTGTGTCCGAACATTGGCCTCACTTAAAGGTATGATCCCTAAAGTACTGATATCTGACCATATCCATCATGTACGTAGTTAGGTTGGTGATCCTCAATGAATAGTCAGCCACTCTCAATCTATCCTACTAGAGTTGAATAAGATCATGTATATGCACTACTCTTAGTGTAACCGGGGAAAACTTCTCTATAGAGTGACACTCAAACTCCTTCCATGAAATATTCTCCTCATTGTGAGTCTATCTGGTCAAACACCACCATTACTCTATTGTAACCTGAAGATGGATCACCGCTCAGGTCACCATCTGATTTGATTGTGTCCTCACTATATAGAAAAATATATTTACTGAAACAAGCCAGTCCTCATACACCTAAGGGTTGGTCTGACATTTGAACCAGAGGGGACTCTGTCTTTGAAACTCATGGAGAATTCTTAGACTATAATCCTCATCTGCTGGTTGTTAAGGTACCACGTGCATCCTCACTAGTGGTTGTATAGATGGTGTACCTCTTAGAGGCAACATCTATGAAACTGGTCTCTCTACTAAATCCCCATCACTAATGGGGGATATCCTCATGATCAAGCTACTTAATCCTAGAATGTATGTGTCTCATAGGCATCCTATAAGAAAACAAGATGCAACACACTCAATTAGTATATTTGGAGAGCTGACTCAATAGGTACATGGAAACACATCTCATTCCTATATGATGCATGTACCATTGTTTTCCTATAATTAGTGTTCTCATGCACTCAGTTGAAAAGTAGGTTATCATAGTCCCAATGTATGGATACATCAGTATCCCTTACCAAAACAAGGGACATTGGCCAAAAAGTATAACTCAAAACACTTAAAATTGTTTCCCCAAACCAATATCAAAAACTTCTGGTCATAAGGTAGAACTGAACACCTCTGATGCCACCCTGTCATGACCAATCCCAGTGGTTCTCATGTTGTGACTCCCCAGGACTATCTCTAATAGGACAAGGTATGGTTACTATTACCGAGTAGTCATGTCAATAACATTGGATTCATTTCCTAAGTACCATTACAAGTGAACATGTCTCCAAGAAAAAAATACTAAAATGTAAAACCCACTAAGGAAAAAATCCATGTATGCCCCTAAACCCAACCAATGGACTACAACATGATGGTAATGTATGGTAATGTAAACTAGGTCAGAATACAGGCCCGTCAAAATAGAGTCTGAAAAACACAAAGTCCAACCTGTAAGCAAAACAGTACTACGACTAATGCTCTAATCCATAAAAAAACCTCAACATGTCGGAACTCAAAAATCAATGTCTGGCCCTAGTCCTACCTTGAATCTATGAAAAGTTCTCTCATATTCACAAGACATGACATATACTGGAAAATACTATGCAGGGGTAATTATAAAAATACTTGGTAGGACTCCCTAAAACTATAAATAAATATTCAAATTAAAGGTATAGTCATATCTACAATGTGTATTTATATTTTAATATAAATATAACATATTCGGATATACTCAAACCCCATCCCATAGTCTAGATGTTAGTCACAACTACCATATATAAATACTAGAGATTCATTCCAAAGATTCCACAAAAAAAACTTATATGGGGGAACACACTCATGAGTCTTATGGAACTGATGACATCCTATCAATAATTATAGTTGATCAAGAACTATCATGAGAGAGATACACTGATTTTTCTAAAGAGATATAAAATACACTAGCTCTAGGAATACTCATTCCATGAATGGGGAAGATCAAGATACATAGATGAGGATCACTTTTAGGGCCATGGGGTGATATCACGACTTATTCGGATTCACCTTCAAATTAGATGATCGATGCCCGGTAGGATTTTTAATGTTGATACTAAGACTCTACATAGGTTACAATAAGGGATATAAGATCCTACACCGGGCCTCTTGTAAGGTATTCCTGATTAAATCCTGTAAAATACTGCTGAAGAGAACCATACACCTATAAATAGGAAACTATATCAACTAACCTTCAGATGAATGATCAAGGTAACTAACACTAATGGATCTTTTTTGGGATATGATGGAAAAGAGATTCGGGCCATGTAGGAAGGGGTAAATGATGTGTATTAGGGTCACATGTCGTGTCCCTTCACCCACGGTACGTCCTGTGTTCAAAAACCTCTATCTTTAGAACATGTCATGTTGAAGAGGTATACATGATGTGTATAAAGGTCACAAGGTATGTCCTACTATCCATGTTCCACTCATGTACTATGGTAATGTTCTTTTACATGGTGTCAACCCGTGTTCTCCAACCTGTGTACCCATATATGGGGTAACCTGTGTATCCAGTATGGGTATGTCCATGTAGTGGGGTACACACAATGTAGGCAAGCCATGTAGTCCACCACATGTTCATGTATCTCCCGAGATACACACCAAGACATGGGGAAGAACCCACATGTCGTGTGACACTTTACTGCCTCCTGAAACCCTATTTGATACTGAGTGGGTCTTATACATCGTGAATTCTAAAATACACACCGTGTTTATCAAGATTTTCCATAATAATGGTTCTTCTTATTTTCGCCTTGGTTGATCCTCTAATGTTCGATTAAATGATCCATTCACCTCAAAACTGAATATTTGGGGTCATCTAACCATGGGAACACCGAATCATTGGGTTTCAGGACTCAAATCAACTCTGAGAACTGATTCAATCATTTGATGGAATGTCTCTCGAAGAACAGTATCTCCAAAAACACATTATTTTGTCAACCTTTGTCATATTCACCCCACTATTAGTTTTTCAGGAGGTTGGATCTTTGATTTTGGTTCATTACACCATGAAATAGAGATGCACCGATAATCTGTTCATATCCGGTGAAGAACACGATGAAAAAGATTAATGTAGGAGAGAATGGACCAATTTAATGTCCCAAGGAATAAACCACATTTCTTTCCATTCCAGCCTCAACTTATTTCATTAGAATGACCATGATAACAAAAGCATAAAACAGTAATATTCATAATCATCCCAAAATAATATAGGCAATAAAAACCCTCCTACAAGAATGATCAAACTGTGAGTCAACTGATTCATGGGTTGATCCAAATTAATCACTAAATCCAAGAATTTGGAGAAGTTGGAATTGAAACAACATTTCCAACCTTGGGTTTGTATCATTTGATGTTGGGGATTCATTAAAAATGGTGATCCAACAAGAACTATAATGAAATGTCATCTCATCATTGTCCATCGAGAGGTTACTCTAAGTCTATTATCTTGAGCTTCTAGAGATTTATACAAGGTTATAAATTCTAACAATTGGTCCATCTCTGTGATTCTTATTTAAAAATAAAAAATTTATCACTATGTCAATGAAAAAAAGTTAATATAATATAAATCATTAACTTACTATATTCTTTTAACATCCAAAAACTAACTTTCATATCTAACCATTATTCGATGATTTTAGGATGATCCTATTTTAATGTCATGGATCTGAATGAAATGGTTCCCTCATATTTCATATCTAGACACCCTTTAAGAATTTATTCCACTTTTTTAGGAAAACTGCACACTGGTGCTATTGAAATATATTAAATATATTTCAAAACAATTTCTAGGAAAACCAGTCTTCATAATCACACATAATCTCAGTTCCATGTCTTGAATTAAATCCATATAATATTTAAAAATAATACCAAGAAAAATAATGGACATTAAATTACATTTAATTTTAAATTATGTATCCATATGATGGTCATTGAGTATGATTGTATTGTAATGATTCCTGAAGGATTTATGATTAGATTTTACTATTTTATAGATGGTTTTAGTGTTATTCCCTCAGGTATATATGGAAAATTTAATCCTGAGATGAAATAGTACCTGATTATCAGGGACTATTTAATTCAGATATTTCTAGACCTCATTTTCCTCAATGATCTCTTTCTCTATTATAGATACTGTGGTCAAGTGTTCGAAAGTCCACATCATCACCAACGAAGGGTCATGTTAAGTTGATAACATTGACTGCACTACATTATGACTTCTAATCCAAGGAAGACCCCCTTCAGTGTGGTAGTTCCTATTCTCTCATTCGGTGGGAAAGTTCCCAGCCTCCTAGTGATGGAGGTAATAAATCCAAGAGGGTCGTCATTGGCATAGATGCTGGTAAGGGCACCTTGTTGAGGGGATTATTTCACTAGTGATAATTATTTTAAATTTTATAATAATAAGACGATAAATTCATAATCTATGATATTTTTCGTAGATAATGATTCACAAATAGCAATTTTAGTAGTTCCCTGAGTATGGAATGGGATCAGTTGACCAATTTCAATTTCATCTAATCATTGAATTTTCAGGCATACCATCCTGATATATCTTTTTATTCCCTTTCATCTTCAATTGGAGGAATAAAAATAAGTTTCATACACATTAAGGGTTTTCCCAACATTTCATTTCTAAAATCAACCATATTTAGAATTATATCTTTTAAATTAGAGAGGTCTTGGATATTGTTCCCCAAAAATCGATGAAAGGGATTATAATTTGGGTGGTCATTTCAACTGACTTTATTTTGATTATTTTCCTCTTTAAATTTGATTAAGTGTTTCTATATAGTATTAATTAAGTACCTTTTAACCTTATTTCCTTTGAACAAATAGAATTTACAAATATTATCCTGAAATTCAATGTGATGTTGATCTCTTGTCCAATCCGATCAAGGGTGTTACTACTGCTACTGTTGTATAGGGGGAGGTATCGAATGATATTATATAGGCTTAGGTGTTTGATATAGTGGTAGTGATGGATTTTTTGTAAATATTAAATCATTTACTCTACTATTTTTCATTTCCTGTTGTAATTCTATACTTTGATATTTGTTCATGGAATATTAGATGGGATCTTTTATTCCTTTTATAACTGATGGAATCTTATAGAAACCACAAGGTACTTTATGGGGACCAATGGTGTCTATAACTAATTAAAAAATTTATATATAGATATCATATTACCTTGATGTAGTTTTATATTCATAGATGAGGATAATCCCTTCCACCTAGTGATGAAATATAGGAATCTCTCTTTTTCATACTATTTGTAAATTTATAGGTTGAAAAAAATCATCTTATTTCATATGGAACAGAATTGATATATTAAATGACTCTAGAGGCCTTATTAATTTATAATAGACACATATGGTATATTTTTATACTATAACGAAAGTTATTTCTTCAAAGGATTAGAAAATATCTTTTGTTTTTTCTCTTCTTGTTACACCAATGGTACCATATTTTGGACACACTGAGACATGAATTGTTCCAAATGCTACTTTGAGTTGCTCATTCAATTTAATATGGGGAACGTGGGATTCTCAAAATTGGTTGGTGAGTAACATCTACCCTATCGGGGTACATCTTTCTCTCTATTTGGTACCGATATGTTTCACCCCTCCATAGCTTACATTTTATAAATAATGAAATGTATAGAGTTAAGGATATATGATGATAATGTAACCTAGGTTGATGCACTGGTTGGAGATACATGAATATAATTGTATTGTTGACTCACCCATTTCATTTTGATATATCCTATATGAGTCATACTAGGGTATATTTGTTAGAAAATTATGGATTCTCTACTGGGGGAAACCCTGATACACTTAAGACCCCGAATTTAGATACAATAATGGTTTAGACTCAGACCCATTCATGTGGTCTGACTCTACTCTTACTAGTTGAGTATATACTTACCATTGGATATGTACTAGGGAAGATACATTATCTTCGGCCTAATAATTATAATTATTAGAAATATTTCCTTTGGGAATTTTGGTGTTGAGTCTCATTATATCCTCTGAATTTTCATTAAATCAGGTGAACCATTCCTTAAAAAAATAAATACCTCATTCTTAGTTGGTGGTTGGTTAATGTATATATCCACACATTTCCATTTATTTGTTTCTAATTCATTATGTTCACTTGGTAGTGGTGTATTTAGAATAGCTCCAATATTCTTATCCAACCACTAATTCCATGAATTCACACCTTCTTATTCTGTGAAAATTATGAATCAAACAAGTTTTTTTAATTCACATCCTTCAATATTAGGTTTGTACCCTATGTGACCAATAATAATAATTATAACTAAATTTACAAATACATATCTTCTAGTATGAATAAAATTATCATCCTCCATAGACTGGTAATGGTATTTTCACCATGAAAATATCTATTAAGGAGTGGATTATGATTATCCTTTATATTCTTCTTCTTAGTGGACTAGTTTATCTTATGACTCATTTGATGCTTCAGTTTCACTCAATTATGAATAGTGACCTTTATAGATTATCTGGATACTCGAACTAAGTGTTCCCATAATGAAAGAAATAGATCACATCCGGGGAGTAATTGTAAGGTAACCTCCTTTAAAGTTAATCCCAATATAGAGAAGATTGATTTCATAGAACAAGATGAATATGTAATATAAATTCCCCCATACATGTTTTGTAGGGTTTTATTGGTTCTAATATCATCATATATTATATCTATTGTCATTTTGATCATAAAAAATGAGGTAATATTGGTAAAAAATCCAAAAAAACTATTTGTTTTCCTTTATATTGTATTGATGTGAAGTTGGTTACTATTAATTTTCACCTAGCCTTTTAGGCCCCATCTCAAGCATGATATATATGCTTTTCCTATTCAGGGAAATAATTTAATACCATTAAAGTTTTCTCTATGGGTGAAGGATTATATTACATTAATAAAGAAACATGTTTGACCTTCTTAGCAACATGATGTACAATTCCATAAATAGATCACTCATTCCAAGTAAATCACTTAAAGGATTTGAGAATGGATGGATTTTTTTCATTAACCAACTGTAATACATAGATCCTAGTCCTGAGACCTATCCTGAGAAAATTCTGTCACATGTAGTGCATCATAATAATCCAAGTTAACTATATAGAGGAGTGAAGTGTAGAGACCTGTACTCTACCTATCCTATAATTTATACATTGGGTAAGGCATATGTGGTCATCTAGTGGAGTGTATTCCTACTTTGGAAGGAAACCAATCTGAGGAAAATGTAATATTTTTATTCTATAAGGTTTAAGGAAACTGAGAAGGTACAGAAATCAATTAAGTGGTTTATATCTTCATTAACTCGATGTGGTTATAGTACTACCCGTACGGCAGATGATATTCCTTGAGGTGGTTGAGATTCTTCCATAGGTTTTAGTGAAAATAAGGTATGTATTAATCTTGTAGTATCTATAAAATTTATTAAACTAGGGTTGAAAAGGGCCAAAATATGATCAATATACTACCTTAAAACAATTAATTCCACATTACCAGGGAATTTTCCTCATTCTAAGATAGAGATTTATTAACTTTATTTTTCCATAGATGTCTCCCTCTAGATTCCTAATCATGGGTTGCGATATTTCATCAAACATGCATAGTTGTGTCAGTATATATGGGATATAGGAGAGTTTGATATGACGACTATTTCTTTATATAATCCTTTGGTTGGGATTAGATATCAATTGTCAGTGATGAGTCACATGGTGTAGTTTTCTTGACTCAAAATTAATTTTTAATTATTCCAACACCTTTATGGAAAAGTGAGACACCATGAGTTCAAAAATAGAAGGAAAATCTAGAACCATTGAAAAACAATTTAATCCTATCAGAATTAGTCTCTCTAAATAATTTACATGAATTTTTGTTTACCTGGATGTCAGGTTCGTCCGTTATAAGGTCTTTCAACTAGAATGTCAGCTTGTCCCAAACCTGAATATATTCTTCAAAACTTATCTTTACATTGTTGATCCCCCAACTAAAATCAGATCTTATTTGTCGATCCAATTACATTTCTCATCATTGAGGTTTATCTTCAAAGGATTCCCTCGTATTCTGGTTGTTTCTCCTTTAGTAGCATTAAGTGGAAGAACCTTCTCAACCACTTATTCCACCCAGCTCATTATCAATTCCAAGGACTGATTAGGGGAAAAACTCCATGGTTGTCAACTTGGTTTCCATGGATAGGACTAATAGGGTAACCATTTATTGATGAATTTGTAAGGGGGTCTTCTTGAAGGTAGGTATTCTTGTCATGGAGAAGACCTATATGGAATTCACTGTGAGGATAAACATCATTGTTGATCTTGATATTTACATGAGGAGGACCTACAATGTAGATACACTAGGGAGGTCCTCCCTAGTTTCAAAAATCTAAAACAGGAGGAGGAACTCAATAAAAATAGTTGTTTTCTCTAATTGATGATGAGTTGGAAAATTATTTAGAAGCATATGAGATGTGATGAAGGGCCTCAAGAATGAAAATACAGATTTAGGTGTGAATATGTGCTTACATAAAGGATATATCCTATCCATGAAGAGACCTCCAATGTATTCATGGCCATAAAACTAGTGTCAAGGCCTCAATCATGGTTGGAGTTTTCTAGTGTGAGAAATAACCATTCTTCATAGGAATCCTCCTAAGAGAACTCATACCCATCATTGGAATATGTCAATTACTTAATTGGATCACCACAAAAATATTATAATTTTCTTCACAATGGTTGGAAAGAACAATGATATGATCCTACTCTTCGTCTTCAACCACTATTTAAATATACCAAGAAGATTCCTTGATGATGATAGGGATAAAAAATTCATTCTTAATTAGTTACGCCAATATTTTAAAATGGGATTCATCTTAACAAAAAAGAATATGACTCTAAACCCATGTTATTAAATGTAAGTACTATCGATATTATTTAAATGGAATGAGATTAGGAGTCATCTGTATATAGACTGTTGAGACATGACAATGAGATCTTATTATGGGATAGAGGATAATAACCTTCTCTAGGGTGACATTTGGGGTATTCTAGGGAGCCTTGGTGGTAGTATAATAGATTAGAGTTTTTATTAAAATGAATAATGTGATAATCCAGTGAAACCCATCAAAAAATGAGATATAATACAACTCTAGATCTTTAATCTTCCCAATTTATTGATCCCCGTGTACGATTGAGCACTGATAGGGGATGAATCAATTGTTTACTTTTATGAGTTATTTTCATTAATTAAACCTCTTGATGTTTTTAAGGTTTTCAATAGACTAAATAATATCTCACACCCCAACATTAGGTAAAGTATTAATAAAAGAGAGAGAATCATAAGGGATTTACATGGTTCAGCATAAAATTCTACTAATTATCACAGTTGGTTAGACATCCCAAACTATGTATTCTACATTAATATTTTTTATCAATTATTGGGTATTTGGTGGTAACTAGTTATACACCCAAGTAGTGAATCCTATAATTAATCATGGATATAAAACCCAGAATCCAACTCTACTACTTGATTGATTACACTCCCCAACCATCCACTTCATCCATAAAAAGTTATATACCCTATCCGTGTGCCACTCAAGTAACTAGTTAGACACCCTACTCACAAAAACCTCTTTATAAACATGATATACTTATAGAAATATCTTTTTATATTCCTCGATTATATTCTAATTTTGAATTAATATCCCTCCATTAATAGATGGGTTAGAATATATTCCTATATACAATCTTGAACAACCTCAATGACTGCTTGATGTGGAATGTCAATCATTCTCATTTTCTTATAATATTCAGATAGTGTCCAAACTTCTTCTCAATAGTTAAACCATAATGTGGACATTATCATTATGTTATCAAATTTCCTATCCTCGGTATCAATTACATGAAATATTATTTTATATATGATTAAAAATACATAATATCAATACAAATTATTTCAATAAACTCAATTATACATAATTCATTTATTGAATGGGATTATGAAATCTATAAATTCTATAACATAAACAAAACCATCATCATTATTATTTTATGTTACAATTAATTGTAATCATGTTTTCTCTTCAAGAAGCCTCATGTGTTTCAACCTAAACACCATTATATAAAAATTAGTTTGGATTAATAAATGAATACACATGTATTTCATGGAATTAATGTACTATTTAGTGTTGGTATATGATTGTGTAAATGTGGTTCTATTTTTCATAAACAAACATCCTCACAATATTTTTTTTATTTTTTCTCAATTTCATTCTTCTTTATTATTTTTGTTCAAGTGTGTGTATATGTTTCGGAATACTATTTCTTTATTGTTATAAAAAATCATATTTACTGACACACACTATAACTCTTATTTATGATTATCATGAAAAAAAATAATCTCATGAATGAGTATCAAATTTTCCTTTATAAAAATTGAATAAATGATACAACATAATTCTTCAAGTAATAGTTAATATGTGAATTATTTTATTATTATTTTTAAAATATTTAATGATTTATAGATAAATTTTTAAAGAACGTGTTATGTGACTGGTCTTTAAGTAATGATATTGAAGTCACACTGAACCACTGACTAGATAATGCAATTATTATTATAATACTTTGAGAGAATTATTATTTGAATGAAAAGAATAATACCAATTTCCTAAAACTCACTTTTCATCAATCAAAATATTTAATAATGTCTCTATATTTATATGGATCTTGAACAAAATTTTATCTAAGTCAAATTTCGAGCCAATGCCATAAAAATTTATCTAAGTGTCACATATTTTAAAACACAATAAAACTCATCATATCTGAAAATATTAAATTTAAAAAAAAATATGGAAGTCACCATTTTGAACTCATGTTATTCAATGTGGAAAATAACTTCTATGCATGTTATGATAATCACATACTAGTTTTTAATTTAAAAAATCAACATAGTATTTCATTTTAAAACATGAGAACTAAAATGTAACTTATATCACATGCTTAGTAGTATCCCTTCTATCAACTGGTGGTCGCATGAAAGGTGAAGCATGCATGCATCGTTCATCATTTGAGCTTGTATTGATCTAAAATAGTGGTTCACATCACATGGAGTGATCACTAGAGATAGATGATCATTGAAAATTGGATACATTGTGAATAGTAACTCATGTTATAAGGTATAAGAAGAAAATATGGAATCATAAGTGGCATAGATTAATTATTATTGGAATAACCCCATTATATATGTCTTTTTTAAGGTTAAAAATAGTTCTCAAGATAGGAAAAGTAAATCATTGTAATTAAAGTTATACTATCACTTCTTTTTAAATAAATTATTTTCATAAGACACTTTCCCATGGAAAACGATTCAGCTCCAGGACACACTCAAACAGACATACCTAATGTTTATCCAACCCATTTTTTTAGGATGAACCCATGACCATCATGAATATGTGTACCCATACCATATGTGTGTTGGATATCATAATTCTACTTCATGGTTGTATGGGATAGCTCTATAGGATCGTAGGAGTTTTCATTATTTTTTAATTAAATCCTTCGAAAAAGATTCAGTAGATTCTCACAAAAAATTCTATATATGAACTCCAAGGCACATATAAATGTAAATATATTAATAGAAACTCCAATTTATTAAGACTTGATTCATTTACTTATTCATTAAATATTTATTAATCAAATTAATGATAGTTTATTTTTTTTATTCTTTTCAAAATATTATTCCTAGATAAAAAAGTATTAAATCCTTATTCATATCATTTTCTATCTCACATTAATAATTTTTATGGTTTAAAATTTTTTTTCTCCAAATAAGATCATATAAAGCTAGTTGCCTTAAGGAATATATGGATTTGGTTGAATTATCATGTATCACATCTAATGATAAATAATGAATCCATAGCAACCCTACAATATCATCATTATATTATTTCACCAAATACATTTAGATATATTTAAAAAAAATCATTACTTTTTCCCATCAATCTCCCTCTTTTAATTTGTCAGTGAATGTTATTCTCACCACTGTAAATATGTGTGATTCTATAAATGATTTCTCCTCCCCATTATTAAAAATAAATGTAAAGGAAAACATTAGGGATATTATAAAATCACTAATATTATTCACATGCCATCAAGGAATAATATTAATCTCTGCTTTTTTTAATGTCTCTTCCTTAGCCAATTTTGAGAGAATTATGGCATCATATGTTTCTCTAAACAATGGGCCTCAAACTATACAAATATAAGTCTATATGGTTAACCACTCTACAGGAAAAAAATATTTTATAAACAAGGAGATAAATTTCATAATAAATTATTCAGTATCAAAAACCAATATCATATAACTTACTCATTATATTTTGGGGCTTCTCAAATAACAAAATCATGAAATATATTCATCCAGAAATTTTGTTAACAACTACATCAAATATTTAAAGTACAAAAGGTAAATATCCCCCTTTTATCTCAATATCAATTCCCACAAGATAATAATTATTAAAACATTTAGAGTAAGTATATGGATGTTATTTTAATACCATGTCTTAAAATTTTTAAAAAACTGCTCAAAAGTTCTAAATTCATTTTATATTGAAGATTTATTAGATTATAATCATATTTGAAACCCCTTAAGGGATGCATCCATATCATTAAATATCATTAATGTTAGTATGAAATCATTTATAAATTTTATTAAGGAGGGACCTCATAGATTCCTTAGATGTAGATCTATGGTTTAGAGATTTCCCTTATCCAAGAATTTTATTTTCATCAAGACTCATCTGTTATTTTCTGAAAAATAATCTAAACAGGTTTTTTTCTCATCTTCTGCTTTTGAATAAATTGTTTGTGTGAATAAATTATCTTCACCTAAATAGTAAAGAAAATTTTATTACCCTCTTCTTGAATCATATTTTTCTTGATATTATCTTGGGACAACTAGATTATCATATAATTTTTCATCCCATGACCAGTTTTTTCATACCATTTACATAAATTATTTTTGAATCTTTTTGAAACCATTTATTGAGGTTTAACCATATTTTATTATATCTTCAGTACATGAAATATTCTCAGGAATACCAAATTCATCGTGATTAAAGACTTATTTGAACTTAAATTTAGCATCCAACTACTATTTATCTATTATCTTAGTTATCACTAACTATTTTTTCCTGTTTATATAAATTGTATGGGCTTCTCAAAGGTTTTTTAGAAGTATAAATTTGTTAGGACTGATGCTATTTATATCTCTAATTTTAATTCCTTTTTAACATAAGAGGGACTCTCTCTTGGTACTATAGTCATCAATTCATTATCCTTATGACCCTCCTAGTCACATCTAATACAAATCTCTTTAATGTATTCGTACTTGATCTATGATTCTATCTTTGATGGGTTGGTTTTCTTCAAAAATGACTTTCTTTGAGACATTTCTTTCACACACTCACCATTAATCCCCTATGCTTCATGACTCATCTCTAGTGAGTTAATGTATACCACAAGTTGTAGAATTTATTATTATACCTTCAAAAAAACCATAAATCACCTTTAAACCTAGATCTTATGTTGTGATAATTATTCTACCCAGAAACTTTTTATTATTTTACTTATTCCAACTAATACTTATTATTCTTATAGAGAATTTATTTTATTGAAATATTTCCCACCCAAAATTTTTTAGGATTGGTTTTCTCCCTTATCTTATTGTTTTATGACAGATAAAATATATTTTTTCATCTGTACTCTTTGAAATAAGTGTTTGAATTGGTGATAGTCTAGGTGTAAATTTATCTTTCCTCTTTATACCCCTCATCTTAACAAAATGGGATAATTATCTTTTATCGTCAATGGAATTGGTGAAATATTCTCTACAATTGTTAGTTTATTTTTATCTAGTACATATATAGTTTGTTTCTTGTAAATTATTTATTCTCTTATAGATAACTTCTCCTCAGGATCCCTAATAATCTTTTATTGTTCAGCTTCATTAATCTTCTTCTTCTTAATATCATAAATATAGTCTTACAATTTATTTCTAAGTTATTTTTTAAAAAATAATTATTATTCACCTTTATAAATATCTTATTCTCTTCTTATATATTTTTATCTCATTAATAGACATTACCGACATACATTTCAACTACCATTCTAGCTCAGTCCTTTTATCTCCATCATCATTGATACCTCATGAGTCAAATTCATTTTCAAATTTTTCAAGAAAAATAATCTCATCATCTGAAGATCTAGATAATGGTAGTTCATATTTCTCATAATTTCTCATAAAATTCATATTTATACAACTAGAATGGTTCCAATTATTCATGTCCCCTTTTTTGATAAAATTTATCATCTTCCTCATCAACATCAGATTTAGAAAACTTATTAATTCGAGAGTCATTGGAAAATTTTACAATATCATCAAAATTCCATTACTTTGGTGACTGTTTTCCTTTTCCTATATATTTAACCATTTTCAATCCTCTTTATATAAAGAAAATTATTTCCCAATGATCATCATATACCTTAGTGTAATTATGAATTGGTTATTGTAACCTCTTCTTTCATGAATTTTCCTTTCCTCATGAATTTAAAAGCTATTTAATCCCTTCTATTCTTATTCAATGTTGGTTTATTTATCAACTCCTTAGTAATAAGTACATTACTTTAGTCATCTATAGTAAAAAAAATTCTTCTTCAAGTAATATTTTTTGATCAAACTGACAAAGAAAATTCAACAGCAGTTATTTGACATTGGTAGAGTCATCCAATATCTCATCAAATCATTTAATTTTGTTGACTATCTCATTTACCAAGGTGAAATTTTCATCAATATTTTCAGAATAATATGTTTTTATGTCCTCAAAATCAATCCTATAAAAATACAATTTTAATTACATGACTTTTACATTACCTTATTATTTTCTTCTCAATTTTTCTCAGATAGCATTGGTAGTCTAGAGGCATTAGACCTTTCTATTGATTTTCACTGACAGAGACATAAAAATGGAATTTTTATCCATTACATATATCTTTATATTTCTATTATTGTCTTGATTCATAGAATCATCTTACAAAAATTGATGGAAACCCAAATATTTCATAATCTCTAAGTTTTATTCCATGAAATTATATGTGGGGAAATATGTTATTCCTCTTACTATGATAATTCTTCCCATAGAATGGGGAACACCTTGGTTATTGATTGGGTTATGATTATAAATGTACCACATAATAGATTGTCCGCTAAGAGGTGGACTGAATTAGTGATTTATTATTCCTAATTATTTTAATTTAATTAAACCTCTTTCACTTGTTAGGGTTATTTATCTAATGAATGATATCTCATATCCTAGAATCATGATTCATTATATAAAGAGAGAGATCATTATCCAATATAACAAATATTTGGTATAAAATCATAATCTCTTTCTTAGTTAGTTAGACAAATAAATATATGAATTCTCCATTATAAAATTGTTATCAATTGTAGTATCTTTGGAAGAAACTTGTTATTCAAAAAATTAGTTTTCTTTTAATTAAACCTAGTTCTACACCCCCATAACCAAATCTTCATAATCAATTGGTTAGACACCCCATTTTTCATCATCTTACCTAATTTGTTATACCCCCAAGTCATAATCCACTCTAGTGACTTTTTATATACCTAATTTACAAGATATTATTTATCTTGATCCACTTGTGTAAAGATCTATTTATATTTCAAGATTCCATGACACTTATGAATTTATCTCCACCCATGAATAGATAGATAACTATATATTCTTGTATATAGTCTTCCAAAACATCAATAGACACTTGAATGGGTTTTTAGGTCCTTATTATGTTATTCTTATATTCATACAGTGGTCGGACATCTTTATAATTTTCATATGATCTAATAGATGTTATTTTTCTATTAATAGTTATCCCATCCTAAATAAATCTTACTTCTCAGATTATTTTATGTACTATTAAACATACATAATCTAAAATCAAAATCATTAAATTAACAAAAATATTCCTCTTGTAAGAATTTCGTAGGGTTCTCAATTTTTTTAACCCAAGTACATAAATAATAATAATATTATTACTTCATGTTCTTATAAATTTCAATCAATGTACGTGTTAGAGTGACTTTTTTTCCAACAGCAATGATGTTTTATGAAAAAAGGTTTGTCTAACTCAATTCATGCACATGTATGACAAATAATATGCTTACTTTTTGACATGGGTTTATTCTTGTTTAGCACTTGTTATTCTTCTTTTCATAACTTAAAAAACCTCACAATATGTTTTCTTCATTTCTAAAATTTTTTCTTCTATATTATCTTTTAAAAATCGATTGTATATGCATGGGTACACTATTTATTTATTGTTCATGAAACTCAAGTTGTCTTATGAATACTATATATCTTCATCATAATTATCATGGATAAAATAATATCATTCATGACTATCAGACATTACTTCCTAAAAAATACATATAGAAAACACCATGATTATTCATATAATAATAAGTACATAGAAGATGTTATTATTCTTCATGAAAGATCAATTGATTCATATAATAACTTATGTAGTATAGGTTGACTGATAGATCTTTATATAATGTGAATGAATTCATTCTAAACTATTAATCAAATAATTCAATTCATATAATAAGTCTGTGAGAGATGTAAGTCAAGGTAGACAATAAAATTGATGTCTATAACCTTTGTTTTAAAAAGTCTTTATATAGATTAAAGTATAAGTATATAAAAATATATTAAACATCCTTTGAAATTATTTAAATGATGAGAAAAATACCTTAAATTTTTTTAGAGACACATATATTTTACAACATAGAAACACTCAATGTATCTTAAAATATTCAAAAAAGCATGGAATTCACCATTCACATAGTCAGATTCGCTTCTATGAAAATGGAATCATGTGGATGTGATTATTATGGAATTATTCTCCTTATTTTCAAAACATACACACAATGATGTATTCAAATATTTGATTAACACATAGTGTTTTGTATCACTTTCTTATAGGTATACCATCTTTGAACTGGTGATCACATAAAATTTATTGAATTCTTATATTGAGGTTCTCTATTGGTTCATTTCTTGATCTATAATGAGGATTTATGATGCATGTTCCAATCACTATATATGACTGATTTTTGGAAATTTGAATCCTATCACATAGTTCCCCGTGTCATGTGGTAGGAAAAGACAATGTGTTGATTCATGTGGGGATCATTATTTCCTACCGGGAAACCCATGTTATGTAAAGTTTATTATATATTAAAACACTTACCATGATAGGAAAATTCCCACATTGAAATTCTAGTTCTAATCCCACTCCATTATAAAAAATATTATACAATAATCATCTTGGTTATTTCACTTAGTTATTCTTCAAAACACACTCACACACACTTACCACATTTCGTGCTCATCTATTTCACAATGGTATACACCCATGTGAATCATGAATGTGTGAACCCATAAAAGTTTTCTGTTCCCAATACAAATTATTCTCTATGGATTCTTGGGTTGGATCCAATAGTTGTCTTGATTTTGGTTTATTTTTTTATGTAAACCATTATTAATAGAGTTCATAAATTCATAACAAAAAAATCCATATAATAAATCATAAGGCACATGTAAATTCCATGACCTACATATATAGTATACTATCTTTAAAACTCAATTCTTTCCTTAATTCATCAAATAATTATTTGTCTATTTAATATATGGTTTCTTCATTTTTTTATTCATCAAAAAATATTCATCACAGATTGAAAAAAGATGGAATCTTAAATATTATCATTTTCTATCCCACATAAATACTTTTAATGTTTTATTAAATATATAGCTCCAAACAATATAACTTAAAGATAATATATTCAAGGAACTTATATGAAAGGTTTCATTGTAAATCATGACATCCAATACCAAGTCATTAATCAATAACAACCATCAAATAATTATCATCATCTTCTTTCAAAAAACACATATTGAAACACTGCAAAAAAGTATAATACATTACATAAGAACATCACCAAGGTATGTTGTGAATCCTATTATATAGAAGTAGGAAATTGGGATTTCTCTATATTATCATAAGGGATATTCCAATGTGTTGTTGGGAATTAAAATATGTATACGTTTCCCATTGGACACTAGAATATATCTATCATTGTGTCCCATTTATGTAAGAATATTCTCGATGACCAAGGAGGTGAAACAAGGGATATATGCTACATTGTTTCTCACTAACAAATTTTGCTAACTATATTCATATATAGTACTAAGGATATTTAATTTCCAAAGGTTTTTATTAGAAATTTTTGGAACAGTTATTATAATACTCCTCAGATATGTTGTTAGGCTTACTGAGGGGAGTCAAGAATATGGGATTACTCATCAGTTCTATCTATGTAAAAAAATATGGTATTCTTTATTGGGAATGAAGATATAATTCCACTCAATTTCTTCAATTATTTGGTGTCCCAAAAAATAACACCACCTGCGCACTCTTGGTGACCTGGGTGAGTTTATCCAGGGTGGTCTCCTCTATGGGTTCCATTGGGATTGAGGTCTTCTATCATCGGATTCCAGAAAAGTTAATAATTGGATCCATATCGGGTGAATATTGAATAAATAAAATATTTTGATGAAATCCACCAATACCAAATTATAGTTAGGGTGTGTACATCATTATTCTCTAGGTAAGGGATTCTGAAGATGTCTAATGTGCCCATGTGATACACATGCATATACAGAACTATTCGTGGATAGAATGGCTTGTGGGGTATCACTTTTTGATGGATATCATTATTTTTCACCAATATTTGGATATAAATATTTATATAGTGTATCCATACCACATCATTATTCACCAATAATTGGATTTTTTAGGATTCTGACAATGTTCTATGGGGTGGTGAGGTTATAATTCTCATTTTTACTCAAGGATAAGCCTGATGCCTGGGTTGGATGGTAGAAATACCCTAGGGAGATATATGATGTATATTGATTTATACAACCTAGATGACATGAGACACGATGTGGTTTGAGTTTTTCCATTATGGTCCAAGGGGACTTTTTATGATTCACTAATGATATTGACGGTCTTAAGAATCTCGATGATCCTAAAGGTCTTAAGGTTCATCAAATTCATAAAACTCAACAACCACAAAAAATAAAGATGTTAAGTCAGCATCATATGTAAATCATGATCGATCAATAGCTTTAACATGTTAAATATTTATGTCATATTGTCCATTTCTGTATTCCTTCAGGTTCATCCACATTTCACAGGAAGAAAAATTCTTGACCCTTGATATTGCTTGACTATTTTTAGCTAAATTGTTTCCCATCATCCATCAATATTCAAATATTCACCATGCATGTATTTATTTTGATTCAATTATATCCTACTTGATGGTGGAAATTAGTCATTGTGACTCTTTTAGCAATTCTTCAATTTGATCACTGGTCGATGGGGTTGGAGTTCATTCACATCTCACCTTGTTGGGAAAATTACTTCTTAATATAAAACACTCTTGTAGATTTATTATTTTTCATAAATCTTTATGAAATTAAAGTGAATTAATTTTTATCACCATTTAATTTATCAATAAGAACCTTGTGTTGATATGAAATTATTTATATAAAAAATTTTATCTATATTTCTCTTATGGATTAATGTATTTATAGTTTAAAACCATGAAATTGGATGATCTAGAATTTATCTTCTTCTAGAGAGTTCATAGGTGTTATGTTAATATGATGAAAACCCAAAAAATGGATTCATATGTATCTATATTAATGGAATTATAACCCACGTAGTTTAGTTCCACATAATGGGTAATGATGTATCTTTTTTGTTTATATAAAAAAATACTTTTACAATTCCTTTGTTGGTTATGAAACCATGAACAAGTGATTTCTCATGTTAGTTCATGTATCAAATAATTCCATGTTTTTAGTGTTGATCCACAAAGATATATCTGATGTATCTTGGTTAATAGTATTTAAATCACATGCAGTTTGATTTTCATAGTTCAAGGTCATGTGATATTACTATACCATGTATTTTAACATGAAACAAAAATAACATCAAGACGAAGGATGCCTAGAAAAGATTGGTGTGGGAATTATGTAAGGATTAACCTTTCAATTCCTTTTCATTGAGTGTATGTACCTTTGAGGAAGGTTAAATCATAGGGAATATGTACCTTTATGGGTGGTTGGATAATAGGGAATATAGCTCTTTGTGAAAGGTTTCATAGGGGACCTAGCCTCATGAAAATCAGTTAGGGCTTACACACAAGATTCCTTGATTATTATTTAATTCATTAATGATTCATATGGATGGGATAATAAATTAAGGAATGGTTGGGGATTACACCTAATTAGGATACCCAAATACGCTTCTACATATTTTTTATTGAAAATTGGTAATGGTGGGATGAATAGATGCATGGGGGATATAGAACCATAAGAAAGATGTTGAGGCATACACATGGGTTTCCCATGTTTAAATAGGAAATATCAAGGGTATGTATGGATCTTACACATATTTTACCCTCAAGTGTGGGTGTTCACTCTTCATATATTGGTAACAACATCGAGAAGGATGATGAGACTCATACAAAATATAAAATCATGTGAATCATGATGGGTATTATTCAAGGGTTACTCGTGTGAAATTATGAAGTAGTTATGGTATGTGAAGGTATTAAACATATGTTGTTGTTAAGTGTTTAGGTTCACTCTAAATCCATTTATCGTAATATTTTTTATGGAGTTGACTCAGGTGGCGTATGGACCAATAATGACGGAGTTGGGTATTTTCTCATGTTTTCATGCATGTACCTCAGGACAATATGCATAGATACTGTCCAAGGCCATTTATTTATTCCAGGATCATTTAGTCAAATAAGTGACCGACTAAGTGGCCAAAATACATCATATATTTGATATGGGAAAACCATGCTAGGAATCATTATCCATTATTGGTATCACTGGTGTCTTTATGATAAAGATCCTCATTGTCAAGGTGTACATGATAGTAAACCCCCTATGGACCCCCAATAAGTTAGGGAGAAAAGTGAGATATTCATTTTTTTCAAGGGAATAAATGATAAATGGAATTCATGATGGTGTGCACAATGTGTTCACAGAATTAAAATGATTATAGAGGGTTCCATGATTAGTGTCACCATTTAGTGAGTTTTTATGGAAGAAAAGGCATATACATGAACTTTTAGGGAACCATGTTATCACAATTAGATACATGATTATATGGGGTTACCTGGAGGATCTCATATAGGATTAAAATATAATATTGTTTATATAGTTCCCCAGTAGGGATGCATGGGTGAATTGGAACACTTTTTTAGGTTCGGGTATACTATTCACCCTTATATAAGTTAGGGTGAAGCTGTCATCTTACTAAGAAGACCTATGATAGGTTTCAACTTGGTATGTAGAAGAGGGATAAGTGTCACTTTATCTATATTGTAGTGTTAATATAGAACCCTTAGATTGTGCATGTCTAAACTAGTTTCCCTAATTATAGGTAGAGTGAATTGGTCATCATATTCACAAAAGATGTTATATATGGCATCCTATTCATTGAAATAAGTGATTTAACACCTTAATTTGGAGTACTTGAGGATGGTTCACCCATGTGATAATGATTATGAAGAATAAGAAACCCGATGAAGGTTTGGGTGAAGTGGTCACTATAGTGGTAGGTCTTGGATGTGGTTTACCCCTATGTGGAGGCCATTAGCTATGGCTTGACAGGGTCGAACCTTAGTGTATAATCGGGTGTAGGGTACTTAACTTTAGTATTAGATAATAGAGGATGAAGAATTATCCCATGACTATTTTAATGTCTTATACCTCTTCTTTACACAATTATCCTCATTTAATGGTAAATTCCCAAAGGTTGGTAATTAAATTAAGATATATAAAGGGGCTTGAAGACTAGGGTGCGTGGAGCGTATTGGGAATCTCTTCGTAATCCAATAGTTCAAGTGTGTCTATACGAGTATTAACCAATATAAAAACTTGTGGGATATATTTATTTGGGAATATGGGACCAGTGAGAGACATAGCTGGGTGATGAAGGTGGTTTGCATATGTACACTCATGCAAGAAGGCAACATGTGCACTAGTGAGATCATAAAAGTATGCTAGGGTGTTCCTGGTGGCTTGGTTGAGTTATCAAGTCTGAATGTTGGAGGATCTTGGTAAATTGACTTGGGTACATGGTCATGGCCTTGGGTGAATTGATTTTTTTCTTCTCAAGTCTTTTTCATTCACTATATCATGGTTTCTTTTCTCTTCTAAATCAGAGTACCAACAATGTGTATGAGTGTATTTATAGACATACATATATTTATATTTTTTATATATATCATGTGAATATTTATATATATACATTTTAATTTTCATATATTTATATTTATATATATATATATATAAATATTTGTGTGTGTGTGTGAGTATTTTCATATAAATATAATGTTATATTTTTATATATATTTATATTTATATTTTTTGTTTATGTATAATTTTGTTGTCAAGAATTTGTTTGTATATATATAATTATATTAACTATTATGTTAGTATAAATAATAGAGGACAACTTTAATTAAGTGGTAAATTCACTAGAATATAAGAAGAGGACATGGGTTCATAACCCAATGACCTCTAATATATGATTGAATTTTCATGGGTGATGGGTTGAGTTTGGTTGGATTGTGGGCCTGGACCATCTAGGCCATGGGCTAGGTTGTCTTAGGTATTTTGGGTCAACTGATCCAATTAAAAATATAATTCATTATTTAAAAAATATATATAAAAAAATCTAACAAGTATTTAACTGTGGTGTTAATTACTATCGTTAAATATTTTAAAAAAATCATTAAAAATTTTAGAAATATTTATCCACTATAAATATTTAAAAAATTATCAGTATAAATAGTGAAACAACAAATCATCAATAAATACAAAGCACCACCACTAAATAAAGTAGTGCATTGATTCACAACAATTTTTTAAAAGCATGGTAAAATAATCCATAGTACCAGTATCCATGATAGTCTTAGGAAACCATCTCAGATCATTTAGTGGTGGTTTAAAACATTTCTTAAAGACAAAAAACTAATAGCTAAATGTTTTTATAATAGTGTAATAAAATTAGTATTAATATTAAATAGTATAATCATCTTATTTATATTTTCATATGATATGTCCTTATATTATTGAAATTAAAACCTATAAAAAATGTCTTTAATATACTTATCATCTCCATCATAGCTGGTTATTATAATATATATACATTTTTTATATGTTGTTTTACATATTTTTATCCTTTTATTTATTATAGACTCTATGTTCAATGAAAAATATGATCATTACCGTATTATCAAAATAACTATGGAAATATTATAACAAACATTTATTTTTGAATTTGATTCACAAAAAATAGATACTAACTAATTTATATTTAGTAATCCTGATCTCAATTAATTGAAATGAATTTTAAAATAATTTTAGTATAATTTGTTGACAAGTAATATATTTTTTATATACTTGTTTTACGTGTGATAAGCTAGCAAAGGAATTGGGTTCTTAATATCCACAATTTAAATTGTGTTCCCTCATATGTACTTATCACCATATATGTTATTTATAAACTAACATATGAAATCCATTTATTTTATTTTTCATTTATATTTTTGTGATTTATATTTATTTCTTATTATTACTTCTTTGATTGGTCCATATTTCAAACATTATCAATCCAAGAATTGTTTCCTTCTTGCTTGTATCCATAATTAGTTCAATTTATCTCTTCTTCAATATTATTTATTATATCATTAATTTGGTCTTATGGATGTATAAAATTGATTATACTTTTATTTTTGGATATAAATTCTTTTAACTATTCCCTTGTATAAACTATGACATTGTATGAAACTTATATCTTCTCTTTGAAATCAACTCTTTTTTATATCTTTTTTTCAAAAGATTTATAGTTATTATTTTATTTTACATATAATGCGATTTTTCAAATCTATATTATCTAGGTATTTACATTTAATGTTCATTTAAGTCATTGGTTTATAACTTATAATATATCATAACAATTTTATGATTAGGTTACTTCCTAGTTCCCCTTTTTATATCTTCCCAATTATTCTTTATGATTCCTTTATCTTTTCAATGGACTGTCTCTCCTAAATTTTATTCTAAATAAATATTTATATATCATTAAATTATCTTAATATAGTTATATTTATCATCAAGTATACTTACCTAACTTTTAATTTATTACATATGTATTGATAATAAGTTATGATCTATAAAATTATAATTTAACTTATTTATATTTCATCATGAGTTTCCATTTTATGCTTAGTGATTTATATATTTTCATCTAATCACTTATTTTAAATATTTGACACATGATTTTTGACATATTTTGATATAATGAGTGGGTCAATAATTTGTTAACCATCCAATTGGTTGGGTGAGGGAAGAGATCCAAGCTCAAATATGTTAACTTTTTTTGAAGTAATCCTTGAGTAATGATTATGATATTCAATTATTATTCATATTATATATTCCATGCTAGATTATTAGGATTTCTATATTAATATTTTCCCAATAATTTTTATTTTATATTTATGATCCTTTTTGTACTCTTGTAAATTCATGTCTCTATTTATTTAAAATTATTTACCCCCTTACATGGTTTTTATCCCATATTCTCTTTAATGTATATTCCTAGGTGATCGTATATGTTAATAAGGTTATGATTAGTTCACAAGATTACTATGATTAAGGTTTAGATATTTTTTTACTCTTGATTTTATTGATGTCTTAAAAGAAGACACATTTTCAAAGACACAAAAACTATTGATTTTGGGATGTTTAATACTATCTATGCCTATCTAAAAATGATGTAATAATAATATATGTAATTTATGAGATTCAATATTAAATTATTTTAAATAGTTTATGATAATTTTTTTAAATACATTAATATATTACATCATGCACACCCTAAGAGATAAAGTTGTTAAGGGGAATAGTATAAGTTAAGTCGATATGGGAGGATCCAGGATTACAAAATTCAAATTTTTTATAACTTATTTTGTTATGATTTTTCCCAATAAAGGTCCAATTTTAAAATAGATGGTTATAATAAAATGATTCTGATAAATCATATCTTGAGATCTTCCAAAATAATAATCCTCATGTGAAAATTTTATGAAATTTGGAATTTTTTTATTGATTAAAATTAAAAAGTAGAATTTGGAATATTTTGATGTAAAAGAAAATAAAGGAACATTTATGAATTAAATATAACATGAAATTTCAAAAAATACTATAAAAATATGCTTCATAAAATAATTACCATTTATGATATTATAATAATTGAATCTAAACACATATTGAGTATAATAAATATAAAAATGGGTGAAAATAAAATTACATAATGATACTTTATATTCATTAAAATATCATTATAAATAATTAAATTATGAATATAATATTAGTGATTTTTATTCACAATAAAATATTTATAATTCCTAATATAACATTATAAAATCAGAAAAAAAATCATGGGATGGTAAAAAAAGGTTAAATTTGATATATCACTGTGGATAGAGAGGCTCTAGTTTAGAGAATAATAATATTGTAATTTCTTAATAAGGTTTCCTCAATATCACAAATTCATCAACATTTACTTATGAAGAAAGAGCATATTAATAATGAGTGATATTTAAGAATAAATAATAGTATTAGATAAAGAATAACAATGCTTCAGATTTTTTCCAATACCAAAAGGGAAAAATAATATAGTAACCAAATGGGTTTTCAGAAACAACTGAAATATCAATGATAATGTAGTAAGAATAAATGTTGGATTTATATTTAAAGGTTATTTCCAATTAAATATAATTAATTCTGGAGAAACATTTTCCATTTTTTCTATGATAAAAATGATCAAAATATAGTTTGTTTTTGTTTCTTTAAAAATAACTCTTATTAAATCATGATTTCTAAATTTTTATCAATTTTTTAATGTAACCTAAATTTATTTTTTCTTCATAAAAAATTAGGACAAATAAATATGTCCCTAATAGATAAAAAATAACCAAAGGATTATTATTATAAACATAATATTAGTTTAAAATATATTAATATCATGAAACAAACTATGGAAATTTATATTTATATTAATATGATAATGCCAAATACTCTTATTTTCATTTTCTCCATTGATGGAATTATTTTTTTAAGTGAAAATTAGTATATTTGAATTTTTTACCCAAAAAAACTGACATATCCAATTTTGTGAGAGTTGACAGTATTTTTGGGGGTTAAAGTTATACAAGAGGAGAATTATATATTTTTATAAAAATAAAAATATTATGGAGTGTCCTTCATGAAATTTTGTATGGAAAACTCCATGTAAGTATCAATATCTATCATAGTAGGTGTGAAATTGAGAAAAAAAATATATTTTTAACCATGTGTAAATTATAGAGAACATAAAATGTGGCATCTGAAGCCAAATACACTCATTACTAACTCTTCATAGTTTTCACATGTACTCAAGTGTTCCTACCCATAAAACATAGGCAAATGACTAGTAGTGAGGGTCTATAATGGTATATTTGGGAGAATATATCATCTTTGTCATAGAATAACATAGTGGTGAACAAATAAATAAATTTTATAAAAATTATAATTAAATAATGGAAATAATAAAAATGAAACAATAGAATAAGTAAATCATCAAGATATGTATAACAAACATATCATTATTGAGTGAAAATTATAAAATGATAATGTTATGATGCTATAAAAATGGTGGAGTAATGTTAATATGTAGGAAAAATATATAGTACATTCTATAAAAATCGAAAAAGAAAAATATACACTCTAATAATAACGTGAGTGCTAGAATGTTTCTTGGATCACATACTTCGTAATAGCAAAGAAATGAAGAATCCATAGGATTCTATTTTCCTTTTTCCCTAAAAACGTCCATGATGTTTGTTCGAGTACCAATTGGAAGCCTGAACAGGGTGTGAGTAAAACTTACTAGACCACCAACTATCAAGCAATTGAATATAAGATGAATAGTGTGAATTCATAATCAATATAAGGGAAACATATACATAAGGCCTATCAAGACTAAGCTCCTCATAGAATCCATATCCAACTAAAATTTCTTTGACCTATGATGGAATATCTATGATCATGTGACTTCATATATCTATATATATGTATGTATTTGTTTATTTATATACTGGCATGGACCTGAGGCATATGAACAAGTCATAACTATAATATATCATGAAGGCCCAATATATTTTTTAAAAAGGGGAATTTTACCAATAATTGAAGTCAGGGATATAGATCATCTTGTCTAAAATATCTCCACCAATTATATGAACCATCATATCCATCATCCAATATCATGGATGTGTTATGAATAATTCTAAAAAATCTCTTTTAAATGGGGAGGAACTCTATCTCTAATATCCTATTTCAAGGGTGTGAGAAGCAACATGTCCATCATTTCTATTATCCATTTCACAATATCCAATTGAAAGGTGTAATTATTTACTCAGTCATTGCATTTAATAAATTAACACAATCCAAAAAGGGTTATTTATATCATTTATACTTTTATTTTATCAAATTTATCCATGGACATAAGTCACAATTACACAAGGACCATTTAACAAGGCCTTTACATTCATGTTTCGTTTGTTTCATTTAACATCTCCATTAAATTAATTTACTCATTGGAATCACAATTGACAAGACTAATACAAATTATAAGTTGAATTTTTCACATATTTATTAATAAAAGTGTTGAGTTTTATGCCCTACAGTAATTTCAAGGGTCTATGGAAGTTTCACTAACAAGGGATAATCAATTCAATTTGGTAATTTATCACTTTTGGGGAAATTTTTGGAAGATCTAGAATGTATCCCAATGTCTCCCTTTATTGATATCAAATCATTATGTTGATGTTAAGATACCACCCGCCTTGTAACATTATATGACTCCTCATCTGATATCATTTTTATATTTGGGATATAATTGGATAAATCAATGAAAATAGAAAACTTCCCTAAAAAATAAGGCATATGAACTCACATGAATATATCATAAAGGATGAAAATATAAAGAAATAAATTAATAAATAGGATTAATATAATTATTGATGTGATAAAATGTGACTGGTTATGTTCCATTTTGAGTCCATATAGAAATGATCCCCCAAATAATAGTTGGATAGTCAAGGGGGAGATCGACTTAGGATGTTTTTTGTGGAAATAAGGAGAATAATAGGGATAAATGGTTAAAATAAAATATGGGGAAACATTATTTCATAAATTTTTAATGGGTTTATAATTTGTAAACATGGTTGGCCAAACCATTCACTAACCGTGCTCACCCAATACTTGAGGAAACAACCCCACATAGCTGGTGTATAGTTAGACAAAAAATGGGAATCTCATGCATGCTCAATATTTAAGGAGGCACTTCCCTTACCTAGCTAGGCACATAGTTTGATAAACCATGTGTATCCCATGCATACTCACTATCTTATATTTCCACCACATCATATGGCTAGGTTCATAGTTAGGAGAAACCATCCACTAACTGTGCAATGCACAAGTAAAATTTTTTAGGTTATGCATGTACATGGGACCTACCTATCATAGTTAAAATAACTACTCCCATTTTCTATGTACTGGATAAATAAACTACCTGATTAGAAATAATTATTTTCCAAGCATGTGCCTCACATTGGTTCTTCAAAAACTAGAGTTCCAAGCTCTGAAAAAGATCACATTCCATCAGAACCTTCCTTAGTCCCATATGAACTATTATAAGTATTAAATAAGAGAATTTAAAAAATTAAAAATATTCCATACCTGCATAAAAATGGATCTTATAACCTCCCCTCTATAAACCACTAGTAATTGAGTTTCCCTAAGGGTGGTTGATCTTCATATTAGGATAACTATATCCACAGATCTTTTATATAATCCTCTCTATCCTAAGACATTAACTATACAAAGTTGTGCTTCCATATAACCTGAATTACACTAACTTATACACCTTCAAAATTAATCAGTCAATAATCAACAATACAAAAATGATACTCCTAAAAAAGCATCATTCTCCAACTATATTTCATAATAATAAAAAAATGATATTGGTCCTATAGAGACACATTATTATCATACATAGACATTACATATTTTATATTAATATTAATTATATTACATAAACACCCACTCAATAACCATAATAGTTTGGTTATTTTGGAATCATGGAAATATAAACACTGGTCTAAAAGGGATATGTGGCATCTCCCACAACGTTATTCACAACTATCACCCTTCATAGAAATGTCATATATATTATATATCATTGTATCATTTGGAAAATAAAAATAATATTGAGTGAGATAAAATTATCAGTAATGGTAAAAAGGTGATATACAAAAGCATAACAAGAACTTAAGGGCATGATAACATGATCATAGAATTTGAAAATCATACCTGCATATCAAACATCATAATCTTGATTCATTTCATAAATATTGGTTTTTCAATAACAATGAATCATAAGAGAATCAAATATAAAAATCTATGAGATCATAACAATCACATAAGACATGTAATTTATGGAATATATAAAATAATGTAAAATCATTTAAATAATAATCAAGGATCACTAAAATGAACATCATAGCAAACAAAGTACCTTACTTAACTGTGTTCACTCCACGTTCCACCCCAGTCCTATAGAATGGGATTCCATCCCTATTAAGGCATTATTTTAATGAATTGGGTTCACTCCCCAATCCATTATTGTCTTATTAAATTGAACTCATCTCTTGTTCCATTTCTTTCTATCCCATGAGATATATATCTTTACCCTATGCATTAGAGGGTGATATAGGTCCCACACATCACATAATGAAAAACATATTTATGAGTTCCACAATATCATAAAAATTAATCAAATTATAGAAAATGAAATAAAATGGGTATCAATAAAAATTAATCATATCATAACCTATGGAAAATATAAATATTTCATAATCATTTCATCAAAGAATAACCTATGAAAATAATAGTGTTTCATAATCATTTTATCATAGTATAACCCACTGAGGAGAAATGAGTTTCATAAACCTAAATCTATTAAAATATAAACCATTAAAAGAATTAATATGAATGTTATCCTTAGATCATATCCCCATTAAGGAATAGGTAGCACTAATATATGTAATATTAGAATGAAAATGACTTTGAAAAATATTTTTAAAAAACCATGAGGAATATGTCCTTTCCTCTATAAAAAGAACTTTTTGAAACATAAACCATTTTTAAAAACTCTTAATTTTAGTATAAAAGTCAAAATATATAAATTAATATTCAAATAAAATTTTATTAATAAAGTGAGAAAAATGTTCCTATGGCATGCATGTTAAAATGAATATTTCATTCATGATTTTAGTAAAATCCAAATGATAATTTTTTGGAAATTGATAAGAATATTCCATTGTAATAATTATTTAAAAAATTAAAAAATTACTAATAATTTCTTTAAATAATTATAATATAGTAATAAATCAATTTTGAAAAACAATTTTTAAAACAATGTTTTAGAAGAAAACAAATTTATTACTGAAAAGAGAAATAAATTTAGATTTTCTTAAAATCATTTTATTAATACTTATAAGTAAAAAAGAAATGAAAAAATAATACCAATACATGAATATATAATGAATATCCATAGGATTATAAAATTAATGTGAATTACTGAGAGTAAAGTCATGATATTTCAATATTGGAAACTTAATCATAAACAATATTGATAAATAATGAGATTGTAACATATAATTTCTACCACTTTGTTAACAATATTTCATAAGTCTCATGATGTAATAATATAAAATAAAACTAAAAATATCATTATTTTGAATAAATTCAATATATTACCTTTCAAATTGGTTGAATACACAACTATTTAAAGAATATAGGTTTGTAACATAACCTATGTCTCATGGAAGGAAAATTGTGATAAAAATCCATTAATGATTTATTAACATTGGACCTATAATCCTCATAAAAGAGATGTGAAAATAGATAGGTAAAACTGAATAATATTCAGGATACGTATCATAAAATACATTCATGGTATTTATATGAACCAAATTAAATAAATATTTGGTGAATAGGGCTTGTGCCTCACATAAAATTAAGGTGAGATTGAAATCTCTTACCTTAAGTCTTAAAATCCATCACACTTGTTCAAAACACCTATATAATTAATATAAGATTATTATAAATATATTATATAACTATATTCAAATATATCATAACATATATAATTTTCTTGTAGCCTTTTATTACCCATTTATTAACAATTCCTTGTTAAACATATGTTTCGGGAAATAACTGCTTTGTTTAATATGTATGATTTTATTTGTTATATTTTTTCCCTGGTACCTTTATAATGGTTCCATAATATCAGTAATTCTCACCTTTCTATAAATATTATACATATTCATTATAAATGTATTTAAAGTAACCAACAAAATTTTGTGAGAGGATATGAAATACACCATTCATGAAGATAATATACCATATGTTTGGATGATCATTATTTTCCAGTTTATACTATTGGTGAAATAAGAAAAATTGTATAACATATAATATCATTCCAATATCTTTTTTTTCATATATATCATTTTTTATTAAACTGAATCTTAATACATTTCATGTAAGGAATGAACGAATCACATTGCTTTGCGAGGGGGTAGTCCATCATATACATAATGGGCATTATCACATTCCCACATAATGAAAATCATGATGTTATCTATGATATAAAAATTTTAGATTCATAATAATATTATAAATGTTGTATATAAAAAATAAATCTATCTTTAATTCATACTATTTAAGGTTGTGATGGAAAAACTAAATACATTTTTTAGTTGGTAGTATGTTGTACAAACAAATAATGATTTCATAACCCATTTGATTGAATTTGAGGTGGTTTTGGGTCATTAACTTAACATAAAAATCACATTATATGGAATATAATAGGGTTATTATATAATCATGGTATAAAAATAAAATAAGGAGGCGGAGGAAGACGTAGAAAACACTCATTTTTTAATGTTACCTCATCTTTGAGTATCCTCCTTAAGATTTTAAAAAAGTATTCCTTGGTTGGATTTACTAGAAAAATAATTCTTATAGGATGAGATGATGGAATTTTTATGTAGTTTATTCATGTTTTAATTGATAATAATTCATTTATTGGTGTGAACATGTGATAAGAGGGGGTAGCCTCTTATTGTTGAGGAGTAGTGGCATTTTTTATAAATACCCAAAAGTAATCACTATTTGGAGGTCAATCATAGCTCAAGAGGATCAAAAATTAATTAATAATTATTTGTGTGGATTATATGGCCAATTTAAATGACCAAACCAAAATAAAATACATTTTTTAATCATTTTTTTCCTCAAGTTCTATGTTTCTATATTTTTAACATTTATTTTTTCCACTATGGAATGTAGTCTTTTTTACCTTGATTATTTATTATTTAGGACTAAATTAAAATGTGTCTTTTTTTATTTTTACCCACTAATTATATATATTAAATCTATATTATCAAATAAAAATCATGGTTGTTGAAAATGAATTTTAACATAAGCAAATTTATTTTGCAAAAAAACTTTTCTTACTTTAATAGTGATAAATGAGTTTTTACTATTTTGAGGTTGATATAAACATTTTAAAAAAAATTGGTCCACGAATGGAACATATTTTATATTTTTATCATTTAAAATTACTTTAAATAATATTTAATTTTTAGTAATTTAAATTCATTTAAAAAATAGAATTTATCATAAAAACCCATTGATGTCAATTTTTTCATTATTCAGTTAACTTAAATTTAAAAAATATCAACAAAATTATTTTATTATAATATATAATTTTAACCCCTATATAACATGATATTTTCATTAAAAAATTAATGTAACATGGTACTTCATCTAATTTAATTCACTTTTAATATTTTTAGAATCATTGCTTTTATTTAATTACTAACTAAATACTACAACATTGGTGTTTTTTAAACATTTAAATTTACTAATTCACTTCCAAAAATTAAAAAAAAATCAAGAAAAAATAAATTATTTATATTTCAAAATAGTATTTAAACTAATAATATTTTTTCCCCTAACGCGGATCTTTATAATTATTATAAGCATGGAAAAGAATTTTTTATTTTTATTATTACATAACTATTTATATTAGTCTATTTCAAGTAAAATTGTCCCAAATACTCATAACATTTGATCCAAATTTCTAGAGGGTATAAATGTATCCATAAAATGGGTGTTGAGAAAATTGGTAGGTTATTTTAACTGTTATATTCTTAATTTAATCCCTCAATAAATACATTTTTACCTTAACGTTTACAATTATTTTTTACTAAATTCCCTAATCCTTTTGGTAAAAAATTATATTTTCCATGTTAGATCATATAAATTATGCTGATTCTAAATATATAATCCTTTTATTCCAAAATTACAAACACATTAGTGGGAAAAATTAATTTAATGTTAGTCCAGCTGACGTTAAGAGGAATCAATTTTTTTATGAGAAAATAATCAAATGTATACGAAATTTTAATATCCAATTTAAATATGAAATTGATTTAAATGACCTAAATTATATTCTTATATTTATAATTTAACTAATTATAATTTAAAACAAATTACAAATATAATATAACTTTGTAAATAATTTACATGAAAATATAGGATCTAATTAAAATATTGTGTTTTTCACTATTAATTAAAAATGAAACTTTTCAAAAAAAATAACCAAAAAACACCCTATGAAAATTTTGATGCTCTAAATAAAAAAATGATTTTTATTTTATCAAATATGTTTTTTAAAATTATAAACATTAAATTTTATTATGTTTCATAAAAATAGCTAAAATTAATTGTTTTTGAGAAAATAATATTTTCAGAACATATATTACCTTTATTGAAAAAATATGTATTTTTATATCAATATTTTTTATTTATATAAAAAATTATAAATAAAATTTAAAAATTATATATTACTATTTTTACCGCTATGATTAATTTCTATGATATAATATTTTTGTTTAAATAATAATGATAATAGATCATGGTTTTGTTAAAACTCAACATTGTGTGTAATGTAAGGTGACCCAATGTTAAATGTAGTGGAATAATAACATGGTGGTTTGTGTAGTGAAAAATAAATTCAATGTTCTGCATAATATAAAATTTCTAAAATATAAAATTTATTTGAAAAAAATATATTTCACAAAACCTCAGTGTGTTGTAAGTTATAATGATCATGGTTGATATGTGAAACAAGAAATATGTCATGAATATCTTGGAACATATAAGGTAACTATAACCAATATTCTACTATTCGGACTATCTCCAAAATATCAATGGGTATAACAAACCTTGGTGTCAGCTTCCCTTGTCTCTAAATCCATAGATGACCCAATCTAGCCAAAACATTCTAGAAAACCAAATCTCTCACCTCAAACTCTAGTGGCTAGTGGTGGAGATCAACCTAATACTTCTTTATAAACTAATATATAACCATATTATTTATAATAATGTGTACATTCTCTTATTTATTCTATAGTATATGAGGTCCTAGTAGCACTACCTCACATTTCTCTAACCCTCACATAGGTGATCAACATGGCACACAATATAGGGCCTTATAAGGAGACATTTGTGTTGTCACGTAAGAACTATTTTAATAGGAGAACATATTTATAGGTAAATGCTTCTTCCAAAAACTCCCAAAATTTATTAAAGATACTTAGAAATTTTTTTCCTACTCCTATAGAGTATGCTCAGACTGACCGTCAGTTTTAGGGTTGTAGGTTATGCTCATAATAACATGTGAACCTTGTGAATTTTTCAACCCCTAACATAATTGAGAAGTAAATTGAGAATCCCTATCTGATACTATGGTACATGGAACTATATAAAGATTTATAATCTCCCTGAAATATATCCTTCCAAGTTTATCCACTAAAACTTTATCCTTTATAGCTAATAAATGAGCGACCATTATCACCATATCTATAGTAACCTAATGTCACTACCCCATGGTGATTTTGGTAATCCCATCAAAATATCCATAGTGAAGTCTTATCATTTCCACTTTGAATGGGTAATGTCTATAAAAGGATAAAAGGACACTATTTTTCTATATTAACCTTCTAAAAGGTGGAACCTTATCACTACTGGAAACATGATCTTTCCAAAGACTTCTATACCAACGGTTTGTAAAAACCGTTGGTATAGCAACTCTTTCCCAACGGTTCATCAAACCCGTTGGGAAAGGGCCTAAAAACACACCCTTTCCCAACGGTTTTGGTGAACAGTTGGTAAAGAGTGACCTTTCCCAACGGTTCACCAAAACCGTTGGGAAAGGGGAGGATTTTTACCCTCTTTTTCCCAACGGTTCATCAAAACCGTTGGGAAAGAGTACCCTTTCCCAACGGTTCACCAAAACCGTTGGGAAAGGGTGTGTTTTTAGGCCCTTTCCCAACGGTTTTGATGAACCGTTGGGAAAGGTTACTCTTTCCCAACGGTTCTCAAGAACCGTTGGGAAAAAGAGGGTAAAAATCCAGCATACACCCTACTAAAAATACAGCCACCCAGAACCTATCCCAACGGTTCTGAAAACCGTTGGGATAGGTCTATCCCAACGGTTTTGAAAACCGTTGGGATAGGTTCATTGATTTTTTTCCAGATCTACTAACGGAGAACATTATATAAATCAAAAATTTAAATAATTATGATAATACATATATATATTTATGAAATTATGTTTACAAAGTGATGTTAGCCTAGTGGTTAAGTCGTTCGATTATAAACGAGGGGTCCTGGGATCAAATCCCACCGGTGATTTTATTTTTGGAATTTATATACCAACGGTTCCATTACCGTTGGTATAGATTTCATATTACCTATACCAACGGTTTCCAAAACCGTTGGTATAGGTCTATACCAACGGTTTTCGGAGAACCGTTGGTATAGACCTATCCCAACGGCTTACTTGGCTACGGTTCTCCAAACCGTTGGTATAGGCTATACCAACGGTTTGGAGGCCTATACCAACGGTTCCAAACCGTTGGTAAAGGTTATTTTTCCAGTAGTGTATGTAAAAAATCCTTCTATATATTTCTTAATGACATGACACCAATAATTAGGGTGTATGTCATGGTATGTATCTATATGTATGGGTTTCAATGCACATTTAGAGACATGGGATTCTTGTATCATCTCTCCTTACACATCATTAGTAACCCATACATGTCTATGTATATGAAATATCTCATCCTAATTAATTACCTAACAGTATGGTCTTTCCCCACCTAAAACACTTTTTTTAGGACTAAGCCTTTCAGATTTGATAGCCACCTCATTTTCACAAAATAAAAAAAAATTAGGTCAATAACAAAGATATAAGAACAGGCTACATGTGAAACTCTATATTCTCAAGATGAATCCTAGAAAATAGTTCCATTAACCAAAAATTTGTAAAATATTCAAGAAAATACAATGTATAATTATTTCATCTCATAGAATCAGCCAATGAAATGCATTTCCCAAGTGTATAAGAAAGCTCATTGTCAATCGACTATAGAAACTCAACACATCTTCTCTATATAAGTTTCAAATCACACTGAGTTCATACTTATTTCAAGGTTTTATGGTCTGTGTATACAACGAAGAACTTCCCTAATAAAAAATAACTCCAACAACTTAAGGCATGCACAACTATAGTAAACTCAAAATCATGTGTTGGGTATTTTTTTCATGAGGCCTCTGCTGGCATGACACATATTCCCTGAATCAGTCAATTTTCATCAAAATTACTATCAAAAAAATACCAAATGTTTCATAGTTAACTATATATATTCTACTAAGTTAATTTATTACAAACATCGTCACTATGACCAACCTTCCTTTTAACTCATGAATAGACTTCTCACATGCTTCATACCATATATACATAAAATACGTCTTATAAAAGACTGTAAAAGGTGCATTAAGGTGTTAGATATTATGAATAAGACACCAATGAAATCCAAATGACCTAAAGAAATGGTAAATTTGAAAGACGTTCATGGGAAGATTCAATGAAAATGTGTCTCTCACCTTCCCTGTACCCATAAATACCATTGATTTTGATATGATATAACCCAGGAATGGAAATTTATCGATCCAAATGTTTCATTTTTCTTATCTTGTAAAATATTCTATGATTTGTTAGTGTATTTAGTATGATGTCTATTTGTTTATCATTTTCATGTTGAGTTTGGTTATGTACTAGCATTAATCCATATATTTTCTAAGGGTATTGAATAAATTCTAGGGGAAATGATAGTTAAACACTAGGGTTAACTATTGGGTCATATGTACACTTTTTATTTCAGGTCCTCTAACTTTCTCCTAAGATCTCAAAGCTATAAAATAACCATCCTATATAAATAAATATAAATATATGGTTCTCCTACAATAAGATCAATAGTAAACTATTCCTCTCTCTATTAGTAGGTTTTTCATAAATTATATTATGCATGAAATCCCTGTAATGATCCACTACTAGAGGGAAATCTAACTAAGATATTACCTTGTAATTTGTAAAAATACAAGAAATCTAGGATGACAATACACCCAAATCATGGTACTCAGGTCCATATAAACTATCAGGGACATCAAATTTAACACTATGAATATATCAATCACCCTCAAGGGATATAAATTACATCCTTTATTAATATAAATTTATGGGTGGATGATAATAAAGCAACTAATCCCACCCAAGAATATATTAAAATCTTTCCATCTCAAGGATGAAGAGGTTCTTTAAGAAATAGTAACCACCTATCTAAAAGGACACTCTATGCATATGTGAACACTCTCTAATCCGACTCTCAATGGTGTATCATGAATTATCACTCCGTGGAAGTATTTCATCACAAACCATGTATACTCGATAAAATAGTAGATATAAATGAATGTGGGGTGAAAAAGTAAAAAGATACATATATTAGTCAAGAGGATACTGAAATCATACATTTTACTATAGAACTATCAACACACTAGCCCTCATTTGTAGGATGTATTGAATGTAACTGGCCTTGTCCATATAACTGAGCTGAAAACTAACTACATTGAGTAGGTTCACCCTGCAGGTACTAAATATCATGTTCTTGGCCTCCTCATCCATCCCACCTATTTAAATTTAATGTTCATTATGAATCTATATCCCTGCATAAATTAAGGTTGTAGATCCCCCTCATGATGTCGAAGATGGTGCATATCCTCTTCTCCTAAAAATAGAAATAAAATTTTATTAAAAACACTACATATGGTCTATTTTCCACTAGCTCGACACTCAATGGTGTCCCATTTACATTGGGTCTTTTTGTGACCTTAATTTCCACATTGATAAAATATCACATAACTTTAATTTTACACTATTTGAATATCATTTACCATAAAATAAGACACAATGATATGCTTCCTCGTATTAGATGAACCACTCCCCTATATAGGGGTTGAGATTCATTATCCCATGCCATTATTTTTACACATATTTTTCTCAGGGATGAGGATACGGTTCACTATAATCATAATTATAGTCAATGGGAAGACATTCACCTAAGATATAATGACCTATATTATCCCATCATCAAATATTATAATTCTTAACTGCTCATCATAGGAAGAGTCACTGAAGAACTCTTTGACTATGTAAAGTGAGTTGAATAGTCTATTATGGACATAGAACCATGTTATAGGTGCATAAACATCCAATATCATTCATCACTCAGTGTTTCTAGATAGAAATAATCATAATAAGGTTGTATATAATTCCCTCTATAATAGGTACCAATTATTATCTTCATAGGTATTACCATCCCTCCAATTCATCATAGAATCATGAAGCATGTAAGATTAAAGATAGGCCCCCATTTTTGAAGAAGTCTCTATATTCATGAAAATCGATAAAACAAATCTAGGCATGTATCAACTTCCTAGGAGCCACCATCCTTTGAGAAAATATATCTATGAAGCTACAAGAATTCTTAAATTAACTCTTCCCTATTAGGGGAATGTTACAAGGTGTCATTTATAGTTTGCATGATCTATAGGAAACTATCCAAAAAGTGAGAATGGGTTTCTATATCAAGCATAAAAAGAGGTTTTCTATGTATAACTATTTCATATAATATGGGTCGTGTAAGTCCCACCACCTCTGATGGATATTCACCACCACCTTCTTGGCATTTTACCTGAGGCATTCATTGAGGCATATATCTACACTATTGAAAGTTCAACTCAAAATGATTTCCAATAAAAAAAATATCAGATAAATGAATATTCTAGCTATAAAACCATCCTATATAAGATTCAATACCCTTATACCTTATTCTAAATCCAGGTCTTGGTAATATTAGAAATTATGAGGAAATACTAGAGACCCTCCCAACAGTCCACTAATAAGTCAGATTTGGTTCACGATTTATGGTTTTATAGCATGAAATAGAGGCTCCATATATGGATTTTTCAATTGAAAGTTATAGAAAAATAATCACTTTCAGCTAGAATTAGAACCCTCATTTTATGGTAACAAATTCATTTGTATGTTAGTATTCATCAACTTTTATATTTATACTATGGTTCTGTTAGACGAGTCTTCTTTTACAAGATAAAAAGAACGATTATTTTTAACCTAAAATATTAACATCATCTAACTACAACCAGAATTTTATAACTAGTATCATGATGTAAGAAAAAAATATATGATTATTAGATTATATGGATAACCATTCCAAATCTATATCAGAACATGATTTAGAAATTATAATTTTCATCCATTTAATCACAATCAACTAAGGTTTCATTATATATGATAATATTTTTTTAGATAAAATATACCATAATTAGTTATTTAATGTTCCACCATTATTATATGATTGAAAACACCATTTATGTTAATGCATACACATTAAGTAACCAACTAATCCTTCCATATAATAAATCTTAGTGCTTTTAAAAATATTTTAATTAGGGGACTATAGCGTGTTACAAGAAATGCACACAATGGGTAAAAATGTCATGCAATATGAATGAAATATAAATCCACAATTTCAATAAATGATGCATGAGACAAAATTATCTTTCAATTCCAGGACAAGGATAAAAATACGTAGTAATATTAAATGTAACAAAACATATGAATCACCTAAATGTGAAATAGTATAACTATAATAAGATAGATACAGAACAATATGTCTCATCCCCTAAAACTTACCTTTTAACATTTATGGGTTAATAAAATCCTTATAAGAGTCGCATTACCAAATTATAACACATCTTAATATCACATACAATAACCCAAAATAGTATAAAAAAGAGAATATTTTTCTAATACTGTAGAGACCCGATGCTTGACGTACATAGACATTACATTACTTTGGCGGAATACTTGGTACATAACAAAAACACACACACAAGGATCGTAATAGTTTAGTGTCTTTGGAAACTCGGAACGTAATCTTCTAATCGTGGTGAAAGATCTTCAATATCTCCCATAAAGATCTTCCTTTTTTTTACCTAAAAACCTTTCTTTATATCCTGGGGAAAAGAAAACATAAAAGGGTGAGCTCAAATGCTCAGTAAGGGTAAACAAAAGAAATATCAATCACATCATATACATAAGAACATAGCCTTTGTAAATCTTAACCTGCAAAAGAGCTCATAATATCATAACATGGGATAAATCATAGAAGTGAAAATGAGATCCCCATAATCATAACATAAAACTTGAAACTTTTTGGCATGCACACATAATCATGGAAAATCATTTCTTGTTAGTCATGACTCATTGCCAAGACTATCTTAGTGGACAAAGTCCCTTTCTGAACCGAGTTCACTCCTCGTTTCAGTCCTGTATCACTGAACCGAAATAACCTTCCGTTCCAGCCATGTCTATCTCATGAGATATAAAATCATTACCCAATGCATTGGAGGGAGATATAGGTCCCACCCATCTTATAATTAATCCTTTCTTATGTGTGCCACATAATCATAAAACATACATCATCGCATAACACATGTAACAAAAATGGGATTCTTGAAACATCATGACATCATAAATCAATTCATATAAGATAAAGGAATTCATAAACATAATTCCATCACAACATAGTCAAATCAATGTAAAAATATGGATAGAAACAGAACCCTTTTATTATCTTAGATGGAAAATAATTTTGATAAAATACTTGAATTCCATTCTTGAGGAAAATATCCTTTCTACTTCAAAAACATTTTTCCTTTCATAACATGTCATACGACTTTAAAATAAAAGAAGTTGACTAAAAATAAACATGAAAACTTGTAAAGGAAGCTTCTTTGAAGTAATGTTTTAAAAATCCATTCATGCTGAATAAGTTAAAAAAACATTCTTCGTACTTTTGTCGGAAAAGTCAAAAAGTACCTCGTACGGAAAAACGACAAAAGATTCCTTTCATATTCTTTACTAAAAACTCACCTAAGGGTAAAATTGGATTTAAACTATTGAAAGTGGATGGAAACAATATTACATATTGATGGAACATGGATGTGGATGATAAAATACACCCCAGTGAATACTTACGAATAAACAATCTCGGATAAAAATGAGATTGTGATATTTCCCTTACCTTAGGTCCGATTTGCTTTTTTCGTGTCCGAAGCTCCTGTATAATGGTTTAAATAATGTTATTGACTTATTCCAGAATCATACATATTGATATGATATCATATATGGTCATATTATTAGCTTCTTGTTAGTAATATTTCATTGTTACTTGTTACTCGGGTCTTTATAACTTTTTGTTCTTATGCGTGTTTTGTCGAATAAATTCTTATTCTTATCTTTAGGTTATAGATAATTCATTTCCAGAATGGTATTAGTGTAGTATATACCATATTAATTCATTCAATTCATTTATATAATCATTATGAAATGAAGATCATGTAGAACGAGTCGCATCACATCGTGGAGACGGTATTCCGTACGTACGCATGAGTGATGATATCGTTCCAATGATCGTGGAATTGTATTGGAGTATATATATATATTATTTCAGTATCAATATTACTTCATAATAATCATATATAGTTACTCATTACACCATTATACCCATCCTTGTAAGGTGATGGTGGAAAATAGATTACACCACGGCGTGGAGACGGTATTCCGTACGTACGCACGCGCGGTGATTTCATTTTTCCGTAGGATGGATAGAAGGTGAATTAGGGTTGTTTCATATTTATAATAACATATCAGTATGTAAGTAATACTTATGTTATTACTTTATCATGAAACAACTAAAGAAGAAGAAGTTGAAGAAGAAAGAAATTGAAAAGATCGGTAATGGATATTACCTCTTCTTTGGAATGCCTCTTTGAATCCTCCACTTAAGGAACTAAGATTGGTATTTGGAGAAGAACAGGATCTCTAGGATTATTCTAGGGAAGTGGAGAGGAGAAAATGTCAGGGGTTGGCCGAGCTTGAGTGCTCAAATTGGTGTGAGGAGGAGGGGGAGGAGGTGCCCATTTATAAGGGAGGAGAGGGGCACCTTAGGAATATCTCAAAATATTATTTTATATTAAAGTCAAAATCGGTTTATAATGGTTCCAAAGGGTCTTATTTCTAAGCTAAAGTGGGGATGGGTAGAAATCCTATCAACCAATAGGATTTAGACAAGTTTAGGTTATTATTTTAACCTTATCAATTAGATTTAACTCTAAGTTAAATAATTTAACTTTTACCGTGTCTTTTTGTTTTCTTACACTATATGGTTAATACACTTACTATAACATGCCAAACGAACCCCAAATTATTTATTATTAATATATATATCCTTATCTAAGTCATTTGTCCGAACCTTAGATTTTTAGGAATAAAATAACAATTAATAATATAATATTTGATTTAAAAACTATTTTGTGTCAATTTTGACACTATTTGATATATGATTTTTGTGAAAGTCATAACAGAATTATATGTTCGAACCAAGTTGCTTAAATCAACACTAATATATCATAGTAACCTAGAAAATTAGTTTAATTCATAAAAAGTCTAAAATTACATTTATTTTGGTGTTTATAACATCAATTATGTCATTATTTCATTAATAAGATAATTACTGCATCATCGTTGTGTCATACATAAATTAAATTATTTAATGTCTAAAAATTACAAATAAAATACCCTTATGTAGTAAATCTTTTTATCTTTCTAATGAATATTTATAGTCAAATTCATCTTATGTATAACCCCATATTAAAAATGTTTTAGTAAATAAACTTTGATTTTAACTCTTTTAACCCTTCTTTAAATAAATTAATAATAAATGTCCTAATCTAACCCAAGTGGGCCTAAATGGTCATATTTTATTCCTAAGTTTGTTTTTGGTCGAAATACACTTGTCCAATAGGATTAGGACATGTGTTAGGGTAATAGTAATATCATATTTACCCTTAGTTACCCTATTTACTATTAACCGTGGTAAAAAAAGTAAAAAGTTACTATTCACCAAAAATTATTTTCATCTCATTGAACCACATTTTAGTCCTTGATATTAACCGTGTCTATCGGATTTTCGAAATTCCATTCACAGAAGCGGTAAAATTAAGTTTTATGCAAAATTCAGTTTTTAACCTACCACTTAGTGGTTTCACTATTCATCAAAAATTGAAAGTTTTCAGAAAAGTACCAAAATTTCACCCTAGGCTATAATTGATATTCCGAATTCAAAAATGATTTCTATTTTACAAAATTCCCAAAATATAAGTTGCATTAATTAATTTTATAATTAATTTCCTCTGTCACAACAAATAGCTTGTTTTTAAGAGATAATAACTATCAAAAGATTGACACTTGTTTATAACTGGTTTAAATGTGAAATTACATCTAATGTCCAACATTGTATTAAATTGTAAAAATATATTCTAAATATAATTTAAAACCACTCAAATTAATGATTTATCACTATTAATTATTTCGATTAAAAAAGTTGTTTTTAATTATAATTTAGTAATTTTCACTATTCATCAGAATATGAAATTTATCTGAAAAGTACCAAAATTTCACCATAGGCTAAATTCGATACTCCGAATCCAAAAATGAAGTTCATTTTGAAAAATAAAATTTACAAAATTTCAAAAAGTGGTTATTACTATTCACAACAGCTAGTTTTAATAATTATCTTAATAGCATATCGTTGTTTAGCAAAACTTGGTGTTGCGTACAACACACGCTATCGAGGAAGGTCGCGATTGCTTGTAATGCAAGGCAAGTCAAGGATGTGTGCTGTGCAAGCTCCTTTTGGTGTAGCGTACAACACAAGACATTAATAAAATTAAAAAGAATATTTTTTATAAAATCTTGGGCTGTTACATTCTACCCCCCTTAAAATGAATTTCGCCCTCGAAATTCGTCGGGGTTATAAATGGTTTACTATTTGAAAGTTTCTTTAATAGAAACCCACATCGTAAAAAGGAATATCAAAACCAATCTTTAAAAACAAAAGTATGAAATGTAACGGTTACCCAAATAAACTAATCATTGGGTTTCCACATAGGTGAAAATATGGATATGGAAGAGAAATCTAACCATCATGTTCTGATGAAGAGTGGTAGAGAACATGGATATGGAAAAGCCAATAATCACAAATCCATAAATTTGTGACGATCTAAGGTACCATCCGATTCATCAGGTATAAGATCACTAGGACAACATTTTTTTGGTTTTCAAGATCATTTCCCTAAAGTTGAAAATTTGAATTGGAATAAATACTTTCTTTATTTTGGTACAATCTCACTATTGTTCGTGCCTAGAACAATTTCCACTTCATCTCTTAAATGAAGTTGAATTTTTTATTCGTGAAGTGTTAGCAGATCATGTGATAGAATGACGGGTCATTCCATCTGTCTCAAACAAAAGATTAGCAAAAATTATATACATAAGTCGATCTATAGTGATATTAATCATATATAGTTCCTAAAATGGACTTATACTTTAAAACTAGTTTCTACTAAACAGGGACTTCCTGTAGGTCAGTGGTAGGCGATAAAGGCCAGTCGCACTTCGGTTGTGGGTTCGATTCCTACAGCCTTGTCCGAAGCGATGGGATGTCGCCCGTCCTGCAGGTTGTCCTTTTTTCTAAAACTACGTTACTATAACATCCCATCAATAATATCGAAAATCTTCTATCCTTAAACAATACTAACTTATGTCCAACATAATCCAGTCTAATCTTTAGGCTTATACATAATACTGCAGTCCACTCTCATAATATAGTGACAACGATTACCAGAGATTTAATACTGTCGTTGATCCCCACATATCATAAGATATGTCTTGTTGGTCACATTCCAAACATTCAAAGTCCTTAATCGTGTATTCTCTTGAATACCTTAGTGAAAACATGAGTGCAGTAAAAAGTTAACACTTTCCACATACCAAAATCCTCAAAATTCTATATACTCAAACCATGATATCACTTAGTCCTTATATCAATCATGAGCTCATGAATACTGTCAAACATTTCATTTTCTCCTTATCCCTTTATTATGCGCATATCATCTACATTCCAAAAATATCTGAATAACCTTTCATGGATACTAGTAACATTAATCAGACAACAATGTAACAATCCTTACATGTCTCTTTATTCCATAGTACCATGAGACTACTTATACAACACTACACATGATAAACATGTAATCATTCCACTACATTCTTAAACCATTGACCGAGCTTCAACAATTCTTTCATCTCACATATCATTGGTAGTCTCTTCATCATCATCCACATAAATACTACCCATACGACCATATTAATTCTCTTCGTGAGACTTTCCCTTAGGGCATTGGTTTGCATAATGCCCGTACATTCCACATTTAAAACATTTAACTATTGTTGATGTCGTAGCAATACCATTATCCTCATCCCTGGTGTTAACTGAACCTTTTCCTTTGCACTTACTGGATTTGTGTCCTTCTTTTCCACACCCAAATCATCTTCCAGTTCCTTTGAAACATTCTCCTTGATGCCTCTTCCCACATGATTTACATAGGGGAAATTGAACTTTCTTTCCTCTATGATCATCATGAAACTCCATCTTTCTCTTATTAGCCGAGTCAGGAAACTTACCAAATTTTACTTTATTGATCATATTATGAGATTTCTGATTCAGCATAATAATGATGTTTGGACTTCCAAATCCCATTTCATTTGGTTGCTCATGAAGAATATCATTCCATTGTCCATCATATCCTCCATTATCGTGAATCGTCTTGTTTCCATCCATTTTCTAAAACCCAAAAATAATACTGTGAGAGGCAAAAATCATAATAAAGGGGGAGTGAATTCAATATCTAACATCTTTGGTTTAATCTAATATCGTTACCATAGTTCTAGGACTATATCCTATACGTATACTTATCCTTAGGGACATCCCTAGACATACCTTAGAAATGTCTCTAGGGATCTCACTAACGTTTTCGCATCCTAGTTTCCAAAGGTTGACTAAACCTTTCCTCTAATACCAACTGTAGAGACCCGAAGCTTGACGTACATAGACATTACATTACTTTTGCGGAATACTTGGTACATAACAAAAACACACACACAAGTATCGTAATAGTTTAGTGTCTTTCGAAACTCGGAACGTAATCTTCTAATCGTGGTGAAAGATCTTCAATATCTCCCATAAAGATCTTCCTTTTTTTTTACCTAAAAACCTTTTTTTATATCCTGGGGAAAAGAAAACATAAAAGGGTGATCTCAAATGCTCAGTAAGGGTAAACAAAAGAAATATCAATCACATCATATACATAAGAACATAGCCTTTGGAAATCTTAACCTGCAAAAGAGCTCATAATATCATAACATGGGATAAATCATAGAAGTGAAAATGAGATCCCCATAATCATAACATAAAACTTGAAACTTTGTGGCATGCACACATAATCATGGAAAATCATTTCTTGTTAGTCATGACTCATTGCCAAGACTATCTTAGTGGAAAAAGTCCCTTTCTGAACCGAGTTCACTCCTCGTTTCAGTCCTGTATCACTGAACCGAAATAACCTTCTGTTCCAGCCATGTCTATCTCATGAGATATAAAATCATTAACCAATGCATTGGAGGGAGATATAGGTCCCACCCATCTTATAATGAATCCTTTCTTATGTGTGCCACATAATCATAAAACATACATCATCGCATAACACATGTAACAAAAATGGGATTCTTGAAACATCATGACATCATAAATCAATTCATATAAGATAAAGGAATTCATAAACATAATTCCATCACAACATAGTCAAATCAATGTAAAAATATGGATAGAAACAGAACCCTTTTATTATCTTAGATGGAAAATAATTTTGATAAAATACTTGAACTCCATTCTTGAGGAAAATATCCTTTCTACTTCAAAAACATTTTTCCTTTCATAACATGTCATACGACTTTAAAATAAAAGAAGTTGACTAAAAATAAACTTGAAAACTTGTAAAGGAAGCTTCTTTGAAGTAATGTTTTAAAAATCCATTCATGCTGAATAAGTTAAAAAAAACAGTCTTCGTACTTTTGTCGGAAAAGTCAAAAAGTACCTCGTACGAAAAAATGACAAAAGATTCTTTTCATATTCTTTACTAAAAACTCACCTAAGGGTAAAATTGGATTTAAACTATTGAAAGTGGATGGAAACAATATTACATATTGAGGGAACATGGATGTGGATGATAAAATACACCCCAGTGAATACTTACGAATAAACAATCTCGGATAAAAATGAGATTGTGATATTTCCCTTACCTTAGGTCCGATTTGCTTTGTTCATGTCCGAAGCTCCTGTATAATGGTTTAAATAATGTTATTGACTTATTCCAGAATCATACATATTGATATGATATCATATATGGTCATATTACTAGCTTCTTGTTAGTAATATTTCATTGTTACTTGTTACTCGGGTCTTTATAACTTTTTGTTCTTATGTGTGTTTTGTCGAATAAATTCTTATTCTTATCTTTAGGTTATAGATAATTCATTTACAGAATGGTATTAGTGTATTATATACCATATTAATTCATTCAATTCATTTATATAATCATTATGAAATGAAGATCATGTAGAACGAGTCGCATCACATCGTGGAGACGGTATTCCGTACGTACGCACGAGTGATGATATCGTTCCTATGATCGTGGAATTGTATTGGAGTATATATATATTATTTCAGTATCAATATTACTTCATAATAATCATATATATTTACTCATTACACCATTATACCCATCCTTGTAAGGTGATGGTGGAAAATAGATTACACCACGGCGTGGAGACGGTATTCCGTACGTACGCACGCGCGGTGATTTCATTTTTCCGTAGGATGGATAGAAGGTGAATTAGGGTTGTTTCATATTTATAATAACATATCAGTATGTAAGTAATACTGATGTTATTACTTTATCATTAAACAACTAAAGAAGAAGAAGTTGAAGAAGAAAGAAATTGAAAAGATCGGTAATGGATATTACCTCTTCTTTGGAACGCCTCTTTGAATCCTCCACTTAAGGAACTAAGATTGGTATTTGGAGAAGACCAGGATCTCTAGGATTATTCTAGGGAAGTGTAGAGGAGAAAATGGCAGGGGTTGGCCGAGCTTGAGTGCTCAAATTGGTGTGAGGAGGGGGAGGAGGTGCCCTTTTATAAGGGAGGAGAGAGGCACCTTAGGAATATCTCAAAATATTATTTTATATTAAAGTCAAAATCGGTTTATAATGGTTCCAAAGGGTCTTATTTCGAAGATAAAGTGGGGATGGGTCGAAATCCTATCCACCAATAGGATTTAGACAAGTTTAGGTTATTATTTTAACCTTATCAATTAGATTTAACTCTAAGTTAAATAATTTAACTTTTACCGTGTCTTTTTGTTTTCTTACACTATATGGGTAATACACTTACTATAACATGCCAAACGAACCCCAAATTATTTATTATTAATATATATATCCTTATCTAAGTCATTTGGCCGAACCTTAGATTTTTAGGAATAAAATAACAATTAATAATATAATATTTGATTTAAAAACTATTTTGTGTCAATTTTGACACTATTTGATATATGATTTTTGTGAAAGTCATAACAGAATTATATGTTCGAACCAAGTTTCTTAAATCAACACTAATATATCATAGTAACCTAGAAAATTAGTTTAATTCATAAAAAGTCTAAAATTACATTTATTTTGGTGTTTATAACATCAATTATGTCAATATTTCATTAATAAGATAATTACTGCATCATCGTTCTGTCATACATAAATTAAATTATTTAATGTCTAAAAATTACAAATAAAATACCATTATGTAGGAAATCTTTTTATATTTCTAATGAATATTTATAGTCAAATTTATCTTATGTATAACCCCATATTAAAAATGTTTTAGTAAATAAACTTTGATTTTAACTCTTTTAACCCTTCTTTAAATAAATTAATAATAAATGTCCTAATCTAACCCAAGTGGGCCTAAATGGTCATATTTTATTCCTAAGTTTGTTTTTGGTCGAAATACACTTGTCCAATAGGATTAGGACATGTGTTAGGGTAATAGTAATATCATATTTACCCTTAGTTACCCTATTTACTGTTAACCGTGGTAAAAAAAAGTAAAAAGTTACTATTCACCAAAAATTATTTTCATCTCATTGAACCACATTTTAGTCCTTGATATTAACCGTGTCTGTCGGATTTTCGAAATTCCATTCACAGAAGCGGTAAAATTAAGTTTTATGCAAAATTCAGTTTTTAACCTACCACTTAGTGGTTTCACTATTCATCAAAAATTGAAAGTTTTCAGAAAAGTACCAAAATTTCACCCTAGGATATAATTGATATTCCGAATTCAAAAATGATTTCTATTTTACAAAATTCCCAACATATAAGTTGCATTAATTAATTTTATAATTAATTTCCTCTGTGACAACAAATAGCGTGTTTTTAAGAGATAATAACTATCAAAAGATTGACACTTGTTTATAACTGGTTTAAATGTGAAATTACATCTAATGTCCAACATTGTATTAAATTGTAAAAATATATTCTAAATATACTTTAAAACCACTCAAATTAATGATTTATCACTATTAATTATTTCGATTAAAAAAGTTGTTTTTAATTATAATTTAGTAATTTTCACTATTCATCAGAATATGAAATTTATCCGAAAAGTACCAAAATTTCACCATAGGCTAAATTCGATACTCCGAATCCAAAAATGAAGTTCATTTTGAAAAATAAAATTTACAAAATTTCAAAAAGTGGTTATTACTATTCAAAACAGCTAGTTTTAATAATTATCTTAATAGCATATCGTTGTTTAGCGAAACTTGGTGTTGCGTACAACACACGCTATCGAGGAAGGTCGCGATTGCGTGTAATGCAAGGCAAGTGAAGGATGCGTGTTGTGCAAGCTCCTTTTGGTGTAGCGTACAACACAAGACATTAATAAAATTAAAAAGAATATTTTTTATAAAATCTTGGGTTGTTACAAATACCACTTCATGAAATCCTGAGATCTTTCAACTCAGAAGTAACCGATCATAGTGGCCACCTAGCCTAAATCGTGCCTCCTTGTATATAAAAGACTGTCAACTATTAGTAAGGTTCTATGATGGAATTGTGGGGTAGACTATAACCAGTTTATTAGAGTTCATTACAGTGGTGAAATAATATATAAATAGTATAACCAATATAATGAAATAGTGGAATGAATAATAGGGAAACAACAGTGGATTTAAATCATCCATATAAGTGTAGGAAATAATTAAATATCCATTTTCACATATAAAATTATGATTCCATGAGGTTATTCCAAAATTTGGTGTAATGTGGAATAAGAAGTAGGCGTAAACAGTACATGTTTTACAGATAATATAAAAAGTGAAAAATCTAAACTTTAAAAAAAACATGACCACTAACTCAGCCACCTTTTATTGTAACCTATCCTATAATGGAATTTCAGGCTTCCAAATTAGTGTACTTCCATTTTTTCCTCCCTCGATTCATGAAATTTTTCTGAGTAACAATTAGTGTCCCGAACAAGGTGGGAGTAAACCTCTATAGGCCTCCACTAATGGTATATAATAATAACGATCTAGCAAATATAATTTGAATAGTTTGGAGGTATAATCAATGTAAGACAAAAAAATAGTCATAATTCTAGATAATTTTAAGATCCTCATGGGATCCAAGGTCGAAAAAACATTCTCTTGAATACCTCTAAATATCTATGAACGTGAGACATCATATATGTGTATGTAAATATATATATATCTATGTACTGGTGAGGTTTTGAGGCATATTACCATAGAATCCCAATAAAATATAATAAGAACCTCATAATAATTTATATAATTGGAATTAGCTTAATAATTCAAGTCTAAGGTATAGAACATCATGTATAACAAGTATTAAACAAAGATGTGAATCCACATGTTCAACATCTTATATCAAGGGTACATTAAGAATCAGGACAAAAATCACCTTTAAATGATGGGTATTTTCGTGTCAAACATTTTACATCAAGGGATTGTGAAGCGTTATACCCAAAACATCCCTTAACCCATTTACAATTACCAACTTCAAGTTCTAATTATATACTCAAGAATTGAATTTAATATAATTACATAAAACAAAAAATGAGTATTTATGTCATTTCAACTTTAATTTAATCCCATTTAGCCATGGGAATATATCAAACTTTTACAAGGACCATGTAACATGGATCTTTAATTCATTTTTCTATTATTTCATTTAACACATTGATAAATTAAATTTACTCCTTTAAATATCAATTTAAAATTCATAGCCACGTGAAAGGTCAATTGGTCACATCTTAATTCATAAACGTTTTATGATAGATGACCTATGACAACATCAACAGTCTATGGAAGTATCACTAACTAGGGATAATAAATTTAATTTGGTAATTTATCATTTCCAATGCAACATGTGGAAGTTATGGTGTGAAACACAATGGTGAAATTTAAAGAAAGAAGATTATTAAGAGAAATTTACTAGACCACATACCTTATATTAGTAAAAAAATCCTCATCAAATAGAAGCTTTAAATTTAGGCTAGAAAGGGATAAATCATATAAACTAGAAAATTTCATTGAAAATAGGGTATATGATCATGCATTATGATGGAATTAAAAATGGTTAGAAAAACTGGGAAATGAATCAAGAGGACTCATATAGCTTCCATGAATTATCTCACATGATAGAAGACGTTTGATTCTATTTCTAAATATAGGAGATCTCACAAATTCCTAGAGGAGAGCCAAGGAAGAGCTCTAATGAGGTTGTTATGAATGAAAATAAGGATAAGAAAATGGTTAAATTTTTAAATGTAAATAGGGGAAAATGTAATTTCATAACATTTTAAGGGTCACATGGTTTTTCCACATGGTTGGCCAAACTGCATGAACCAACATCCAAAGGTGACCCCCCTACCATGCACATTTAGGGACATAGTTATAATAACCCATCTGAACCCATCCATGCTCACTATCCAAGGAGACAACACCTCACAAATGTAGGAACAAAGTTTTCTAAAACATGCATAACCCATGAGTAATCACTTCCCAACTTTTCCACCACCTCATACGGATAGGTCAATGGTTAAGAGAAACTATCCACCAAGCATATGGAACAGACATATAAATTTTTTTGTTTATTCACAATAATGAAGCCTATATCACATTTAAAAAAACAATTCTCCACTTTTTTTTACATCATGGTTGAGCCACACAGTTAGAATTAATCATTCACCAACTATTCTCCTCACTCGGGTTCTCGAAAAAAATATTATTATGTGCACTGAACAAGCCCCTGACACTCACATGATCTTCCATATTCCTTTAGAAACTATTACAAGGTTAAAATAAGGGGAATTAAAATATTATAAAGGGTCTATATATTTATAAAATTTTGGGATCATACATAAAAATATAATGGCATTTTTAGTGTATTTGAAAAAATATACAGAACATTGTTTTATCAATTCAAATTTAAAAAATATTTTACATTTTTACTTAAGAATAAAACATGAGGGTTTCGAGAATAATATTTACTTTCTTAAAAATGATAGTGAATTATGTATTTTTTGTGAGACATAAAACAAAAATGAGTTTTCTTTATAAACAATGTGGATTTGGAAAGAAATGTCAATGATAAAAGATCTAATTAAGGTGGGAAATTCAATATTTCAATCCTTATTTTAGTTAGATTTGAAAAAACTAAAATACTATCCTCCATAGAATTTTTAAAATATTAGTATGTGGATACTAAATATTGTTATAAAAAAATTATAGATGATGGGACAACTTCAAGATCAAAGTTTAATAGTTTATTTTCTATTATGGATCAGTTTTGATAATTAATGTTTCATTAAAAAAATAATCTAGTTTAAGACTCAATGAATGAAATATTAAAATCTAGTATCATCCCATGAAGGAGAAGACCTCAAGTTAAATTGTGAATCGTGAGTTTGTTCCTACGAAAAAACACACTAGAGACAACTTTCCATGTCATTAACAAAATATTGATTTTAAAATGATAGGAAGATTACGATTTTCTATCCTTCCTCACACAATAAAAATGTTATGCTGACATTGAATCATTTACTCTACATTACTTTGAATATTTTTATCAAAATGTGGGAAATCATAAAAGTAATATCTATAGATTAATATTTATGTTTTAAAAAAATCAGTGTTCCTAAATTGAACATATATGGGGTTATAATTATTAGAGTGATAATTTTTTTTCTTTTGAATTGATATAGTAGTTTTTGAATTGGAGAGAAATAAATTTTATATTTTCCACAATACAAGGGATTTGGAAGAATATTTTGGGTATTGAAAAAAAATCTAATGAGGGAGATCAGATAATCTATGATAATTATTTATGGTGGGAATTTTAAAAATCAATATATATTGTGTGTAATTATTTATCAATGCAACAACAAAACTCTATGATAAACCTACGAAATAATAGGTTAAAGAAAAATAAAAGATCAAACATGTTAGTGTGTGTTTTGTAAAAAAATATATTATGTATAACATATAACATTTAAGTATGAATTTTTTTTTTATTTTGAATTATTAATGTTGTTTTGGGAGAATATTTTAATCATAATTGAATATTTAGGTTCATTAAGAATCAAATAAAATTTTTGTTTTTAGAACATTAGCACAAAATATATGTTCATTCAATATTTTTGGTTCATAAAACATGAATTTTATACAATAATAAAAAAAATGAAATTATATTTATTAACATATATATTTAAAAATTATTTTTAAATAATATGAGTTTAATATATCTTAAATTTGGTTCACTGAATGTATACTAAATACACATAACATATAAATGAACTCTTAAAAGTAAAATCATTTTAGAACATTCTGATAAATATTAGAATATATTATGATACACTTACATCTCATTTAAAAATATACTAGAATAAATATGATGTATTAAAAATGGAAGTAAATTTTAGATAGTGATAATGAGGATATAATTTAAAATTAATATTAAACCTAAAAAATTGTATGTGTATTCAAATAATACACTACTGTATTCTATAAAAAAAATTGGTAGAAAAATATAAATTATGCTCATAACACATATTATAAGGGTATCATTATAATATTGTTTATGAATTATGAGTTATTTATGAAAATGAAGAAGATAAAAAACTAGATATTTCAATAACATAATGTTGAAATTTGTATAAGATATATTTCATATGTCTAAAAATTAATTCCATAAATAAAATATGACAGACCAATTGTAGAATAATTATTGAAACTTTTATTATGAGATCATCATGATGTTTACTTAAGATTTCAGTTATGTAAGGTCTTGTGAATTCTGTGTAATTTTTTTAAAATTTATATGGAATTATTTAGTGACTTCACCCTCTGAAAAAATGTGATTCCAAGGTCCAATGATCCTAAAATAAAATTTTAATCTTTTTAAGGTTTGTTCACTAAACATTCATGTGGGTTTTTCTATCTTTTGAACCGGTGCTCAGATCTAAAATCGGAGGGCATCATTTAATTTGGAATGCCTGGATTCTCGTATAAATTACTTAAAATAAACTAGTAAGGGTTGAGAGGAGAAATTATTTTTCAGACATTTCGATAAAAAAAAATAATAAAGTAATTTAAAAGAATTAATTTATTTCATTAGTCATCGTTGGGCGGAAGATGGAGGTGCTACAGTGAAGTGACAAGGTGGCGATAGAGTGCATTAATGAAGCTCATTAATATCTCGTATCACATTGTGTAACTATGAAATAGAGTATGTGTAACAACAACATTTTTTCATAAATAAAACAACATAACGACACAACATCACAGCCTAACTGAAACACTACAATGTGTTTTCCATTAAATTGTTTGATGCATTGGTGGAATGAGGATTAATCGGTGATGATGCTCTAACAAACCTCCAATGAACTTTTTCCCCAATGAATAATTACGAATGGCGGTGAGACTTCATTGTCTTAAATGTGTCCAGACGAATACAGCCAGAAGCAACAAACAACGTCAACGGCTTGAAACTTCGAGGACAAATTCTTTGGCATCGAACGTTAACAATGTAGGTGTTTCTTAAATTTGATTTTCTTCCCTGTTATTTTCTAGAAACAAAAAATGTAGATCAACCCATGAATAGGTTGATCTGTGGTTCCTGTGTTTATGTGGGAGGGTTTCTTTACTTTTGGGATTTCTTTATACGGGGTTGAATCATGAATGTTGTTCGAATTAAAATCTATCAACCTGCCTTGATTATACACTTCTAACTTGAAGGTAATGGCATAACATGAAAAAGGCCTGATCCCCTCCACTGTGGTTGTCCTTCTTGTCCAAACTCTAGAATCGAAGGCTAGATAAATTTGAGACCGTCGCAGTGGAGAGTATGTTCCCCAAAGAGAACAGGTGCAAGTGTCACAAAGAACGGACCACCTGTGTAGACTCAGTGGTCCATGAAAGAGTATATTGGTGTGATAGCATCGATGACTACAGGTAGTGGAAGATAGTGGTGGCCGAGGGTGGGTGGGAGTGCACCACAATCATGTTTTGGAGGAAGGTTCATAGCCGATTCGAGCCACGGTGCAGCGGGAGGAGCCTCCGACTGGGCCAGCACCTAGTGGTGGTAGAAACGATCGCTTGACCATATCCGAGGGCCGCAGACATGGCACCATGTCATGTCTCTCATGGTGGGTAGCGATCATTCGACCGCGGTAGAGGAGGCACCCTGCTATGACCTGTAGGGTGATGGAGGTGGACCGAATGCGACATCTGGTCGCATCCCATGGAGGAAGACCGGTCCGCCTTTGGCGGGCCGAGCGGGGCATGAAGCACCCAGTAGGCTAGACCCACACTGGCAGGATGAACCCACACCAGCAGGCGATACCCACACTAGTGTCCAGGACCATCACTGATGGTACATACTCGTGGCATAGTGGTCTGTTCCCACCCCCAGCAAGCCAAGCCGAATGAGACCGGGTCGCCAAGCGACCCGGCGGGCTGGACCCTCGACATAACTGGGCCAGGTCCAGCAAGGCCCATTAGGCTAGGCCCACTGTCCAGGCCGGACCAGACCGACCCTTACCCGAACAGGTTCAGGTCAAGTCCACCTAAAAAACTGAGGTAATTGGGACCCTCGAGCTGATTTGGTCGGGTTAGACTGAGCCCAGACGCAACCAGCCCCTGTTTACTAAAACATACGTATCTCTAAGACTGGGTATCTGATTGACACACCGTCAGTGTAATTTGGGACCCTTGCGACAAGAGGTCCTTCTGGTTTACTCCACTTTAGTTTTTTTGGAATTTGAAATATTCCCACGTTGGATCAGAATCAAATCTAACTAGGCTCTTTTTATTAAAATGCATATAACTTACATACTAGGCATCCAAATGACACACGCCCTATTGCGTTATAACCCTTACAATGAGATGGTCCATGGGGTAACTCTATGATGGACATCATGTAAGTAGAGGTATGTCTAATGGATTGAGGAGTGAGTACTCCAAAAATCAATCTTTCTAAGTACAATAATCCAGTGGTTGGCAACGACATGAAGAAAGAATAGCGATCCTCTGTGGGTCTGCACCTAGTGATCCTCTGTGGGTCAACACCTAGTGATACTCTCTGGTTATTTACATAGTGATCCTATTTGTGTCAACACCTAGAGGTCCTTTGTGGGTCATCACCCAATGATCCTCTAGGGGTTAGCACCCAGCGACCCTTTGTGGGTCAACAGCAGAGCCTCTTGATATAATAAGATGATCTAGATTTATGAGTAATTATACTTATTTCTGTACTTATGTTATACCTAGTGTGATATGCATCTTTTACTTTATGTCAAGTAGTTGGCATCTTTATTGGTGGTATTACCTCTATGTTATTTTCTTTGTGTTTTTTTCTTTTATTGATTATTAAGAGACATTAGGGGGTCTCAGGGTCCCTACTGAGTATTTTTATACTCACCCCAGCAAGGGATTTGCCCACACATATTATTCATGGTGTAGAAAATCAATGTTTTGACAGATTTGATCTGGGGGATATGACTGATGGACACTACTAAGATGGACTTGGTGGCCTAGGACTAGGTGGGGCCTAATAGGGCCAGGAAGTAAGGACATAGTAATTCATCTTCTAGTAGATTCACTACTATCATGGATAGGTGGGACTTTCTGTAGATGATCATCAGAGTTTAATTTCTGTAATTTACTATTTTCAGTTCTTTTTTGGGTTTGTATTCTGACCCACTTACATTCACTTGTACTTTTACTCATCCTTGTTTTAATGATATATTTGTTTCCCCCTTTCAGTGTGATGGGATGTGGTTTGTCTTGTGTGTGTGTGTATATAGGATTGAATGTAATGACTTCCCTTTTTGGGATATTTCTTCTTGGTTCTAGTCACTAGCCCCTGGACTATAGACGATGAGCTTGGGGTAGTCATGGAAGATGCCTAAAGGGATGGGTCATGATAATATTGTATCATAGGGTGGTTGGTTATACAAGAAGAACTAAGAGTCTGTGTTTTTTATGAGGTAGTATTATTAAGTGTTTTGATTTTAGATTTCAGGCTAGGGATTCATGTGTTGGTGTGGTGGCTAACATATCCATACACCAAGACCCTAAATTATGTTTTCTGACTTCGTACATGAAAACACTAGTTGTTTGTGTTTCATAATTTTTTTCTATTCATCTCATTTGAGTCATCTCACTAGGTATAAATTATTTACTATGGTGATTCTATTTCTCTATAGGATGCCTCCACAAATATATACATCTAGGATTCCAGGGAGAGATCACAAAGATGGTCCACCGAGGAATGTGGTATCAGTGCAGGGACCACTTACAGCGTTGGCACCTTCGAGTGGTGTACCAGCAACACCACCACCCGAAGTACCATAATTTCTAAAAGACCCACTAGTAGATGGTGCACACTGACTAAGCATGCTTCCTGAGTTCCAGAGGCATAAGCCTCAAAGGATTCATGGTGAGATGGATCCCCAGACAGATGATGATTGGGTGGAGGCAATTACCTGAGTATTTTTGCCTAGTAGAGACACTAATAGACTAGATGGTAGTTCTAGATACTAACCTTTTTCAGGGCACAACAAGGAGGTGGTGGATCTGAATTCACCGGACACACAAGGTGGTGACCCTTTTCTAGACCGACTTTGAGTGCCTCTTTAGGGCACAGTTCATTCAAGTGACACTATGTTCAGTGTTTTTTCAGGAGTTACTGCACCAATAGTATGGAAACCTGACTGTGGCCTAGTATTCAGGGAGGTTTACCGACCTCTCCCTCTACTCTGCCGACATTGTACATGAGCCTTTCATCTGGGCCCAGAGCTTTGTACAGTAATTTTGGTTAGAGATGAAGGCATCGATTAATTCACTCAGCATCCCGAGAGGTGTCCAAGTCACCTACCAAAGGAAGTAGGCAGATAACCCAGAGGCCCAAATGGGTCAGACCTTGCAATGGAAGACCCCAGGACATAAAGCCAATGGTGAGAATCTCACTAGGTAGAGGAGGTCATTTGAGGAATAGAGTTTGTTACTCTTACTACGTACAAGAGCACATAGCTCGTGACTGTCTGAATCCCCATGCAGATGACCATAAGGCAGTCGAGGGATGGCTGAGATAGCAACAGAGGTTCGATTGAGGAGGTTCCTAGGGTCGTAGACATGGCAAGGGACTAGGCCGAGTAGAAGGCAGTAGACGTCGGTATGAGGTACTACCACCACCACCACTAGGAGGTCCACCCCGAGCTCCAGGAGTTGGTGAACAGGGGTGGTCTAGCTTCATGTGATGGAGGCCTATGACCATGGATCTCTAGTGATGATTAAAGGTATAATCTAGGTATACTCCACCTTAGTTTCAATTATCATAGACAAAGTTTGTAGTCACACTTTCCATAACATTGACCTTATTCAAGACTCGGATATTCTGGTGGAGTCATTAGCTCGATCCTTACGATTATAGACTCATTAGGGAGAGGATTCGATAGTTACACACTGGTTGCGGTAGTTTTAGATTACCCTCGGAGGCAAGATATTTGGTTGGAATCTCATAGTAGAGGTGTCTAGGCTTTACGATGTCATCTTCGGTATGGAATGGTTATCCACAATCCATGCTCAAATCGACTAATTTAGGTGCAATGTGAAGTCTTTCCATGAGGATGAGATCAGGTTTTCCTTCACTAGTAAGAAAGGAACCATTAAAGAACCACATGGACTTTCTTATAGTAGGGTTCAGCCGATCACTCATCAGTTGTCTAGCCTCAACCTTCGTGTGGTGGATGTGGGGAGTCCATGATTTCATTTAGTTGTGGTTAAATATGAAGATGCCTTTCTAGAATATGTCCCAAGACTAATTCCTCGCAGAGAGGTAGACTTATGCATTGACTTATACCCAAGGACAACAATGATATCTAGACATGCATATCATATGGCTCCCACTGATCATTTTGATTTGAGGGTATAGTTGGGGAAATTATAGAGGAAGGGGTTTGTAAGGATTAGCGTATCCCGATGGGCTTCCTCGGTATTGTTTTCCAAGAAGGAAGACTGGAGATTGAGGCTATGCATAGACTTTCAATGCTTAAACTAGGAGACCGTGAAGAAAAAGTATCCACTGTCAAGGATTTATGACCTCTTCATTTAGATTAAGAGAGATAAGTGGTTCTTGAAGATTAAACCAGTTCATCTTATCATCTACTTCAGGTATGGGATGAAGATTTACCGAAGATAGCCTTCAGTTACTGGTATGGCCACTAGGAATTCTTGGTGATTCCTTTCGGCATGAACAATTCCCTAGTAGTGTTCATGGGACTCATGAACCAGATATTCTAGAATTACCTCGATCATTTCATTGTGTTATTCATTAATTACATCATGGTGTACTCTATGACGGAAGAGGATCACACTACACACCTAAGGATAGTCCTAGACATGCTATAAAAACACCATGTTTTTGGTAAGATCTCAATGTGCTAGTTCTGGATTTGGGAGGTACACTTTATGGGACACATCTTCTCTAAATCTAGATTTTTAAGGGATCCAGTGAAGATATAGACAATGCTTTCTTGGGATCCATCCTTGAGCATGACAGAGGTGCAGAGCTTCCTAGGGTTTGTTGGGTACTACTGAATATTTTTAATTAACATTTCGGTGTAGAAGAACCCCAATTAGATATGAAAAACAAGTGTAAACCCTTCTTATAGGAAGAGATATGTCAGTAGATTTTCCAAGAGCTAAGGTGGAGACTAGCTAGTCCACCCATCTTGAGACTACCAAAGGAGGGAGTTAGGTATATAGTTTACTAAGACACACAAAGGACCATACTGGATTGTGTCCGGATGAAGAAGTTAGTAGTGATCACCTACGACTCATGAAAGTTGAGGATACATGAGGAAAACTACATGACATGTGAACTATAGTTATTAGTAGTTGTATATGCCTTAAAGATGTGGCAGAATGACTTGATAGGTGAATGGTTTACCATCTAATGTTACAACAAGATTCTTTGGTATATCTTCTCATGGAAGGACCTGAACATGAGATAGAGATGATGATTATAGTTCCTATAGGACTATGACTTTAAGATAGTCTATACTCATAGGAAGGGGAATGTAGTAGAAGGCATACTCAGCAGGAGGTCTGGTTTGCAACTGCTAAGTGAGGTGATGGCGTTGCTAGTTGCGACGTAGATATCCTTCATAGATAGTGATAGAGAATTTTACCTTCAATTGATGACTGTTACTCCCCCACTCTTATAGCGAGTTATGGAGGCACAACTGGAGGATGTATACTGTGAGGCCTAACATGCTCAGTTATCCTCAGGACATGCTCTTGATGGATTTTTGATTGGTGGGGAGTATGTAATCCTTTTCATAGGGCGTATAGTAGTACCAATGATGTTGTTGGGGGAGGTGTCGAGGGAGCTCCACAGATCCCCTTTGACGGTAAATATTGGAGTGAAGATGATTAACCAGTACCTCCAACATTAGTAATTTTGGACATGGATGAAGCAATTGGTAGCAGAGTTCGTCTCTCGATGCCTCGCTTGTCTGCAAGTGAAGGACCAGCATCAAATTCCAACATGCTTGGCCCAACCACTCAAGAAACCAAAGTTGAAAGGAGATGGTGTCTCGATGGACTTTTTGAAAGTGTTACCATGTACATCCAAGGGACATGATTCCATCTCAGTGATCATTGACCGACCCACCATGTCAACTCACTTTCTACGCTTCTAGGAGTAGGGACTAGTAGAGGGCATGAGACGAATCTATGTATAAGATCTACTATGGATCCACTGGGTTCCATCAACGATCATCCCAGACCATGAAGAGTGCTTCACATCTCAGTTGTGGAAGGGGTTTCAGGTGGTGTTTGGGACTCAGCTTCATTTGAACATAACTTTTCATCCCCAAAAGGATAGACATAATTATTGGACCATATAGACCTTGGAGGACTTGATTCGTGCTGGTGTCCTGGATTGTTTTCATAGTTGGGAGGATTACCTTCCAATGGTGTAGTTTTCATACAACAAAATTTATCACTCCACCATTGGCATGGTTCTATTTGAGGCCTTGTACGGGTGACCTTGTAGATCACTCTTACGCTGGACAGACCCATGGGATTCAAAACACATGGGTCCAGAGTTGGTATGGGATACCACTAAGAAGATGTTGATCATCTAGGAGTGGATTCGGACTGCACATAGTAGCCATAAGACTTATACTGAAAAAATATGGAGCCCCTTCGAGTTTGAGGAGGGTGATCTTGTTTTCCTTTGAGTCTCAACCCGAGGAGCATTATGGACATTTGGCCGAGGAAGAATGTAATCTCTAAGGTTCATTGGACCTTTTCAGATCCTGATCAGAGTTGGTATGGGATACCACTAAGAAGATGCTGATCATCTAGGAGTGGATTAGGACTGCACATAGTAGCCATAAGACTTATACTGACAAAATATGGAGACCCTTCGAGTTTGAGGAGGGTGATCTTGTTTTCCTTTGAGTCTCAACCCGATGAGGATTATGGACATTTGGCCGAGGAAGAATGTAATATCTAAGGTTCATTGGAGCTTTTCAGATCCTGATTAGAGTTGGTGAGGTGGCATACCACCTAGACCTTCCCCCACAGATGCACTAGGTGCATGATGATTTCAATGTGTCATAGATGAGGAGATTCATGCATGATCCATCACACGTCATTAACTAGGGAGAACTGGAAATTAATGATGAGGCGACAGTTTTGGAGTTCCTAGTAGGGATAGAGGATCGACCGGAGAGGGTCCTATATGGGTGTTCGATTCCCCCGGTGCATGTTTAGTGGAAACAAGGGAACCTACAAGAGAGAACATGGGAGAGGGAGGCACAGATTCATCCTCAGTACCCCCACTGGTTTGGTTGTCCATTATTTTGGATTTTGGGGATTTAAATCCCTTTGGTGGGTAGAATATTATTTCCTTTAAATTTTGTGATTTTTTTTTAAATTATATAGAATTATTATAAGACCGCTTGATTTGAAAAAATGTGATTCCAAGGCCCAGATATCCTGAAAAAAAAAATTTGAACTTTTTTTAATGTACGTTCTGTTAACGTGTATGTGGGTTCTAAATTTTTTTTAATGTGTGGTCTGATAGAAACTCTGAGGACACTATTGAATTCAGAATGATGGAATTCACCTAGAAATGACAAAATGTCGGTCATCAAGGTCTGACCAAAAAAGTTATTTTTTTATGTTTTATGAAATAAATAATAAAATAATTAAAAATAATTGTTTTGTTTCTTTACTCACCATTGGGTGGTGGACAGCAACATTGCGGTGAAGTTACTAGGCGACAACGACATTAATTAATGAAGCTCAATAACAAACCATATCACACGGTGGAATAAGGCAATAATATAAGCATAACAGCAACACTATTTCATAAATGAAAAAACATAATGTTGAAACATCACATAATACCTGAAACATTGAGACATGTTTTACTTTTTATCATTTGATGCATTAGTGGGATGAGGATTAATCAGTGAGGATCCTTTGATGAACCTCCAATGAAGTTCCTCCCCAATGAATAATGACTGATGTCAGTGAGACTTCATTGTATACAATGTGTCTCGACAAACAGAGCTAGAGTGACGAACAACATCGAAACCTTGAAACATCTATGAATAACTCTTCAGAATTTAATTTCAATTAGGTTGGGGTTGTTTAAATTTGATGTTCCTCCCCATTTTTCCTAGAAACGATGAACATAGATCAACCCACAAATAGGTTTATCCCCAATTAATGCATTTATGTAGTAGGGTGACTTTTATTTTGGGATTTCATTATCCGGGGTTGAATCATCAATGATGTTCAAATTAAAATCCCCATACCTCCCTTAATTATAAACATCTAATGTGGATGGTGCGGGATAACATGAACACACCCCAAGACCCTCCTCTGTGGGTGTTCTAAATGGAAAAAATCTTGAATCGATGACAAGAATGATTTGAGACCTTCATGGTGGAGAGGATGTTCCCCAGAGAGCACAATCACATGCGGGGAAAATAATGGACCACCTGTACAGACATAATGGTCAGAGGAAGAGTTTAATGGGGATAGTTGGTGGCGGACTGTTGGAGCAGCCGTGGGCCTATGGAATCTCGCCAGGAAGGTGTGCCAGAGGAAGAACCGCAACCGTCTTGGGTCACGGCATAGCGTGAGGAGCTGTTGGCTGGGCTGCCAGCTTGAGGCCGCATATACAGCACTGTACTACGTCCCGTGTGTTGGAACATGGTAGATTGATCTCGGAAGAGGATGCACCCAGAGGTGACCCACAAGAATATAGAGATGGGCCGGACACGACAACTGGCCGCGTCCCAGCGAGGTGGACCAGATGCTGCATCTGGCTACATCCCAGCAAGGATGACCGGGCGGGCAAAACCTGTATCCCCATAGGCTAGTCCCACCATCTGTGGGATATACCTATGCCAGTAGGTGGGACCAGTGCCCTTTAGGCAGGACCTGATGAGATAAGGTTACCAGGAGACCCGGTGTGCTGGACCCTCAGCCAAACTGGGCCAGGTCTAGCGAGGCCCATTGGTTATTTCCCACTGGACAGGTTGGACCAGACCAACCGTAACCTGAATCGGGTTAGGTCGAGTCTGTCTAATTAATCCAGGGTATGTGGGACCCCGGGCTGAGTTTGTAAGGTTGTTACAACTAGGTCGTACCAGGCATAAATGCTATTATCCCCTGTTTATTAAAACTCATGTATCTCTCAAACCAGGTGTATGATCGATGCACCATAAGTGCAGCTAGGACCCTTGTGGCAGGTAATCTGTCTGGTATACTCTACTTGTGTTTTGGAATAAGTTATAGTATGTCTGGGATGGATCAGAATAGAATCCAACCAGGACCTTTTTACTAAAAAATATCTTATAGATCATGCATCTGAACGATGCTCCATCAATTGCGTTATAACCCTTATGACGAGACGGTCCTTTGGGTTACTCTAGTTCGTACTTCATAGAGTTTGTGGTATGACTGATAACTTGAGGATCATATCCTATGGAAATCAAGAATGATATGTGTGGAAATCTAGAGGTTGGATGTGATGTGAAGAATGAATAGAGATCATCTGTGTGTCAGCACCTAGAGATCCTCTGTGGGTAAGCACTTAGTGATCTTCTGTGGGTTAGCACCTAGAAAACCGTTGTGGGTTAGCACCTTGATACCATTTTTGGGTAATCAGTAGATCCTCTTGACTGAATAAGATGATCTATCTTTACAACTAGTCATATTTATTTCTGTACTTATGTTATACCTTGTGTAAGCTGCGTCTTTTACTTTGTGCCATCTGGTTGAGGTCTTTCTTGGTGGTATTACCACTATGGTATTTCCTTTATGGTTTTTTCCTTTATGGATTAGTGGGAGACCTTTAGGGATCTCAGTATCCCTAAATATTATTATTATACTCACCCCTCCATGGGTTTCACCCGCACGTGTTGTGTCTAGTTCAGGAAATGGACGTTTCGACAGAGGTGCTCATGGGGATAGAACTGACGGATATTAGGATGGTGGAATTGGTGGACTAGGACCATATGGGGCCCAGTATGACCATCCAGACAGAACACAGTACTTAGGATTTTTGTAGCTTCATTACTCTCATGATCAGGTGTGTTTTCCGTAGATTTCCATCAGAGTTTCCTTTTTGTACATTATAGTTTTCAGTTCCTTGTTGGGTTTGTATTCTGACCCACTTACTTTCACTTGTACTTGATCTCAACCTTGTTTTATTGGTATATTTTTTTCCCCTTTCAGTGTGTTATTATGTACTTGGGAGTGTGTGTATCGGATTAAATGAAAATTCCATTCCTTTTTGAGATACGTTATTCTAGTGACAGTCACCATCCCAGGCCTATAGAAGGCAGGCTTGGGGTAGTCACGTAACGGGCCCCGGGGGACGGTTTGTGACAACTAATGATTGAAATACAGATATCAATTATAACTTCAACGAATATATAGTTAACATAAACAAAAAATATATTCAAAGAACATTTTTTATAAAAATAAAATAATAAGTTAATGTATATAATAAAACTACTATAATATCAAACATGATGAGCTTCAAACACAAATAATTTCATCACAGAAAATTGGGAGAGCACACAAAATTTATCTTATAAAATTTACTATGAACTACCATTATATTTCCCTTATTTATTATATTATTTTTTATATATAATAAGTGTTGGATATTGAATCAAAACCTGAGAAAATGATATAAAAACAATTTTCATGAATAAATGAAGACAATAAAAAACATTTTATAGTTCTAAAAAATTAATTTGAATTGTAAAATATTAATTAATAATATTAAAAGTAATTAGTTTTTTTTGTATTGAAATATTTTTTTTCTAAAAAATAAAAATCTAAAAGTTTCAAAAAAACTTTTGGGGAAAAAGAATATTTTAGGTATAAAAAACATTTTTTCAAGGATATAACACTTGGTGTTAATTCATTGAATAGTTCATGTACATGAAGTAGTCCATATAAAATATGAATTTTAATGAACTAAATAGCATTAAAATCATAAGTATAATAAAAATTAATAATAAAAGGATTTTACAAATAAAATTTTAACTTAAATTTCTTTAAAAAACTTATATAGTCACTCTGAAATCTGGAAAAGGAATATACTAAACATACTCACCAAAGACAATATTATCCACATAACCATTGGTTCAAATGAAATTAATTAGGTAAAAGTAAATAATTCATGAAAATAATAATTATTTTAATATATATTTTTGTAAATCGTTTTATAATTAAATAATGACAATTTTCCCTTATCCATGTAAAGATAAAAAAGAAATTTCATGGGATTTTTAAATAATTCCCATAGAAATTTTTTAACCTATTTTATTGTTATGTTTAGAGACATAAACAAATAATTATATTATTTTTATAATTTTCCTTCAATAAATATTGATAAATATTTTAATGATGATGTAATTTGAACTAACAAAGTGGTAGAACTATATATCAATTATTCTTAAGATAATGATTATAGATAGTTATAACCTTTTTAGATATCTATGAGTGAGAGATAATATTATAAAAAATAATTCAATTATAATGAGAGGAAACTATATAGATATAAATATTAATCATGGACTATATAAGTATTTATATGTTTTTTTATTGAAATTATAAATAAGAACACAAATAATATTCTTAAATAATTTAAGGAAAATTAGTTTTTGATTGAAAATTATTGAAGTATGACTAATTTTATTATTCTTAATGGAAATTATTTTTGTGATTATTGAAAATTTAATTAAATTTTATTAATGATTATACCTTCCCACCACACTATTTATAATTGTGTTTATCAGATTGTTAAAACAATGTGTCTTCATGGTAATAAAATTCATAACAAAGATGTAACAACCTATATTATGGGATTTGAATTTTTTAAATCATATATGATTTCATTAGAAGTTTTATTATATTTTATACAGGTGAGTGTGAAATCATAATATGTTCAGGAGATCTAGTCACTCTGACCAAGTATATAGATTTATTTTTTAGAAAATTTAAAATAATTTTAACATTGATTATCACTTTTCCATTTCAATATAGAATTTAATATTTCTTGGGAACCACATATATTATACCCCAAGTTTTAGGTCATTTTTATTTTACATAAACTATATATATATTTAAAAAAATCTATTATTTCAAATGATTTAAACTTGAAGGGACAACAAGTCAAACAAGACATCAATCAAACTAACAACAAATTATTCATTCGTAATGTGACAATGTAAAAATATTACTTCATATCTTTGAATTTTATATAAAATGGGGGAATATATCCATTAAAAGAAATCAAATTAAAATTGTACATTAATTTAAAAGTAATAATATTTTTACAATTAAAAAATCATCTATATTTTCTTCACACTTAAAAATCACCATTAGTAGAACAAAACCTAAAATGAAAAAAGAATCATGAAATGAGAAATCATGTCTTAAATCCAGAATGAAATCTACAAGAATGAGAAATTTTCTTGATTATTTTTTAAGGGAATTAATTTATATGATTTAATGGGGATAACATAATTGTTATCAAATTTTGGTTAAAGGGTGTATAGTCAATGGGTATAATGCCATTAAACAAGTTACCAATTTGAAAATACCAGTTTATAGTTAATATAAATAATGATTATTTTAATGTTAAACATATAAATTTAAATTATTAATATTGTATTTAAAATAAATTAAATTATTTTGAAATATATCAAAAATATATTAATCAATTTTTTAAAATACATTTATTTATTTTAATAAAATATGCATTTAAAAAATTCTCATATAGAATTATTTAAATAATATTGATATATAAAATTGAATTATTAGAAATGTTATTGAATAAAATCAATGAAATAATTAACTATATAGAATATTAATTTAATAATTCATGGCCAATGAAATATGATTTATCTAAAAAAAATATTTTCTAAATATTTTATATTTTTATTTAAAATATATATTTATCATATTTGGAATGAGAAATTTAATGAAAAGTATTGTTTGTATATATATACATGATTTCAAATTCATGTTATAATTATTAGTTGTTTAGAAATAATAATGAAATCATTTAGTGTTAAAAAGTTAAATTTTTAAAACATCTAGGTTTTTTAGTTATTATTTATTTTTATATTAATAAATTAAATATATTACATTAAAATGATGAATATAATTTAAATTAATAAATTTTAAACAAATAGATTAACACAAATTTATTTTGAAATGGAAATGAAATAAGACTATGAATACAAAATGTTTAAAATAAATTTTATATAAAATAATTTATTATTCTTTATATAAATTATGTTTTAAATTTAAAACAAAAATTTTTAATTTTTTAAAATTTAAATAGATTAAATGGAATTGAAATTTATAATCATCATATGTAAATTGAGTTAGAATTACAATTTTATTTTTTTGCATAAAAATAAGTTATCGAAATATAACTTTAGTTACCTATATAAAGGTCAAATGTGTTAAACAAGATAAAAATAATAAGAAAAGATATAAAATAGTGTAAGAAATATCACATAATTTTTTAAATCAGGGGATTCATGACCCATATAAATTATTTCCCACCTTTAATCCACTATCTATATAAAATGAAATCCATATACATTAAGGAATTATTTTTTACATATATTCCATTAAAAATTCTCTTTTAAAATGACCCCTCCTTTATCTCATTGTATCCCCTATTTTATTTTTATTCCCATATGAATATCGAATCATTTTACATCTCCCAAAATAATTATTACATATTTTTTATCTCTTTTTTCCTAGAAAAAACCCTAAATCTTTCATTTTGAAGGAACGAGTTTTGAGAAGGAGATAATTCAACAAAGTGTTTAAAGAACATTCATGGTAGTTGGAAGTAAATAAGGTTAAATCAATGTTCTAGAAGTAGGAAGTAAACATAAAGGTTAAAAATATCAATTTTCCTTTCATTGAGATATGTTCTATATTCACTAAATAATTTTTTTTGTGGTGTATATATTAACCCATGGATGTGTTTCCCCAAAAGTTTTATGAAATACAAGGGATTTACAAGCCCATATAAGGTTCCCCCTTTCATGGGATTTTGATCCAAATATTTTGAAATTCATAAGGGTTTCATTTAAAATCTCACATTGATTTCAATATTTTTATTACTAAATTTTAATATAGTAAAATGGAATATTATTTCTCTATAAAACCACATATATTTTCATCTCCTATGGTTATTTATAAGGATTGCATATCTTCTTACCCTTTAATAACACATTGGTTCCGAATTTGACCAAGAAAATATTTCAAGGTGGATCTAGATTTATCTTTTATTTTTAGTAGATAATTTTTATCCACCATATTAATATTCATTTTGTGAATCATTAGATTTCCTTATCTATACATCAATGAATAGTTAAGGTCGTCTTATATTAAACATGGATTTATTTAAAAAATAATTTAAATAATAAAATTTAATGTTTTCTACATTGGTACTTTTCTATTGGATTTAGAATTGTTTATAAATGTTTTAAATAAATATAATTTTTAAATGTTTTCCGCACGAAAACAGTTTTGTAAAATCATTATTTGTTTTATTTAAGGAAACTACCATTTATATTTTTAGTTTTTTACAAAGTAATTTATATTCCTATTCTTTTATAAATTATTATTTTTAAAATAAAATTTATTAAACGTAAAATATATATATTCTTATTTTCTAATGAATATTTCAAATTCTCTTACAAATGTATTCCTCATCTATTTCAACATCCTTTAATTTTTGATATTATTCACTAGGTATATTGTCTAATGATATCATATATTATCTTTCTTTCCATACATTATGATAATTTATTAAAGAATTTTATATAAAACTCATTTCATTATAATGAGATAATTAATATTTTATGGAATTATTAATTTCTTAATATTCTTATGGAACACATATGTATACATTATCCTTAGGTAATTGGTGGGTATGATATATATAAGGGATCATCCTTATGTAATTACTAAATTAAATCTTTAGAAAATAATTGAATGTATTTCCTTAATAGTTAAATTTTAGGTTTAAATTTTTAGAAAATTAATTCATCAAACTTACAAAATAACATATTTCATCAATAACTGGACACTTTCACTCAGCATCAATGTTTTCCGGAATAAAAACATTTTATGATATAATAAGTATTATTTTATTTTCATATATTCTCAATTTGTATCTTGTCCTCATACTTTTCCCTTCCCATCCATTAAGCATAGTGAAAAATTATGAAACCATGGATGAGAAATAAAATATTAGTTATAGAAATATTAAAATCATTAAAGAAACATGTTAGTCCATCAATAAAAATTATAAAAAATTTGCATTTTCATAATAATATTTTTACTCAAAAAAAAAATTATCTAACCTAAGAAATCAACCTCACAACCAAAATAACTATATAAAAAAATTAATATTAAATATTAAATAAAAAATAAAATAAATAATGGTTTCTTTAAAATCATGAAAAAATTAGAAAAAATTCTTAGAATTATACATTTGACTCATTATAAGTATCATTAACTTTCCTTTAATGTTAATCTCATTATCATACCAAGTCAAATTATAAAATTAGTTTTAAAACACATAGAAATTATAGATAAATCATATAAGTAACCTGGGATATCATTTTCATATCACTATTAAAATCTATATTAGAAATGGAATAACATACTCATAAATTCAAATAATCTCTTTTGATAAACCTATAATCAGATAACTCCATCACTTTACCCAATGAATTGGAGGGCTATAATGGGAACACACATTATCTAGAGTTATATCATGATCACCCATCATCATGAGATTTATCGATATCACCCAACATCATAATCATTTCCAAGGAACCATAACATGTATAAAACAAAATAAATTTCATTATCAACCCTTCACTAAGAAAAATATTCTTTACACCCACATAAAAACTTTTTCGAATATTTAAATACCCATTCCATTCAAAAACATTTTTGAAAATACCCAAAACCAAGGGAAGATAGGTTTTATCTAAAGAAAATATGAAATCTTATAAATTAATGAAAATTTAAAATAACGGTTACAATGGTGGGAAAACCCATTAACAATGTACATGTTAATATATAATATTCCCTTTTCGTTATTTTCAAAATATTCTGTATAAAAGTTCTAAAAGGGTTCATTATAGAAATCAACAAAATAATGTCAAAATAGAAATTAAAATATACATTATAATTCATTTATTAAAGAATAAATACATTATATGAATAATTTTAAGAAAATGTGCATTGAAAAAAATTTAGAAAAAAAATTATTTAAAATGATGATTTTTCAGTAAAGTGCCCCTTACATTGAGTCTAACTTGTCAACTAAATTATTTATCTTTATAAATATTAAATTATGTTAATTATTTAACTTCATAACAATAATTAGAAATTTCATTATTTATATTATTTTACATATATCAATGTTATAATTATTCACTTGATTAATTAAGTTTACATTGAACATTTTGAGGGTTTTTGGTTCATAAGTCTAAAATGAATTCGGTGTGTTGGATTTTTTCAAATGGATCAGGATTATATTTTTAAATAATTTAAATCATGTGCTAATTATTATTTTTATAAATTAAAAATAGTTTTATAACCAACTTTTGAATATGGTTTGGAAAAATTAATTATGTTACAATCATGGTGGTGGTAGGTTATACGCACGAATGATTAATGTTTCTATTTTCCAAAACATATATGAGGAAAAAAGGTGAGTATCATTATATCATTATAAAATGATTATTTTATGGTAAATATAATATTAAATCTTTTAATAATATTTTATATTTAATCCATGTGATTCGATGATGGAAAATGAATCATATCAAATTATGGTGGGGGTAATCCACAAATACACACAAACAATGTTATCATTTTTCAATTAATGGAATGATAATACAATAGATTATATGTTATATTTTAATAAGGATAATTATTTCATTATTATAATATATAAAAACATAAAATCAACAATTATAAACAATCATTATTGGTAGTTTTAGAAAACGAATTGTATCGGTTCGTGAGATGGTAATACATCTTACACATAAACGATGGTATTGTTTCTCATTAGATGATGAAGGTTATAGATTAAGGTTAATACAGAAACATAATAATTTATTTATATGATATATAATGATGATATTATATCACAATGTCTATAATAGTTTCTAATGCGGTTAAAGAACAAGTAAAACAAAATCATTCGGTTAAAAGGTATACCTCCTCTTTAGGAAACCTTCACATCCTTACACCATAATCCTTATGAGGTCGGTATTTTGACCAAAATATGACATATAATACATGTTTATAGAAGTTAGGAAATTATATGGTTATATATTGGTTGAACTAAATGTCTTGTGATCTGTGGAGTAGAGAGGATATTGGTTGACCTTTTATAATAGGGGGAGAGGACACACTTGAAATTTTTCAAATGATTAAAATATATTATTGTTTTAAAAAATTAAAATGTCTTAAAAATATACCATTTTGGAGTTTTATATGATATATGGTGTTAATATGTCCATTAAATAGTATTTAAAAATGTTATTAGGTTATTATAATCCTAATCACTTTAGTTTAACCACCCGACATACCTATTTTAACCTTAACTATGGCAATAGAGGATTACAATTTTTAATATTCATTTTGAAAAAAATATTAAGTTGAAATTATTAAATAATATTAATTATGATGATTTAAAATATGGAATAAATTTCATAAAACTATAATAATATAAAGATAATAATTTAACTTAAAATCAAACACGCAAAATGTGAAGATTAGTGGTATTCGAAAAAATGCCTTCATGGGTACAAAAACATTTATTCCAAAATAAAGAATAAAATTGATTATAGTGAACTTGATTAAATTATAAATAATATTGATTAAAAATTTAATTTCAAAAAACTTTAGAAAAAAATTAATGTTTTAAATGCTTGAAATGAAAAGATTGTTTTCAAAAAAATATTATTTTCCACTATTATTTCGAAAAGACACACCTTTTCCTAAAATTATAAAAACATCATCCTTATATAAATTTTATATGATTATTTCAAAAATGATATCTTATTTTTCAAATTGAATTTTTAAAATTCGAAAATTATTTTTTATTTAAAATCATATAATGCATGAAAACCCAATTTCGTTAAAAATTAATCTTTTTCCTTTTGACTCAAAAATTTCCTATTGTTATTATAAGGGTTATATCTATATAAAATTATATTTATGAATATCAAAAAGACTTTAAAATGATTAGTTTTTTCCATTAACTGGGTTCTCACAATATATACCTCTAATTCATTGGTTATTTTTTATCTCATCGGATATGTTTATGGAACACTAGTGGCTATAAGACTATAAAATTCAGTTTTTTTCAAACAAATCTTCCAATATGTTTTTCTTGTAACAAATATTAAAAAAGGTATTTTACAGATCAAATTTATGATAAAAGATGTGGTAAATATATCAAGTATAGTTTTCATATTGGTTATTTTAGAATGGATTTGAAAATAATATTTTTTTCATGTCGGTTAATAAGTTACTGATGTGGAAAATAAAAAGATAATTATTCACATTGATTATTAAATAACATACATAAAAACATATTATAATTTAAATACTATTTCATATCCATTCATTTTGTGTTCATTATTTTGTGTGACTTCCTCAAATTTTGTATCTGGGAGATGAACCCTCACATTACCATCTTCAATCTGTGTCCTTGATTCTCATAATTTTATTATCCAAGGCCTCTAATATCTTTATTATTTGATTTAGTGCCCTTTAATATAATTTTTTTATCTTCCAACACTTCTATCCAGCAAAACATACCCTTAGACCCTACTTGAACCTTCTTTCCATTTGTTTCACCTTCTCAATTTTCCTACTTCTAATATAAAGTAATGGTTTGAGTTTATTGTTTCGATATTCCATGCATCCAAGGGTGATAGATTTGTATTTTGAGTTATAATATTCAACAGATGTCACATTATCGTCACCTTTTTTATTCATAGTTTCAATTATTGGCATGTTTTATATATTTTTTAATTTATGAATTATTATTTTTAGATTAATTATTGTGACTTTTTTTAAATAATGAAATGTAAATATGTTCAAAGTTGTATTTTTTATCAAATCTATTGTATTTTTTTTATTTACGAAAAATTTTATGATATTTTTTTAAAAGTAAATTTAAATTATATTTCAAAATATAATTACTTTTTCTCAATTCATGTTATTTTCTTGGTAATAATGAATCAGTATTGGATTACTAAATTATGATTAAATGATGAATAAAGGAATTTTTGTAATATTTATGGAATTTTCTGAATGAAATGTTCCAAAAAATATTACTTGTTTTTTCACTTCATGAAATGTATAAAAATGTAGAAGTTGAAAAGAAGGGATGTCAAAATCTTTAAAATTTTCATGGTTTTAATTTGAGATATAGACCTTGTATTTTGAATAATAATACTACACAAAATTAAAAAAAAAATTGATGACGATGATTTTTAAGAAGGTAGTCTGATAAAATTAACAAAATTAATTGTGATATTGAAGTAAACGAAATTTGGAAAGAACTGATAATTAATCATTTATATAGTGATAATAAAAAACTATTATATCCAATGTGTGTGGAATTTATTTGTTCATCAATGATGTTAATATTTATTAACTTTAAGGTAAAAAAATAAATTTAGTGAAAAATGTTTTATAGATTTTCTATATCCATTGAAAGATATATTTCTTAAACACAAACATCATCCATATTCATAATATATAGTGAATAAAATATTATTCCTAATGGGTTTGGGGTAAAATAAGATATATTCCTTATCAAATGACGATGTTCTATATAGGGAGGAATATTATTGTCTATTAGAGTGTCCTAAATGTAGGAAATCATGGTATAAGTTGAGAAAAGAAATCACAATTTGATTTAGAAAATATATATACTAATACAAAGAAAATTTGGTATCATCTTATATTTCATCATTTGAAACATTAATTTACAAATTAAAATGTTTTATAGTTTTTAATATGGTATGTGTATGATCAAATATATGGGGGAAAATTATATCATCAAGCTAATTTTTCATTGTGAAAGAAATTTTATCAATGTTTTTCTATATTAAGAAATCAAGTTAGAAATTTCAGACATAGAATATTCACAAACTGAATGAATCCATATCAAATACTTAGTATAAAACATAGTTCATAGAATATTTTAATAGAAATTTACAACTTATATAATGAATATTTTATAAATATCATATTTATCATATTGAGTGTAATGATTTATAGACCAAAATAGTCTATAAATGGTAATGATGATTTCTCATCACCATTACATGATTATTTGAAACTATTTTGGGAGGAAATTATTAAATTATATAATTCATATACAATGGAAAATTTTCAACTGAATGAAATCATTATGTTGACTATAAGTAAAATCCAAATATATAGAATCTCATACGGATATAGTGTTAATGAACATAAAACTTGTACAATTTCTTAAGAACAAACTTCATATTGTCAACTGTGACATGGGGGGAAAATGATGTACATGATTAATTGAATATTTCTCTCTATGTATAACTATTAATGAATATTTCAAATTAATCCAGAGGATTAAAAGAATTTTCAATTTCTACAAAACGTTTTTCCAATGACTTGTATTTTGAGAGGGTGAAAAAAATTGGTATCACATTGCGAAAGACACAAAAATTAAGTGCTGGAAAAAATATTTTGAAGAAATGATTGATATTTTTTGAACATAAATATTGGATATTTCATGAGGAAAAAATAACACTGATTTAAATTATTTAGTGAATAATATATATGATATTTTCACTGCAAAATTTTTTTATATTAAAGGAAATACTAAAGATTCATTGAATGTAATGTTGGACTTATTCTCAATGGAAATATATTTATAAAAAGCTCTCAATCCTAATGATAGATGAACATAACTTCCTCTAGCTTTTCATACATACCTATATATTTTCACTCAAACATTTGAAGTTGACATGTATGAAATCTCATGATTGTAAAATCCTGATAAAACAACTCCAACCCATAAAATAACTTCTAATAATTTCCATCGATGATAGAAACTATATCATGAAGGAGTTTTTTTTCAATTAAATTTTTAAAAAGGTGATTAAATATAATTCATTAAACAATTTATATAATTATGTGGATTATATAAATATTCAACTAGAAATGTAATTTATTCCTTTTTTTTGATATCATAGTGTATGTAATGTTTTATTTTGTGTGAGAAATAAATATTTTAAAACCTGTATATATATATATATAGAATGTGTCCTTTTGATAGTTATATGAATATATTTAAAGTATATATTTAGAATATATATCTCCTTTTATCCTTAATTGTTGAGAACTATATTTATGAGGTAGTTGTGTAGTTTTTTATAAGATAATTTTCTACAGTTGAGAACATTGGTTTTCCTACATCTTTCCATAAATTATTCAATCATAAGGAAATAGTGATCCATAAATATAATGAAAAATCATTAACAGGTGAAAAGATAAAGTATATTCATTTATACATCCCAAATAAAATTGATGATGCTCATTTATATATAATAATACAAATTAATGTGTTAAAAAATTATCTAAAGAATATAGATGTATGTATTTTTAATGAGAATAAAAAACATTTTTCCCTGGTTTAAATTGATTGTGCATGTTATATCAGATGTGTAGCAACCCCAACCCTAGTATCTCAGAGTCGATGTCTACTTTATTACATTGGAATAAGATGAATGGAATATCATCTCATAGAAAAATATAGTTTTTTAATCTTATAAAACTAGATATATAATTTACATTTTTATTACAATTGAAAATATAAGATACAAAAAAGTATTTTCTTTGAGAATGTCATTATTCATCATATTATATCCTTAAATATCAATCACAAAACAGTTTCTAGTATCCAATGAAAAATAAATCAAAAGAAAAGGGTGATCTCAAATTTTTATTAAGGGTAATAGTTCCATGGAATCTATGAATAAATAAGGTATAATGAATATGGAATGTTAAATGATTAAAAAACATTCCATTTAATTAATAGCATGGGAATTATATATAAGTGATAAATAATGACAAAGAAATTCCATATAAATAATCACATGATCTAGAAAACTTAACCATGCATATTCTAACTAGTAAAATAATAACATGGAATATAAATAACTGAATTCATAATGATGGAATGCATAATTATGAACATTTAAAACATACTATAGTGGATTTGTTCCAAGAAATCAAAAAATATGGTGAGGGATTATCCAAAACCAAACCTAGTTTGTCTCATGGGACCTAAAAATTCCTCATGGGGATATAATGGGCCTCAAACATAACGTACTACATCCAATAAATTACTTATATTAAAGGGATGAAACATAATCAACACAAACATTTGTATTGAAAAACTAACATATATAATGTTAATACATACCGTAGTCAATAATCATAATCATAAATCATCTAGAGACAATTGATGAATGGAAATAAAATTATGAATCCATAGTTAAACTAACATATATAATGTTAATATGTACCCCAGTTAATAGATATTATAATATACCATAAATAGTAAATATTTAATGGTAATAATATTATACATCCCCAGTCAAACTAATCATAAACCATATAATGAAATAATAAGGATGGTATCAATATATAATATACTTAGTGAAACATAATTAATATATAAGGTTAATTTAATTTATGTATTTAAATACCATGATAATATCCATAATAATGTTTTTGAGGAAAATAGACTGTGCATTTTGAAAATCACCTTTTCAAATAAAAAGATTCCAAAATGTTTTGAAAATAATTTTCATTCAGAATAACATTTTAAAGAATATAAAATACCAATAACAATATGTTTTTCATGAATTTTGGAAAAAAAATTTTCCATACATGTTAAAATAAAGGTTACATTCACATTTTCGATAAAATCTTTATAGACATTATTTTGAAAAATATGTGAAAATTACACTAAAAATATTTTTAAAAAAGCAATGAAGGATAAAAAATTATTTTTTAAATCATTTTAAAAATGAAAAAAAAAATTGTTTAAAAAATTAGAAAAATTGGTTTTTATGTAAAAGGATTTCCAACCGAAGAGAAAAAAAATTCAGGTTTTATTAAAACATTTTCTCATTAATTTTATGTACCAAATAGTGGTAAATGATACTATAACATGAAAAAAAAATTATAACCATAAGTAATTTAAATATTTTTTTTAGGATATAAGTATTAAATAATAATCCCAAGGGAGACATAAATTTATAAAATCCGGAATAATGATGAGATTGTGAAATAAACCATTACACTTTGGTAAAATACATATTATAATCCCCGTAAATAAATGAGACAAAATTTAAATTCAAATACCATTGTGTTAAATATATTCATTATAGTACATATCAAGAATTATTTATATACACCACACAAAGGAAATAAGTGTTGAATATGGCATATGCATCATGGAAGTAAAAGTGGTATGAGAAACCCTTACTACTTGTTCAATATCCTTCATATGTGTATGAAATTCATATATTAAAAATATATCCTTATTAAACATAAATAATAGAACCATACTCAAATATCTCATAACATATATTATTTAATTATATTCTTTTATATCCCATTTATCAACAACACTTTGTTAAAATAATTGTTTTTAGTGATAATTACTTCCACTCACATGAATGTTTTCATTCCCTAATTTTTGTTCTTTTATCTTTATCAGGGTTTCATAAAATAAATAATGTTTTCCAGGATAGAAATATCATATATATTTATAATATGTTTATTTAGAGTAATATATAAAATCTATTGATGCAAAATGGAGTATACCTTTTTCTGAAATGGTATTTCATATGTATGCATGAACATTATTTTCATTTTTCTAGAAGAAATGAATGAATGTAAAATAATTATTATTTATGAGTTCAATAATAATTATAATGTTATATATAATTTAAATTAAAAAAATCCATCTTTATTACCATACATGTAAAAAAATGAAAAACATTTCACATCGCTATGTGGTGGCAGTAGTCCACTCATACGCACAACTGTGATTATTATTCTTCCAATGGATTATAATGTTAAAATCCATATGGTTTATTATATTTTCATAACTATTGTAATATAATAAATATATTATATCTTCATTAAAATTTATCTATACTACCTTCCATGTGAATAATAATCAAAAAATGAATCGCATCGTTATACAAGGTGGTAGTCTGTCATACGGACGAGCGATATTATTGTATCCCACACAGAATAGAAATTAAGATTTTTTTTGTGTTATGATAATTTTATAAGTATAATAATGTAATAAAATTCATATAATTTTGTTAAATAAATCATTAAATCCATCCCTGAAATATGGTGATGGGTAATTAATTACATTAGTTCGTGATGTGGGAGTACTCAGTACACATGAATGATGATTTCATACCCCATTTGATTAAAGAGGATTTGGATATATAGAATTACCTTAACTTAAAAAAAATCAGTATATTTTCTATATTTATGCTATTATATCAAAAAATACCAATTATAAATGAAGGAGGTTAAGGAAGAAATAAAATAAAATGCTTCGTTAAAAATGTTTCTTCTTCTTTAGACAAATTCATTGGTTTTCAACAAAATGATTATTAAGAAGGATTTATGACCAACTTAAGGATTCTAATAATAGATTAGGAAATTAACAAATTTAATTATTTATTTATTTTCTGAACCAATTGGTTTTGTATGTTTGAGTTGCAGACTATATGAAGTAGCCTTTTATATGTGAGGTGAGTGGCACACTTTAAATGTTTTGAAAGAAAAAAGGTGTCTCTCTGTTTTACACATTAAAAAAGGATCAACAATGGGCCATTAAATAACCTAAATGAAATAAGGATGAAATATTTTTGTCAAATGGGTGTTGGAAACGTTTTTGGTTATTTATTACACCTATCTTATTTGTTTGACCCTATACTAGATTTATTTTTACATTAACTATCGTAACTAGTTTTTAAAGTTTTTAATGTTATTTACAATAAAAAATTAAGTTTCAACTATTATATAATATAAATTACTGTTATTAAAAATATTGAATCATTTTTTTAAAATTTAATTAAGATAATTGGAAGAAAAAATTACAATTAATCATAGAGACGTGACATGAAAGTTGGTTTTCAAAGAGAAAATGTTCCAAATTTTACGATGTTTCTATGTATAAATCCATAATTAAATTATTTACAATTACCTAAATTGGATTAATAGATATATAGTTGAACATATGTTACTTTTAAATAGATTTTATAAAAAATTTATGTTCTTAAACCACTAAAAAATAATAATTCTTAATAAAACCCAGTATTTTTTACTATTCAATGAAAAAACTTATTTTCTAAAAATTATCAAAAAATCACCCAAATATAATTTTAAAAATTCATATATAAAAAATGAAGCATATTTTTTAAAATAAGTTTTCTGAAATTGTTTAAATTTAATTTCAAAATATGTTAACAAAGCATGACAAATTTGGTATTCAGAAAAATACCATTTTTTAAAAAACAATTCATTCTATATTAAGTGGTTCTTATTTTATTTTTAATCAATATATTAAAATTGAATTTATTTTTTACATGTTTAAAACATATAATTTTCATAAATAATATATTCGTATTCAAACCTTCAAATATAAAAGATAGGTTATAATGGTCAGATTTAACGAAAAATATTTTATTAGAGTGTTGTGTTTTATTTAAACACATTGTCGTTTTCATCATAAGCTATCAAAATGAATGAATTTATTTGAACAAAATTATATCATAAAGTATTTAGAATTTATATTCTCTTATAATACTTTTTCTTTTGTGTCATACATGCTATCAAAAATGATGCTCATATTTAAAAAAATATCAGGATGTTATATTCTCCCCCTTATATAAATTGTTCCCTTGCAATTTAATCATAACTAGTAAAGTATTTTTCACATTGGACTTATCACACTGATTATTCGTTATCGTTGTGAAAAATGAAGTTATCTCAATTTTTTGTGGTTTTATTATTTAACAAATGTTTAAAAAGTGGGGTATGTTTCTTTATCACATCGGTTTTTATACTACCAAAGTGATAAAAGACGTTTACCCACTTTATCACATCGATTAGATAATACTCGATGTGATAAAAAAAATTATTAATTTTCCTTAGGGATATATAATAAAAAGTGTGAAACCTTAAATTTATCATGTCAATTATATAGTAACCAACATGAAAAAATCATTTAAAATTTTATGAATCGTCGTTTGAATCATTTCACTTATGTTCTCTCTCACTAAAGTAATCTTGGTTCTCTCACGCAGAATCCCTAACACTAATTTATTAGATTTGGTGGACTCAAATCTCAGTTTTCTATATTCTTATATCTTCAGGACTCATCAAAATCCTTGTTCAGTATTTTATCTTCTCCACTCGTAGGTAAAACTCACACATTATTCCTCTCTTTCAAACATTCAATGGTGTAAAATCCCTGACTTTTGTGTTTTTATTCTTTGTACTCAAATCTCACATTACTATCTTCTTAAACTATCAAATTGATTCTCTCTCATAGTTTTTTGTTCTAATATAGATCTTATCATAAAAATTCTCACATTTCCATCTTCATGTATGTTATGTAGGCATTGATTTAAGAGGAAAATTTTGTTGATTGAATTATATATTAATGTTTAATATATATATATATATATATATATATATATATAATTTACATAAATTCTCATGAAAAATTCAAATAAGTAGTGTATATGCGTAGTAATATTGTTCTTTTTATGAGAGTATATTATTCTCATGAAAAATCATTTATTAAATATAAAATCTGTATATTATGAGTTACTTTAAATATAATGTTGACATTATTGGTAAATACACAATAGGAGCTATTAATATGATCCTTTATATATCATGTTATACTCTGATAGATAAATTTTCATGGAATTACAAATACCTCAGATGGTATTCACATTGAAATCATTTCTCTCCCCAAAAATATAAATTTTTATTATATCAAATGATGTATACTGTAAAATTTAATATGTGGGTTATTATTGTGTTATATTAAAATAAAACATGTGGTCATAGAATACACAGTCTTTAATATTATTTGCACAATTTTGATAATACACTATATATAAATAAAAAATAATATTATATATATATACCATATTATGACTTCATCATTGTGTTGTTTGAACTCTACTTTAATATTATATTATATTATGAGTTACTGTTTAAACTAATAATTTATTGATATTTTGTTCAAAAAAATTCTTAGACATTTTAATAATAAAGAAACTAGTAAAATTAGAAAATGCACATTTGATTTGGATTATGATAAATAATATTCAATTTCATGTTTTATCTAGTTTAATTTAAAATAAATTGAAACATGATAGAATGGGTTAACTATTGTTTAATTTTTAAAATAAATCCAGACTTATCATTATTATTATTTACCATTTATATTAAAACTTATATTCCATTATTGTTTATAATTTATAACTATACTTTCCAATATTCATATATTTGTTTTTTATTTCAAAATTGTGATACTTTCAAAAAAAATCATCATTGATATAAATTTATAATTAACCTATCTTTATAAGAGATTTTTTTGATTTATTATAGCTAATGATGATTCAATGTTGAATTATAGAACTTTGAAAATGTGATTAATATGATGAATGGGTTGATGGTTTTTTGGAAATTTTTAAATGAAATGTTCCAAACAATAATATTTTTTTTATATCCATTCCTAAAACTCTTAACCATTATAAAGTTGAAAAGAACAGAAATCAAATATGACTTCATTCATCATTGTTTTAATATGACTTACAAACCCTAGATTTAGCATGGTGAAATCGGGTAGAAATTAGTTCTCTTGATTATGATTCTTTTCAAGATGATATCTCTATTCAAATTTAAAAAATGATTTGTGATATATAAGTAGAGGTAATTGCGAAAGAATCCACAATTGAGATTTTATATGGAAATGTTGAAAAAAAAATTCTCTAGTATGTACGGAATTTACAGTTTTATCAGTACTATTACAATATATTAAGTGAAGGTGAATCATAGATATAGTGACAATAGTTTTACAGAGTTTCTATAATTTTTGAAAAATATTCGTCCTAAAAATAATTATCTTCCATATTCCCATTATTATGTAAAAAATTATTATGGATGATGGGATTAGGGTCCAAAAAATATAGGTCTTCCTGAATCACTTTGTGCTATATAAGAAGGAATACGAATATCATTTAGGGTGTCCTAAATATAGAACATCATAGTATATGTTGAAAGTAAAATCACAAGACGATTTAGCAGTCATAGATACCTCTAACAATGAATTTTTTACATTCCTACAATTTCTCATAAGAACTATTTATTTTCCTATTCACATGATGAAAAAAGAGTTAATATGTCACAAAAAAGGATGCATAAATATGGTAATGATAGAAATATTTGGATGAACGGATTAATATTTTTGAGGTACCGTATTGGAGATATCATAAGTTCAAGTATAACATTGATATCATACACTTTGAGAATAATAAATGTAATAGATTTATTGTAAAATTATTTTATATTAAAGGAAATACTAAATATGGGTTTTATTCAAGATTGTACTTACACTCAATGGGAATATGTTTGGAGTTGGATACCACTCTTGATTGAAGGAGAACATTTCTACCCCCATCTTGTCATACATTATCCAAGTGAGAGAAAATTATAATTTATGAATTTCATCATTATATCGAAGTGCCTTGGGTTTATTCCTCAAATGTAAAAAAACATTTTCTTTAAAGTATTTTAAGCTGATAGGTATAAAATATCTTAAGTTTCACATCATGATGCAACATCCCTGACCAATTTCATTGTATAGAATATTCTGCATCCATGTCAGAATGAAAATCATGAAGTTGTGTTATGTTTTTAATTAAATTTTTAATATGGCGATTGATTTAAATGCTTCACACACTTTATAAAACTTAGCGGTTTCTATGCTTTTTCAATTGTAAATAAATTTTAATCCATCATTATTTTATATCTTGTTGAATTTAATAGTTCAATTGGTTGAATAATTAATGCTTTCTATACATATATATCTATGTTGGATGAATACTTTTGAATGATATATGAAGATATTGAAATGATATGTTAATAATCTATATCTAGCAGAAGAATCCATTATTGAGATGTATATTTCTTAAGAGGTAATAGAGTTTTGTAATAGATATTTATCTGTAGTAGGGAGTATCTATTTTCTTACATCTCTCTTGGAATGAGTTTATTATTTGGAAAAGGTGATCCATGGATTGAAATTCAATTCGTTGATAGGTGAACAGATAAAGAAGGTACATTTATACATCTTGAATAACTTATATGATTATCAACCATATATATAAATGCATATAAATGTATTGAAATAATTTTATCTAAGGAATAATGGTATATGGATTTTTAATGAGAATAAAAAAAAATTCATGGTTTAAATAAACAATGATTGGTAGACCAGATGCATAAGAAATATTGAGATGGTTAGGGTGTGGTTTGTTTTTAAATTTGATAACATGGTATAGGTATGACAATAATGACTATAAATTTCATATGAAATATCATGATAATTGAAGTGTGTATCTGAATAGTTGTGTATTTATATTGGCACAATCAATTCATTTTTTGATTACAAAAGACAAAAAACTAATCTCTATATCAACAACTTGTTATCAATCCTTGAAAAAAAAGCGTTTGTTGATTACATTAAATTTTGAGTGACAGTGTTTAACTGGAACTGATCTATTGGTAATAAGAGTTCCATAAAAGATTAATTAGGAATGACAATAGTTAATATGGTTAAATTAGTATACATAACTAATCCTTTTATCATAGAAACACATGAAAAACATATTTTCAATATCCTTGATCAATCTAATATGCTGGTATATTGTTTCACAAGGAAAAAATAGTATTTTTGTGATGATAAACATAAGGGAGAAGCTGATTTATATAAGATCCCTACTTCCATGGAATGATTAAAAAATAATATTGATAAGCATGTCATAAACATGGGTTTTTTTTATGGAATGATCATGACTAAGGAATTTTCAAAAACAATCCTTTATTGAATTAAAAATATTTTAGGTAATAAATTGTTACTTATGGTGTAGTGACCTAAAGCTATTATGCTCGAAGTCGAAGTCTACAATAGCTAAATTGGCATGATTACATGGAAATATATCTCATAGGACCGTTCATCATTGTTTACTTTGTAATAATTATACATACATGAGTCTTGTATTATAAAGAATATAAAAATTTCAATATATTTCTTTCTTTCTAGGATGAATTTATTACCACAAAGAATATCCTTTCATATATTTCTTAGTAAACTTCTTGGATTCTTGGCGGAAGGAAAGCTAATAATTATGATATCAAATTCTCAGTAAGGGTAATGTATATAATAATAAATAATTAATCCATAAGAATATTCCATATTTAAAGATACTAATGGAATTCACCTTCTATGTTATCAATGAACCTATAAGGATGTTTTTTAACAATGTTGTATAGTGAATAAATAGAAACTCAAGAAATTAAAATAAACAGATAAGTAAAAAACAATATGGAAAGGTAATAATTTGAAAACACCTAAAATTTAATCAATAAATTATGATTTAAATGAATCCATATATAAGGTCAAATAAAAAATCTCATTGATAAAAATAATGAAAATGAAGATAATTCTTAATTTTTGGACATTAGGTTTCTCAGGTCCATGATTCCTTTACTATTAAGACGTAATCTCAAGACAGTTCAAATCGGTGGGTATAAACCACTATATTATTCTTTTAAGAAAAGGTTTTTTTCTAACTGATTTCATCTCATGAGACTACTGATACATTGAGGGGATTTTAATAACCGATTTCTAACCCATGTTGTACTAGTCCAAAGCATTCTTCAAATATCGAATAATCAAATTAAAAATATTTTTTAAATAAAAGTGTTTCATACATCATTAAATCATTTTAATACCATGAATACAATTAGATTTATGATATGATACATAAAAGGTTAGTACACATACTCCACAAAAAAAATTAATAATTAGTGAATAAATATTATATCTCATAGAAATAAAATGTGATATGAGAAAATTATTACAAATTTTTAATCATTTATTTAAAGGGCCACACAATTATGAATAAAAATATTTTATTTTAAAATATCATAGTAAAATTTTAGAGGAATATTAAAAACCAAAAGTCATCATGATGGTAGGAAATCATGTTCATTCCAAATAAGTTAAAAAATATTCCATTTCCTTTTAAAATAAAAGTCTTAAAGTACATTATTTTTGAAAAATTACAGGAAGATTCCTTTTAAAGAATTTTGTAAAATGTAAAACAGGGTTAAAATTAATTTAAATAATAATTGGAGAATATTAATATATTTTTTAAAAATATTTTCAAAAAATAATAATATGGAAGAGAAATATTCCCCTATAGAGACATAAAATAAAATAATCTTGAGTAATAATGAGATTGTGAAAAAACACATTACTTATTTATGACTAGTAGAATCCTATTACCCATGAAAGAAAATTATATTAATACAAAAATATCATAATGTTAAAATTAATACTCATAAAATAAATTCAAGGGTAGTATATAAACAAGGTAAATGAAACATTTTTTGTATATGGCAGGTGTCCCATAGAAATAAAAGTGAGACAAAAATGTCTTACCTTGAGTTTCATTTTGGGTGAACATCCTTTATCCTAGAATATAATGGTTTTAATCAAGTTATTATATTCTAATAGAAGCATACTTATATTCATAATATCTTATATTATCTTTTTTTAATATTGTTGTACCCATTTGTTAGTAATTATTCATTATTTTCACTATTTTGGGTGTTAATCACCTTGTTTTTCAATTATGTTTTTAATTGTTACATGTTTTTCTTCTTAATTAGATCATGATTTAATCATATATATAATTTAAAAATTGATTTAGATATAAAATATATTTATTTATATTTATTTATATTTATTTATAATAATCCATAATATTTTGAGATAATAAATGAAATATATTATTCATGGATATGATAGGTCATATATACATGTAAATGCTACATCGATTTTAATATCCTATTAAAAGAATAAAAATTAAATTTCACACACACACATATATATATATATATGTATATATTATAATTATAGTATTATATATATTTTTCATATATGTCACATATTTTTATTAAAACCATATTTTATATATACCATGTATAGTGTGAATGAATCACATCGCATTGAGGAGGTGGTAGTCCACACATCCACAAACAATGTTATCATATTTACATAAAATGGAAATTAGGAAGGTATATATTATAGTATAATTCTACAATTATTAATAAAATATAAATATCATATATATATATATATATCATATAAAATTAGTGTGCCTATCAAATTTCCCAACCATGAGAGGTGGTAAAGGAAAAAGGAACGACGTCGTTTTTCTAGATGGTAGTTCGTCGTACTCGATCGGTATGTTCATTAACAATTTAATGGAAGTGTGTGTAAGAGTTATTATAACCCTTAACATAAAAAATATCAATATATTTATGACACTATTTTTATTATATAATAATTTAATACGAATAAAATAATGGTTTGAGAAAGATATAATATGATAGATATTGAAAATGATTTTTCCTCATTTTCAGGTAACTCTTTTTGGATTATGCCAAATGACTTCTTTAGTTGGAATTATTCCTAGATAGAGGGTTCTATAATGAGGGTAGGAAACGTTTTATGAGAAATATTTAGGGGTTCTTTGATCTAGACGGCTGAATGTTGTGTGAGGAAGTGAGGGGGGTCCCTTTTATATATTGGGTGAGGGGAACTTTTCAAAACTCAAAAATAATAAATTTAAATTAACTAATTTTCAATTATAAATAGATCCACAATGAGTTATTTATAATATAAGATGATTATACATAGAAATAATTTCAAACAAAATTTTTTCTACATGTTTATCTCACATTCCTACCCTTAACGTTTTTATTTAACCATTAGTTAAACCAACTTTCTCTTAGTGTAACGACATGGATTTTTATTATTTAAGGGATAATATAGTTTCTATAAAACTCCAAATGAATCATAAATTAGTCATGGATGAAATTTTATACTTTATTCAAATAATGTTTCCAAATTTTAGACTTTAAGAAATTTTATTTTATTTAATGAAATATTATTTATTTTAATATATCATTAATATCAATTATGACACTATAAGTTTATTGACTTTTTAAAAATATCAAAGCACAAGATAAATTCTGAAAAACCTTTAATACATTTATAATATGTCTCTATCATCTATAAAACTTTTATTGACATTAATTATATAAAATGGTATTTATATTTATATTTTTTATTGCATTCATTTGATTTGTCACTTAATTAAACAATTAATTTATCATTATGGTGAAAGATTTTAATTATTTATTTATTCACTAAATAATAAATACAAGATATAATGATGATAATAAAAATTTTATATTTCCAATTAGTATTTATACTACAAAATATCGTATATATAATCCTATAATAAAAATATATAAATGTCAAAAACAAAAGTGTGATAAAATTGACTTTTGTTTGAATAAAATTATATAATATGGAATTGAGTCCACATAGTGGATCCAAGAGCTCATTAAATCATCCCAAGATTGATATTGGTTAATATTCACCAATAAAATTAAATTATTACATGTGTTATAGTAATTCTATAATATTAGTTTCTCCCTTAATTACTGTATTTTCCGTTAACTATGGTAATAAAAATTATCAAAGATAACTACTTATATTTTGTAAAACAAATTAAATGATATTTATTACTAAATTTTTAGATTATGATTCAAAATATAGAAATAATTTTTGAAAATTAAAAACATTTAAGTGACGAAAATTAATCTCAAATTTATCCAGTAGACAAGGTGCGAAATCGTGTTTTTAATGCGAAAACATTTAGAACATTAAAATGATTTCATATCATTATAAAATGTGAAACCAATTTGATCAAAATAAATTAGATTAAATTCTATAGAAATATCTAATTATACATAAACAATAATTGAAAATATAATTTATCAATATATTATTTATAATAAAAAAAATCAATTAAAATGAAATATTTTATCACTATTTATCGAAACATGAAACTTATCAGAAAAATACCAAAAATCAACCAAATATAATATTTAACTTACACATAATAATAAGAATTTTTTTCATTTAAAATATATAAAAGTTTTTAAAATTTATATTTAAAATAGGTTCTCGATTAAAATGACATAAATTTTACTTTTTAGAAAAATGAAACTTTTAAGGATAAACCTATATTTATTCTTATCTTATGACTAAACAATATATTAGATGAATATAAAAAATATTTATTGAATATATATATATATAATCAATTAATATAATTCACTAATAGTAATTAATTTAATTTATTAATAAAAAAACTCCTTTGGAATAATAAAAAAATATCTTTTATAAAATCATTTTATTTATATTCATTGGTTTCTATATTTATTTATAATTAATGGTAAAACAATTAATTAAACTATATTTCTTCATATGTAATTTAACACTACTCATAACCACCAATTTAACGGTGATGTTATATATTATTATATTAAGTAATAGTTTTTTTAATAATATAATATTATTCGGTAAAACTCAATCTTGTGTGCAACACAAGTTATCAAAGAAATGCATCACTACATGTGGCACAAACTAACTCAGTATCGCATTCATTGCAAGTTATATCATAAATTTAATTTATTTAAAAAATTAAATATATTTTAAATCTTTGGGATATTATATTATTTTATGAACTCGGTTTTGTGTTTCATACAAACTTTCAAATACAATGTTCTTAGTTTAATGTTTTGGGGTGTTACATTCTCCCCACCGTAATTAAATTGTGTATTCAATATTTAAACATGATCTCAGTAATAAGGGTTTTGATATTTGAAATAATTCTGTTGAAAACCCCACATCATAAAAGAGTTTATAAAATATCCTATTAATATGATATTATGAGAAGTAAAAAGGTCGCATGGAATAAACTACAACTAGGTTTCAATGTAGGATACATTTGTGGCAAGTGAAAATATGTACTTGGAATTAAATATTAAATATTATAGGTTGTTTTACGTAATCAATCACAAATAAGTGAATTATCAATAGAATGTTGAAAGTATAAAATTCATTAATCTGTGGTGATTTAGAAGATCGTCAGTTCAACAGAAATAAAGGTATTAGGAAAACATTTTTTATTTCATTATTTTCCTAATGTTGGATAATTATTTTAGACCCTAAGAATATAAAGAAATATATTTACATCACACATTTATATTTTATAAACAAGAATTTAATTAATTTTTTGTTCTTTGATCAATTTCAAATTCGTCCATTACTTCATGAAATAGATACCAAAAAATTAACGTTGATCCCTAAAGCACTAAAATACACTTTCAGTGGATCGTAAGGCCCATAAAATAGTGACATGTCATTCTAAATGACTATAATTGTTCTCTAAGTACAATATGGTTAATATATTAATCGAAAAACCTAAATAGTAACACTATTGGTTCATCATTAATATTAATTCATCAAATTGTTTAACTAAAAATAGTGACATATTAAAAATGGCATTGTGTAGGTCAGGGGAAGAAGTTATACCATTTCTTCCTTTGGTTTGGGGTTCAATTCACATGGCCATGGCATAAATTATGGAATATTACCTAACATATAGGTTATTATTTTCTAAACCATATTAATATAATTTTAAAATTATATATGATGTAATTCGTTGAAATAATGTTAATCACTGAATATCTTTTTAACAAAGTTTTTCAATACAACCTTGATACAAAAATACTTGAACTGTTTTATTTCATCCAAGCTACATCCTTAGTCTATTGTTTATCCATTGTCATTTATTTTCATTTTCTACTCAAAACCTTCACGATGGATTTTAAAGAAAATGTGAATTATCCTAACCATATCACACAAGAGTATCAAACCATCAGCGTAGTAAGATCCATTATTGTGTACCAGGTAATGCTCGAGTCCAGAATAATACACCATTTCAAAGTTGTTACCTGCAGGTACATCTATTCTAGAACCAGTTCCACATTTTGTATCTAGATATGTATTTATTTTTTGCATAACTACATAATAGCTATCTAACCAAAATATTAGGATGTCCCTCTATATGTATCCTCAATGTCAACCTCAAGGTCATGTTCATGAATATATGTTTTCCTAAATCTAGTTCCCATGGTTTCAACCAAACTACCATTGATACAAACTATAAAAACCATATCCCAGTAATCCTGAACTCGGTGTCTACTACTATTTCATATTCATGATTATAAGAAAATACATCCCAATATACTGATCAGTTTAGAATTTTGGTAAACCAGACACATACACGATTCTTGTAAAATAATTAATACACTAATTTCAATATAAATTTTTCCTTTCAGCGAAAAATTTAATCCCAGTTATCACATACTTTCATATCACTATTAGTAAACTTCTCAAATTCATAGGGAAAGGAAACATAATAAGGTTGATCTCAAATGCTCAATAAGTATCATTTATAGCCAAAAAAATAATAAATCTATAGTAGTAGTCAATATGTAAACCTAATTACTGAAGACAAATTCCATGTAATCAATAAATTGATATGGAAGATAAAAAATATATGATAAAGTAGATAATAGGAAACACAATCCATTCAAATATCTAGATAATTAAAATTCATTATGGAAATGTAAATAAATGAGAATACCTTCCATTTTATCAATAAAGTGAGAATAAAATGAATCAATAGATAATTTAAATACATTTCTTGTTAAGATATAATCTTAAGATAGTTTCAATTTGTGGGTATAATCCCATATACTCTACATAGAAATAAACTCAATGGGTTTGTTTCCCACTGATTTTTTTTCTCATCGGACAACCGATGCATTTAGGGTATTTCATTAACTGATCCCCAACCCATGTCATACCAATCCAAAACATTCTTTATATATTTAATGCTCAATTTAAGAAAATATATTTAAAATCAATGTCTCCCATTCAACATTGAACATTTTAATACAATTTAGAAAATTTTATTTATGACATGATATATAAAAGGGTATTATATATTAACCACATGTAAGAAATAAGTTTTGAATAAGGCTTATTTCATACAAAGGAAAAAGTGATATGAAAAAATCATTAACCCTTTATATTCATTTATTTAAAAGGATGAATGATTATAGATAAAAACATTTAATTTAAATGAACCTTTTAATCTTTTAAAGGATTCTTAAAAATTATATGGCTTTATAGTGGTGGTAAATTCCATTCATTCCTTATAAGTTACGAAATTATTCTTTTAATTTGGTAAGATAATTTTTAATGTTCATTGTTTAGGAAACCAACAATAAGATTCCTTTTAAATAATTTTAAAAAAAATTAAAAATGTGTAAAAAATAATTTAAAAAATCATTGTAGAATAGAAAAAAAAATTGGGAAACATTTTTTCAAAAAAATAACATTGAAGAAAAATATTCCCAAATGGATAATTAATCAAAAAACAATCCCAAATAACAATAAGATTATGAAACAACCCCTTACCACATTATAATTAGTAAAAAAATTCCCCATGAAAGAAACTTTTATAGATAGGAAAATATTTTAATTTAAAGAATAATACTCATAAAATAAATTCTTGGTAAGTATATACAACACACAAAAGATATAATTAGTTTACATGGCATGTGTCCCACAGAAATAAAAGTGGGACAAAAATATCTTACCTTGTGACTCCTTTTGGGCTAACTCCCTTTAACTTCCTATATAATGATATTAATCATTTTATTAACATATAATAGAAAGAAATTAAATTTTATAATGTCATATATTTTATTATTATAATATATTATTACCCATTTTTTAGTAGTTGTTCATTATTTTTATTATTTTTAGTGTTAATTTCTTAGTTTTTTTAGTATGATTTGACTTGTTACCTGTTATTCTGATTAATTAGATCATGATTTAAATGTATCCAAAATATAAAACAATTAATCACATTTCATATATATTAATTATATATTAATTTATAATAATCATTAATATTTGAATATAAGAAATTAAATACATCGTTCATGGAGACGGTTGACCGTACATACGCATGAATGCTTCTTTAATTTTTATATTGTATTAAAAATTGAAAGTAATTAATATATATATATATATTTATTATAATTAAATTATTATATATATGTAGTATATTTAACATAATTTTATTAAAACCATTTTTTATAAATTCCATGTATACTGTGAACGAATCACATCGCTTTGAGGAGGTAGTAGTCCTCCCTTCCCCAAATGATGTTATCGTATATTCAAAAAATGGAAAGAATAACGGAATGTGTTATATAAAATTTAAAAAATAATTAATACACCATAAATATAATATATATATATATATATCATATGAAAATTTAATTTCAATCATAATTCCCAACCATGAGAGGGGGTAATGGAAAAAACAAACGACATCATTTTGTGAGACAATTGTTTTTCATACATGATCGGTTAGTTTGTTACCCATTTGATGGAAGTGGGTGTAGGAATACGTACAAACATTAACAAAAAACAACCTAGAATATTTAGGATAATATTGTTAAAATATAATAATGTAATAATAATAATTCAATGTTTTTGGAAATAAATAAAATGAAAGTGGTCAATATAGAATGTTACCTAATTTTCATGTAACTCCTTTTGGTTTATACCAAAATAATTCCTTTGTTTGATTTCATACCAAAGGGAGGATTCATGGATATTGGGAGATAAGTTGGGAGGATATATTTCTAGGACTTGGTCGATCTAGATGGAAAAATGTGGTGTGACAAATTGTGGGAGGTGGTTCCCTTTTATAATTGAGGTGAGGTTCACTTTTGGAAACTCTCAAAATATTAAATTAATATAAATTAATTTTCAATTCAAGATGGATAAAAATAGGTTTATTTATAATATAAGATTTTAATGGGTTGAAATCCATTCATCATATAATTTTTATACATGTTTGTTTCACACTCACTCCCTTATCTTTTACATTAACCATTAGTTAAACCATGGAACTCTTACAATGACAACTTGGATTTTTACTCTTTAAGGGATAATATAGTCACTATAAAATGCCAAAAGAATCCTAAATGTGTCATGGATTAAATTATTAATCATAACCCAACAATTTTGGATGATTTTTAAGTTTTGATGAATTTTATATCATTTAATAAATTTTTATTTATTTTAATTTACCAATAATGTCATTGTTTACACTATTCATTTCTTGACTTTTTAAAAAATATCAGAACATGATATAATTTATAAAAAAGCCTTTAAATACATCCACAATATTTATAGGAAATCTATAAAGTTATTATATTACATTAATTATATAAAAAAATATTTATTTTAAATTTTTTTGTAACATTTATTTGATATGCCCATTAATTAAACAGTTACTCGACAATCACTGTGAAATATTTTAATTAAATTATTTATTCCCTAAAAAATTTATCATGCTTAATATAAAAATATTATATTTTCAATTAATATCTATATTAGAACATTTCCCATTTATAATCCCAAATTAAAAATATTTAACATTTTAAAAACAAAAGTATGAAAAAATTGACTTTTCCTTGAATAAAATACTATAAATGTCTTACATTCATCCAAGTTGATCCATGAGCTAAAAAAATAGTCATAAGGATGGTTTTTGTCTACAATATCTCATCCAATTAAAATTTTATATGTGTGATGATAATTTTATGATTTTATGTTTACCCTTAATTACCTATTTTACATTTAACTATTGTAATAAAATTTACAAAAGTTTTCTATTCATGTTTTACCAAATAAACAGGCCTAATTAAAAAAATTGGACCATATATTTCAAAATATCGAATCCATTTTTAAAAACTGAATACACAAAAGTTTCTAAAATTAATTTAAAATTATTCTCGTAGACAGGGCATGAATGTGGGGTTTTAAGTGAAAATGTTCAGAAGATTGAAATGTTTTTATATCCTTATTCAAAGTGAAATTGATTCCAATGACATAAATTAGATTAGAAAATAAATAATTGATATAATTATACTTTATAACCAATTATATATCTAATTTATCACTATAATTTATTTATAATAAAATGATATTTTTAGTTAAAATGAAATATTTTATAACTATTCATCAAAAAATTAATGTTATCAAAAAAATATCAAAAATACAAAAAACGTTAATTATTATGTTCTTATTTAAAGTAATAGGATACTTATTTCATGTAAAATATATAAAATTATCAAAAATTTAATTTAAATTCAATTCTCCTTTAAAAGGTGGTAAAATTTCCTTTTTATAAAAATACAACCTTTAAGAATAAAACTAGGTTTATTATTATCTAATGTCCACCAAATATATGGAATGAATGTCAATAATATTTTATTTAATATATAATATTAAATTTACATTAATAAATTTGATTAATAGTAATTAATATAATTTATTGTTACCCAACTCTTTTACATGCATATAAATTATTATTTTATAAAATCATTCCTTTTATATTCATTAGTTTCAATATTCATTTATTTTTAATTATTAGCCAATTAATTCAACTATCTATTTTCATAAGTTAGTTAATAATGTTATTAACTAAAAATTTAATCACTACATTATAAATTATTATATTATATAATAATATTTTTAATAATATATTATTTTTTGTTAAAATTGGTTTCTCTTGCAATGCAAGCTATCAAAGAAATTCCTTGCTACATGAAACACAGGATAAATCATAATTTTTAGCATTCAAAGCTATATCATAGATTTATTTTTTCTTAAAAAATAAATATTTTGTAATGTCTCAAGATATTATATTCATTTAAGTGCTTGGGGTTGTGTGTCATACATGCTTATAGAATAAAATGTTCTTGATTTAGAATTTTGTGTCTTACATCTTTTTTACTTTTTAAAATTTCATTAATTGTTAAATATTTTAATTTTATTTTCTTCATTAAAATGTGTATTATATCTAATAATTTGAATTGTTAGTCTGTATTTATTTTGTTTTTTTTTTACAATCTTTACCCTTACATAGCATATCTATTAATTAAGATTTTAGAAAACCAATTATATTTAATTTATTATGTTACAAAAAATAAAAAATTATTTCATAACAGTATATTATAAAAAAATATTCATTGGGGTATAAATGAATTATCAGGTTGGATAAATTTAACTATTCACACACCATTTTTGTTTTTTTATTCATTCATTTTTTTCATTTACTTTATCATTAATATTGTTAGAATTTTAGGTAACTATAAAAATATGAATAATAGTTTGTTGAGTATTATTTGTATTACTTTTTATTTGATAATTGTTCATTTTTTATTTACATTTGTCTGTAATATTTTTATTTTTATTTTTTTACGACTTATATTTACTTTAATTTGTAGGATAATGATAGATCATTCATCTAATCCACCACTTAATTATGGAAATTATCATACTCATGCCTCTAGGGAAGAATATACACATGCTCTTGTGATTAGCCTCCCCATATACTTTACATGAAACACCTACTTCCATGGGGGTAAATGAAATCAAGGGTAGGTAAATGTGGCACCACATGTTTACCAAAATTATCAGTTTCTCATATCCTAGACTAGGTGATACCAGTAGATATTGATGATAATTATATTCCAAGAGTTAAAAATTAAATACAATTCAAAACATTTATATATGAATAGGTTAAAAGAAATATCATTATTTTGTTTGATGATTGTGATGTATTGAAAAAGTGAAATTATCACACTTGTAGGAGACTTTTTTTGTTTTCTTTATTGTTATTATTGTTCTAATATTGGAATTTTTATATTAATATATATTTTCATATTTCTTATCAAATGAAATATGATATACCAAACACTAGAAGTGTCAGTAAGAAATATTTATCATTTCATACTATGAGATGGAGGGATTTGAAATCATCCCACATCACAGTTCATTTTTGGGGATACACAACATCAATACCACATGATATATATCCATTTAAAGATGAACATACAATGAAATTTTTTTATTAAAGTATATGATGAGAATATTTCTTATTAAGTGAAATTTTAACTATTAGAGGATTTGTTTTATTAATGACCATGATAATAATTTCTTTCTTCCAAATTATTAATTTATAAAAATTGAGGAGATTTCATCAAGAGATACAATCTAGAAATGTATACACTTATAATTTTTCATATTTACGGTATATATTAATGGAAGAAAAAATTATAGAAGAAAATATTCACAATCTAGGAGATGGGATTATATGGTTTTTAGAGGTTTCCCCTACTCCCCCTACTAGACCTGAAAAATAAAAGAGGGTTTAGATGATTACAAAAATTAAAATATCTTATAGAAGAGTCAAGGGTTTTAGTTGAGGGGATTTAATATGTATACTTTATTTATTTATTTAAGTTAAATGAACTCTTTATATATATTAATACCTTAAATATATTATCAAATATTTCATTAAAGATTATCTGGAGGAGAAAAGCACTCCAAGGGTCTTTATTAATGAGGGTAGAAAGGATATTTTAGATACAAAATTTAAAAATCCGAAACACATGGGTTATATATAAGAATACCCAACAAGTTTATTAGAAAAAGAACCATTTACATGTATAGAAGCTTCTTTAATGGAGGTTGTTTATAAAAAAATTGAATCATTGGAAGCTAATGTTTAAGATATTCAAGTGAAAATAGAGCACATGATCAGAGATTCAGTATAATTATTTTTTTCATACATTCAAATATATTTTTGGACTACCCATCAGATTAAACCATTTATAATGAATCCCACTAATTTTACTGATCCAAATAATATGTCTCCTCATGTAAACCCCACTCATTCTTATCATACCCGTAAATCCCCTCCTCCACATCTTCCTAGTTACTATGAGCAATATATTAATAATCCACATAACACAGTTACTAATGGGATGGTATTTTATATCGGTGGTACAATTAATCATCAACATATTGATATAAAGAATCATAGGGACACTGTACAAGATATTATAGTAATATTAGTAAAAATAAATTCTCTTTTATATGAGGTGAGTATAATTGGAAAAGTATTAGTCATTTTTTAGTTTTTTCATATATACTAAATCATTATATTACCATATAGGTATATATATATTTTATCTCTTATATAAATTTGATATTAATTTTTTGTTATCATTTTTAATTTTATATATTTATCTATTTTTTATAGGAATACATTAAAGGTAAATAATTACTATATAGACAACAAAAAACACAAAGTCTTATGAATTAAAATACATATTATACTAGTTTTGATAAATTTTCTACATATTCACATTTTTCATTGAATATATGTGATATTATAATTAAATTTATTGTTTTACAATACAATGATTTTGGGAAATTTTAGAAGTTATATAATGGAACTTGTTGTTAGATATCAGTTGGGCATCTTCATGATGCAATTGTTTTCTATATAATTCAATTTGTAAATAAAAATTTCATTTAATTTATTGAAAATTTATAATTATGTTTGGTTTGTATTAGGTATCTTTATAAAATGTTTATAGAGCTTGATAATAAATATGTATATGGATTTATTAACTCAGAGTTTATTTTAGCTGTATATTGGAAAATGACTGATGCAGAAAGAACAATTTATATTGTTGAGTTATTTCATAAGAATTTAATTATTCAATGATATATTTTTGTCATATCTTCATGATTATGAAACAAGTTTCTCACAAAGTGTTATATATCTCTTTGAATTATAGAAACTCTCATTAAATATTCATATATATCAATGCCCATTGGATGTTGGGGGTTTTTTCAAGAGTGAAGACTGTATACTGGCTATGCTTTATCCATGGTGAAGTGGGAGATAATTTTTTGAATGAATTGAACATCTAAGTTGGAATATTTTAATACATGTTTATATTATAATGTGTAAGATTTATTTCATCATATTATTTCATAATAAGGAATTAATTTCTTTAGAGATACGATAAGAAAGAAGAGAGCCACGATCAAAATTGTACAAGATATGGTGAATTTTCAATTTCAATTACTAAATATTATATGTATGACTTAAAAATGTTTTATTTAATTAAAATTTATTCATAATGGAATTTCCAACAATAAGAAGGCTTAAACGAATGTGGATATTATGCTATGATATTTTTGTTTGAAATAATTTTAATTGAGACAGTTATGAAGGTACAGAATGTTAGAATTATTTATATAGTTTTTCATAATATTTAATTTTTTTAATGAAAATAAAAGTTAAAAGATTAATTTATTATCTATAAAATTCTTATAACCCATGAATATATAGTGAATATGAGTTGATACAATTTAAAATTGAGTGGGAGAATCATTTTTCAGTTTGTATTACCACCACTACTAAAAGATAATTATTTTATAGATAGAAAATTGTACATGGTAACATAAAATTGGGAAGGGGGAGGGGGAACCTAGAATCATATAGGAATGGAGAAATGGAGAATGAGTGTGAATTTAAACACACATTTCATCCCCTTTGGGTGAAAGGACCTAGGATCAGTAAAAACACATGTTTTCATGCATTATCACTTCTTGGAAGCAGGAATGTTTTCTACTACATTCCCTTCATATCAAGTATGACTGACCCTAGGGAAGCAATGAATATGACCTTTTCATTTTTGAATTAGTTATTAAATCTACCAATGAGTTGCCTTTATCTCATACATCTTATTAAAAATAACAATAGATTCATTTTACACCACCTCCAGGTGAATGATCATTTGGGTACACACCTGGAAACTAATGAGGATTGCTTTTAATTCTATTTGGAAGGAGTTACCTCCACCAAGAAATTTAAAGGCCATAACCACCTAAATTTTCGTGGTCTTGACCCCCCCCCCCCCCCCTTCATGGGGTACATGTTTCATGATCCATCAATATTCAACATCATACTCATAGGGTTTTATTTCTAGAGAAATCATTTTTCCTATGAAACCTAATAAGTAATATAAGGGGAGTAAGTACATACCATAATTATTTAGAGGGACAAAGAAGAATATGGTTTTTCCCAGGTTAATTAGATCGACCAAAATATTTTGAGCCTTGAAGATGAGGTTTAGTACCCTATAGTTGGACCCCTTATTCTTGGAATCGTTCCTTTATTTCTAGATACACCATCACCCCACCACAAAAATTGGCACTCTCGGCTTCTTTTTTGAGCCATTATTCCTTACCTCGTGGAACCATTTTTTGAGAAAAATTGCACCTGATGACCTATGGGGTGTCTATCCTATGAAACTATTGTAAGATTATCACATCCTTTTTCAACCAAGAACATAAAAAAATATCAATTTATTCTATGTGTGAGTTTCTGAATCATTTTCATTTCAAATCAAGACTCACACCAATCCTTTGAATGTTATACTCGGTTGGGAGGGAATAGTTCATGATCCTCTAAGACAGAAAGATCATCTTTGATGAGATTTCTTTAAACAAAATTAAATCTCTGCATTCATCAAGATATTTGGTCGACACTTGCGCTTTGTGGTTGTCTTTCACTGAAAATGCTTCTGAATAGGACCCTGTAAAAACATATCTCTCTGGTTCTACATTCTACAATATATTGTCAATAATAGTTTTCTCATATGTGTTGAAGATAGTGTGGATGAATCTTGGGTAAAATAAAGGTTTCTTGAAGGTTATATTCAAGGTGAGACATCCTAGGAGTTAAAACCTTTATCCGATTTAGTTAACTAATAAACAATGTGAAAAACATTTAATCTTGTCCGTTAATTTAAAAAACCAATTTTATAATGAGTTTTTCAGATAATTTTTCACATAATGGATGTGAAAAGGGGGTTTTAAAATCATTTATATAATTAGCTAATTTGAAAACCCCAATATATATTTATTTACAAGATTAAATTTAATTAACTGGAATTAAAAAATTGTTTACGATATCTTTTTCAATAACATCACCAAATAAGAAACATGAAAAATAATAATAAAATGAATAATTTTGTATGGAGTAGTTTGTGATCTCAATAATAAAGGGTTTGTCATTTTAAGATACTTTATTGAAATCCCACATCATAAATTAGTTAATAAAACATTCTATTAATAAGAGATAATGGTACATACAAAGGTCATATGGAATAACACATTACTAGGTTTCTAAATAGGAGGGAATTTGTGGAATGGGAATATATCTACATAGATGAAAAGAAAAAATATTTATAGAGTTATATAGAACACTGGTCAAAATTAAGTGGGTGATCTATATAAAGTTAGTGACCATAAAACTATAAATCTATGATGATTCAATGGACACTTTGGTTCATCATAAATGAGGTACTAAGATAATTTTTTTATTTCATGTTATTTTCCCTATATTTTAGGAATTACATTACCATTTAGACTGAGAATGTATGAAAATATAGTGATTAATGTCTCTCAATAGGAATAATTTCATCCTTTTGATATGTTTCAATTAGATCCTTCTTTATCTCTTACTCCAAGAAATGATTATCCAAAATAAATTGGTTTTCATGAAACACTAAAATTAACAATTTACATATCATTTTCTAAATAATATAATGACATTTCATTCCTCCTCTCTTTATATATTTTCCAACACCAAAATTGTAGAGACTCGAAGCCTGACATACATGGACATTACATTACTTTTTCGGAATACTTAGTACATAACAAAACACACACACAAGGATCGTAATAGTTTAGTGTCTTTGGAAACTCGGAATAAAATCTTCTAATCGTGGTGAAAGATCTTCAATATCTCTCATAAAGATCTTTTTTTCCTAAAACCTTTCTGTATATCCTGGGGAAAAGAAAACATAAAAGGGTGAGCTCAAATGCTCAGTAAGGGTAAACAAAAGAAATATCAATCACATCATATACATAAGAATATAGCTTTTGAAAATCTTAACCTGCAAAAGAGATCATAATATCATAACATGGGATAAATCATAGAAGTGAAATGTAATCCCAATAATCACAAAATAAAACATGAAACTTTGTGTCATACACAAATAATCATAGAGAATCATTTCTTGTTATTCAAGACTCATTTCCAAGACTATCTTAGTGGAAAAAGTCCCTTTCTGAACCGAGTCACCCTCGTTTCAGTCCTGTTTCACTGAACCGGTATAACCTACCATTCCAGCTATGTCTATCTCATGAGATACAAAATCTTTACCCAATGCATTGGAGAGAGATATAGTTCCCACCGATCTCATAATGATACCATTCTTATGTGTGCCACAAAATCATAAATCATACATCATTGCATAACCCATGTAATACAAATGGGAATCTTAAACATCATGACATCATAAATCAATTCATATAAGATAAAGGAATTCATAAAAATAATTCCATCACAACATGATAAAATCAATGTAATAATCGGGATAAAAACAGAACCCTTTATTATCTTAGATGGAAAATAATTTTGATAAAACACTTGAACTCCATTCTTGAGGAAAATGTCCTTTCTGTTTCAAACACATTTTCCTTTCTTTAACATGTCATACAATTTTAAACTAAAAGAAGTTGATTAAAAATAAACTTTAAAACATGTAAATGAATCTTCTTGGAAATAATGTTTCAAAAAAAATCCATTCATGCCGTATAAGTTAAAAAAACATTCTACTCGTACTTTTGTCGGAAAAGTCAAAAAGTACATCGTACGAAAAACGACAAAAGATTCCTTTCATATCTTTTACTAAAAACTCACTGAAGGGTAAAATTGGATATAAAATATTTTATAAGGATATAAATATTACATATTGAGGGAACATGGATGTGGATTATAAAATACACCCCTGTAAATGCCAAAGTAAAAACAATCTCAGATAAAAAGGAGATTGTGATATTTCCCTTACCTTAGGTCTGATTTGCTTCGTAAGTGTCCAAACCTCCTGTATAATGATTTAAATAATGTCATTGACTTATTACAGAATCATATTCATTGTTATTATATCATATATGGTTCACTTATGACTTTATATTACCCGTTCTTTTGTAAATTAATGTTAAAGTAGCGTTTTGGGTAAAATCGTCTCATTTGTCGTTCCTGTTTTTAACTTGTAATTATTAATATGATTACTTGGATCATGATTACTTATATCCAGAATTTAAAAAATAATTTATATATAATATATATTCAGAATATACATATATATAATATATTGATAAATGGAATGAAATACACCGTTCATGGAGACGGTAATCCGTACGTACGCATGAACGCTGTTTTCGTTTCCTTATTGAATTGAATGGAATTAATTAGATGACATACATATAAATATACATAAATCCAGTATCATTATTATGTAATATATTTCATTAGTACTTATTATATATACTTTATAATCATTCATGAATGGTTAATGTGGAGAATGAATCTCATCGTGTCGTGGAGACGGTAGTTCGTACGTACGCACGAGCGATGATATCATTCCCATGGTCATGGAATTGTGTTAAAGTGTATGTATAATATTTCAGTATCAATATAAATTAATAATAATCATATATAGTTACTCATTACACCATTATACCCATCCTATTAAGGTGGTGGTGGAAAATAGCTTACACCACGGCGTGGAGACGGTATTCCGTACGTACGCACGTGCGATGATTTCCTTTTTCCCTAGGACGGATAGAAGGTTAATTAGAGTTGTTTAATATTTATAATAACATATCAGTATATAAGAAATACTTATTTTATTACTTTATCATGAAACAACTAAAGAAGAAGAAGTTGAAGAAGAAATAAATTGAAAAAGATCGGTAATGGATATTACCTCTTTTTGACGTGCCTTCACTTAACCTCCACTTAAAGAACTAAGGATGGTCTTTGAAGAAGACCAGGACCTCTAGGATGATACTATGGAAGTTGAGAAGAGATTTTGGAAGGGTTTTGACGAGCTTGAATTCTCAAATTGGTGTGAGGAGGAGAGGGAGGAGGTGCCCTTTTATAAGGGAGGAGAGGGGCATCTTAGGAAAATCTCAAAATATTATTTTATATTAAGGTCAAATTCGGCTTCTAATGGTTCCAAATGGTCTTATTTCGAAGATAAAGTGGGTATGGGTCTAAATCCTCTAATCCAATAGTATTTAGACATGTTTAGGTTATTATTTTAACCTTATCAATTAGATTTAACTCTAAGTTAAATAATTTAACTTTTACCGTGTCTTTTTGTTTTCTTACACTATATGGCTAATAAACTTACTATAACATGCCAAAAGAACCCCAAATTGTTTATTATTAATATATATATCCTTATCTAAGTCATTTGGCCACACCTTAGATTTTTAGGATTAAAATAACAATTAATAATATAATATTTTATTTTAAAACTATTTTGTGTCAATTTTGACAATATTTGATATATGATTTTTGTGAAAGTCATAACAGAATTATATATTCGAACCAAGTTGATTAAATCAACAATAATATATCATAGTGACCTAGAAAATGAGTGGAATTCATAAAAAGTCTCAAATTACATTTATTTTGGTGTTTATAACATCAATTATGTCAATATTTCATAAATAAGATAATTACTGCATCATCTTTGTGTCATAAATAAATTAAATTATTTGATGTCTAAAAATTACAAATAAAATACCATTATGTAGGAAAGATTTTTATCTTTTTAATTAATATTTACAATCGAATTTATCTTATATACAACCCTATATTAAAAATGTTTTAGTAAATAAACTTTGATTTTAACTCTTTTAACTCTTCTTTGAATTAAATAATAATAAATGTCCTAATCTAATCCAAGTGGGACTAAATGATAATATTTTACACTTAAGGTTGTTTTTGGTCGAGATACACTTGTCCAATAGAATTAGGACATGTGTTAGGATAATATTAATATCATTCTTACCCTTAATTACCCTATTTACTTTTAACCGTGGTAAATAAAAGTAAAAAGTTACTATTCACCAAAAATTATTTTCATCTCATTGAACCACATTTTACTTACTGACATCAACCGTGTCTCTCGTATTTTTGAAATTCCATTCACAGAAGCGGTAAAATTATGTTTTATGAAAAAATCGGTTTTTTAACTACCACTTAGTAGTTTCACTATTCATCAAAAATTGATGTTTTTCAGAACAATGCCAAAATTTCATCCTAAGATATATTTCATATTCTGAATTCAAAAATGAAGTCTATTTTACCAAATTCATAACATAGAAGTTGCATTAATTAATTTTATAATTAAATCCCGCTGTTAAAACAAATAGCGTGTTTTTAAGAAACAATATCTATCAAAAGATTGACACTTGATTATGTCTGGTTTAAATGTGAAATTACAACCAATGACCAACATTGTATTAAATTGTAAAAAAATATTCTAAATATACTTTAAAACCACTCAAATTAATAATTTATCACTTTTAATTATTTCGATTAAAAAAGTTGTTTTTAATTATAATTTAGTAATTTTCACTATTCATCAGAATATGAAAGTTATCCGAAAAGTACAAAAATTTTACCTTAGGCTAAATTCGATACTCCGAATCCAAAAATGAAGTCCATTTTGAGATATAAATTTTCTAAAATTTAAAAAGTGGTTATTACCATTCATAACGACTAGTTTTAATAATATTTTAATAGCATATCGTTGTTTCGTGAAACTCAGTATTGCGTACTACACACGCTATCGAGGAAGGTTGTGATTGCGTGTAATGCAAGGCAAGTCAATGATGCGTGTTGTGCAAGCTCCTTTTGGTGTAGCGTACAACACAATACATTAATAAAATTAAAAAGAATATATTTCATAAAATATCGGGCTGTTACATTCTACCCCCCTTAAAATGAATTTCGCCCTCAAAATTTGTCGGGATTATAAATGGTTTACTATTCGAAAGTTTCTTTAATAGAAACCCACATAGAAAAAAGGAATATCAAAACCAATCTTTAAAAACAAAAGTATGAAACGTAACGGTTACCCAAATAAACTAATCACTGGGTTTCCACATAGGTGAAAATATGGATATGGAAGAGAAATCTAACCATCATGTTTTGATGGAGAGTGATAGAGAACATGGATATGGAAAAGCCAGCAATCACAAAGCAATAAATTTGTGACGATCTAAGGTACCATCTGATTCATCCGATATAAGATCACTAGGACAACATTTTTTGTTTTCAAGATCGTTTCCCTAAAGTTTAAGAATTTGAATTAGAATAAATACTTACTTTATTTTGGTACAATCTCACTGTTGTTCGTGACTTTAACAATTTCCACTTCATATCTTAAATAAATGAAGTTGAATTTGTTATTCGTGAAGTGTTAGCAGATCATGTGATAGAATGACGGGTCATTCCATCTGTCTCAAACAAAAGGTTAGCAAAAATTATATACATAAGTCTATCTATAGTGAGATTAATCATATATGGTTCCTAAAATGGACTTTATAATTCATATATCATACTGCTTAATATAATAAAACTAATTTCTAATAAACAGGGACTTCCTGTAGGCCACTAGTAGGCGATAAAGGCCAGTCGCACTTCGGTTGTGGGTTCGATTCCTACAGCCTTGTCCGACGCGATGGGCGGTCGCCCGTCCTGCAGGTTTTCCTTTTTCTAAAACTATATTACTATAACATCCCATCAATAATACTGAAAAAAAAAACTTCGATACTTAAACAATACTAACTTATGTCCAACATAATCCATTCCAATCATTAGGCTTATCCATGATACTGCAGTCCACTCTCATAACATAGTGAAAATGATTACTAGAGATTTAACACCACCGTCGATCCCCATATATCATAAGATATGTTTTGTTGGTCACATTCCAAACATTAAAAGTCCTTAATCATGTATTCTCTTGAATACCTTAGTGAAAACATGAATGTAGTTAAAATTTAACACTTTCCACATACCAAAATCCTCAAAATTCTATATACTCAAACCATGATATCACTTAGTCCTTATATCAATCATGAGCTCATGAATTCTGTCAAACATTTCATTTTCTCCTTATCCCTTCATTATGCGCATATCATCTGCTTTCCAAAATATTTGAATCACTTTTCATGGTTACCGGTACCTTAAAATTATTGAAAACCACAATAATACAAAAATATTATAATAAACAATAAAAGTACCTCAACAACATTATTCTTGAATACCAATACATAAACACTTCTGTTGAGCCCTCTGGAAGATTGCTGATTTCATGTTTATAACTGATGTTTTAATAATCACAAATCATCACAACTCATTGATGCTTAATCTGGTTTGATGTCTCATAAACATAATTCCAATCTATGAATGAATCAGTTATCATGCTTTTAACTATGCTTATTGACTTACAAAGTATGTTGGAAGTCTTCTGGATTCAACAGATATCAGAGTCACTGATCCATCAGACTCACCGATCCATTAGACTCACCGATCAATCAGAGTCACCGATCCATCAGACTCACCGATCCATTAGACTCACTGATCAATCAGACTCACCGATCCATCAGACTCACCGATCAATCAGACTCACCGATCCATCAGACTCACCGATCCATCAGACTCACCGATCCATTAGACTCACCGATCAATCAGACTCACCGATCCATCAGACTCACCGATCAATCAGACTCACCGATCCATCAGACTCACCGATCAGTCAGACTCACTGATCCATCAGACTCACCGATCACTCAGACTCACCGATCCATCAGACTCACCGATCAATCAGACTCACCGATCCATCAGAGTCACCGATCCAAGGACTCACCGATGCAAATGAGTCACCGATGCAAATGATCCACCGATGCAAATGAGTCACCGATGCAAATGAGTCACCGATCCAAGGACTCACCGATGCAAATGACTCACCGATCAGATGACAGACCGATGCTGATCAAAATGACTCACCGATCAGATGACAGACCGATGCTGATCTATCTGAGTCACCGATCATTACTCTAATGTTGATGACCTACCGATCTCTTGAACAGTCATAAACAACTGTTTGAATTTCTTTATCTTTATCTTTATTTATTCTAACCAACGGTCATATTAGTTATATTTTAATACCCTGACAATTAATTAACAAAGGTTGTCGGATGTCAGGAAACCGTACCTCGTACCAGCGGAAAGGAAACCTTTTTGTCCTATGGAGCACGTGATGTAAATACAAGGAGACTCTGCTGAAGAGTGTAAAGCGTAGTAGAGAAAAGTGAAGAAGAGAAAAAAACGAAGAAGAGAGAGACAACACACACAGAGACAAGGAAGCATACGACATACTCAAGAAGAGCTCTGTGCATACAAGAAGAACCAAGCAAGACAGAATCATATATACAATCAAGCCTACTCAAGAAGAGTGGTGTGCATACAATAGAATATTGAAGAGCTTCATCGACTACATTCCACTGCCTGTGAACCTGAAGCATACGACACTCTGCTTCTCAAACAAAATCGAGAAGAGGACTCAGAATCACTTCTGATTAATTCCAAAACGAGTCCAGTGCTACACTGAAATCACTATAGCCATTTCTAAACTCTACATCTCTGCTCTGTGATTTATTTATTCTACATTTTGAGCAGTGTGTGTTATCTGCTGTATTAAACACACACACTGACTCCTGTACTTTCACTGGAGGATCTGTAAATCCTCAGCAAACCTTTTACACTTCACTTCCCACTGTGGATAGTGGTAGAGGTCTTGTGACCTGGACAGCTGGCTGCTGTTGTTTGTTTTTCCCACGTAGAACTGTGGTAGAGGTCTTGTGACCTGGACAGTGTGTTCACTGTTGTTAACCCCGATCCAGGGTGTGGATCACTTTTATATAAACTTTTGAGAGGACTAAGTCTCGGCTTGAGACTGAACCTCTTGGTTACTTCTCTGTGTTTACAGTTACTCTATTTCCATACTATACATATTTTATTTCATATTCCGCTGTTATTACTTTGAAATATAATCTATCTTCAAAGCTACTTTGATAATTAAATTCGCAAGTGTTTATATTTATTATAAATCAGTAAATTAGTTTCAAAAGTTAATTTAATCATAAGATTAAGTTAACTGAGAACTAATCAATCTTTGAGAAGCTAATTGAACCTTTATAATCTATATAAATTCACTACAGTTTAATTTGTTTTTGAAATTGGGGGATTTTATTAGAAACTGTTTTTAACAGAAAATTTTAATTGGAACTCAATTCACCCCCCTCTTGAGTGTCCACTCCGACCAACACTTGGTATCAGAGGAAGTAAATACTTTCTAAAAGTGCTCTGCTTTTGACCTGTGATTTTAGTTGTATTTTAAAGTTCTTAAAACTTCTGTTATTTCTAAATTTTTATCTCTTTAAAATTCTTTTTTGTAATATCATGGATAATAGACTTGAGGGTGTTGTTACTAACCGGCCACCTTTTTTCAATGGAACTAATTATGCTCAGTGGAAACTGAAAATGAAAATTCATCTAGAAAGCATAGGTTTTGATATTTGGACTGCTATTGAATCTGAATACAAAATTCCCACTACTGCTAGATCTACTTGGGATGAACCTACAAATACTGCTTACAATAACAATTGTAAAGCTATGAATGCTCTGTACTGTGCTCTAGGAGATGAAGAGTTTAATAGAATTTCTGCATGTAAAACTGCATATGAAATTTGGGATACCTTAGCTGTTTCTCATGAAGGAACAACTAATGTTAAGGAGATGAGATTGAATACCTATACTATTAAGTATGATAATTTTAAGATGAAGCCTGATGAACCCATTTCTGATATGTATCTCAGGTTCAATGAAATTGTCAACACAATGACCTCTCTGGGAAAGGATGTTCCAGCAAAGGAACAAATTATGAGAATTTTGAGATGTCCACCTGAAAGATGGAGAGGAACCTCTGTCTCCATTAGAGAATCCTGTGACATTGCTGCTCTACCTGTCAAGGAATTAATTGGTAAGCTGATGATGTATGAAGAAGAGCTTAAAGTAAATAAAGAAGAAGATGATGAACCTAAAAGGAAGTCTATTGCCTTCAAGACTACAACCTCAAAGAATAAGGATAAGGAAAAGCTTCAAGCTATCAATGAAAGTTCAAGCAGTGAGGAAAGTGAGAATGATTCTGGCAGTGATGATGAGATGGCTCAAATAGCCAGGAGATTCAAAAAGTTCTATAGGAAAAAGAAATTCTTTAGGAAACCAAATTACAAGGGAAAGTATGACCAACAAGGCAAATGGAAAAAGGATTGGAAGAAGAACGACAAATCAGATGATGTTGTCTGCTATGAGTGTAAGAGGAAAGGACACATTAAAGCCGACTGTCCAAAGCTGAAGTATAAAAAGAAATATGAATACAAGAATAACAAGTACAAGAAGGCCATGAAGGCTACTTGGAGTGCTTCAGAAGATAGCACAAGTGAAGCTGAATCTTCAGACTCTGAAAAGAATCGGGCCAACATGTGTTTCATGACAAACACTTCTGAGGTAACATCAGAGACTCCTGCTTTTAAGTCATACTATTCTGGAGAAGATTCTGACTCAGAAAACATGTCAAAATCTGAATTGTTTGAATACTGTGACATGCTAGAAGAAACATGTAATGAGCTTAAAGATAAATATAAAGGTCTAAAGAAACAGTATGCTTTAAGTGTTAAGCATAAATCTAATCTGGATATAGAAGTAGAAAAGAATGCTCAGCTGCTTAAAGAGAATACTGAACTAAAATTGTCTAATGAGCAACTCAAGAAAGACTTAGAGAAGTTCACCAATGGTAAAAATACTCTAACACAAATGCTAGGAAAGAAAGTTGCACCTAGATACACTACTGGTATAGGATACCAACCTGGACAAAGGAAAGTTGCCAAAACTAGATTCATTCCTAAATCTGGACAGAAGATAGTTAATTCTGGAACTTCTTATGCCTCAACCAGTTATATTCATAGTTATGAATCTAATAAGGTTTATCTTTCAAAGGATGTTATTTCTACAAATTATATGAGACCCATTAGACAAATATGGGTACCTAAAGTGTTATTGGCTAACCTGTCTGGACCCAAGAAGATCTGGGTACCAAAATCATCTTCCATCTAAATCTGTTTTGTAGGAGACCTGCTTGAAGAGCTGTTACAAGAAAATATGGTATTTAGACAGTGGGTGATCAAGACACATGACTGGATATTATTCTTGCTTCAAGAGCTTAATAAAAGTTGATGGAGGATTTGTCACTTTTGGTGATAACTCTAAAGGAAAAATCATCGGCCTAGGCCAGAATGGTAACACGGATTCAATTTTGATTTCTAAAGTTTTATTTGTTGATGGACTTAAATATAACCTGTTAAGAATTTCTCAGTTATGTGATGATGGTTTTCATGTTAGATTTGAAAATGATTCTTGCAATGTTTTTAACTCTAAAAATGTTTTAGTATTTTCTGCTTTAAGAAGTGAAAATGTTTATGCTGTTGATTTAGATTCTTTAGCTAAACAGAACATTCCTTGTTTAAATGCTTTTCATAAAGAGTCTTGGCTTTGGCACAGAAGATTAGGACACTGCAATGTGCACTCACTTAGAAAACCTTCTAGGAAGAACTTGGTTAGAGACTTACCCAAACTTGAATTTCCAGCAGACAAAGTTTGTAATCCCTGTCAAAAGGGAAAACAACACAAAGTTTCTTTTAAATCAAAGAAAGAAGTTTCAACTTCTCAACCACTTGAACTGGTTCACATGGATTTGTTTGGACCATTAAGAGTTTCTAGTTTAAATGGGAAGCACTATGTCTATATTCTTGTAGATGACTTTTCTAGATATACTTGGGTATATTTTCTAGCTCACAAAAGTGAAGCTTGTTCTTACTTTGTTAAATACTCCAAGTCTGTAGAAAATCTTAGTGGACTCAAGATTAAGACCCTAAGAAGTGATCATGGTCGTGAGTTTGAAAATCAAGATTTTGAATCTTACTGCTCACTCAATGGCTATTCTCATAACTTTTCTGCCCCTAGGACACCCCAACAGAATGGTGTAGTAGAAAGAAGAAACAGAACCCTGCAAGAAATTGCTAGAACCATGCTCAATGAATATGACCTGCCAATTTACTTTTGGGCTAAAGCTGTTAATACAGCTTGTTATGTCATTAATAGAGTCTTGATCAGACCTGTTCTAAAGAAAACCCCTTATGAGTTGTGGAACCATAGGAAACCTAAGGTAAACTACTTCAAAGTTTTTGGCTGCAAAGTCTTTATTCTGAATACTAAAGATAATCTGGATAAATTTCCATCCAAGAGTGATGAAGGAATTTTCCTAGGTTACTCTATCTCTAGTAAAGCCTATAGAGTTTTCAATAAAAGAACCAAATGTGTGGAAGAATCTGTTCACATCAAATTTGATGAAACTGATCCACATGAGCCTAAAACCTCTCTTGGGAATCTTGAAGAAGATTTGTCCATTCTGGACCTTAATGATAAATCTAAAGAACCTGTTATAAAAGCATCCAGTTCTGGACATTCTCCAGAATCTGCTTCTGTTGAACCTCAATCTCTAGATGAACCTGAAATTTCTAGCCCTATCTTTTCAAGACCATCTAGGACTCTAAAGAATCATCCCTTAGATGTTGTTGTAGGAAATCTAGATAGAGGAACACAAACTAGAGCTTCTCTAAGAAACCAGGTTGAACATCAAGCTTTTCTTTCACAGTCAGAACCTAAAAATATCAATGATGCTATCAATGATGAATTTTGGGTAATGGCTATGCAAGAAGAATTAAATCAGTTTGAAAGAAACAAAGTCTGGGAATTAGTCGACAGACCTAAGGACACTTTGACAATAGGCACAAAATGGGTGTTTAGAAATAAAGTAGATGAATCTGGAAATATAGTCAGAAACAAAGCTAGACTAGTTTCACAAGGATATAGTCAAGAAGAAGGTATAGACTATGAGGAAACTTTTGCACCTGTAGCTAGACTAGAAGCCATTAGGATCTTACTTGCATATGCTGCACATCTGGATTTCAAATTATATCAAATGGATGTTAAAAGTGCATTTCTAAATGGTTTTATAATTGAAGATGTTTTTGTAGAACAACCACCTGGATTTACTAATCCCCTTTTTCCAAATCAAGTTTTTAAACTTTCTAAAGCTTTATATGGTTTGAAACAAGCTCCAAGAGCTTGGTATGATAGACTTAGAAATTTCCTTATTTAAAAAGGTTTTACTAAAGGGATTGCTGATCCAACTCTTTTCATTAAAAGAATTTCTAAAGATGTTTTAGTTGTACAAATATATGTTGATGATATTATTTTTGGATCTTCTAAAAACTCCTTATGTATTGATTTTTCAAAGGTTATGCAAAATGAATTTGAAATGAGCTTAATGGGAGAGCTTAAGTATTTTCTTGGATTTCAAATCTTTCAAACTAAAAATGGTATTATTTTAAATCAATGTAAATATACAAAGGATCTTTTAAAACGTTTTGGATTGGATAGTATTAAGGAAAGTAATACACCTATGAGTACCACCTGTAAATTGGATGTTGATGAAACTGGGAAACCAGTTGATCAAACCAATTACAGAGGTATGATTGGAAGCTTACTTTATCTTACTCCTAGTCGACCAGATATTATGTTCAGTGTGTGTATGTGTGCTAGATTTCAAGCTAATCCTAAAGAATCACACTTATTAGCTGTTAAACGAATTTTTAAGTATCTTAAGTATACTATAAATTTAGGTTTGTTTTACCCAAAAGGACAATCCTTTGAGTTAATGAGTTATTCAGATGCTGACTTTTCTGGTTGTAAGTTAGATAGAAAAAGCACATCAGGAACATGTCATTTGCTTGGAAAATCCCTAGTATCATGGTGTAGTAAGAAACAGAATTCAGTTGCATTGTCTACTGCCGAGGCAGAATACATAGCTGCTGGAAGTTGCTGTGCACAAATTTTGTGGATGAAACACACTCTATTGGATTATGGATTTGATCTTAAACATGTTTCAATTAACTGTGACAACACTAGTGCAATCAACTTATCCAAGAACCATGTGTCTCACTCTAGAACTAAGCACATTGATGTCAGACATCACTTTCTAAGAGATCATTACCAGAAGGGTGATATTTCTCTAGAATTTGTTAGTTCTGAAAATCAATTAGCTGACATCTTCACAAAGCCCTTATGCTCTGAAAGAATGAAATTTATTAAACATGAATTGTGTATGACTGATCTGTGAAACTGATCTGTGAAACTGATCTGTGAAACTGATCTGTGAAACTGATCTGTGAAACTGATCTGTGAAACTGATATGTGAAACTGATCTGTGAAACTGATCTGTGAAACTGATCTGTGAAACCGATCTGTGAAACTGATCTGTGAAACGGATCTGTGAAACTGATCCGTGAAACCGATCTGTGGAACCGATCTATCACACTGTTCTGTCAAACCGATTTTTTTTTTAAAATTCGTTTTATTAATTAGTAAATTACTTTTTATGGGAACCCTAAATGATAAAATAAATGATACGCGGCTATTTATCTTCCCTAAACCTTTGACCTTTCATTTCCCGCCGAACCTCTCAACCTCTCTTCCCCTCTACTTCGAACCTTCGAACCTTCGAACTCCTGCCTCTCCAAAATCCTCGAATGGCTAAGCAAAAGAGACCGAGCAAAGGACCAGATAGACCTTTACCTTCAAAGCGTGCTCGAGGCGAGTCGAGCAGTACCTCTCAACGCTCAGTAAATCTGAACCTGGAAGCTCGGATTATAGCTGTAGAAAAAGAAGTAAACTCGGCGTGGCTTCTGTCAAGTAAGTCCCTGTTGCTACAAGTTCTTAAATCGCAAGGATGGATAGACTGGTTTTCAGACAACGCCCGAATAGATTATCCAAAGCTAGTACATGAGTTTTACATGAACCTGAAAATCACGCTTGATGGTGTGGAAGCTGCTAGGATGTCGTCTGTTGTAAAAGGAAAGAAAATATCTTTCTCATCTAAGCAGTGGGATGAATGTTTAAACGTACCTCATGAAGGTCGATATGAGGACTATGCTGGCAATATACCCCCAGTCACTAACTATTTTTCTTATGAGCTAGCGCTAGAGCTTCTAACTGGAAATAGAGAATCGAGGAGAATCACAGCTTCAGAATTAGATGGTGAAAGCAGACTCCTATTCAAGTTTATTCAGCACCAACTTTGCCCTCGAAGAGGAGATTTTGCTGCTGTTAAGTATCAAGATGTTTTTCTATTGTTTCTGCTCAAAACCCATGAAAAGATAAACCTGTGTAGATATGTGATGGTCCACATAGCTAGTATTCTGAAACCTTCCATGAAAGCCACAGTGTTGTTTTATTCAAAAATGATATCTACTATGCTCCAGAATCTGGAATGTGTTGATGAAGATGATGAAGTTGTTGAAACAGAGCGTACCTTCTGTCTCAACAAAGAGATCTGCAAGAGGATGAAAATCAATTGGAATCCATGGAAGAAGTGCTGGGTTGCAGATGAAGATAAGTTGTATGAAGCCTACAATCCCATAAATCATGGCAAGAGGCCAAAGGATTTGAGAGATCCTGGATTAAAACCAGATGAGGAACCAATTTATTCTGATGATGATGAACAAGAAAAAGCTGCAACTGAAGAAGGAAGTGTGTCTTCTCCTGATGATAGGAGTGATCCAGACACTGCTAGCCCCAAGAAAAGAATAGAATTTGGACCTGCTAGTCCACCCTTAACCCTACCAGAGTCTGAACCTATTCTTGATGATGAAGAAGATTCTGATACTGAGGAATATCACAGTGAAGCCTCTGAGTAGAGTAATAATGAGCAAGGTGATGCTGATTACAATCATGGTGGTGATGATGATGATGCTGATGATGTTGAAGCTGCTGTTGATGGTGTTAACAGACCAGTGGATGGTCTTGCTGAAGATCAAGTAGAACAACCTCAGTCAGTACCAGAAATCCATATCAGTGACAAAGCTGACTCATCAAAAATTAGTGGAACAGCAAGCTATGAAAAACCCAACTACACCCTGTGTGCTGCTGTTTGGGATGACTACCCTGGATATGCTGTTTTGGGCTTAGAATATTTTGAAGAAGAAGACGAATTGCCAGAATCTGCTGCAGCTGTGAAAAGGAACCTTCCAAGAGAAGCAAGGTCTATTCCTACTGTTGATCCTGTACATGTGAATTTACCTGGTTCTGAAATCTCTCGAGCTGATCTTGATAAGTTCAAGACTGAATTGCTAACCACTATGAGAGATATAGTCAGAGAAGAACTTTCCAATGCCCTTCATCAAGTATCTCTGCAAGTTTCTGAAAATTCCTTGAAAGCTTTTTCAACTGCAGTCTCAGATGTTCTCAAGCCAGACTTGACTGCTACTGGTGAATTTGTTGGTAGGCACATAGCCTCTTTGACTCAAACTTTGAAGGATCTCCAAGTTAGCTTACTTTCTCTATCAAATGAGTTCAGATCAACCATCTCTGGTATGATGGAAGTTTTGAGAAATCTGATTGAACATCTCAACAAGTCTGACTTGAGGAAGTTGAAAGCTGAACTAACTCATATAGTCGGCCAAGCCAGTACAGGCAAGGTAACCAAAATCACTACCCGTGAGATAGAAGCTCTCATAGAAGTTGTGCATGCAGAGCTAGCTGCTGTAAGACAAATTCTTGACTTAGAATCTTTGAGGAAGATGAAAGATCTCTGTGATAATAGTCATAAGATGACCTTAGTATATTCAGCAGATGCTAAGAATGCCCTGCAAGAGATCAAGGAAAAAGTTGATACTTACTTCTCCAAGATTTATACAAAACATGAGATGGCTGCAAAATTCCAAGTCTTGGCAGAGAATCTGAAATTACCTCCAGTCACTCAGGCCTTCAACACTCAAGTTCGCCAATTGCAAGATTTTGTCCCTTCCTTGGCACAGTTCATGGAAAACAAGGATGATTTTGAAAAATCTATGAAGTATGGAGCAGAAGTCATTCAGGACTTCATTCATCTGTTGAAGCCTTACTTGGATGCATAGGCCACTGCAATTGTACTCCCTACTTCTGAACCTCTCAGTGCCTCTGATGTCGCTCCGAATCAGCTGTCTGTTGCCCAAGCTCTATCTCAGTTGCGGCCAGTCTCTCAGAAAGCTTCTCATCCAGCTCCATCTCCTTCTCAACAACCCTCTGTGACACCTCCAACTGCACCTGCCAGAGTTGTCCTGCCGCCACTTCAGCTCCGTGAACCACAGCCTGCCTCCAAGCCTTCTACCTTACCTACCATTGATCCAAAGGATAAAGGGAAAGCCCCTTTGTATCCCAACAAATAGCCATGTATTGTTTTTGATGGGGTGATCTATGTATTGCTTATCTTTTTCTGTGACTTTATCAAATTTGTTTTTCCTTTGTGTTATGTTATATCCTCTCTGCACCCTGCTTCTCTTTTCCCTTATCTGTTTTCTCTCCTTTTTGATTATCCCAAAGGCGGAGAAAGATATATATAATGGGAGTACTCTATATATATGAAGAGGGAGACCAATATATCAGGGGGAGAAATCTGAATACTATATATATGGGAATGATATTTTAAGAGGGAGATTTTTTTTATTTTTTTTATTATTTTTTTTTATTTTATATATATATGAAGATTTGTGATTATCAAAAAGGGGGAGATTGTTGAGCCCTCTGGAAGATTGCTGATTTCATGTTTATAACTGATGTTTTAATAATCACAAATCATCACAACTCATTGATGCTTAATCTGGTTTGATGTCTCATAAACATAATTCCAATCTATGAATGAATCAGTTATCATGCTTTTAACTATGCTTATTGACATACAAAGTATGTTGGAAGACTTCTGGATTCAACAGATATCAGAGTCACCGATCCATCAGACTCACCGATCCATTAGACTCACCGATCAATCAGACTCACCGATCCATCAGACTCACCGATCAATCAGACTAACCGATCCATCAGACTCACCGATCCATCAGACTCACCGATCCATTAGACTCACCGATCAATCAGACTCACCGATCCATCAGACTCACCGATCAATCAGACTCACTGATCCATCAGACTCACCGATCAATCAGACTCACCGATCCATCAGACTCACCGATCAATCAGACTCACCGATCCATCAGACTCACCGATCAATCAGACTCACCGATCCATCAGAGTCACCGATCCAAGGACTCACCGATGCAAATGAGTCACCGATGCAAATGAGTCACCGATGCAAATGAGTCACCGATCCAAGGACTCACCGATGCAAATGACTCACCGATCAGATGATAGACCGATGCTGATCAAAATGACTCACCGATCAGATGACAGACCGATGCTGATCTCTCTGAGTCACCGATCATTACTCTAATGCTGATGACCTACCGATCTCTTGAACAGTCATAAACAACTGTTTGAATTTCTTTATCTTTATCTTTATTTATTCTAACTAACGGTCATATTAGTTATATTTTAATACCCTGACAATTAATTAATAAAGGTTGTCGGATGTCAGGAAACCGTACCTCGTACCTGCGGAAAGGAAACCTTTTTGTCCTACGGAGCACGTGATGTAAATACAAGGAGACTCTGCTGAAGAGTGTAAAGCGTAGTAGAGAAAAGTGAAGAAGAGAAAAAAACGAAGAAGAGAGAGAAAACACACACAGAGACAAGGAAGCATACGACATACTCAAGAAGAGCTCTGTGCATACAAGAAGAACCAAGCAAGACAGAATCATATATACAATCAAGCCTACTCAAGAAGAGTGGTGTGCATACAATAGAATATTGAAGAGCTTCATCGACTACATTCCACTGCCTGTGAACCTGAAGCATACGACACTCTGCTTCTCAAACAAAATCGAGAAGAGGACTCAGAATCACTTCTGATTAATTCCAAAACGAGTCCAGTGCTACACTGAAATCACTAGAGCCATTTCTAAACTCTACATCTCTGCTCTGTGATTTATTTATTCTACATTTTGAGCAGTGTGTGTTATCTGCTGTATTAAACACACACACTGACTCCTGTACTTTCACTGGAGGATCTGTAAATCCTCAGCAAACCTTTTACACTTCACTTCCCACTGTGGATAGTGGTAGAGGTCTTGTGACCTGGACAGCTGGCTGCTGTTGTTTGTTTTTCCCACGTAGAACTGTGGTAGAGGTCTTGTGACCTGGACAGTGTGTTCACTGTTGTTAACCCCGATCCAGGGTGTGGATCACTTTTATATAAACTTTTGAGAGGACTAAGTCTCGGCTTGAGACTGAACCTCTTGGTTACTTCTCTGTGTTTACAGTTACTCTATATCCATACTATACATATTTTATTTCATATTCCGCTGCTATTACTTTGAAATATAATCTATCTTCAAAGCTACTTTGATAATTAAATTCGCAAGTGTTTATATTTATTATAAATCAGTAAATTAGTTTCAAAAGTTAATTTAATCATAAGATCAAGTTAACTGAGAACTAATCAATCTTTGAGAAGCTAATTGAACCTTTATAATCTATATAAATTCACTACAGTTTAATTTGTTTTTGAAATTGGGGGATTTTATTAGAAACTGTTTTTAACAGAAAATTTTAATTGGAACTCAATTCACCCCCCTCTTGAGTGTCCACTCCGACCAACAACTTCAATCCATCCTCTTCAATTATTGTCCTGGAATAAGTCCTTCCATGATTTAGAAGTAACTTTTTAGGTCAGGGCATTGAGTTGGGTAATGACCATGTTCTTCACAAATAATACATTGAACTCCATAACAGTCTGTCACTCTATGACCCTTATCTCCACACAAATAACATCAGTCCCTCCATTTGAGGTATTCTTCAAGGTTCTTCTTCCCTTCTTTAGAAATCTCAATCTTCCTTTCTTTATGCTGCTCAACATGCGAACATGCATAATAGTCTATCTTTCTCTTCTTCGATGAATTTGGTATACCACTAAATTTCACCTTGTTAATCATATATCGCGATGACTGATTCGGCATAATCACAATATCTTTCTCTCTAGGCATTACATAATTTTGTTGCTTATAGTCACCAATTTGTCCATTAGATTCAATGTTAACCGAATTCCATCTGGTTCCCTCCATTAACTAAAACACAAAAAGAATTCGTTGAGAGGAAAAAATAATGCTAGAGAAAACAACATAGTAAAGGGGGAGTACCCTCAATATCTAACATCTTAGGTTAAATTATAAGATCGTTACCGTAGTTCTAGGACTATATCCTATATGTATACTTATCCTTAGGGACATCCCTATACATACCTTAGAAATATCTCTAGGGATCTCACTAACGTTCTCACATCCTAGTTTCCAAAGGTTGACTAAACCTTTCCTCTGATACCAACTGTAGAGACCCGAATCCTGACGTACATGGACATTACATTACTTTTGCGGAATACTTAGTACATAACAGAACACACACACAAGAATCGTAATAGTTTAGTGTCTTTGGAAGCTCGGAATAAAATATTCTAATCGTGGTGAATGAACTTCAATATCTCCCATAAAGATCTTTTTTTTTTCCTAAAACCTTTCTTTATATCCTGGGGAAAAGAAAACATAAAAGGGTGAGCTCAAATGCTCAGTAAGGGTAAACAAAAGAAATATCAATCACATCATATACATAAGAATATAGCTTTTGGAAATCTTAACCTGCAAAAGAGCTCATAATATCATAACATGGGATAAATCATAGAAGTGAAATGTAATCCCAATAATCACAACATAAAACATGAAACTTTGTGGCATACACACATAATCATAGAGAATCATTTCTTGTTAGTCAAGACTCATTTCAAAGACTATCTTAGTGGACAAAGTTCCTTTCTGAACCGAGTCACCCTCATTTCAGTCCTGTTTCACTGAACCGGTATAACCTACCATTCCAGCCATGTCTATCTCATGAGATATAAAATATTTACCCAATGCATTGGAGGGAGATATAGGTCCCACCCATCTCATAATGATACCATTCTTATGTGTGCCACAAAATCATAAATCATACATCATTGCATAACCCATGTAATACAAATGGGAATCTTAAACATCATGACATCATAAATCAATTCATATAAGATAAAGGAATTCATAAAAATAATTCTATCACAACATGATAAAATCAATGTAATAATAGGGATAAAAACAGAACCCTCTATTATCTTAGATGGAAAATAATTTTGATAAAACACTTGAACTCCATTCTTGAGGAAAATATCCTTTCTGCTTCAAAAACATTTTCCTTTCTTTAACATGTCATACAATTTTAAACTAAAAGAAGTTGATTAAAAATAAACTTGAAAACATGTAAATGAATCTTCTTGGAAATAATTTTTTAAAAAAATCCATTCATGCCGTATAAGTTAAAAAAACATTCAACTCGTACTTTTGTCAGAAAAGTCAAAAAGTACCTCGTACGAAAAACGACAAAAGATTCCATTCATATATTTTACTAAAAACTCACCGAAGGGTAAAATTGGATATAAACTATTTTATAAGGATATAAATATTACATATTGTGGGAAAATGGATGTGGATGATAAAATACACCCCTGTAAATGCCAAAGTAAAAACAATCTCAGGTAAAAATGAGATTGTTATATTTCCCTTACCTTAGGTCTGATTTGCTTCGTAAGTGTCCAAACCTCCTGTATAATGATTTAAATAATGTCATTGACTTATTAAAGAATCATATTCATTGTTATTATATCATATATGGTTCACTTATTACTTTATATTACCCGTTCTTTTTTAAATTCATGTTAAAGTAGCGTTTTGGGTAAAATCGTCTCATTTGTCGTTCCTGTTTTTAACTTGTAATTATTAATATTATTACTTGGATAATGATTACTTATATCCAGAATGTAAAACATGATTTATATATAATATATATTCAGAATATACATATATATAATATATTGATAAATGGAATAAAATACACCGTTCATGGAGACGGTAGTCCATACGTACACATGAACGCTGTTTTCGTTTCCTTATTGAATTGAATGGAATTAAGTAGATGACATGCATATAAATATACATAAATCCAGTATCATTATTATGTCATATATTTCATTAGTACTTATTATATATACTTTATAATCAGTCATGAATGGTTAATGTGGAGAATGAATCTCATCGTGTCGTGGAGACGGTAGTCCGTACGTACGCACGAGCGATGATATCATTCCCATGGTCATGGAATTGTGTTAAAGTGTATGTATACTATTTAAGTATCAATATCACTTTATAATAATCATATATAGTTACTCATTACACCGTTATACCCATCCTATTAAGGTGGTGGCGGAAAATAGCTTACACCACGGCGTGGAGACGGTATTCCGTACGTACGCACACGCGATGATTTCCTTTTTCCCTAGGATGGATAGAAGGTTAATTAGAGTTTTTTAATATTTATAATAACATTTAAGTATATAATAAATACTGATTTTATTAATTTATCATGAAACAACTAAAGAAGAAGAATTTGAAGAAGAAAGAAATTGAAAAAGATCGGTAATGGATATTCCCTCTTTTTGACGTGCCTTCACATAACCTCCACTTAAAGAACTAAGGATGGTCTTTGAAGAAGACCAGGACCTCTAGGATGATACTAGGTAAGTGGAGAAAAGATTTTGGCAGGGTTTGGACGAGCTTGAATGCTCAAATTGGTGTGAGGAGGAGAGGGAGGAGGTGCCCTTTTATAAGGGAGGAGAGGGGCATCTTAGGAAAATCTCAAAATATTATTTTATACTAAGGTCAAATTCGGTTTATAATGGTTCCAAATGGTCTTATTTCGAATATAAAGTAGTAATGGGTCTAAATACTCTAATAAAATAGGATTTAGACATGTTTAGGTTATTATTTTAACCTTATCAATTAGATTTAACTCTAAGTTAAATAATTTAACTTTTATCGTGTCTTTTTGTTTTCTTACACTATATGGTTAATACACTTACTATAACATGCCAAACGAACCCCAAATTGTTCATTATTAATATATATATCCTTATCTAAGTCATTTGGCAGAACCTTATATTTTTAGGAATAAAATAACAATTAATAATATAATATTTGATTTAAAAACTATTTTGTGTCAATTTTGACACTATTTGATATATGATTTTTGTGAAAGTCATAACAGAATTATATGTTCGAACCAAGTTGATTAAATCAACACTAATATATAATAGTAAACTATAAAATTAGTTTAATTCATAAAAAGTCTCAAATTACATTTATTTTGGTGTTTATAACATCAATTATGTCAATATTTCATAAATAAGAGAATTACTGCATCCTCTTTCTGTCATAAATAAATTAAATTATTTGATGTCTAAAAATTACAAATAAAATACCATTATGTAGGAAATATTTTTAGCTTTATAATGAATTTTTACAATCTAATTTATCTTATGTAAAACCCTATATTAAAAATGTTTTTGTAAATTAACTTTGATTTTAACTCTTTTAACTCTTCTTTGAATTAAATAATAATAAATGTCCTAATCTAATCCAAGTGGACCTAAATGATAATATTTTACACTTAAGGTTTTTTTTGGTCAAGATACACTTGTCCAATAGAATTAGGAAATGTGTTAGGGTAATATTAATATCATTCTTACCCTTAATTACCCTATTTACTTTTAACCGTGGTATATAAAAGTAAAAAGTTACTATTCACAAAAAATTATTTTCATCTCATTGAACCACATTTTACTTAATGACATCAACCGTGTCTCTCGGATTTTTGAAATTCCATTCACAGAAGCGGTAAAATTATGTTTTCTGAAAAATTCAGTTTTTTAACTACCACTTAGTAGTTTCACTATTCATCAAAAATTGATGTTTTTCAGAACAATACCAAAATTTCATCCTAAGCTATATTTCATATTCCGAATTCAAAAATGAATTCTATTTTACCAAATTCATAACATAGAAGTTGCATTAATTAATTTTATAATTAAATCCCGCTGTTAAAACAAATAGCGTGTTTTTAAGAAACAATATCTATCAAAACATTGACACATGATTATGTCTTGTTTAAATGTGAAATTACAACCAATGACCAATATTGTATTAAATTGTAAAAATATATTCTAAATATACTTCAAAACCACTCAAATTAATAATTTATCACTATTAATTATTTCGATTAAAAAAGTTGTCTTTAATTATAATTTAGTAATTTTCACTATTCATCAGAATATGAAAGTTATCTGAAAAGTACCAAAATTTCACCTTAGGCTAAATTCGATACTCCGAATCCAAAAATGAAGTCCATTTTGAGAGCTAAATTTTCTAAAATTTAAAAGGTGGTTATTACCATTCATAACAGCTAGTTTTAATAATATTTTAATAGCATATCGTTGTTTCGTGAAACTCAGTATTGCGTACGACACACGCTATCGAGGAAGGTTGTGATTGCGTGTAATGCAAGGCAAGTCAAAGATGCGTGTTGTGCAAGCTCCTTTTGGTGTATCGTACAACACAAGACATTAATAAAATTAAAAATAATATTTTTCATAAAATATCGGGCTGTTACATTCTACACCCCTTAAAATGAATTTCTCCCTCGAAATTCGTCGGGGTTATAAATGGTTTACTATTCGAAAGTTTCTTTAATAGAAACCCACATCGTAAAAAGAAATATCAAAACCAATATTTAAAAACAAAAGTATGAAACGTAACGGTTACCCAAATGAACTAATCACTGGGTTTCCACATAGGTGAAAATATGGATATGGAAGAGAAATATAACCATCATGTTTTGATGGAGAGTGGTAGAGAACATGGCTATGAAAAAGCCAGCAATCACAAAGCCATAAATTTGTGACGATCTAAGGTACCATCTGATTCATCAGATATAAGATCACTAGGACAACATTTTTGGTTTTCAAGATCGTTTCCCTAAAGTTAAAGAATTTGAATTAGAATAAATACTTACTTTATTTTGGTACAATCTCACTGTTGTTCGTGCCTTTAACAATTTCCACTTCATCTCTTAAATAAATGAAGTTGAATTTGTTATTCGTGAAGTGTTAGCAGATCATGTGATAGAATGACGGGTCATTCCATCTGTCTCAAACAAAAGGTTAGCAAAAATTATATACATAAGTCAATCTATAGTGAGATTAATCATATATGGTTCCTAAAATGGTCTTTATACTTCATATATCATACTGCTTGATATAATAAAACTAGTTTCTAATAAAAAGGGACTTCCTGTAGGCCAGTGGTAGGCGATAAAGGCCAGTCGCACTTCGGTTGTGGGTTCGATTCCTACAGCCTTGTCTGACGCGATGGGTTGTCGCCCGTCCTGAAGGTTTTCCTTTTTCTAAAACTATATTACTATAACATCCCATCAATAATATCAAAAAAAAACATCGATACATAAACAATACTAACTTATGTCCAACATAATCCATTCCAATCTTTAGGCTTATCCCTGATACTGCAGTCCACTCTCGTAACATAGTGAAAACGATTACCAGAGATTTAACACCATCGTCGATCCCCATATATCATAAGATATGTTTTGTTGGTCACATTCCAAACATTAAAAGTCCTTAATCATGTATTCTCTTGAATACCTTAGTGAAAACATGAATGCAGTTAAAATTTAACACTTTCCACATACCAAAATCCTCAAAATTCTATATACTCAAACCATTATAGCACTAAGTCCTTATATCAATCATGAGCTCATGAATACTGTCAACCATTTCATTTTCTCCTTATCCCTTCATTATGTGCATATCATCTGCTTTCCAAAATATTTGAATCACTTTTCATGGTTACCGGTACCTTAAAATTATTGAAAACCACAATAATACAAAAATATTATAATAAACAATAAAAGTACCTCAACAACATTATTCGTGAATACCAATACATAAACACTTCAATCCATCCTCTTCAATTATTGTCCTGGAATAATTCCTTCCATGATTTAGAAGTATCTTTTTAGGTCAGGGCATTGAGTTGGGTAATGCCCATGTTCTCCACAAATAATACATTGAACTCCATAACAGTCTGTCACTCTATGACCCTTATCTCCACACAAATAACATCGGTCCCTCCATTTGAGATATTCTTCAAGGTTCTTCTTCCCTTCTTTAGAAATCTCATTCTTCCTTTCTTTATGCTGCTCAACATGCGAACATGCATAATAGTCTATCTTCTTCTTCTTTTATGAATTAGGTATACCACTAAATTTCACCTTGTTAATCATATATCGCGATGACTGATTCGGAATAATCACAATATCATTCTCTCTAGGCATTACATAATTTTGTTGCTTATAGTCACCAATTTGCCCATTGGATTCAATGTTAACCGAATTCTGTCTGGTTCCCTCCATTAACTAAAACACAAAAAGAATTCGTTGAGAGGCAAAAATCATGCTAGAGAAAACAACATAGTAAAGGGGGAGTACCCTCAATATCTAACATCTTAGGTTAAATTCTAAGATCGTTACCGTAGTTCTAGGACTATATCCTATATGTATACTTTTCCGTAGGGACATCCCTAGACATACCTTAGAAATATCTCTAGGGATCTCAGTAACGTTCTCACATCCTAGTTTCCAAAGGTTGACTAAACCTTTCCTCTGATACCAACTGTAGCGACCCGAAGCCTGACGTACATGGACATTACATTACTTTTGCAGAATACTTAGTACATAACAAAACACACACACAAGGATCGTAATAGTTTAGTGTCTTTGGAAACTCGGAATAAAATCTTCTAATCGTGGTGAATGATCTTCAATATCTCCCATAAAGATCATCTTTTTTTTCCTAAAACCTTTCTTTATATCCTGGGGAAAAGAAAACATAAAAGGGTGAGCTCAAATTCCCAGTAAGGGTAAACAAAATAAATATCAATCACATCATATACATAAGAATATAGCTTTTGGAAATCTTATCCTGCAAAAGAGCTCATAATATCATAACATGGGATAAATCATAGAAGTGAAATGTAATCCCAATAATCACAACATAAAACATGAAACTTTGTGGCATACACAAATAATCATAGAGAATCATTTCTTGTTAGTCAAGACTCATTTCCAAGACTATCTTAGTGGACAAAGTCCCTTTCTGAACCGAGTCACCCTCATTTCAGTCCTGTTTCACTGAACCGGTATAACCTACCATTCCAGCCATGTATATCTCATGAGATATAAAATATTTACCCAATGCATTGGAGGGAGATATAGGTCTCACCCATCTCATAATGATACCATTCTTATGTGTGCCACAAAATCATAAATCATACATCATTGCATAACCCATGTAATACAAATGGGAATCTTAAACATCATGACATCATAAATCAATTCATATAAGATAAAGGAATTCATAAAAATAATTCCATCACAACATGATCAAATCAATGTAATAATAGGGATAAAAATAGAACCCTCTATTATCTTAGATGGAAAATAATTTTGATAAAACACTTGAACTCCATTCTTGAGGAAAATATCCTTTCTGCTTCAAAAACATTTTCCTTTCTTTAACATGTCATAAAATTTTAAACTAAAAGAAGTTGATTAAAAATAAACTTGAAAACATGTAAATGAATCTTCTTGGAAATAATGTTTAAAAAAAATACATTCATGCCGTATAAGTTAAAAAAACATTCTTCTCGTACTTTTGTCAGAAAAGTCAAAAAGTACCTCGTACGAAAAACGACAAAAGATTCCTTTCATATCTTTTACTAAAAACTCACCGAAGGGTAAAATTGGATATAAACTATTTTATAAGGATATAAATATTACATATTGATGGAACATGGATGTGGATGATAAAATACACCCCTATAAATGCCAAAGTAAAAACAATCTCGGATAAAAATGATATTGTGATATTTCCCTTACCTTAGGTCTGATTTGCTTCATAAGTGTCTGAACCTCCTGTATAATGATTTAAATAATGTCATTTACTTATTACAGAATCATATTCATTGTTATTATATCATATATGGTTCACTTATGACTTTATATTACCCGTTCTTTTGTAAATTCATGTTAAAGTAGCGTTTTAGGTAAAATCGTCTCATTTGTCGTTCCTGTTTTTAACTTGTAATTATTAATATGATTACTTGGATCATGATTACTTATATCCAGAATTTAAAACATGATTTATATATAATATATATTCAGAATATACATATATATAATATATTGATAAATGGAATGAAATACACCGCTCATGGAGACGGTAGTCCGTACGTACGCATGAACGATGTTTTCGTTTCCTTATTGAATTGAATGGAATTAAGTAGATGACATACATATAAATATACATAAATCCAGTATCATTATTATGTCATATATTTCATTAGTACTTATTATATATACTTTATAATCATTCATTAATGGTTAATGTGGAGAATGAATCTCATCGTGTCGTGGAGACGGTAGTCCGTACGTACGCACGAGCGATGATATCATTCCCATGGTCATGGAATTGTGTTAAAGTGTATGTATAATATTTCAGTATTTATATCACATTATAATAATCATATATAGTTACTCATTACACCGTTATACCCATCCTATTAAGGTGGTGGCGGAAAATAGCTTACACCACGGCGTGGAGACGGTATTCCGTACGTACGCACGCACGGTGATTTCCTTTTTCCCTAGGATGGATAGAAGGTTAATTAGAGTTGTTTCATATTTATAATAACATATAAGTATATAATAAATACTTATTTTATTACTTTATCATGAAACAACTAAATAATAAGAAGTTGAAGAAGAAAGAAATTGAAAAATATCGGTAATGGATATTCCCTCTTTTTGACGTGCCTTCACTTAACCTCCACTTAAAGAACTAAGGATGGTCTTTGAAGAAGACCAGGACCTCTAGGATGATACTAGGGAAGTGTAGAAGAGATTTTGGCAGGGTTTGGACGAGCTTGAATGCTCAAATTGGTGTGAGGAGGAGAGGGAGGAGGTGCCCTTTTATAAGGGAGGAGAGGGGCATCTTAGGAAAATCTCAAAATATTATTTTATATTACGGTCAAATTCGGTTTATAATGGTTCAAAATGGTCTTATTTCGAAGATAAAGTGGGTATGGGTCTAAATCCTCTAATCTAATAGGATTTAGAAATGTTTATGTTATTATTTTAACCTTATCAATTAGATTTAACTCTAAGTTAAATAATTTAACTTTTACCGTGTCTTTTTGTTTTCTTACACTATATGGTTGATACACTTACTATAACATTCCAAAATAACCCCAAATTGTTTATTATTAATATATATATCATTATCTATGTCATTGGGCCGAACCTTAGATTTTTAGGAATAAAATAACAATTAATAATATAATATTTGATTTAAAAACTATTTGTGTCAATTTTGACACTATTTGATATATGATTTTTCTGAAAGTCATAACAGAATTATATGTTCGAACAAAGTTGATTAAATCAACACTAATATATCATAGTAACCTAAAAAATTAGTGGAATTTATAAAAAGTCTCAAATTACATTTAATTTGGTGTTTATAACATCAATTATGTCAATATTTCGTAAATAAGATAATTAATGCATCATCTTTCTGTTATAAATAAATTAAATTATTTGATGTCTAAAAATTACAAATAAAATACCATTATGTAGTAAATCTTTCTATATTTCTAATTAATATTTACAATTGAATTTATCATATGTACAACCCTATATTAAAAATCTTTTAGTAAATAAACTTTGATTTTAACTCTTTTAACTCTTCTTTGAATTAAATAATAATAAATGTCCTAATCTAATCCAAGTGGGCCTAAATGATAATATTTTACACTTAAGGTTGTTTTTGGTCGAGATACACTTGTCCAATAGAATTAGGAGATGTGTTAGGGTAATATTAATATCATTCTTACCCTTAATTACCCTATTTACTTTTAACCGTGGTAAATAAAAGTAAAAAGTTACTATTCACCAAAAATTATTTTCATCTCATTGAACCACATTTTACTTAATGACATCAACCATGTCTCTCGTATTTTTGAAATTCTATTCACAGAAGTGGTAAAATTAAGTTTTATGAAAAATTCAGTTTTTTAACTACCACCTAGTAGTTTCACTATTCATCAAAAATTGATGTTTTTCAGAACAATGCGAAAATTTCATCCTAAGCTATATTTCATATTCCGAATTCAAAAATGAAGTCTATTTTACCAAATTCATAACATAGAAGTTTCATTAATTAATTTTATAATTAAATCCCGCTGTTAAAACAAATAGCGTGTTTTTAAGAAACAATATCTATCAAAAGATTGACACTTGATTATGTCTGGTTTAAATGTGAAATTACAACCAATGACCAACATTGTATTAAATTGTAAAAATATATTCTAAATATACTTTAAAACCACTCAAATTAATAATTTATCACTATTAATTATTTCGATTAAAAAAATTGTTTTTAATTATAATTTAGTAATTTTCACTATTCATCAGAATATGAAAGTTATCTGAAAAGTACCAAAATTTCACCTTAGGCTAAATTCGATACTCCGAATCCAAAAATGAAGTCCATTTTGAGAGCTAAATTTTCTAAAATTTAAAAAGTGGTTATTACCATTCATAACGGCTAGTTTTAATAATATTTTAATAGCATATCGTTGTTTCGTTAAACTCAGTATTGCGTACTACACACGCTATCGAGGAAGGTTGCGATTGCGTGTAATGCAAGGCAAGTCAAAGATGCGTGTTGTGCAATATCCTTTTGGTGTAGCGTACAACAAAAGACATTAATAAAATTAAAAAGAATATTTTTCATAAAATCTCGGGCTGTTACAAAAATGGTTAGCACTATTTATTCAATAACTCCCAATATTTAACTTAATCATTTCTATAAATAGTTGACCAGAACTCTAATCCAAAAATTTTCTACTCAAATTAAATTTCCTAATATTATGAAGGATGTACACTAAATCAAAATTACAATCCCCCAAAAAATATATTATGGATCTTAATTTAACATTCAAAATATTATAATACTTAGAAAAATATAAAACCTTAATGAAAACATTCATTAATAGAAATATAAAATCTCATGTTGTTGAACATATTCTATTAATAAATGCTTGATATAAGCTCTGAAAAGATGATAAAAACCATCAAACCTCTAACTAACCCATAAATATCTCGTTATTATCTCAACAATAGGAATATATTAAGGGTTAACTTCCTTCAATAAAGTGTTTTCCATGAGGTACAATATAATAACTCTTCTCTTTATTATACACATAATCATGATTTATTACATAAACTTGCACATAATAAAACACAAAAGATAGAGTGGTATAGTTTATTTGGGGATTAGAAAAATTACATGACAAATTGAGACCTAAAATTCTACATCTTTACTGAAAAATTCTTTTATACGACCACAACATTCCTTCATAATTAACATTGCATTAAATGACCTGAAGACATACTTAAGAAAAGTTTGTTATGTAAAGCCCTGTAAGTAAGTAAACAATACATAACAAGAATATTACAGTATATTTTATGCAATAGGCATATAAATATATAACAAGAGAAACATTGAAATAAAGGCATGATATGTTATGGTTATTATAATATAGAAATGTTGAAACAACTTAAAAATTGTAACATAAACATAAAGGAATCAGGTAAACCACTTTCCCAAAATGGATGAAAACCTTAAAAAAAGGAATCAGGTAAACCCATTTCCGAACCTTACGTACCATGATACTAAACATTATCCAATGCATTAGAGCGCTATTTGGACGCACCTTTCATGAAAATTTTAATCTCTTGCTTAAGTGTGCCATAAGGATCAAATAACATGAATTCATTCAAATACATCATTTATTCCTTGATAATAGAATTTGGAATACATATATGATATTATATAATCAATAATTATATGTTTATAAAGTTTAATACCCTTGATAATGAAATGGGAATGGTATTCACTACACGATGATTTTGGCATTGAAATTTACAGTGCAATTTCGGCAGCATAACAATATTACATGGTGATTTATTAAATTTTTTGATGATAGAAAATGGGGAATCTAACAATTTAGACATGAAATGGGAAGTAATGGAATCATATATAATAATATCCTAACAAATGAAATGTAATTTGAGATATATAATATAAAATAAATTCTTGAATGGAAATAAGGAGAAAGAAATCCCTTACGGAATTTCGGTATGGTAAACAGTGTACATACAAGGGATTAATTAGAGTTAAAGGGGTCTCTAATCATTCAAATAGAATAATGGTTGTATGATGTAGTTTTTAAAACATACCCCATCATTTTTAATTGAAAATAAAAGGGTATAACAATATAATAAAACTTGGACAAAAATGAAAATGGAAGGAAAGTGAGGATCCCTTACATAGATGTGTGATCCCAATGTATTGGGAGAGGCTTATTGAGATCTTGGGGTGACCTGGGGGACTATAGGGAGGATATGATTGAATAGAAAAATTCTAAAAGGGTTTCGCGTGAAGATAAGTGGGAGTTTGGGTGGGTTTATTTATGAAATCAGAGAGGGATTATTTAGTATTTCACTAACTTAAATTTTGGAGTCTATATGTTTAAATATTCAAAACCAATAACCATACCATGGTTTTTACCATGGTTATTTTCAAATAAGATTGAAGGAAATTATTTTATATATAAAAGGTATGAAAAAATAAAATTACTTCTCTTTCTTAAGTGGAGGTGAGTCACACTCTCAAGGAAATGAATTTGAAATCATAAAATATATTATACATTTTTTAGGATTCACTCATGATTTATAAAATATGTAAAATAAATCTAAAATCACATTATTTTATTAGTAAAATATATACTGGACCTATAATACCAATTATTTTATTTATTACATCATTTTGGTGTCATTATGATTTCATAAAATACATATTTTATTTATATGGTACTTAATTTTTTGCAGAAATTGGACAGTCTCTGAAAATTATGAAAAATTCAGCGTTGCCTAATTTTGAATTTATTCTTCGAAAAATAATATTAAATTTTTATAATTAATTTTCTAAACATGCGAATTTTCACTTTTAAAATGAAAACAGACATTTATAGAAAATTCATGAGTTTGGAAAAAAACCTTTTTCAAACCTTAATAAAAATTACATTTGAATTAATAAAAATTATATACTTCGTTAGTATTCATAAAAGTAATTTTATAATAATATTTTCTTAAAATATAAATTATTTCAAAAATAAATTAATTCCATAAAATAATTTCTCTAAAAATACACTTTCTATTTTATCGTATAAAAAATATAACTCTTACCAAAATTACTACCTAATCATTTACAGATAATGAACAGATATATTCATCATTTATAAGAACAGTTTTTATAATATTAGTAATAAATACCTTAGTTTAATATAATAATGTCTATATTTATCAAATGTACCATTTTTTCCCAAAAAATCAATTTATCAAATTCATCATTTTTTAAGAAAGACTATTCTCATAAAAAAATTGATAGAATACGACTTTTATTTATAAAGGTAGATTACACAATAAGTAACTAATACCATATTACATAACCCCTAATAACACATGTATAAGACTTAAGGGTAAGGTCTACGATGGTGACAGACTCTTGGGGCAGCTCAGATAACATCTTCCTGGTGGTAATCTCTATTAACTTGAAATTCTCCCGTAGGCGATTCCGTTAAATCTTAATGTCTTAAAGCTCGGCTTGAGATTTTTAAATAGTAGAGGCTAGTGATGATACCTCCTTCACGAGCTCTGAAAAATGAGCTTCGTATGACTAGAGTTTAATAGATGAGGTAATCCTCTCATTTTTTTTATGTAGAAAGAATTTTTTTAGCCTTATATTTATATCAGTCATGTGATCACTGTTCAACATCTATATTATCAATAGTAATGATATTTAATGACCATTTAACCCCAATAAAAAATAGTTCCTATCTTTTCTATATCCATAAGAAATTAAAATAAATGTAATTTTATTCATAATTGATCGGGTTGTTACAACATTCCCCCATTATAAACTTTTACCATTAAAATTTCCTTTTCCCACCCAAAAACAGATGATGGTAACTCTGCCTCATCACTTACTCTAGTTCCAGCATTTCTTTTTTGAAATAGTGGTTATTCTAAAAACCCTTGATGAGGGGTATATTCTTATTTCTTATAAATTTTTCTCTATTATCTATGATCTTAACTAGCATCACTTCATAAGAGAAGTCATTCTCTAATGGTACCACCATTAGATTTAGTACATGAGATGGGTTAGGTATGTACATTCTCATGAGTGATACATGGAATACATAATGTACTTGAGACATATTCGATTGAATTACTAGTCTATAAGAAACTACTCTAATGTGACCAAGGATATAAAAAGGTATGATTTACCTTAGAATAAGCTTTCCCTTAATCCAAAATCTCATAACTCTCTTACATGGGGATGTGTGGAGGAATACCATGTCTCTTACATCAAACTCTAGGTCTCATTGATAATTGTTAGTATAGCTCTTCTGTCGACTCTGGACATATTTGATGTGTTTTTGGATGGTTTTAACCTTCTCCACAATTTTGTTGAAAATTTCCAGACCTATAAGATTTCATTCCCCAACATCATCCCAATATGTCAGTGTTTTCCACCTCTTCCCATAAAGGGATTTATAAGGTGCCATATTGATACTTGAGTGGAAAGTTTTGTTTTAAGAGAACTAAAATATGGCAATATTATGATCTCATACTCCTTCAAAGTCCGTTAAACATTCTCTAAATATTTCCTCAAGTGTTTCGATGGTCTGCTCAGATTGGACATCAGTTTGAGGATGATAATTTGTACGGAAGTTCATCTCAGAAGTCAGAGCGTGTTAGAGAATCTTCTAGAAATTATAGGTGAGTCTTGGATCTCAATCAAATAAAATCGATAATGGTACACCAAGAATCCATTCTATTTATATTATGTATATCCATGTTAGTAGATCCAATTATAAATCCTCTAAAATTGCAATGAAGTGTGAAGTCTTTGTAAGACAATCGACCACAACCCAGATAGCAATGTTTCTTTTGGGTGTCTTCCGATTTCTTGGGACAATGTTCATGGTGCTTTTCTCCCATTTCCATGTTGGAATGGTAATGGTTGAATCATATTCTTATAATTATGCCTCCCAGCAATCACTTATGGGCATTCCTAGCACATTGGTGTATACTCGGTGATCTCTTTCATCATGTTATCCCACCAATAGTGCTCTTGAAGATCTCAATTCATCTTTATGTTTCCAGTGTTAATGGATAAATTCGAAATATGTGGATCATCCAATAGTTCTTTCTTTTACACCTTATTTTATAGAACACATTGTCTTAACTGAATTCTCACAATTCATTCTTCATTAATATTGAACACTTATGATTTACCTTTTTTGATAGTTTTCACTTTTTTTAAATTCCCACGTCATCATTTTTTGCATCTTTTAACCATTCCAAAGGAGACAGTTGAGTAATAATTTGTAAAAGGATTGATGATGTTTCATTATTTATGATTCACATGACCATATTAATAAAATCTAAGAAGATTTGAACCTTTCTCACAATCTTTTTTTATATATTATTGAAAATCACTTTGAGGGTAAGTGAGAACCTACATTACTTTCACCATTACTTCCTCTGACAGAAGCCACATCCTCACAAACAGACATTCCACATTACAGCATCCAGTTTCAAACAAACATAGAACCATCCACTACTCAAAGACCATAAATTTCATGCTTTTTCAAAAATCAAACGATACCTTCCACACTGCAAATCTCGCAAATCCAGTGTCAACCAAAGAAATGTGCCACCAGAGAAACTCCATCGAGGACCACATCACCGCACTACCATCATGATGTCACCTTCTAATAACTGCGCCAACACGTCGTGACGTCACCCTCATTCTCTCACCACCATCATCCTCTCCCTGACGTCCACTACCTGAAACAGACATTGTCGACATAGTCCAAACAACCACCTAAGACAAACACATCTCTGCAAATCTCCATCCTTAGTAACTTCATCGACTGGACCGATCTAACATACGACCAGACAACCATCTTGTCGTCACAACACCTTACCGCACCACTGAATACCATTTTCAATCACCAACTCGACACACAAACCAGAAGCTCTTCGTTTGAACCACCACGAGCCCGCCACCACAACGCACTACACACCCAAAAACTCCTACGGACCATCACACCCGACTGACCTAGAAGGGTAGTGGTCCTAGAGGATTGATAGGGGTGAGTAGATTTACTCTCACAACATGCCACCGAGCAACCACCGTTTTGTCAAACCTTCTATAGAAATAGAAACTAGAACACAAAAAAAAAACGGGCTAACAAAACTGAAAGTTATGACAAAATCATTATGAAAAAAGGGGAACGAAACAGGATTGGAACCCTACAGAAGGTAGGAATAAAAGAATAATATGGGATGAAACCCTATAAATAACGAGGTGAATGATGAAAGAAGGGCCAAAGACCTAATGAAGAAGAGACGTGAGCTGATAAATCCACAATCGCCTATCTGCTAAACCCAAAACCTCAGAGTCTCCATCGTTCCAGATCCTATATGGATAGAGGCGGTGGAGCTCAAGGTCAGAGTGCAGAGGAGACGGTCTAGAAGAATGCCAAAGTGCCACGGAGTAGAGGGACGTGAGTGGGAGGAAACCCTGAGCAGAACGAGCGAGTAGAAGCAAGATAGAAAGGATAGGATCAAGCAGGAAAAAGGGGAGAATTAGAAGGAAACAAACCAGAGTCTCCATCGCTGCCGAAGAGAGACAATCTTCTACCTTGTTTACTTTCCCAGGGTGGTAGTGCATTCAACATTCATTGTCATTGATCATCTCTAAAATTATTTTTTGGCATATATTCAACTCCTTATGGGTAATATATACATAATGCTTTTTTGATCCATATATATTTCACACTTTTCACCAAAGAGGTAATGTCACCAAATTTTCAAAGAGGCAATCACTACAGCCAACTACAGGTCATGTGTTGGATAGTTCTACTCTTAAACATTCAATTGGTTTGAGGAATAGACAATAAATTTTCATTATCATCAACACCAATGACCAAGCCCTTATTTGAAGCATAAGTGAATACCCTAAAGAGTTATCCACTTGTGGGTAGTGTGAGCATCGACACAATGATAATCCTCATATTCAACTCTATGAATCATTCTTCAGATTTATCATTCCAAGAAAACTTGACTCCATTATGAGTTAGCATTGTTAGAGGGTTTGGAAATTTTGAGAAATCACTCACAAATTAGTGATAATATCTATCTAACCCCATGAAGCTATGGATATCCATCACATATGTTGGCCTCGATCATCAGTCAGTTGCTTTTGTATTGGAAGGATCCACAAATATCCCATTGCTTGTGATGTTGTTCATCAAGAATGAGACTTCCTTCAACAAATTTTATACTTTTTATAGTTTTCATATAGCTTCTCCTTTTGCAAGGTCTCTAGTATAGTTTTTAGATGCTTCTCATGTTACTAATTGGTTTTTGAGGATATTGGAATATTGTTTTTAAATACTACTACAAATTTTTCAAGGTAATATCTAAATACTTTATTCATCAAGTACATAATTATTTCTAGTGGACTAGAAAGGCCAAAATGTATTACTATTAATTCATAGTGCTCGTAACTTGTACAAAAATTTATCTTGGGGATATCCTACTTCTTCCCCCATACTTGGTAATATCCCAACCACAATTCCTCCTTCGAGAAGTTTTGTGCTCTATATAGTTGATCAAACAAGTCATCAATTCATGGATAATGATACTTGTTCTTTATCATGTTTTTATTTAGATCACTATAATCAATAAAAAGGTGCATTGACCCATCCTTCTTCTTGATGAATAGTATAGTTTCACCCCTTGGTGAAGTACATGGGTGTATAAATGCTTTATCTAGATTCTCATGTAGTTGTTTCATTAGATCCTAAATCTCCACAACAGACATTCTATATGGAGTATTGGATATTGTAAATTCCCTAGGTATGACATCAATCAAGAATTCAACATCTCTTCTTGGAGGAAGACTAGGAAATTCCTCAGTAAACACATTAGAAAATTCCCTCACAATAAGCATGTCTTTGAGAATAGTTATTTCCATTGACTCCATCATCTTGGCAACATATTCATGCTTCAAGTGTAGAGATATCCACACTTGATATAATGGTTCTAAATAAAATTCATCTTCCTCCTTTCACTTTTATATAATTGGGGGTCAATTCTCCATATGTAGATTGACTTCCCTCTCGTAAAAATTTATGTTGGCTCCATATAGGGAAATCTAATCCAAGCCAATAATTGCATCAAATTCTTCCAGAAGGAGTATGATAAGGTTTCATGTAAATTTCAATCTACAAATTATGATAAGGGGGGTTATATTTATGGGATTCAATAATTTACATGTTTTCTATTTTCACTAACATATCTACTTCCATTCTTTCTGGTGATGTTTGTATAGTTCTACTAATCATTCGGGATAAAAAATAATGTGTAGAATTATGGATGATAACCCTACCTTTACAATTTTGATTCTAGTTCTACATTAATCAATGTAGACTAATGGATAATTACCTTTTACTATTAAAAACATAATGGGGAATCCAATGACAGAATGGGATAGCATATAATTTACATTTATCTCCTTAACTTGTGAATTTATATGCATAGATCTATGTTATCCATGATCTTCTTTCTAAAATATATTCTTAGGGAATTTTTTTTCATTTATAATGGTTCATAATATGATTATGACTTTACAGATGAATATCACCCAAGGAGTGTCGAACTATTATTTCATTAAAGCCCATTTTGATGAACTAGTTCTCGTTTGAGTCTTGCTCAAAGCAGTGCTTTTGGGTTTTACCCCAAGATACATTTGTGCTAGAGCCACCTCTACATGTTCATATCCATACATGGATGTATTTTCTTGATAAAACACAATCTCTATACTAACCAAAAAATTAGATGTTTTTATTATACGTTGTCTAATACCTAAGGCATTCACTAGAGTTTTATAACCCTAATCCAAAAAATAACTAAACCTACACTTTGATACCATCTATGACAACCATGTTATTTATTAGACACTTAAATAAGATTTATTACATAAAATTGCACTTAATACAACCCAGAATATGGAGAGGTGTAGTTTTTTTGGATATTGGGAACATTTCATGACAACATAAGACATAAAATACAATATATTTACTGAAAACTTCTTTTACATGACCACAACATTCCTTCGTACTTAGAATTGCATGGGATGACGTGAGGACATATATAAGAAATGTGTGAGATATAAATCCCAGTAAGGTAGTAAAAAATGAATAAAATGGAGAATATAATACATGTTATGAAATAGTTATATAAATGGATCATAAGATAAACATGAACATAAAGGCATGATATAGCATGATAATCATAACATAGAAATGTGGAAAAAACATAAAACATTTTGTCATAAACATAATGGAATCAGGTAAACCCCTATCCCAAAAAGGTAGAAAATGTCCTAAAAGTAATTAGGTAAAAACATATCACAATATGATGTATCATGATACTAAACATTACCCAATGCATCAGAATGCTATCAGGGCGCACCTTTCATGAACATTTTAATCTCATGATTATGGGTGTCACATAATCATATAACATGGATTCTTTCAATATTATATTTTATTACACAATAAATTAATGTGTAATACATAAATCAAAGTATATAATCAATAACAATATGTTCATAAAGTTGAATACCCTAGATAGGTAAATGGGTTTGGTATTCACTACATGATGATTTTTTCACGAAAAATCATAGTGTAATTTTGGAAGCATAACAACATCACATGGGGATTCAAAAATGGGTTGATGAGAGATAAAGGGGTATCTAATCATATATATATTAAATATGAAGTAATATAATCAGTTAGAATAAAATCCAAACATATTTAATGTAATTTTAAATGCATTATATAAGATAAATGTTTGAATGGAAATGAGGAGAGAAAATCCCTTACGAAATTCTTGCATGGTAACAGGTGTACATGAGAGGGGTTAATGATGGTGAAAGGGGTATATCATCATAAAAACATAATAAGGGTGGTGTGGGGATGTTATAAATCATACTCCATCATTTTTATTTAAAAAATAAATGGTTATAACAATATAAGGAAACATAGAAAAAAATTGAGAAAGGAAGGAAAATGAGGATCCCTTATTTGGATGTGTGACCCCAAAGGCTTGGGAGAGGCTTATTGGGAGATTTGGACGCCTTAGGAAGACTCTATGGAAAGGGTTATAGAGTAGGTACATTATAGAAGTGTTTCTAGTGAAGAGAAGTGAGATCTGGGGTTGGTTTATATAGGAAATGAGAGGGGAATTCTTTAATATTTCACAATCATAGGTTTTGGAATCTGTATAATTAAATATTCAAAACCACAAAACTTCCCAGGGTTTTTGACCATGGTATTTTCAAATATAGGTGAAAAAAATTATTTTATAATTCCATGGTCTGAATACATTAAAATATTTCCCTTGGTTATGTGGAGGTGAGTCACACTCTCAAGGAAATGAATTTAAAATCCAAAAATATACTCTAAATTTTAAAGGATTCACTAAGGATTTATAAAATAAGAAAAATAAAAATAAAATAAAATTATTTTAATTTAAAAACATATAATAGTCCTAGAATCCCCATTATAGTATTTATTACATTATTTTGGGGACATTATGATGTCATAAAAAACATATTTTATTTATACGGTATTTAATTTTTACCCAAAAATTTAATTGTCTCGTAAAATTATGAAAAATTAAACATTGCATAATTTTGGAATTCTGATTCCAAATATAATATTCATTTAATATATCTAATTTTATACATAATTGAATTTTCACTCTGAAATTAAAAACGGTTATTTATTGAAAATCCATGTGTTATGAGAAAAACATTTTTCAAACCCTAATAAAAATTACATTTGACTTCTTAAAAATTATATTATTCTTTATTATTCATAAAATTAATTTGAAAAAATTATTTATTTAAAATATTAATTATTTCAAAAATTCTCTAATTCCTTAAAATAAATTCCTTAAAAGTACACCTTCCATTTTATCATATAAAAAATATAACACTTACCATACTGGATACCTAATCATTTATAGACAAGGAACTGATTTAATCATAATTTATTAGAATTTTTTATAATATTATTAATAAAAATTTTAGTTTAATATGATATTGTATATAATTCTCAAAATTACCATTTTTACCAGAAGAATAAATATATCAAATCATTATTTTTTAATAAAGAATATTCTCATAAAGGAACTGATAGAATAATAATTTTACTTATAAAAATGGATTACCCAATAAGTAACTAATACCTTCTTACATGACCCCTTATAACACCCATATAATAATTAAGTGTAAGGTCCGTGATGGAGATCAACTCTTGGGGCCGCTCGGATAACATCACCTGGGTGGTAATCTACAGTAACTTGAAATTCTCCCATAGGAAATTCCATTTAAGTTTAAGGTGTTTAATATCATCTTGGTCTTGTTCGAGAGCAGAGACCAATGATGATACTTCCATTATAACATTTGAAAAATGAGATTTGTACGGCCCGAGTCTACTGGATGAGGACATCCTCTCCTTCGTGCGTGTAATTTTTTTTTAAAACCTCTTATATTTATATCACTCATGTGACCACTATTCAATAGATATACTATCAATAGTAATGATATTTAATTGTCATTTAAACCCAATAATAAAAAAATACTGCATCTTTTTTCCATATCCATAAGACATTGAAATAAATGGAATTTTATTCATAAATGATTGGGTCGTTACATACAACTTTTAACTGAATCACTTTTCTAGTTCATCAGTTACATTCAACATTTTCTATCAAATAATTTATTAAATAGTATTCCATTACAATATTTATAAATTTCATGATTCTTATAAATAAAATATATTTGATAAGATACTACTATAGAATAATTATTGAATCTAAACCAATGAACATTAGTTATTTCACTTTTTATGGGGTAATTGAGTAATATTTACTATGATTTATTTTGTTCTTTTTTGGCATATTCCCTTGATGGTTGGGTAATTCATCTGTGTACTACCCCATCTACTTATAGAGGAAGCATTGAATAGTGGATGATTCTTTCTTACCCTTACAATCATGAGCAGGGTGGCCTTTTTCTCAAAATGTGAACCAAAATCCCTTTTCTTTTTATCATGTTCCAAGGTATTTCTGTAGAACCCCATATCACCCTGAGAGGGTATGGGTGAATCAGGTGTCAAATTTTTCTTTTAAAGTGAAAAATTATGTTCCCTAATTGTTAAGAACTCATTAAACATGTATTATGGATTAGAACATTAATATTACAATCACATTAATATAGAAAACACAACTAATTTATGTGGTTTGCCACTAAGGGATACATCCAAGGATCATACACCAACAATGGGTCAGTCATACTAAAATCCACTAATCTTCCATAGTTGTGGAGTATAATAGTTTTCACATAGTCACTCTATTCTAGGAGAACTATCTTTACAATTATTTAGGGATAGCACATTGCATCTGTTAGATCACTTCTGTCAACTCTTGTGATCTCACATCATTGAGATATGTTTAAGTTAGTTTCTCGACATAAAAGTTGGTTCAATGGATTTTCACTAAATAATTTACTTGAGTCTCATCATGAGAATATCCTTGTATAGAATACCTAAGTTTATTCACACTAAAATAATTTTCCACATAAACCTGATATTAAAAAACTACCTTTTGTAAAGCTCCTTTATGAACCTCCTTGATGAAGATCACTTCCTCGCAAAGCACCCATGCCTTCATGGAACACACTGCGTTCATGAATCTCCCTTTCCTTTATGGAACAACCTATCTTTGCGAAGCTTAATAAGACAATGTGGAACATCCCATATGGGTGAAGCACTAAATACATAGAATCATTAATGTCGTTTAACACTAAAATAGTCTTTTTATGCATCTCAATCTCACATAGACTACCAGTTTTATGGTGAAACCCTTGGTTTGAGAAATCAAGGTGATTCCAAATTTTTTCTTAAAAAGTTCACCCTAAGTGAAGATGGGTAGCCTCTTATCTATAGGCTCAGTCGATCGCAAAGCTCTACCTCCTCCATCATGTTTTCTTAATGGGACAAAAACATATCTGTGACACTCATCAATTCGCAAGGCTCCTTAGAAATTATCTATTCTCAAATCTCATCATAATCTTAGATATTTCCAACAAAACCCTTCTCACCACCACAGATCTCAAATTCACATAATCATGAAGTAACACTTTCTCAAATTTTAATGATTTAAATATTTGAAAGCCTAAATCCATTCTTCATTAAATCCATTCTTTAACCAAATTTAGTAATTGTTGATTCCAGCAAAATACATTTCACGAAACTCAAATTCTCATAATCACAGAGCACACCATCATAATACATCAATCCTCTATGAAACACAAATCATGAATCCCACCTCTTAAAAAGTAATGACTTTTACATATTTACATAAGGCCTTCATGAAAAACGACTTTTTAAATGCTTTCAATTTTCCAAAAATTGGACCCCCAAAAATTTGGAAAAACACTAGGAAATAGTGCCACCATCAATATTTCTCACGACTTGAACATTATGATCCCTTTCCTTACAATATCCTCGATCATCCATGAGAGACTTGAAAAAAATATAAATCATAAACCATTTATGGAAAATAACATCCCCAGTTCCAACAATACCCCCTTTGTGTTTGTTGACGATCTGCAGATGAATTCAATAGAGCATCAGCCACATTCAAAACCTGATATGCAAGAAACAACTCAGCCAACACTATAAGTCTTTCAATGAAATGCTCAGTGTACAAAATAAAAGGGAAATATTGAATTCGGGTTCTCATGTTTTGGAATGATTAGAGCATTCCAATGTATTCTCTCCAAGTCATAGATGTATTACCTACCCTGCATTGTTTCTTCAAAATAACGAAATATCATTTTTACACATTACAATTCATCTCATTTATACATTCTCTACTCTCTAAACCTACGACTGTAAGTCCAAAAAATCATCCTCCTCATTTGTACCATTGAATTTATCCAATCTATCCCATTGTAAATAATCCTAATAACCTGTAATTTCACATTGTAGAGCTCAAAAACAATCATGCTAGACCACATCTCCCCCATAAATCTGCATTACTTCCACAAACATATTTAAATAGCTTATTCAAATGGAGAGGGGGGACCTCCCATAACCTCCTCATGCACTGGGATGTCGTTGAACATTGGGTTTCAAATGTTGTTTCCCAAAAATAGTCATTTCCAATTGCTTGGTCATAAAATAAGCTACTTGCTCATTAGTTCCCAAATGATCCTTTTTTACCATTCCTTATTCAACATTTTCCTTAAATAAGTGATATCTGATTTCAATTTGTTTCATATGAGAATAATGAATATTTATTTTAATATGATCAACTGATGTCTTATTATCACAGTGACCCAACATTGTCTATTTCACTTCATCACCAATATTGGTCACTTATTTTGTCATCCATAGTAGTCGAGTTCATGCCTTTTAGTGGACAAATACTCATCTTCAACAGTACATGTAGTTCACTGTATCAACCTATAGAAAATCATATGACATATTTCTGAGTACCATGAATATACCTCTTGATTCTTTTCACTACCTCCATATGAACTTTTTTGGGGATACTATTAAATAGGTCCACCAAGCATGTTGCAAAGACAATATATTCTACGTCTCTATCAGGTACAATATGATTCCAATGAATCTCTTGTATGTTGTGGGATCAATAGATCTCACATCCCCATGTTTTCCTAGTATTTTTCCAATTTGAAATTAGAGTAAGTATTGATTTAGAATCATGCATGTTTATTTTCTTCAGTAGCTCTCTTGCATAAATTTCCTAAGACATGAATGTGTGATCTCTCTTCTATATCACCAGATTCTCTATAAAGTAAGTGAGTTCAAAATTAATAGAAATTTCAAATTCTGATTTCATGTGATCATAAAATTTATCCACTGATCCTTGAATGCTCTATATTTTGAAATAAAGCTTCTTTATATATAAATCTAGTCGAGAATACCATGCTCGTGGAGATTCATCAAGCCAAAGAGGTTTATTTAATCTAAAAAACGTTTCTTCATAATTTCCAATCATACATCTAACTAGTTTTTGTATGTAGACCAATTATTTAAGAACCAAATTCATGAGTTCTGTTTTGACATCCATGAGATAAAATTTGTGTTTTCATTGAATTTATATTTAAAAGAATAGTATAATCATTTCCAGTCTCACTATTGGTGAAAATGTATCTTCAAAAACATCTTATTTAATATTTTAATTCCCTTTTATATATTCTTCAAATGAGGATTGTAGAATTTTTATCATCCATAATTCTTTGTCTCTATGTGGGAGGTATCAATTCCTCGGTGATATTAGTTTAATAAATTTCATCTCTTCTATTTCTCTTGTGAAGTTAAAATGAAATTTCATCAGCCATAATTTCTTCTTCTAGTTATTATTTTAAATTATATTCTATGTTTCATCCTAGAATATTTTACATCCCTTCCACTATTTTAACATTTGATTTGTCTCTTGACTTTTGAACATCCTTTTCTTAATGACATGATCTTTAAGAAATTTCCAGAATAATCATGTTATATGAAAATTGAAATAATGATTCTATAAGCTTCTTCATCATTCAGAATGGAACTATTACTTGTGAATATCAATATTGGACAACTTTCACAACATCACCAAGGATGATCTTCTTGAACTCTTATTCTCCAAGTTACCATTGATAAGATCGAGACAAGATGGCACCTTCTTTATCATAATTGTATAGAATAGAAAATATATATCTTTATTATAAATTATACTCTATAATATCTATATATGAATGTCCAATTATGGAATCATTAAAAGATACTGGCATTTTTATCTTAGCTATCAAGAACTGACAGCCCTCTCTTACTCTTAGGTTCTCCCCCAAAGAACTTGATTCACCTTCAATTCCCTACATACGAAGCACAAATGAAATAGACAGAAGATTAATGGAATAAGGGGGCTCCTTCTTGCTTCATCAATTTGAACTGCATGGTTGAGATGAGATTCTCAACCATATTTCTCAATTTTACTCCCATCTTCATGCTTGAACCAATGATTATTATTTGTGATTTATGTTGGGGAAGCATGGATATTGTCATATACTCTACTTTATTGTGTAGAGAATTATTCTTGTAGATAGCCTTCATGGATGAAAAATTATTAATCCCCTTAAGGAATGGTTCTTGTTCTGTTTTTAAGGTTACACATCCTTTTGCAGCATGACCATATAGTTAAAACAGGATTTGAGGAGGTTAAACTAAAATGATAAGAATTCAAATGACCAATAAACATTCTGAAATAAATTATATGGACATATTTAGACTTTATAACTTATAAGGTATGATAATGAAACATTTTGAATATTTTTTCATTCCAAAAACTTGGGTACACTTTATTCATTTCAAAAAATCCATGTTTGTCATCTCTCCCACTTATAAAAAGACATCACATCTTGTATCCTCTTCATAAAACCAAAACTATTTGTTTTAGACAATAACTACCCAAATAGGTTAATTAATTAATTCCCCATGTATGGGAGTCATTATTTTTATTATTAATCCCATCTAATAAGGCATTATGTGTAGACCAAAAGTGGTACATTAAAATAGAAGCATAGTCATTAACCTTGAATTACCATTATATTTATTCCTTTAACTCATTAGAATATTATTAAATTATAATGATATAATGATACATGTATCCTCAATATACATATAAGTTATTTTTATATTTTAATAACATATATACATATCCTCTTTGATCAATTGGGAAATAAACCCTTTGATTATGTGTACAATGGAATACCACATTGCGAACTGATATTATTCATTTCCCATCACCACCATTCACGGATAGATATAATGATTGATTTAATATTTATATAATATATTTATGATATTATTATAATTTTTTATTATTTCACATATACTTTATTACTTTTTATTCTATAAAGGATATGATAACAAAGATCTTGTTTATGGAAAACCATCGCCTCACAAAGTGATGTAATTTATTTTTCAATAACACTTTTTATGGAAGGTAATAAGGATTAATTTAATAAAAATATGTGATATATATGATATCATAATTTTTCCTTAATGGTGAATTATTATTTACATTTATTTTTTCGATTTATTTATAAATGGAAATAGCATTCATGCATATGTATGTTTTACCATCTCCATGAACGGGGTATTTTACATTATATCTATAGATTTTATAGAACACTAAATATATATTTATATTAAATACATATTATATTTATATTATTGATAAAATTAATGATATTATGGAACCATTATCAAAGATAAATTATTGAAAATACCAAATCAAAACATGCATGAAAAACAAATCTTTTATTAAGTGAAATGTGATTTTAATCCGGAATTGTTATTAAATGGATAATAAAAGGCCATAAGTAAATTATATATGGTTTTATATAAATAATAGGGGGTTTATAATAGATTTATAATAATACTATAGTTATTATAGATTAGGTTCTAATGTGTACGATGGAATTCAAGAGAGGTATGGTATTTTTTATGATACACTTTTATATCAATAAGATACATGCCATATTTACCACTAGTTCCTTATATGTGATGTATATACTACACATGGATGTATTTTATTTTTATTATAATAAAAATTAGGGGAATTTTCATATCCATTTGAGTATATTTCATTTATAGGGTTTACAGTTTAAAATACCAAAGCGAAAAGGGATTTTTGTCTCGATTTTATTTCATTGTGACATATGTTATGTTAGGCACTGATATTCTTTTATGTGTTTATATATTTCCCCTTACACATTTAATATATTCAATATCCTTATATTAATTATATTTAATTTCTTGTTTGATGTCACTATTTATTGCTACTTATGATTCAAAATTTACCAAAGTGGAAATGTTATTTCACTCAAGAAATGTTTTAAATAATTTTTAAAGATTTATTTATAAGATTCCAATTTTATCTTTAAATAATAGGTTTTTAAAAAAAAATTAACGAAATTATTTTTAAATTGGAAAAAATATTTTCTTAAAGATATTTTTTAAATTATTTTTAAGTCTTTCGTTATAAGTTTCTAATTTTATCTTCTAAGAAAATTATTTTTAAAATGTTTTGTGTTTTAAAAAATGATTTCACAAAGTGGAAATTATATTTTCCTTAAAAAATATTTTAATTTATTTGTAAATATTCATTTAAAAGAATTTGTGGTTATTTTAAAAGAAAGTAATTTTGAAAAAAATTTATGTTTTAAAAATTATGTTTCATATAGGAAAGGCAATCTCCCTCTACAAATTTTCCAAGTGATATTTAAAAATAATTTATTATCTAAGATGAAATATTTTGATGATACTTATACGATAATGAGGATATTATCATAGGATACTATTATTATTAATTTTATAATTGATTGTGTTTAAGATGAAATTTTTTGTGAAACTTTTTTTATCTTCTTTGGTTATACCATGATAAAATTCTGATGAAAACAACTTATTTGTACACGAGTTATGATATGATCAGAGAAGGAAATGATTATAAATAATATTTTTTTACCATAATTAATGATATGAGGAATTTTTTTTAAACCCATTTCATTTCATGGGTTATTATATGATTAATTTTTTATGATCTTGGCGTATACATATTTTTTATTTTTATTATTTGATGGGTGGGACCTATATCTCTCTCTAATGTATTAGGTAATATTGAGATATAATGAGTTAAATAGGACTGGAATGGGGAATGAACCCAGTTCAATAAGGCAATTTGTCCTCTATGATACTCTTGAGAGTGAGACTTGAAAACCTAGATGGTTTAGAGAGTGAAACCATTCAACAATGATAGCCTTGGAATTGATCCTTCACTAATATGGTGGTGATTTTCTATACCTCTTTGTATGCCACAATTCCATGTATTATGTCAATGTTATTCTCTAATGGATAATTTTATTTTACTTATTTATGATTCATGTCTTATTAACTACCAATATTTATTCCATGACTCAAGATTTTGATCTTTGATATGAAGAGTATGGTTTTCATATGTTATGCTCATATTCTTATACCATTATACTCAAATTCATATTATCATATGCTAATAACATATTTACATATTTAACTTGTTTACCCTTTTTGATAATATCAACAGAACGTTTCTTATGTTTACTTTCCATGGGATATGATGATAGGTATTATGTGAGTTATATAAATGAACAGTGATATTTTTGATGAAATAAGAGGGAGATGATGTAGAATTCATATTAACCGATTGTTTATGTTTCCATGTTTATAATGGAATAGTACCTTAGTGATCTGCAAGTTATATATATATATATATATATATTATGTATTTAATATTCATATAAAAAGATGTAATATCTATGTTTGAAAATCCAGTGTCTTGATACTTGGTATTAGAAGATAGGTTTAGTTAACCTCTAGAAACTAGGATGAAAAAACCCAAGTGATATACCTAGGTATATGTCTAAGGATAAATCTATGTATAATTATATATATTATAAAATAACATGAATTATTCATTAAGGATAAAGCGAGTGGTTTATATACAATACATCCATTTCATGGTACAACAAGAAGAAATAGTTTTGGTATTTATGTAAAAGGGGGTAATAACTTTAAAAAGGTATATCATGATTACCTCATGCATTACCTGCTACTTGACAATAAGCCTTATTGTTCACATGATTTCACACTCCTGGGTTATATTCTTTTCAAATTCTAAAAAATATTTATGAGCCATCATAAAGGATTAAAATAATGACCGTGAATGTTTGAGGTTATTCTAAATGTGGCATATATTTTGTAGAATTTTTCATGATTTAGACCCCCTATAAGTTATTCTTCATGATTATGTTGTTTCCACCTATTTCTATTATTACTCGCATCATTATTTTGGTTTCAATCAATGGATAGATCATTAAAGAACATTTATAATTATTAATGCAAAGGAAAATTAAATGATTTTCCTCCTCATTAACCAAATATTATGTGATCTAGAATGAAAAATCTCATTTCTATGCTCACAAAACTGTATCAAGCTATGAATCTTGATCAAATTATAAATTATTAATGGGTAGAATGACATTATGTTGATTACATAATGTGGAAACATCCACCATCATTTATTTTTTCCACTAATATTTTAGTTTCCCAGTAATGGATCAGTATAACTGAAAATATATTTTCCATTCTATAGTGATAAGAACATGAAAAAGTCGTTTTTTTTACCTTTAATTTTAAAATAGATGTTGATCTATGGGGGGTATTATCAAGAATACAATGATACATAATGAAATTGAGTCCATGTATTGGGATGATTTTAAGAGATAATGTTTCAAAAAGAACATCCCTCACATTCTTTGTATGAAAATGGAGAAGTAATTCCTTAGTCTAAAGAACAAGCATGATGAATTTGCTGATATCTATGGGAAACAATTTGCAGGAATCATGAGGTTTACTTTTGGAATTATCATCCAACATGATGTTAAGGTTGATTGATACTTCAGTTGATTAAAACGAAGTCCCTAAAGGGTTCTATCCATAAGATAAATCAGTAGATATGAATAAATTGTTTGATGTTCTCTTAATGAGGAAATGGAGATTGTAGTTACCCATCAGTCACATTGTTCCGATAAGAAATGAAAGATAGAGTTAAATAGAAACACTAAGAACCTTAATGAAAAGAATATGAGATTTACTTCATTATTTATTTTTTTTCACAAAACATGGATAATTTTCAGAAGGGGGTTGTGAAATGTTCTATGTGTTCAAAGGAAGGTCATCTAGTAGCCAAATTGAATCATTATGTAAAGAAGTTAGCTAATAATTAAAATAGAGAGAAACATCCATATAATTAACAACCCACACTCCAGTTCATTAAATGCAAGGATTTAGGGAATTATTTTAATCAATGACCCAATCCAAGGGCTAATAAGGATAATAATCCATAATAACGGTTGAAGAAAAATGAAAATGGGAAAGCGTATGCAATCACAATAGATAAGATGAATCATTATAATTAGGGGAAACATTATTTCAATATTTAGTTGGGAATTTTATATTTTATGTTGTATTAATGATCCCTATGAAAATATTATTTTTCATCCTTTAGTGAAATTTGATTTGATTCCAAGAATTTATTATCTCTCTCTACATGGATTCTATAATAATGAAATTTCATTTTATATTTTTTAAATTGAAATGATGACGGATATATTATAATGTAAATGTTTTTGTATAAGATAAAATATTATTTAAAGGATAGTGGGTTGAAGTATTTAGGTATTTAGATTTAATAGTTGGACTTTAGAAGTATTTTACCAATGGTATTTTGGTTATAAGAGACATAAAACATCTATGAATTATGATAATTTTTTAATTATATATGACTACATGTAATATTAACTTAAGATTTATGGGTACCATCACGGTTTTAGGTGCTTAAGTTTGATCGTAATTTCAAATACTTATACACCATTTTAGAAGTTTTATGTGATCAGTTTTTATCAATATTTAGGATATTTTGGGATACATTTATTGAAATAAAACCCTTTGGTTTTTTATATGTTTTAGTGAAAAGGTTATTTGAGGAAGAATGAATTTACATATTGGTGATAACATGAAATGTATAGGTAACCGTTGGGGTTTATATTATCTTTTATGTTAAGGTAAATAAAAATTATTGAATCTTCATAATTATATTAATATAGTATTCAAAAAATTATAACATCCATGTTAGGTGAAGACCTCCCACATTTGACAAGGTTTTGAGGCATGAATCCGCAACCTAAAGATGATAATGGTAAAGAGCCTACCACTGTCCTATGTAAAAGAGTACTTATAGTGGGACACATTGAAGTGAGATATTTATGAGTATGTATCTCAGTGTTTAGTGTGTAAACTAGTTAAGGCTAAGAGGAAAATTTTTAAGGGGTTGCTTCAACCACAATCCATACTAGAAAGGAAATATGAAAACATCAGCATGAATTTTTTTCATCGGAATCCCCAAAACATCTAAAGGCAAAGAATTTATATGGGTTATAATCAATAAACATGAAAATTAATAACACTAAAACACTATAATTGAATATTTATCTTTGATATATCGTTCTATTATATACATTAAATAATTATTAAGGTTTTTTGGAGTACCAAATTCCATTTTGTATGATCGGGATATGAGGTTTAGCAAGAGGTTTTTAGAATTATTCAAAAAACTCATGATACAAAGTTTACATTCATCACTAGATATTATCCTCAGTCATATGGTCAATATGAGAGAACAATTCAGACCTTAAAGGATATGCCATTATCTTGTTCTTTTGATTTTTAAGGTAGTTGTGATCAACACCTTCCTTTAGTTGAGTTTTCATAAAAAATAGAATTAACATTAAGCATTAAAATAGATCCTTATGAATATCTATATGGAAATAAGTGTAGATCTCTATCTATATAGAATGTGTCTAGATAAAGGAAGTTATTGGGACTTGATATAGCTTATGTAATGGATGATACTTTTAAATCCATTCAATAGCACATGATTTCATAAAAAAGATTACATAAATGTTATATTTTAATTCCTCAAAATGATCCTGAATGTTAATTAGGTGAAATTGTTTTCCTAGGTGTATCAGTATCTATTAAATTCTTGATCACATCGAGATGGTATATTACCATTTCAAACTCCCAATGAATGTCTCTCAGGATCACAATGTGTTTTATGTGTCTCTACTAAGGAAGTACATACCAAATCCATCACAAGTACTAAACTCATAGGTCATAACATAGAAATAAGATATTTATTAAGAGGAACAATATATGGAGATCCTAGATCGTAGAGAGGAAGTTCTAAAAAACAAGACCACTTACCTATTCAATGTTTTTTAGTGATTCCACATACTTGAGGAAGTTGTGTGGGAACCTGAGGATGTAATAATGAAGGAATATCCTTGGATTTTGAAACTAATGTGATTGAATTGTGAGGGATGAAGACATTTTAAGGGGTTAAAATGTAACACCATGAGATTTTCTGAATTTTTTTCGATTAAATTTAATTTTATTGACAACTTGCACAAAATGCAACACCGATATATAATGAAACATTATGTACTATTAATATATTATTATTTAATATGATATTAATCTATTATAAATTTTAATGGAATTTATGAATATGATAAAACAAATTCTGAAAGTAAATGGTTTACACATGTATACTAAATGACTTCTTAAGTGACAAATTAATCAGAAATGAAAAAACTATTTAAAGATAATGGAAATATTTTTCTACAAAAACAATTCTATATTCAATGTTGTTTTATAATAATAAATTACAAATATAGAATTTTATAATTTTTTATCAAAATATATATATTATATATTCAATAAAATAATCAACATTCAACTTATGTGTTTTCTAGATATTATATAAAAATCAATTCAACTTTACACTTATAAATTGAATTTTTATAAAATGTACCTTTATCACATTACACACACCTAATTTTAAATAAATTTTTAAAACTTTTCTAAAATTTATTATAAAAATAAGAATCATTTTTAAAATCATAATTTTAAAATTTTCATGGAGTAATTTTTTGAGAATTTTCTATAAAGATAATTTTTTTCTGAATACTAAAATATACTGGTTTAAATTAAAAAAATCATTTTCATTTAATAAATTTACAAGATAAATTGTATTTTGATATGGTTATAAAAGTAAAATTGTTAAATTCCTTTTTATTAATATAATTTTAATCATTGGAATCAATTTCATATTTAATTGTGATATAAGAAAAATTTAATCTTTTAAAATTTTACATTAGAAAACCACTTTTTTGTCACATTTGTGGGTTTAATTTTAAATTAAATTCTGAAAAAAATTTATTTGAATTCGGAAAACTAGATTTCATATTTAGAATCATAATAATATATATCATATAATATGTTAGAATAAATTTTTGTTCAAAATTAATAGTAAAAATAGTAAATATTAATTACAAAGGGTATGGTTAAAAGGGATTTTTCAGGGGTTAAAAGAAATATATAAGCTGTAAAATGACCTATAAACCTATATAAAATCAATTTTATGGACATATTTCGACAATATTACCTCTAAGTTTCTATAATTATCCATTTTTATTCCTATTGTAATGTGATAATTGTGGTTTCACTTTATTCTTTTCAGAACATCCATGTATGTCCTCTCCCCCACTTATAAAAGGCCACCCCCTATCCACTCTTCATCACACATCTAAATAAATATAGTTCAGAAAATAACTACCCAAATATATTGCATACTTATATACCCATTTCATATAAGAATTATTTTTATTAGGGATTCCTCTTATAATGGATTTAGGTGTAAACCTAATGATGTTATCTGAAAAAAGAGGTATAAAACTTGCATTTTCATTTTATTTACTCCTCCAAATTCGTAAAATATTATTAAAATATAAGGATATGATAAAAAAAATATCCCATATACAGATAGTTTGTTATGTTAATTTAATAACCTATATTATTATCCGCTTCCATCAATTTGGAAAATGAATCCATCAAGTGTATGTGTAGTCGACTAATGCATTGCATATCGATGTTATAAGTTTTCTATCACTACATTTCACTAATAGATATAAAAATGGATTTAATTTTTATGTAAGATATTTATGAAATTATTATAATTATGTAATTATCATATCACATACACCTTCTTACTTTTCATTTAATGGGGAATACTATAAAGTCACTCATGTGTACGGTAGACCAACGCCTCGCAAAGCGTTGTGATTCATTATTCACTAATTCTTTTCATAAAAAATATTAAGGATTAAGTTAATAAATATATGTGATATATATGAAATAATAATTAATCTATAAAGGTGAATTATTATTTACCTTTATTTTTTCTAGGCATTTATAAATGGACACAACGTTCATACATACGAAAGACATACCATCTGTATAAATGGTGTATTTCATTTTACATCTCTAAATTGAAGGGATTACTTTAAATTTATATATAATAAATATATATTATCTATATATCATGTTAAAATATTATATTATTGAATTGTGAAAAAAATTAAATTATCTAAGATACCAAATCAAATCATACATGAAAAATAAAGCTCTTATAACCCAACAAGTGATCTTAAAAAGAATTGTTAATAAACAAATAATAAATGGTCATAAGTAAATCATATATGATATTATTTATATAATTATATTTCTAAAATAGATTTATAATAATACAATAATTAATATACCATAGAATTAAATTTTTATGATGTAATTCAAGACATAAGGTATTGGATATGTCATCTCACTTTTATATATATGAGATACATTCCATATTCACCACTTTTTTCTTATATGATATGTAAATACAATACATGAATGTATTTTTTGTTTCTTCTATGAAAAATTATCGAGATAAAAATATCCATTTGATGATATCTCTTTCACAGGGTTTAAATTCTTTTATATTTCCGAAAAACAATGTTTAAAGAATATTTTCATTAACAAATGTTTTAAATGAATTTTAAATATTCTATAATTTGTATCCAAAATTATTTTCAAAGTAATGTATTTTCAAAATGTTTTACTTTTTAAAATGTTATTCTTAATGAAGAATGTCTTTTTTCATAACGAAATTTTCCAACTAATCATTCGAAATTATTTTATATATAAGAAGGCATACATTGTAGTTAATTATTCATTATTAGGGATATTTTCGAAGGATATAATTCATATTATTTCTACAGATGGTCTATTTTTACTATAAAAATATGTTTATGAAATCCAATTATCATCCATGATTTATATCATAATAAAATTCTAATGATCCTATATTTATTTCATGGGTTATGCTATGATGAAATGATGAAAGGATTATGAAACCTATTTTTTTGCCCGAGGTTATAATATGATGAAAATTTTATGAAACTCATTTCTTTTCATGGTTTCCAATATGATTAATTTTTTATGATATTGTGAAATAAATATATATGAGTTTAACTATGTTATGAGTGGTACATATATCTTTCATCAATTCATTGTGTTATGATTGATATCTAATGATAAAAATAGGCATAGATTAGGGTGTAAACCTAGTTCACTAATGTAATTTTTTCGTAATGATAGTATTGGCAGAAAACCTTGACTACTAATATGGTTTGGGATGTGAATCCATTCCACATTGATAGACTTGTATATGAGCTTTCACTACTATGGAAATGATTTTCTATTCTTTTGTTTGTGCCACAATTCTGTGTATTATGTAAATGATATTCTGTATTGCCTTGTGTTCTTTTTCCCCTTATGATTAAGGTATTATAAACTACCAGTATTTATTCAATTACTCAATATCATTATCTTTGATATGAAGGTAAGTGTTTTAATATATTATCCTCATGTTCTCATACCCATATTCTCTTGTGATGTTTAAATATTTCCCTTGATTTCCCTTTACGAGAATCTACACTCACCCTTTCTTATGTTTCCTTTCCTAATGTTATGATGATATTTATTATGTGTGATATTTGTAAAAAGGGTACTAGTTATGGGGAACTAAGAGGGAGGTGATGTATAAATATTAGGAACCAATTTTTTTAGTTTAAAATTTCCAAATTCATTATACCTTTATGATCCTCTTATGTGTGATGATATAATTTAATGAATATTAATCAAAAAATATATAATATATATCTATAAAATGTTTAAATAACTATTGTGTGATCTACTGGTTTTTGGCATCAGATGTTTTGAGGAATGGAGCAGTTGGCTACTATGTTTAATGAAAATAAATTAATTTTCCAATTTATTATTTATAAGACCTGAAATCTATTCCACTATAAATAACCATTTATATAAAAAATATAGGGTTATCCATGAAACCATGGGTGTATTTGAGAGTAAGAATAAATTTTCTCTATTGGTGGATCGTATCGAATAGTGACAGGTGTTTAGAACGAGGTGGATCGAGAGAGAGATAAAAAATAAATCATTGTCATTTTTAGAAAAGGAATTCTTTAGAAATGATCGTTCCTAAATCGAGGTAGGGCTCATAAATTTTGGTTTCCTCCCTTTTATTAAAATATTTAGCATGGATTAATATATTATATTATTTAAATTAAATTTATTTGTTCTTCACATGAGCCATTCTAGATAGATTAAATTTTTTTATCAATTATAATATTTTTATACCATGTTATCAGCCTGAATATCCCATTTTCATGATTTTTGGATGTGATATCCTGAAAATTATGGTTTCACTAATTTTATATTATGTTTCCCCATATTTCATCACATTCTTTTTTTCGCATAGGAATGCGGTTCATCATTCTTATGGTGGGTTTGATCATGATCGATGAACTGAATTCATAGTATTTTTGTGCAAAATGAACTAATTGGTGATTTGTGGATGGATTGGGATGATTATGGGTGATGTTTCATGGATCATGGTTTGGGAGTAGTAATTACAATGGACGGTTTTATGGGATTCAGGGAGAATCATTGTAGGGTGAATGAAATATGATTTTCTACCACCAAAGGATGAAAATTGGTGTTAGAAGATGAATCCATTGATTTTGGGTGGTAAAATAGAGATACTTATGGAAACGATAATGGGTCTAGAAACCATGTTAAGGAATAAGTATTTCTATAGAAAAAATCTCGATATTTTATGTTGTTTTGGAGGAAAAAATTTTTGTGTGGGTTCTTTTCTATAGTGGATAGGGTTTCCAATTGAGATAATGATCTCACGCCATGTGGTTGGGACAACATGCTATGTGAACCCTCCTTAGAGTGTAGGCCATGTATGATATGTACATTCCCATGACCCCGTGGGGAAATAAATTTCATGTACTAAGGAATTACATGAGATTTATTGTAGGTACATAGGCATGGATTGGTACATGGGCATGGCCTAAAGTACACAAGAACAATTTGGAGCACACAAGGAAGCCCTGAGTGGCTGAAACATATCATGTTCCACCTATACACACCAGTTAGTATGACAGGGAATACCAAGACATATCCAGATGAGAAAATTATTATGAAATAGGGCATGTTAACTTTTCATGTGGACTCCCATACATGATGTGTATTCCCTTCAGAACTTATTCCATGTGTATTTACTTCTTTAAGACTCATATTTTTTCCCATGAGTACGTTATCTGGAGTTTTTTCACATAGAATTTGAATGATTCCTTAAATGTGGCCTAAATTTTAATATGTGAGATTTTATAAAAAAAGTACTTCACTAGGTGTTTCATGAAGATGGCAGTTCTCATGGACATATTATCAAAGATATGCTAGGGTTGATACTCCCATGGTGCACTATATAGTTGGTCTTATGTACTCTTATATAGGTAAAGTAGGTACTCCCCTACACTGGGTGTGGTTCATTTATATATTGATTAGTGCTCCCTATCATCAAGCTCTAGAGTCATGCAGGTCCTCCATGTGAGTTTTGGATCCATCGTCTATAGAGTATAGTAGTGAGGAGCGAGCCAGTAAAAATATAATATCGTAAGGTTTTTTTTGGTATTCAACATCAAAGATTAATTTTTAGAAATACATGAATACTCATTAACTATGTAATAAGTTATGGATATGGATATACCCATTATATCTTATGGGGGTTTCTTTATGAGTACATTTATTTATATTGGGTTTCATTTCGCTCTTGCTTTTGGTTGATCTTACCATTGAATTATCTTTTTATTCCTCCCTTTTTGGTTTTTTGAGCATCAAACATGGTATATATATACACACCCATGAATGGAATTTTTCCATACATTTCATTTATTATAATGATAATAGGTCGATCAGCGGTGAAATTATTGGAACTCTGTGTTATTTGGGTACACTGACCACATACAGTGGTCAGGACGTAGAGATCAGCACTTGAGATCTATCAGTTTTCTTTTTCCCCCTATTTTTTTTACACTCCATTTATGGTTTGGAAGTTATTTTCCCCATTACATTTTTGTTTTATCCTTTCATACTCGTATGTTTTCTCTATAGGTTATTACATGCATGGTTTTACTCTAGATGTTCAATATTTTTATTATACCTCTGCACTATTTCATGAAGATGGTTAGGTGAAGGTTATATGTACATTAGGGTAAGGTATATCATTTTAAATTACTACTTATTTTTTATTTTCTCCATAATTTGTCTTATTGTATGTGGTATTTTGGTTGTGGTGACTCAACCTTCCATTGGACAAAAGGAACCCCAATGGGTTGAGTCCTTACAATATTGTTTCTTATATGATTATATATTATATTGGGGAAACTATAAACCATAAAAAAATATAGATAAATAATATTAAGGCCACTATATATGATATTATATACATATCAACAAGAATACCATTTCTTATAGATTATTTCACTATAGTTTCAAAAATATCGACCATTTTTTAGTTTTTCAATATAGACATGTTCAACAAATTACCATTGAGTTATGTGTAGATTATATATTTTACTTCACATTAGTGTTAAAAAATTTAACATTTTAAAATATATTTTTTAATCTTTTTATAGAAATAATTTAAATCTAAATACATACTGTATAGACAACAATAGTTACAAACTTTTGTGACTTTAGATACAACTTCATTTAGACATGATACATTATCATCATATTTATACTTGTTATTTTATGTTTATGACATTCAACTGGATCCTAAAATTTTAGGAAATTTACTAAAATTGATTTCTTAAAGAAATATATAATGTATCTAGTAATTAGATTTGATTTTGAAATCAATACAATGAAAATAATTTCCATGTAAATCTATTATAATATATCTTTCAATTATTTTAATTTATTGAGAGTTAATACTTATATTTATTTTTTATTAGGTATCTTTAGAAAAAAAATTGTAGAATGATAATACATCAATATATTTATTTATGTAACCATTATTTATTTCTTTGATATCAAGTACAGTGAATGATAAATAAAAAACAATGTATATTATAGAAAGACATAAAAATAATACAATCTATTCTTAGATACTTTCTTATCTTCACAGGTATGGAACAAATATTTCATAATGTGTTATATCTATTAACTTAAAACTCACTGACATTATACCTCTTTTTATATTATTATCCTTTGGATGTTGGGTTTTTTCCAAAGAGAAATGCACATTATATAATATGTACTATATGTGCTAATGTTCAAGATAATTTTAAGAATGTATTGATCATGTATGTTTAAATATTTGAATACATATATATGTTATAATAAAATTTAAATTTATTTTATAAATATTATTTACAAACAGTTCATGGGATTATTTTAGAAAATATATTTTAAATATGAGATATGTAAAAGAAAAGGTGAATAATCATTTATAATTTTTAACACTTTGGATGAACTTCATGAATGTTTATTTTGAATTAAAACATTATTTTAAAAGTGAGTTTCATATTTGTGAAATATTAAAGTAATGTGGATACTATGTTTTAAGATTTATGTTTGAAATAATAACAATAGGTACATTTATAAAATTCCAAAATTATGGATTTTTTATAAAGCATTCCATTAATTTTTCATTTGTTATATTTGAAATACATGTTAAAAGAATTATTATTATTAATTTTATTTTTGGTGACCCTCTAATATATACTATATATGATATAATAAACTTACTAATAGAATGGTGGGGTTATTTCATAGGCCTGATTGGGTTTATTATATTGATAATATACATTATAAAGTTAAAACATAAAATTGTAATGTTAAAATGTTTTGATTTTGGATGTTTTTTATGGTTAATTGAGGATTTTTATCTATTTTGGGTCCACAGAATTACTTATGAGATGTTTATTTTTTTTAATGTATTAAAAGAAACATTGTTCACTTTAGTTATTTTTTAACTGATGTGAAATTTTTAATATCCTTTCAGTTTTATAATAAATGACATGATAAATTATTTATTACATCATTTTAAAAAATAAGATGTGGTAAATATTTTTCCACATCGGTTATCATATAAACAATATGAAAAAACAACTCCAAATAGTAATTATTTGGAAAGTTTCAAGGATGTTTTTTTGGGGTTTTAAAATGTCAGTTATTTTAAAAAATAACATGATAAACTATTTTTAATGTTGGTTTTATTATAAATGGCATGAAAATAAACATTAAAATATATCACATTTATAATGTCAATTTTTTAAAAATGATGTTAAAAATTATTTTCATGATCTCCTACAAAAAAATTAAGATATAAAAAATATTAAATATCTAAAAACCTAAGGTGAGGAACCCTTTTTTGTACAAGTGTTAGCCCAATCCCAAAAGGTTGTGGTACATGGGTATTTAACCCAAGCCCAAACTTTTGTGGTACATGGGTGGTTATACCAATACCAATAGGTAATGGTACCTGGGTGTTTATCCCAAGCACAAAATTCTGTGTTACATGGGTGGTTATCCCAATATCAAAAGGTTATGGTTCATGGGTGGTTAGGCCAAGACCAAAAATATACACAAGTTGTTTAACAAGTATAATTTTTTATAGTAAGGTTGTTATCCTGGTCCATTGTTTGATAAAAGGGTTAGTGTATGACCTTGAAACATGTTTTCTGATCATATTAATGCCATATTATTATATTATTAATATAGAAACCCAAGACTTTTTCACATATTATTACATGATTTTTAACATGAATATCCATATATTACAACCCAAACATTGTGTGGCCTACTGTATTTGTAATAATTGCTTCATAATATATCAATGTGAGACTAGACCTAAAGTATATTTTTATTATTATTAATATTTAGAATCTAAATCCTTATCATCTCCTAAAATATCATGGGATAACCTAGTTAATAAATAGACAAATTGGTGAGCTATAAGTATTTTTATGGGAACACAAATTACATGGAAACATAAAATATGGGTAAAAGGTATAACATGATATCATATGATATGAGTCATGTGAGTAATATCATGGAATCATAACATAAATAAAATGGTATCATGATGTTATGGGAAAATAAAAATTATGGAAGAAACATATAACATTCTATAAACATGAGACAGGGCTGACTTACTAGACAATATAACATAGTGGAAAAGGTCGTATAATGGATTAGGTTTACTCCTTAATCCCATACATGACATTTCGTGGGACTAAATCTTAAACAAATGTATTGGAGTTCAATATGGGGGCACCAATCATAACATGTTCATTATTTATGTGATGTACAAAATAGAAATAAATCCTAATGAATAACATAAGAATTACCCATGGTAGTAATATTTTGTTCATTCTAAGTACGTTAAAAGAAATACTCCTCTCACATTTTTAGTAAAAATTCTAAATTAAATTATTTATAATTATACAATAATATTACCTTTGAACTATTTTGTAAAAATTAAAATAGGGGTAAAAATTACTCTAATAGAAAATTGGATAATATTAAAAATATTTTTTAAAACATTTTAATGAAAATATATATGTGAAAGAAAAATCATTTTCAACCAAAAAAAAGAAATAAATATAGATTTTCTTTAAAACATTTTATAAATCATTAAAATAATGAAATAGGGGGAAATTATTCAAATACATAAAAATTTCATGAATAAAAAAGGAGGAAAATTTAAAAGGTATTTATTAAGAAATGATCAAATAATTTCCTTCAACGTAAATTCTAGCATAAACAGTCCTATTAAAATGATGTTAAAGTATGAACACTTAAATATTTGGTATCTTATGAATAATAACACCCATGAAAATAATATCTTTTTTTGAAACATTAACGAGAATAAATAAAAATATATTTTGGATATAGAATATAAAATTTTAAATATATACATATCATATAAATAATTAGTTGCATATATGAAATATGTCTCAATGAAGTGGAAATTGAGATGAAATATATTTAAAAAATCATACTTTTGAAGTGGGTATTAATCAATGAATTGATTATGTGTATCAAATGTAATTTCATATAAAATAATCTAAAATACAATATAAAATAATCAATTAAAATTACACACATAATTTTACCATATTAAAGACAATGAAAAATAAATTTAACCCAATGAAAGAAGTCGAGTTACAAAATTCCTAAAAATTTAGAAAATTTCAATTCAAAACCACTTAGATTAAATAATTATAGTTGTAACATAAAATACCATTAAGTATAAATGATTCATTATATAACATGTAAAACTAAAGCAATTAAACATATAAAAGAGAATTTTTACATCTCATTAAAATTTTCCTCAATGAAAGGAAATTGAGATGGAATCCCTTTCCTTGAATTTAAATCATCATGTACATACTTTATAATCCTTAAAAAAATAAATCATGGGTTCATTCATTAAAAAATAGTATCAAAATAAGGTTTTTACTTGGTATTCATTATAATATTAGAGAAATGATTGATGGGACTCGATATGTAGCAATGAAGGGGTGCATAGGAAGTTATTCTTTATGTTGAACAACATGTTTCCATGGGTTTTATGGGATTGAAAGTATATTTTATGACATGGTTTTATTTTTTTAATGTCTTTTAGGTATTTACTTTTTTTATTTGTTATTTCTTTTGATTCTATTGTTTCTTTTTGGTTCCTCAAATGAGGTCTTCTTTGGTTTATATAATGTGTTTGGGGTTCAATTATTCATAATATTACTTTTCTTTGTGTCCTTTAGAAAATGGCTACCATGAGGACCTCATATAAGCATAGATAATGTGTTTCATATAACACCATATAGGATATTCCAACTCTGGATTCATATTTCATGGGGTTAGAGATTTGTATGATTCAATCATTGCATCAAGGGGGTGTTTGTGAACCGGCATAGATGGGGGACCATGCTCAAAAGTTTATAAGGGAAAATACACCAATGTTTAATTATGAAAAGGGAACTAATCAATTTAAGGTGTGTTTATATACATCGAGTGATTTTTTGGGTTCTTAAAGACCCTAAGACCTCTAATGTGGTATTTTCCATAAGTGTTCAAGAATGACTGTGTAGGAATTGTTGGGAGTCGACGGTGCTCTTAAAGAGGCATAAGGATCTCATATGAACCATGTTCAAAGAGTATTTTAATAAGATTTTTTTTCTAGATACCATTAAAGAAGTAATTTCATGAGAGTATTTTAGGATATAGATGGGTGATTATTCGGTGATGGAATATACCGCTCACTTTATCAAGTTGGTGCATGTTTCTATGGATCTCCTCAAGAATGATTACCTTAAGGCTTGGATTTTCAAGATGGTATTGTATCTAGATATCAGATCTATGAACATTTTTTCTTGTCTATAGAACTATTCAAAAGTGGTTTCTAAGGAATCAATGGTAGAGGAAAGTTTGACTACAAAAAACAATAATTCATGGTGTCCCTTGAGTGGGATAAAGTCGGAGTTCTTCATCTATGAAGAAAGATAAGTGCGATGAGTATTAGGGAGGTAGTGTAAATAGTGTATAGTAGTTTTTAAGTTCATCTCATATGTATTCTATGAGACATATACCAATTTTCTATTATCAAATTTGTAAGGAAATACACACTATTCCAAATTTCATATATGATCTAAGGGTATGCCACCCATGTGGAAATATTTTTCATCTTTAGTGATATGGTTAGTTTGTTTCAAGGGGGAGTAGTGCGGGATCCACTCTCTTTAAGAGATATCATGTGTATTTATAGGCTTCCATGGGTGGAATATCTCACACTTGTGGTAAGGGATATTCTCTCTACGGGATAAGATCTAGAGAAGGTCTATACTAGGGTGTCTCCACAGAGCATAGGTTATCCTGGAGGACTCATATTCTTATTCAGACATCGTGAGAGGAGTGGTGTTTTATCCATAAAAATGGTTTAGTTTAACACTGGTTCATCTTGTTCCCTCATTTTATATAAATTGGTTGATTATTTTGGTATGTGAGTTGGGTTGATACCTTAAATTTTGGTTTTCCTAACCCCTATGGATATGAAAAAAAAATTAAGGATTCAAGTTCCCATGGTTTCTCATTTTAGTTTTTGGCATGCAATTCATCAATGAATTACTTGTTTTAGATCTAGAAATTTTCAAACTTATTATTGAAATGGATTAGTCGAATATCTTCAAGGTCCTAGTCTATTGTTATCATAGTAAAGTCAAATTCATCATCTCTTATAGGAGTTATCACGTCGTTTAGGGAGAGTAGGATCCACATTCAAGGAGGGTGGGTCTAGTTTCATTAGATATGAGGTAGATCATATTTAATTTATCTAGTTTTTTTCTTAGTTCTTTTAATAAATTTATAATGGATGAAATTCCAGTGTTCATGGAATGCTACCCTTATGTATTTCTAAATGATAATGCTATATTTCCACCTCAGTAAGTGATCAATTTTACTATAGATCATATCCCTATGATGAACATGATTTGTGTGCTGTCTCACCTGATATCTTAGACTGATATTTAATTGTTAAAGGTTGAACTTAAGGATCTTGAGGGAAGGGGATTTGGTTATCATATCATGTCACTGTGAGAAATGATAGTGTTACTTTCAAAGAAGGTATATGGGAGCCTCCATCATTTCAGAGCCTATCATAAACATAACTAAGTAATTGTGATGAAAAAACACCTATTTTATAGAATTTATGACCTCCTTGATTATCTCATTTGTGCTTATAGGTTTCTAAATATCTATTTGAGATAAGGGTAACACCAGCTGAGAATATAGGAATAATATATTCAAAATACTATATTTTTAAGTCAGTATGGACATTTGTGTATTTTGTTTATTTTATTTGAGCATACCAGTGCTTCAACTAACTAAAAGGATTTGATGAACTAGATCTTTCATTTCATTTTGTACTCTTTAATGGTCATTTTTTAGATGAAATTATAGTGAATTACAAGAAAAATTATGAGCATGTTGGCTTCTTGGAGGTTTTATTTTTGTTTTTTTAGTGACCATCATCTATATATGAATTTATCCATGTGACGGTATTCAATAAAAGAAGTTAAGTTATTGGGATACGTTATTTCTAATGTATTATTTTTAGTGGATCTAATGAATTTTCAAGAAATTATGTCTTAAGAGTATCCTAAGAATATTTTTTGAGATCAATATTTTTTTGGGTTTGGTTGGGTATTATATATATTTATTTTTGTAATTATATAGGATATCTTCTCCATTATGATCTTTGACAATGAAAGGATAACATTTGAGTTGTGTGAGAAGTTCCATAATTATTTTAGCGGATGAAGAACCATTTGAAAGCCTCATTTTTTTTATTCTTTTTAATCCTAGGAGGACTAATACGTTGTATTTGATGCTTTCGGTGTGGGTTTTAGATATTTCATGATAAAGGATGACTCGGTGGTGGCCTATAGCTCATAGAAGCTATGCCCACATGAGCAGAATTATCACACTCATGACCTATAATTAAAAACTATTATTTATTTATTGAAGACTTGGAGACATTACCTCTTATGAGATTGTTTTATAGTGTATTTGATTCATAAGATATTGAGGAATAATTTCACCAAGAAGTACAGGTAAATGATATAGGGATGTTGGTTGAATACCATTATAATTTTGATTATGACATCTTTAATACACCTAGGAAGTGGAATTTGGTATCCAATATATTATGTACCAATATTTTAGTGCATAAAATTCCAGAAACAATGGGTACGTGAGGTCTGATAATTTTGTTTTTTGATTTAATTAATTTAGTGCCAGAGGATGAGGGAAGTTTTTCATGGACGTTTTTCTAGTTACACACTCTCTATTAGATCATTTTAAGAGTAATTTGGTATCCATCTATGAGTGGTAGTAGATTATCAGCAACATAAATGGTTGGGAGACCTCGGGTGATTAGTCTCGATCTCCCGATGGTATTCTGCTCTTCTATAGGTGGTTGGTTCTTCCATTGATCATGAGATGGGAGGTGATGCCTGAGGCACATCATTATAGTTGGGGAATTCACCCCAAGGTGTAAAATATATTTTTCACCCGGATAGTCAGGTAATAGTGGCATGGGATGAGTCATAAAGTGGATGAATTAATTTCCAGATGATTAACCATCTGGGGGATTAATGAAGAGAATTAGAGACTCTCTAGATCGTTGCATCTAGTTCCCATTCCATTTTTGAATTGGGATGAAGTATCTATGGATTTATTTAGCATTCTACCTCATACTCTATTTTTTAATGATTCTATATGGATTATTTTCAATCATTTAAAGAAATCCTCCCATTTCATTCTAATTAGGGAGTCGATGAGGGTAGAGAGTCTAAAATTCCTATATTTTTAAGAGGTTGTTGAGCTTCACAGGGTTCCCATGTAGAATTTATTGGATGAGAATTATTTTTTCATTTATTTATTTTGGAAGGGACTACTTGAGGATTTGTGAACCCAGCTACAATTGGGCACTGCGTGTCACCCATAGATGAATATTCATTCTAAGTGGACCATGAAATCTATAAAGGATATGTTGAGAGCATATGAGTTTTACTTTGGTGGTTTATAGAAAAGTAAAATTTAGTTTCATGAGTTTTATTATAAAAAAATTTATTAGTACTTGATCAAGATTTCCCCATTTGAGGTGTTTTATGGGTGTCTGTGACAATTCCTATTGTGTTAGGTTGAGCTGGGTTAGTGTCCATTAATAGGACTGAGCCTTATCCTGGAGATAAATGTGAAAATTTTACTAATTCATAAATGTTTATTGACATATTAGAGTCGAAAAAACATAAGCCAACCATTTTTAGTGGTTGTAGTTTTAGATTGGTGATCTGGTGTTTCTTTGGATATTCATTAAACAGAGACTCCAATATTTGGGAAGGAAGAGGTTATTATTGTCACATTATGTTGAGTCATTTCATGTTTTAGATCATCATGGGAAGTTTTAATATTTTTTGGAACTTCCAACATGAATAACTCCTATAAAATATTTCATTCTTATTAGGTGAAGAGATTCCATATAGACCCATCTCATGTGTTAGAGTGGGAATATTTGTAGTTTGATCCTAATGCCACCATGGTGGATAATCTTGTTCATGTTTTGCATCATAATAATAGGTTGATCCTAGGTAAATAGATCATGTTAGTCTATGTGATATGGTAGTGAGTGGGTGATATCCTTGAGACATGAGATAAGGAAGGTTGGGTGAGGGAGTAGTGGCCTCAGTTATTTACTTTTAGTGAAGCCTACAGATTTGGGGGGGGATATGGCATTGTGGGGAATTTATCACTCACTTAATTCCACTTTTATGTATAATTTTTAGTTCTTCATAAATTTTAGTGCCATTATTAGATATCCTCTATATAGAGGGATGAATATGTGGTTTTTTAGAGGAATGACCTGGTAACACAGTTAAAACATAATTTTTCTAATATTGTGGTTAACTGTGTGAGGGGGATCCAGATGGTGAAAATGGGGTTTTACATTGTTGGAGTAGGGTTGACAACCCATGTGACACCCTATGGTGACTCTACAACCCATTTTAAGGCAGAAATTGAATCCCTTATAGTTTGTGTATTTTTTTTGAACCGTGTGGCTAAACCAGAAGGCCTGTCCAGGTCACTAAAAAGTGGTGACTTACCTTTTTCACCAATTAATTTTATAACCATATGGACTCATTTCACACCTCTAACCATGTTCATATCATCTCTCATTTATTAGATATTTTTTCCCTCTTCCATGGTGGTTTTCACATGGATGACTTATTTTTTGGATTTAGATAAGTTTAGAGACTCAAAACTCTCATGCATAGATATTAAAAAATTTATAGTAATATTCATTACATTACACAAACAAACCCCTAAGGATTTTAATGGTTTAAATACATAAGAGACTAGACACAAAATATTTTTATTGCTTTTATTAACTTCAACATAATATATAAATATATTCCTACATGGTACTCTTCTTAGAAATACCCTACATAAAACCTTTCCTCATAATCTAGTTAAACGAAACATAAGAAAGGGTAATCTTAGATTCTCAGGAAAGGTAAATAAGGGATATAAGTAAGCATAATATGAGAAAAGGGCTAATATTACATCATCATAACATTTGAAAACCATACCCTATAAAACAAAGATCATAATATTAAGTATGGAAATAAATATTAGTCGTTCATAAGACATAAATCATAAGTAAATAAAAGAAGATGATCTGTTTACATTGTCATAAGAAATAAATTTTTGGAATGCACATAAGTAGATAAAATAATTACAATATTAAAAATGGCTCCATATAAAGGCTATTATAGTATAATGGTTCTATTCCCCAAACCATCACAGTAGTCAAAGTTCATTTCCCAATATCATCATAGTGGACAAAGTCCCCTACTTAACTGGGTTCACTCCCCATTCTAGTCTTATCTATCTCAAGAGATATAAATCTTTAACTAATGCATTATATTGATATATAGGTCCTACGCATCACATAATGAAAATCATATGTATGTGTTTCACAAGATAATAAAACATTCTTCATATCATAATCCATGTAATGAAATGGGTTTCCTAAACATTTCATCATATCATAACCTATGGAAAAAAGAAAAGATTCACAATAATTTCATTATTTTATCATAGCATAACTCATGAAATGTAGTTGTTTTTATAATAATTTTCTTGTGCTGTATCCTGTGAAAGAGAAATGGGTTTCCTAAAAATCATGCCCCCATAAACATAAACCATTTAATGAAATAATATTAATTGTATCCATGGATCTTATCCCCAGTAAATCATAATTTATATCAGAGGATTTAATATTAGATGGGAAACTATTTTGAAATATAAATACCTTGGATAGTTTCTTTAGGGAATAATTTTTCACTAAAATTAACTTTTTAAAACTAAAACATCATAAAATACTGGGAAAATACTTTACTTTTAAAATATTCTTGAAAACATATAAATGAATATTTAAAATCATTTAAAACATTTCATGAGGAAAATAACCTTTTCATATTAAAAAGGTGAATTTTGTAGCATGAAATATTTTGAAAAAAAAATCTTTGAAAATAATCCTAAAACATATAGAGTAATATTCTATTAAAATAATTTTCATGATGGAAATATATTTTGTTCATGCCGTGCACATTAAATCAAATATTCCTTTCACTATTTTTCTCAAATCCAAATGGGTATTGTTTGGAAAATGAAATAAATTTACCATTCAAAACATTTTGAAATAAACATGGGTAAAATTTTATTTAGTAAATCATTTTAATAATGTGAAATAGTATTTTGAAAACGTTTTTTTATAAAACATGGTTTTAGAAGAAAAAACTTTTCGACTGAAGAGAGAAATAAATATTATTTTTTTAAAACATTATTTTTGAACTATCGACTTAATAAAGAGACAAAAATTAATGGGAAACATGCATTATGATTACCTAACCAGAAAAAATAAAATTTATGAGTTTCTTGAGAGGTAGATCATAATATTTAATCATCAGAATCCTAATTTTAAATAGTCCTAATAAACGATGCCATTGTAACACACAAATCTTACCACATTGGTGACATGGAATCGTAATCACCATGAATTAAAAAAATTAAATGAAACTAATAATATCATTAAAATAATTATATTAATTATATAATAATTCCAAGGTCTGGTATATACACCTTATAGAATAAGATAGTTGTTTGACATAACTTATGTCCCAAAGAAGGCTATTAGAGACAAAAAATACATTTCATCTTTGGAATATTTTGAATTGTAAACCCCATGAAATATAAACACTAAAATGGATATTTATATCTAAAATTATTATCTAAAAAAACATAAAATAAATTCATGGTCACTGTATACACCACATAAATGAAACACTTTCCAAATATAGCATGTGTCATAAAAAATTAAGATATAAATCTATTACCACTTTAGTATTCTATTGAATAATAAGCATCAACAAATAATAAACTAAAATGAAACATTAATTAACATTAAAATATGTGTATTCGTGATATAATATGTAAAAGTGGAACTATATACAGTACACTATATAAGTTAGTGGTGAATTTTAATATGTCTCTCACAAATAAAAGAGAGACTATAAATCCCTTCCCATAAGTCTCGACTTACTTCGTACAAGTTCAAATAACCTATAAATAATTATAATTTTATTATTAATATAATATATAACCATATATATATCATTATATATATGATTTAATTATGATTATTTATTAAATTGTTATGAACAATTCCCTATTAAAGTCAGGTTTCAGGTAATAACTACTTTGATTTTCATATATATTTGGATTTGTTATTTTTGGTTTGATTAATTTAATCATGGTTCAATCATATCCATAATTTTAACAATTATATATATATACATATATTCATTATAAATTTATTTATAGTAATCAATAATTTTTGGGAAAAATCCATCAAGGTAACATGGAAGCATTTTTGGGTTGGTTGTGTTTGTTGAAAAAGAAGGTTTTCAAGGTGAATTTTCAATTTCCATAGATGTTGTTAAAAATAAAAGTCAAAAAAGAACCATTAAAGTGGAATGGAAGATCTGGAGTTGGTACAAAATAACAGATACAAGGTGGTGTCATTTTCCAGTGTTTGCTAACTTCTTGGGGTCCAAAATTTGGAGTTTGGCGTGCACCATAAAAAGTGGATTTCCATGAAGATCTCATGAAAATATGGAAAATAAATGAATTTAATGAATAATGTATTTATAATTTATATTTCTCAAATAAATGAATAAAGTTAATAGTGATCACTATGATTACGATGAGCTTTGCAAATGGTATATGTGAAGAGCTTTACGAGGGAGCCTTACAACGGAAAGAAGCGTTTGATGGAGATCATTGAAGAAAGTTTAAATTTTAGTGGTTCATTGAGAATGGAAGGAGAGTCGTAGAAAAATTTTTGACCGATCCATAAAACATACTTGAAGAAGTAGAGCTCCGCGTTTGACCACACCTACAAATAAGAGGCCACCCCTCTTTATTATGCACAAGATTAAGAAAGAAAATCCAAAGTCGATTTGATTTAGAGATACAAGGGGTGCTCCTCAAATAAAGGTTTCAATGAATTTCTTAATATTTACTAAAATAGTATCTTATTATTGACCAAATTTAATGCCTAAAAGTATTAAGAGTGTTGAAAAGAATTGGTGTTCCATGTTGGAATAGTGAGCTTTGAAAAGGAAGTCGCTCTGTGACGGATTGAGGACTACAATGTCCACAGCTCTGCGAAGGCTTGAGCTCTGTGAAGGCTTGAGCACTACAAAAGATTTTTCTCTACGAAGAAGTATGCTCTATGATGAAATGATCTCCACGAAGGTGTGTTCCTTGAAAAAACGTATAAACTTGGTGTAGGATTTTTTGACCATTGGAAAATATGGAGCTTTTCGAAGCATTGAACTTGGAAAACCTATTTCAAAGGTTATTTCAAGGTTTTCAGTGCAAAAAAGTGTATTCATTAGTGGATGAAAATTTTACTTCGATATAGCATCTAGATACACTGGTGGATGCATTTATTTGAGATAATTAAAAGACATACAACACTCTAAACTGTGAGTGGATCTTATAAAGAAATAATGGGATCTCTTCAGTTATGAGATCAATGAGCTTTAAAATTGTGATTTATTATAAACCATGAGGGATATTTAGTTAACTCCAAACTTTGTAAACTATAGTGTGATTATATTGGATTTGGTACACTGGCATATTGATGGTGTATGCTCCTTAGACATAGCCGGGTGAGGGTGAACCAAGTAAACTTTTTGTGTCCTATGAATGATTTCATATTTTTTAATACATTACAATGATAATGAGAAAGAATTGATTTTTTTTAATTACAAAATTGAATAAAAAAGTGAATTTTTTAATTGTCCATACCTTGATTCACACCCCAAACCTTCTCAGGGTATCTAGCCTAGTGGACCTAACTATTTGTATCAGAGGGAATAGATGATATCAGTGTTTCTCTATCAATGGAGGTCACCAATCATTAAGGTATTATGATCTTTGAGGGGAGTAATTTTTAGTTATAGAAGAATCAAATGAAATACTACTTTTGATATTTGGGAATGATGTTTTTACAGTAGTGATTCATGGTATCCCAACCTACATAAACAGTGTTATGTTATTAGAGACTGAAAGAAGGGAACTCAATGTCGATGCTAAGGGAATCAATGCTCTAGGGGGATCCCTGTAAAATTATATCTATAGTAAGGTGATTTCATAAGAAACAACACATTGCATGTGGTAAAATCTATTGAACAAATATGAAGGAGATTCAAATAACATAGAGGCAAAGCTGCATGTTCATTGGAAAAATATAATGTTCTGAGAATGATCCTGAATGAGTCTATTAATTAATTCTTTAATAGGGTACATGTTGTAGTGTAAGACATGAGAGGACTTTGAGAAGTCATTGAAGACCTAATTATTTTTAATCATATCTTAAGGAAACTTCTACATCATTTCAATCAATAATTTTATCTATTGGAAGGTAAATATCCAAAAAAGATGACATTGGATAACATGAATAGTACCCTTATAGCTTATAAAATGAGAAATAATCATAATAATGTTGTGGAAAAGGGGAAATCTAAAGAGGTTTCATTCAAGGCCATGAATAATCTCACCATTGAAGATTCTCAAGAAGAATAAAAGACTGATAAGGTAATTTCATTCCTTTACAAAAATCTTCAAAGAGGAAAAGGAATGTTCAAGGGTAAACTTCCACTAGTATGTTTTCAATGTGGAAAGGATGGTCATCTTTCGAAAAGGTTCCCCAAAAAGTTCCAATAAGATGATGAGTATGACTTTTAAATCACCATGAATAAGCCTTCAGCCTATGTGAAAGGAAAGAAATAGTTCAATAGAAACTTCTTTAAGAAAACTAATATTCTTCCACAAGAATGTGACAGTTCAGCTGAATCTGAGATTAAAGAGGTTGAAGAAATAATGAAATGCAAGGACTGTGGAGAGAATTCTACAGTGGAAGTCGCATGAAGCACCCAGAAAAGAGAGGAGAGTAAAAATCATGAATAGGAATTTTATAGAAGAGTAGATATAGAGGCTGAGTTAGAGGAAAAACTTGAGGAAATAGAAGTTTGGAGAGCCAAAATGAAGAAAGAAACAATGTGGTTCATGATTCAAAACTTTATATGTAGTATCAAGAATAAGAGAAGTCTAATATGAAAAAATAAATTGAAAAACTTGAGTCTTCAGTGCCAGAGTGTTCAGATAAGGATATTGATTTCATGATGAAAATTAAGTAAAATAAAATTGAAATTTCAAGTTTGAATAACATTGTAAGGTAGAAAGATAAATGTCTCCAATAACATGAAGATAAATTTGTTGGTATGTGAAAAAAAGATCAGGATCAAGGAAAAATTTGGACTCCCAATGTGAAATTAGAAAAGTAGATCACTCAGAAGGCAGAAAAGCTATAAGTAGAGCATAAAGGTCCAACGAAACAAAAGCATCAGATCAATATGAATGATCAGGAAATTATGGGGATTGATCATAAATAGAAGGTGTCCATGGTTGAAGTTATACTACAAGAAACCACTTCGAGATTGAAAATTGACTTGGGTATGAAGCATAATCATAAGATTCAGAGGACCCAAGGAATATTCCTTGGTGCAGAAGTGACACATAAAAATGCACCTCACATTAGGTGTTATTTCTATGGAAAGATAGGAAATTCACAAAAAACAATTCCATAGCCAACAAATATTGAAGTAAACAAGAAAATAAATGGAACTCAAATAGAGAATGGTACTCTAGATCATCTTTCAATAGACATGGTTTATTTTTGAGGAATATTTGAGCACATGGATTGCTATTTTACATCAACCATGTAGAGGAATGTGCCTTAGCAAAACCAGATTTCTCACAATAAGAAAATCGGGCAATCAAAAAGTCATATAAAAATGAAAAACTGATTTGAATCTCTACAAGATGATTCTGGTCCATCATATTCTGAAGAAGACCAAGGTCATCAATCTATACCGAGCATGAATTCTAAATCATGGATCAAAGAGAAAAGAGATGAGTAGTCACTGGTTGAGGAAATTCTCATTAAAGCATCAGACTGTTTTGGTTTATGGACCCTTAATAGTGGTTGAGCATCCCATATGGTAGGGAATCTGGATCCTATTAAAAGCATCATTTATAACATATAATGAGTTGAAAATTTTGGAAATGATGAAGGCCTGATGATAATTGGGTCAGGTAAGGCCAGTTTTGGGGGAAAATAGATAAGACGTGCTGATGTATAAGTAGTAGAAAGTCTCAGTCAAAATCTTCTTAGTTTTAGTCAACTATGTGACTCAATGCATTCTATAATATTTAATAAGAATATGTGTATTATCAAAGGAAGGGATGGTGTAGTTTTATTATTGGAAAAAGTAAAAAGGTAATTATCTACTTTGTTAGCAGAGAACAAGATATGTGCTTTTTCTAGAGAGGAAGAGAATAATATGTCGCATAAATAACTAGGTCATATATGGCAACAATCCCTACAAGATCTGAAGAAATGTGATGCAGCTATAGACCTTCCTAAGCTATCACATGATCATACTAATATGTGTGATGCATGTCAATTAGGGAAAATCATCAAAAAAATGTACAAGGCTAAGAAAAATATGTCAACAAGAGTGCTTGAGTTGGTACATGCTATTGTTTGTGGACCTATTTCACCAAGATCCATTGACAGAAAGAGATTTTATGTTATTTTCATTGATTATTATAATATAACTGCATGGTTATTTTACATTTCCTAAAATTATGATGTGTTTAGATTCTTAAAAAAATATCATAGAGGATCATAAAGGATGCTTGGGCATAAAATTATGATGTTTCATACTGATAATGGTATGAAATTCAAAAATAGTCAGGTGGGATACTATCTTGACAAATACAGGATAAGTCATAATGTTTCTTTAGTGATAAATAATCAATAGAATGGAGTGGTTGAGAGAAGAAATCAGATCATCAACAATATGGTAAAAATTATTCTTTTTAAAAAAGAACTACTAGAAATTTTTTGGAAGGAAGCAATTTTGACATCGATCAACATTTCATATAGGGCTATGTTTTGTCTAATGGAAGGAATGAATCCATGTGATATGTGACATTGAAAGAATCCAATAGTGAGGTACTTTTGAATCTTTAAAATTAAGTGTATTGTTATCAATAAAGAAAAACATAGGAAATTTGAGTCATGTGGAGATGAGGTCCATTCCTAGGCTAGTCAGGAGAAATAAAAGCATATAAATTCATTAATCAGTGGCTTGGAAGAGTTTTTGAGAGAAATGATGTCACTGTATTGGAAAATTAAGAGAATATTCAACAACACAGAGAATAGTCTGCTTATGAAATTGATTAGGAGATAATAAACACAAAGGTAGAAGAAGTGGCCTATTTTGGTTTATAAGAAGATACTGATAATGAGAAATAAGAATTCATGTCATTTCTTAAAATAAACCAAAGAGTTGAGCAAAAATTTACCAGAAAAATATCATCGGTGAACAAACAACACATATTCAAACAAAAAGAATGATGTCACTACAACAGAAATCTTTCTTATCTCAGCTAAAGCTGAAATTTCTTGCTTATATAGCTGGAGATGAGAAATGGGTTCACGATATGAATGAATATGTTAATCATGTTAAGAAGATTTAGACATGGGATATTATATTGAGGCCAAAAAAAAGAATGACATAGAGACTAAATGGTTCTTTCACAAAAAGATTAATGAATATAGAATAGTGATTTATAACAAATCAAGACAAGTGTTCACATGATACTACTAGATATAGGGAATTGATGTATATGAGACATTTTCACCTATTAGAAGACTATAAAAAATAAAATTATTCTTTTCCATTGTAGTGCAACAGAAGTACAAGGTTTTCTAGATGGATGTAAAATCTAGATTTTTTGAAGGGGATTCTGGAAGAAGAAGTTTATATTGAATATCCATATGGTTTTCTCAATCACGTAGATGAGAAAAGAAATTTGATTGAAGAAAGTGTTACATGGACTGAAACAAGCACAAAGATCATGGTACTTGAGGCCTGATTAGTATTTAAAGAAGATTTTATTTTATCATGGTGGACGTTATTACAATCTCTATTTCCACAATTACAGTAATCAAAGGATGATAGATCAGGTTTATGTCAATGATATAATATTTTGTAGATCAGATGCAGCTCAATGTAGATAGTTTTCTAAATTCATGAATAGTTATTTTGAAATGACAATAACTGGAGATATAGCAGTTTTTCTTGGTTTACATGTGACACAAGAAGGTAATGACACATTAATTTCTCAATCCAAATATTCCAAGTTAGTTCTGAAAAGATTTTGAATTGAAAATTGCAAGAAGATTAAAACTCCAGTTTCTATCAAGATAAAATTATAAAAATATGATGATGGAAAGGTAGTTAATATCAAAGAATACATGCATATTTTTAGAAGTTTACTATACATAAGAGTGAAAAACATGATATCATTTTCACCGAATTACAAGAACCGAGAAACCAAATAAACCCCAATGACAGCGACATGCTTATAGTGAAAATAATACCTTTGTACATTATGGGAACTGTGGATTTATGTTTGATGTATAATGATAACTCTCAGCCATAAATTTTGGGATATACAGATATAGATTGGTCTGGATCAGCAGATGATAATAAATCTATTTTGGGAGGTGGTTTCTATCTTGGTGGATTTTGTATTTCATGGCTAAGAAAGAAGAAAGATTTCATTTCATTGAGCACCGCATAAGCTAAGTATATTTCTTCTACTGAAGAAAGAACACAGTTATTGTGGATGAAACAACATCTTGATGATATGGGAGTTGAAGTGAAGTCTCTAATTGGAATCTAGTGTGATAATTCTATTACTATCAATTTTTTAAAAAATCCAGTCCATCACTCAAGGAAAAAGTACATTAAGATAAAATATCATCTTATCAAGGATAAGGTGGAACAAGGGCCTTTAAATATGGATTATGTGCCAACAAAGTTATGGGTTATGTACATTCTGATAAAGGACTTACCCAAAGAATCATTTGAGAGGTAGTGACTGGATCAGGGTGTTTAGTCGACTCCCCACACTTGAAAAAGTGTATGTATGGACCCCCACCCCCCTACGAGGTTTAATGTGTTTTTCTCTAATATAATTATATGTGATTCACCCTCTTACATGCCGCAAAAGAGTGAAATTTGGGTTCATTGATAAAGGGGTAGAAAATGTGACTATTCAAGGGGGACAATGTGAGGTTTTTTATAGGAGAAAATTTATTAATCAAAGACATATGTAGAATATGACAGGTGGAGCAGCGAGAAAGGGGAGCAATGAGATAGGGGAGAGTTTTAAATATGATAATTCTAGAAGTGATTGATCAATGATTAGATATCTTGATAGCTGAGGTTTGTGGTGAAAGTATAAGAGTGTTGTTGAAATGGTTTCAAAAATTGATGTTATAAATGAAGTGATTCATTGATGAACATTTCATACTACTCTTGGTTATCACACCATGCATTTTTCACGTGGGCTTAGAGTATGGGGTGAGTAAATTTTTAGCCACTGTCTAAATCACAAGAGATTAATGATGGTATATGATGGAAGAATATTTAGTGAGGTATTAATTTTGAGAGAATCCTTATTAGAGGAGTATTCAACAATCCCAAAGGGGGATATTTTTGGGAAAAAATCCCTTAAGGGAACATTGCTGCATTTTTTTTTGGTTGGTAGTGTTTTTTGACAAACAAGTATTTCATATTGAATTTTCGAGTTCTAGATATGTTTTTGAAAATCCATGATAACAAAGAACTATAAAAAGAGAATGGACGATTTGGAGAAATTACAAAAGAACAGATACAAGGTGGTGCCATTTTCCAGTGTTTGCCATATTTTTTGGGTCAAAATCTAATGTTCAGTGACCATCAAAAAAGTGGATTTCCTGGAAGATATCAACAAAATATGGAAAATGAATTAATTTCTCAAATATTTTAGTTTTAAGTGGATTTATAAATGACGTTATGATATTTTATAGTGATCTCTGCGATTATGAAGAGCATCACAAATGGTAGAGGGGAAGAGCTTTACGATGGAGATTTGCAATGGAAGGAAGCGTTTGAAAGAGAGAATTGCGACAATGTTAAATTTTAGTGGTGCAATAGAAATACAAGAATGATTGTGGATACATTTTCAACCAATTATAAAATCGTGTCGGAATAAGAAGAGATCCACGTTTGATTGTTCCTATAAATAAGAGGCCACCCTCTTCATTCCACACAAGCATAAGAGGGAATATCTAGATTCATTTTGATTTCACAAAGCATGGTTTGCTCGGAAAAGAAAGATTTAAATGAATGGTGTGATATTTGAGAAAATACTATCTTAGTCTTTACCATAGTCAATACCTCTATGTATTAAGAGCTTAACGAATAATGGGTGTTCTGCATTGGCTTAGTAAGATTTACGAAGGATGTCACTCTACAATGGCTTCATCTCGGTGAATGCCTGAGCTCTGTGATGGATTGAGCTCTTTGAATAAATTATATCTATGAAGTAGTGTTCTCTGTGAATTGGTGAGATCCTTTAATGTGTGTGATTTATGAAGATCTGAGAACATTTTGATGGTTTGTTTGAGCTTTGATAAATAGGGAGGTATGCGAAGCAGTGAGCTTTGCAAACATATTTCAAAGGTTATTTCCCAGTTTTCAGTAAAATAAGGGTATTCATCAGTGGAAAAAAATGGACATTAATAGACCATGTACATACAATAGAGGATATATTCATTTGATATAATTAATGGACCTATAAGTCTCTAAACTATGAGTGGATCTTCTAAAGAAGCAGTTAGCTCTCTTTAGTTAATAGAGTTGTGTGATTTCAAATTGTGATTGGTTGTAAAACAAGAGGTAAAGTGAGTTCGTTCCAATATTTTAAAATAGAGGTTCACTTATAGTAGATTTGGTAAATCAGTACATCAATGGTGTATTCTCTTTAGGTGTAGCCTGGTGAGGGTAAACCTAGTAAAATTGTTGTGTCATGTGCATGATTTAAGATTTTTTTCATACTCTACAGCGGGAAGGGGAGAGAAGAGACATTTTTTACAATGAAACAAGATCAAAAGGGGGACCTATTTTTATCGTTCATACCCTTATTCACCCCCCCCCCCCCACGTTATCAATCCTAGTGGACCAAACAATAATAATTATATATAGAAAATGAAATAAACCATTCATGGGGATGGTATACTGTACGTATGCACGAACGTTGTTTCCATTTTCATGAAGGATTGAAAGAAATAAATGTATAATATATATTACCGTTTTATAGTAATTTTTAATTCATATATACCGCATATTTTTATTAAAACCATCCTTATTACATTCCATGTAATTCATGAATGAATCACATCACTTTGTGAGGTGGTAGTTCACCATACACATGAACCACATTATCATATTCCCAATAAATGTAAAGGAGGATTAAAGATGTGATATAATGACTAAAAAATGATAATCACATCATAAATATCATATATAAATAATAAATCTATCATTTTATCTATCTTTGAGTGGTTTTTATGGAAAACAAATAACATCAGTTCATTATGTGGTAGTCTGTCGTACACATTAATGATGATTTTGCATCCCATTTATATTAAAGAGGAGAATGATTTATGTTATTCCATTAACAACACAACATTTAATTATATTAACTATTTTTATTTAATTATATTAGTATGGTATAATAATAATTTAAGGAGCTGGAGGGAGAAATTAAATTAAATTCTTGGGTATAGGTGTTATCTCTTCTTTAGAATTCTTCTTTTGGTCTTTACCAAATTGATTATTAGGATGGATTTATGAAAAAAAATAATACTTCATGGATTATATTAGGGAATTAAGTAAGTTATTTTTTCATATATTTTCTAAACCAATGGGTTTTGTATATGTTAAGAGGATACGAAAGTGGTGGCCTTTATAAGTTAGGTGAGTGGAACACTTGGAATAATTAAAATGAAAAAGGTGTAGCCATGTTTTTCAAATACCAAACAACTCCAAAAAGGTCAATTATAGAATCTAGAAGTTACCAGGTCTAAATATGTCCATATAAATAGTTTTAGAAATGTTTTAGAAAATACTTAACACTTAGATTTTTAGTTTAACCCCCAATAGTGTTATGAACCTTCCCCCAGGGCCCGTGCTGTGACCACCCCAAGCCCACCTTCTATAGGCCAAGGGTTGGCCACTAGCACTAGAAAGGAATATCCATAAAAATGTGAAGGCATTTCCTTTAAACCAGTAACGACACAAATTAGGAACAAAATAAGAACAAACCACATAGTAAAACTGCTAAAAGTAAAAGTGAAGATTGAGGGTAAAAGGGGCCAGTATACAAGCCCAACTTAAAGAGATAATACAACCAAAAGGTAAAAATATCTATGGTGGTTTTTTTCCAAGAATCTTACCTGAAGGTTAGTTACAGCTCATCTCTGCAACTCTCCACCTCAAATGGTTACCTTCGTGAGTAGTCTGATCCTGACTCCCTAATCTTGGTCAATGCTGAATTTCATCTGCACAAGACACATCAAGGTGCAGGCGAATCCCATGCAAGGGTGAGTATAGCAATACACAATAGGGTCCATGTGACCCCTGAAGGTCTCCCAAAATTATGCAAAGGAATAACCACACAACTTGATAGCAATAACAAATCATAAGTAAAGACTCGGCTCAAACCAGGTATACAACTTAAAGAACATGAATAATGGTGATTATTCATGGCGCTAAATAATATTATTCTTTTAAAAATTTCCACTTTTTCACCACGAAGAAGTCATCCCAATTCTGATCCACAAAGGGTTGTATGTCACTAATCTAAAAAGGGTCATATGTCATCGATAAACACAGGGTTGTAAGTCGTTAATCCACAAAGGGCTACTCTATGGTTGGTCCTCTTCAGGTCGTGCTACTACTGATCCACATAGGTTCATAAGTTGTTGATCCACACTAGTTCACAGGTCGTCGATAAACATAGGGTCATAAGTCATTGGTCCACAGAGGTTTATAAGTCCCCAATCCACATAGGGTCATAATTCACCAATCCACATAGGTTTGTAAGACATTGATCCAAGAAGGGCCGCTCTAAGGCTGTTCCTCGTTAGGTAGTGCTGTAATTGATCTACACCGAATTACTTTGATACCCATCCATAAAGGGTCCTATGTCACTTCATAGCCAGCCACAAGATTCCCACACTTGGTACACTTGAGTATTTGGGAATATTCTACTTAGGATATCGTTCATACCTCAACCACCAAAAACATCCATGAATAATTATCCTGAAAAGATTCCATGTCATACAAGTTCCAATGCAACAGTCAGCGAGTCAATAGGATTCCCAGTCTGTAAGTTATAGGCATTTTAGTGCTAGGGGATACGTTAGATTCGAGTCTGATCCAACACGATTGTACTCCATAATTTTCCAAAACCCATGTGAAATATCTCAAAATTACCACCTCGTATTAAGGGTTCCAGCGCCATATACGATTTTTCAAACTGACGTCTAGTTTACAAGATATGACCCTTTAAGAGAAACCAGGCTAAAAAAGGTCTGTGTTCGGTTAGACCCTATTGGACTGACCTGGCCAGTCTTCTAGGCCTGGCCCAAACTGGCTGGGCTCGGCCCAGTGCGGATGGGCCCGATCCAGCCTACTAGGCTACAGGCTTAGCCCGCTAGTCGTGGGCGCAGCCCAGTGCGGATGGGCTTTGTCCGGCTTGCTAGACTGCATTGTTGGCCCACTAGTCATAGGCTTGACACAGACCACTCATCTGGGTGCGGCATACTGGGCTGTGAAACCGGTCCAGCCTGGTGGTGGGGCGCGGCCCTCCTGTTGCATGGGGTGAGGCTTCCCCTAAATGGAAAAAGTGTTCGTCTAGTCATCAATCAGCAGCGCAACTTAGCACCACTCTACTTGGTCGGTCTGTGTGGACTGGTCTTCGGTAGGATCCACAGGCGTGGGTCTACCCTTCACCCACTACTTCATCTCGGAGCTGTGACACCTCCTCTGTGGTGCGCTTCTATTGCATGCCACCCAACATCAACATAGAAGACGATGTCCAGTTTTACCCTTCGTCCACTGCCACTCCTTCAGGCGCTACCACCTCCCCACAGACGGCAAGAGCCAGCTGTCGTTGGTTGCTGCCATCGTCGGTGCTTCCACAGGCCACCGGTGGTTCGATTTTCTTCCTGACTATTCCTACGGGCCTTCGGAGATATTGACTTCACTACGTGGCCCCCAGTTTCATCTTGCTTCTATATTGGTTGGTCCCCCATGAAGAACTCAATCAATACCGAGATCAGCAGAGGGTCCAGACGTTGTTCAGTTCGGCCCATGCCCTCTGCATTAGCATCATAACATGGGTAGGGTTAAATATCCTAAAACAATTATATAATGAGTTCATAAAAATCTATGAACAAAAACAAACCCCTTCCTCGAACTTGTAGGAAGACACTATAGATGAGGGATATGAACTCGCATTTAAAGGTGTTTATAGTCGCCCATCGTTCTCCGGTTCAAATCCTCTAATAGTATCGAAGCTCTATTTTATGTTGTTGGAAACCATTGTTGGCACTTCTTCAGTGTTTCCTCCCATAGATCCCCAAAAATGATTCCATAGCCTTTATTAAATAAGATAATAATCTCTCACGTTGTGTTTAATATTATGATTCATTAATTAAACGTAATTAATGATCAATAAAACACAAAATAGTGGTCATTACAAATCCAAAGAAATGAGGGGATCAAGACATTAAAAGCCTCTTATTTTATGTCTGAAGTTTCACTCTGGTCCCACCAACATCACCAAAAGTTTTTTAAATAAGAAAATAAAATAACCTTTAGTTATTTTATTATTTTATTTAAAAATATCCTAATATTTAACTTTTCCATCCAACTTTTTTCGAACAATGTTTAGCTTTCATTAAGGAAATCCTGGAACTGCGAATTCAATGGTGCTCTAATATTTTTAATCTGAGCACCGGTTCAAAATATATGAATCTCTCTTCATGCATTTACTGAACTTACATTAAAAAAAGTTTAAAATTTTTCCCTGGTCCCTCTAAAATATAAAATCTTGTGCCTTCAATTTTGAAGACTCGTAATAATCATAAATAGTTTAAATAAATTTATGAAAAATTATGGGGCTTTACATCCTCCCCACCTTAGGACTTTACGTCCCTAAAATTTACAACAAAACTAAGGAAACAAGTTTGAGTATTGAGCCTGTATCTGAGCCTCTCTCTCCCATGTGCTCTCCTGGAGGTTCTTGCGCTGCCACTGAACTCATTCTAGAGGAATCAACCACCCATGAAGGACATGCTCCTATCGATCCTATATCTCCACCAGGAACTCTACAAATGTCTCCCTATCTTCAATGTCTAGATCTCCCCAGTTGATAATGTGCAATGGAACATGCACATACCTCCTCAGTTGTGATACATGGAAACAATTATGAACCCAGTGCATCTGTAGGGGAAGATCTAGGAAGTACGCCATCTTACCTACTGTACTGAGGATCTAGAAATGTTTGATGAACCTCAAAGATATCATTTCATCCTGGCCAAATATCCACAATCCTTATCGAGGTGTTACCCATAATAATACATGGTCTCCCTCCTCGAAATATAAGGGCCTCCTTCTCTTATCAAAATAATACTTATTTTGGCTTGGTGCAATCTTCATCCACTCCTATATGATCTGATCATTCTCAATGGTAGCTCGTACCATCTCTGGACCCATAAGTGCAGACTCCCCTAGGTCTATCCATCATAGAGGTGATCTGCATGGTTTCTCGTACAAGGCCTTAGACGTCTCCATGATTATGGTGGACTAATAAATATTTTTTATGTGAACTCCACCAGTTGAAGGTGGTCCTTCCAACTATAGCCAAAATCAAGGACACAAAAACAATGCATGTCCCCAAGTGTCTGTATGGTCTGCACCGCCTAACCATATGTCTAAGGGTGAAAGGTGGTGCTCAAGCGTAGCTGAGTCATGAACGCCTCCTATAATCCATTCCAGAATGGATATGTAAAAGGAGTGTCATGATCTGATATGATTGTCAATGGTACCCCATGAATCTGTACTATCTCTTATAGGTAGAGATGTCCCAAGCCCTCTACTGATCCATACTCTAAGATGGGTAGGAAGTGGGACTTCTAGGTGAGTCAGTCAATGATGAACTATATGGAATTGTGGCCCCTAGATGTACATGGTATCCATGTCAAGAAGTCCATGAATATTCCATCCCACTTCCACTCTGGAACCTCATGTGGTTGATTCAATCCTACTGGAACCTCGTGCGCTCATTCACTTGCTGACAAGTGAGGCATCATGAAACAAACTCCTCCACTCTTTTCTTCATCCATGGTCATTAGTAATGACCCCCAATGTACTGGTACATCTTTTCCACACCATGATGTACCACCAAAGGGGGTGTGGGGAACTCCCTCAACACCTCCTCTCATAGAGTTACTAGTACCATGGTTTGTCCTCTGAAAATAATGGTGTTCTCCCTACCTTTAAAAAATCCATTAAGATCCCATATTGATGATATCTAAGCACATTAGGCCTCACATTGAACTTAACCAAGTTGTTTCTTCTGTACTCACTAAAGGAGTGGGGGAGTGACAGTCATGGACTGAAGGTATGCTACTCCATTTTTATCCTAATGGATAACTACATCATGGCTAACTACTTCACCGCCTCACTTAGCAACTGTAACCCAGAGCTCCTACTGAGTGTGTCTGCCACCACGTTCCCCTTCCCAGGTGTGTATACTATCTCAAAGTCATAATCCTAGAGGAACTCCAGCTATCACCACTGTATTTGGTCTAGGTACTTCTCTGATAATATATACTAGAGACTCGTGTGATCTAAGTATACAGTAAATTTTTCTCCTTTCATGTAGTTCCACCTCATCGTCAAGAAAAAAACCAATGATTCTAACTCCTGGTCATGGGTAGCATAATTATGTTCATGATACCTCAACTATTGTGAGACTTTGTAGATCAACACTTTCTCTTGTATAAAGAAATACCCCCATTCAGTCCATGCTGTGTCATAGTAGACAAAATACCCAATGCCCTCTTCTGGTAGCCTGAAGATGGGGGCAGTAGACAGTGTCCGCCTCAGATCCTGGAATCTCTACTAGGATCTCTTTATCCACAAGAAAGATTTTCCATTATTTTTCAAAGATGACAGTGGTGATATAACACTAGAAAAGTTAGGTACAAATATCTGGTAGTACTCATCCAACACCAAGATACTCTGCACCTTGGTCACGCTCTTATGTGGATTCTAATAAATCATTGCCTCTATCTTCGCTGTATCCACTGCAACTCCGGCCTCTAAAAAAATGTGTCATAGAAAGTGGACCTTCCATATCTAGAACTGGAACATCGAGATCATGCCATAATTTGGTTGCTCTCAGAGTGTATCCAGAACTATCTTCATATGAGTGGCATGCTCCTCCTCTGATACTAAGTATTCCAATATGACTTCAATGAAAACAAACATGAAGCGATTGAGGTAAGGTATTAATATCTTGTTCATGATCCCCATGAACACTACTGGAGTGTTGGCCACACCGAAAGGCGTCACCAAGAACTCTTAGTGGCCATACTAGCATTTAATGGCTATCTTTGGTACATCCTCATCTCGTACCCTGAGGTAATGATTGCCTGATCTGAGGTCTATAAAAGCCACCAATATCCATTCAGTTGATCCAAGATATAATCAATCATTTGGATTGGATACTTGTTCTTCACGATCACCTGAGTCAGGCACCGATAGTCCATGTAGAGCCTCAAGCTCTTGTCTGGATTCTTGGTGAACAAAAATGGAGCTACCCATGGAGAAACACTAGGTCTTATGAAACCCTTCCCCTGCAAGTCTTGCAGTTGTACCCTCAACTCACGAAGCTCCACTAGGGCCATCCTATACACTAGTGTAGATATAGATGATGTACCATGGTATAGTTCAATGTATATTTCTACCTCTCTATTGTATGTAGTCCCGAAACATCATCAGGAAAGACATCATCACACTAGTCGACCATAACAGGATAGATCAGACTCCCCTCATCCACTACGCTGAGGGTACTTCTATCCAAATGATTAGTGATCTTCTACACCATCCTCTGAGAAATTCCATCCTGAGCTACAATGGTTCCATTCTTGCTGGTCAAGGAAAACCATGTCCCATCCTCACGGTGACACCGCACTTTTCACCTAAACCAGTTGATATGTACATAGACTCTGGATAGAAAGTTCATACCCATGATGACATCGTAAGGACACAACACTGCTACTAAGAGATCCCAGCCTAAGATCTATCCTCCTAGAGTATCTCACATTGTCTAACCCAGTTTGTAATCATTGAATCCTTTTCTGCTAGAGTCTCTAATTGTAAGGATCAAGACAATGGCTCTATCGGAATATCTGAACACCAAATGAGAGATGTGGAAATAAAAGAGTGATTGGAACCTGTTTCTATAAGAACTATAACTAGGGTGGATTATACACAGATCATACCTCAAATCACTTTTGGGGCACTGTGGTCCTAGGACTCAGCTACCTAAATTAGCGATCATCCCTTTCCACCTACTCCCTAAGGTCGGGGTGGAGCACCTAGAGGTGGTGGCGGTAGAACTTCAAACCATCACCCAATGCATGCAAAAAGGCCTACTCCTTTACCACAACCACTGTTCTGTGGACCTCCCTACTCAAATATCTGCCTCTGCCTCTGTGGTCCCTTGACCATCTGATGATCGTTGGTACAACGGGTTGGGAAGTCATTCGCCATGTGATCCTGCCCACTTCATGAGTAGCATAGTATTCTCTTCTACTGACCACTTCTATCTCATGATCTCTTCACCTCCGACCCTACATGCGGAGGTCATCCACAAAAACGTCAAGCATGCTTGGGACCAAGCATCATCTGCCTAATTCCTACTATAGATGAATTATCCACGTGTCATCCGGTGGTGACTCTCACTATTGGAGCCTTCTAATTTAGGAAGACCTCCACCAGAAGTGCTCACTCTAGTACTCCATCCTGAGTTGGTATGTTGATCGATATCATCGATACTGTGATATCCCATTGGATAACCTACTCAAAGGTTTGGGCCCTGATTAAAGGGTCACATACCATGTCAGTGGAGTAGTATGAGAGTTCAGTGAATCTCTCAGAGTATTGGGAACTATGAGGCTTCCCTACAGTAATTCTAGGAGATATTGAATACACACAGTGCTTAGAGTCACTAGAATGAAATCTTCCCTGAAGAGGCACTCGAAGTTCAACCAGGTGAGGGTATCCCCATCCTGCATCTAAAGTTTCAGGCTCCACCGTCTTCATGTCATGCTCTGGAAGACACTAGCGGCTTGGGTCAGCATCTAGTCTGCTGGTGTCCCAACTATGTAGAAAACTCTAGCCACTAACCCCATCTAGTCCTCATCCACCTACAGATCTCTCTCACCTAGAAACATCAAAGTCCTCTACTGTTGTAAATCATACAACATGCTATGTCTATGTGCACCATCATCTAGTGGTGCAGGTGGAAACTACTACCCTATTGGTAGTGGTGCTTCTGTTACACCGCACGAACGTGCCATTCCTGTAAGAGGTCCTTGCACCGAAGTCTCATCGCTCGGTGGGATATCACTATAAACTCCCTTTGGGTTCCTAGATAGCTATCTACACTATGAGATCCTGTAAGGAGATAGATGTTCCATGATCAATAAGTTTATACCTGGTGACCTGAAACAATAGAGATCAAAAAGAAAAACATTTTAAAGACACGCAATTATTATTTTTGTGTATCGATTCGGATATCAAAACACGGGGACCTAGTGTATGGATATGTCATCCGACGCACTAATACTGGACTCCTAAAAATGAAAACCGTACTCAAAAAACATAACACTATTACCCCATTGAAAACATAGAATCGTAGTTTTTTTGGTTGAACCAACCCCTTGGATACCAAATTGTCCCAACATGTCCCCCAGGGACTATGTCATGACTACCCCAAGACCGCCTTCCATAGGCCAGGGGTTTACAACTATCACTAGAAAGAAATATACCTCAAATCGGGGAGGAATTGCCTTTAAACTTCTAACTACATAGACCAAGAACACAACAAGAACAAACCACATATTAAAATTGTTGGATGTAAAAGTGTGAACTGAAAGTAAAAGGGGTCAGTATACTAGCCCAAATGAAAGAGTTAAGACATCAGAAAGGAAATATAGCTCATAATGTGGTCCACCAAGAATCCTACCTGAAGGGTAGGTACATCTCGTCTCTGCAGCTCTCCACATCAACTAGTCACCTTCGTGCATCGTGTAGTCCCGACTCCCTAACCTCTGTCAAATTTTTTTTTCATCATCACAAGACACATCATGGTGCGGGAAAAGCCCATTCAAGGGTGAGTATAACAATACCCAGTAGGGACCCCGAGATCCCCAAAGGTCTCCCAAAATTCCACAGAAGAAAAAACACACAGCATGATCCCAATCACAAAGCACAAGTAAAGACTATTCTCAAACCAGGTATAAACCTTAAAGAACAGTAATAATTAAGATTAGTCATGAAGATAAATCATCTTATTCTGTTAATAAGTTCAACTTATATACCACAAATATTTTATCCTAATGTTGATCCACACAGTTTCATATGTCACTGATCCACACAGGTTCGTAAGTCGTCGATCCACATAGTGTCGTAATTCACTGATCCATGATGAGATGCACCATGGATGGTCCTCATCGGGTTGTGATACTGCAGATCCACATAGGGTCTTAAGTCTCCCATCCACACAGGGTCGTAAGTCGGCAATCAACATAGGGTCGTAATTCAGTGATCCACACAGGGTCATAAGTCACTGATCCACAGAGGGTCATAAGTCACCAATCCACACAGGGTCGTAAGTCGATGATCCATGATGGGATACTATAAGGCTGGTCCATGTTGGCTCGTGCTACTTCTAATCCACACAGGGCCACTACGTTGCCAATCTACAAAGGGTTGTATGTCACTTCACAGCCAGCCACAAGATTGTTGCACTTGGTAGACATGAGTTTCCAAGAACCCGCTCATCAAGATATCAATCATACCTCAACCACCACAATCTCCCCTAGAGATGTATTATAAAAAACCATCCTTTCATATGGGTTATAACTCAATAGACAGCACGTCAATCAGATTCCTAGTCTGTATGTTATATGCATTTTAATGTCTGGGGCCTAGTTGGAGTCGAATCTAATTCAACCTAGAAGTACTCCAAATTTCTTCATAGCCGAATTGGAGAATTTGAAAAGGACTGCCTCGTCCTTAGGGTTCTAGTGCCGTAGATGGTTTGTCAAACAGACATCCGGTTTAAAAGATAAGCCCCATTAAAGAAACTAAATGAAAAATGGTCTGGGTCACATCCGACCCAGTTGGACTTACTCGACCCGGTCTCCTAGGCCTGGCCAGAACTGGCTGGGCTTAGGCCGGTTCAGCGAGGCCTAGTCTAGCCTGCTAGGCTGTAGTCTTGGCCAGCTGGGCATGGCCTACCGGATCGCGGAATCAGCCTGGCCTGCTAGTTGGGCACAACCTGCCAACTGGGCGGGGTGTAACTTCCCCCGAACGGAGAAAGTTTCCGTCCAGTCTTCAATCTGTGATGCCATTTGGCACCGCTCCACCTGTCCGGTCCATGTAGACCTATCATTAGTGGGACCCATGGTGGTAAGTCCACCCTTCACACAATGCTGAGGCTTAGATCCATGAAACCTCCTTCATAGTGCGCTTTCATGGCACACCGCCCGACTTCAATGCGGTCGCTGGTGGCCGGACACCCCCATCATCTGTCACGGTGCCATCGGATGCCGCCACCTTGTCGTGGCCGCCAGTCCCCACTACTGGCGGTGCTTCCGCAGGCCACTGGTGATTCCCTGGTCGTCCGATTTTCTTATCGACAATGACTATGGGCCTTCCAGGATATCACCTTCACTGCGTGGCCCCCAGTTTCATCTCACCACTGTATTGGTCAGTCACCCACGGAGAACACAATCAATATTGATATCATTGGTGGGTCTGAGCCTTGTTCAGTTTGTCTCGCCCCCTCCATGTTAGAAACATAACCTAGGAAGGATTCAATACCATAAAAAAGGTGATGAACTCATAAAAATATTAGAATAAAAACTTATCCCTACTTCAAACTTGTTGGGAGACGTTGTAGATGAGCGAGTTGAACCCATGTTTGAAGGTGTTCATCGTCGCTCATCGTTGTCCTGTTAGAATCCACCAATGGTCTTTGAAGATCTATTTTACATTGGTGGAAGTCTTCATCAACACATCATCAGGGGTTCCCCAAGTCGATCCCCAAAACCCCTTCCATATCTTTGTTTAAATAAGAGATTAATCTCCCTTGATGTGTTTTATATTCTGATTCATTAATTTACCGTAATTAATGAGTCAATTAAACACACAAGTGTGATCATTACAAAACAAACAAAACGAGAGGTTCAAGACATTAAAATTCACTAATTTAATGTCTGACTTTGCACTGGGGTCCCACCACCATTGTCCAACGGTTGCGAAATAGAAAAAATAAAATAACCTTTAGTTATTTTATTATTTTATTTCAAAAGATATGAAAATTTAACTTTTCCGTATAACTTTATCCAAAGAAAAAATTAAGCTTCCTTTAATAAAATCTTAACACTATGAATTTAATGTTGCTCTCGGATTTTTAATCTAAGCACTGATTCAAAAGATTGAAATTGTTGCTCGTATGTTTACTGAACACACCCTTAAAAAGGTTCAAAATTCTGTTTCAAGCTCTCCAGGCCTCAGAATCATGTGCCATCAATTTTAAAAGAATCATAATAATACAATATAATTTAAAAAATATATATGGATAAAATCCAAGTCTTTACAAATAGATCCATTTTTAACTTAACTTTGGAAAATAATTTTTATGGTTTTACTATTTATTAAGGAAAAAATATTATTTGAACATGTAAAATAATATATAATATTATGATTCAAAATGCGGAATATATTTTTATCAAATTATATTAAAAAAGATTAAAATTTGAATTTAATGTTAATCCCATATTCGGGACGAGAAAACAGTTTTCTAAACAGAAAATGTTCAAAAGTTTAAACCAAATTATTTCAAAATAAAATTTTAAATTTATTGAAATGACATAAATTGTATTAATATATATATATATATATATATATAATTCAACAAATTATAATTTTAAAACAATCATAAAATATTTTTTATGTTTTTAAAAATGTTAAATGAAATGAAATTTTTTAATAAAAACCAGTCTTCACTAGTATAAAAACCTATTTTATATCAGATTTTTAGCTTTCTAGCATCATTTTTTGAAATTATGTTTTTGAGAGAGGTGTTAAAAATATGATTTTTTTATGTTGGTTATTTAATAACCGACATTAAAAAATGGGTTTTTATGGTTTTTAACATTATTTTTTAAATAATGACGTGAAATATCTTCTAGTAATGACGTTAAGAAGTCAGTTTATTACAATGTTGTTTAAAATAACCAATGTAAAAAATGTTTACCATCATGTTGGTAATATTCTAAACATTAATTTTACCAGTTGTAGAGCTCAAATGGAGTTACGGATCAATATTTATGACCATCAGATGTTTGATATATTTTTTTCAAGGAAACATCGAATGAGCCAACGGTAGCTTCGTCTTTGAAGGAATTTTAGAATCTGAAGGAGGATTTGTCATTTTACCATGATATAAAGTATTATCCATCATTATAATAAGTTAAAAATCAATAAATGGTATATCAACTAAGAAAACTACACATAATAAATATAAATCAATGAAAACATTTACAAATAACTTGACGAGATCGCGGAAAGAAGAAATAGTGGATTCATACAGAAGATCAAACAAGTTGAGTTGGTGGAAGAATAATGGTTGAAAGAAATTATCATTAAATGGTATATCACATAAGAAAACATTTCATAAAAACCATAAATCATGGATAAACAATAAAAAATACCTTGGTGAGATCACAGAATGAAGAAATAATTGATTCACGTGGAAGATCAAATGAGTCAAGTTGGGGGAATGATGTTGAATGAAAGAAAGGATCATTAAATTAGGATATGTGTATAATGAAAAAATATAATTGAGATGATAAGAGAAAATGAGATATCAAAAATATTAGGTAGGAGTTTGATATTTTGATGTTGTGTTGTAAAAAAATTGAAATTTTGTGTCAGGGGATATTAAAATTATCTTTCATGTCAGTTTTATGATAACCTTAGAAAAAGATATTCAAATATTCACTTATTGTTACATCAGTTATTATTTTACTAATGTTAAGAATCGATTTTTGTGACTTTTTCATGTCGGTTATTTAATAACCAATGTTAAAAGGTATTTTTCACATCAGTTATTTAACAACCGATTTGAAAAAGGTTTACAAACATGTATTTCATTTCTCAATATTTGATTTTATATGTCACAGAGGTCAAACAGAGTTACGGAGAAAAAAGTTATGGCCTTCGTAAATTGGCCTTTTCTAAGACATCATTTACAGATGATTAACTTCCGATGACCATGTCTTTTCATCCATAACTCCGTTGGAGCTCTGTGACCTGTCCAATTGAATCATGGGAAATGAACAACACGTTTGTAAACATTTTTCATGTCAGTTATTAAATAAACGACATGAAATATACCTTTTAATTTTATTTATTAAATAAACCATGTGAAAATGTAATGAAAATTGTTTTTCACATCAGTTATTTAAAACTGATGTGAAAAAGTTAGTAAAATAGAATTTTGACATCGGTTATTATATAACCAACATGAAAAACTCGAGAAAATTTATTTTTACCATTAGTTATTATATAACGGGTGTGAAAAATTAGAAAAAATACATTTTTTGGTCGTTTATATAATAACGGACATGAAAAATCAATTTTCAAAGATTTTCACACAGTTTTTAAAAAACTAACATGAGAAAAGGCGGCATTAGAAATAGTTTTTGTACTAGTGATTTTCAATATTTAACAAAAATTTTATGTTCCCAATTAATTCTCAGAAATTAACTCTAAAATAATTTATAAATCCTAATTTTAAAAATTAAATTTATTTTTTCAAATAAATTTTTGAAAAGTGTAAAAATTTAATCATAAAATAAGTTTGAGAAGGGCATCAATTTTTTTTTTTGAAAAATATAGTTTTTAACCCTACAATTAAATTTATTCTTATCACATACCTATAAAACAAATAAGATTAATGTTAAACGTTTTATTGAATATATAATATATAAATTTCATTAATATTTCTCACCAATATTTCTATGATATATATATTGAGGTAAAACACATCTTTTTTCATAAAAATAGAGTTTTAGAAAATGAATTCCTTTATTTTCATATTGTGTTTTTCATTTTTAATTTGCATTTAACCAAAGAAATATTTTTATATATAGGTTTAGACCATATATTTGTATAATTTAGTTAATCTTATTCATGCCCGTCATTCTAATGTTTGGGTTATTATTAGAAAATTATGTAATTATATTTTAATTATATATCTTTTTTTAACTCGGTGTTACTTATAATGTATGAAAAACTCAGTGAATCATGTAATGGAAACTAAACTTGGAGTTAAGTGTAATGAAATATAAACTCATTTCTTCTTGTATCATAGGATATTTTTTTTTCTTTTAATGAAAGTTATCGAATAAATTAAATATATTTCAAAACAAAAATATTTCACAAAAATCCGGGGTGTTACACTCTACCCCCCCCCCCAATGAATTCCACCCTCAAAACTCGTCACATTCATACCATCAACTAAGGTTAATTATACCTCATTACATCCTTAGGTTCCCATATATATTCCTCAAACTCTTGGTTTTCCCATAAAACATTAACCATGTGAGTTGTCTTGTTTCATAAAACATCTATTTACAATCTTGAATCTCCACCGGTTGTTCATCATAGGAAATATCATTCTCCATAAGTATGGCTTCTGAGTTCAGTACATGTGATGTATCAGGTATATATTTCCATAGGAGAGATACATAGAACACATCATGAACATGAAATAGGTTCAGTGAAGGCACTAATTGATAATCTATTATCACGATATGATAAAGTATTTCAATGTGACCGATATACCTACCTCTTACCATTCATTTATATCATAAGCATGATTCTATCCTTTGGTTATTATTCAATCAATTTACACTAAATCTCTTAATCTATGATACGGAGATGATTTTTTTAATTATTAAGCACTAAGAGATAAAAATATCCATAATATATTGATATCTCATTCTTTATATCTCTAATTACCATTGTAATAAAATTATTATCACATGTTATCCATTTTTCATAAATCATTATATTGTGAATTAGTACATTAGTCTATAAAAACATCATCAAAAGTACTAATTAAACCATTTCTTGGTTAGTTAACCTTATGAACCTTCCAAAAATAAAAAATTTATATATAAGGCCACAAAATTTCTAAAAATAAACTTAACATTAATCCTCTAAATAACATTAGGAAACTCTTAATGGTCACATGGAAAATCTATGAATACCTTGGCTATAAATTATCATAAATCTTGGTAATTACAATAATTAACATAAAAACTCATTAAAAACACGAATTTTTCCTCATTTATTAAATAGTTATGAAAATTATTGAACATATTAAATAGTTTCAATAATGTTGTAAACACCATAAATGATAACATAAACCACTTCTTCGACAAATAATTTATCATTTATGAGGTTATAAATACTATCAAATTTACTTTATCTATATAAATCATATCTTTATCAAAACAAAAAACCATTTTCTAAACATCAATATTGTATTAATGGTTATCTTCTCTTAATGATTTGTTTTCAATAAAATATTATCTTCCCATTAAATCAATATTTAAGGCCATTTGTTTCATTAAACATATTCTTGAAAATCCGTAATGAAATACATCTAAAGAAAAATCCTTATATATTTCATGATTCATGTAACATAATTATTTAATTCCAATACCTAAATAATTAATTCATTTCACTTCATTCATAAAACATAAAATACTCTTCAAAATAATATTCATTAATACATATTTCCTAAAATATGAAATATTAATCATGTCTTAACATTCATCAACCTCAATGTAATCAAACTTCGTGTAATTAACACAATCAATACTTTTAGATTATCCCATACCATTCATATGATATTTTTTGTATCTCAACCCTTAATAAAATAATACATAATCATACCACCTTGCTTATTCCCTTCATGTAATTTCCACTCATGACATAAACTTTCATCATTTCCATACTTTACACATTTGAAACATTCAACCATCAATGATATCTTATAGAGGCCATTATTCTCATCCATTAGGTTAAATGAACTATTAATTTCTCCTCTTCAATGAATTTCTTTTGGTTCTTCATTTCTCAACTAAAAAAATTCTATTTTCCTCTAAGAAATCCACTTGGAAGCTTCTACCAACATTCTGTACATATATAAAATTGATTCTTCTATTATATATGTTCTCCACCACCCATGCTCTTCCAAATAATCAATCCTTCAATTTCATGGTGAGTTATATATTTATTTTATACGAATTATTTTAATAATATGCCATGGTAATTTTTTGGAATGGCTACAATATTTTTCACTCCATTAATCATCCAGTTTTGTTTCCCATCAACACATTGTCTACCATATTCAATGTTAACCAGTTCTTTCTAGTTCCTAACATTGACTAAAACACATTTTTTAAGAAACAAAAATCATAGTATGGAACCACATAATGAGGAAAAATAACTTATAGGATTTATAAATCATGAAATATAAATTTTAATATATTAATATTTATCTTTCACCTAGTTCATTCATGGTTTTTATTCAAATCCTTCATGATTGTTTATAATGATTTTTTGAATTTCAAAAGCTTATCCCCTAGTATTTTAAAACCATGTATACAAAAAGGCATGTTGTCATGATCTATGTGATTTTTGAGTCCATATAAATGTTTCATTTTTAGAGTTATTACCCCTGGGAACCTCTATTCTAGATCCCCATCCACATTTTTTTTCATATAAACCACTAACTCTATCTGTTGCCAAATTTCTATGATGTATTCCTATACTTTGACTCGTACTTAGACTTATCTATAGACATATCCATAAAAATATCCTTATAAATATCTCTATAGATATAATTAATGTTTTCTCATCCCAACTTTCAGAGGTTTACTAAACCTTTCCTCTGTTACCAACTTTAGGGACCCAAACTTCTCATACATAGATACTACTTATTTTTTATTAATATTTATTAAATTACACAGACAATAGAGGATTATAATTGAATATTTACTTTGGACCCTAAACACAAAATCTTATTATTTCATGAATTATCTTGAACATCTACCATAATGATTTTCCCACATAGTACTCTTCTTAGACATACCCTACTTAAAATATTTATTCATATCCTAGAGAATGGTAACAAAAGAAATGGTGTCCTCTAATGCTTATTAAGGGTAAACAAGGAAGATAACTAAGCATAAAAAATATGAGGGTATATATAATGAGTATATCATTTGAAAACAATATTGTGTGTATCACAGATCAAAATCTTGAGTCATGGAATAAATATTGAAGTTTCATACCACAAGAATCGTCAGAAAATCAAAGAACATGATCCATGAGAACATAACATTTGAATAATATATACATTTTTTTATACAAATAAGCATAGAAAATAATTTCTATTGCATTCAAGGATCACTGAAATTTATATTATAGTAAAATGGGATAACATTACAAACCATCATCCATGTCAAGGTTATCTCCCAAGACCATCATATCATATAATGTCCCTTACTAAACTAGGTTCACTCCCTATTATGATCGTGTCTACCTCATGAGATATATATCTTTGCCTAATGAATTTAATAAATATATAGTTTCCACCCATCATGTGATGAAAATATTACATATGTGTTCCACAATATCATAAAACATTAATCATATCATAACTGAATAAATGAAATGGGTTTCATAAACTAGTAATCATATCATAAAATGTGTAAATGATAAAACATTCATAATCATTTCCTCATTTTAACATAGCACGAGCTATGAAAAGGACTGGGTTTCAAAGTAATTTCTTCATGGTATAAGTCAAGGAATATAAATTGGTTTCATAAACATCCAACCATAATAAATCTAAACCATTAAGTGGAATAAAAATAAAGGAACCCATGGATCATATCCCTAAAAAACATAATTAATATCAAAGAATTTATTCTTAAATATAAAATGATTTTGAAGGAAATATCACTTAGAAAATTTCTTAAGGGAATAAAATTTATCAAAAAGGCACTTTTTAAATGTAAAAATATATAAATTTTTTGGAAATATTTTTCATTGAATTTAAACATGGAATGTTATTAATGAAACTTTTAAAATATTAAAAATATTTTTTGGGGAAAATGTAATTTTTCCTTTGAAAACCCAATTTTGAAAAAATAAAATATTTTGAAAATATATTTATTTTAAAATATGCATGAAAATTTATAAATCAATATATAATGAAAATAATTTTCATGACATTAGTAAATTTTCTTCATTTTACACACGTTAAAAAAATATTCATTTTATATTTATGGTAAAAGAGAATTGGGAATTGTTTGAAACTTTTTAGAAATATTCCATTAAAAACATTTTCAAAATATTAAAACATGGATAAAAAGACTTTAATAAATCATTTGAATAATTTTAAAAACATTTTTGAATTTTTTTTTGAAAACATTGTTTTAAAAGAAAAAGGGTTTTAACCAAAATTTTGAAATAAAGATAATTTCTCTTCAAAAAATTATCTTAAAATCATGATTACATAAAGATAGGGAAATGAGAGGAAAAATTATTATCATGAAATAACTAAATTATAATAAATTCATTATTTTTTTGAAATATATTTTATAATATTTCATTATTGGAATCATAATAATAAATAATTCCGATAAATGATGAAATTGTAACAAAAAAACTATTACCACATTGTTACATTGAATCATAATCCCCATGAAATAATAACATTAAATGAAACTTAAAACATCATTAAAATAATTTTATTCATGATATAAAATTTAAAATGCGTAGTATATAAGCCTCATTCAAAAAGATAGGTGTGTAATATAATTTCTGTCCAATTGAAAGGTAATTTGAGAAAAAACCATTACCACTTTGATGAATTTCTAATTGCAAACCCAAACGAAAGACATATCCTAAAATGGTTATGAAAATACCAAAACATTTATGGATAATTACTATAAAATATATTTAGTGGAATTATATAAATCACATAAATGAAACATGTGGTTAATATTTTTTGTGTCTCACTAAAAAATAAATGTGATATGGAAATCTATTACAGGTTTTGTAATCTTATGAATATTAAGCCCCAATAAAGAATAACAAAAAATGAAACTTTAAATATCATAAAAAATAGAGATTCATGATATCCTACATCAAAGTGGTAGTATGAACATCATATGGAATAAATGATTGATTAATTTTCATATGTCTCCCGAAAAAGAGTGATCAAAAATACCTTACCATTTGTATCAAATTCCTTCATACATGTTTGAAATTCATGTATAATAAATATATGTTTGTTATAAATATATTACAAAATCATATTTATATATAAATAAATTCCTATATTATTTAATTATTATCTTTTATTACTCGTTTATTAACATTTCCATGTTAAATTCTTTTTTTAGGAAATAACCACTTTGTTTTTATGTATGTTTTGATTTGTTGTTTTTAGTCCCCCTAATTTGATCATGGTACCATAATATCAAGAGTTTTATGCATTAAATAAATATCATATATATATATTTTACATCTATTTAGATTAACCCATAAGTGTTGTATATAGAAAAGTAAATAAACTATTCATGGAGACGGTAGACCGTATATACAAATAATGGTTTTTTTACATTTTCATGACAGATTGAAATAAAGAATGTTAAATATTATATTACCATTATAAAATAATTTTAATTTAATATATAACACATATATTTTCATTAAATATATCTTTATTAACATCTATGTAAGGATTAAACAAATCACATCAATTCATGAGGCGGTAGTCTGTCTTACACACGAATGACATTATCAAATTCCCAAAAAATAGAAAGTAAGATTGAATATGTGATATCATAATTAAATAAGAATAAAAATATTATAAATATAATATATAAACAATAAATCCATAATTATATTAATTCATGAGATTTTGTGCTTGAAAATGAATACCATCATTTCGCGAGGCGGTAGTCCGCTATACACACGAAATATGATTTCATATCCCATTTGATGAAAGAGGAGAAAGATTTAGGTTATTCCAATAAAATAATAAAATATATTTCTATTAAAAAGAAGTTATTATATTATATAATCATGTTTCAATAACAATTTTTGATGTTTAATGATAAAATAAAATAAAATTCTCAATTAGGGGTATCACCTCTGGTTCAAACATCTTTTTTTTCACCAAAAGTACTCATAAGATTTATTTCTAAAAAAAATAAGTATTATAGGATTATTTTAGGAAATTAAGTTTGTTGTTTTGGTAGTAATTGTCTTAACCAATGGTTATTTTAATTTCTAAGAGTAGATAAGAGGGGGTTGAATTTTATAAGTTGGGTAAGTGGCACACTTGTCATTTTTTTTAAAAAAAGGTGTACCCGCATTTTTAAAATTCCAAAAGGATGAAAAAAGGGTTATTATATAACCAATAAGATAAAAGGTTTATATATTTCCATCCAATGGGTTTCAAGCATGTTTTGGATCATTTTTAACACTTATCATTTTAGTTTAGCACCCCCCCCCCCCCCAGTACACTCATTTTACTTTAACCACAATAAATATTTTTTACTATTTTTACTATTTATTATAGTAAAATATATGTTTTCTATATTAGATAATATAAATTATTATGATTATGAATATTAAATTGATTTAAAAATTGAATTCACATATGTTTCAAAATTTATTATAATATTAATCACACATACGCAATGAGAAAGTGGTTTTCTAAATAGAGAATGTTCAAAAATTATATCAAAATTGAATATTTCATTTTTTATAATGACCTAAATTAGAATAATGGATATATAATTGAACTTCTTTTACTTTTAAATCCTTATTAAAATCATTTTTATGTTTTGAAATTCTTTAAAAGAAATGAAAATGCTTAATAAAAACTAATATTTTCTACTAATCATTGACAACTTTATCATCACAGAACATTTTTAATCAATCAGACTAAGATAATTTATAAATTCTAAGTTATAAATGAAATATATTTTAATCAAAGAAATTTTTTAAAAAATAGTTTTAAAATAACTATGCAAAATGTGAAAAAAACAACTTAGAAAAAAATCATTTTTAAGCATAAAATTTGATTTTTTTTTCTATTGTGTAGAATATGAATAACATGAATTTTAATCATTTAAATGAATATATAATACTTAATTTAGAATAAAATACTTCTCCAAAATTTATTTTTGAATTAATTTTGGGAAAAAATTGTGCATAAAAAATTGTTTTTCAGAAAATTATTTCCATTATTTTAAAATAGGATTTTATTTCTAATTGCAAATTAATTAACCCCAAAAGAATTAATTTTATATGTATTGTTTACCATGTATTTTAATAACTTAGTTAAACCAATTAATACCTTCCATTCATATTCTTTTGTAATAACAATCATATTAAATATTAATATTTAAAGAGTATGGTGTGTTATATGTAATCTCAGTGTTGCATGTAATACAAGAAGAAAAGCATTGTTTTGTGTAATGAAAGCTATGCTTAGTATTGCTTGTAACATAATATAAAATGACTATTGTTTGTATTGAAATCCTAACTCATTTTTTCAGGTAAGGAAATACTTTAAATAAATTAAATTTATTTGAAAATAAAAAAATTTCACAAAATCTTGGGGTGTTTTATTAAGCACACACATTCGAAGTTTATTCCTCATATTCATGTCTTCTTATTTATTCCCTCATTTTCATGTAGATTTGTAAACATAGTGGGGGATTGGGTGGAATCTAGGGAATTTTATGGGGTAAATGATCTATTTTTTATGAATTATGTTTCTAAAACCTTATTTGGCCTCTTATGGGTGGTCATCATCAAAGGAAATGAGGTTGAGATTGAAACAAATGTAGTATTATCTATTTAAGGGTGTTTTCATGGCTTAACATTAAATTATGAATAAACATTGGTTTTTTTGTTTAATTTCAAAATAAATGTTTGATGGTTGATTTTTCTCCAATGTTTTATTTTTATTATTACTTATCCTAGAAATCGGTTGTTTAAAGTGGTTTTCCAAATGGGTGTGGCTTATAATCCCATAAAGTGTTTATTAAAATGGGATAAAAGATATTTTGTTTAATTCAAAATGGTTTTATAATTTTTTTTTGGAAATTTGTTTACCTTGGGAATGTTTCTTTTATAAATTGGGATGTTTTTTGTGAAATTACTTGAGATATATATTATTTAGTATGGTAACTTGTTTTTTATTATGTTCGAATGAATTATATAATTGGTTAACTGGGGTGTGATTTAGTTTTTTTAGGGATGGTGAGAACCTACAGAGGGAAGACAATGTGCGCTTTCATTTTGGTTTTAATAATAGGTTTTATGAGCCATCTTATGGAAGACCATGCAAGATTTTGTTTTAGTTTCCATAGGACTATGTTAGTCTTTTGTAATTAATGGCATCATAGTTTATGTGTCTTTTTCTGAGATACTATGAGAGGTAATAGATTTGAGCCCATTTAAGACCATGAGATATTCAATTTCCTTATCTGGACAAAATAATTTTATACTCACTCATGATACTCATTATTTTTAGAGCAATAGGTACACATTACTCATTCAAGATTGGTGTATATGCCTGATACATTTTATTATTTCAATTTTTCTGTGATGAGATATATTATTCATGTTTTCTATTAATTTTGTTTCATGATAATTTATGTTATTCTCAACCTTATTTATTCCTTTTTTGTTATATTAAGAATGTTATGCATTGTGGTAATGTTTATCTACCAAATCTATGTTTTTGTTTTGTTTTGTAAAGTAGTTTTTTAAACAGAAAAACCAAATGGATTTAAAATGTTAATTTAAAAATCATATTTGTTTAATGTTTATATTGGAAATTATTTTAAAATAATTTATTATTATTAATGAGTAAAAGAATTAAAATGGTTCATATTGGTATCCCACTGATATTCATAACTCACTCCCTACTTGGTCCTTTGTTTTTTTTCGGACATCAAATTTTTGGTCACCAGTAAATTCATGGGCACCATTTTCTTGGGTTCATCTTCTGTATTACCATCATCTTTTGGTTGATATTGGTGATGTGGTCTCACTAAGTTGCAACATGAAGAGTTTCTTGGAATTTTATTTATTTTAAGATGTATGTTTGATCGTTAATTGGAATTTTTTCTTTTATTTACAGTATTGGGGTTTTTTTTGAGATACAATATATATATTTCCAGTTGGGTCATGTTTTTTATTTGATTTATTTTTGTTTCTTATGGTATCTTTTTATTCTTATTTGTGTGCTCTAGGTGTTTATTTTTATGTTATTGACTTTGATGATAGGGGTATAGTACTCCCCTTTCATGGATGGGTCATTCAATTTTACCAGTGGAAAACACATTCCCGAGATATGGTTAGTTTTTCTTGGTTCTTGTCTCCATCCCATGGAGACCGAGAACATGCTTTGGGTCATGTGGTGGGTCGACTCAAGTAACTGGTTGGGTCGACCTAGGTTCATTGATTACATTCCTGTATAATGAAATCATGATAAATATTTTCTTTATTAAGATTGTTTTTCAAGTTTATTATTACTTTTATTTTATTTTTCACCATGATATATTTATATAGGTAATCAATTAAGTTCATTTCATACTTTTCGATGGTGTTTGGGTCATGTGTCCAAAAAGACTTCGATAGGTCAACTATGGTAAAAGAAGTCATTTTTTCAAGATCCACAAAATTATATTAATGATATAATTATCCTTTTTATATATCAATAATATTTTTTAAAATAAAAAATGAATGTTGATTATGAAAAATGATCTATATTGCAATCATACAAATGGTAGGCTATATATACTCTTGAGTAAGGTGTCATTTTCTTAATGACCAAATGGAATACAAGTAAGTGTTATTATATCTTTCTATAATTATAATTATATCATATATGTCATATTATTTCATTAAATACACATACATATACCAATAATGTTTCATGGTAATATAAAAAATCAAATCACTTCGCGAACAGGTAGTTCGTTGTCCACATTAACGACGTTAAGATTTTTAAATGGATGGAAAGGTAAGAAATATTTTTTTTCTAGAATGATTATTTTGTCATGAACATCATACACATACATTAAATTCATCATTATGAATATCCATGTGAGGTGATGGTGGAAAAAATTACATTCATTCATGAGGTGGTAGTCCAACGTACACACAATGGTTTTGTTTCCCATTTAATGGAAGAGGAGATAGATGTAGGGTATACCTTTAACATAACAACACCTACCTATATGAAAGTTACTGATTTTATAATATAATTAGGATCAATTAATATTTAAATGATGTGGAATAAGAAATAAAACAAATATATTGGGTTATGAATGACAGTTTTTCAAACCACCTCTTTAGGATTTTACCTAAAGTGCAAAACTCAAAATTTTTAAAATATGAACATTATATTGAATGCATGTATGGAACGTAACATAAAGAATATAATTGAATATAAAATTTCTAGAATTAATGATATATTTACTAATTATATTAAATTAAATCAATTTTATACCCTTAAATAGACTCAATACTGATATATATTTCATTATACATAACAATGAGTTTCTTTGAATGCTTTTGTTACCTATGAGAATGGGTTTTACCCAACAATAATATACAATTAATATTATTATTTAATAATAATTCCATTGCCATGTTGTAAGAATATATTATATGAATAAGATTAAACATGGTATGATAATATATATTTTTAAAACATTTATTGGTTATCTATTTATTATAATTTATAATAATAGTCTTTTAAATGATTTTTTTTAAATATGGATTTTACTAAAATATGGTCTTGTCACACTTGGAACAAATAATTTAAAGTTTCTTTTTAACAAATTTTAAAAAAATTTATGAAAAAATAAACTTCATTTTATAAATAGGAACATAAAAATTATCTTAGCTTTATTTTTTGGTATTCTTCAAAGAAGTTTAATTTTTTGATGAATACTGAGAGATACTAAATTTTAATTTGAAATTTTATTCTCATTAAAAAAAATTAAAATGATAAACTGTATTTATATTTTTTTTTAAAGTCATAATCATAAAATTATACACCTATTAATACAATTTTTATCATTATAAATAATTTTCTACTTTGTTTTGATACAAAAACATTGTTATGTTTTGGACATTTTCACTTTTGAAACCCCACTTTCTCGTCCTGTCTGTGAGATTAATTTTAAAGTGATTTTTTCACATATGTAAAAATAATTTGTAAAAATGTATTCCATATTTTTAATCATAATAATTTATATTTTCTTATTATTATAACATAATTTTTTAAAAAAATTATCCATGAAAACTGTTAAAATTAATTACATCGATTAAGGAGATAATGAGTTTACTTAGTGGTTAAACATATAAAATAAAGTGAAAAATGATCCAAAACTTATCCAAAAAAATTTAATGTTCATATTTTGACTTTATCCATTATAGTATCTACAATGTATCATTATTTTGTCCTAGGGACATGAAAAAGTTGGATGAATTCACTCTTTTAAAAAATAAGAAGTGTACCACCCACCCCGCTTATAAAATTCCAACCCATATCCTCTCTACTTCACACCTTAAAACATCTTTTTTTCCAAGAACTGAACAATTAACTCCTAAAATTACCTACACTCACCATGTAAACCATAATTTGTTCATAAATATATCATTTTAAGGTTTTATTACAAACCTAACGAGGATACCCGAAGAACATGTAATATTATTCTAAAAGATTTTTTATTTTATTTCCTTCTCAACCTTTATATATTTTACCATGATTATATAATAACATCACTATATTATATATAATAATTAGTTTTTATGTTAATTTTATGAACTATGACTCCAAATACTTCCAAAAAATGTGTTACAAAATCATTATTTGTGTGTATGGTAACTACCGCCTCGCAAACTGATGTCATTAGTTTATCAAATAACACCATTAAAAGATGGGAATTATGATGTATTTATTGTTTATATATTATATGTATGATATTAATTTTTTTTATAGATGAATTATTATATCACACATACCTTCATACATTCTATTTTGTGGGAATACTACAATATCACTTGTGTGTATGACTGACCCCCATACCATGAAGCGATGTGATTCATTCACGCTTTAAAAGTTATGTATTAAGGATGGGTATATTAAACATATGTGATATATATGAAATAATAATTATTAAATATTTATAATATATATACATATATAATTTACCTTTATCTATCTCAATATAACATGAAAATGGAAGCACCATTCTTTCATATGTTCAGTGAACTGTCTCCATGAACGGTGTCTTTAATTTCCTATCAAAAAATCTCATGGATTACTACAAAGAAATATCTAATAAATATAAATGATATTTAAATCATGGTTTTCATTATAGGTATTTTTAATTCATGATCAAATTAATAGGAATGAAAAATAACAAGTCAAAGCATTCTTATAAAATAAGGAAATTAACACAAAAAGAAATGAAAATAATGAGATGTTATTAATGAATTGATGAGAAGATGTTATAAAATAATAATATATGATGTAATTAATATTAATATGGTCTAGTTATAAGTTAATTACATTTTTATGACCACTATATGGAATGATAAATGATACTCAGCCAAAAGAAAATGTGAGGTAATATTTTCACCTCAATTTCATATCATTGAGGCATGTGGTGATGTTATGTACCTAATTAATTTTATATAGTGTATATAATACACATTTACATGTAATTTCATGATTAAATCATTATTAATGGTATTTTAAGTTTCTATTTTACTTAAATCATCAAAGGGTATTTGAATTAAAATTTACAAAGTGGTAAGAAATTTCATAGCTCAATTACTTTTCATTAGCTTATATAACTTCCTCATTATCATTAATATTCTAATATTACGTGTGTAATGACTTGATATTAATTTTTTTATTTACACTTGTATTATGTTTATTTATTTTTGATACACATAATCGACTCATTGGTTGATTCTCACATCAATGTTATGATCTTTTCAAGATATTACTTCATGATCTGATTTTATTCGGACTGTTTTGCAGATGAATTTAGATTGAAGGAAGTTATTTGATAATTGTTCAATATACCCATTAATTTTTTATCCTATAGGTATTAATTATAATTCTTAGGTAATTGTACCAGTTTTCCACTCCTTGTAACATAAATTATTTTAGAGGATTTCTTTAAGATAACCTGACTTCATTTCCCTCTTTGGTCAGAAATTTGTTTTCTTCCAAAAAGAAGATTTATAAAAAAAAATTCAAAATTTTTTTTAACTTTTAAAATGATTTATTAAAATTTTTTATTACCCAAATTTTCTTTTTAAAGAAAATGAAAATGTGTATTCTTGTCATTTTCCAAAGAAAGATCTTTTCTAAGAGTTTTACTATAAAAATTGAATTTTTTTTACTGCATGTATAGAATTACACAATGACATGACCACCATTTATTTGAATCATACATTGAATTTTTATGAGGATCTGTTTTAATTACAAAAATTAAGTGGTTCTAAAAGAATGTTTTTTTATTTTGTTTCAATGTGAAAAGGTAATTTACCTCAAAAAAATTTAAATCTATTCTTATGGTATTTCTAGTCATAAACATAAACCACCCAAATTTTAAATGAACTCAACTATTGATATGTTTTATTAACACCCACATTATTATTCATTTCAATGGTTTATGATCATTTTGACTAAGGGATTCATTGACATTCAGTACCTTGATTGATTTTTATATTCAATAACATTCCATTGAATTGTTCACCTTCCTATGATCATTGGACAGTAAATTTCCCTTAAATATCTATATTACTTATCATTGGTATATTTATTACTTAAACCATATATCATTTATATAAATGGTGTACTGAATTTAACGTTACATGATATCTAGGGAAATATATATATATATATATATATGTCCTTTACTCAATATGAATATCTTATGATAAGTCACATTGTTTACAAATTGATTATTTGATATCTGAGTAATTATTTGGACTGGTGCAACATGGTTGGGGCCTAGTTATAGATATTCCCTTGATGAATTGGTAGACTCATGGGACAAATTAGTTGGATGGACATAGTTATGTGTGTTTTTACCCAATATGTTTTAAATCGTATAGTGGAGGGTATTGATGGTAAAGGACCCATGTACCTAGAAAATATTGGGTCTAATAAATAATAATTAAGTGGATTTAGAAAACAGTTTTTATTTTCCATTATATTTACATAATGAAAAAACTTTGTATGAATTTTATTTTCAGTTTATTAATTAAATGGAATGTGTTTTATCATATTTACCTTATCATATTGATTATATATTATCCTTTCATGATAGTTGTGTTATTTAATAGAATGTGTTTTTAGATATTTACCATTGATTATTATTTATAATCGTACTTCTCAGTTTATTGATGAAATGGTATATTTGTGTAGTTATTTACCATTTCATGTTATTTATGATCATAGATTCATTATTACTACAGTCGTATTTAACCCTTACTTTGTATTTGAGCTCAATCATATTTTGTTTTCTTTCCCTGGTATTCCTTGAAGTTTAAAATGGTTAATATGAAAGGATACACTAGAAGGAATAATGTTATATTCAAAAAAGAAATTTATATTTTAAATTTTTGTATTCAAATGTAATGTAATACTCGTGTATTTTTCTAGTTTTCTAATAATTTTAAACTAATCATTCCTTTGGGATGTGTTTCCTTGTATCTTATGTTAATGTAACAATATTAGATACAAGCTTCAGGCTACTATGGCCAGGGTTTCTACAGTTTTTATCAAAGTAAGTTTAGTAGAAAACATTGGTAATAGATTTGGGAAACATATTTAGGGAATATAAACCAATTATATAATGTTATGATAAGTATAGAATAACATCCTAATGTTTTGATAAGATAAATATTATGTGGTTTTAATATAGAATACATCCATGTAAGTATAATAAAATTGGAAATTGTTCTATAATAGATGTACCTAGGGGTAGTAACTTTTAAAAGGTTGTGTTAGGCTTGACTCGAGCACAACCTAGTACATGAAAATTTGCTTTACTGCACACTTATTTTAAAACTTCAAATGGATATGCTTAAGATAATTCACATTGTTTTTAAAAACCATTATGAAGGATTTGAATATCTAATGAAAATGAATAATGTAGGTTAAAACTAAGGTTTTTTATATTTATAATAGGGAATCATGATTTTTAAATCATATAAATGATTATATTGTTTTCCCACTGTGATAATTATTTCTCACAATATTCTTTGTTATTTTATTCAATGGCTGGAACATGAAGGGATCATGTTTACATTGAGCATGAAAGAAACATCTGTGAAAATGAGAAACCGAATGATATTAGGACTGGAGTGAAATAAATCCTATTTATACCCAATCTATTTTCCAAAAATATGATTAAAAACATATACCATAACCAAATCTCAGACTCACCAAAAAAGATATGGATGGAGTTTTCTAAGAGCTTGAGTGATGAGGACTATGTAGAAAAGACGTCTTGACACCCATCAGGAATGGAATGTGTAATGATACACCCAGAAAAGTGGATAAATGATATGGGGAAAACATTATGTATTAAAAAGAAGAACATAAGGAAAATAATTTATGTGAAAAAATGAAGAGTATGATGAAAGTATATAAATCACATCCTATGGATCTATTTATAGTTTGTTTCCTTACATGTATGGAACCCTAGAATTACTCAAGTAAGTGACTTACTATAAATGGTGACTCATAGACCATGAATGGAATTAAGTGGAAATAAAATGGGTGTTGTATTTATGTATTATGATTCAATTAATTAACTTGTTGTGTTTTTTAATAATAATAAGTTGGTTACAAGAATCCTACAACATCTAAGGATTAAATGATGCTTTAAAAGTAATTGGGTATTCATAAACATAAGAGTTATGGATACCATAATGGGTCAATGAGATTAATATTGATAAATAGTTGAAATTATAAAACACCACTTTTGGGTCTTATGTGGTGGGAAGGTACCATGATTATGGAAATTTATGGAGAAATGTATGGAAATAATATGTTTTAGTGGAAACTTCATTTATGGAATAATGTATTTACATTTCATATAAATAAGGCTAAAGGTATTGATGACCAATAAGGTTTATTTAATCATTAATGAAATTTTAATAATGACCAAATAACATTATTAAAAATTGAAAAAAAAAATCCGTTGAAAACATTAGTAAAAAATATATTTGATGATTAATTTTATTTCAAGGATGTCCATTATATTTTTTGGGAACTTTATATGAACTATATTAATATTATATAAAAAAATAACAACCCATATACAGGGTGACAACCAATTACATTTTTCATAGAGGAGGGTCATCAACCCCTGACCGAAAGATGATAAGGATTTCACACCTACCACTATTATACAAGATGTCTTGGTTAATATGTAATTGTTTTTAATTAAACAATTTGACAAATAAATATTAATGAAGAATCATCTGTATTAATTTTTATGTTTATAAATTAATGTATTCACCATATTTGTTTTCTAAAATAGTTATACAGAAATAGTTTTCACTCTTTCATCTATCATAAGGTCTGTTACAAGTAAATTTTAATTCTTTGGGCATAAGAAATTCATTTTTGGATATTTATTTCTTTAAATAAGTGATGAATTTGATCAAATGACAACCAAAGGATGAAATATTTATTATGAATTATAAATTTATCAAGTAAATATATATTCTTATATTTATATATAGTAAAATATTTCCTCAACATTAGAAAAGGTCCTTGAAATAAAATTATATCTTATGACCACCATTTCTGAGGATATCAATGACATTTTTACCTCTATTTTATTTATGGTTTTGATCCCCTCCACTTTTAAGTTATCATTCACTTATTTGTAATATGTGACTTCAATCACTCTTTATAAATATTTATACTTTTCATCCATGGACATATCTTTACTTTCCACTAAGATTCTCTTACAAAGAATCCTAGTTATGTGTTATTCCAAATCAACTTTGTACATCCCAATGTCTCTTATTAAGAGGAAATTTTATTAACCCTTTATAATGTGTTTTTTTTAATAATGTTATTTCAAAATGTCAATTTTTTATTTACCTAGATCAAGATTAACTTCTGAGGATACAATCTTTTTATGGTAGTGATAATGTAACACCACAAAATTTAAAATATAAACATCATATTCGATAGTGTGTGTAACGTGTATTCCCAAGCATAGAAATGAATATAGCATCCAGATAATTTATGATGTGTTTACTATTTTAAATAGAGTAATCCAATTTTATAGATTTTAATTTTTGTTATGATGAATTATCTTTCATTACATGAAACAAAATGTCACTTCAAAATATTTTGTTACACACAAGATCATGTTATACTAAAAAACCATATACTTTTAATATAATTATTTGATATGATAGGAATCGCCTCACTATTGAAATTCCATGTATAAGTAGGACTAAAAAACTTATAAAAATATATATATTACACAAATTTATTGGTAATATGTTTATTATAAATAATAATCATCATTATTTTAAAGAAAAAGAAATGTTTTAAGAAAAACTGTATTTTTCTAAAAGAAAGTTTAGTCTTGCATGACGCACATAATTTAAAATTTATTTTTAACAATTTTAAAACATGTATATTAAAAAATACTCTTAATTTTATAAATAAAAATATCACAATTTTATTTGGGTGATTTTTTCCAATTATTTTCAGAAGTATCATTTTTCGTGAATAGTTAAAAATAATAAATTTTAATTAGAAACCGTCTTTTCGTCTAAATAATTTATATTGATAAATTATATTTTTAATTGGTTTTATCATATAAATAGTAAAATTATAAAAAAATTAATATACTTTTTTACATTGTAATCATTTTCATATTTATTATTTATATAAAAACATTGTGAACTTTTAAATACATTTTATTTAAAAACTAATTTTCTCATCCTCTATGCGGGATTAATTTTAAACTATTTTTTTCAATTATAAGAATTAAATTTATTAAAATGGATTATATATTTGGAATCAGAATAATTAATAATGTATAATGATGTCTAATTATTATTTTACCTAAATGATTAGTGAAACTGTTAAAATTAATTACACTGATTAGGGAGAAAACAAGTTTACTTAGTGGTTAAACATAGAAAATAAGGTATAAAAAAAACAAACACATTTAAAAATCAATTATATGGCCATAGTTTGACCTTATACCTTATATTATCAATAATTTGGCATTTTTGGGTCATTGTGACAGGAAAAAAACATGGATTGAATTCAACCTTTCAAAAAAACATTAAGTGTTCCACTCACCCCACTTTTAAAAGACCACCCCTCTCCTCTCCACTTCACACCTTCAAACCACATTGTTTTAACACATAACTAATAAAAAAACTATCAAAATTCCCTAAAAGTATCTTAATTTTATTTTTTCATTAATCCATACTTTTTAATGTTTTAATGCAAACCTATGGAGGATACCTGAAGAAGAGGTAATGTTCTTCTAAATGTATTTTTATTTAATATCCCTCTCCACATCCTTAAATTACTATTATAACTTGAATATATATTAACCTAAATATATTAAATATATTTACATAATGTTATGTAAATTTTATAACTTAAAACATCAAACAATTCCATCAAATGGGTTATAAAATCATCATTCGTGTGTATAATGGACAACCACCTCACAAACTCATGTCGTTCATTTTTTCATTACCGCATATAAATACTAGGAATAATGATTTATTTATAATTTATATCTAACATAAATGATGTTTTTCATTTTATTAAGATACAATAATTATTATATTAGACACACTGTCGAGTTTTCCATTGTTTGGGAATATAATAACATCGCTCATATGTACGGAGGAGTACTCTCTCATGAAGTGATGTGATTCATTCACGGTTTACATGGAATGTACTAATGGTTGTTTTAAAAAAAATATGTGATATATATATGATAAAATAATTATATTTTAATGATAATATATATATATATATTTAATTTTCTTTTATTTCTCTCAATACGACAAGAAAACAGAAACAACGTTCATGCGTACGTATAACCTACTGTCTCCATGAACGGTTTATTTAATTTCTTATCAAAAAATTAATATATTAATATAAATAGATATATAATAAATATATATGTTATTTATAAAATTTATAACTTTATAGGGATGATCAAATCCTAATATAAGTAATAGGAGAAAAAAAATTGCATGACATAACATACTCGAAAAAACATGATAATTAACACTATAAACAATTAAAATACTGATACATTATTAACGAACGAGATTTTTTAAAGGAACCATATATGATGTTATAACTATAAATATGTTTCTTTTAAAGGTTAACTACATGTCTAAAATAACTATACAAGAGGTTAAAGTATTTTTCACTCAAAAGAAAACATGAGGAAAATGTTTTTGTCTGAATTTTATTTCAATGAGGATTATTATAATTTTATGCACCAAATTAATATTATATTGTGTATATACTAACCCTTGAAATATAATATCATGAATAAAAATTTCATTATGTAATTTTATTTTTCAATTTTAATTATTTCATATATGGTTATTATAATTAAAAGTTACCAAGTGGTAAGAAAATTCATATATCAATTCCTATTAATTGGGTTATCTTACCTGATCATTGTCATTAATATTAAAAGAATATGAGGGTAAAAAAATTTGACTATATATTTTTTATTTCTGATTTTTTTTATATGGAATTATAGTTGATACTCATAATCGATTCATTAGTTGATTATCATTTATGATGTTATTATTTTTTCAAGGGTTCACTTCACAATCCCTTTTTATTATTGATTATTTACACTGGAATTCCCATTGAAGGGAACTATTTGATATTTTTTCAATAAAAAATTCATTTTCTCTTCCTCTCATTATTCATTATTATTCTCAAATAATTGTACAAATTTTCAACTCTTTTTTACTTAAACTTTGTTAGATAATTCTTTTAAGAAAATCCAACATCATTTAACTCTTCTGTCAAAAACCTAATTTCATAAAAAACATGTTTTTTAAGAAAAATCATAATTATTTTCAAAAATTTAAATTATTTATTAAAAGAAATTATTATACATTTTTTCAAATTAATATTTTTTTCACATTCCGAATAAGGCACTTTTCTAGCCTTTCTACCATGAAAAAGTAATATTTTTAATGGAATGTATATAATTACCCACCGATATGAACATTGTTTATGTAAAGAATCCCCTAAAATTTTATGTGGAAATTTTTAAATAATTTTAATTGATTTTGAAAGATAATTATCTTTAAAATGTTTTCCAAAATAAAAAATTTATTTTCCTCATGAATTTTTTTAAATATAATCTTATGGCATTTCTATTAATTAATGAAAACAAATATTATTTTTAATGTACTCCACTAGGAATATATTAAATTGATACCATCCTTATTCATCTTATAGATGTTTTACACTAATTATGACTAAGTTGATTATTAAAATTCACTACCATGATTCATTTTTGTAGTCAGTAACATTCCCTTGAAATATTCCCTTTCATATGATCATTAGAAATGAAATTTCCCCAAAATATCCATATTAATTAACATGGATATTTTTATTCCATGAACCATATATCATTTCTACATATGATGTAATAAATTGAATGTTATTTTATATCTAGATAAATGTTTCTAAATTTTTATCCTTCAATCAATGCCGATATTTTATCATACTACACATTATTTATAAATAAATTATTTGATATATGAGGAATGTTTTGGACTGGTATAACATGGGTGGGGCCCAGTTATAGATATACCCTCAATGAAATGTTAGTATCATGGGATGAATCAGTTCTCTAGCCTTAGTTATGTGGTTTTTTACCCCGTAAGATTTAATTTGTCTTGTTAAATTTATTGTATGTGAAGTTATAATGTACCTAGTAATCATGGAATCTAATAAATAAGAATTTCCTATATTGAGAATTTAATTATTATTATACATGATATTTTAAATATGAAAAATATATATGGATTCATTTCATTCTAAATATATTAATTAATCAAAATTTTCAACTATTACCCTTTCTATATTATTTATTACTTATCTTATCATCTTTTCTATTTTATTTATATGGCATGTTTTTCGGTTATTTACCTTGCCATGTTATTTAGGCACTTCCTTCTTATTTTATATATTTCATGGCATGGGTGTTTAGTTATTTACCTTCCCATATTGATTATACTCATTGATTCATTATTACTTACATTTTTTTAACCCTTACTAAGAATTTGAAATCATTATTATTTTTTTTCTTTACCCAAGATTACATTAAGTATACTATGACAGATATGCATGGATATGCTAGATGGAATATATTTATTTTCAAAAAATATATTTTTAAATTTTCGGTATTCAAATATAATGAAATATAGATTTTTTTTCTATTATATCAAGACTACTAAATTAACCAATCCTTCAAGACGTGTTTCATCGTATCTTATGCCAATGTATTGGTAGCAAACACCGACTCTGGGCTACTCGGGTCAGAGTGGCTCCATATAGCCTCTATATATATGATTTTTGATCATACCAAAGCCTATAGGATGTGGGGAGGGATGTAAAGAAGGGATTTGGGTAGTGATTGGATAAACCACAAGGCTTTTTATGTTTTCAAATGAGAGGATATTGGGATTCCTTTTATAAGTTTGGGGAGTGGAATTTTTTAAATACCCAAAACTATTCAAAAATGGAGAGGCACTCTCAAGACAAGTTCCTCTAAAGTTGATATATATTAGAGTGGAGGGATGATATGAGTGAGAAACATCTACATAATTCATAATTAAACATTTTTTTAACATTTTATTCAATTTACCTTTATGGTTACTTGCATTTACCATTTTAGTTTTTCACCAATGTAACTATATTTTTACAATTTTTACTATTCATTGTGACTGGAATTTTTTTGACCCTGTTATCTAATATTAAATATGATAATTATATATATTTAATACATTTTATCAAATTCAAATAATATAAGTGTAATAATTAAATTTATTATGAAATACACAAAATGTGTTTAAAATGGTTTTCCAATAAATACATTTTTCAAGCAACAAGAGATCATATATTAACTTTATAACACTAAATCATAAATATATGAATTTAAACACATATAAATAGAATTAAAATATTTTCATTTATTTTAAATAAAACATTAATAGTGGTTATTTTAATCAATTAAAATGAATAAACTTTGTGTTATTAAAAACGGTTTGCAGACAATTATGTTTTTAAGCATAAAAATAAATAATACCAAAATCATGAAAATTTATAATTATAAAGAAATTAATTATATTATTAAAAATAAAATGGATCATATTTTATATTAAGACCAAATACAAAATATAATGTAACTTTAAAATTAATTTATTTCATAAAAATTAATGACAGTATTTGAGAAATCAATTATTTTCATTATCCACTAAAAAAATGATTCTGGAAAAATCAAAAAAATTAAACATAAATTAAATTTTATATGATGATGTAAAAAAATTATGTTATTTTTATATATTAATTTTTCTAAAAATTATATATATTAAATATAATATTTTCCCAAAAAATTATTATTTTTTTTGAAGGATGCCTATTTTTTGTGAATAAAACATCTTTATTAGTTGTTGACAGATAATTTATTAAGAATTTATTGATAAATTATTATTATGAAGAAAATTTGTATATATTTCATAAGAGAGTTAATAATATTCATAACCAACAATATATCAACTAGGTTATAAGAGTCTTATTTAAATAATAATATTTCATGGTCTATTTATGCTCGGTGCTACATGTTGTATACAATATCAAACATATTATTATAATAGTCCAAGAAGCTTATTATTTTAAAGATCTCAAATAATTATTATATTTATAATAAGATTCATGTTTTTTTAAAGTCTTCTATTTTATTATAAGGCCCTATCCTTAAAACATTTCATAATATTGAATTAAATAAATAATTCACATTTAGGATCTTTTCAGGTTTAGAGTTTTAGAGAATTAAGACCAAACTATTACATTAAAGGTAAATAATTAAAAATTATACACTTCTAATTAGTTTCCATATTTTTCATAAATTAAAAACTCCAAAAAAACTTGTCTAGTTCCATGTTTTAGACATCACAACTTTTCCTTGATCCCATCCTTGACCCTATTCATCTTTAAGTCTTGTGAAAATCATTTCAAAACATGGGATGAGTATAAAAGGATCAGTAAGGGTTATAAAATAAATAAATGAAACATTAACCCATCAATAAATACAAATCAATGAAACTATACATTTTTATCATAACATAGCCCATGAAATCATAAGATTTATGAATAGCATATAGAAATCATAAATTATAAAGGTAACTTATGGAATATATAACAAAATTACATTCGATCTTTCCCAGCTACATAGGGAGTTGCGTTTGGAATACCCATAACAGTATATTCCTTAAATATCTTTGGAAAAAAAATTTACATTTACCTCTTTCATGTTACTAAATGTATTGGAGAGCTATCTCGGGCTCACCTACCCAAGGTTTATCATGGAACCACTCGTATGTGTAAATAGTTCCCAATAACCATAATATATTCATAAAACATTAAACAAGAATAAAGTAATGATAAAATTTCCACAATTTAGTCACAATATATCATTTCAAGATGGTGATATAATCAATTCTTTATCAAACCATTTTCAAACCCATTTAAAACATTTAATAAAAATATTTTTGATTCAAAGTGTCTCATACCACATTGAATATTTTAAAGGAAGTAACAATATAAAACACTAATTTCCATGTAAATAAATCCTTTAAAACATTTGAAAACATGTACATTAATGATAAATATTTAGAATAATAAATCTTTAATGCTTTTAAAATGATGTTTTAGTTAAATAGTTACTTGCCTCATGAGAAAATACTTGAAAACAAATTACCTAATAAAATTAAACAAAACTTATAATTTCTTGAGAATAATGATATTAATGATATAATATATCAAAGGGTAGTATATACACCATATAAATTTGAATTGGTGTACAACAACAAATAAGACTCAATGGAATGTAAACTGAGACAAAGTCCCTTACAAAGATTGTATCCTTAGATTAAGGATAAATCAATGACATAAATTATGTGTGAAGAAAATAATAGACCCAATATAATTTTATATTAATATTAAAACAATAATTTTTCATTCATGCATATTCATATCACAACATAATCAAGAAGTATAAGTTTAACCCAAAGATTGGAAATTGGGAAAAGAAGTTCCTTTACTTCGTGTCCAACTTGACTCATTTTTTCCTTGTTCTTCATGATTAATAAACATAATTTATTTTATAAATGCTTCAGAACCTTTTTCGAATTTATTCTTCCATTTATTTCACATATTACATTGAAATAAAATTTTGTTAATTATTTGAGTTCATATCGGACATTTTGTCGATGTTCAGAATTTGAGTTAAAAATAAACATGTTATAATTAAAATTTGTCCATGTTGTCAAAAGTAAATTATCTCCAAATTTATATTCATCATTTAGATATCATATATATAATATATATCCAGTATATTTTTATTTATAATAGTCCATCACATTTGTACATAATAAATTAAATGCACCGTTCATGGAGACGGATGTTTGTACGTACACATGAATGCTACATTCTTTTATTTTTTTATTTCTTAATGAAATTTAAACATAATGATAAATAGGTATATTATAATTAAATTATAATATCATATTTCATATATGTCACATAATTTAATTAACACAATTATTTATACATTCCATTTATGGCATGAATGAGTCATGCCACTTTGAGGGGGTGGTAGTCCGCACTTCCTCAAATGAAATTATCATATTTATACAATATTAAAATCATAAAGGTATGTTATAAATGGGAATTATAAAATAATATAAATAAGTAAAATATTAGATATATCATATATAACATATATAATTATAGTTCCATCATAATTCCCACCGTATGAGTTGGTAGAATATAATTTGAACAATCATCATTTCGTGAGGCGTTAGTTCGTCGTCCACATAAACATTATGTTATTTACCCATTAGATGGAGTTTTGTGTAAGTTTAGTTTAAATAATTTTCATAAAAACAACATATTTATTGAGGATACAGGTTTTTACATGTAAACAATGAATAATAATTTCATAGGGAGGTGATAAGTAAAATAAAAGAATAGAACTTGAGGGAAGAAATTACCTTTACATTGGGTAACTCCCTTTGTTTTGAACCAAAATGATTCCTTGAAGTGCTTTATATATAAGTTAAGGATTCTATGGGGAAGAGAATGATATTGGGAGCTTATTTAGTTAGACTTTGGATGAGCCAGGGGTCTGGAGAGTTGTGTGTAGTGGGTTAGAGGTGATGGGTTTTTATAAGGCGGAGGAGGGAATCCTTTGGAATGTTTGAAAAATTATTTTATTATAAACTAATTTTCGGTTTCAAAAGCTCCAAAACTCATTAAATATGAATATACAATCACTTTGGTTCGAAATAAAATCATCCAATAACAATTTTATTGGTTTTGGATAGTTTTTTATATTTTATAATCTCATTTATTTAAATTATTTATTAATAATGTAATCACAGCATCATAATTATGTCATAAATAATTATATTTATTTGATGTCTAAAAATTATAAATAAAATACCATGATGTATAAAATATATTTATATTTCAAATTAATATTTATAGTACAAGATAAAACTTATATATCCCCATTTAAAAATTGATTTACTAAAAGATATATGTTTATGTCATTATTGTCTTTACATTAAATTAATTCATATAAAGTATCATTAACACTCGTAAGTGGCTCTATGGGGTCCCAAAATAGACCCAAGTAATATAATGGTCATAAATATATCATAAAGTAGGGTTTTTACTAGTGTATGGGTAATTTAATGTTATTATAATATTAGTTTTCACCCTTATTTAACAGATTTACCCTTTAACCATGGTAAATAAAATATTTACTAAAGTAAATATTCATAATGACTATAAAAAAAGTTAATTATTTAAAAAAATTATACCTATTGATTCAAAATATGGAATCCATTTTTCCATATTCAAAACAAAGAAGTGGAAAAATTAATTTAAAATTATTTCGCATTATTAAAACAAAAAGAGTGTTTTTAATAAATAATAACTATCAAAAGATTTACACTTGTTAATGCCCAATTTCCAAGTGAAATTACTTCTTATGACCAAAATTGGAATAAATGGTAAAAATATAATCTAATTTCACATTAAAACTAATTAAAAAGAAAATCTGACCATATAAATAGATTAGATTAAAAGGCCATATTTTTCATTATTCATTAAAAAATGAACATTATAAAAAAAATAAACAAATTTCATCCAAAGTAAATTTTTATGTCTCGATTCTAAATAATAATTTAATTTTGTCAAATATACCAAATAAAAGTGACAAAAACTTTATTTAAAATGGTTTCATCATCAAAAGGTGGTAAAATTAATTTTTAAAGAATATTAGTGTATTTCATGCTTAAAATCAGATTCTTTCTTATTTGGAGCCTCTAAAATTTATTGGATAAATTTAAAGATATTTAACAAACATGTATAATAATATTTTATTTAGTTATTTTCATTCCTACCAATATAATGGTTATGTGATAATTTCTATTTAAAATAATAATTTTATTATATTATTTTTCAGTATAACTCAAAGTAGTGTGCAACATAATATTTCAAAGAAACTTTTTGTTGGTTGTTGTGTATGCCATCTAACATAGAAAACATTTTAAAGTAAAATTAAAATTTTATTCACAAATATTAATTAATATGAAAATTTCATATTCTTTATTTACCTGGGATATTACATCCTACCCCCCTTTTGGGAATTACATCCTTTCATTTTTAAAATTGGGCTCAAAAACTTCATTAAAATTCCCACATTAGAAAAGATTTAATAAAACTATCACATTAAAAAAATGAAAGACAAGTAAAAAATATCACCCAAGATAACACATACTGGGATTACATATATGAAAACATGGATATAGAAGATAAACTAAAAATCAAGTTATTATAGAGAGTGATAGAAATCACAATTAAGAGAAAGTTAAAAATCTGAAAACCATAAACTTGTGATGGGTTACACAGTCTTTAATTCCACAATATGAAAATTTAGAATTTTTTTTTTTATTTTCATTTTATAAATTTGAGTAATTTATTTAAGAGATTGACTAAGAACATAAGGAAATATACTTATCTTTTAAGTAGAGTTTCATCCTTTAATAAGTTTTTACCAAAAACTCATATTTTCTTTAAATAATGAGTATTCAAGATGACTTGGTCACACTTGAAGAGTTATAATCAACTTATAAATAATCACATAATCCTCATAAGAAGAACTATATATTTCCCCTGTATTTAGACATTAACCAAAACCAAAAAAAATTAGTACGAGATTAGATAATCCCCAAAAAGGATAACCCTTTATAAAAAGAAACACTACTCTTAATCTCCAAAATTCAATAAAAAGTACCCAAAGTTCAAGAAATACCATTCAATACACAATTTTACTTAAAATTATACAAAACAATCGAATTAAATTTTGAAACCCAAAACATAGAAGGATTTAATCACATAGTATTCCAGAGTAAATCATAACATTTATCTCCAAAAACATCGACTACTCTTAAAGTCTCATACTGAAGTGTAATTAGCCTAATTACATACTCTCTATGACAGGTTAATCGTTTAGATAGATAACTAAAATTACCATATGTCCACAATAAATACATATATTCTTCCCAAATAAAATTTTGAACATTACTCCACAAATGAGATCCCACGGTATTCTATTTTCCTTAATTAAATAGTGTTCCCAAGAGAGGGAACGTCCTCAAAAATAACTTTAACCACTTAATCACCAAATCATTTTCCTATAATAAGTATATCTATATGATAAAACATAATATCTCAAATCAACTTATTCTTGATCAATATAATCATTTAACTAAAAATAATAATTCATACTAATCGGGGACTTCACATAGTCTAGTGGTAGGTGATAAATCCCAGTTGCACTTTGGTGGTCAGTTTGATTCCCGCAGCTTTGTCTGATGTGATGGGTTGTCACACGGTCTGCCTGTTGTCCTTTTTGTAAAACAAAAAAATAAACCTGGCACATTTAAACCTCAAATGTTTTCTTATACCTTTCATTTTAATCCTAATACATTAAGACCTCAACATCTTATATATTTTCATTTTTTCACCTCCATATAATAATATAAAACTATTCCCAATAGAAATAACATTATACTTGGATCATGGTGTCTATATGTATTCATTGACGTCTTTTTCCCGTAGGTATAAGGTCAATTCATTTCAAAAATTATTTTGAGATCCTTCAAAATAATTTGATTCCTTCGTCAAAATTGACCTTATACATATTGGGTCGTATGGGTGTTCATAGAAAAATAGCATTGTAAAATAATCATGTATGACATATACTTTCAAAACTTATGATAAAACATTATTTTTATAAAATAGTCAGACCGAGTTTGAGTTGAAAATTTCAATAAATGATCCTTTTAAAATACCATAAGTATGTTCTGAGAGACTATATTTTAAAAGAAAATATAAATAGGTTGTGCACGGGTAACCTTCTTTACCAACTTTTTCAAAATCATAGAATGCTTCAAAATCTTGTGATAAGGTAAAATATTTGAAAATTCCTTGATAATATTAACCTTTCTTGAAAATATGAGAATATTGTGTAAACATGAATTGATTAAATAAAACACATGATTCACGATGATATCGAGGTATAGTGGTGGTGTTTGGTAGCACCAATAATTTCTTTCAAGTGAGTTGTATGTTTGAAAACATTTCACAATCATCTGAACATGACTTTGAAATAATTATTACAAGCATGTCATTAAGAAGAGATAGGAATGTAGTTTGAAATCCTCCTCCTTCCATCTATAACTGAATTTCCTGGATATGAAAAAAGTTATAAAATAAGGATTTAACTGAAATAATAGACATAGTATTAACCATGTGTTTAACAAAAAATCCCAATCCCTAAAGTTATCAAAACTGACCTTTGATGCCAACTATAAGGCCCCAACCTTAAAACATTTCAGAACATGGAATTAAATGAATAATTTACATTAAGGATCTTTTAATGCTTATAGATTTAGAGAATTAGTCCAAAAATATTACATTACAAGTCAACAATTACAAAAGTAGACACTTCTACTCAGTTTCTATTTTTTATAAAATAAAAAATTCTAAAAATGAAACATTTCTAGTTCCATCTGTTAGATAGAATGAATTTTCCTTGATCCCATCAAAAACCCTATTCATATTTAAGTCTTGTGAAAAACATTTCAAAACATGGTATGAGCATAAGAATCTCCGTAAGGGTTATAAAATAAGGAAAGGAAACATTAACCCATAAATAAATAAAAATCATTGAAACCCAAAATTTCAATCATAACATACCACATGAAATTGTAAGATTTATGAATAACATATAGAAATCATACATCATAAAGGTAACTTATGGAATACATAACATACTTACATTGCATCTTTCACAGTTACATAGGGAGTTTAGTTTAGAATACCCATTACATTATATTACCTAAATCTATTAGGAGAAACATTAACGTTTTCCTCCATCACGTTACCCAAGTCATTGGAGATCTATCTCGGGCTCACCCGCCCTAGGATTATCACAGAACCTCCCTTATGCGTAAACAATTCCCAATAACCATAATATATTCATAACACATAAAATAATCATAAAGGAAAGATAACAGATCAACATTTGAATAAAAATATTTCATTTCATTGTATTGACATAATCAATGCTTTATCAAACCATTAAAAACCATTTAAAACATTTAATAAAGTAATTTTTAAATAAAAGTGTCTCATACCACATTGAATCTTTTAAAGGAATTAAAATTTTAAAATACTAATTTATATATAAATAAATCCTTAAAAACATTCGAAAACATGAAAATTAATTAGAAATATTTATAAGAATAAATCTTTAAAGCTTTTAAAATGATGTTTTAGTTAAAGAGTCCCTTACCAATTGAAAAAATACTTGAATAAAAAATTATAGAATAAAATTAAACAAAGCTTATAATATTATGAGAATAAGGAGATTCATGATATAATATTTCTAATGATAGTATATAAAACATAAAAAAGTTAATTTAGGTACAATAACAAATAATTCTCAATGGATTGTAAACATAGACAAAGTCCCTTGCAAAAATAATATCCATAGATTAAGGATAAGTCAATGACATAAATTATCTGTGAAAAATAATAATACACCCAATGTACGTCGATATTAAGTGTAAAAAAACATTGGTCATTCACACATATTAATATCATGACATAACCAAGAAGTATAATTTTAAACCAATGAATGGAAATTGGGTTATGAAGCTCCCTTACCATGTGTCCGACTTAACTGGTTAGTTCCTTGTTCTTCCTGAATAATAAACTTAACTTATTTTATACCTGATTCAGAACCTTCTTCTAGTTTATTATTCCTTTTATATAACTTATTACCTTGAAATAACAATTTGTTAATTATTTGATTTCATATCAGACATTTTGTCGATGTTCTGAATTTGAGTTAAAAATAAACTTGTTATAATTACAATTTATCCATGTTGTCAAAAGTAAATTATCTCCATAATGATATTAATGATTTAGATATCATATATAACATATATATAGAGTATATACATATTTATAATATACCATAACATTTGTACATAAGAAATGAAATTCTAAGTTCATGGAGATGGTAAGCCGTACGTACGCATGAACACTACTTTCATTTATTTTATTCATTTTTAATGAAATGAAAACATAATTATACGTAGGTATATTATAATTAAAATATAATATCATACACTATATATGTTACATGATTTCATTAACTCCATTATTTATACATTCCATGTATTGTATGAATGAGTCATATCACTTTGAGGGGGTGGTAGTCCGCACTTCATCAAATGAAATTATCGTATTTATACAACATGAAAAGAATAAAGTTATGTTCTAAATAAGAATTACAGAAAAATATATATATAATAAAATAAAATATATATAATATATAATTACAATTCCCTCATAATTTCCACCATAATAGGCAGTAGAAGATAATTTGAACAATCATCGTTTCGTGAGGTGTTAGTTTGTTGTCCACAGAAAAACTATGTTTTTTACACATTAGATAGAGGTGTGTGTATGTGTAGATAAAATAATTCTCATAAAAACAACCTAGTATATTGAGGATAATATTTTGTTTTTTAAAAAAATAATACGAATTTCATAGGTAGTGGAGAAGTAAATTAAAAGAATAGAATATGAGAGAAGACATTAACTTTAATTCAGTTAAATCCCTTTGGTTTTAAACAAAAGGATTTCGTGAAATGATTTATGCCTAAGGTAAGGATTATAGGTGGAATATAAGTATGTTGGGAGATTATATAGTAAAATTGTAGATGATACAAGGGTCTTGAGAGGTGTGAGTAATGGGTTAGAGGTGATGTCTTTTTATAAGGGGGATGAGGGGCTCTTTAGGAAAGTTTGAAAACATTATTTTATTATAAATGGATATTCAGTTGAAAAAGGACCAAAAATAATTAAATTAGAAGATAATATGACTATTGTTCAAAATAAAATAATCTAATAATAATGGTACTGGCTTTGAATATTTTTTAAAATTTTATAATCTTAGCTATTGAAATCATTTATTAATAAGGTAATCACTACATCATCATTGTGTCATAAATAATTTTATTTATTTGATGTATAAAAATTATAAATAAAATATAATTATGTAGGAAAGATTTTTATATTTAAAATTAATATTTATATTTGAATAGATAACTTGTATAACCCCATGTAAAAATTGATTTACTAAAAGATATATGTTTATGTAATTTTTGTCTTCACATTAAATTAATTAATATAATGTGTCATTATCCCTCTTATGTGGCCCCATGGGGTCCCAAAATCGATCCAAGGATTCCCAAGGATGTAAGTGTATCATATAATAGGGTTATAATAAGTGTAAGTGTAATTTAATATTATTATAATAATATTTTTCAACCTTATTTACCATATTTATCCTTTAACCTTGGTAAATAAAATATTTACTGAAGTAAATATTCATAATGTCCAAAAATAAAAGATACCTATTTACAAAATTTTTACCTCCTGATACCAAATATGGAATAAATTTTCCCAAATTAAAATAACATAATTGGCATAAATTTATTTAAAATTAATTTCCATTGTTAAAACAAAAAGAGTGTTTTTAATAAATAATAACTATCAAAAGATTGACACTTTTTTTATGTCCAATTTCAAATTAAAATTACCTAAAATGAACAATATTTGATAAAATTGTAAAACTGTAATCTAATTACAATTTAAAACCATTTAAAAATATAAGATAACCATATAAATAAATTAGATTAAAAGGAAGTTTTGAATTAAAATGTAGTATTTTTCACTATTCATTTAGAAATGAACATTATCAGAAAAATAACCAAATTTCATCCATAGTAAGTTTTGATGTCACAATTATATAAAAGAATTTTATTTTGTAAAATATAACATATAAAAGTGAATAAAATAGATTTAAAAAGGTTTCACCGTCAAAAGTTGGTAAAATGACCTTTTAAAAAATATTACAGTAATCCATGCTTAAAATCAGATTCTTTCTTCTTTTATGCCTCTAAATTTTATTGGCAAAATGTAAAGACATTTAACAAATGTTTATAATAATATTTTAGTTATTTTTGGTCAGTCCCACCAATACAACGGCTATGTATTAACTACAATTTAAAATAAAAATATTATTTTATTATTTTTTAGTATGACTTAAAGTTGTGTGCAACATAATATTTCAAAAAAACTTATTCTTGTGTGCCTTGTACGCTATCAGACACAGCATCCCTTTTAAATAAAAAATAATATTTAATTCACAAATATTAATAAATATTAAAATTTTATATTCTTTATTTACATGGGATGATATATTTATGGTAAAAAATTATAACAACAATTATGTCTTGAACCAACTGTGACTAATCTACCATTAGTTAAAATCTATAACCACTCTAAGATACCATTAGTTCATGCTTCTACTCCTAGTTCAGTTTTGTCACTCGAAGGGTATACAACTAGATTGTGTTATCATCAAGTGGAGCTACCACATCAATCATGTATAGAAACTTTCAATTTTTTCTACTCATGCCACTAATGTCAAGCCTTGCTACATTAATCCATGAGTTAATACCATAATCTACTGCAACTAGAAAGCAGTGATACCATAGATTATGCTTCCAAAAATACATAAATTTATCTCTATATCATCTACAACCATGTAATACTAATTTTAGGTACATTTACCTCTATATCTTATACTTCTAGAAGAGCCACCGCCAATTATACCTTCTGTTGTAGGTGTTTAGAATTATGTTCAAACTTAATTTATCTAATGGATAAATTAATGGAATTAAATGAAAGTCAGTGGAACCTGAATTTATGAATAAATTTTTTAAAAAAATTATTCATTTGTTTTAAATTAATTTTTGAGAATTTATATCTCTCGGTGTGCAGATTCTTGTTATTCTGTTATTATCCTGCAATTGGAACTTAGAACATTTTGAATATTATAATGTCCTAAGAACTCATCATGTACACATATTGGTCAAGTCACAGATTTTGTGATATAAACCTAAATATGTGGATAAAAAAATACTTCGATACACATATATGTAGAAGAACACTATCTAGTATACTAACTAAGAACAATGGATTTTCCATACTTCCACAATGATCTATTTTCCAATGGTTTTTGTATAAACTTGGTCAAGAGAATTCAAGGAATAATTCAACGGCCTTGTAAAAAACAAATGCTGAAAAAACTTATCTATATAAAATCTTCATAATTCGCATTTATTTCTCTTTCATATTTAAAATAATTTATAATTTATGTTTCATTTTATTCAATTTATCTATAAACATAGTCTCACACACTAGACTAGAGGGTGATGGGGAATCTCTTTCAAAAACATTCTTTTATAATCTTGCATATAAGTTTAGAAGAGGTTGTGTTTGACCTATAACCCTTTTCATCCATATAGAACTATGTAAGTGTGTCATCGTTCTAGATTATCGTAGTACGGTTGTTTGTAAAACATGATACAAGTTATGGAACATTTTATTTGATAATTAATTTTTTGGAAGTGGTTGATTGGAATGTTGAAGGGATTATGTCTCGAATTGAGACTAAACACTTTGTTTGAATTTCACAATGTGATTTATTATTTTTTCACCTATTATAAATAACTAACTAGTATATTTTTTAAACTAAATAACAAAACTTTACATTGATAGTTCACTTTAACAATTATTTTATATACTGTTTTTGATTTGATTAAATTGTTTTCAAAATTTATAGTGATTTTTTAAATATATTAATGGAGTTGGGATTTAGATTTGAATAATATTTTCTAAAAGGAGAAATTGTATAACACTACTATCTTAGTTAACTCTGTTTTTTATAAATTGTAGGATTTAATTTTTAAATCCTATTTAAATATATTTTTAATAGAAAACTCAATTAACCCCCACCCCCAATTGAGTGGTCCACTACAACCAATGCATATAGTTCTTCTAAAATCAAAGGGTGTTACATTATCCTCTACATAAAAAAATTTATTTCCTCATAATTTTATCTTGAATGAAATAATCATTTTTTTACATTAAAAAATTCCTTTTCTAAAAAGCCAAATCACAAAATGGTAAATAAAAATTACTCAAAGAAATATATAATGGAATGTATGAAGTTCATTTAAAATAACAAAACATGGTTTATACATAAAGAGAACATATACTGGATGTGAAAACATGGGATTGGTATGAAGTTCCATTTAAAAGATAACATTATAATTTTTTAAGAGATAATAGATCTTTTATTTATCAAAATTGAAAAAAATATTTATTTCAATAACCCTTTCCTAAATTTGGGGGATCCTATTTCCCTAAAGACAAGGAACATAGGTAAATTTACGTAGTTTAAAATGAATAATTTCTAAATTTAATAATTTTTTCTATAATATTATATATTTCTCCCAATGATGAGTATTATAGATGATGTTTTTATCCATGAAGAATTAAAATTAACTTCTAATGGGTTATATATTCCACAAAAGTACAATAATTCATTCCTCTTATCATTGGACATTAACTAAAATAAAAAATTTTAGCATACGGTAAGATATTTCCCAAAATGGATAAACCTTCATATGATAAAATTCATAATTAATATTTAAAGACTCAATAATAAAACCCAAATTTCAACATAGACTATTTGATAAATAAATAACAATAAAACTAATTAAAATATTCATTGTTGGGGTTGAAACCTAAATATTTTTATGATTTGATCACATATTAATCCCTGGTAAATTTAACATTTTTATCTAAATAAAATCAATAACTCTTAAAGTATCATACCAAAATGTTTATTACCTATATTTATAAGATAAACATTTATAAAAATAACTTGAATCACTATAAGTCCATAGTAATATTATATATACTTCCATAATATTTAAAATAGTCATGATTCATATTACCAATAAACCATTGATAAAAATAATTTTACAAAATAATCTTGAATCCTAATACATAAATACATCAATAATTTTTCTTTAATGATTGGTATAAAATAGGTTCTTCATTTATCAAGGATTTAATCTTTATTATAGAGAAATATATTAGATAATTCCCAAATTATTCCCATTTAAGACAAAAAACAATAAATAGATCTCTAGGATTGTCTTTATTTCTCTCCATTGAACTTATCTTTTTTTCTCAAAAATTCATTTATCTGTAAATTTATTTTCCAAAAATAAAACATTTTACTATTTATTTTAAAAATATTACTATGTGTCTCTTTCCATGTTTCTAAAATAATAAATATTTATCCTTCTTTCCGCCATGGCCACCTCTACTTGAGCTCTTAGAGTACATCATCATTCATTTATTTAGTGTGTCTAAAAGTTGGTAAATATATAATTTTTCAATCATATTGTAACGACCCAAAATTTCATTAATGGAAAATCCCTCTTGATCCAGTTAAATGTTTCTTTATGTTTTTATATGATGTCAACTTCTTTAGTTTAACGTTAAGATTTTTGACCGTTACTTTTATAGCCGTTGAACAGTGATCATCTGGGTAGTTTAAATATAAGGCTTTAACGAACCAATTTTCTACTCAGACAAAGGAAGCGATGGCCTCATCCAGTAGAATTGCCCCTTACGAAGCCCATTTGTCGGAGCTCGGAAAGGAGGTGGCGTCTTTGGGCTTTGCCCTTGACCAAGCCCAAGCTGAGCTTCATCAAGTCAAGCTCGAACGTGATCGTCTACGGGAAATATGGAAGTTGATAGAGATTACCACTCGAGCGATGTTATCCGAGCAACCCCAAGAGTCTGTCACCATCGCACACCTTACCCTTAGGTCTTATGTGGCTATTTTAAGGGGTTATGTAACAAATAAGTAGCACCATGTTCATGTACATTATTTTTGTATATAATAATGAATATAATTTCTAGTCATTTTTGATGCATTGTAATTAGTTTTTAAAGTACAAATGATGTTTTTAGTTATTATTTAATTAAGAATTATATTTTATTAAATTAAAGGATTTTTGAATTAAATAATATTTTAATAAAATATTATTATTAATATTAAATTAATTTTTTATTTAAATATAAATGATCTTATAATTTTATGAATGCAATTAAAATTTTTATTAAGGTTTGAAAGCCATTTCTGTCAAAACCCGTGAATTTTTTATAAATGTCGGTTTTTATTTTAAAAGTGAAAATTCACATATTTAGAAAATTATTTAGATAAAATAAATATTATTTTTGGAATCAGGACGTCGAAATTATCCAACGGTGAATTTTTCATAATTTTCTGAGACAGTCAAATTTTTGGGTAAAAATTAAATACCATTTAAATATATAATGTGTTTTATGACATCATAATGACCCAATGGTGATGTAATAAAATACCATAATCCTTATGTTCGGCCAATATGTGTTTTATCAATAAAATAATGAGGTTTTGGGTTTGTTTGAAGCACTTTTCAAAGCATTAATGGAGCCCTCAAGACTTATTCAACACTTTGCCTTTTTAAATTAATTTCCATGGGAGTGTGACTCACCTCCACATAAGCAACCCTATTTTTTTTAATAAGTTCGGACCTTGGCCTTGTAAAATATTGTTTTCCTCTTCCCTTTTCCAGAAACCATGGGCAAATACCATGGGATGGTTTGTGGTTTGGATTATTTTAATATAAGGGGTCCCAAACCTAAATAATAAAGAATTCTCTCACCTTTCCTATATAAACCCACCCAAGCTCCCACTTCCTTCTCACTCAAAGCCCTTGAAGTTCGTCCAAACTCTGCCCTACTCTCTCTAGAATCCTCTCAAGGTGCCCCAAGCTCCCAAGAAGCCTCTCACAAGCCTCTCTCTAGCCTTTGGAAGCACACTTCCAAGTAAGGGTTTTTCTTCCTTTCTCTTTTTTTGTCAATTTTCTTTAAGTTGTATTGCCCTTTTAATTTAATTTATGAATGTTGGGGTATGGTTTCGCACCTCCCCCATACTGTCCTCTTATTGTTTGAATTATGGGAGAACCCTTTCTCTCTCATTAAATGCCTCCCATGTACACCCGTTACTATGCCGAAATTCCGAAAGGAACTTCTCTCTATTTTCTTTTACATTCAAGCAATACTTTTGTACCAGGAATCTAAATTCCATTTCTATTGTTGGGACATGTATATATATGACCTCCTTACTGTCCATTACATGTAAATATGATGAGTAACCCCTTTCTCTCTCATCAACCTTTTTTATGAATCCTTATGTCACGCCGTTACGCTGCCGAAATCGCACCAATTTTCTAAGCCAATGTCTTTGTGTAGTGAATACCATGCCCATTTCTCCATCAAGGGTATTCACCTTTATGCACATATACGTATTGATTGTAAAGTTTCATGTATGAATTCCACATTCCTTTATCGTGGAAGAAATGATTATGTTTTATGAATCCATGTTTTATGATCCATGTGGCACACTTATGCATGAAATGAAATGTTTAAGAAGGGTGCGCCCTGATAGCGCTCCAATGCATTGGGTAAAGTATAGTATCATGATACGTCATGTGCAATGAGTGTTGACTCATGCTAATTCAAGTGCAACGAGGGTTTACTCGTGCTTCAAGTGCAATGAGGGTTTACTCATGCTCCATGTGCAATGAGCCTTGGCTCATGCTAATTCAATGTTAAGTGTTGTTGCCACATTTCCATGTTATGATTATCATGCTTTATCATGCCTTTATGTTCATGTCTCTCTTATGCTCTATTGATATGCCTATTGCCTAACATGTATTGTACTCCTCATGTTGTTCATTATGTACTCCCTTACTGGGCTTTATAGCTCACCCTTTTCTTATGCATGTCCTCAGGTTATCCCATGCAATGCTAAGTACGAAGGAATGTAGTGGTCATGTAAAGGAAGTTTTCAATAAGGATGTTGTATTTCAAGTTTAAAGTTTTTATGTAATGATCCTAATCCCCAAAGACACTAAACCTCTCGATCTTCTTTGTTGTATCAAGTGAAGTTTTATGTAATAAAGCATGTTTAAGTTGTAATAAAAAGCAGGGTTGTCATAGTTGGTATCAGAGGATAGGTTTAGTTATTTTTGGGATTAGGAAACCCTAGTAAAGCCTTAGATACAAGACTAAGCATAATAAAAACATCCCTAAGTTTTGGTAAATACTAAGTAAGTGGTTTATCAAACAAATACATCCCTGTCTGGATACGAGCAGGTAGAGGCGGCTCTGGCACAGATGTATCCTAGGGGTAAAACCCGAAAACACCGCTTTGAGCTAGACTCGAACGGGAACTGGTGCACGACAACGGGCCTTGCTGCACTCTTGGTTACGACACTCCCGGGGGATATGTTTTGATAAATTTACAATCTTAGTATGAACCCTTATTAAGGGAAAAATGCCCCTAAGAATATATGTTAGAAGGAAGATCATGAAAAGCCTGGATTGAATCATATAGACTCATGAGTTGAAGAGATTAAAGTTTATTTATAAGTCATCAACTTTTGTCTTTGGATTACCCTTTATGTGTTACCCCTAACTTTCCTTTTATTCCAGCCAATGGCCGGTAATAGGAGAACTCGGGCTAACAACCGTTGTGAAGATCAGTGTGATGATTGTACCAATGAGATGCCCAATCCAATGGGAGCGGGAATCGCGAACTTTGTCACGCTTCTCTCTCAGCTAACTCAAGTTTTGAATAGAAACACTGGTCAAGAGGAACGTTCAACCCCCCCTAAGAAAGAAAAAGTTGCTATTGAAAGCTTCATGAGACAAAGGCCTCCTACTTTTAGTGGATCATCCGATCCCACGATTGCTGAACAATGGATCAACTCCATTGAAAAGATATTCTCCATCCTCCAATGCTCTGAAAAAGAGAAGGTTCTCCTGGCGGCTTATCGTATGGAGGGTGAAGCTGATCAATGGTGGACGTTGATCAAAAATACGAAGCCTGAGGAGGAGATCGAGGCTTTGGAATGGAAGGTATTCCGGAAGATGTTTTTCGATAAATATTTTCCACGCACCCTCCGTCTTAAGATGGAAAGGGACTTCCTTTCCCTCAAGCAGAAAGATGAGGAATCTGTGGGAGCGTACGAGGCAAACTTCACAAGGCTTGCACGATACGCTTCCGGCTTTGTCGTTACCCCCGAATGCAAGGTTGACCGCTTCTTTGGTGGGCTGAAGCCTAGCTTGCGGAAAGCATTAGCGATCCGTGACTTCGACAACTATGAGGAAATTGTCCGATGTGCCCTCAAGGTTGAAATGGAGATCGGAGAATCACATGGGTATCATGGGGACAAGAAGCGGAAGGTGGACTTCAATGCTGGTGGTCCGATGGATAAATCCAACGGCGCTAAGAAATTCCAGCACCCCACTTGCCAAAAGTGTGGAAAGAAGCACCCTGGAAATTGCCTTAGGGGGACAAGAAAATGCTTCAAGTGTGGAAGAGAAGGGCACCTAGCTATTAACTGTCAGCAAGAAGGACCCGCGGCTGCGACGGAGGGGAGGAACGCTCCGTTCGAACCTCAACGCGTTGTTCAATGCTTCAAATGCAAAGAACCGGGTCATTTTGCGAATCAGTGCCCTAATCCAAGGGTTATCGGAGGCAATCAACAACCTCCAAGACAGCAAGGAAGAGCTTTTGCCATCACTTCTGCCGAAGTGAACCCCGACAACGAAGTGGTGACAGGTACGCTAGTTATTCATTCAAGAATAGCGAACGTACTTTTTGATTCAGGTTCTACGCATTCTTTTATATCTCAAAGGTTTAGTAGAATAATCCCTGCACCACCACAAGTCATGGAAGTAAAGATGTCGGTGAATACGGCAAATGGGGAAATCATTGCATCCCGTGAGTATAAGTCCTCCCCTGTTATAATCTGTGGATTGAATTTCCCAGCGAACCTCGTCATACTCCCTTTGGTGGAATTTGATGCAATTCTTGGCATGGATTGGCTTTCCTTATATAGAGCCAACATAAATTGTCGGGAGAGGGAAATCACACTCCATATGGAGAATCGACCCCCAATTCTTTACAAGTGTCAGGAGGAAGATGAATCTCCTTTAGCTCCATCATCTCAAGCATGGATATTACTGCCTTATGAGCATGCATATCTGGCTCAGATGATTGAGTCCAATGAAGAAACCACCCTTGAATAAATGCCTATTGTGAGGGAATTCGCTGAAGTATTTCCCGAGGAACTTCCTGGTCTTCCTCCAAGAAGAGATGTTGAGTTCTCAATTGAACTTATACCTGGGGCGCTACCAATATCCAAGACTCCATATAGAATGGCTGTTGTTGAGCTTGAAGAGCTGAAGAAACAACTACAGGAGAATCTGGATAAAGGGTTTATACGCCCAAGTGCATCACCATGGGGTGCACCAGTCCTCTTCGTCAAGAAGAAGGATGGGTCAATGCGGCTTTGCATCGATTATCGTGAACTTAACAAAATCACGATAAAGAACAAGTATCCTCTCCCAAGAATCGATGACTTGTTTGATCAGCTGCGTGGAGCTCAATACTTCTCCAAGGTCGACTTGCGGTCGGGATATTATCAAGTAAGGGTGAAGAAGGAAGATATCCCCAAGACTGCTTTTCGTACAAGGTACGGGCACTATGAATTCATAGTAATGCCTTTTGGACTCACCAATGCTCCAGCAATATTCATGGACTTGATGAATAGAGTCTTTAGAGATTACCTAGATAAATTTGTGGTAGTCTTTATAGATGATATTCTGATATACTCCAAAACCAAGGAGGACCATGAGGAGCATTTAAGAACTGTACTGGAGACTTTGCGCAAGGAGAAGCTCTATGCCAAGTACAGCAAGTGTGAGTTCTGGTTGAAGGAGGTCTCATTCTTGGGCCATATCATCACAAGCAATGGGAAATCTGTGGACCCCTCCAAAACAGATGCAATTGAGGGATGGCCGAGGCCAACATCGGTAACTGATATCCGTAGCTTCTTGGGGTTAGCTGGATATTATCGACGATTTGTGAGAAACTTCTCACGATTGTCCAACCCTCTTACCAAGCTAACTCGAAAGGGAGTAAAGTTTGCTTGGAGTGATGAATGCAAAGAAAGCTTCAAGGAGTTGAAAAGGAGGCTTATCACTGCACCTGTGCTCACTTTACCCACAAGTGGGGAGCTTTTTGTGGTATTCAGTGATGCTTCGAAGAAGGGCTTAGGATGTGTGCTGATGCAGAATGATAAAGTGATATCCTATGCCTCAAGGCAGTTGAAAATCCATGAGCGAAACTATCCAACGCATGATCTGGAGTTGGCGGCGGTGATCTTCGCCTTGAAAATCTGGCGGCATTATCTCTATGGGGAGAAATGTGAGATATATACTGACCACAAGAGTCTTAAATATATATTCACACAGAAAGAGCTTAATATGCGCCAGAGAAGATGGATAGAGCTCATAAAGGATTATGACTGTTCAATACATTACCACCCTGGGAAGGCGAACAAGGTGGCGGATGCCCTAAGTAGAAAGGATCCAGCAATTCTATCAATGATGAGAATTGAGAAGGATCCAATCTTCTTAGACTTGATGAAGATGGACGTGGGAATCATAAAGAAGGGAACATCATCAATCCTTTCACAAATGATTGCTCAACCATCTCTTTTGGAAAGGTTAAAGGATGCTCAAAGGGATGATGTGAGAATCCAAGAAAAAGTGGAAGCTATCAAAAAGGGAAAATCCTCAGAGTTTAATGTTAATGAAGAAGGAATTGTGCGGTTTGGGAAAAGACTATGTGTCCCATCATGTTCGGAGCTGAAGAAGGAACTTTTGGATGATGCACATAGTTCAAATTTCTCTATTCACCCAGGGAGCACAAAGATGTATCGAGATCTCCGAGAAAACTTTTGGTGGGATAATATGAAGAAGGAGATCGTCGAATATACATCAAAGTGCCTGGTGTGTCAGCAAGTGAAGGCAGAGAGGCAGAAGTCTAAGGGGATGATGCAACCATTGCCCATACCAGAATGGAAATGGGAGAACATCACCATGGACTTCGTCACTGGACTTCCAAGGACATCCAAAAGAAACAATGCAATCTGGGTTATTGTGGATCGTCTTACAAAGACTGCACACTTCATTGCTATTCGAGAGGATTTCTCTTTGGATCAACTGGCACGGATATATATCAGGGAAGTGGTACGGTTGCATGGAGTACCACTATCTATTGTGTCGGACCGAGATCCAAGATTTACCTCTAAGTTTTGGAAGAGTCTTCAACATGCTCTGAATACTGAACTGAACTTCAGTACGGCCTATCATCCTCAAACTGATGGCCAATCCGAGCGGACTATCCAAACACTTGAGGATATGTTGAGAGCGTGCTCAATGGACTTTAAAGGAGGATGGGATCAACATCTTCCCCTAGTTGAGTTCTCTTATAATAATAGTTTCCACTCGAGCATCCAAATGGCACCATATGAAGCCCTGTATGGGAAAAGGTGTAGAACACCGGCATGTTGGGATGAGGTCGGTGAACGTAAGCTGCTTGGACCAGAAATGGTCGAAGAAATGGTGGAGAAGGTGAAAACCATTCAGCAGCATATCAAGGCAGCCCAAAGTCGACAGAAGAGTTATGCAGATAATCGTCGACGAGACCTTGAGTTTAAAGTCGGAGACATGGTGTTTTTACGCATATCTCCGTGGAAGAAGGTCATGAGGTTTGGAAAGAAAGGGAAGTTAAGTCCAAGGTACATCGGCCCATTCGAGATTCTTGATCATGTTGGGGATGTGGCCTATCGACTAGCACTTCCACCTACTATGGCCAAGGTGCATGATGTCTTCCATGTATCCCTCTTAAGGAAGTACATACCAGACCCCTCACATGTACTCTCTTCCGAGGTGGTACAATTAGAAGACGATCTTTCTTATGAGGAGCAACCAGTGAAGATCTTAGATCGTAGAGAAAAAGTTCTACGAAATAAGACAATGCCCCTCGTCAAGGTGTTGTGGAGAAACCACAAGTTTGAAGAAGCAACTTGGGAGTCGGAGGATATGATGAAGCTAAGTTACCCACATTTGTTTTAGTGTGGGAAAAGGAAAATTTCGAGGGCGAAATTTCTTAAGGGGGGAATGTTGTAACGACCCAAAATTTCATTAATGGAAAATCCCTCTTGATCCAGTTAAATGTTTCTTTATGTTTTTATATGATGTCAACTTCTTTAGTTTAACGTTAAGATTTGTGACCGTTACTTTTATAGCCGTTGAACAGTGATCATCTGGGTAGTTTAAATATAAGGCTTTAACGAACCAATTTTCTACTCAGACAAAGGAAGCGATGGCCTCATCCAGTAGAATTGCCCCTTACGAAGCCCATTTGTCGGAGCTCGGAAAGGAGGTGGCGTCTTTGGGCTTTGCCCTGGACCAAGCCCAAGCTGAGCTTCATCAAGTCAAGCTCGAACGTGATCGTCTACGGGAAAAATGGAAGTTGATAGAGATTACCACTCGAGCGATGTTATCCGAGCAACCCCAAAAGTCTGTCACCATCGCACACCTTACCCTTAGGTCTTATGCGGCTATTTTAAGGGGTTATGTAACAAATAAGTAGCACCATGTTCATGTACATTATTTTTGTATATAATAATGAATATAATTTCTAGTCATTTTTGATGCATTGTAATTAGTTTTTAAAGTACAAATGATGTTTTTAGTTATTATTTAATTAAGAATTATATTTTATTAAATTAAAGGATTTTTGAATTAAATAATATTTTAATAAAATATTATTATTAATATTAAATTAATTTTTTATTTAAATATAAATGATCTTATAATTTTATGAATGCAATTAAAATTTTTATTAAGGTTTGAAAGCCATTTCTGTCAAAACCCGTGAATTTTTTATAAATGTCGGTTTTTATTTTAAAAGTGAAAATTCACATATTTAGAAAATTATTTAGATAAAATAAATATTATTTTTGGAATCAGGACGTCGAAATTATCCAACGGTGAATTTTTCATAATTTTCTGAGACAGTCAAATTTTTGGGTAAAAATTAAATACCATTTAAATATATAATGTGTTTTATGACATCATAATGACCCAATGGTGATGTAATAAAATACCATAATCCTTATGTTCGGCCAATATGTGTTTTATCAATAAAATAATGAGGTTTTGGGTTTGTTTGACTCACTTTTCAAAGCATTAATGGAGCCCTCAAGACTTATTCAACACTTTGCCTTTTTAAATTAATTTCCATGGGAGTGTGACTCACCTCCACATAAGAAACCCTATTTTTTTTAATAAGTTCGGACCTTGGCCTTGTAAAATATTGTTTTCCTCTTCCCTTTTCCAGAAACCATGGGCAAATACCATGGGATGGTTTGTGGTTTGGATTATTTTAATATAAGGGGTCCCAAACCTAAATAATAAAGAATTCTCTCACCTTTCCTATATAAACCCACCCAAGCTCCCACTTCCTCCTCACTCAAAGCCCTTGAAGTTCGTCCAAACTCTGCCCTACTCTCTCTAGAATCCTCTCAAGGTGCCCCAAGCTCCCAAGAAGCCTCTCACAAGCCTCTCTCCAGCCTTTGGAAGCACACTTCCAAGTAAGGGTTTTTCTTCCTTTCTCTTTTTTTGTCAATTTTCTTTAAGTTGTATTGCCCTTTTAATTTAATTTATGAATGTTGGGGTATGGTTTCACACCTCCCCCATACTGTCCTCTTATTGTTTGAATTATGGGAGAACCCTTTCTCTCTCATTAAATGCCTCCCATGTACACCCGTTACTATGCCGAAATTCCGAAAGGAACTTCTCTCTATTTTCTTTTACATTCAAGCAATACTTTTGTATCAGGAATCTAAATTCCATTTCTATTGTTGGGACATGTATATATATGACCTCCTTACTGTCCATTACATGTAAATATGATGAGTAACCCCTTTCTCTCTCATCAACCTTTTTTATGAATCCTTATGTCACGCCGTTACGCTGCCGAAATCGCACCAATTTTCTAAGCCAATGTCTTTGTGTAGTGAATACCATGCCCATTTCTCCATCAAGGGTATTCACCTTTATTCACATATACGTATTGATTGTAAAGTTTCATGTATGAATTCCACATTCCTTTATCGTGGAAGAAATGATTATGTTTTATGAATCCATGTTTTATGATCCATGTGGCACACTTATGCATGAAATGAAATGTTTAAGAAGGGTGCGCCCTGATAGCGCTCCAATGCATTGGGTAAAGTATAGTATCATGATACGTCATGTGCAATGAGTGTTGACTCATGCTAATTCAAGTGCAACGAGGGTTTACTCGTGCTTCAAGTGCAATGAGGGTTTACTCATGCTCCATGTGCAATGAGCCTTGGCTCATGCTAATTCAATGTTAAGTGTTGTTGCCACATTTCCATGTTATGATTATCATGCTTTATCATGCCTTTATGTTCATGTCTCTCTTATGCTCTATTGATATGCCTATTGCCTAACATGTATTGTACTCCTCATGTTGTTCATTATGTACTCCCTTACTGGGCTTTATAGCTCACCCTTTTCTTATGCATGTCCTCAGGTTATCCCATGCAATGCTAAGTATGAAGGAATGTAGTGGTCATGTAAAGGAAGTTTTCAATAAGGATGTTGTATTTCAAGTTTAAATTTTTTATGTAATGATCCTAAGCCCCAAAGACACTAAACCTCTCGATCTTCTTTGTTGTATCAAGTGATGTTTTATGTAATAAAGCATGTTTAAGTTGTAATAAAAAGCAGGGTTGTCATACATATATCATAAAAAATAATAAGGAACAATCAAAATATATATCACTTGAATAATAATTCCATTTGGTATCTCATAATAATCGCATTTTCTACCAAATTTGTCAGCAACATCGTTCTTCTTCAATCCATACAATGAAAGAAACCAAAAATAACTGTGTGAGAAATAGTAATCATAATCATGAAAATTCATTAATGGGATGTCTAAATCTGGAAACTGTATTTCAATATATGAAACCATAGTTTTATTCTAGTTTTTTTATTAATATGATTTATTTAAATCCATAATTATGGTTTATAAAGAGTTTTTGAATTTCCAAAACATATCCTTGGGAGTTTCAGACCAAGTGTGAAATAAGTAATATTGTTTTGCATTAGGTAAAAAACAATTCAAATCCTAACACACCCTTTTTGAGTTATTATTACTAGGTTCAGCTCTTCCAAATCCACATCCACATGTTGTGTCTATAAATGGTTTTATATTCTAGAAATCCAATTTCTCTAAACTTCACCAATATTCAATGATCCAATACATATACTTCTCTTTATACATTTCTAGAGTATTTTCAGTAAATAATTCTTGTTCTAATCACCCAAAATAACTAGACCTTTCTCAAATACCAACTATATAATCTCAATACTTATACACATATTATTACATGATTTTTAACTTTAAAATCCATTAATTAAAATAAAATATCATGAGTTCAAGTAACCTGGGAAGACTAGATTCATAATATATCAATTTAAGAATAAAATAAAACTCATTTATTTTATTCTTCATACTGAACTCCAAAATCCCTTAGAGCTCTTAAAACTACATGGGATAACCTGGGGAATAAAAATACAAAATGGGTGTGCTAAGAAAATTATTAAGGGAATAAACATGATGAGGAAACATAATGTGTGAGTCAGAGGTACAACGTGATATCAAAAAAAAGGAAGGATTATGTGTAATCACATATAAGCACGATATAATTAACATGGTATCATAATGTCATGGTAATATTGGAATTATATAAATAAAATATAACATGACATTAAAATGAGTCTTCTATAAAATCCTAGATAATACTAATTGGTATAAAAATTCCCATATTTTATTAGGTTTACTCCCTAATCCCATATATGAAATATCATGAGATTAAATATTTTCCCAATGTATTAGAAATATATCTGAGTGAAGCCATCATAAAAATTTCATGTTTTATGTCTTCCATAAAATTGAAATAAATCATAATTCATAACATACTAATTTCACATTGAATGAATAAGGGTTTCATATTCTTTTTTCATATCATAATCAATGGGAATTGCATAATGAAGGCATTTGAGAAATGAATATAAGGCATGTATTACCTTCTAAAGTTAAGGAGAATAATCTAGGTATATATTTGAGATAAATATATACATAATTTATAATAAATTCATAACATCAATGGTTTTCATAATTTATGAAAATTTATTTAAAAGATAACATGGTATAATTCATTTTGAAAATACCATTTTCACATTAAAATTGCCTCTATGAAATATGAAAATTTACAATATATTGGCCCAAAATAATTTCTTTAAAAACTTTGGAAAAATATAAATTAATACTAAAATAATGGATTTTTCATGATGGTGGTAATATTCTTCACATTTATATTATGTTAAAACACTGATTTCATTCACATTTCTCGTAAAAAACAAAAAAGTAACTTATTCTGAATAGGTTAGAAAAATTCTATTTAAACTATTTTGAAAAAATTGGAAAATGAGAAAAAAATTCTTAAATAAATAAATGCTTAATATTAAAAATAACCAGTAAAATTGTTCATAACAATATGGATATGAAAGAAAAAATTTGATCAAAAAGTGAAATAAAGTTGGATTTTCTTTTAAAAAATCTCAATAATTTAAATTTATAAAATCAAGGAAAATGATACTATTTCTTAAAAATTTCATTAATAAATAAATGAGAATAAAATTAAAATATTTCTATTATACAATGATCAAATTATTTCTTTTAATGAAAATTCATGCATAAATGATCCCAATTAAAATGAGATTAAAGCATAAAAACCTACCAGTTTGATAGCTTGTTAATCATTACCCACATGAAAAAATAACTTCATTGGAAATATTAATTAACATGAATAAAAATATATTCATTTTATAACATATTAAATTGATGATATATATATCTCATATAAATAAATAGATGCATAATTCCAAATATTTCTCAATGGAGTCGAAATTGAGATGAAATCTCCTAAAAAGATGATACCATTCAAATCAGGATTAACCCAAGAATTGATTAATTGTCAAAAATTTAAATAAAATTAAAACAATTGTAAATAAAACATAAAATAATCAATGGTTACACACATAATTTTATTATATCAAAGATAATGATAAGTAATTTAACCAAATGAAAGAAGTTGAGTTATAAAATCAATTAAAATTTGGTAATTTTCAAGTAAAATCAACCTAGAAAAAAATAATTTAAATGTAAAAATAAAATAACATTAAGTATTAAGTGTTCATGATATAACAAGTAAGAGGATATTATATAAAATATATAAAAAATTAGGTTCATCACATTAAAATGCACCTCAATGAATTGTAATTGAGACGAAATCTCATACCATGAGTTAGACTTGTCACATAAGCAATTTATCGTATTGAATAATAAACATATTTTAATTATTTAACATATTATAACCATTATAAATTTTATTATTCCTTTTTTTTCTTAACATGTCATATTTATTTACATAATTAATTAAGTTTATGTCAGACATATTGATGGTATTTGGTTCATGTGACCAAAATGATTTTGATAGGTTGACTATGGTAAAAGAAGGCATTGTTACACATCTACTGAATAATAATAATTAAATAATTATGGATTTTATTCATAAATTTTCTTTACTAAACCAGCCATGAATTATGGTTGTGAAAAATAAACTACATTACAGCCATGGAGACAGTAGGTTGTACATACGCATGAGTGACATTTCCATTATTAAAAAATTATGAAAGAATTTAAAACTTATTTTAACTTTGATAAATTATTATTAAATTATATATTTCATAATATTTATTTAAATACACTTACATATACCATACGTGTGACATATTAATAAAAAAACTAATCACATCACTTCGTGATGTCATAGTTTGTAACACACATGAACGACATTACAATTTTTCAATGGATTGTAAGGTAAGAAGGTTTATGATATATTAATTTCATATAATTAATATTATGTAATAAAAATCAGATATAAACATTAAATCTATTTTCATGAATAATTATGAGAGGCCATTGTGAAAAATAAATGTCATTTGTTCGCAAGGTTGTAGTTCATCATACACATAAATGATGGTTTTGTATCCCATTTTATGGAAGACGATAAAGGTATAGGTCCTTAAATAAGAATTTTAACAACTCATTATATAGGATATAATTATTTAATTATATCCTAAAAATTGAGTAATATTTATAGTATTTTTATGAATAAATAAAAAATAAATATTATTGGATAAGAACAATACTTATTCTTCGGACATCCTCTTTATGAATATACCTAAATAATCTCTAGAATGGATTTAGAATAAAAATAAATCCTCTAAGATGTGTTAATGGATGTGATTAAGGTATTTATTATTTTATTTTTAATACCCAAATTATATTTATGTTTTTAATGGAGATTAGAGTTGGTTTCATATTATAAGTGAGAGGGAGGGGCATTTTTGTAAATACCAAAAACTATTTTTTAATGGGATTTCACTCTCAAAAAAGGTTTCTCAAAAACTGATAAATATTGGGTTGGAGGGGTGATATTGTTTATAAAAGCTCCAAAATTTAAAAATAAACATGTTTTATATAGGTTATTCTATTTACCTTTAAGCTTACTCACTTTTAACATTTTAGTTCTTCCCCATAGTAACTTTTTTTCCCTATTTTTACTAATCAATAAGATAAAAAATTACTCAGAATTATTACATAACATTATTTATGAAGATTAAAAATATGGAATACATTTTATCAAATTCAAGTAATATAATTTTCAGAAATAAAATTAAAAATTAATCCCACAAAATGTGTCCAAAAATTGTTTTTGAGGAAATGCATTTTTCAAGCAATAAATGATCATATTTTAACTCTATGACTTACAATAGTCATAAAAATAATTTCAATTCATATAAATATATGTTTAATCTATGAATTTAATTTACATATTAATTTACGATGGGTTATTCTAATTAATTAAAATTGGTAAACTTTATGCACTTCAAAACGTTTAGTAGAGAACCACATTTTTAATCATAAACATAAACTTATAAAAAAACAATTAAAATATATGATTAAAAAGAAATTAATTATATTATTAAAAATAAAATGGTTCTTAATTCACCTTAATACTAAATCTAAAATATAATGGAACGTCTAAATTACTTGATATAATGAAAATGGATCATAGTATTTAATAAAGTAGTGATTTTTACAATTCACTGAAAATAAAATATTTTAGAAAGATACCAAAATTTAATCCTATGTTAATTTTAAAATTCTTATTTTAAAAATTTAATTCATTTTATGAAATAAAATTTCAAAAATATTCATAAATTATTATAATTTTTTTCTCCAAAAAAGCAATAAAAATCCTTTTTGATGGAAATATTTTTTAATGTAATATGACATCTTTAGTATATGTTGAGTACTTATATATTAATAATTAATCAATAAATTTATATTGAGCATGACCAATTTATAAATTTAAAAAATTATGTAATATTATTAATATCCACAAAATTAATGGCTTGGTTATAACATTCATAATTAAATAATAATTTCTTGTGATTTCTTTGAACTTAGTATTCTGTATTGCATTAAATATCGAACATTATGTTATTTTAAAATCTCAAGGTGTTACAACTAATCATTTCTATGTCATGTTTTCATATTATTATCCCATGTTTTCAAACTCCCAAGACTCGTGTTTTATTAGGAAATCCTTATGCCTTGATTTTTTATTCTGATCTATATTTTATTAGGTATAATTTCCTAACATTATATTCATGTACCTTAATTATGTTCTCACACTGCATGTTTATATTATGCTCTATCAAAATTATATTTCCTTATTTGTCTTCAAAAATCCATTTTTTGGGGTTGAATGGTAACCTGAATAATAATGATATTAGACTTCAATGAGAGACACAAACCCCTTATATTAAAACATTATATTATTTGTACCCACACATCATACAAAATATTGAAATAGGAATAAATTTACTCTACTCCAACCCTGGGTAAATTATATCCTCAAATTTTAAGGTTATCTCACCCTCTATCTTGATGTATTCTTTTATGACGATCTTCACATCATTACAACCCTATAATAAAATTGATTATGAGAATAATTTTATTCCATCTATTATTTTATTGTACTAACTTTAAAATTTCTATACATTATATTTTTATAGTCAACATGTGAATCATCTTTAAATATTAATTACTTTTCTGTTATACCATCCTCATAATGTGTGAGGATATCCATAAAAGTTTAGGGATTTGATATTACTCATCTAGGTGTAGATATCATTTCTTTCATTTATTTCACTATTTACCCCCGATGAAATCACGATCCATCTAATCACTCATATCTTCTAATAATCCATGTTAAAATATTTGAGCATAGGGTGATGGTTCATGCATCTTAGGATTTTCAAGATTTTTCACTTATCTTATCTTAGGTAGCATCAAAATTGAGCTTACTTCCACCCCAATATGGTTTAAAATATGAATACGTTACTTACCATATGATTTAGTATCCATTTGTTTCATTATGTTGGAAGAATCCATATATTTCTTGGTTAATTTTCCCTTATTGATTGGATTGTCCTCATAATCGATATTTCCATTATTTTCCCATTTGTCAAACCAGATCTAATGAAAACCTCCACCTTTTATTCCTACTCATTGTATAATAACTTATAGGTATCATATTATATATTAATTAATTCATGTTTATCTAAACCTTATCCAATCATGTGCAGATCAATGATTTATGTGCCAGTAACATTATTATTTTTTCCCTTTGGTAGAAAGGTTTTCCAACTATCAAAATTGTCGTTACCCATAACATTTTCATTCAAACTAATAAAGTGGATTTTTAATTAAATAGAATAAGAGGGAACCTTAGCCTCACATATGTGGGATTATAGCCCACAAATTAATTAGTTTACTCCATTTTATCAATATTTTTAGAAATAATATTTGGAGGACATTCAAAACTCATTAGAACCCCTGCCCTAAAGGAAGATACTACCTCCTCAACATGGGATAAATTTCTCCAAACTTGGATGAGGAGAGAAAATTTTGTATAGGTTGGAAAATATATCCTATATTCCACAACTTTGGAAGTTTATATAAAACCATTCAATATTGAGACCACCTACCTTCTATGAAAACTTTGACCCCTTTGATAGGAGTGACCCATCTAATAGAAAGATGAATATAAATAATAACAAGAATAAAAAATAAAGAATTGGGTGCACCTAAATTCTTCTTCAATATAGATATAAATAGTTTCTACTATAGTATTTGAATCATCTGCATCAATATAAATGTGAGAATAATTGTATTGGGACCCACTATCTGATCACATGATATGACATATAAGATTTTTGATCATTTTTAGGTTCATTATGTTTTGGTAGGAGAGTTGAAGACTTGAAAAAAAAATATTACCAGGGATGGGCTAAAAATTCATATCGAATGAATAATTCATTTTAAAGATGGATAATATCATTCCATTATTATAATTATGTTCTATATACTGTAGGTATAGATATGTTTTTTCAAAGAATGAAATAAAATTTTGACTGAATCTTGTAACCCAGCTATGTAATTATCCTTTAATCCCTATAAAGAATTGATGAACCTATCAAAGTGATCAATCAAGGGACAATATTGGTCAAAGAGAGATAAAAAAACAAATGATAATGGGATAATTCTTCAGTGAACTCTAAGAGGGATGGAGGAAGATTTAAGGTTCCATTATCGAATGGTGTGATTTTAGGGATCAATGTGACAGGGGAATATAAGAAGGGATTATGGAATAGTGAATGGAATATACACACTGATGTGATCTGAGGTAAGAAAAGTAGAGGGACCCCCACCCCACCCCCACCCCCTAAACCTCGTAGGGTTAAAGGGATGAAGTGGGTCATCATCGTTATTATGTCATCATCACTAGGGTTTTAGCTGATTTGAGATCCAACTATTTAATTATTTATCGTATGCACACTTATGATTTTTTATTGTTATCTATGATTTTTAACCTTAATGAACATCTAATCCCATAATTTTCTTATGTTTACATTCCCCATGAATGGAGAATATTATTATGTATGATAATTCTAGAAGGATATAATGTGTGATGAATTTTAATTAAAATTTTGAAGAATTGATGTAAAATAATAAGCTCATGCCTTTAATTCACAAATACACTAAACTTATTTGTTATGGGGAATGATTTAATGTGAAATTTAGTTAATATTAATTTAAAATTATGTAATGTATGTATTTTATTCTTTTGTCACCTCACCTAAGTTGGTGTCATATCATCATGTAGATATATTTGGGTATTATGCTATGTAGAATAAGTGGATAGAACCTAAATAAATATTGGATAAACCAAAAGGGATATTGGATGAACCAAAAATTCCATTGGATAAAATAAAGGTGTCATGATTTATGAAATCATAAGATCTATTTCCCTTATCATATAATATATTACTCTAATTATTGTTTCTTTATACTCATAGTGTTATTTTTTCCTATGGAAATAACTAGGTGGAATTGGGTTAAGATTGAGTGTTTGGGAAAAGGAAATGATTGTCCAAGTGAAATTACAATGAAAAACTAAATGGTATGGGAGAACAAGTGAAATAATTCATAATAATACTATCTTAGGTTATAAATAATATCCTTAACCATGTTGATCTCCCAACCACAACAAATACTTAGAAACATGTTATTGAGTATTTCAGGCATCAATGGTCTTCATCCTTTAGTGGGTCTTTTGATCTACAAATTTTCGAGAAATAGGTTAACATTATAGAAAAATATATTATATTTTTAAAATTTATGCAAGAAAATTTAATCATGATATTAAATGGTTTGTTGGTGAAGAAAACCAATTACGGAATTTAATATATAAAATGATTCCATATGAAGAAGTTTACTACATGGAATGGGATGAATTTAAGAAAATATTATTCACCAAATATTTTCTCCAAACTCTTGGAAAGGTAACCCACAAATCAGTGTAAATCACTAAGTGGTTTGGTGAATCAATGATTTAAACTCTTTTTAATTTTTATTCTTTAAATAACTCTGATTTCCAATTTAAGTAAAATAACATCATTTCCAATCATACACACATGAAGGTCATAAAAGATTTACAAGGTTCACCTTTCAAAATGAAAGGATATTTTTTGTTATGCTATGAATTTCATTGATACCATATGATCTACTAGTATCTATATGTTTTACAACGGAGTAGGGAACATCCTTATACACATGATACATTTATATCAATTGTCTTTTAGTTATTCCTAAACTAATGCAATGATAAATGGTTTTGTTTTTAAACAATAAGAAACCTTCCACCAGAACTGAACATCCACTCTGGTTGTTTTAGGGATGCTTCTTCTTCATCTAATTCCACCTTTACAGTTGTAAGTTTATTAATCTCTATATTGGATCATAACAAAAAATTATTCATATTCTCTTTTGGAATATTATCCTCGATAATTATATCTGATTCTCTTTATGGAGATATCGAACTCTTCCTCTTCTTATTCAAATTTCATGAAATATTTAATGTTTATTTTTTATTTATGTATATTATCACACAACATCAAGAAATCCCATTTTAATAATAATTTTTATAACAAATTAAAATAAAATATATTCCTTTAAATGTCTCTCATCTTCTTATCACATTTTACACTTTTTCTCTTCTTCTTCTTTTTCTCATCTTTATCGCTACTACATTATCACCCTAGGTGTAGCTTGACTAAGTAGTTATATTATTAACTTATTTTTCTTCCTTCACATCAAGTCTTTTTTCCTTGGGTAAATATTTCTATTCCTATTATTCAATCAAAAATAGATTTTTTTTTACTTTTTAATATTGATCTATCATCATTGGAATCATCCTAATAAAAATTCCTAGGAATATATAATCTAAAAAAATATAACTTTAATTTTCTAAATTGTTTTATATTTTATTAAGTGTTGAACCTTATTAGGCATAAAACGCATCATAAGGACTGGTTCCAAAGTTTTGGTGATAATTTATCAACCTTAAAATTACATTTTTTTTACCTTATAAGGACATATATCGACCTTATTCTATAGTTTTCTGTCATGACCCGTCCCCCGGGGCTCGTGTCGTGACTACCCCAAGCCTGCCTTCCATAGGCCAATGGCTAGCGACTAGCACCGAAAGTCATATTCCCTAAAACTGGGAAAGAATTGCCTTTATAACATGTAAACACACACAACCAAGCACACAACAAGATATGAACACAAGTAAACTTTATATTAAAAGAGTGTGTATAGTAAGAAAAATGGGTCAGAATACAAGCCCAACTGGAAAGTACAAGAAACTGAAAACTACAAGTAATAGAAATAGCTCCAGCAAATTCCCACCAAGGATCCTACCTGAAGGGTAGGTATAGCTATCAAATGGTCATATCTTCTATCTTCCTCATCTAATGTCCACCTCCGAGATATCTCCAGTCCTAGTACTCTCATCCTCAATCAATGATGCCCATCGTCTGTACCAAACACAACAAGGTGAGGGCGTAGCCTGTGTAGGGGTGAGTATAACAATACTCAGTAGGGACCCCAAGACAATCAAGGTCTCAAAAAAATCCAAAAAGGATAAAACAACAATCATGGAAACAACAGTCAACCCTACTTATCTATATGCCCATACATATACCTAAGTTATCATGTATAAACATCTTATTCATGAGGAACACAAGGCCAAACTAAAAATCCTAAAGCTCTACAGTTCCATAGAGTAAATATTACCCTAAAGATAACACCCCAAAGATAAGTACCCCAAAGGTAAAACCACACAGAAGTATACCAAAAAGGTATCACCACACAGAATAATACCCCAAAGGTATCACCACAAAGGTAAGTTACACCAAGGTAACGCCACACTGAAGAATGCCACAAAGGTAAGGACTTATCTCACACCTGGTATAACATTTGTATGGTAGTAAAGAAGATTAGATGTAATTATTGAATCATCTAACTCCGTTAATTGGCAGACCCACGTAGGATCCTACATCATTAGACCCACGTAGGATCCTAGTACAAAAGACCCATGTAGGATCCTAGAGTAGTCCCATGTGGATTCCGAGAGTGGACCCTAGTTGGACTCTCGAACAAAGACCCAGGTAGGATCCCAAAGCACCGACCCACATAGGATCTCTTTCTCATGTTACAGCTAGTTACAGGGTTCCCGCACTAAGCTTTATTGACTCCATGAGGATCTGTGCCTCGAGACACAGGTTAATACTCTAACTTCCATAAAGACCCATGAGTAAGTATCCACAATGAATGACATGTAATAGGGGTCTCAATGCAATAGACGATGTGTCAGTCGGACGCCCGATCTGTAAGTTATTGGGCTTTTAGTCCCGAGGTCCTAGTTGGATTCATGTTCAATCCAACCCAGTCATACTAAAACGTTATCCAAAACTCAAGTGTGTTGTACCAAAAGTACCATCCAGATCCAATTTTTTCGATGCCATAGATGGTTTTTCAAAAAGATGAGCGTAGCTCAAGATATGGGTGAAAGGGTGGAAAAGGTTGAAATTAGTCTTGGTCCGATCTGACCCATCATGGGCTGACCAGACCCTATTCGGGTCAACCCGGCCAGTCCCGGATCCAACCCTGGGTCCATCCCGCTGGGTGTCCCGCGATGGCGGCCTGCTCGGCTCTCCGGTTGGTCAGACGCCCAGCCTCCTCCACGCAGCTCGGTTATGGGACGTGCCATCACCAGCAACCAACAGTGAGCTGGTTGCCCTGCCTTCACTGTCGCAGCCTTGTGTCGTGGCTCCCGCATGCATGGTGGCGCAGACGCACGCTACCACCTCCCCTTCACACGGTCGGCGGTGCGTTGGCTGCTGCCTCTAGTCTTCCATGGCCGACGGGCCGTGACCCTTTTATGTCGGTGCGGTCGTGCCACCATCATCGTCAAGGTCAGCGAGAGTGCCGGCAGTAATTCCTGAGCCCCACCGGTTTCGGTTGCCGGCATGGTCACAGGTAACAATCTTCGGGTCACTAGACGCACCCTGGTGGATTCTTATTCATTCCGTAGACATCCTCACTCATCTCAGGATGTCTCCATTAATTTAAAACCTCCACAATCCATAAAGGTTTCGGAGAGGTCAGGCCATGTTCATTTGGATCGAACCCTCCACGTTAGAACAACAGAAAGCAGCTTATTTATTCTTGAATCATGAAGAATGTCACGGACGGGTAAGGGGTATTCAAAACAACAATAAACCCAACCTCAATTTCTCATTATAAGATGTCACAAAGAAGAAGAAGAATTCATTAGGGATGGTGACATCAGTGTTCATCGCTTCCGCCAGATGATTTCGATCTGGGCTCAAGTGTCATCCTCGTTCTTCATTTCCATAGTATGTTCTTCATTGGAGAGGGAGTTCTTTGTTTGGAGTAAATGTTTCTCCAATGTTCTCCAAAGATCTCTCCCAATTCTCCTTTTCCAACCAATCCTCTCAAAGGTAAATAAAATCCAATATAAATTAAAATACATTTGTCAATTTAATTCCATTTTGGCATAATTAAAGTTGACACATTTAATTAATTTTATTTGGCTCAATTAATTAAATGTAGAGTTGAAAATTTTTCCCCCATTAATAGGGTTTCGAGTGGTCACCACCACCAATATTCAAAATGGGGGTTTTCTAGCCCGGGTGGTCCCCACCTCCATAACTCTAAAATAAAGGTTTCAAAAGTAAAATTAAAGTTTGATCTTTATTTTATTTTTTATTTATATGAAAACTAACTTTCACCCACATCCTACTGTTGTCGAGGTGAAAGTCTCCTTACGAGAATATCGGAGTTGTGAGTTCAACTTTTCCCTCGAATTTCAATTATGAGCACCGGTTCTAAAGTTGCGAAAAACCCACTCACATATTTACAAAAAATACCTAAAAAATTTCATAAATTCAATCCAGGAACACCGTGCCTCAGAATCATGTGCCGTTAATTTTTGTCGACTCATAAAATCCCAATATAATTAAAAAATACATTGAAATTTCTAGGTCTTTATATTCTCCCACCTTAGGGATTTGTTTCAATGAAAGCCACATCACGAAAACTAGGAAAACAAGTGGGGGTACTGAGCACAAATCTGAGCATCCCACTCCCATGTGCTCTCCTAGAAGTTCTCAGGCATCCAACGTACACGTACCAAAGGTATCGATCGCCCATGAATGACTCTCTCCTGTTGATCCTCAATATCTATGGGAAACTCTGTAAACGTTTCCCTATCATCAGTGTCCAACTCTCAGCAGTCAATATTGTGTGAAGGGTCATTCACATATCCCCTCAGTGGGGATATGTGGAATATGTCATGCACCCGGTGCAACTGATGGGGAAGTGTTATGTGGTAAGCCACCTCGCCTACTCTACTGAGGACCTAAAAGGGTCTGATGAACCTTGGAGATAACTTGATGCCCTGGCCAAATCTCTGCAAACCTATTTGAGGTGAGACCCATAGAAAGACAAGGTCACTATCCTCAAACTCCAGAGGTATCTGTCTCCTATAGGCAAAAGACTTATGCCTTATTGGTGTGGTCTTCATCCACTCCTGGATGATATGAACCTTCTTTGTGGTATCCCATACCATATTTGGTCCCATGAGTGTTGACTCCCCTGGGTCAGTCCAGTACAAAGGCGATATGCAAGGTCGGATATATAGAGCCTTGAAAGGTTCCATCCTAATGATGGAGTGATAATTGTAGTTTTATTTAAACTCCACCTTGCGAAAGTAATCCTCCTAGTTATGACTGAATTCTAGGATGAAAGCACACAACATGTCCTCTAGGGTTTGAATGGTATTCTTAGTCTGGACATCTATTTGAGGATGGAAGGTGGTGCCCAAACAATGCTGCATCCTGAAAGCCTCTTGAAACCCCTTCCATAGCTGGGAAGTGAAACGTGCATCATGATCAGAGACAATTGTCAAGGGTACTCCATGCACCCTCACAGTCTTTTGCACGTAGAAATGTCCAAAGCTTTCTATTGAACCCTTCTCTCGGATCGGTATGAAGTGGTCCGAATTGGTGATTCAATCGATGATCACCTAGATATAATCATTAACCCTAGATGTAAGTAGAAGTCTAGTCCCAAAGTCCATCGATATTCCATCCCACTTTCACTTTAGGACCTCTAAAGGATGAACTAAGCCAGATGGTACGTAATGCTTTTCCTTCACTTGCTGACAAGTGAGGAACCAAGAGACCAACTCTGCTACTACTTTCTTCATTACCAGCCACCAGTACTATCTTAAAAGTTCCTTGTATATCTTAACCACTCTTGGATGTACCACTAGAGGGGATGTGTGGAACTCCCCCAACACTTCCTCTTGAAGCGACACTGGTGCCACGGTACGTCCTCTAAAAAGGGTGATGTGCTCCCCAACTAAAGAAAATCTATCAAGTTCTTGTCCTGTGGATATATAAGAACTTAGAGCCATGAAATTAGTGTTCTCACACTGCACCTCCCTAACTCGCTGAAGAAGTGTGGAGTGACTGTAAGAGACTGAAGAAAAAATGCTCCATCTCGAACAACAAAGGATATTTGCAAAGTGTCCAACTGCTATGCCGCCTCACCTATAAGTTGTATACCAGATCTTCTGCTGAGTGAATATGCTACAATGATCCCCTTACTAGATGTATAGACTATCTCTCAGTCATAGTCCTGGAGGAACTCAAGACAATATCACTATCTCAAGTTCATGTCTTTCTGAGAGAAGATATACCTGAGACTCATGTGATCAGAGTAGGCTATAAAACACTCACCCGTCAAGAAATGTCACCACATCTTCAAAGCGAAGACCACTACTGCTAACTCTAGGTCATGGTTAGCGTAGTTATTTTCATGTTTTCTTAGTTGTATATATCCATATGTGATCACTACCCACACCATCATTAGAACACATCTGAGTCAGGTCCCTAATGTGTTGCAGTAGACTACGTATCCAACGCCTTCCTCCAGTATCCTCAAGATGGGGTCACTAGTCTGCTACTACCTCATCTCCTGAAAACTCTACTATCATATCTTTGACCAGACCGATGGTTTCCCCTTCTTCATCAATGTTGATAAAGGTTTGGAAACTCTACAGAAATTAGGCACAAATCTCCAGTAGTATTCAGCCAATCCCAGGAAACTATGTACCTCTATCACACCCTTGGGTGTCTCCCAAGCAAGTACCTCCACAATCTTTGTTGGATCCACCGCTACTCCATCCTCCATGATAAAATGTCCCAAAAATTGAACCTCTCATATCTAGAACTAGCACTTTGGGATCTTACCATAGAGCTGGTCCTCTCAGAGTGTGACTAGAACTCCTTGTAAATGATACACATGCTCCTCCTCAGTAGCCAAGTAGATCAGTAATTAGTCGATGAAGACTACTAAAAAGTGATCATGGTATGGCTGAAATATCTTGTTCATGAGTCCCATGAACACTTCTTGAGCGTTGGACACACCAAACGGCATGACCAAAAACTCATAATGATCATATCGACATCTGAAATTCATCTTCTTCACATCCTCGTCTCGTACTCTGAGCTCATGATAACCCGATCTGATGTCTATCTTCGAGAACCATCGTGCTCCCTTCAGCTAATCAATGAGGTCGTAAATCCTCAGGAGTTGGTACTTATTCTTCACTGTCACCTGGATTAGGAGCTGATAGTCAACACAAAGTCTCAAGCTCCCATCTTCCTTCTTGGTGAACAAAATTGGTGCTAACCAAGGAGAATCATTGGGCCAGATAAATCCCTTCCCCTATAATTCCGGTAGCAGTACCCGTAGCTCATGATGCTCTACGGAAGACATCCAATATTCTAGTGTAGATATCGGTACCGTCTCGGGGTAAAAATCAATGTACAATTCCTACTCTATGCGAGGAGGTAAACCCAAAATATCATCAAAGAAGACATCGGCATACGGGTCCACTGTTACCGGATAGCTCGAACTCTCCACATCAACCACTCCGATGGTAAAGCTAACCAACTGATGAGTGATCGACTGCACACTCCTCCGAGAAAGTCCATACTATGCTACAAAGACTCCCTTCACACCCGTGAAGACAAACCTCATCTCATCCTCATGGATACACCACACATTTATCCTAATGCAGTCAATCTGAGCAGGGAATATAGATATACAGTCCATACCCAAGATGATTTTGTAAGGCCTCGATGCCTCTAGTAGGAGATTTCAGCTGAAGCTCTCGCCTCCTAGAGTAATATCACACTATCGGCACTAGTGTGTAATCTTTGAATCCTCTCTCATAGGAGTCTCTAGTTGTAAGGACCTAGCCAATAGCTCCACCAGAATCTCTAAGCTCCGAACAAGGGAAATGGAAATAAAAGAATGGATGGAACCTGTGCCTATAAGTACTGCAGCTAAGGTAGAGTAGACATATATCGTACCACTTATCATCTCTGGAACATGGTGGTCATAGGCCTCAACTTCCTGGAGATGAGATCGTCCCTTTCCACCAGCTCCCTATAGTCGGGGTGGACTTGCTAGTGGTGGTGGCGGTAACACCTTGAATCGTCGCCCACCGCCATCTACACATCCAACTCCTCTTCCACATTCACCTTATCCCTACAAACCACCTTGATCGAACCTCTATCTTTGTCTGGGCGGTCCTCCAACCGTCTGCTGATCATCTGTACTGCAGTTCAGGCAGTCATGAGCCATTTGACCCTTCCCATCGCATGTGTAACATTTCCTGCTCCTCACATGACTGGCTCTGTCTCTGGTGCCCTACACAACCGACCCCAAATCCTACGGTTATCCTCCTGTAGGTCTGGTCCTCTTGAACTTCTGTGATATCTCTCTTCTTCCACCTATGGAAGACTTAGTTGCGTGGCTCCTAGTGGTGGTTCTCACTGTTGGTTACTGCTCATCAAGAAAACACACCACTAAGAGATCTCTCTCTAACACCCCCTCCTCCATCGAGATGTTGAGAGAAATCATTGAATCCCAGATCTCCCACCTGAGTCCCTGCTAGAAGGTCTAGGATCTAAAGAATGGGTCCCGCACCATATCAGTTGAGTAGTGTGATAGTTCCGTGAACCTCGCTGAGTACTGATCCACAGTCATGCTACCCTACTGTAGATGAAGAAGCTCATGTATACGCACTGCGCGAAGGGTCGCTGGGACAAACTCTTCCTGAAACAGGCTCTCAAAGTCTACCCAGAGAAGGGTCACCTCATCGTGAACCTAGAGAATCAGGCTCCATCATCTGTCTGCTGCGGCCTGTAGAATACTGGATGTAAGGATCACCATGAGATCAGCTGGTGCCCTTACCAGTCGGAAGACTCTCACCATGTCCTCCAGCCAATCCTTAGCCACATGTGGGTATGTCTCGCCCCTAAACCTGGGTGGCCTCTGGCTTTGAAACTCGTGTAATGCGATCAAGCAGTGATCACTCTCTACTACTGGGGCTGGTGTCATCAGTGGCCCAACAGGTAATGGTAATGTTGATTCCTCCACTTGTACCTCTACTGATAAAGGGCCCTATACCGAGGCCTCGTCGCTCAGTGGTCTATCATCGCGTACTATACATAGAACTCTAGAAGTATATCTACTTGGAGGAATCCTGAAAAGAAACAACTGTTCCATGGTCAATAAGTTATACATGGTGAGTTGAATCAAAAAGATCACGAAGAAAATTTTTTGAAACACACACAATCAGTGTTTTCAAGCACTAAGTCTGAAATCAAAAGTTGGGTCCTGGTTTATAGATACGTCAACTGCAGCACCAACACTAGATTCCTTAAACTGATAACCACACTCACTACACTTAACACTATCGCTACTAAAATATTAGAGTCCAATGTTATACGGTGGAACCGACTCCTCGGATTCCAATTTATCATGACCCATCCCCCGAGGACCATGTCGTGACTACCCCAAACCCAACATCCATAGGCCAGGGGCTGGAAACTAGCACTGAACGGTGTATTCCCTAAAACAGGGAAGGCATTGCCTTTATAACCTGTAAAAAAACACAACAAAGCACACGAAAATATACGAAAACAAGTAAACTATTTAGTTAAAGAGGGTGTACAGTAATAAAAAGCTGCCAGAATACAATCCCAACTAGAAAGTACATGAAACTAAAAAGTACAGGTAACTGAAACAGCTCCTGTGAACTCCCACCAAAGATACTACCTGAAGGGTAGGTATATCTCTCAAACGGTCGTCTATGAGGTATGCATTGTCTAAGGTCCACCTATTAGCTACCTCCAGTCCCAGTACTCTCATCCTCGGTCATAGTTGTCTGTCGTCTATACCAAGCACAACATGGTGTGGGCGTATCCCATGTAGGGGTGAGTATAGCAATACTTAGTAGGGATTCTGAGACCCTCAAGGTCTCAAAAAAATCCATAAAGGATAAACCCCAAATCATGGAAACAACAGTCAACCCTTCTTAGGTATATTCCCATACATATACCTATGTTATCAAGTATACCCATCTCATTCATGCGGAAACACAACGCCCAACTCAAAATCCCAAAGCTCAACTATTCCACAGATGAAAGATAGCAAAAATATAACACCCCAGAGATATGTACCACAAAGGTAAAACTACACAGAATTATACCGCAAATGTATCACTATGAAAGTAAGTACAGCAATCGTATCACCACATAGAAGAATATCACAAAGGAATCACCATAAAGGTAAGTACCACAAAAGTAATTCCACATAGAAGAATACCACAAAGGTAAGGAATTAGCTCACATTAGGTATAACTTTGGTATGGTAGTAAAGATTATTAGATGTAACTACTGAATCATCTTACTCTGTTTAGAGTCAGACCCATGTTGGATCCTAAAACATCACACCCACATAGGATCCTAGCATAGCAGACCCACATAAGATCCTTGATTTTTCCCATGTGGATTCTTAGTGTGGATCCATGTGGGACTCTTGAAGACAAACCCACAAAGGATACCAAAGCACAAACCCACAAAGGATCTCTTTCTCATGTTACAGCCAGTCACAGGGTTCCCGCACTAAGCTCGCTAGATTCCGGGAGGGTCTTCTCCTCAAGCCACAGATCGATACTCTAACTGTCACGAAGTCCCGCGAAGAAGTATACCAATGGAACGCTATGTAATAGGGGTATCAATGCAATAGACAGTGCGTCATTCTGATGCTCGGTCTGTAAATTATTTGTCTTTTAGTCCCGAGGGCCCGGTTGGATTTGTGTTCGATCCAACCCAGTTGTACCCCAACTTTATCCAAAACTCAAGTCGGTTATAACAAAAGAACCATTCGAATCCACAGTTTTGTGCTCCATATAAAATTCTTCAAATGGACACTTGTAGCTTAAGATATGGTTGAAAGAGTGGAAAGGGTTGACACTGGTATGGGTCTGGTCTGACCTGGTCGGGCCGACCCAGCTCAGGCCACTTGGTGGTCCACGAGGGAGGCCCGTGATGGGTAGCCCGCTCAACTCCCTAGCTAGCCAGACAACCAGTTTCCTCTACATGGCGTGGTCGTGCGATGCGCCATCATCGATGGCCGACAGTAAGCCAAACGCCCTGCCATCACTATCGCGGCCTTGTGTCGCGGCTCCCGCATGCCCGGTGGTGAAGATGCATGATTCCACCTCCCCTTCGCATGGCTGGTGGTGCACCAGACACTGCCTCTGCTCTGCCATGGCCAAAGGGTAATGGCTCTTCTTCGGTGGAATAGTCGCACTGCCGCCATCGTCGCAGTAGGACATAGTGTCGGACGTCATTCCTGAGCCCCACTGTTGTTGGTCTCCTACGACGTTCTTTGGGTCACCGGGCACACCCCAGTGGATCATTCTTCATTCCATAGACATTATAACTCAACTCAGGACATCGACATTAATTTAAAACCACCATAATAAACAAAGTATGTGGAGAGGTCGGGTCGTGTTTGTTTGGCCTGAACCCTCCGCGTTAGAATGGTAGAAAGTTGCTTATTTGTTCTTGAATCATGAATAACATCAAGGAAAGGTATGTGGTATTCAAAACAACAGTAAACCAAAACCAAATTTCTCACTGGAAGATGTCTTGAGGAAGAATACAAAGATGTTGGGGATCGTGATGTCGGTGTTCATCACTTCTGCAAGATACTTCTGATCCGCGGTCAAGCATCGTCCTCATTCTTTGATTCCTGAGTATGTTCTTTGTTGGAGAGGGAATTCTTCGTTTGGAGGGAATTTTTATCCAAAGTTCTCCAATGCTCTCTACAAATTATCCTTTTCCAACCAATCCTCTCAATGGTATATAGGATCCAATATAAATTAAAAAAGTTTTATCAATTTAATTCCCCATTGGCATAATTAAAGTCGACAAATTGAATTACTTGCAGTTTGCTCTATTAATTAAATGAAGAGTTGAAATATATTCCCCCATTAAGAGGGGTTCGGGTAGTCCCCTCCTCCAAGATTCAAAATGGGATTTTTCTAGCCCGGTTGGTCCCCATCTCCATAACTCTAAAAGAGAGGTTTCAAAAATAAAATGAAATTTTTATCTTTATTGTATTTTTTATTTACACGAAAAACATGAAAACTAACTTTCACCCTCATCCTACTATGGTCGAGTTGAAGGTATCCTTAAGCATATATCGGTACTGTGAGTTAAAAGTTCCCTCAGATTTCAATTCTGAGCACCTATTCAAATGTTAAAAAAACTCACTCACATGTTTACTTAACGTACCTAATAAAAAGTTCATAAATTCATTTCGGGCACACCAGACCTCAGAATCACACGCCTTTAATTGTCACAGACTCATAATATTTCCATTTAATTTAAAAAAAAGAAATGTAAATTTTCATGTCTTTACATTTTGCCAGGATCTATCTATTTAAAAATTACAACCTCTAGTATTATCAACCTTATAAGGTGTCTATCAAAACCTTCTATCCATTCCTTCCAACCTTACAAAATCTTTCAATCGAAACATTATGAGGGATCTACCTAAAATATTCATTAGATACTCCCAATATTAAGAATATTAAATAACATATCCATTTTTTATATAGAAACTCTGAATTTTGTATTTTTTTTTTCAATGAACACATAACCTCTTTCAAACCATCCACTAAAACATCACCTCACATGTTATAATTAAACATATCTGATAAATAATATCATTTATGTGCTGAAAATAAAATATTAAAAAACCATCATATCCAATTTAAACTTATTTAAAAATAATTATTAAGATGATTTCCATGTTGTAGGGGAATTTTCATCTTAAAAATATCCCCAAGTATTAAATAACTTTAAAAGAGATCTTTTTATAAATAATCTTCCAATTTATTTTTTTCAACTGAAGAAAATAAATCATTTTAAAACTCATATATTTTAAATATTAATCATCTTTCAATAATTCTAATCATGCTTTAGTGAAATCAATATTGGAAACTTGAAAATTGAATAATATTTTTATGTCATACGTAAAATAGTGATTTGTATTCATAATCATTCAAACATGATCCTCCTGATTCAACATAGTGAAATAATTCCACTTGAAAATGATCTGATAAGATATCACTTCTTCTTTAATCAATACTTAATAATCACATCAAATCATATCTCAAACAATCCAATAATTTTTTTACTTCTTCTTAAATCAATATATTATCATCAAATCATGTATACCCTCAAATTGAAAACATTGGATCACTAATTTATCAATCAGTACAACATCACCAAATCAAATCTTCCCTCAATTATACAGATATATCCATGGAATTTGTAACACACGTGATTTATAAAAGCACTTCAAGAAATTGTTATCACTGTTCACACATTCACATATACTACCTAATTTTTCCTATCACATATTTGCCATTTTAATAATACTCTCTAAATACTTGATCCCCCTAAATAAGGCATCTATCTCAAATTTTTTAAACTCATATTAATGGATTCATTTTCAAATCCTTTCACTTCCACTATGTAAATACATGAAGAAGAAAACATATTTATATTTTATTTTATTTTTAATCCCCTTTTACAATAAGAAACAAAACTGAAATATGATAGAGGGGGTTGAATTCCATAACGTATCCATGAGATAAATGATATTTAACACCCATAATCAATGTCAAATTATGAAAAGAGTTTTTTAACAATGGTTTAGTGAAAATATCATCCACTTACACCTTTGTTGGAATAAATTCCTATATCAAAAAATTAATTTAAATAAGATCATTGATTAAGTGATTTTTAATTTCAAAGTTATTTTATATATAATATTTAATTTAATTTAATTAATGATTTATAGAAATTTGATTATCAGAATAAAAAAGTAGGAAAACAATTAACTTATACATTGATATCCTATAATTAAGTATTCTTATAAATTAATTGGGTTTTGGTTTGAGTGTAAAAAATATAATTTACTTCAAAAATTACCAATACTGCAAAATTATACTTCTCTATGTTCCAGTTGATACACATTTCTCTAAGGAAGAAAACTACATTGGATGTTCACCTCTTATTATCAAAATAACCTACCCAAATGTACCTTTTAACCAGACTAATGAAGTTTCCATTTGTTATAACATTTCCAAAAAACTCATTTACATTTTATGTGCCTCCTAATCCTTTTCTCATCACTAAAATTGGATTATTTTGGTGCACCTCTATACCTATCACAAAGAGTAACTACATAAGCTATATTTGGTCTTGAATATTTCAACTATAAAAGACTTCTAATCATCTTAATAAATTGCATTAGATCTACTTCATTTCCTTTATCATATTTGGGAAGTATAGTTCTTACTAAAATTAGATTGGAAACTAGCTTTAAATCATCTATTACCAAACTTTTTTTAATTTACCTAGCATACATCTCCTGAGAATGAAAAATTTGGTCTCTCTATTAATAAATTAATACACTATGTTTCTCATCTCACGAATCATATAAATTTCAAATAGAATGTTCATTTATTATTAAAAATCTCCAAAAAAATCCCCATTATTTCCAAAAAAAATGATTTCATCAACATAAACTATAGTAATGAGAGATACATATTTTCATCGTTAATATAGAGGTTGTTTCCCACTCTTCTTTTCAAAATTTCAAATTCTTCCAAAAGGTGTCTAAATTATAATACCAATCTATTAAAAACTTTTTGACCCATATAAATCCTTCTTTAACCTATATACATGATTAATATCTTCACTAAGAAATGATTCATATGGTTTCTCAATGTATACCTCCTCTAAAAAATCACAATTGAGGAAGTTAAAATAAGGTATACATTACCTAAATTTGAAATATCTTTTATTTCCGTTGGTCTAAAATAGAAATAAATATAATTATCATATTTAGACTTTCAAAATGTGAAAATATCTCTTAAAAATCAATTAATTCCACTCTATAATTCTATTTATACACAATTTATTCTTTGTTTCCAACAACTTTTTCCATTTCATTAAACATGTTTCTAAAAACTATTGTTTTTAAACAACATTTTTGTTCATTGTACTGGGAACCAAAAAACATGTTTCATTATTCTCTATAAAATCCAAATCATTATTCATCGAATCAACAAAATTATGTTCTATAAATATTTAGGAACATCTCTTGGGTTAATTTGACAAAATAGTGAGGTATGTTTTGTTTTCCTCATTGTTATTTTTTGAACCTAATATCACTATTATGCTATAGTATTTTTCACCAAAAATAGATTTATCAACATTTTATAGGATGGATGAGGTTTTAATGCATTAATAAAGGAACTAAATCATCTTCCTCACCCTGAAATTCATCTAAACATTCACAATTTTTATAAACATTACCATGTTGTTTAACAAAAACATATGCATCTTCATCACTTATGGTACTTAATATTTCATGTGTTTATTCTTTAATTATGTTTTCTAGATTCATAACATCATTCTAATAAATAATAATTCCTATTTATTTTTTTAATAGTGGTGTCCTCTTCCATATAGATGATAACCTATGAAGAAACTGACAACTCCACTTTGTTCAAACTATCCAAGATTTTCACAATTAACTTGGATAATATAGGGGATTCCAAACTCTAAAGTAATTTGAACATATATATATATATTATAATATAACTCATATATGGGAATATATAAATTTGGTCTATATATGAATTAATCCTCATCATCAACATCATTTATTAGAAAACAAGAGTTCATACAACACAGAGCTAGTTATGGGGGCTTTTAATCATGCAACCCCAGAACGCCATCGATGAAAAAATTAATTAACTCAGTAATAATGGAGTTAATTAGGTAAAAATAGTTGATACTTGATCTAGGATCCACTGAGGATGCATGATTGTCCATGACCAGATTTCCTTCCCACTAAGTGTGAAAGAATTTCCATTTGGGGGGTTCATTCTTAGTCAATTATGGTAGATGTAAGCCATAGACTATGGAGGGGTTCTCATACTGTGGACGGAGGTGTATATCATTAGATATTCCATGTAAAAAGCCCCAAGATAAAAATTTGTTGTTCATACTACATTTTAGACTAGTGATCAAGGACACACCTTCATCTGGGAGGGAGTGACCATAGACAAAGAACATCGAGAAAGAGAAGATGATAGACCCCTATGAGTCACGTAAAACCTCACAACCACACATAACCCTTATACAAAATGAACCATCAGTTTTGATATTGAGACCTGACCATGGAGGAATCCATCACAGCCAATTACCATTAGAGGATCCAGGAGTCGTGGAGTGAGGCGACCATCCAGACCACAAAAAGATAAGATCGGATGTGTCCTACCAATATATTTTTAGCTATATTTACTAATATTGTATTTTTCCATTCAGTTGAGACATTTATTTTTTTTGTATATGATTCAATAAATTCATAGTTAATTTTATAATTCTCAATAAAATAACCAAATATTACACTTTTATACATAGCACTATTATCAATCTTAATTCTGTTTAAGGGGAAACAAACCTCATTTTCTAAACTTCCCTATAAATTCTTCAACATTAATATATCCTTTGATTAATTTTTCATAAAAAAAATAAAAGTTATTAAAGTAATGTAATTAATGAAATAAATAAAATACTTATCTTCTTTTTTCCTTATGGATGGGCCCATAAATTTCTGAATTGATATAAAATAATAGATGAGATGATTTAATATCTACCTTCTTGGGTAAAAAATTACAATTATTCCCCTTTTGTAATGTTGAGAAAATCTAATTCCTCACACATTTTATTATTGAAACATAACCATCATTTACACTATAAGTGAGCTTAGTCATGTTCTTTTATCCAAGATGAATAATCCTTCTATTCCACTCTTGATTTTTCTTCATTACTGCTTGAGGAATATAAATCCTTAGCATCAGACACTTGAAACTGATTTCCCATTATTCATTGACCACAATCCAAAATGAATCCATATTTCATGATATTCGCCAAAAATACACACTTTCGTCCTATTAATTCATTTTCTTCATCATGTAACTAAAAAGCTAAGAAGAATATCATTTACTCTTTTTAACAGACAATGTTTTCTTGTATTTCAATTTACCTTTCCAAATTTAATTTTATCTAACACCTTTGATTTTGAGTTACCCATCATTTAAAAGGGCCAAAATCTGTCTTTTAACTTTTAAACTTCTTCAAAAAGCATAAAATCTCATTTTATATGAGAGGAACATCCACTAATCAAAATATGTGGATTATCCCCTTTTGATGTTTTATATTCCACTTAAACATCCTATTATTTATCCTTACCTTTACTCTTTATATTCAAAGTATTTTGAGTGTTTTCACTTATATTTTTCAAGAATGGTAGAAATATGAGATATTTGTTTTCATGGTGATTAGTTTGTTCACATCTTCCATAGAATTATTTATGAACTTGAAACATCTTATGAGATTCATATCCATAATTTATAAATTGTTTATGAACATTCCTCTTTTGGGAGGGTTTACTCCGCATCAATATTGTCTTCCCAAACCTTCTAGTTCCATTATATTTTTGATAATTTAACCAAATAATTATATCATATTTCATCGAGCCTCTATAGTGACAACAATAGCCATAATAATCATACTTTTCTCTATAGACATATCTATCTACACATATTGACACTTGTCTTCCTTATTTGAGCAAAAAAAAATCTCCTTTTGGTGAGAAAATATTTTTATAGAATCTAAAAATATTCTTATTGATATTATACGTTTTCCTATACTATCAAAAGATAGATGTTTTAGTAGTTTTTTAGTTCAATTAGATGTTCCTCGAAATGTCAATATTTTTTAAGGTCACCATATTTTTCTACAAAATTGGTCTTATTTACTATATTTTTCTCCGTATAATTTTCAGAAACATTTTCAAGACTATTTTCATAATTATATGGTGATTAATTTTATCTTAAAAATTCTTTATAATTCATTTAACATTCTCCAATATCTGATATAGTATTATATAATATATATTTAGAATTATTAAATTATTTTTCCTCCTTAACTAGTTTCAATTGAGTATGGTTAAGGTATTTCTCTTTCTAATTTACCATTTATTTTATCTCTATGATTACTATTTTTTAATAAACAAGAAATATCTTTAGATTATTAATTTTTATAAATGGTTTTAAATTAACTTTTGAATATAACAAGATATAACTACTAAAAGATTTATAAATTTCCCTTGAATTCAAATATCCTCAATATTTTAAATATTTGATAGGCATTCTGTAAATTAAATATTCAACATAAATTCCATATTTTTTACTTCTTCTTCACTCACATAATTTAACCTTTCATCACTATTGAATTATTTTTAATTTACCATAGAAATCAAGATCATTTCATCAATATAAATAAAATTATCAACTTCATCATCTTTATCATTTATTTTATTATCTTCAATCTTATTTAAGAAGTTTATTTTTTGTAATTATAAAAATTGTTTCCCATTACTCTATAGAAAAACATTGACTTGTCGGTATTTTTTATTCTTAATTTTTTTTCTAGGTCTGTATTCTTCATCTTCATTGGAATATTATTTTTTAACTTTGGATAGTATACCAAAAAAATCTCAATTTCAATAAAATTAAAAAAATTGAGTGGAATATTTCCATTAAACTACTCAATTCCCCTTCTCACATTTCTATAGATAAGAGACATAATTTTATAAATCTTTATATCCACATTTGAATTGGAATCAAAATAACGAGCTTCAAATTCATCAACCTTTTTTATTTAATTACCTTAATTTAAGGCTTTAAATTACATTTCCTTTTAAGACTTAACCGTCTTGAAAATAATTTATTTTTTATCCCATAAAAATTATAATATTTTGTTATTCATTAAGAGGTAGTGTTTCTTGGTATTTATCTCTAAAATATTAAAATTTCTCATGAACTTATTATGTAGGATGCGTAAGATATTTTATACCACAATAGAGACTTTTAACATCTGAAATAATCTTCTAATTGTGCTCACAGAGTCATTTACCCTTATTGAGAATCCAAAAATAGTTTCAACATCGTACATCCTAAGGTATTCATACATCAATATCAAAATCTAATGTTTTTATTCACTTTAGTATTTCCTTCATAAATTTTCTCATGAAATTACTGTATTCCTTTTTCCATTTTTATTTTATTAACTTTCAGAAATTCCTTTTATTAAAGTGAAGAAAATATAGCATTTTGACTGCATCCATAATTTTCAAAATTCTTTATATATTTTTTCATAATAGTATAATTCTCAATGAATGTTGGAAACCCATTATTTATAGCATCCAAGATATAGTAATTGATTGATAATATATAAATAAACTTCTTTTCTATCCATATATGATAACCATTCTAATAAAAAGTGTCTATCCTATTTTTGTTCACCAAATTTTGTTTTTCCATTAAATAAATAAGAAATCCAATGAAAATCTCATCAAATAGGGAGAAAATTTAATCATATAACTTTAAAGAGCATATTACAATTGATGGAAATCATAGTTATGATTCCAATTTAAAAGTAACTCAGAGATCAGTGGAAATAACTGAGTTGTGAGGTGAATCTTTGTTTGAAATCCCATTTATGTTTTTCTTGAAACAACCCTTTACACCTAATAAAGTGAAATAATATCACTTCAAAACTCGCACATAGAGAGGGAATTGTATATTTACAAGTATCACCTTTGAAAATTGAATGTTAATCCTTGGAATAATCTATATTTCATCGAGATAATATGACCCACTAATATCATCATATAGGTAAAAATGTGCATGGAATTTCCTTTTACTCATGATACATGTCTATCTACTATATCTGAGTGATTCCTAATATGATATGATGAAAAATGATGTTTTTTTCAATAATAACATAGCCTTAAACTGAACTAAACTTCAATTAATGTTATTTTTGTAGTGTTTCTTACTCTTCATCTTCAACTTGTACAGCTGCAGGTTTCTCTTGGCCCTCTTCAATTTGAATAATAAATTCTTCTTCTTATCTCTCTTGGATATTGTCATCTATAATTATATTTGGATATCTTGAAAGATATCACACACTCTACCTCTTCTTATTCTTATATAATGTGTGATATATTATTTATTTATTTTAGATTTATTTCTTTCACCACATAGTTTTATAAAATCTAATTTCAATTCAAATTTGAAATGAATATTCAAAGGAAATAACATCATTCATGTTTTTATAATCATATTATCTTTCTTCAATATTTTTCTATTATTCTTTTCTTTACATATATTTTTCTGTAGAATTATGTCCCTACACATAAATAGATCAACCAATTACAATAGAAACTACATCTTCTTCTTTCAAAAAAACTATTTCATCATAGTGAGAACCCTTTTATTACTTTTATGGAATCAGAAATACCATTTTTGATGTTTTAAAATCGATTTAATATCTTTAGAAAATTACCAAAAAAATATAATTGTAACACTCTAGAATGATAAAGGGTTAAATGGGTAAATGATATAACTCATGTTTATAAGGTGCACCTTCCTTTTTGGGAGTCTACCTTATTATAACTCCATAGTTAAGCATGCTTGGCATGGACTAGTGATCAGGATGGGTGAACTTCTGGGATGTTTCCCATAGTGTCTGCGAGTGAGGAAAATGCACACTGGAAAGGACATGAGTTGGCCTGTGGGGGAAGTCATTAGTCAGATGACCCGTTTATTCTTGTGGGTGGGCCCCAGGGTGGGGACCACATGTCTGTGGGGAAGCTGGCGGTATCAGGCAGGCTAGGACCTAACGACCATGTTGAGGTGGGGTGTATATGTTGTCAGTGGGTCCCAGTTGTTACATTTGGTATCAGAGGAGAAACCCAGCATTAAGAACGGTGTGCTTCCTAGGTTGAGATGTAGGTCCCACAACGAGGACATTTTTCTACAAAGGGGGTGATTGTAACACCCCAGAATGATAAAAGGTTAAATGGCTAAATGATATGACTCATGTCAACAAGTTGTACCTTTATTTTCAGAAGCCTACTTGATTAGAACTCCAAAGTTAAGAATTTTGGCATGGAGTAGTGATAATGATGGGTGAACTTCTTGGAAGTTACCCATAGGGTGTGCGAGTGGGGATAAAGAACACTGAAAAAGACATGTGTGCTTCCTGGGTTGAGATATAGGTCTAACAATGAGGAAATTATTCTCCAAAGGGGGTAATTATAACACCCCAAAATGATAAAAAGTTAAATGGATAAATTATATGACTCATGTCAACAAGGTGTACCTTTCCTTTCAGAAGACTACCTGATTAGAACTCCACAGTTAAGAATTTTGGCATTGAGTAGTGATCAGGATGGGAGACATTCTAGGAAACTTCCCATAGTGTGTGCGAGTATGGACAAAGAATAGCGAAAAGGACATGTATTGGCTTTTGGGGATAGTAATTAGTCATATCACCCATTAAGGAACATGGGTGGGCCCTAGGGTTGGGACCACATGTCTGCAGGGAAACTGGTGGTACCAAGATGGCCAAGAACAGATGACCATGCTAAGGCGGGGTGTATGTGTTTTCAGTAGGGCCTAATTATTACATTTGGAATCTGAGGAGAAACCCATCCTTAAGTATGACGTTCTTCCTAGGTTGAGATGTTGGGACCATAATGAGGACATTGTGATCCAAAGTGGGTGATTGTAACACCCCAGAATGATAAAAGGCTAAATGGCTAAATTAAATTACTCATGTCAACACGGTGTACCTTTTTTCAGAAGCTTGCCTGAATAGAACTCCACTGTTAAGCATGTTTGTCCTGGAATAGTGATCAGGATGGGTGACCTTCCTCAAAGATTCCCAAAGTGTGTGCGAGAGAAGAAATACCACACTGGAAATTACATGTGTTGGCCTATGGGTACAATCAAAAGTCATATCACCCATTCAGGCACGTGGGTGGGCCCTAGGGTTGGGACCACATGTCTGCGGGGATACTGGTGGTACCAATCGGGCCAAGACCTGACGACCATGTTAAGGCGGGGTGTATGTGCTGTCAGTGGAGCATAATTGTTACATTTGGTATCAGAGGAGGAAACCAGTCATTAGTATGGTGTTTTTTTTAGGTTGAGATGTTGGGCCCACAATGAGGATATTTTGCTGCAAATGGGGTGATTGTAACACCCCAGAATGATAAAAGGATAAATGTCTAAATTATATAACTCATGTCAACACGGTGTACCTTTATTTTTGGAAGCCTACCTGATTAGAACCCCATAGTTAATCATGTTTGTCTTAGAGTAGTAATCAGGATGGGTGAACTTTTGGAAAGCTTCCCAGAGTGTGTGCAATTAAGGACAAACCACACTGGAGAGGACATGTGTTGGCCTAAGGGGATAGTAATTAGTCATATCACCTGTTCAAGAATGTAGGTGGGCCCCAGGGTTGGGACCACAAGTCTACAGGGAAACTAGTGGTACCAGGCAGGCCAGGATCTGACGACCTTGTTAAGGCAGGGTGTATGTGATGTTTACGGGGCCTAATTGTAACATTTGGTATTAGAGGAAAAACCCAGCCTTAAGTATGGCGTGCTTCCTAGGTTGAGATATTGGGCCCACAACGAGGAAAATGTGCTACAAAGGGGGTGATGGTAACCCCCCAAAAAGATAAATGTCTGAATGGATAAATGATATGTCTCGTGTCAACAAGGTGTACCTTTCTTTTCAAAAGCCTACCTGATTAGAACACCACAGTTAAAAATGGTTTTCCTGGAGTATTGATCAAGATTGGTGACCTTCTGTTAAGATTCTCAGAGTGTGTGTGAGTGAGGAAAAATTGCACTAGAAAGGACATATGTTGGCATGTGGGGACAGTCATTAGTCATATCGCCTATTTGGGCTTGTTGGTGGGCCCCAGGGTTGCGAACACATGTCTTTGGGGCAACTGGTTGTATTAGGAAAGCTAGGACCCGTTGAATATGTTAAGGGAGTGTGTCTATGCTGTCACTGGGTCCGAGATGTTACATTTGGTATCAAAGGAGGAACTAAGCCTTAAGTGTGGTACACTATTTGGGTTGATATGTAGGGCCCATGATAAGGAAATTGTTCTCTAAAGAGGGTGATTGAAAACCCTAGAATGATAATGGGTTAAATGGATAAATGATATGATTAATGTCAACAAGGTGCAACTTTCTTATCAGAATCCTATCTGGTTAGAACTCCACAGTTAAGCATGCATGGCCTGAAGTAGTGATCAGGACGAGTGACCTTCTGGGAATTTTTCAAGGGTGTGTGAGAGTGAGTACAGATAACACTGGAAAGATTATGTGTTGTTCTATAGGGATAGACATTATTCAAATCACCCATTCGGGCATGTGGGTGGTCCTTAGGGTGGGGAACATGTGTCTGCGGGGCAACTAGTGGTACAAGGTGGGCCAGGACCTGAAGGCCAAGTTAAGGAAGGGTGTTTATGCTATCTAATAGGTGAAACTTTTTTTTTGAATGCCTATCTGATTTTAACTCTAGAGTTAAACATACTTGTCTTAGAGTAGTGATCAGTATGGGTGACCATTTGAAATGTTTCCCACGGTGTGTGGGAGTGAGGAAAAATGCACACTGTAAAGGACATGTGTTGGCCTATGGATACAGTCATTAGTTAGATCACTCGGTTGGGCACATGGTGGTCCCTAGGGTGGGGACCACATGTTAGCGGGGCAACTGGTGGAATTGGGTGGACCAAGACCTGATGACCATGTTAAGGCGGGCTATCTGTGTAGTTAGTGGGGCCCAGTTGTTACAATAATATTTATAATAAATAATTTAGACATTTTTATTTTCATTCATTAAAAATCATAAAATTTTATTATGTTTTGAACTGTGATATGTTTTTGAACATTACAAAGGACTTGAAATAATCATACAATGATATTTTTGTGACCATACAATGACATGTACGAAGTTTATGACAATATTTCTCAATTTTATGCTCTTGTTATCCAAACATTATAAATATAGACTCAACTTTATGAGGATATGTCCGAAAATTATTAGGGGATTTCTTAACCATGTACTCTAGTTATCCTAACTTTATGAGGTTTTTTCAGAACATTACGGCCTCTGGTTGTGCTGAACTTATGAGGTCCCTCTCTAAACCATATGGCTATATATTTATGATTATATTTCTCAATTTTATGATCTATATTTCCTAACATTATAAATATAGACTCAACTTTATGAGGATATTTCTGAACGTTAGGAGGGAATTTATTAACCATACACTCTAGTTATTCTATCTTTATTAGGTGTTTTTCATAACATTACACCCTATGGTTGTCCCGACCTTATGATGTGCCTTTCTAAACCTTATTACTATATATTTAAACCATAGAAACTCTATTTTTCCTAACCATGGGATTTATCTCTATAAACAATATGTATGAAATCCCAACCTTATGAATATTAAATAATATTTTCATTTTTTTAGATAGAAACTCAAAAATACTATATTTTCGTCCAAAGAACTCAGAACCTCTACCAAAATTTCCACTAATCCTTCACCTAAAATATTATAAATTAAATTATCTGTATTTAAATATGAATTATGTGATGAAAAAAATATAACAAAACCATCATATTCACTTAAAACTTCTGCAAAAATTATTATCATGATGATTTATTTTTTCTATAGGGATCTTCATGTCTCAAAAGTCTCATGAGGTATTCAATACCAAAAAAATATTGAAATTAAAACTATTAAACATAAAATAGATTGATAAATCCTTGAGTAAAAGTAAATGGAATATGATTTGTTTGATTCATATGAAGAAAAATTCATAATACATACACGGTATGATTTTGGTTTTATCATTAACTTTGAATGAAAAATATACCATTTATTTAGTGGATTAAAACTATGTATTTGAAAAAATATTATCCATAAGATATATAGGAGGTTATGAAAAAATATTTATGTGAAATTAATGTTTAAATAATAATTATATAATCCCATTATCCTAATTTTTTTATACATGAAAGGGAACAAGGAGTTTAATGGAAACTCTAACCATAAAATTCATGGGTTAGAAAATATTTAATTTTCTACATAACAAATATCTTGGAAGAATCGACTGATGGATTATCTGAAAGTAATGGGGAAATTATTAAAGTGTTAAATATAATCCCATAAAACACATGAATATCAAATCTATATGTGTAATGAAAGTAGTTATGAACCAAATGTACCACCCACACTTTATTTATTCAATTATAATGAATATTTACGTTATCATATAAAGTGCACTAAAACAAAGGTTAATGAATAAAATAGACATTAAAACCCTTCTAATACAAGATAAAAATAATAAATACTATTCTATCATAATTAATAAATTCGTTCATGAAAATAATTTGGTGAAAGTTACACTTATAATCCACTCATTGACCAAAATGTCTTATTCGATTCCTTTTCTACCTACCCCTTTATATCTAGAAATTTTGTCTAATTTGATAAAATCATTATCCCAAAGACTGTATAGTAAATTACCAATGAAAACTATTATTGTTATGATGGTTACATAACATGTATATAACTCTTCTCCAATTTAATTTTTTGGGAATGTGGTTCCTAAAAATCATATTATTCCCTCTTTAGTTTAATTTTATGTTATTTTATATATATACTATATCTATTTAAATATGTCCCATATAAATTTCCATAAGAATGAAATAAAATTTTATTTCCTAAATCAACCCATGCATAACACCCAAACTCGAACCACCAGGTTACAGGTAAAGTACCCCAATACCTCATGCATGCCTCCCCATAAGAAAAAGGTTGTCGACTAGGATTGTGGGACCAAACACCATTAGTTGGGAGACTATACCCTCAGTATCTATACTTAAACCCATAATATAAATATAATATAACAAATAATTGTAAATAATGTGGAAGAAAATATATTGTATTGAACACATTTCAAACAATAAAAAAATGGGGTCCTAATCAAGCTAGTAAAACCAGAGTAATAGTGAATAAAGATAAATAAAAGTATAAATCCTTTGATATAGCGGCCAAGCTTTTCTTACTTTACTTTTACACCATTTTAGTGATTAAAAACATAAAAAATATTACACCACAATGGCCCAGATTTTTAGTGTCTTCGGAAGACTAGGACCATACATAAATTTTACAACATAAAAAATAAAAAATTATTTAATTTCTTCTTCTCTAGCTTCTTATTATCCCTTGAGTTGTCCTTAGTACACGTATTCACCTAAGGATATATATAACGACCCACGTATGGCATACATGGACATTACATTTCTTTTGGGGAATAATTAATACATGACACAAATAGATTCCCAAAAGACTGTATTATTTTTGTTCCTTTGGAAACATGTAATTTAATCTTCTAACTTGTTGAAAGATATTCAACATATCCCATAAAGATCTTCCATTTTTTCCAACCTAAAACCTTTATTTATATCCTATGGAAATGAAAATATAATAAGGGTGATCTCAAATACCCATTAAGGGTAAACATGTAGAACATAAAACATTACATAAACATAATAATGTATAAACATGAACATCATGTTTAAATATCAAAATCATGAGTCATGAAATAAATCTTGGTAGTTCGTGAGGCATAGATCATACAGGAACATTAACCAAGCTGAAATATCATTGGTATAAAACATGTAATTGTGGAAAACAAATAATCACATAATATGATTCCATAGTATCCAAGGAATTTCAACCAAGACTATTATAGTGAACAAAGTACATTATTGAGCAAGGTTTACATGTCATTCTAGCCTTGCATTACTGAACTGGATTTACTTTTCTTTCTAGTCCAACATTACTGAAGAGGATTTACTTTTCGTTCTATTCATGCCTATATCATGAGATATAAATCTTTTCTCAATGAATTGGAGGGAGATATAGGTCCAACCCACCACATAATTAAATAATTCACACATGTTCCACAAAACTTATGTCATTCATCATAGTATAACCCATGAAATAAAATGGGATTCATAAACATCATTTCATCATAACATAATCTGTATAAGATAAATATAATTCATAAAAATAACTCCATCATAAACACAACCATTTAATAGTATAAAATGAGATATAAACATAACCCCATTTCATATTATATATATATCATTTTTAAAGACACTTCAACATAATTCTGGAATAAAATATCATTTCTTATTTAAAAATGTTTTCTATTCTCAAAATGTCGTGAAATTTTAAAAGAAAATAATTTATTTGAAGATAAATGTGAAATTTTGTAAAGTAATATTCATGAAAATAATGCTTTATGAAATTTTAAAGACCCATTCATAACATATTCCTTAAAAAAATATCCCCATACTTTTCCTAGAAAAAGTAAAAAAATTACCTCATATGGTAAGCAACAGAAAGATTACTTCTATACCATGTAATAAAAATAAAAAATGTGTAAAAATGACTTCAAACATATATAAAAGAATTGTAAAGATTTTAAGATAATATAATTATAAAACCCAGACATGGATGATAAATATATCCCTAGTAAAGACTTAAGTATAAACAATCTCAGATAAAAATGAGATTGCAAAATTATACCATACCATAGGTCGAATTTCATCCATATGTGTCTGAAACTGTTGTATGGTAGGATTAAATATATTATTAACTTTCCACATAACCATAATAATATTCATAATATAATATATGATTCACATATGACTTTATATTATCCGCTAATTTGTCAATTCTATGCTAAAGTAACATTTTGTGTAAAAACTATTTTATTTATCATATATGTTTTGACTTGATATTATTGATATTATTACTTATATCGTGATTTATATACATAAATAATGTAAAAAATTATTTATATATCATATATATTCAGTATATATATATAATATATAGATAAATGAAATTTAACAGACCATTCAAGGAGATGGCAGGTCATACGTACCCATGAACGCTACTTCCATTTCTATGTCATATTAAAGGATTGAAAACTACAGGACACATAGGTATATTATAATTCCATTATAATATCATATTTTATATATGTTAAATAATTTCATTAACTTCATCCTTTATACATTCCATGTATGGAATGAACATGTAATGACACTTTGAGGGGGTAGTAATCTTCACTTCCTCAAATGAAATTATCATGTTTAAACATTATGGAAAGCATAAAGGTATGTTTTAAATAAAAGATACTGAATAATAGAGACAATATAAATATAATATATATAATATATAAATATATTTCCATTATAATGGGAACCATGAGAGGTGATAGGAGAAAATTGAACAATCATTGTTCTGTGAGGCAATAGTTCACCGTACATAGAAACAGTATGTTTGTATCCATTAGATAGAGGTGTGTATGAGTGTATTTATAATATGTCTTATAAAAACATATTAGTATATTTATTATACTGTTTGTTATGTAATCAAATAATAATAAGAGAATAGGGAGTTTAGAATGAAAATAAAAGAAAATATCTTGAGAGAAGAGGTTACCTCAAAATTAGGTAACTTCTTTTGATTTGAGCCAAAAGGCCATATTGAATTTCCTTTTTCCCAATGTTAGGGTTATAAGAGTAATAGAGGGATTTTGTGATTTTATTTGGGTAGAATTTGGAGTATGCAAGAGGCTTAATATGTGTGTTTAAATGGGTAGAGGTGGTGGCCTTTTATAAGCGGAAGGAGGGGCACTTTAGGAATGTCTAGAGGTATTCATTTATTATAAAGTGTGTTTTGATTAAAAATGAGTTATAGTTAAGTTATTTTGAAGATAAGTTGAATATAAGTTGAAATAAAATTATGCAATGTTAATTTCACCGGTATTGGGTATTTTTTAATCCTTATATTTGGGATTTAACCATTTTTTACTCTTATCGTTTTACCAAGCATTCAACACTTTGAGAATCAAAATAGTTACCAAAAAATAAAAATTTCCAAAGAAAGATTCATTAAAAAAATTAGAGATATCATAACCATTTTTCCTAATCTCATAATTTTTATTATTATTTTATAATATTTAATAAAATATTTTCTATTTTAAAATATGAATTATGTCAATTTTGACCCTATTAATATCATGACTTTTTAAAAATCCATAACAACTTGATTACTTAAAAAACACTTCATTAAATAAAATATAACAAGTGGTACTAGTCCATAATATATTATGATGGCATAAAAAGTTTAAAATAAATTTATTTTCATATTTATAATCTCATTTATTTAAATCATTAATTAATAAGCTAATCACTACATCATCATTGTGTCATAAATAAATTTATTTATTTGGTGTCTAAAAATTATAAATAAAATACCATGATTTAGAAAGATATTTTATCTTTCTAATGAATATTTTTATTCGGATTTATCTTATGTATAACCCCATAAAATAAACTTTTTTCATTAAGAAGATACAAGTTTATCTCATATTTCCCTTTAAATTAATTCTTACAAAATGTCATTTTCACATCCAAGTGGTTCCATGACATTCAAAAATCTACCCAAGGATTTCCATGGTTGGGAATATCTCATAAAATTGTATTAGGACTTGTGTTAGGGTAGTTTAATATTATTAAAATATTATATTTTACCCTTATTTACCAGATTTACCTTTTATCCATGGTAAATAAAATAATTACTGATGTTACTCTTCATAATGTCCAAAAAATAAAAGGTACCTATTTACACAATTTGAACCTTATGATTCCAAATATGGAATCTATTTTTCCAAATTAAAAAAATTGAAGTTTTAGTAATTAAATTAAAATTAATTCTCATTGTCAAAACAAAAAGGTAGGTTTTTAAGAAGTAATAACTATCAAAATATTGACATTAGTTTATTTCCAATTTAAAAGCGAAATTGCTTCCAATGACCAAAATTGGGTTAAATAATAAAAATATAAATCAATTAAACTTTAAATCTAATTAAAATTATGATCTAACTATATAAATAAATTTGATGAAAAGATTGTTTTGAATTAAAGTGCAGTATTGTTCACTATTCATTAAACTATGAATTTTATCAGAAAAATTCCAAAAACTAAACATAAGTAAATTTTTAAGTACATATTCCAAATAATAATTTTTTTTGAAATATAAAATATAAAAGTTTTAAAATCTATATTTAAAATGGGAGCTCCATCAAAAGGCGACAAAACAACATTTTTTGAAAAATACTTCGTTTATCTGAAAAAATGAACTAGTTCTTATATAATGTCTAGAAAATAAATATGTTAAATTTAAATTTTATATAAAATTTAAAATTTAGTTAATACTATTCATAATGGCTAGTTTATATCCCATAATAACATTTTAACAATATATTGTTGTTTAGTGAAACTCGACATGTTTTACAATGCAATCTATCGATGAAGGTCACTCTTGCGTGTAACACGTGCCATGTAAGTTTTGCATGTAGTGAAATATTCCTTCTTTGTTGTTCATAATATAATCCAAATGTAGTTAATTTATGCATTGAACAAAATCTATACTTAGTGTTACGTGAAATGAATTTTATCAAAAGAGCTTGATATTGTGTTCAACACAAGCCAAGAATATTGTTGTATATGCTGCAAGATAATATAGTGTTGTGTATAGTTCAAGCTAATCTTTGGGTGGCATAAAACAAAATTCATTAAAGAAATTAAATGAATCTAAATCCTAAAATCTAAAGGTGTTACATTCTACCCCCATTAAAATGAATTTCTCCATCTAAATTCATCGGGGTTATAAATGTTTTATTATGTGAAAGTTCCTTTCATGGAATCCCAAATCGTTAAAAGGAATTATAAAACATAATTTTAAAAAATAATTTTATAAACATAATGGTTACCTAAATTATTTCATCACTGGGTTTCCACATAAGATCACATAGGTGGGAAGTGAAAACATGGATATGAAAGAGAAATCTAACCATCATGTTCTAAAGGATAGTGATAGAGAAAAAGGTTTATAGAAAGTTAACTACCATAAATCCATAAATAATTGATGATTTAAGGGACCATATGGTTCATCGGATAAGAAGGTTCTAGGATAAAATATTTGGTTTCATGATCTTGTTTGTAAAGTAGATGACTTTTTGCATGAGAAGAAATACTTACCAGACTTCAGTACAATCTCACCATTGATCATTCCCTGAAAAAAATCTACTTCATCTCTTATTTAAATAAATGAAGTTGAATATTTCATTATTTAAGTGTTAGAAGATCATTCAATATAATGATAGGTCATTCCATCTGTCTCTATCACAAAAAGGTTAGCACAATTTATTAAATATACATAAGTTCTCCTATGGTGCAATTAATCGTATATGGTTCAAAAAATGGACGTATATATCATCTATAATACCTCTTAAATAAAATAAAACTAATTTATAATAACCAGGTACTTATTTTAGGCTAGTGGTAGGAGATAAAAAAATGTGTCACTTTAGTTTTGTGTACGAGTCATGCATCCTTTTCCAATGCGACGGGTTGTCATCTATCCTGTGGGTTGTCCTCCTTCTAAAACTATAATATTATAACATTAAAGAAAAAAAGGTTTATCCTTAATCCATTAAAACCATTAGTCTTTTCCAAAACACTTATATCCATACTCATAGTACAAAAAAACAATTAAAATAAAGGTCATATAACAAGCATGTGAATACCATCATTTATCCCCCATATAGCATTAGATATATCTTGTTGGTCACATTCCAAACATTTTAATGGCTTCATAATTTATTATATTGAGTCTTGGTAATAACCTAAATTACCATATATAATTATTTAATTCATGAATGTTTCCTCATTCCCAAACGTATTGGATATATTTCTTATTTCCTGAAAAGTTATATACTTCACACATGACAACATAACCCACATCTCAACAAATCCTTAACTAGTTAGAAGGTAACTAATATTTTCTCAACATTATTACCATATTAATGTTTATCCTTCCATTAATCATATTTTCCTTATAAATATCACATTTTCATTAAGTACCTTTTTTTATCCATTATAACAATTCAAAATATTCTTGAAAATCCTTAGAGAAAAACATAAACTGATAATTTTTATACAATTTTATATTCATCATATATGGATTCAAATACATAAATAATTCAATCCTTCCACACTAATATCCGTCATAGAAAAGGCCTTTAATTATTTTAGAATAAGATTCTTATTTCTAGGCATTGAGTTGGGTAATGGCCATGTTTTTTAGAGATGATACATTGAACTCCATAACAATTTGTCACTCTATTACCCTTTTACCACAAAGATAACATCTTCCCCTCCATTTTAAGTATTCCAAAAGGTTATTCTTACCTTATTATTAACATATAGGAAGGTGAATCTTCTTTCCTATTTTCTTAAAAAATTGTTTCTTCCTCTTATTCGATGTGTTCGGAATTTCACCAAAGCTCACATTGTTAATAATTTATCGTAATAGCTCAGTCACCATAATCACAATATCATTCTCTCCTTTAATTATCCAATTTCTTTACTCATAATCACTATATTTTCCATCATATTCAACGTTAATTCAATTCCTTCTAGTGTCCTCTATTAACTAAAAACAAAAAGTACGAGGTGAGAAACACATCTCATAGAAGAAAACAACATAATAAAGGGTGGGTACTTTCAATATTTAGCATCTTAGGTTTAATCCTAATTTATTCATGATTGTTACTATAATTCTGAGATATTAATATATAGTTAGACTTATCCATAGGTAAATCCCTAGAGATATCCTTATAAATATCTCTAGGGATATCACTTAAATTTTTTCATCCTAGTTTCAAAAGGTTAACTAATACTTCCCTCTAATTCCAACTATAATAACCCAAGACTAACGTACCTGGACATTACATTTAATTTGTGGAATACATAGTACACGAAAAAAAATAGATTCCAAAAGACTGAATTAGTTTAATTCATTTGAAAAAATAGAATGCAATCTTCTAACTTGGTGAAAGATCTTCAACATATCCCATCAAGATCTTCTAATTTTTCCCTTCCTAAAACTTTTCTTTATATCTTGGTTAAAAGAAAACATAAGAAGGGTAAGCTCAAATTCTCAGTAAGGGTAAACATGGAGAATATAAAATGAACTGTAAACATAAGAATGTAAAAACATGAACATAATGTTTAAACATAAAAATCATGATTCATAAAATAATCTTGGTAGTTCATGAGGCATAGATCATAATGGAACATTAACGAAGATAAAATAGAATTGGAATAAAACTAGGAATTGTGGAAAACAAATAAGCACATATTTTGATTTACATAGTAGCCAAGTCATTTCTTCTAAGACTATCTTAGTGGACATAATCCATTAGTGAACTAGGTTCACTTTCCGTTCCAACCATGTATTACTGAATCGTATTTACTTGTTTCTCTAGCCTACATTACTGAACAATATTTACTTGATTTTCCAATCATGTCTATCTCATGAGATATAAATATTTACCCAATTAATTGGAGGTAGATATTGGTCCCACCAATATTGTAATGAAATCATTCTCACTTTTTCCAAAAAAGAATAAGTCATTCATTATATTATAATGAATGAAAAAATGGGATTCGTAAACATCATTTAATGATAAAATAATCCATATAAGATAAATAGACTTAAGAAAAATAATTACATCATAAAATCAATAAAATAACTGTAATAATAGGGATACAAACAAAACCTTGTATCATCTTAGATGGAAAAATAATTTTGATAAATCACTTGAATTTAATTCCTAATGAAAATTTCTTTTCTTATTCAAAAATGTTTTCTTTTCTCAAAATGTCATGCAATTTTAAAAGAAATAATTTAATTGAAAATAAACATGAAATATTGTAAAGTAATATTCATAGAAATAATTCTTTATGAATGCATAATAATACATTAATTCCAAATAAGTTAAAAAAGCATTCTCCTTGTACTTTTTCCAAAAAATGTCAAAAAAACACCTTATATGGTAAACAAAAGAAGGATTCCTTCCATACCATGGAGTAATATTAAAAAATGGGTAAAAATGACTTTAAAAATACATATAATAAAAATAAACATTTTATGATAACATTATTAGAAATCATGGACATGGATGATAAATATATCCCTAGTAAATACTTACCTATAAACAATCTCCCAAAAAAATGAGATTTCAAAATTATCCCATACCTTAGGCCCGATTTATTATATATGTGTCTGAATATCATGTATTGTGAGTTTAAACATATTATTAAATTTTAAAATAACCATAATAATATTTTTGATATCATATATGATTCACTTATGACTTTATACTACCCATTTTTTCAATTCCATGTTAAAGCAACGATTGGGGTAATAATTGTTTTATTTATCGTACATGTTTGGACTTTTTATTCTTGATATTAGTACTCAGATCATGATTTATTAACTTATAGAATGTGAACCAAGATATATATATCATATATATTCAGTATATAAATATATATATGTGTGTGTGTAATATAGATAAATGGAATGGAATACACCGTTCATGGAGACAGTAGGTCATACATACACATGAACACTACTTCCATTTCTATGTCATATTAAAGGAATGAAAACTACATGATACATAGGTATATTATAATTCCATTATAATATCATATATTATATATGTTATATAATTTCATTAACATATTCTTTTATACATTCCATGTATGGCATGAATGAGTCATTGCACTTTGAGGACGCAGTAGTCCGCACTTCCTCAAATGAAATTATTATATTTACACATTATGGAAATCTTAATGGTATGTTGTAAATAAAAAATGTAACAACCAAATGTTTTATAAATGGAAATAACTATCATATAAATATGTCATAATATTACATGAAAACACAACATAATTATATACTAATGCTTAGATACCTTTAAATATAAGTTTTTCACTTCTATGTTTGGAATTTCAAAACATCTGACATACACATTTGTGATCTGTAAGTTATTTGGAGTCTGATAAGAAAAACATAATTTTTAGTGAATATTAACCTACCATTACGAATTGTAACATACCCTTATGAATAGTTATATACTCTAATGAATATCTAACTTAACTATGATAATATATAAATAATATTCATGTTGAAAGTATGATATACCTATCTTTTAGACTAAGTAAATGAATGTTTTAAAACTAGTTTTTGATAATAAATTATGATTTTAATTAGATATTTATATAATCATATTTATAAAATGATTTTTGAAAAATTTAATTCATTTTTGGATTCTACACATTGAAAAAGGGTTAGGGTAAATGTTTGGTATTTTTCTGAAATACTTGAATTTTTATGAGTAGTAAAATGCGATAATTTATGATAAATGCTAAATAAGGGCTTTATTGAGTCATTGATGATGTTCAACTGATGTAAGACCAATTGGTTCGGGACAACATGATAAATTTACTATTCTTGATCCTGAAAAATCCCACATTCCTTGTCTTTTGGGGACTTAATAAATTAATGAATTTTATATTGAGAAATACCTTCCCTCATCCACTATAATACCCCCTTAACTCCCTCTTCTCTTCACTCCTCTCTGGCCTTGTGACTTTCTAATATTATGCCCAAATATCTCCCCAAGATCCTCCCCCCATGCCCAAAATCTCCTAGACTCTTCAAAATACCAAAACCTCTCCCCTTAAGAGGTTCTCAAAGGAGGAAGTCTCAATAGGTAGATTCCTCTTTCCAATTACTTCATTTCTTTTAAGTTCTTTTATTTTTTGTTTTTTTCCTCACTTACCTTCACCAAAATGGTTTGATAACTCCAGTAGAATACATGTAGGAGAATTATATTATTCTAAACGGATGCTTCATTATCATCTCCCTTTTCCTCACCTTTTGTTTGAAATAAATGAAAGCATTGTTTGAGATGTTCCAATTTAGCACGTTCAAGGAAAACGATATATCAATTTCTATTATCATATTTAAATCTGGTCATAACACCATTTTTTTATGGTTTAACCAAATTATATATATGTAATATATGCTATTTTTATTCTGTAATATTTTTTTACAAATGGTATTAATATAAAAATCAAAACATGTTCTTTGTAATCAAACTCACTAATTAACAAAAAAGGTTGTCATTGTGGTTTTATATAATAGTTTGACTTCAATATAAGTAAATAAATGAAATTTAAAACCATTTAATGTCCTATATGTAAACTATTATCATATAAATGTATTCATGGATAACCACTTCCATCTTTCATGTTTATCTGAACTTCAATATAAGTGATCATTTAAAACCAAGTAAAAAAACGACCTCGAACAATGAAATTGAACCTTATAACTAATAAAGAAGGAATTGAATGAACTAAAAAAGGGTTATAATAAATAAACTTAATATATAATTGGTTCTAGAATTATTAATCAAAAAGCTTAATTTTTTTATTTAGATCTTTAATAACAAGTGGAGAACACCAACAGATTTAAGGTAAGGGATCCTCTCTTTTTCACTCTTAATCAAGATTGTTCTCTATGCTATGCCTTTTTGTGCACTACCAAGTGATGGGGTATGTTTTCTAACCTCCCCATACTTCCCTAAGTTTTTATAAGTGATGAGAAACCTGTTATACCTCTCATCAATCCCTCTTAGTTACACTTGATACCGTGTTGATGAACTGTAATGGATTCAACCCGAACTTCCTTTATTCCTTTGTGTTGTGATATCCTTTTTTTACCAAAATGTAGTTGTCTTTTATTTTTATTTAAAACTTCTTAATTCTGTTTATATGCTCCACAATCATGTTCTGATATCCATCTCTCATTCACTTTCGAATATATACATGCTTTTAAGTAAATCCCTCCTCGATACTTCCCAATAAGCACACTCATTTTAAAGGAACTTCCCGAATTTTTTATCCAATTTCCAGTTCACTCTATCCTCTTCATTAAGACTTCATTGTCCTAATAATATCAGTATTTTTAATATGAAAACCTTCTTAGTTCAAATATTATTTTATATAAAATAATTTCCTCTTTATTATTTTAAAATCCCTATAGTATTTTCCCTAAAATCGCACAAAAATGCTTTTATGCTAATGTTCATAAAATACATTTCTTATATGTTGTCACTTCTATTTTTCAACACCTACCATGTTATATGCCTATATTACCTTATTAACATCCATTTACATTCTAAATCCTTTAATTCATGGACACTTTCATGATACACTCATTGGTTATGCCTTATGTCATGATTGTGGTCCCCAATTCTTTCCATGGGTATCCTCATGTTTATGAACGACTGATTATGTATGATTATTTATATGGAAAGAATTTTAAATGTGGAAAGAATATTTATGTGGAAATAAAATTCATGAAAATTTTGAGATGGGTGCACCCATATAGCGCTCCAATGCATTGGGTAAACTTAAGTCTCATGAGATGCGATGTGAAACAGGACTGGCGGTTAGCCTTGACCCATGCTAAAGAAATGTTTTATGATTATTACACATGTATATAATTCCATGTTTAAATGATCCCATTCAAATATGATATTATTTCATATGTTAAATTCTTTGGAATCATTATGTCATTCCTACTAACTCATGTGCTTAAGATGTATCATTATGTTCATTCTCTTATTGGGCTTTTTAGCTCATCCCTTTGTTCTTGTGTTCCCTAGGGTACTCAATGCAGATGTAAGGGCTCAAAGAAAGTTAGGAGCTAATTATGGATATTAAATAAAGAATTTTTTTCCCATGATTTATTTTTTTTGTACATAGTATTCCAAGACACTAGACTTAACGATACTTATCTTGTAATCTGATGTATAATTGTGATTAGAATCATGAAATGTTGTATGTAAAAGGTTTGGGGTTCTATAGTTGGTAGAAGAGGATGGTCTTGTTATTTTTGGATATTAGGAATAGAGCACCTTAGTGAGAACCTTGAGGATTAGACTAAGTATAAGAAAATAGTCCTAAAGTTTGGTGAGTATTGAGTAAGTGGTTTATCAAGAAAATACATCCCTGTCTAGATACAAGAAAGTAAAGGTGGATCTAGCACAGATGTACCTAGGAGTGAAAACTCCAAAAAGGAGTTTCTGGCTAGTCCCAGGGTATTCGGGTACATGACAATGGTCTTTTCTACACTCTTGGTTACAACACTCCCAAGGGATATAATTTGGTAGATACATGAGCTTGTTACAAACCATTATTAAGGGAACACCAATAAAAATATAAGTTAAGAAATAGATCGAGGATAATCTAGTTTTAACCTTAAGGAATCACAAGTTAGGATATACATCTTCTTTCAAAGTTTATGCTTTTATGTTCAAAGTTTTCTTTTTATTCTCAATAGATAAGTATTCAAGACCTCTAATTATAAGTTCTTTTTCTTAGTTAATAGCAGTAAATAGAATAACACGCTCCAACAACCAATGTGATAGGAAGTGTGAATATTGACCTAATGATATGCCTGATATGATGGGAGTGGGTGCTCAAAACATCATGATAGTACTTTATCAGCTGGCTCGAGTTATGAATAATAACATAAATCATGTGGAATTCCCTCCTCCTCCAAGGAAAGAACAAGTTTCCAAAGAATCCTTCATACGGAAAATTCCTCCCATGTTTAGCGGATCTTATGATCCCCTACTCATAGAAAAATGGATTAAATCCATTGAAAATATATTATCCATCCTCCAGTGCTTGGAAGAAGTGAAAGTTGTACTGGCGGTCTATCATTTTGATGGTAAAGATAATCAGTGGTGGAAACTGATCAAGAATACAAAGACTCAAGAGGAAATTGATTCCATGGATTGGGAGAAATTAAAGAGGATGTTTTTCAAAAAATATTTTCCTCAAACCCTCCATCTCATGATGGAAAGAGATTTACTTGGACTCAAGAAGAAGGAAGATGAGTCCATCAGGTTTTATAAAGCAAACTTTACAAGGCATGCAAGGTATGCCCCTGGCTTTGTTAAGAATTCTTAAAGTAAGGTGGATCGCTTTTTTAGTAGACTAAATCCGATTATTCAAAAATAATTGATGATTCAAGACTTCGACAGTTATGAGGATTTTGTCTATTGTTCCCTCAAGGTTGAAATGGAGATTAAAGACTCTCAGTGGTCTTATGGGCCTAGTGACAAGAAGACAAAAATTTATAACAACATTGGGGGTTCATCAAACAAATCCCATGATCAAAATAATCCTGACTTTTCCCCCATGAAAAAATTATGGGAAGAAGCATCATGGTAAATGTCTGAAGGGAACCAAGAATTGATTCAAATGTTGAAATTTTGGTCATCTACACATGAACTGTCAAAGGTGAATGAAAAATCCCATGAATATTGAAGAAGAAAAGAAGGCTCATATCAACACTCAGCTAGAAGTGCAATGTAACAACTTTAAGGATCATGGGAATTATGTGAACCATTTCCCTAATCTTAGGTTTGTCGAAGGAAATCAAAAATAGCCTCCAAGGCATAAATGAAGGGATTATTCTATTACTACTGCTGAGGTGGATCCAAACAATGATGTGGTGATAGTTAAGCTAGTTATTCATTCAAGAATATAGAACATAATATTTGAATCTAGTTCTACGCATTCTTTCATATCTTGAAAGATTAGTAGAACAATTCAAAAACCACCTCAAAATTTGGAGGAAAAGTTATCTGTGAGAATATAAAATGGAGAAATTACTTCGTCCATGGTTTATAACTCCTTTCTAGTTAATTTTTGTTGACTGAACTTCCTATAAAATCTTGTTATACTTTCTTTAGTGGAGTTTGAAGCTATCTTGGTCATAGATTGGTTGTCTTTATACAAATACAACATCAACTGTTGGGAAAGGGATATCACTCTTCACATGCCAAAGAATCCTCCAATTCTATACAAGTTTAAGGAGGAAGATTAATCTTCTTTAGGATCATCATCTCAGGTGTGGATATTGATGCCTTATGAGCAAGAATATCTAGCACAAATGATTGCGAAAAAAGAATAGAATCATGCTTGACAACATCCCCATTATGAGGGATTACACTGAGGTATTCCCTAAAGAGTTGCTTGGTCATCCTCCTAATTTAGAGGTTGAGTTCTCAATTGAACTTATACCTGGATCTCTACCTATCTCATAGAAACCTTAAAGAATGGCCATCGTAGAGCTGTAAGAACTGAGAAAGTAGTTATAGGAGAATATGGAGAATGGTTTTATATGCCCAGGTGCTTCACTGTGGGGAGTGCCAGTCCTCTTCATTAAAAAGAAGGATGGATCAATGGGCCCCTTCATTGTTTATCATGAGCTCAATAAAATCACGATAAATAAAAGTATCCCCTTCCATGGATTCATGACTTGTTTGATCAGCTTTGTGGGGACAGTTATTTCTCTAAGGTGGACCATTGGTCGGCATATCATCAATTAAAGGTGAGGAAGAAAGATATTCCCAAGACTGTCGTTCAAACAAGTTATGGACACTATGAGTTCAGAGTGATTCCCTTCAGACTCTCTAATGCTCTAACAATTTTAATGGATTTAATGAATAGTGTCTTTAGAGATTACCTCGACAAATTTTTGGTAATCTTTATTGATGATATTCTGATATACTCTAAAATCAAGGAGGAATATGAGGAGAATTTGAAAACTATGTTAAAGACTATGTGAAGGGAGACTTTTTTTGAAAAGTACCGTAAATGTGATTTCTAGATTGAGGAAGTACCATTTTTGGGGAATTTTATCACAAGAAAAGAGATATCTAGGGACCCTTCCAAGACAATGGCAATTGGTGAGTGGTACATGCCAACATTTGTAAAAGAGATCCCCAGCTTTTTGGGTCTATCAGGGTATTATCGATGATACATGAAGAAATTTTCATGATTATCAAACCCAATGACCATGATGACATAGAAGGGGTGAAGTTTGTTTGGATACCGAAATGTGAAGGTTTTTTCAAGGAGTTGAAAAAGAGGCTTATCACTATGCCAGTACTCACACTCCATACAAGTGGGGAACTCTTTGTGGAGTATAGTGATGCTTCTAAGAATGGAATAGGTTGTGTGCTAATGAAAAATGATAAAGTGACAGCCTAAACCTTATGTCAGTTGAAAATCCAAGAGAAAAATTATCCCACTCATGATATGGTGTTGGTAGTTGTGATCTTTGCGTTGAAAATTGGGAGGCATTATCTCTATAGGGAGAAATGTGAGATATATACTGACCGCAAGAGTATAAAATATATACTCATACATAAAGAGCTTAGTATGTTCCAACGAAGATGGATATAGCTCATCAAGGATTATGACTAATCAATCCACTACCATCCCAATAAGGCTAAAAAGGTAGAGGATGCTCTTAGTAGAAAGGATCCTGCATCTTTATCATTAATGATAATTGAAAAGGATCTAATCTTCTTAAATTTGAAAAGAATGGACATGGGAATCATTAAAGGAAGAAAATCCTCAATCTTTTCCCAAATGTTTTCTCAACCATCACTCTTAGAGAAAATAAAGGATTCTCAAAGAAAATATGTAGAAATTCAGAAAAGGGCGGAAGCTATCTGAAATGGGAAATCCATTGATTTTAAAATTGATGAGAAAGAAGTTGTAAGATGTGGGAAACCATTATGTGTACCAACAGATCTAGATATAAACAAAGATCTATTGAATGATGCACATAGCTCGACCTTCTCTATCCACCCAGGGGTCACAAAAATGTATCAAGATTTCCAGGAAAAATTTTGATGGGACAAAATAAAAAGGGAGGTTGATAAATATACATCAAAGTGACTGGTATGTCAGAAGGTGAAGGCTGAGAGGAAATTTTCTAAGGGGGTGATGCAACCACTACCAATACAAGCATGGAAGTGGGAGAAAATTACCTTTGATGTTGTCACTAAACTTCTAAGGACCTATAGAGGAATCAAAGCTATATAGGTCATTGTGGATTATCTTACAAAGACAACTCACTTTATCGTGGTTCAAGAAGATTTCCCATTGGATCAACTTTCATGGATTTACATCAAAGAAGTGGTAAGGCTGCATGGAGTACTGTTGTCTATTGTATCTGATCATGATCCAAGATTCACCTCGAAGTTATAGAAAAGTCTCTAACATGCTCTAAGCACTGAACTGATCTTCAATACGGCCTATCATCCTCAAACTGATGGCCAATCTGAGCGAACTATTTAGACACTGGAAGACGTGTTTATAGCATGTTCTATGGAATTCAAAGGAGGATGGGACCCATATCTTCCACTATTTGAATTCTCATGTAACAACAGTTTCAAATCAATCATCTGAATGACACAATATGAATCCCTTTATGGGAAAAGGTGTTAAACACGGGCACTTTGGGATGATGTTGGTGAGCATAAGCTACTAGGTCTGAAAATGGTCGAAGAAATGGTGTAGAAGGTGGAAACCATTTAGTAGCATATAAAGGAAGCCTATAGTTTATAGAAGAGTTATACAGATAACTCTCGATGAGACCATGAGTTAAAAGTTGGAGACATGTTATTTCTAGGCACATCTTTATGGAAGAAGGTCATGAGGTTTATAAAGAAAGGGAAGTTAAGTCCCAAGTACATAGGCCCCTTCGAGATCCTTGATCGAGTCGGAGTTGTGGCCTATTGACTGGCACTTCCACCTACCATGTCGAAAGTAAATGAATTCCCTTATGTATCCATCTTAATGAAGTACATACCAGACCCTTCACATGTACTCTCTTTAGAGGTGGTATAGTTGGAGGATGATCTCTCTTATGAGGAGCAGTCAGTGAAGATATTTGATCGTAGAGACAAAGTTCTACGCAACAAGACTACTCATCTGGTCAATGTACTATGGAGAAACCATAAGTATGAAGAGGCAACATGGGAACATGAGGAAGCAATGAAGGAAAAGTATCCACACCTGGTCTTGTCTTGGAATTTAAAACGATATTTTGAGGGAAAAATTTCATAAGGGGGGAAGAATGTAACGACACTATGTTTTATAAATGGAAATTCCTCTCTTATAAATATTTCATAAAATCACATTAAAACACAACATAATGAACTAATATGTGCTAACATACCTTTAAATATAAGGTTTTCACTTCTTTGTTTGGAATTTCAAAAAATCTAACATACACAGTTGTGATTAGTAAGTTATTTGGAGTCTGATATGAAAAATATAATTTTTGGTGAATAGTAACATAACCTTATGAATAGTAACATACCCTTATGAATAATGATATACCCTGATGAATAGTAACCTTACCTATGAAAATATATAAATAATATTCAAGATAAAAGTATGATATACCTATACTTTTGAATAAGTAAATTAATGTTTTAAAACTAGTTTTTGATAAAAAAAATTATGATTTTAATTAAATAATAACATAATCACATTTAGAAAATTATTTTTGAAAAATGGACTTCATTTTTGTATTCTAAACGTTTACAAATGGTTAGGGTAAATTTTTTGGATTTTTCTGAAATACTTGAATTTTTATGAATAGTAAAATGCGATAATTTATAATAAATGATAAATAAGAGATTTATTGATTCATTGATGATGTTATGATGATGTAAGACCAATTGGTTTGGGATAACATGATACATTTACTATTTTTGGTCATGTAATACTCACTATTCTTTATCTTGTGTAGAATTAATAAATTAAGTAATTTTATATTGATAAATATTGTCTCTCCTCCACTATAAAAACCCCCCTTCATTCTCTCTTCTCTTCACTCCTCTCGAGATAGGTAACCTTCCAATATTCTGCCAAAATATCTCCCCAAGATCCTCCCCCACGTATAAAATCTCATAGAATCTTCAAAATTCCAAAACCTCTCCCCTTAAGAGGTTCTCAAAGGAGGAAGTCTCAAGAGGTAAATTCCACATTCCAATTCCTTCATTTCTTTTAAGTTCTTTTATTTTTTGTTTATTTCCTCGCCTCCCTTCACCCAAATGGTATGATAAATCTAGTAGAATAAATTTACTATAACGATATTATTATAATGGTATAATTCATTATCTACTCTCATTTCCACACAATTTGTTTGAAATAAATGAAATCGTTGTTTGAGATGTGCCAATTTAGCACGTTCAAGGACAACAATTTATCAATTTCTATTATCATATTTAAATCTGGTCATGAAACCATTATTGTTATAATTTAACCATATTATATATATGTAATATATTCTATTTTTATTCTTTAATATATTTGTACAAACAGTATTAAGTTATAAATCCAAACATGTTCTTTGTAATCAAACCCAACAATTAACAAAAATGGTTGTCACTATGGTTTTATATAATAGTTCGACTTCATACTAATAACCTAATTAAATTTAAAACCATTTAATCTCTTTTATGTAAAATGATATCATATAAATTCATTTATAGACATTCACTTCCATCCTTCATGTTTATCAAAACTTGAATATAAGTGAATTGATCTTTAAAACCCAAGTAAACAAACGAGCCCGAACAATGAAATTAAACCTTATAACTAATCAAGAATGACATTAATGATCTAACAAGGGTTATAAGAAATCAATTACATATAGAATAGGTTATTTAATTTTTATTTAAAAATCTAAATTTTTTTATTCATATCATTAATATCAAGTGGAAAACACCAACAGATTTAAGGTAAGGGATCCTCTCCTTTTCTCTCTTAATCAAGATTGTTCTCTATGCTATGCCTTTTTTTGTAATAACAAGTGATAGGGTATGTTTTCTCACCTCCAACATAATTACATAATGTTTTATAATTTACTAAAACCCCTTATATCTCTCTTTCATCCCTCTTTTTTACTCTTGATACCATGCCGATAAACCGTAAGGGATTCTACTCGAACTTCCTTTATTCCTTCGGGTGGCTCAATCTTTATTTTTTAAAAATTGTAGTTGTATTTTATTTTTATGTAAAACATATACATTATATTTATATTCCACCAAATCATGTTCGAAGATCCATATACCATTCTATTTTGGGTATATACATGCTTTTAAGTAAATCCTTCTTCGATACTTTCCAATAAGCAGACTCATTTTAAAGGAACTTCTCAAATTTTTACCCAATTTCGAGTGCACTCTATCCTCTACATTAAGACAAAATTTTCTTCATAAAATCATTGTTTTTATTATTAAAACATTATTTGTCAAATTATGATTTTATATAAAATAATGTCCACTTTAATATTTTAAAATTTCTATAGTATTTTCCTTAAAACCGCACAAAAATGTTTTTATGCTAATATTTCTAAAATATATTTCTCATATTTTGTCACACTATTTGTCACCACCTACCATTTTATATGACTATATTTCCTTATGAACGTCCATTTATGTTCTAATCCCTTTATTTCATGGACACTTTCATGATACACTCATTGGTTATTCCTTTTGTCGTGATTGTGGTACCCAATTATTTCCATTGGTATCCTTATGTTTATGAATGACTGATTATGTATGATTATTTATGTGGAAATAATATTTATTTTGAAATAATATTCATGAAAATTTTGGGGTTGGTGTGCCCAGATAGAACTCCAATTCATTGGGTAAATTTAAGTCTCGTGAGATGCGGTGTGAAATGGGATTGGTGGTTTTCCTTGACCCATACTAAAATGGGATATGGGATTGGTGGTTAGTCTTGACCAATACTAAAGAAAATTTTAACGGTTATGCCACATTTATATGATTCCATGTTTATATGATCCCATGCATATATGATATGATTTCATATTTTCCGTGCTTTTTTATCATTATGTCATGCCTCCAAACTCATGTGCTTAATATGTATCCTTATGTTCATTCCTTTACTGAGCTTTTTAGCTCATCCCTTTGATCATGTGTTCCCCAGGGTACCCGATGCAAATTTAAGGGCTCAAAGGAAGTTATGATCTCATTATGTAGATTAAATAAAGAAGTGTTTTTCCCATGTTTTATGTTTTTAGTACCTAGTATTCCAAGACACTATACTTAACGATCTTTGGCTTGTACTCCGATGTATAACTATACTTAGAATAATGAAATGTTGTATGTAAAATTTTTGGTTCACTTTAAAAAAAATAATGAAGAAAATATAAATACAATATATATCATGTATAAATACATTTCCATCATAATTTCCACCATGAGAGGTGGTAGGAGAAATTGAACAATCATCGTTTCGTGAGACATTAGTTCACCATACACAGAAACAATAAGTTTGTATCCATTAAATGGAGGTGTTAATAAGTGTATTTGGAATACTTGTCCTAAAAAAAATATAGTATATTTATTATAAGATTTTTGTTACGTAATAAAAGAATAAGAATATCATACGGAGTGAAGAATTAAAATAAAAGAAAAGAACTTGAGAGAAGAAGTTACCTCTAAATAGGGTAACTTTTTTTGATTTGAGTGAAAAGGCTTTCTTGAATTGCCTTATGCCAGAGGTAAGGCTTCTAGGAGAAATATAGGGATTGTGGGACTTTATTTAGGCAGAATTTGGATGATCCAAGGGGCTTTAATGGTGTGATTAAATGGATTAGGTGGTGGTCTTTTATAAGAGGGAGGAGGGACAGTTTAAGAAAGTCTAGAAGCATTAATTTATTATAAATCCTATTTCGATTAAAAATGAGTCCAAATTAAAATAGTTATAATATAAAATGAATATAATTTGAAATAAAATCATCCAATTGTAATTTTATATGTTTTTAATATTTTTAAATCCTTATCGTTTTTATTAAATCCTTTTTTACTCTTAATGTTTTATCAAGCATTCAACACTTTGAGAATCAAAATAGTAACCAAAACCAAAAAAATGACCAATGAAAGAGTCGTTAATATAATTTTAGACTTCTCATAACAATTTTTCCAAATATTAATTTTTTTCTAATTTTATAATATTTAATAAATTATTTTATATTTTAAAATATGAATTATGTCTATTTTTACACTATACATATCATGGCTTTTTAAAAAACCTTATAAACTTGATTCATTAAAAAAAACATCATTATTTCTAAAATAACAAGTCATAATCATTCATAAAATTAGTTTATAGAAGAAAAAGTTTCAAATAAATTTATTTTCAAATTTATAATCTCGTTTATTTAAATCATTCATTAATAAAGTAATCACTACATCATCATTGTGTCATAAATAAATTTATTTATTTTGTATATAAAAATTATAATTAAAATAACATGATGTAAGAAATATTTTAATATTTCCAACTAATATTTATAGTTGAATTTATTTTATGAATAACCCCATATTAAAAAAAATTATTTAGAAGATACAAGTTTATGTTTTATTTCTCTTTACTTTAAATTAATTCTTATTAAAATGTCATTTTCACATCCAAGTGGTTCCATGGGGTCTCAAAATAGACTCAGGGATGTACATGGTCGGAAATATATCATAAAATATTATTAGGACATGTTTTATGATAGTTTAATATTATTAAAATACTATTCTTTACCCTTAATTACATAATTTTCCATTTAACCATGGTAAATAAAATAATTACTGAAGTTACGATTCATAATGTCCAAAAAAAGGTACCTATTTATATAATTTTAACCTTATTAATACAAATATTGAATCCATTTTTCAAATTCAAAACACAAAATTTGTAGTAATTAAATTAAAATTAATTCCCATTGTCAAAACCAAAAAGCGGGTTTTTATAAAATAATAACTATCAAAATATTAACATGTGTTTATGTCCAATATAAAAGTATAATTATTTCCAATGACCAAAATTGGAATAATTATATAAATTTAATCCCATTACACTATATAATAAAATAAAATTACAATCTATCAAGATAAATAAATTAGATGAAAAGACAATTTTGAATTAAAATGCAGTATTTTTCACTATTCATAAAAATTTGATTTTTTTCAGAAAAATACCAAAAATTCAACATAAGTATATTTTTATCCTTATTATAAATAATAAGTTTATTTTTTAAAATATAATATATAAAATGTTAAAAACTAGATTTAAAATTGGTGTTCCATCAAAAGGCGAAAAACTGTATTTTTTGAAAAATATGTCTTTTATCCAAACAAATGAACATGTTCTTATATCATGTCTAGAAAATAAATAATATAAGTTTTTATGGTATATAAAATTAAAAATATGGTTAATAATATTCATAATGGGTATTTTATAGTCCATAATAATAATTTAATAATATATTGTTTTTAGTGAAACTTGGTATGGAATACAATGCAAGCTATCGAGGAAATTCGCTCTTGCGTGTAACACAAGCCAAGTTAGTGTTTCATGTATTTAAATCATCCTTTGTTTTTGAACCTAAAATAATCCAAACATAGTGCATTAATACATTGAAAAAAAAAATTATACTTAGTGTGGCGTGAAATGAATTATATCAAAAGAACATAAAATTGTGTGCAGCACAATCCAAGGATATTGTTGTGTATACTGCACGCTATTAAGGGTTTCCATATAGCACGATATAATCTTGTTATAGAATACAAAAAAAAGACATAAAATAAATTAAAATAATCTAACTTATAAAATCTTGGGGTATTAAATTTTACTGTCCTTAAAATGAATTTCTCCCCCGAAATTTGTCGGGGTTATAAATGGTTTACTATTTGAAAGTTCATCTCATGGAAACCCTCATCGTAAAAAGGAATACTAAAACTTCGTTTTAAAAAGGAAATTTAGAAAAATACAGTTTCCCAATGTAACTCATCATTAGGTTTCCACATATGATATCATAAGTGGTAGTGAAAGCATGGATTTGGAAGAGAAATCTAACTATTAAGTTCTGATGGATAGTGACATAGAATAATGTTTGGATAAATTTAACTACCAAAAACCCATAAATTGATGATGATTTAAGGGAACATCTGATTCATCAGATAAAAAGTTACTAGGATAAAATTTTTTGTTTCAAAATCCTTTTCCTAAAGTTGATGAATTTTTTGCATGAGAATAAATACATACTTGATTCAATACAATCTCAAAATTTATCGTTACCTGAAAAATTTCCACATCATCTCTTATTTAAATAAATGATGATGTATTTTTCATTCTTTAAGTGTTATCAGAACATTTGATAGAATGACAGGTCATTCCATCTGTCTCTATCAAAATATGGTTAGCACATGTTGTGAAATATACATAAGTCCGTTTATAGTGGTATTAATCATATATGGTTCAAAAAATGGACATATAGTTCATCTATTATACTAATTAAATAAAATAAAACTAATTTATACTAACCAGGGACTTCCCATAGGCTAGTGGTAGGTGATAAATTCATATTGCACTTTATTTGTGGCTTCGATTCTCGAAGCCCTGTCTGATGTGACGGGTTGTCATATTTCCTGCAAGTTTTCCTTTTTCTAAAACTATACTATTATAAAATTTCATAAAAAAAGGTTGACCCTTAATCCATTCCAACCTTTTGTAATTTCCAAAACCCTTCTAAACTCACAGTATAAAAAAACAATTACAAGAACTGTAAAAAAAAGCATGTGAATACCATCATTTATCCCACATATGTCATAAGTTATATCTTGTTGGTCACATTCTAAATATTTTAATGGATTCATCATGTATTCACTTGATTCATGGTAATAACCTAAATTACCCTATATCATTATTGAAAACATGCATGTTTCCTTATTCCAAAACTTATTGGATAGATTCCGTAAGTCCTAGAAAGTTGTATAATTCATCTGTGACAACATAACCCACATCTCCAAAAATTATTAACTATTTATAAGGTAACAAAAATTATCTCAACATCGTGATAATATTTTTTTTTATCCTTACCTTAATCATATGTTTATTTTGATTATCACATTTTCATTAAATTAGTATTCTTGCCTATTGTAACAATTCAATGTATTCTTGAAAATATTTATTGAAAAACATTAAATGGAAATTCTTATATAATTCACCATTCATCATTATTAGATTCAAATAGATAAATATTTCAATCCTTCCACTTTAATTATCGTCATGGAGTAAGTCCTTCCTTTTATTTGATGTTTATTCTTATGTCTAGTAATTGAGTTGGGTAATGGCCATGTTTTCCACAGATGAGACATTGAACTCTGTAAAAATTCATCACTCTATGACACTTTTTCCCATAGAGATAACATCTTTCCCTCCCTTTGAGGTATTCTCAAGGTTCATCTTCCCTTCTTCTTGACATGTTGGAAGGCGAATCTTCCTTCCTCTGTGCTTCAAAAGGTTTATCTTCCTCTTATTATATGTGTTAAAAATTTCACCAAATCTCTCATTGTTAATCATATATCATGATAGCTGAGTCGAAATAATCACAATAGCTTTCTCTCATATTGCTATCCGGTTTTATTTCTCATAATAACTAGATTTTCCATCAGACCCAATGTTAATATAGTTCCTTTTTGTGTCCTCCATTAACTAAAACCAACATTCACTGGGTGAGAAACACATATCATAGAACAAAACAACATAATCAAGGGGGAGTACTTTCAATCTCTAACATCTTAGGTTTAATCCTAGTTTATTCAAGATCATTACAATAATTCAAGGATAGTGACATATAGTAAGACTTATCCATAGTGGTATCCCTAGATGTATCATTAGAAACATCTCTAGGGATCTCACTAAAGTTCTTTCATCCTAGTTTCTAATGGTTTACTAAACCTTCACTGTGATACCAACTATAACGAACCAATCCTGATTTTCATAGACATTAAATTTATTTAATGGAATAATTAATACATGACACAAACAGATGACAAAAGACCATATTAGTTTAGTTCCATTGGAATAATGGAATGTAATATTCTAACTTGGTGAAATATCCTCAACATCTACCATAAATATCTTCCCTTTTTCCAACCTAAATCCTTTCTTTATATCTCGGGGAAAGGAAAACATAAGAAGGGTAAGCTGAAATGATCATTAAGGGTAAATGTGGAGAACATAAAACAAACCATAAACATATGAATGTAAAAACATAAACAGAAAGTTTAAATATCAAAATCATGAGTCATGAAATAAATATTGGCAGTTTATAAGGCATATATCATAAATAACATTAACCATGATAAAATACCATTGGCATAAAACATGGAATTTTGGAAAACAAATAAGAAATTAATATGATTTCCATAGTAGCCAAATAATTTCTTCCAATACCATCATAGTGTATGTAGTCCCTTACTGAACTGGGTTTACTTTTTTCCATCCATTTATTACTGAACCGGATTTACATGTCATTCTAGCCCTGTGTTACTGAACTAGTTTTACATTCTATTCCAGTCATGTATATCTCATGAGATAAAAATATTTACCCAATGAATTGGAGGGAGATATCAGTCCCACCCATCTCATAATGAAATAATTCTCACATGTTCCACAAAACATAATTCATTCATCATAGCATAACCAAGGAAATAAAATGGGATTCTTAAAAATCATTTCATCATAAACTAACCCATATAAGATAAATGGACTTCATAAAAATAATTACATCATATACTCAATCAAATATAAGTAATAATAAGGATGCAAACATAATCCTATGTCATCTTATATGGAAGAATATTTCTAATACAACACTTTAACTTAATTCAAATGGAAAATAACCTTTCTTATTACAAAATGTTTTCTTTTCTCAAAATGACATTCAATTTTAAAATAATATAATTTAACTAAAAATAAACATGAAATATTGTAAAGAAACATACATAGAAATAATGCATTATGAAAGTGTAAAAATAAATTCATTCCATATATTTTAAAAACATTATCTTCTTACTTTTTCGGAAAAAGTCAAAACGTACCTCATATGGTAAACAAAAGAATGATTCCATCCATACCATGTAGTAAAAGTAAAAAATGGGTAAAAATGAAATTAATAGTACATAGAAGAATAATAAAAAATTATGATAACATTTTTAAAAAACAAATACATGGATGATAAATATATCCCTAGTAGATATCTATGTATAAATAATCTCAAATAAAAATGAGATTGCAAAATTAAACCTTACCATAGGACTGATTTCTTCCATATGTGTCTAAATATATTATATAGTGGGTTTAAAAATATTATCACCATGTAAAATAACCATAATAATATTTATTATATAATATATTATTCACTTATAACATTATATTACCCGTTCAATTGTCAATTTCATGTTAAAGAAAAATTTTGGGTAATAATCGTTTTATTTATCATACATATTTTGACTTGTTATTCTTGATATTATTACATAGATCATGATTTTCTTACTTAAAAAATGTAAAACATGATTTATATTTCATATATATTCAGTATATAAATTAATAAATATATAATATATAGATAAATGAAATGGAATACACTGTTCATGGAGACGGTGGGTTGTACGTACACATGAACGCTTCTTCCATTTCTATGTCATATAAAAGGAATAAAAACTTCTTGATAGATAAATATATTATAATTCCATTATAATACCATATATATTATATTTTACATAAGTTCATTAACTCCATCCTTTATGTGTTCCATGTATGGAATGAACCAGTCATAACACTTTGAGGGGCGATAGTCTACACTTCATCAAATAAAATAATCGTATTTACACATTATGGAAAGAATAAAGGTTTTCTGTAAATAAAAAATATATAATTATTGAAAAATATGAATATAATATATTTTTTATATGAATAAAGTTCCATCCTAATGGCCACCATTAGAGGTGGTAGGAGAAAATTGAAAAATCATCGTTTCATGAGGCATTAGTTCGTCGTAAAAAAAAGTATGTTCATATCCATTAGATACAGGTGTGTATATGTGTAGTTATAATAAATATCATAATGAAATACAAGTATATTTAGGGTAATTGTTTTTTTATGTAATCAAAGAATACGAAAAGTGTAGGGAATGGATAAGGAAAAGAAAAGAAAAGAACTTGAGAGAAGATGTTACCTCCAAATCGGGTAACTTCTTTTGATTTGAGCCAAAAGGCTTTCTTGAATTTCCTTTTTCCAAAAGTAAGGATTATAGGAGGAAGAGATGGATTCTGGGAGATTATTTGGGCAGAATTTGGACTATACAAGGGGCTTTAGAGGTGTGATTAAATGAGTAGAGGTGGTGGCCTTTTATAAGAGGGAGGAGGGTCACTTTAGGAAAGTCTAGAAATATTAATTTATTATTAAGTCTATTTAGAGTAAAAATGGGTCCAAATTAATATATTAATAATATAATATGAATATAAGTTGAAATAAAATAATCAAATGATAATTTTATAGGTTTTGGATATTTTTTAATCCCTATCTTTTTTATTTAACACTTTATTACTCTTACCATTTTATCCAGCATTCAACATCTTGAGAATCAAAATAGTTACCAAAAAATGAATAATATCCAATAAAAGATTTATTAATATAATTTTAGACATATAATAACCATTTTTTCTAATATTATTACTTTTAAAAAAAGTTAATATTTAATGAAATATTTTATATTTTAAAATACATATTGTGTCAATTTTGACACTATTCATATCATAACTTTTTAAAAATCCATAACAACTTTATTCCTTCGAAAAAACTTCATTAATTAAAATATAACAAGTCATAATCAACCATGAAATTATTGTATGGAATAAAAAGTTTCAAAATAAATTTATTTTCATATTTATAATCTCATTTATTTAAATCATTCATTAATAAGGTTATCACCACATAATCATTGTGTCATAAATAAATTTATTTATTTGTGTCAAAAAATTATAAATAAAATACCATGATGTATAAAATATCTTTATTTTTCCAATTAATATTTATAGCTGAATTTATATTATGTATAACCCCATATAATAATCTTTCTTTTATTAAGAAGATACAAGTTTATGTCATATTTTCCTTTACTTTAAATTAATTCTTATAAAATGTAATTTTAACATCCAAGTGGTTCCATGGGGTCCCAAAATTGACCCAAGGATTACCATGGTCTGAAATATCTCATAAAATAAAATTAGGACATGTTTTAGGGTAGTTAAATATTATTATAATATTATTTTTACCCTTATTTACCAGATTTACATTTTAACCATGGTAAATAAAATAATTACTGAAGTTACTATTCATAGTGTCCAAAAAATAAAAGGAACATATTTACAAAATTTGAACCAAATGATTCCAATTATGGAATATATTTTTCCAAATTCAAAACATAGAAGTTTCAGAAATTAAATTAAAATTTATTTTCATGATCAAAACAAAAAATATTTTTTAAGAACTAATAATTATCAAAAGATTAACATGTTTTTATGTCCAATTTAAAAGTTAAATTTCTTAAATGGCCAAAAAATTGGATTAAATGATAAAAATATAATCCAATTACACTTTAAAAATAATTAATTGTACAAGAAAACTATATAAATAAATTAGATGAAAATACAGTTTTGAATTAAAATGAAGTATTTTTCTCTATTCATTAAAATGTGAATTTTATCATAAAAGTACCCAAAATTCAAAATAAGTAAATTTTGTATGTCCCTATTCCAAATAAAAGGTTTATTTTGTCAAATATAATATATAAAAGTTTTAAAAACTATATTTAAAATGGGTGTTCCGTCAAAAGGCAGTAAAACTGTATTTTTTTAAAAATACATCTTTTATCTGAAAAAATGACCTTGTTCTTATGTCATGTCTAGAAAATAAATAAGTTTAATGTTAATGATATATATATTTTATAATGTGATTAATACTATTAATAACTTCTATATTATATCCAATTATAATATTTTAACAATATATTGATATTTAATGAAACTATGTATGGCGTAAAACGCAATATATCAAGGAAGGTCACACTTGTGTGTAACGAAATCCAAGTCAGTTTTGGGTGTTGTGCAAGCTTCTTTTTGTGTTGTGCATAACATAATCAAAACATAGTTCATTTATAAATTGAATAAAATATATACTCAGTGTTTCTTGAAATTAATTCTATCAAAATAACTTGAAATTTTGAGCCACACAAGCCAAGAATATTATTGTGTATACTGCAAGATAATAAGGTGTTGTGTATAGAGAAGGCTAATCTTGGTGTAGCGTAAAAAACAATACTTCAAAGAAATTAAAAGAATACAACTCAAAAAATCTTGGGGTGTTATAAAATACATAAAAATTGGGTGAGATAAAATCTCAGTAAGAGGATAAGTACATGAGACAATACAACGTGGGGTGAGAATAAACATTATCATCATAACATAGAAATGAGATAATAAACATGGTAGGAAGAATTAATAAAAGGATTGAAAAGTGGAAATGCATAAAAATGAAACCTTATGTCTTATTGGTTTACTACCACACATAGTTTTGAACAAATATAGAATCATGTTCATAAATATTTCACTTTATTCACAAGGTTATTCAAATTACTCAATGAATTAGTGCACTATATAATTCTGGGTGCACTCGTCACATCACCACATTTACATTATCTTGCATGCCACAAAGAAAATATATCAATCTTGAATATATAATAACCCATGAAAATTAATGTTTTTCATTTCATAATCATATATTCATAAAATTCGGGTTCCCAAAAGAAATCATAAGTAACATACATGATATAATAATCATCAACCTTGAGTGAAGGAAACAATCTCGAAAAGTAAAATGTGTGTTTTTTGAAAGAAGAGTTATTTCATAAAATAATCTGTTTCTCATAAAATTAAGTAGAAAACATGTATATCCCATAAAATTTAATATAATGATGAATAAATTATTTTTATGGAATAACCATTCAAAAAAGACAGTGAATGTTGGAAAACATGAAGAAAGAAAGTTGGGTTAGAGATTTCCATTTACCTTGTGTCTGAACGCTTTCATCGCATTAATGTCATGTATAATCACAATGGATTCAATTATTAAAACTTAATGAACCTTTTATACTTGAAATTTATTTATTTTAGTTATATTAATATCTTTTAAGTGAATTTGGATGAGTTATAGAGTTTAAACTCATTGTTCAAGAGTGTTCCGCTTCTTAGTTTTCATTAGTGGTTCACTTATACACATGAATGGAAGATTGTGTAGAACATGGATAGACATACAGAATTTATATTAAAATATTTTAATGATCTTAAAGGATTTTAAATTATCTTTTAATTAATTGGGTTATATACCATAAGGAGTAATCATTAGTTAAAATTTCATGATGATTGTTTTTGGTTAATTTGGGTGGTTTTTTATCACAACAAACATGTTTTGTTTTATCATTTAGTATTTTGTATGATTTTTTTTTTCAGAACATAAAATGTGTTATAAAATAAATATTACAATATTTTTCAACCATTAATGGTTTTATTTAAATAATTAAATGTTTTTGAAGGAAAATGTAAGTGCATCACCCAAAATTTAGGTAAATTTACACATCATGGGTGATAATTTCATTTTTTTTAAAGAAAGAGAGAGAGGGAGTATTAAACTGAATAATATTCCATTAACATGATATAATACCCTTATATAAACCATAATGGAGTTATCATGACATTTTTATAAGAGAATTTCTGGATAATAGAAGAAAAGAAAAGAAATTTGAAAGGAATTTGAAATAAAAGAGATGGAGGAATTTCCTCTTGAATTCTCCCCTTGAGATCCTCTTTAATGAACCTATTTTTTGGTCTTTTTATGAGACCTAGAGATATTTTACATGAGTTAGGTTCTAGGTAAGATCATTGGGATTAATATTTATAAGTATTGAATCTTGATAGGTGTGAGGTAATGAGTTTTTAGGGGTGGTATTTATAGTGGAGGGGCGAGAGGTTTTCTCAATATTATAATCATTGATTTATTATTTCTCCACAAGACAAGAAATAGTGATGATTACATGAATAAATACAAAAAATGTGTCATTTTAGTTAGAGACAATGTCCATTTACATCATCCATGACTCAATAATGATGCAAAAATTCATTTATTTAGAATATTTTGTAAAAAAAAGTATTTTCCTAATTCACCAAAAAAAATAAAGTATTTTAGAAAAAATATTATAAATTCAAACTAAATTTTTTTTATTTTTTGAATTATAAAATGAACTCTATTTTACTAAAATAATGTTCAAAATATGAGAAATTTAATTGTTAATTACAATTATAATTTTCTTGAGAAATAGAAAATTAAAAATTTAAAACTGCTTTTGTAACACCTTGAAAAATTAATTAATGTCTCATAAAATTATCAAACAATCATAAGACGTCAAAGTAATTGTTTATGAATACATTTTATGAAAATAAATTTTCTTTTAAATTATTAAATTAATCATTAAATATTCATAACTTACAAAAATACCAACACTATAATATAATTATAACATATTATCACTTATAGGATGGGTATATTTTATTTATACTATCATTGGTAAGGTTTCTGTCTACCTAGATAGTTTACTATTAATAAGGGTAATATTAATATTTATATGGGTAAAATTATTATTCATAAGGATATATTACAATTAATAAAAAAATTCCAATCACACTCCAAATATCATACTGATCAAAACGGTGTATGCTAGATTTTTGAAATTTAAATTACAAAAGTTGAAAAATTATGTTTAATGGTCACATAGAATTTAGTAGTTCATTTGAGACTTATGTGTTATTATTTTTACTAATGTGATTTTATGTTATTATAATATATTATATTTCTATAATAATTAATAAATCACATTGATAACATTTGGGTCATTACATTCTTCCCCCCTTTTGAATTTTTACCCTCAAAATTTCATTTTTCAACAATAGTTGAGGGTACTTCTCCTTCATCGAATCCTTCAGTTCCCAAGTTTCTTATTCATGGTTATGGTACCTCACAACACTTTAATGAGGTGGGTTTTCCTGTTGCGTAGAACCTTATCTCTCTAGTCTAGAATCATGATTGTTTGCTTCTTATAAGAGCGATTATCTTCAAACTGTACCACCTCTGAGTTAAGTACATTTGAGCGATCTGGTCTGTACTTTTTTAGGAGTGATACATTAAACACATCATGAACTTGAGACATATTTGGTGGATGTGAGATTTTATACGCCCCGACTCTTATGGGGTCAAGGATCTCAAAGGGGACAATGTACCTCGGGTATAGCTTACCTTTATTTCAAATCAACATGACTCTCTTATTTGATGATATTCGAAGGAATAATTTATCTCTAACGTCGAACTCCAAGTCCCTTCAACATTTTTTAGTATATCTATTTTTCTAACTCTAGGAATCTTTGATATTTTTTGGGATGGCTTGAACCTTCTCTGTCATCTCTTATACAAGATCCGTTCCAAGTACCTTTATTTCTTCAACTTTGTCCCAAAAGTTTAGAGTTCTATATCATTGTCCATACAAAGCTTCATATGGAGACATTTGAATACTTAAGTGGAATAAATTTTTGAATGAGGACCCAACCAATGGTAGATGATGATCTCATCCACCAATGAATTCGAAATAATAGGCTCTTAACTTATCTTCAAGTGTTTGAATAGTCTCTTCAGATTGGCCATCAGTTTGGGGGTGATAGGTTGTGATGAAAATCAATTTCATTACCCAAGGCATGTTAAATACTCCTCCAAAATTTAAATGTGAATCTTGGATCATGGTCAAAGATAAAAGATAGTGAAACCTCATAAATTCTTACCACTTCCTTCACATATATATTTGTAAGTTTTTCATGTGATAGATATTCCCGAATGGTGATAAAGTGTGAAGTCTTGGTGAGTCAGTCTACCACAACCCATGTCGCATTATTTTCTTTATATGTATTTGAGAGACCCATGAAAAATTTCTTAGTGACATTATCCCATTTCGACTTGGTTATAGACAATTTTTTCATCATCCCTTTGGATATATGTCACTCGTATTTAACTTTCTAACATATCAGGCACCTTGATATATATTTTGCAATCTCTTTCTTCATGTTGTCCAACCAAAATTGTTTATGGAGATCACAGAGCATCGTGGTGCTACTAGGATGGATAGAGAATGGTGAGATTTTTACATTATCAAATACCTCCTTCATTATCCCAGGTGATGAAGGAACACAAATCCACATTCCAAACCAAATCACATCATCATCATTGATATGGAACTCTTTCAACTTTTCTTATTTTACTACATTCACATTTTTTTTGTAACCAAAATCATCAATTTGTGCCTCCTTAATATTCTCTTGGATATATGGTTGGTAAATCATTTGGGAAAGGTATGATGTGTTCATTTAGATTATTTAATACAATTCCATCTTTTTCATATCCATGAAGATAGGGTCTTTCTCTATCTGCATCACGAATAGAGTAAGAGGTTATTTTCTACTAAGAGCATCAACTATCTTATTCACCTTTATATGATGAGAGTGAATAGAGATCTCATGGTATTTTATTAGATCAAACCATATCCTTTGATGCATTTGAGCTTATTTTGTGTGAATATCTACTTTAGATCTTTTGATTGGTATATATGTCACACTTATCACCATAGAGGTAGTGCTTCAAGATTTTCAAGGAAAAATCAAAGGTACTAGCTCCAGATCATGCTTTGGGTAGTTCTTCTCCTGGATATTTAACTGTCATGAGTAATAGGTTTTAAAATTATCATTTTTTATGAGTATACAACCCAATCCTTTCTTGGAAGAATCACTGTATATCACAAAACATTCTCCACCTTTTAGTAATGTGGGTACAGGTGTGTGATCTTCCTTCTATTTAGCTCCTTGAATCTTTACTTAAATTATTTTTTCAAAACATACTTTACCCCTTTCATTATTAACATAGTTATAGGGCTTGACAATCGCGATAATTTTTTTACAAAACATCAGTTGTAACTAGCTAATCTAAGAAAACTATGGATTTATGTGACACTAGAGGGTCTAGTTAATTCCTCGATCACTTTTTTTAAGGGTTCACATAAATTCCCTCACTTGTGATCACATGTCCAAAGAACATGACTTTCTTCATCCAAAATTCACACTTTCTAAACATGGAAAACAAATTCTCCTTTATCAATGTCCCGAACACAAGCCATATATGTTCTTCATTTTCCACCTTACTCTTAGAGTATATGAGAATATCATTGACAAACACTACCAAAAATATTTTGACATAATGTATAAAGACTCTATTAATATTATCCATGAATTTTTTTAAAGAATTATTAATTATAAAGGGAGGTATCAGAAACTCATAGTTCCCATACCTTTTTTGGAAGGTTGTCTTCTAAATATCATTCGAATTCACCTTTACCTAATGATATATAGAATGAAGATCCACCCTTGAGAAGTATTGATCTTCTCATAGTTGATCGAACAAATCGTCAATCAGGAGGAGAGGATACTTTTTCTTTATGTTGATATTGTTTAGTTCTTGATAATCAACACACAGTCGCATTAATCTATCCTTCTTCCTCACAAAGAGAAATGGTGCACCCAATGGGGATGTACTAGGGTGTATAAATACTTTTGGAAAATTCTCTTGAACCTTGTTCTTTAAATCCTCTAGTTTGATTGGATCTATCCTATAGGTACACATTTATATAGGAGTATCTCTAGGTATGAAATCTATTGAGTACTCTACCTCACAATCTGAGGGAAGTCTAGGTAACTCTTTTGGAAATACATCACTACATTACCTCACGATGGGAATTTCCCCTAGGTAGATACCTTCATTTGACTCAACTATTTGAATGAAGTATTCTTCTTCACAAGGAATCCAAACCCACAGCGTAAAAGGATTTTTCAAATGAGATTAATGATCTTAATTACATTTTTATAAGATCATGTTATCGTTTTTAATATGAAAAGATATTTTCTTTTCTCAAAATTTTTTATGTCCTCTATATAATGAGATCCAATCCATTCCCATTATATATTGAATTCGACCCTAGGAAGTATCATGAGATTCATTGGAATAATCTTACAACGTACTCCAATAGGAGAAGAGTCCAACACATGGGTTGAAATGATTGCACCACTTGGGGTTTTTTCAGGTATATATACTTCAATTTTTTTGGGCTTCGATTTAATAGTTCTAGAAAACTTGAGAGATGTAATGGAATATATTGAACCAAAATAAAATAAGGCTTTTTCCTTTATTGAGTGAATAGGAAGTGACCCTTGTATGACTTCATTTTATTTCTCCAATTCTTTAGTAGTGATGGAATAATCCTTCCATTATTCCATTGGCATTGATGGATGCAGATTTTGATTACCCTTAAGGACTTGAGGTTTAGTGCACTAGTATGCATAGTTCCCTTCCTCCCAATAGTTGTAGGATCGGTCCATGGGTGGTGATCTCCTTCCCTCTACCACATTCTTCTACATGTTCATGTCTTTTTCACACTCTTGAGATTGGTGTCCTTCTCTCGCACAGTTAAATAATTTTCACATCCCTTTGACGTAGTAACCCTGATGTTTGTTCCCACATTTTTGACATGTGGGTTGTTGATTTTTCTTTCCACCTTTCTCATTATATCATCCTGCACGAAACCCTGTTTTTTTTTCTTATCACCATATCCAAGGAAAAATTCTCTAAACTCCATATCCACATTGATATCCCATCGAATGACTTTTTTGTAACTCCTAAATTATCAAATTTCAATATCCTTTTGAAGGTGTGGGTTTCATCCACTAAGGAATAAATCAATTTTTCTATCATTGTTGATAAAAAAATTCAAAGTGTACCTTCCAAGCCTTCTAAAATTCACTTTTTAGACTGTGACAGATTCTCCATCTGTGTGCATTGGGTCTATGAATTCTTTCTCTATCTTCCTAAGAAGTGTTCATGGGAAATACATTTTAAGAAACATTATCATAAAATCCTTCCACTCCATCTCTTCAATTTCTTCTCTTGGCTTGGTGTTGTTAGTAAAATAACACCATTGGTCGACCTCTACAATAACAAAATAAACCACTAGAGTCACCATCTTCATCTAAAAATAGTGAAGCATGAAAATTTTCTTCTCTATTGTGTTGATCCAGTGTTCCACAACTAGTGGATCAGAAGATCCACTACACATTGGTGTTTATTTCCATATAAATTAATTGATATCCAGTGGCTCCCTCTTAGGTGAAGGAAGATGGTCCACATTATTAAGGTAATTTTTTATAACCTAAGATAGTTGAGTAAGAATCTCCATGAAGTTTTTGAACTATACCTCCCAAAGTATTAGGTATTTCCTTCAGAAAATCATTTCATTATCCCTCACATGGGTTTTTATCGTGGTTTCTTCTGGTTCTAACCATTTTCTATAAAAGAAAATGTTAGAACAAAATGTAATTCAAAAATTAATAATTTATTTCTTTATGAAATTAACACTAAAATCATATATTATGGGATCCCTATGTTTAGAAAATATTCTTCTGTACTTAAATATACATAGTCTCATTCTAGAGTTTTCAATAAGGATCTCTAATCCTAATTCCCAAATTAACTAAACTGAGCCTCTTATACCAACTATAGAGACCCTTCTTTTTATTACATTAATTTTACACCATTTTAATGATAAACAACATAAAAACATTACACCCTGAGGATCCAAAGGTATAGTTTACTGAGAAAAATAGGAACATACATAACTTTTACAACATAAAAAATAAACATTTATTTAATTTCTTCTTCTCTAGATTATTATTATCTCTTGGGTTCTCCTTAGTATATGTAATCACATGAAGATAAACATAAAAAGGGGGTGTGATAAAATACAAATTACAGGATAATAACATGAGATAATGCAAAATGGGGGATAATAAACATTATCATCATAATATAGGCATAGGTTCATAAACCTAGTAGGAAGAATTAATAAAAGGTATGAAAAGTGGAAATGCATAACAATGGCATGGAAGGAGTGAAACAAGCCTGTGGAGAAAGGGGGACTAGGACTCAAGGATCTTTGTACCATTAATGATGGCTACATTGGGAAATTTACTTGGAACCTGCTTTTTCATGAAGCTGACGATGACTTTATTTCAAACAGAATCACAAGGATGCTTTTAAATGGATACAAATATTATCTTTCCTCATCGGTTTGGGCCTCTATCAAGCAGTAATGTGTCAGAATTATGTAGGATAACAAATGGATAGTTTTCCGGGACTCCACACTAAATTGATGGAACACAAAGTGGCTCACACATCCCCTTTATGATCTTAATGTGACACCTGAAGGAGCCACTTGGTCTATTTCGGGTTTACTCTCATAGATGCACTCTTCTATTTTTAGTGTTCATATGCAGGTGGAGACAGAAATCAATAATTATGTATTTATGGATCATGAAAATTTGATCTGGATCCATAGCAGAACTGGGAAATTCAATTTAATGGATTTTATAGAAATCTTTGTGGGGGTAAAGCTTCTCCACCTTCTTGTCTTATGAAATTCGGATCTTGGTTTATTAGACCTTCCAAATTCTCTCTAATATGGAGGATCTTAAAAAATAGACTTCCCAAAACTAATGTTCTTTAGAGGGCTGGTATTCAGATGGATTCCATGTTCTCCATCTGTAAAACATATGAGGATTATATTCATCACATTTTTATGGGTTGTTGTCATGCCAAACAATTGTGGGAATATACTGGTTCCTTGTTTGGAATTGTTTTTGACACCTGTGGGTCGATTCTGCAACTGTTGTATGATTTGTCTCATGGCCATTTCAATGAATAGATATATAACCTGTTTTTGGCTACTATTGTAGCCATTTGGGAGGCCTGAAACACTGCATTATTCACTAGTGTGCACTTCATAGTTCGGCAAGGAATGGTAGTGGTTCATAAAGATGTTTATTCGGTTCCCTTGTGCACGATGGTGCCATGTATAACACATTTTCTGATCTTCAAATTCTGAGAACTCTTGGTGTTTCGGGTTGGTCACACAGGCCTCAAATGCTAAATTATATTCGATGGATCCCACCCATTGGGCCTTTCCTCAAGATAAATGTTGATGGGGCCGCATTGGGTGCACCAGGCCCATCGGGTTGTGGGGGAGTGTTCCGCACCTATCGTAGGTTTGTAAAAGGATGTTTCCATCATTCCATTGGAATTGGCACTTCCATTGAAGCCGAACTTTGGGAAATGATCTATGCCATCAGGTACGCTGTCCAGTTTAATTAGAAAAATATATGGATTGAATCTGACTCTCAGACCGCGGTTCATGCCTTGAGCACCAAGATACACCCAGTCGCTTGGTGTATGCTTCCATAGTGGGGTGGTTTCCTTAGTGATATTGCTCATATGCAATTGGGCATTTCACAATGTCTACCGGGAGTCTAATCAGGTGGCAGATGCACTTGAAAAGCGGGCGATCATCGATCCTGGATAGATGTGGTCTTTCACAGCCCCAGACTTTTGTGCCCCAGTGGTGGAGGTAGATAGGTTTGGTGTGATGCACACTCATTTATGTAATAACCCCTTTTATGCTTGACTCATTTCCTTTGGTATTTAATTTTATTAAGACAATCTTCCACAAGTTCCTGGCTTTTTTGGTAAAAATGAAACTGTATATCTTAGTGGTTAACTACCACTCATAGTTGTGAACAAATAAAGTATAATGTCCACACACATATTTAACTTTAATCATGAGGTTATTCAAATTACCCATTACATTACAGAACTATATAATTCTAGGCACACCTGTCGCATCATAACATTTACATTAGGCTATATAATTCTGGGTGCACCCATTACTTCACAACATTTACAGGATCATGCATGACACATAGAAAATATATCAATATTGAACATATAATAACCCAAGTAAAGTAATGGGTTTCATTTCATAAGAATAAATTCATAAAATTTGTGTTACCAAATGAAAGAGGGAATAACATACTTGATATAAGTGTCATAAACCTTGAGTGAAGGAAATAATATTGACAAGTAAAATGTGTGTTTTTTTTAAATAATAGTTATTTTTAAAAACAATGTTTTTGTCATAAACTCTAGTAGAAAGAATTTATATCCCATAAAAGTTATTATAAATATTAGTAAATTTTTTAAGAAATAATCATATTGAAAATTGAGTGAAAGAAAGAAAACCTAAAGAAATGAAGTTGGGTTCGCGAAATACACTTACCTTGTGTCTCAATGATTTCTTCAGTTTAATGCCATGTATAATAAAATTAGATTCATTAATTAACACAGAAATAACCTTTTATACATGTAATTTCTTAATTATGGTTTTATTATGTTCTTTTATGGGCCGTTGGTATTTTTATAGAGTTGAAATTCATTGTTTGGGAGTGTTCTTTTTCTTAGTTTTCATGAACGGTTCGCTTCTACAAATGAATGGAAGTTCATGTAGAACATGGATAAACATATAGAACTGATATTAAATTATATGAATGATATTTCAGAAGTTTTAATGATCTTATAATTAATTTTTTTATATACCATGAGGATGAATCATTATTTAAAATTTAATATTGATCATTCTAGTTAATTTTGGTGGTTTTTTAATCATAATGAACATTTCTTGTTTTTTCATTTAGTAATATTTCTAAAAGTTGTTTCGAGAACATTGTTGATGCTACTTTCTGTCACATAGTCTAACGACTGAAAAAAAGGGAAATACCTTAGTCCAAAGTGATTCATCCTTTGAAGAAACATATAAAATCGACAAAGGGGTGAACAAGGAGAACATTGCCCATAGGTCGTGCAAGTTCCCTCATGGTCACACAAGTACACTTGCGCGCCACCTAGTGGTCGTGCAAGTCTACTTGCGCGACGCCTTATGGTCGTGCAAGTGACTTGCGCGACCTAAGTGATAACTGCCCGGTAACCACCCGGGGTCTTCTCCTGCCTATAAATAGACCCTGTAGGCCCCCCATTAGAGAGGATCTTTTTTTCCAAAAACTCGGATTGAAGCTCCTGACACCCAAGTCACTTCTCAAAGCTTCCGGAACACTTCTAAGGTAATTTCTTACCTAGAACGGAAGATCTAAAGAGAGGGAGGAAGGCCTAAGTGTTGAAACTCATCAACACATGCGCGCCTGAGTGGCCAGCCCTTAAGGAATGTGGTCACACTTGCGCGCCGCCTTACTCCTTCGATAGAACTTGCGTGTCCCTTTTATGGAAGAACCTCAAGAGGATTCTAAAGGCTTTAATAAAGAGTCTCTCAAGTATTTCAATGCTGGTTGACAGTCGCGCAAGTACACCACGTGTCGCGCAGGTATACATGTGCGACCAATACTTGCACGCCCATGCAGTGCTTGCGCGTCTTCCAAGACATGCACACCCCTTCCTTTTTGGGTGCCTTTCTTGCCCATTTCACCCCTCTTAAGCCATTATACTTCCTTTTCAAGATTCAGTCTTCAAGACACTCTTCAAAGCCATTTATGGCATGATTTCTTGATTTGACTTCCTTATCTGAAAGGAATTCTGTGGAATATCTCTCAAAACCTCGTGATTTAAATATCCTTATGTCACTAAATATGGAGAGTTCATTCATTCAACCTCATCCTTTAAGATGATAGAATCCTTAACCTGGGTCTCCTTTTCGGGAATAATCCCCAGTCATAAGTCCTCTAATTTGGGATTCCTTTTTAGAAGTAAGCCCCAAACCATAATCCTTAACCTCGGTCTCCTTTTCAGGAATAAGTCTCAATCATAATTTTCGGCTTCTTTCTCAGGAGTAAGCCCCAAGTCCCCTAACCTGGGTCTCCATTTCAGGAATAAGTCACAGTCCTAATCTTGGGAATCCTTCTTATGAGTAAGCCCCATATCCTCTAATTTGGGCTTCCTTTTCAGGAGTAATCCCCAGTCTCTGATTTGGGCATCCTTTTCAGGGGTAAGACCCAAACCATAATCCTTAACCTGGGATTCCCTTTCTGGAATAAGTCCCAGTAATAAATCCTTTAACCTGGGCCTCCTTTTTAAGAGTAAGTCCCAGTCATAATCTTGGGTTTCCTTTTCAGGAATAAGCCCCAAGTCCCTTAAATTCTCTTTAACCAGTCCTAATTTTCGTTTGATCTGGGATACCTTCTCAGGAGTAAAACCCCATTATCAATCCTCTCCTGATTTGGGTTTCCTTTTCAGGAATAAGTCCCAAGTTAGAGTATTCAAATCACCATGAAGCACATATACCTTTATGGACCCTGTTCCTGGATTTTCTCCCTAAAGTAAATCCTAACCTTCATTTATCTGGGCAGTCATATATACATAAGCCCCAAACCATTTCTTATTATTGCATATTTCATGGAACAATTGTCTAATTTTTTTACCAATACCTCTTTTTTCTCACATCGAGCATGACTCACGTGAGCTTAGAGTGTAAAAGTAATTGTGACATCCTTCTTTGAGCCATCAATCATAAACATCATACTTCTTTACTCGAACTACGTGGGTTCTGATTCCTTTTCCAAAACAAAGGATATGTAGGTAGCCCATTTATGGGTTCGATCCCAACTCTGAAATAATTCACGTCCTTCTGAATGACAATAAACTTCAAGTGCCCCACTGAGTGGCTTTAAAACCAGCCTAGTCATCATAATGACCAAGAGACTTTTATATAAATGTTTTGAAGGATACCATTGACCAAGAATCTCTAAATTGATTCTCTATTGATGAAGAACCACGAATACATATAAAAGATTCTCTAAATTTCTTACATATTTAATCATTGATTGTTAAACTGAAGGAAAGATAATTTTATACTTGGTAATGTAATAAGGATTCACGAACATAACATAAATCTATAAAGAGAGTCCCGGAATAGACAATAATTCCCCTCAAAAAGGTGTGATGAGTCCGACCTCCCATCCTCTCGACTAATGAAAATTCCTAAGCCTCATTAGTCCACAAGCTGATGAGCGCCTACCTTTGAAAAGTAGGTCCAAATTGATGTGGACTCTTTGGATGTTTCCGGTTCTACGAACAAACCCGCTAGAAACTGATCCGAACGTTTGAATCTCCCATCCAGGAGGTCATCCCCGAATTCCGAGGGAAAAAAAATGGTGAACCCGACGTGAATCCTTAACCAAGTTAAAATGATGTTTTACCTATTAGTTAAGCCCCTATTTAAAACTCAATAAGAGGGGTAACAAAAACAATCATTGACATGTGTGCTCATCCAAAGAATGAAGTGGCTGAATTTTATCTTGATTACGTCTGTTATATCAAACATACACTCTTTTCCAAGATCATCTGTATTTACATAATGGCTGCTCTCAAATTCACATCTGTGAATACTACTGCTGCAAATACCACTGCTACTATTCCTATTGGATCGTCATCTGCTCTGAGGATGACATAACCTACTCAGTGTCTTCAACGTTGGGTATCAAATGAGCTGGTTAAGGAGTACCATCAACACGGTACCATCCCAACTTTGGAGGCTGCCCGACAGGCCCTCCAAGTGAACAACTCACACAGGTCGTCCGGACAACGACGACCAGTGATCAAGAGGAAGGCGGTGCTGACTACCGTCTCCAACCTTTTCGGGTCGTTATCCCCGGAACGCAATTTCCATTCGCTCCCTTACTCTGAGGAAGTGAATGAGCAGGTCCCTCAGGGCCTTAATTCAAAAAGACAGGAGTCCTTCCCGAGGGCTCCCATCAACAATCACCGCCAGACTCGTGCGGCAGTGCTCCCTCAACATGATGAGGGTACCGAATTCAGGCATTCAGCTCAGGTTCCTCGAACCCGAGCAGGAAAGACGAATCGTCATAGACGGAATCCGGTTAACAATGGGCAGGTTTTCATCCCTGCCATCTCCGGAGAAGTCCGCCAACCTAACTTGGTGGCGAACAACGAGCAGGTACACACACCTGTCCGTTTTAATTCTGTTGTCCAGCAGACTCATCTGGCAGCAACACGCCAATCCCGCCAGGCAATTCCAGCGGAGTACTATAGGCAGGAACATAAACATGCTTATACGACATCAGTGAGTCAGCAGGCTCTCCTGACTACATATGATGGATCTTGTCAACCGCATTTGGAGAAGTGTAATCAGCAGGTACTTACACCTACTAGTACTAATCAAGCCTACGAACAGTCTCTCTTGGTAGCGCACGGAGAAGTCAGTCGGAAAGCTCCGATGACAAACAGGAGGCAGACTCAACTCTCTGCCTCCACACTTGAGTACTGTCAGGATTCACTGACAAGAAAAGGAGGACAGGAGCATGCACATACACCTACTCCAAGCCTGGAATGGACGTATATCCCTGTTCCGGCAGCTGAAGTCACCAAACATATTTTTTCAATGGTGAAAGAGCAGAAGCAAATTCCTGCTCATATTCTAGATGCTTCCCAGGATTTCATAACAGCTTCAGCATCATCTCAGGGACAGACACATAAATCTATCCCTAGAAGTGGAGTGACACATCAACGATTCACTCCAGAATAGATACACACATCTGTTCTAGTCCAAGAGGGTTATGGGGCATACTCCCCCATATCATACGGACAACCAAGTCAGGCACATACACCAGATTTGAGTGGAGATCGTCAGCCTAACCTGACCATCTTTCCTGATCAGGCACATACACCTTCTCAGAGTAACCACTTTCTTCAACAAGTGGTTTCCAAAGCGAGTAAGAAGGAATCTATGAAAAAGATCTGCCCAGCTCGGTTAGGAGATCAAAGGCCAATATGCAACAAGGCTTTGCTCGATGCTGGAGTTCTTGAAGCCCTCAGACATTTATCTGTTGGAATTCAAGATTCAACTCCCTCAGTTCCCAATAACGGGAACATTAATTCCGAAAGACTTCAATAGACACTTCCTCATGAAGGCTTGCTTCATGAAAATTCGGTCAATCTTGAAGTTTCTTCTTCAGATGAGAGCCACAGGAACCCTCTCTGTGGTCAGAAGACCAAGGAGCAAGAGATCTCATCTTTTGTTGTAACCCATTATAGTGGTCCTCCCCATGATGATGAATTTCGCTGCGAAAGTCCTTTCCGCAGTAGTGATTCACATTGCCTGGAAAATACTCTAGTGGACAATGTAGTGCCGAGAAAGCCCTTTTATCTTAAGGCACTTGCAAATGCGAAACCAGTCATGTCTGATGCTTTATCGCTAGAAAGTGAAATACTTTCTCAATCAGAAGATAGCCCAGGGTGTAGGTCATTCTCTGAACCACCCCTAAGTCATGCATCTTCTAGTTTGATCAATGATCTCTCTACCAATCTTGTTGAATCCGATGAAGCAATAAGGAAACACCAACTCTGGTCAAAACAGGTAGACGAATCTTCATTTAATGATAAAGAGGAAATGCTAAACATTAGGAAAAAACTGGCGAAAAGTGAGGTACCAGTCATGTTTTGGCCTTTGGCTGACTCCCAGTATGACATTCCAAAGACGTTGACGGAAGATGGAGTCTATGATATTCGTCTCAACATATGGAAAACTCTTTGTCAATTGAAGAAGAAGGTATTATATTATGATGAATATGAAAATCATCTTAAGATAATAGAAGGCCTACAATGTCAGATTGATTTGGCATCTCTATCAGTCTCTCGGTATCCGAAGGCTGAAAAGCAACAGAGAACCCTTCAACGTTCATGCCTTGGCCCACTAAGAAAATTACATCAGTTATTTGCCAATGCTCCATCAGGTGTTCATATCAGAGGATGGGGTGTTCACGGAGCACTACATTTCACAGTGCTTTCCAATCAGCAAAGCCCACCGAAAATGGTCTCATGCAATGTTATTGCCCATGGCCGGCCACAGTCAATGGGCTTTGTTCATAATCAAAAGCTTGCTCAAGAACAGGCTTCAACTAGTTCCTCTCAAAATAAAGCATATAGAGAACAAGTTGTTGAATTTCTCCTACATCAAGCAGGCGAGAATATTGCACAAGCCTCTCGTATGGAGCAAACACATTATCAAATGATAGAAGTTTCGGAAATCATCCAACGGTCTGTTAAACCAGGTGATAAAAGTGGACACAGGCTAATGCATCCAGCTAATTTCTGAACTAAGATTTGCAAGATCAAGAGAGATTTTAAGAAGGTCTTAGACATAGCATGTCAAGAGCCACCCCATCTTGTCAGATTGGGGACTCCTTTAACCCAACCCTCAGAGTCAACAAATGGGATTCCAGGAGTTGAGCAGAAGCAGCAGGAACATCCCCAGTTCTCGAGACCGGGGACTCTTTCAAATCATTAATCCCCTTCTCAGAGAATATCGGTCTTTTCTCAATTGGGGAAGAATCCCCAAGAGGAATGAAGGGCCAAATTATCAGGAGATTCCCTCCATGTTATATCTCGTCATGAAGCTCCTAAAAGATTAAATCAACAAAAGGCAATGTCTCATCAAAGACATGAAAGAAGACAATATCACAGAAATGTTGATAGAAGGGATGCGATGCATTATACATCAATAAATGTCATTAATGATGTTGTTGCTAATCCACCAGAGGAGACTCACTCAGGAGGCTCAGATGAAGAGCGTCCTGCTCAAGAAAATGTACTCGCCGATACAAATAAAGAAGGTGTGTGTACACGAAGTCAAAGGATTACTCAGAACCTAGGTAATCCACTTCCTTCTCTCCAAAAAGAATCCAACAATGGGAGGGGAAAGAATCAGGTTACATATCCTTCATCTGGTGAAGGTCAATCGCTCTCATTAGAGCAAAGGTTTGCACAACAAGAGGAAGAAATGAAAGAATTAAGAAGGTTGAATCCAGAACTACTTCAGAGTAGTCTTTTCTTGAGAATGTTGAAGTCCAGCACCCGAAGGAATTTGTTGTAACTACTGAGATGGATCATGAATATCCTCCTTTATAAGTACACCCTCAGAGGTCTAATCCTATAGGTCAAACGCAACAACGGTTGGCAGTGCTACAATCAGTTGCAGCACCAATCACCACGTCTGTCCAAGCTCCATTCATTGCACCTACCCAAGACCAAATTCAACCTGATGTTTCTCAAAAGTTAATAACTACTATTGAGTCATTAACAGCTCGGTTAGAAACTATGGAAGGGAAAAAGGCGCAAGTTCAACTAGAAAATAAAGTTTACCCTGAATGGGTAGATTCAATTTCTCCTCCATCTAGTTTTGGAAACCCTGTTTTCCCTACTTTCAATGGATCAGGCGACCCTGAACAACATTTGACGCATTACATGACTTTTTGTGATCCTATGATGGGAAATCCAGAGCAGCAAGAAGCAGTGAAACTCATATTCTTCGTGTGAACCTTGAAAGGACCAGCTTTTGTCTGGTATAGAAGCTTGCAATCCCGGTCAATCATCGTATGGGAGGATCTTTGTCAAAAATTCCTTCTTCAGTTCAGCTTAACTTTGCCAAAAACGACAGTTTTCGATCTTACAAACTTCAAGCAAAAGGAGAATGAAAGAGTTTCTGATTTCATTGCTCGCTGGAAGGGATTAACGTATTCCCTGAGTTTAGCACTCCCTAAGGAAGAGCTATTGCCAATCTGTGTGGAAAATTTGCATGACGAATTACGCACACCATTGATCCCTGTGAAATACACAGGAGGGTTTCGAGACCTTACTTCAATTGCTCAGCAGATTAAAGATTCCCTTATACAGGCTAAGGTTAAATCTCGTGTAATTCCATCAGCTCTAGGAAGGAGAATGGGTAAAATAGAAACTGCTACACTTATGCTTAAACAAGAACCTGTACCTATTTCTACTTCAAAACATTCATCTTCTCGAAGGGCTCCACCTCCTGAACGCCAACAAGAAAGACCGTTTCATCCAAATGATCAAAGAGATCAACGATGAAAACAATTTGAGGATATGAAGAGTAAAACATACTCTTTCTGAAGTGAGAAAGTTCCTGGTTACTTCATTTCAACTCTGGAAAATAATTTGGTTCAATTACCAGTGCCCAAGAGGCCAAACAAGGAAGGAGATGAAGACCGTCCCAATTATTACCCCTTTCATCAAATGTTGGGGCATCCCATCCAGGAGTGTTTTGTATTTAAAGACCTCCTGAAAAAGATGGTCGACGTGGGACAAGTCAAGTTAAAAGGTTCTTTGACTCAGATAGCATGTGTTACTGCTACAATTCCAGAGGAGGAAGGTGAATGGAAAGAAGTCAAAAGCAGAAATGCACAAAAATATGATGATTGGATGGCCAGAAAGACAATCAATCGGACTCATGACATTTTGAGAACACAATTAAAAAAACCAATTATGTATTCTACCATGAATATTGCGGTAAAACCCTCTTTGTCAGAGGGAAAGTCCTCAAAGAAACGGTTTGATTCAAAGAAGGAAAAAGAATCAGAAGAAGATGAGTATGTGTCAAAGCCTAAATTGTCTTTGACTCTGGCAGACTTTATGCCATCTACTTCAAAACAATGGGCACCGCCCCTTCAAATGGCACAGCATAAACAGGCTAGTCAGGCAGAGTCTTTATTAGACGAAGAGTTAATCTTCGGTTCTGTTAATATGATTCAATTAACAGATCCGTATTCCAGTCGTAATTTCAATTTTGATGAGCCCGAATTCCCTGTATCAAATAAGGGAATCCGAGGAAGTTCCCGAGGTTCAGGATACAGGGGAAGACGTGGAGCTTTCCAAAGCCACTACTCCAATTCTACCCCTATTAGCACTGTGTATGCAGCATAAACTCATGGTAGAGCCCTTCAGCGAGCTCAAAAAGAACAAGCAGGTTCTTCTGCTAATAGCCAACTCAGTCTTGGCACAGTTATTTTAGAAGACCGATTGAAGGTTCCATCTTCTTTATCTCAGCAAGTAAATGGATCTAATCATTCTAATCTTCCAAAACCAAGGATATTTCCAACTTCTATCCCAATACAAGATGCATCAGCTTCCAAAGCATCTGCTTCCAAGGTACCTGCTAAACCGCATATTCCGGTTGGGAAACACAGACCTTTAGATCAAAAGTATGATATATTGAAACACTTGGCCCAAGTACCAGCCATGTTATCAATTTTGGATGCTTTGAATCTGTCAAAAGATCTTCGGGAAGCACTCATCGAAGCTTTGTCATGTCCTCAGGAGTTTGAAGCTGAAATTGCTGCATCTGAAGTCTATCACATAGAGAATAATCCTACAGAATTCCATGCAGTGATATCTTTTACTGATAAAGATGAAGATGATGTTGTGCATGGGAACATAAAACCTTTGTACTTATCTGGCAAAGTCAATGGTTTAGATATCCGAAGATGTTTCATTGACAATGGTTCAGGAGTCAACCTCATGCCCATTCGTACACTTTGTCGATTGGGCCTCACGGAATCTGATTTATCTCCTTCTACCATGATGTTACAAGGAAATTATAAAAATGAACAAGAACCACTGGGAGAAGTTACACTCAGAACTCAGTTTGGAGATCTTGTATCCAATTTGGATTTCATGATTGTTGATCAAGACTCAGCTTTCAACGTCTTGCTTGGAAGACCCTGGCTACATCAGCATGCAGCTATTCCTTCATCATACCATCAATGTCTCAAATACTGTTTCAATGGTCAAGTTGGAACATTGTATGGTGATAAGACCCCGTTCAAGACATGTGAGTCTCAATACATTGAGGAATAATTTTATCACATGAAGGGAAGAGAAAAATCTTCAATGAAGGAAATTACCAAAGTTAATGCTCTATATGGTTTGGAGAAAATTGCAATAAATCCATTTTCACATGTGAGTACAGATTATGTGTTACCTATCAGTCAAATTGAAAAAATAGGCCCAAATCAAAATACTCTTATGGAAAGATCCATAATGTAAATTACGACAATTGAGCCAGACAACATGGGAGAAATTGGTAACCTAACAAACAGTGATGAAAGCACAAGTGGTGACGTCTTCATTTCATCTACTGAAATCCAACAGGTCTATACTTCTCCAATCAGGCCAGAAGAAGTTATAGCAACATTGGAGGTGAATAATGATGTCAATTCTCTATCCATCATCTCCTCTTTTTTTCCTAAAGAAGTCCCTTTATCATCAATAGGGTCGGAAATGGAATCTTCTTCTTCAAAATGTGCAAATTTTGACATCTCTTCTGATCATAAAAATTTCGTTTTTTTATCTACTATGAAAGTAGAAACGGAAGAAATAGCACATTATGAAGAGGAAGAGGAAGATCTTAGAGATGCTCCTCCAGCATTTGAAGAAGGTATCTCTACCACTGTGGATGAACTCAGAGAAATAAATCTGGGTACAGAGAAAGATCCATGCCCCACTTTAATTATTGCGGCCATGACCCTTGAAGAGCAAGAGATTTATATTTCTTTTCTAAAGAAAAATAAAGATATTTTCACTTGGAACTATACAGAAATGCCTGGGCTTGATCCTGATATTTCTACTCATCATTTGGGTTTACCAAAAGAACATCGAGGATTTAAGCAAGCCGCGAGAAGAATACACCCAACTTATGCCTCCAAAATTGAAGCTGAAGTGGATAAGCTGATCAAAGCTAACTTCATCAGAGAAGTTCAGTATCTCAAGTGGTTGGCTAATATTGTCCCTCTAAAGAAGAAGAACGGACAAATTAGGGTTTTCATCGATTTCAGAGATCTTAATCGGTATTTTCCTAAATATGATTTTCCAATTCCAATTACAGAACTCTTAACTGATGAAACCGCTGGCTATGAAGTACTTTCCTTCATAGATGGATATTCTGGATATAATCAGATCTGAATGGCCCCAGAAGATGAGTAATCTACTGCCTTCAGAGCCCCTCAAGGTTTGTTTTGTTGCCGGGTGATGCCCTTTGGTTTAAAGAATGCAGGTGCAACATATCAACGCGCCATGCATCGTATCTTCAAACCTTTCTTAGGGAAGTTTGTTGAATGCTATGTAGATGATTTGGTGGTTAAATCCAAACAACGTTCTAATCAATTGGCAGATTTGGATGTCATATTCCACAAGCTTCGACAACATAATTTGAAGATGAACCCATTAAAATGTGCTTTTGGGGTAACCTCAGGAAAATTCCTCAGCTTTGTTGTATGCCATCGTGGTATTGAAGTCGATCCTGAGAAGACCAAATCAATCCTTGGTATGTCACCTCCTCAGAATTTGAAAGTATTAAGAGGACATCAAGTACACTTAGCCTATATTCGGCGTTTCATCACCAATTTGGTAGGCAAAAGATTACCCTTTACCAAATTATTGAAAAAAGGAGTCACTTACCAGTGGACTGAAGAATGTCAAGAAGAATTTGATGTTCTCAAGAAATACCTCTTGAGTCCACCAGTACTCATGCCACCTGTTGAAGGTAGACCACTTATCCTCTATGTGACAGCTCTAGAGTGATCATTGGGTGCCTTTCTCGCTCAAACGAATGATGCTGGGAATGAAAATAGCCTCTACTATCTCAGTAGAACTATGCTTGAAGCAGAAACCTGGTATTCAAGTATTGAGAAGTGCTGCCTGGCATTAATCTTTGCAGTTCAGAAACTGAGACACTACCTGCAACATCACGAGGTCCAATTGGTATCTCGCAATAATCCGCTCAAATTCATCCTTAGTCGTCCAATGCTTACAGGATGTCTAGCAAGGTGGGAAGTTATTTTGCAGCAATTCGACATTCAGTATGTATCTAAAAAGGCAATAAAGGGCCAAGCTCTGGCTGATTTCCTGGCTGAACATGCTTTAGTGGAAGACACGTCTTCAGATATTAAACTCCCTGATGAGGAAGTTTTTTCTATTCAAGAGTGTCCTCAAACATGGGAAATGTATTTTGATGGTGCTTCGAGAGGTCCAACAGGGAAGAAAATGGAAAATCCTAAATTTAACAATGTTGGTTTAGGAATTGTACTCATTTCTCTAGATAAGGCATTGTTACCATACTCCTTTTTATTGTGGGAAGGTGGTACCAATAATGAATCCGAATACCAAACTCTTATCACAGGCTTGGAGTTAGCACTTCAAGCACAAGTGAATCACTTAAAGGTTAAAGGTGATTTAGACCTGGTAATCAAACAAGTCAATGGGGATTATGCCATCAGAAAAGAAGAGTTAATCCCTTTGTATGATTACGTCAGAAAGTTAATGGCTTAATTCCCTTCAGAACCGACATTTTCTTATGTCCCAAGATTACAAAATGCTCAAGCTGATGCGCTGGCTAATATAGCCATAGCTCTAGCAGATCCAAATCGGGACGAGACAACCATCAGTATTTCCCACCATCGTGCAATTTCACCTTATGTTCAAGCCAGAACAGAGGAAATTAATGAAATTGGTCCCATTCCTGAACCGTATGGTCATACTACAGGATGGATGTCACCTATCAGGGAATACCTTCAAAATGGAACACTTCCACCTGATAGAACCGAGAAAGAACAAATCTGGCGGCGTGTGGTCAATTTTACTCTTCATGATGGCCCAAACCACCTAGATAAAATTCTCTACAAACGTGGTTTTTATGGAGTTCTCTTCAGATGAATTGATGGTGAAGAGACAATGGTTGTCATGAAAGAAGTGCATGCATGAGTCTGTGGTGCCCACCAGTCTGGACATAGATTGTCTGATCAAATTCGAAGGCTTGGATACTTTTGGCCTTCAATGATACAAGATTGTGTTGATTTCACAAAGACGTGTCATTCATGTCAAGTACATGCCAACTTCATTCATCAACCTCCATAGTTTCTTCATACAGCTAAATACTCATGGCCATTTTCCACATGGGGAATGGATGTGGTGGGACCTTACCCTTCAGCTACGGCCAAGCAGTTTAAGTACATTCTTACTGCTACTGATTTCTTTTCCAAATGGGCAGAGGTTGTACCTCTCAAAGAAGTCAGTTCTAAATTCATTTTTAGCTTCATCAAGTCTAACATCATTACTAGATTTGGTGTCCCTCATACCATATTGACGGACAATGGCACCAACTTCTATTCTTCTAAGGTGAAGAAATTGTATCAATAATACAACATTAAATCCAACCATTCTTTTCGGTATCATGCGGCATCCAATGGACAAATAGAAGCCTTTAACAAGACTCTTTCAAATATACTGCAAAAGATGGTGGATAAAGATAAGAGGTCATGGCCTGATAAACTCTTTCATGCTTTATGGGCTTATCAGACTACCACCCGCAATGCAACGCGGTCAACTCCATATTCGTTGGTATATGGAACAGAAGCAGTCTTGCCAATTGAAGTTCAATTTCCCTCACTCAGAGTAGCCATTTGTGATCAGTTATCTACAGATGAGCAATCCCAAAAGCGATTGAATGAATTGGAATGGTTAGATGAGAAAAGATTGTGCACTTTGCACCACTTGGAAATCTATCATAATTGAATAGCACGAGCTTTTAACAAAAAAGTTCGTCTTCGTTCATTCGTTCAGGGAGAATTGGTATTAGTTATCAGAACTCCAATGATACCAGCAAAGAAACCTCCCAAGCTTGAGACAAAATGGGAAGGACCTTATTCAATACATAGGGTCTACTCAAATGGAGCTTATTCATTAATCTCTATGGATGGAGAACTCATTACTACTCCAACTAATGCCCGATTTTTGAAGAACTATTTTGTATAAAATACAATGTATTCACAAGATGTCCCAGCAACATGACACTAAACTGTGCAGCACCAATCGTCCTTTCTATATGATGTTAAACTGTATAACAATGGTCCAGTATGACCTTAAACTCCTCCTTGGTCCAGTATGACCTTAAACTATTTACAAGATGTCCTAGTAACATGACACTAAACTATGCAGCACCAATCGTCCTTGCTATATGATGTTAAACTATACAGCAATGGTCCAGTATGACCTTAAAATCCTCCTTGGTCCAGTATGACCTTAAACTATTCACAAGATGTCCCAGAAACATGACACTAAACTGTACAGCACCAATCGTCCTTGATATATGATGTTAAACTATATAGCAATGGTCCTGTATGACCTTAAACTGCAACTTCGTCCCACACGACGTTAAACTATGAAAAAGTTCCATAAATGGTCTAGTATAACCTTAAACTGCATCAGCAACGGTCCATGAATATGACCCTAAACTATTTGCAAGTCCCTTACGTCCAGCAAGACATTAAACTATGACGTCCTAACTACGTGACGCTAAACTGTATAAAAGTCCCTTACGTCCGAAAAGACGTTAAACTATATAATCATCAAAGTTCCTATATGACCTTAAACTACACCACCGTCCAACATGACATTAAACTGCACCATCCACGGTCCATGCATATAACCTTAAACTATTCACACTTTCGTCCAACGTGACGTTAAACTGTGGGGAAAAAACTCCCCAATGCGTCCAACATGATGTAAATGGTGTGTTATTTTGTCCTTACTGCATGACATTAAACTGCGCAGTCCCCCTTTCGTCCAACATGACGTTAAACTCTATTGTCCCCATCATCCTAACTACATGACGCTAAACTGTAAAGAAAATTCATGATACATCCTACATGACATTAAACTGTGTTTTGTCCCTGCTACATGACACTAAACTGCGCAGCACCAATAGTCCTAACTGCAAGACTTTAAACTGCATAGTCCCTTTATATGTCCTACATGACATTAAACTATCCATCTTTAAGGTTTTTGTTACCTCTTGTTTCTCACACCGAGTATGACTCACGTGATCTTAGAGAAAACCTCAACCGTAACACTCTCTTTGGGCCGCTAACCATGTATAAGTCCCAACAACATTTTTTTTATTTAGATCGTTGTCCCCAAGAAAAACATGATCATTAATTCATTCTTTAATTGAACTACACGGACTTTGATCCTTGCCCTCCAGGCTGGGTATATAGGCAACCTCCCAGGGTTCAAGCCCAAAAACAATCTCTTCACATTGGTTCACCACCATCTCATATGATGTTGATTCGTGAAACCGCCCCTAGAATCAATATCTTTACATTGATTCACTTTCGTCCTTGTTATATGACATTAAAATATGCAACACTTTTGTCCGGTATGACAATAAACTACAATACTCTTTGATTTCCTCATTTGAGAGAGAACTATTATTGACATTGATTTTTTTCAATCATGTTTCATTTCAAAAGACTACGTGCATACATAGTAATGCCTAAACTTTTTATCTCGGGTTAAACCATCATTGCACTAAAATCCCCTTTCACCCTTCACATGTACGAACCAAATTTGTACAAAGGGTAGTTCTAGAACTACGTGGGCTTGATTCCCATCCTTATGGGATACGTAGGAACGTTCGAGTATCCCTCGAATCCAGCCCCAAGTCATTTTGGGCCTAACCCCAAATTTCACTTTCATTCCTTTGGCTGAAAAGTCCTCATGAAAACACACACTGTGTATTCATTATTATGGTCCAAACACTATGACCCTAAACTAAGATCTCTCATATTTTCGTCCTGCACGACGTTAATCTGCATTTCAAGAACTACGTATGGCTTGATTATCATTCTTATGAGATACGTAGTGAAGTCCAAAATTTCAATTCAGGACCCAGCCACAACATGATTATGGTTATCATTGACCTATGTATCTCTATATACATTGGACAATACCCATCTTTATGTGTTATAATCCTAACCATAAATATTTTTAGATCTTCATAACCCTTTTCATGAATTTTTAGTCACAAAAATGTCAAACTTCTGAGAATTCTTTTTTCCTGACTATGCAGTACGTGCCCATAGGTGGCCTTGCATAAACAGTCCACATAATAGACTTGTTATCCAAAAGATACTATTTTATTTAACTATGTAGCCAATTCCCTTAGGTGGCCCTGCATAATTCAACCCCCTAACGGGTTTGTTAAATGATGGTAACTTCATTCTTAGGAAGAATTCCTCTTTTTTCCTTATTTGTCTTATACAACAGTATGTAGGGATCCACAAAAAAATAGCCAGCCTTAACATATTTTTCCCATATCCTTTTTCATGATCTGAAAGTATTCAAGTCTATGGTTTATTCTTCTTCCCTACATTTGGGTCAGACCATTGTAAGAGTGATATTCATCCAGTTCTTTGATAATCTTGTCTGAAAATATCTTCTCCATATTCAAGTATCTCTTTCCATACAACAAACTCTATACTTTAGAAAATTTGAATCTCCATAAACATTCACTGGATTTTAGCACTAGGAAAGTAAATTTTTGAGAGTTCTTTTGCCTGACTATGCAGCACGTGCCCATAGGGGGCCTTGCATAAATAGTCCACATAACAGACTTGTCAGCTGAAAGATGCTATTTATTTGACCATGCAGCCAATGCCCTTAGGTGGCCCTGCATAATTCAACCCCCTAATGGGTTTTGTTAAATAATAGTAACTTTATTCATGGAAACTACTTCTTCTAATGCCTTTTAGCTCTTTTTCATATCATTCCTCAGATTCAAATATTCTTAAGCCATAGTTTACATATTTTCCCTCATACTTGAGTATGGTACTATGTTTTTAGATGAGTTGTCAAGTAATTGAGTCAATTCTAATCCCTTTCGGTTAAAGCTATTTCGACCTTAAACATTAGCCTTTGTATGTCTGACATGCATGACTTTAAACTGCCAGATTTCTTGTTTTTCTTTTCACCTCAGATTCAAACCCTCTTCTCTCTCCGGATCCAACTCTGAGGGAGTACTTTTGTTGATGCTCCTTTCCATCAAAGAGTCTAACGACTAAAAAAAAGGGAAATACCTTAGTCCAAAGTGATTCATCCTTTAAAGAAACATCAAAAATCAACAAAGGGATGAACAAGGAGAACATTTCCCATAGGCCGCGCAAGTTCTCTCATGGTCATGCAAGTACACTTGCGCGCTACCTAGTGGTCGTGCAAGTCCACTTGCGCGACGCCTTATGGTCGTGCAAGTGACTTGCGTGACCTAAGTGATAACTGCCCGGTAACCGCCCGGGGTCTTCTCCTGCCTATAAATAGACCCTATGGGCCCCCCATTCGAGAGGATCTTTTTTCCAAAAACTCGGATTGAAGATCCCGATGCCCAAGTCTCTTCTCAAAGATTCCAGAACACTTATAAGGTAGTTTCTTACCTAGAACGGAAGATCTAAAGAGAGAGAGGAAGGCCTAAGTGTTGAAACTCATCAACACTTGCGCGCCTGAGTGTCCAGCCCTTAAGGAAAGTGGTCACACTTGCGCGCCACATTACTCCTTCGATAGAACTTGCGCGTCCCTTTTCTGGAAGAACCTCAAGAGGATTCTAAAGGCTTTAATAAAGAGTCGCTCAAGTATTTCAATGCTGGTTGACAGTCACGCAAGTACACCACGTGTCGCGCAGGTATACCTGCACGACCAATACTTGTGCGCCCACGCAGTGCTTGCGCGTCTTCCAAGACCTGCGTGCCCCTTCCTTTTTGGGTGCCTTTCTTGCCCATTTCACCCCTCTTAAGCCATTATACTTCCTTTTCAAGATTCAATCTTCAAGACACTCTTCAAAGCCATTTATGGCATGATTTCTTGATTTGACTTCCTTATCTGAAAGGAATTCTGCGGAATATCTCTCAAAACCTAGTGATTTAAATATCCTTATGTCACTAAATATGGAGAGTTCATTAATTCAACCTAATCCTTTAAGATGAGAGAATCCTTAACCTGGATCTCCTTCTATAGAATAATCCCCAGTCATATGTCCTCTAAGTTGGGCTTCCTTTTCAGAAGTAAGCCCCAAACCTTAATCCTTAACCTGGGTCTCCTTTTCAGGAATAAGTACCAGTCATAATTTTGGGCTTCCTTCTCAGGAGTAAGCCCCAAGTCCCCTAACTTGGGTCTCCGTTTTAGGAATAAGTCCCAGTCCTAATCTTGGGTATCCTTCTTATGAGTAAGCCCCATATCCTCTAATTTGGGCTACCTTTTCAGGAGTAAGCCCCAGTCTCTAATTTGGGAATCCTTTTTAGGAGTAAGACCCAAACCTTAATCCTTAACCTGGGCTTCCCTTTCAGGAATAAGTCCCAGTCATAAATCCTTTAACCTGGGCCTCCTTTTTAATAGTAAGTCCCAGTCATAATCTTGGGTTTCCTTTTCAGGAATAAGCCCCAAGTCCCTTAAATTCTCTTTAACCAGTCCTAATTTTCGTTTGATCTGGGATTCCTTCTCAGGAGTAAAACCCTGTTATCAATCCTCTCCTGATTTGGGTTTCCTTTTCAGGAATAAGTCCCAAGTTAGAGTATTCAAATCTCCATGAAGCACATATACCTTTATGGACCCTGTTCCTGGATTTTCTCCCTAATGTAAATCCTAACCTTCATTTATATGGGCATTTATATATACATAATCCCCAAACCATTTCTTATGATTTCATATTTCATGGCACAATTGTCTAATTTTTTACCAATACCTATTGTTTCTCACACCGAGCATGACTCACGTGAGCTTAGAGTGTGAAAGTAATTGTGACATCCTTTTTTGAGCCATCAATCATAAACATTATACTCCTTTACTCGAACTACGTGGGTTATTATTCCTTTTCCAAAACAAAGGATACGTAGGTAGCCCATTTATGGGTTCGATCCCAACTCTGAAATAATTCATGTCTTCTGAATGAAAATAAACTTCAAGTGCCCCACTGAGTGGCTTTAAAACTATCCTAGACATCATAATGACCAAGAGACTTTTATATAAATGTTTTGAAGGATACCATTGACCAAGAATCTCTAAATTGATTCTCTATTGATGAAGAACCTCAGATACATATAAAAGATTCTATAAATTTCTTACATATTTAATCATTGATTGTTAAACTGAAGGGAAGCTCATTTTATACTTGGTAATGTAATAAGGATTCACGAACATAACATAAATCTATAAAGAGTGTCCCGGAATAGACAACAATTCCCCTCAAAAAGGTGTGATGAGTCCGACCTCCCATCCTCTCGACCAATACAAATTCCTAAGCCTCATCAGTCCACAAGATAATGAGCGCCTACCTTTGGAATGTAGGTCCAAATGGATGTGAAATCATTGGATGTTTCCGGTTCTACGAACAAACCCGCTAGAAACCGATCGGAACGTCTGAACCTCCCATCCAGGAGGTCATCCCCGAATTCCGAGGGAAACAAAAAAAATGGTGAACCCGACGTGAATCCTTAACCAAGTTAAAATGATGTTTTACCTATTTGTTAAGCCCCTATTTAAAACTCAATAAGAGGGCTAACAAAAACAATCATTGACATGTGTGCTCATCCAAAGGATGAAGTGGCTGAATTTTATCTTGATTACGTCTGTTATATCAAAAAGGCACTCTTTTCCAAGATATTATATATTTCCATAATGGATGCTCATTCACATCTGTGAATACTGCTGCTGCAAATACCACTGCTGTTATTCCTACTGGATCGTCATCCGATCTGAGGATGACATCACCTACTCAGCGTCTTCAACGCTGGGTATCAAATGCGCTAGTTAAGGAGTACCGTCAACACGGTACCATCCCAACTTTGGTGGATGCCTGACAGGCCCTCTAAGTGAACAACTCACACAGGTCGTCTGGACAACGACGACCAGTGATCAAGAGGCAGACAGTGCTGACTACCGCCTCCAACCGTTTCGGGTCGTTATCCCCGGAACGCAATTTCCATTCGCTCCCTTACTCTGAGGAAGTGAATGAGCAGGTCCCTTAGGGCCTTAATTCAAAAAGACAGGAGTCCTTCTCGAGGGCTCCCATCAACAATCACGGCCAGACTCGTGCAGCAGTGCGCCCTCAACATGATGAGGGTACCGACTCCAGGCATTCAGCTCAGGTTCCTCGAACCTGAGCAGGAAAGACAAATCGTCAGAGACGGAATCCGGTTAACAATGGGCAGGTTTTCATCCCTGTCATCTCCAGAGAAGTCCACCAACCTAACATGGTGGTGAACAACGAGCAGGAACACACACCTGTCCGTTTTAATTCCGCTATCCAGCAGACTCATCTGGCAGCATCACGCCAATCCCACCAGGCAATTCCAGTGGAGTACTATAGGTAGGAACATACACCTTCTTATACATCATCAGTTAGTCATCAGGCTCGCCTAACTACATATGATGGATCTCGTCAACTGCATTTGGAGAAGTGTAATCAGCAGGCACATACACCTGCTAGTACTAATCAAGCCTACCAATAGTCTCGCTTGGTAGCGCACGGAGAAGTCAGTCGGAAAGCTCCGACGACAAACAGGAGGCAGACTCAACTCTCTGCCTCCACACTTGAGTACTGTCAGGATTCACTGACAAGAAAAGGAGGACAGGAGCAGGCACATAAACCTACTCCAAGCCAAAAATGGACGTATATCCCCGTTCCGGCAGCTGAAGTCACCAAACATATTTTTTCATTGGTGAAAGAGAAGAATCAAATTCCTGCTCATATTCTAGATGCTCGCCAAGATATCATAACAGCTTCAGCATCATCTCAGGGACATACACATAAATCTATCCCTAGCAGCGGAGTGACACATCAAAGATTCACTTCGGAACAGACACACACATCTGTTCCAGTCCAAGAGGGTTATGGGGCATACTCCCCTATATCATACGGACAACCAAGTCAGGCACATACACCTGATTTGAGTGGAGATCGTCAGCCTAACCTGACCAACATTCCTGATCAGGCACATACACCTGCTCAGAGTAACCACTTTCGTCAACAAGTGCTTTCCAAAGCGAGTAAGAAGGCATCTATGAAAAAGATCTGCCCAGCACAATCAGGAGATCAAAGGCCAATCTGCAACAAGGCTTTGCTCGATGCAGGAGTTCTTGAAGCCCTCAGACATTTATCTGTTGGAATTAAAGATTCTACTCCATCATTTCCCAATAACGAGAACATTAATTCTGAAAGTCTTCAACAGACACTTCCTCATGAAGGCTTGCTTCAGGAAAATTCGGTCAATCTTGAAGTTTCTTCTTTAGATGAGAGCCACAAGAACCCTCTGTGTGGTCAAAAGACCAAGGAGCAAGAGATCTCATCTTTTTATGTAACACATTATGGTGGTCCTCCCCATGATGATGAATTTCGCTACGAAAGTCCTCTCCACAGTAGTGATTCACATTGCCTGGAAAATACTCCAGTGGACAATGTAGTGCCGAGAAATCCCTCTTATCTTGAGGCACTTGCAAATGTGAAACCAGTAATGTCTGATGCTTTATCGCTAGCAAGTGAAATACTTTCTCAATCAGAAGATAGCCCAGGGTGTAGGTCATTCTCCGAACCACCCCTAAGTCATGCATATTCTAGTTTGATCAATGATCTCTCAACCAATCTTGTTGAATCTGATGAAGCAACAAGGAAACACCAACTCTGGTCAAAACAGGTAGAATAATCTTCATTTAATGATAAAGAGGAAATGCTGAACATGAGGAAAAACTAGCAAAAAGTGAGGTACCAGTCATGTTTTGGCCTTTGGCTGACTCCCAGTATGACATTCCAAAGATGTTGACAGAAGATGGAGTCCATGATATTCGTCTCAACCTATGGAAAACTCTTTGTCAATTGAAGAAGAAGGTATTATCTTATGATGAAAATGAAAATAATCTTAAGATAATAGATGGGCTACAACGTCAGATTGATTTGGCATCTCTATCATTCTCTCGGTATCTGAAGGCTGAAAAACAACAGAGAACCCTTCAACGTTCATGCCTTGGCGCACTAAGAAAATTGTGTCAGTTAATGGCCAATGCTCCATCTGTTGTTCATATCAGAGGATGGGGTGTTCACGGATCACTACATTTCACAGTGCTTTCCAGTCAGCAAAGCCCGCCGAAAATGGTCTCATGAAATGTTATTTCCCATGGCCGGCAACAGTCAATGGGCTTTGTTCATAATCAAAAGCTTGCTCAAGAACAGGCTTCAACTAGTTCCTCTCAAAATCAAGCATATAGAGAACAAGTTGTTGAATTGCTTCTACATCAAGCAGGCGAGAATATTGCACAAGCCTCTCGTATGGAGCAAACACATCATCAAATGATAGAAGTTTCGGAAATCATCCAACGGTCTGTTAAACCAGGTGATAAAAGTTGATACAGGCTAATGCATCCAGCTAATTTCCAAACTAAGATTTGCAAGATCAAGAGAGATTTTAAGAAGGTCTCAGACATAGCATGTTAAGATCCACCCCAGCTTGTCAGACTGGGGACACCTTTAACCCAACCCTCAGAGTCAACAAATTGGATTCAAGGAGTTGAGCGGAAGCAGCAGGAACATCCCCAGTTCTCGAGACTGGGGACTCTTTCAAATCATCAATCCCCTTCTCAGAGAATATCGGTCTTTTCCCGATTGGGGAAGAAGCCCCAAGAGGAACAAAGATCCAAATTATCCGGAGATTCCCTAAAAGTTATAGCTCGTCAAGAAGTTCCTAAAAGATTAAATCAACAAAAGGAAATGTCTCATCAAAGACAAGAAAGAAGACAATATCACAGAAATGTTGATAGAAGGGATGCGATGCATTATACATCAATCAATGTCATCAATGTCGTTGTTGCTAATCCACCAAAGGAGACTCACTCAGGGGACTCAGATGAAGAGCGTCCTGCTCAAGAAAATGTATGCGCCGATACAAATAAAGACGTTGTGCGTACACGAAGTCGAAGGATTACTCAGAACCTAGGTAATCCACTTCCTTCTCTCCAAAAAGTATCCAACAATGGGAGGGGAAAGAATCAGGTTACATATCCTTCTTCTGGAGAAGGTCAATCGCTCTCGTTAGAGCAAAGGTTTGCACAACAAGAGGAAGAAATGAAAGAATTAAGAAGGTTGAATGCAGAACTACTTCAGAGTAGTCTTCTTCTTAAGAATGATGAAGTCCAACAGACGAAGGAATTTTTTGTAACTACTGAGATGGATCAGGAATATCCTCCTTTATCAGTACACCCTCAGAGGTCTAATCCTACAAGTCAAACGCAGCAACGGTTGGCAGTGCTACCATCAGTTGCAGCACCAATCACCACGTCTGTCCAAGCTCCATTCATTGCACCTACCCAAGACCAAATTCAACCTGATGTTTCTCAAAAATTAATAACCACTATTGAGTCATTAACAGCTCGGTTAGAAACTATAGAAGGGAAACGGGCTCAAGGTCAACCAGAAAAGAACGTTTACCCTGAATGGGTAGATTCAATTTCTCCTCTATCTAGTTTTGGAAACCCTGTTTTCCCTACTTTCAATGGATCAGGCGACCCTGAACAACATTTGACGCATTACGTGTCTTGTTGTGATCCTATGATGGGAACTCCAGAGCAGCAAGAAGCAGTGAAACTCAGATGCTTCGTGTGAACCTTGCAAGGACCATCTTTTTTCTGGTATACAAGCTTGCAATCCCGGTCAATCATTGGATGGGAGGATCTTAGTCAAAAATTTCTTCTTCAGTTCAGCTCAACTTTGCCAAAAACGAATGTTTTCGATCTTACAAACTACATGCAAAGGGAGAATGAAAGTGTCTCTGATTTAATTGCTCACTGGAAGGGATTAACATATTCCCTGAGTTTAGAACTCCCTCAGGAAGAGCTATTTCCACTCTGTGTGGCAAATTTGCGTGATGAATTACACACGCCATTGATCCCTGTGAAATACAAAGGAGGGTTTCGAGACCTTAATTCAATCACTCAGCAGATTAAAGGTTCCCTTATACAGGCTATGGTTAAATCTCGTGTAATTCCATCAGCTCCAGGAAGGAGAATGTGTAAAGAAAAAATTGCTACAGTTATGCTTAAACAAGCACCTGTACCTATTTCTACTTCAAAACCTTCATCTTCTCGAAGGGTTCCACCTCCTGAATGCCAACAACAAAGGCTGTTTCATCTAAATGATCAAAGAGATCAACGGCGAAAACAATTTGAGGATTTGAAGAGTAAAACATACTCTTTCTGAGGTGAGAAACTTCCTGGTTACTTCATTTCAGCTCTGGAAAATAATTTGGTTCAATTGCCAGTGCCCAAGAGGACAAACAAGGAAGGAGATGAAGACCGTCCCAATTATTTTCCCTTTCATCAAATGTTGGGGCATCCCATCTAGGAGTGTTTTGTCTTTAAAGACCTCCTACAAAAGATGGTCGACTTGGGACAAGTCAAGTTAAAAGGTTCTTCGACTCAGATAGCATGTGTTACAGCTAAAATTCCAGTGGAGGAAGGTGAATGGAAAGAAGTCAAAAGCAGAAATGCACAGAAATATGATGATTGGATGGTCAGAAAGACAATCAATCGGAATCATGCCATTTTGCGAACACAATTAAAACAACCAATTGTGTCTTCTTCCATGAATATTGCGGTAAAACCCTCTTTGTTATAGGGAAAGTCCTCAAAGAAAAGGTTTGATTCAAAGAAGTAAAAAGAATCAGAAGAAGATGAGTATGTGTCAAAGCCTAAATTGTCTTTGACTCTGGCAAACTTTATGCCATCTACTTCAAAACAACGGGCACCACCCCTTCAAACGGCACAGCCTAAACAGGCTAGTCAGGCAGAGTCTTTATTAGATGAAGAGTTAATCTTCGGTTCTGTTAATATGATTAAATTAACAGATCCGTATTCCAGTCGTAATTTCAATTTTGATGAGACTCAATTCCATGTATCAAATAAGGGAATCAGAGGAAGTTTCCGAGGTTCAGGATACAGGGGAAGACATGGATCTTTCCGAAGCCACTACTCCAATTCGACCCCTGCTAGCACTGTGTATGCAGCAGAAACTCGTGGTAGAGCCCTTCAGCGAGCTCAAAAAGAACAAGCAGGTTCTTCTGCTAATAGCCAAATCAGTCTTGGCACAGTTATTTTAGAAGATCGATTAAAGGTTCCATCTTCTTTATCTCAGCAAGTAAATGGATCTAATCGGTCTAATCTTCCAAAACCAAGGATATTGCCAACTTCTATCCCAATACAAGATGCATCAGCTTCCAAAGCATCTGCTTCCAAGGTACCTGCTAAACCTCATATTCTTGTTGGGAAACGAAGACCTTTAGATCAAAAGTATGATATATTGAAACACTTTTCCCAAGTACCAGCCAAGTTTTCAATTTTGGATGCTTTGAATCCGTTAAAAGATATTTGGGAAGCACTAATCGAAGCTTTGTCAAGTCCTCAGGAGTTTGAAGCTAAAACTGTTGCAGCTGAAGTCTATCACATAGAGAATAATCCTGCAGAATGCCATGCAGTGATATATTTTACTGATAAAGATGAAGATGTTGTTGTGCATGGGCACATAAAACCTTTGTACTTATCTAGCAAAGTCAATGGTGTAGATATTCGAAGAGCTTTCATTGACAATGGTTCAGGAGTCAACCTCATGCCCATTCGTACACTTCGTCGATTGGGCCTCACGGAATCTAATTTATCTCCTTCTACCATGATGTTACAAGGATATGATAAAAATGAACAAGAACCACTGGGAGAAGTTACACTCAGAACTCAGTTTGGAGATCTTGTATCCAATTCGGATTTCATGATTGTTGATCAAGACTCAGCTTTCAACGTCTTACTTGGAAGACCCTGGCTACATCAGCATGTTGTTATTCCTTCATCATACCATCAATGTCTCAAATACTATTTCAATGGTCAAGTTTGAACATTGTATGGTGATAAGACCCCATTCAAGAAATGTGAGTCTCAATACATTGAGGCAGAATTTTATCACATCAAGGGAAGAGAAAAATCTACAATGAATTAAATTACCAAATTTAATGCTCCATATGGTTTGGAGAAAATTCCAATAAATCCATTTTCACATGTGAGTACAGATTATGTGTTACCTATCAGTCAAATTGACAAAATAGGCCCAAATCAAAATACCCTTATGGAATGATCCATAATGTCAATTACGACAATTGAGCCAGACAACATGGGAGAAATTGGTAACCTACCAAACAGTGATGAAAGCACAAGTGGTGACGTCTTCATTTCATCTGCTGAAATCCAACAGGTCTATACTTCGCCAATCAGGCCAGAAGAAGTTATAGCAACATCGTAGGTGAATAATGATGTCAATTCTCAATCCATAATCTCCTCTTTTTTTCCCAAAGAAGGCCCTTTATCATCAATAGGGTCGGAAATGGAAGCTTCTTCTTCAAAATGTGAAAATTTTGACATCTCTTCTAATCATGAAAATTTCGTTTTGTCATCTACTATGCAATTAGAAATGGAAGAAATAGCACAAGATGAAGAGGAAGTGGAAGATATTAGAGATGCTCCTCCATCATTTGAAGAATGTATCTCTACCACTGTGGATGAACTCAGAGAAATAAATCTGGGTACAGAGAAAGATCCACGCCCCACTTTAATTAGTGCGGCCATGACCCTTGAAGAGCAAGAGATGTATATTTCTTTTCTAAATCAAAATAATGATATTTTCTCTTAGAACTATACAGAAATTCCTGGGCTTGATCCTGATATTTCTACTCATCATTTGGGTTTACCAAAAGAACATCGAGGATTTAAGCAAGCCGCGAGAAGAACACACCCAACTTATGCTTCCAAAATTGAAGCTGAAGTGGATAAGTTGATCAAATATAACTTCATCAGAGAAGTTCAGTATCCCAAGTGGTTGGCTAATATTGTCCCTGTAAAGAAGAAGAACAGACAAATTAGGGTTTGCATCGATTTTAGAGATCTTAATCGGTATTGTCCTAAAGATGATTTACCAGTTCCAATTAGAGAACTCTTAATTGATGAAACCGCTGGCTATGAAGTACTTTCCTTAATGGATGGATATTCCAGATATAATCATATCTGAATGGCCCCAAAAGATGAGGAATCTACAGCCTTCAGAGCCCCTCAAGGTGTGTTTTGTTACTGGGTGATGCCCTTTGGTTTAAAGAATGCAGGTGCAACATATCAATGCACCATGCATCGTATCTTCAAACCTTTCTTAGGGAAGTTTGTTAAATTCTATGTAGACGATTTGGTGGTTAAATCCAAACAACGTTCTAATCACTTGGATGATTTGGAACTCATATTCCACAAGCTTCGACAACATAATTTGAAGATGAACCCCTTAAAATGTGCTTTTGGGGTAACCTCAGGAAAATTCCTCGTCTTTGTTGTACGCCATCGTGGTATTAAAGTCGATCCTGGGAAGACAAAATCAATCATTGGTATGTCACCTCCTCGGAATTTGAAAGAATTAAGAGGACTTCAAGGAAAATTAGCCTATATTCGGCATTTCATCGCGAATTTGGCAGGCAAAAGTTTACCCTTTACCAAATTATTGAAAAAAGGAGTCACTTACCAGTGGACTGAAGAATGTCAAGAATCATTTGATGTTCTCAAGAAATACCTCTTGAGTCCACCAGTACTCATGCCACCTGTTGAAGGTAGACCAGTTATCCTCTATGTGACAGCTCTAGAGCGATCATTGGGTGCCTTTCTCGCTCAAACGAATGATGATGGGAATGAAAATAGCCTCTACTATCTCAGTAGAACTATGCTTGAAGCAGAAACCCAGTATTCAAGTATTGAGAAGTGATGCCTGGCATTAAACTTTGCAGTTCAGAAACTGAGCCACTACCTGCAACATCATGAGGTCCAATTGGTATCTCGCAATAATCCGCTCAAATTCATCCTTAGTCGTCCAATGCTTACAGGACTTCTAGCAAGGTGGACAGTTATTTTGCAGCAGTTCGACATTCAGTATGTATCTCAAAAGGAAATAAAGGGCCAAGCTCCGGCTGATTTCCTGGATGAACACCCTTTAGTGGAAGACACATATTCAGATATTGAACTCCCTGATGAGGAAGTTTTTTCTATTCAAGAGTGTCCTCAAACATGGGAAATGTATTTTGATAGTGCTTCCAGAATTCCAACAGGGAAGAAAATGGAAAATCCTAAATTCAACAAAGTTGGTTTAGGAATTGTACCCATTTCTCTAGATAAGGCATTGTTACCTTACTCCTTTTTATTGTGGTAAGGTGATACCAATAATGAAGCCGAATACCAAGCTCTTATCACAGGCTTGGAGTTAGCACATCAAGCACAAGTGAATCACTTAAAGGTGAAGGGTGATTCAGACCTGGTAATCAAACAAGTCAATGGGGATTATGCCATCAGAAAAGAAGAGTTAATCCCTTTGTATGATTACGTCAGAAAGTTAATGGCAGAATTCCCTTCAGAACCGACATTTTCTTATGTCCCAAGATCCCAAAATACTCAAGCTGATGCGCTGGCTAATATATCCATAGCTCTAGCAGATCCAAATCGGGACGAGACAACCATCAGTATTGCCCACCGTTGTGCAATTTCACCTTATGTTCAAGCCAAAACAGAGGAAATTAATGAAATTAGTCCCATTCCTGAACCGTATGGTCATACTACAGGATGGATGTCACCTATTAGGGAATACCTTCAAAATGAAACACTTCCACCTAATAGAACTGAGAAAGAACAAATCCAGCGACGTGTGGTCAATTTTACTCTTTATGATGGCCCAAACCACCTAGAGAAAATTCTCTACAAATGTGGTTTTGATGGAGTTCTCTTCAGATGCATTTATGGTGAAGAGACAATGGCTATCATGAAAGAAGTGCATGCAGGAGTCTTTGGTGCCCACCAGTCTGGATATAGATTGTCTGATCAAATTCGAAGGCTTGGATACTTTTGGACTTCAATGATACAAGATTGTGTTGATTTCACAAAGAAGTTTCATTCATGTCAAGTACATGCCAACTTCATTCATAAACCTCCATAGTTGCTTCATACAGCTAAATACTCATGGCCATTTTCCACATGGGGAATGGATGTGGTGGGACCTTACCCTTCAGCTACGGCCAAGCAGTTTAAGTACATTATTACTGCTACTGATTTCTTTTCCAAATGGGCAGAGGTAGTACCTCTCAAAGAAGTCAGTTCTAAATGCATTGTTAGCTTCATCAAGTCTAACATCTTTACTATATTTGGTGTCCCTCATACCATATTGACGGACAACGACACCAACATCTGTTCTTCTGAGGTGAAGAAATTGTATCAAGAATATAACATTAAATCCAACCATTCATCTCGGTATCATGCGGCAGCCAATGTCCAAATAGAAGCCTTTAACAAGACTCTTTCAAATATACTGCAAAAGATGGTGGATAAAGATAATAGGTCATGGCCTGATAAACTCTTTCATGCTTTATGGGCTTATCGGACTACCACCCGCAATGCAACGCGGTCAACTCCATATTCGTTGGTATATGGAACAGAAGAAAACTTGCCAATTGAAGTTCAATTTCCCTCACTCAGAGTATCCATTTGTGATTAGTTATCTACAGATGAGAAATCCCAAAAGCGATTGAATGAATTGGAATGGTTAGATGAGAAAAGATTGTGCACTTTTCACCACTTGGAAATCTATCATAATCGAATAGCACGAGCTTGTAACAAAAAAGTTCATCTTCGTTCATTCATTTAGGGAGAATTGGTATTAGTTCTCAGAACTCCAATGATACTAAGAAAGAAACCTCCCAAGCTTGAGCCAAAATGGGAAGGACCTTATTCAATACATAGGGTCTACTCCAATGGAGCTTATTCATTAATATCAATGGATGGATAACTCATTACTACTCCAACTAATGCCAGATTTTTGAAGAAATATTTTGTATAAAATACAAAGTATTCACAAGATGTCCCAGAAACATGACACTAAACTGTACAGCACCAATCGTCTTTATTATATGATGTTAAACTATACAGCAATGGTCCAGTATGACCTTAAACTCCTCCTTGGTCCAGTATGACCTTAAACTATTCACAAGATGTCCCAACAACATGACACTAAACTGTGCTGCACCAATCGTCCTTGATATATGATGTTAAACTATACAGCAATGGTCCAGTATGACCTTAAACTCCTCCTTGGTCTAGTATGACCATAAACTATTCACAAGATGTCCCAGCAACATGACACTAAACTGTGCAGCACCAATTGTCCTTGCTATATGATGTTAAACTATACAGCAATGGTCCTGTATGACCTTAAACTGCAACTTCATCCCACATGACGTTAAACTATGAAAAAGTTCCCTAAATGGTCCAGTATAACCTTAAACTGCATCATCAATGGTCCATGCATATAACCCTAAACTATTTGCAAGTCCCTTACGTCCAGCAAGACGTTAAACTGTGACATCCTAACTACATGACGCTAAACTGTATAAAAGTCCCTTACGTCCGGAAAGACGTTAAACTGTATAATCATCAAAGGTCCTCTATGACCTTAAACTACACCACCGTCCAACATGACATTAAACTACACCATCCACAGTCCATGCATATGACCATAAACTATTCACACTTTCATCCAACATGAATTTAAACTATGGGAAAAACAATCCCCAATGTGTCCAACATGACGTAAATGGTGTGTTATTTTGTCCTTAATGCATGACATTAAACTGCGCAGTCCCCCTTTCGTCCAACATGACCTTAAACTCTATTGTCCCCATCGTCCTAACTACATGACGCTAAACTGTACAGAAAATTCATGATACGTCCTACATGACATTAAACTGTATTTTGTCCCTGCTACATGACACTAAACTGCGCAGCACCAATAATCCTAACTGCAAGACTTTAAACTGCATAGTCCCTTTATATGTCCTACATGACATTAAACTATGCATCGTTAAGGTTGATGTTACCTCTTGTTTATCACACCGAGTATGACTCACATGAGCTTAGAGAAAACCTCAACTGTAACACTCTCTTTGGGCCGCTAACCATGTATAAGTCCCAACAACATTTTTTTTATTTAGATCGTTGTCCCCAAGAACAACTTTATCATTAATTCATTCTTTAATTGAACTACATGGACTTTGATCCTTTCCCTCCAGGCTGGGTATGTAGGCAACCTCCCAGGGTTCAAGCCCCGAAACAATCTCTTCAAATCGGTTCACCACCATCTCATATGATGTTGATTCTTTAAATCGCCCCTAGAATCAATATCTTTACATTGATTCACTTTCTTCCTTGTTATATGATGTTAAACTATGCAACACTTTTGTCCGGTACGATAATAAACTACAATACTCTTTGATTTCCTCATTTGAGAGAGAAATATTATGGACATTGATTTTTTTCAATCATGTTTCATTTCAAAAGACTACGTGCATACATAGTAATGCCTAAACTTTTTATCTCAGGTTAAACCATCATTGCACTAAAGTCTCGTTTCACCCTTCACATGTACGAACCAAATTTGTATGAAGGGTAGTTCTAGAACTATGTGGTCTTGATTCCCATCCTTATGGGATACGTAGGAACGTTCGAGTATCCCTCGAATCCATCCCCAAGTCTTTTTGGGCCTAACCCCAAATTTCACTTTCAGTCCCTTGGCTGAAAAGTCCTCATGAAAACACACACTGTGTATTCATTATTATGGTCCAAACTCTATGAACCTAAACTAAGATATCTCATATTTTCGTCCTGCATGACGTTAAACTGCATTTCAAGAACTACGTATGGCTTGATTCTCATTCATATGAGATACGTAGTGAAGTCCAAACTTTCAATTCAGGACCCAGCCACAACATGATTATGGTTATGATTGACCTATGTATCTCTATATACATTGGACAGTACCCATCTTTATGTGTTATAATCCTAACCTTAAATATTTTCAGATCTTCATAACCCTTTTCATGACTTTTTAGTCACAAAAATGTCAAACTTCTGAGAATTCATTTTGCCTGACTATGCAGTACGTGCCCATAGGTGGCCTTGCATAAACAGACCACATAACATACTTGTTAGACAAAAGATACAATTTTATTTAACTATGTAGCCAATGCCCTTAGGTGGCCCTACATAATTCAACCCCCTAACGGGTTTGTTAAATGATGGTAACTTCATTCTTGGGAAGAATGCCTCTTTTGTCCTTATTTGTCTTAAACAACAGTATGTAGGGATCCGCAAAAAAATATCCATCCTTAACATATTTTCCCCATATCCTTTTTCATGATCTGAAAGTATTCAAGTCTATGGTTTATTCTTCTTCCCTACGTTTGGGTCAGACCTTCGTAGGAGTGATATTCATCCAGTTCTTCGATAATCTTGTCTGAAAATATCTTCTCCATATTAAAGTATCTCTTTCCATACAAAAAAACTCTATACTTTAGAAAATTTTAATCTCCATAAACTTTCACTGGCTTTTAGCACTAGGAAAGTAAATTTCTGAGAGTTCTTTTGCCTGACTATGCAGCACGTTCCCATAGGTGGCCTTGCATAAACAGTCCACATAACAGACTTGTTAGCTGAAAGATGCTATTTATTTAACCATGCAGCCAATGCCCTTAGGTGGCCCTGCATAATTCAACCCCCTAACGGGTTTTGTTAAATAGTAGTAACTTCATTCTTGGAAACTACTTCTTCTAATGCCTTTTAGCTCTTTTTCATATCATTCCTCATATTAAAATATTCTTAAGCCATAGTTTAAATATTTTCCCTCATACTTGAGTATGGAACTATGTTTTTAGATGAGTTTTCAAGGAATTGAGTCAATTCTAATCCATTTCGGTCAAAGCTATTTCGACCTTAAACATTAGCCTTTGTATGTCCGACATGCATGACTTTAAACTGCCAGATTTCTTGTTTTTCTTTTCACGTCATAGTCAAATCCTCTTTTCTCTCCAGATCAAACTCTGAGGGGGGACTTTTGTTTATGCTCCTTTCCGTCACAGAGTCTAAAGACTGAAAAAAGGGAAATACCTTAGTCCAAAGTGATTCATCCTTTGAAGAAACATCAAAAATTGACAAAGGGATGAACAAGGAGAACATTGCCCATAGGTCGCGCAATTTCCCTCATGGTCGTGCAAGTACACTTGCGCGCCGCCTAGTGGTCGTGCAAGTCTACTTGTGTGACACCTTATGGTCATGCAAGTGACTTGCGCGACCTAAGTGATAACTGCCCGGTAACTGCCCGGGGTCTTCTCTTGCCTATAAATAGACCCTGTGGGCCCCCCCATTTGAGAGGATCTTTTTTCCAAAAGCTCGGATTGAAGCTCCCGACGCCCAAGTCTCTTCTCAAAGCTTCTGGAACACTTCTAAGGTAATTTCTTACCTATAACGGAAGATCTAAAGAGAGGGAGGAAGGCCTAAGTGTTGAAACTCATCAACACTTGCGCGCCTGAATGGCCAGCCCTTAAGGAAAGTGGTCACACTTGTGCGCCTCCTTACTCCTTCGATAGAACTTGCGCGTCCCTTTTCTGGAAGAACCTCAAGAGGATTCTAAAGGATTTAATAAAGAGTCTCTCAAGTATTTCAATGTTGGTTGACAGTCGCGCAAGTACACCACGTGTCCCGCAGGTATACTTGCGCGACCAATACTTGCGCGCCCATGCAGTGCTTGCGCGTCTTCCAAAACTTGCGCACCCATCCTTTTTGGGTGCCTTTCTTTCCCATTTCACCCCTCTTAAGCCATTATACTTCCTTTTCAAGATTCAGTCTTCAAGACACTCTTCAATGCCAATTATGGCATGATTTCTTGATTTGACTTCCTTATCTGAAAGGAATTCTGTGGAATATCTCTCAAAACCTAGTGATTTAAATATCCTTATGTCACTAAATATGGAGAGTTCATTCATTCAACCTCATCCTTTAAGATTATAGAATCCTTAACCTGGGTCTCCTTTTCTGTAATAATCCCTAGTCATAAGTCCTCTAATTTGGGCTTCCTTTTTCGGAGTAAGCCCCAAACCTTAATCCTTAACCTGGGTATCCTTTTCAGGAATAAGTCCCAGTCATAATTTTGCGCTTCCTTCTCAGGAGTAAGCCCCAAGTCCCCTAACCTGGGTCTCCTTTTCAGGAATAAGTCCCAGTCCTAATCTTGGGCATCCTTCTTATGAGTAAGCCCCATATCCTCTAATTTGGGCTTCCTTTTCAGGAGTAAGCCCCAGTCTCTAATTTGGGCATCCTTTTCAGGAGTAATCCCCAAACCTTAATCCTTAACCTGGGCTTCCCTTTCAGGAATAAGTCCCAGTCATAAATCCTTTAACCTGGGCCTCCTTTTTAAGAGTAAGTCCCAGTCATAATCTTGGGTTTCCTTTTCAGGAATAAGCCCCAAGTCCCTTAAATTCTCTTTAACCAGTCCTAATTTTTGTTTGATATGGGATTCCTTATCAGGAGTAAAACCCCGTTATCAATCCTCTCCTTATTTGGGTTTCATTTTCAGGAATAAGTCCCAAGTTAGAGTATTCAAATCTCCATGAAGCACATATACCTTTATGGACCCTGTTCCTGTATTTTCTCCCTAAATTAAATCCTAACCTTCATTTATCTGGGCAGTCATATATACATAAGCCCCAAACCATTTCTTATGATTGCATCTTTCATGGCACAATTGTCTAATTTTTTACCAATACCTCTTGTTTCTCACACCGAGCATGACTCACGTGAGATTAGAGTGTAAAAGTAATTGTGACATCCTTCTTTGAGCCATCAATCATAAACATCAAACTCCTTTACTCGAACTATGTGGGTTTTGATTCCTTTTCCAAAACAAAGGATACGTAGGTAGCCCATTTATGGGTTCGATCCCAACTCCGAAATAATTCATTTCCTTATAAATGACAATAAACTTCAAGTGCCCCACTGAGTGGCTTTAAAACCAGCCTAGTCATCATAATGACCAAGAGACTTTTATATAAATGTTTTGAAGGATACCATTGACCAAGAATATCTAAATTGATTCTCTATTGATGAAGAACCTCTAATACATATAAAAGATTATCTAAATTTCTTACATATTTAATCATTGATTGTTAAACTAAAGGAAATATCATTTTATACTTGGTAATGTAATAAGGATTCACGAACATAACTTAAATATATAAAGAGATCCCCAGAATAGACAATAATTCCCCTCAAAAAGGTGTGATGAGTCCGACCTCCCATCCTCTCGACCAATGAAAATTCCTAAGCCTCATCATTACACTAGCTAATGAGCGCCTACCTTTGGAATGTAGGTCCAAATGGATGTGGAATCATTGGATGTTTCCGGTTCTACGAACAAACCTGCTAGAAACCGATCAGAACGTTTGAATCTCCCATCCAGGAGGTCATCCCTGAATTCCGAGGGAAACAAACATAAAAGGGGTTAAATCATACATATTATAATATATTTTCAACCATTTAATGGTTTTATTGACATACTTTAAGGTGTTGAAGTAAAATAGACATGCATCGCCCATGATGTAGGTAAATTAACACAACAGAGGGAGATGATTTCAATTTTATAAAAAGAGAGAGAGAGAGAGAGGGAGGCGTATGTTGAATAATATTACACTAACAAGATATAATACCATTATATAAATAATAATAGAGTTATAATGACATTTAGTTAAGATAATTTGAGACAAATAGAATAAAATAATGAAATTTGAAAGGAATTTGAAAGAAAAGAGAGAGTGGGGGAATTACCTCTTGAATTAACCGCTTAAGATCCTCTTTAGGGAACCTAGGATTGGTATTTTGATGAGGTCAAGAGAACTTGAAAATGGGGGAGGATATAGGGGAGATAGTTTTGTAGAATTTGGACACGGATTTGATTTTGAGATGTGTGAGGAAGTGAGTTTGTGAAGGGTAGTATTTATAGTTGAGGGGGGAGGGGTTTTCTCAATATTATAATCCTTAATTTTTTATTTCACCACAAGAAAAAAAAGTTGTGATGGTTAGATGACTAAATAGAGTAAATATGTCATTTGATTTCAAACCAATGGTCATTTAAATCAGCCATGACTCAAGCAAGATGCAGAAACTTATTTATTTTTCATATTTTGTATGTTATCGAATTTTTCTATTCACCAAAAATAAAAGTATTTCAAAAAAATATAAAAAATTTATCCTAACCATATTTCAACATGAAGAATTTAAAAAAAATCCATTTTATTAAAATAATTTTTTAAATATGTGTAATTTAATTTATAATTAAAATCATAATTTACAAGAAAATTACAAAATTTTAAAATTTAAACTATTTTTCTAAACCTTTGAAAAAATAATTATTTTGTCATAAAATTATTATATAATAATAAAAAATAAAAATAATTGTTTATGAATTCATTTCATGAAAAAAAAAATCTTTTAAACTGTTAAATTAATAATTTTGTATTCATGACTTACAAAAATACCAACACTATAATATAATTATATCATATTATCACTTATTGGATGAGTATATTTTATTTATACTATCATTAGTAAGGTTACTATTCACTTGGATGATTTAATCTTCATAAGGACCATATTAATATTCATAAGGGCAACATTACTATTCATTAGGGTAAGTTACTATTCATAAAAAATTATGTCTTTCCTATCGGTAAATACCAAGATTTTACATGTAATTTTTTCTAATTATATTGAATTATTAAAAGTCTTTAAAAATTGACGGTACGTGATTCTGAGGCCCAGTGTGTCCGGAATGAATTTCTGAACATTTTTAAGGTACGTTAAGTAAACGCACAGGTGGAGTTTTCTATATTTTGAATCAGTGATCATATTAAAAATCCAAGGGCACCGTTGAATCTATAGCACTAGGATTTGTTTAGGAGAGGCTACACTTTTACCACAGTAAGTCTGGAGAAAAATTTAGATTTTGGAATTTTTAAAAGAATAATACAATATCTTATTTATTTTAATTCTTTCTTTCTTTTCCTCCAATAGAGAAGCGACGGTGGAAGGACCAACAATGTGTCAAGCCATTAAATGGATTAACTCATCAAATCCATTGTAACTGTGCCATTGGAATTATAAAGGTTCTTATTAAATGAACCCCCATTAATTCCATGAGCGTTACTCACCCTCCCCCTCTCTTATTTATATGGAGCTTGGGGAGAGGTATTGGAATGAATTCACCAAGTGATGATGTTCTGATAAAGTGATGCAACGCCAATCACTTAGAGGAAGGAGCCCGTTCCAGCGGCCGATGATGAGCGGCATTGAATCATTAAACGAAGGATGGAATTTGAGTGGCAAAGTTGGTGGCTTGTTGCAGGGATGATGAACATCAGCTCTTCCTCAAACATGGGCGTTCTCAAACGATCTTGAGGTAGGGTTTTTGTTTAAAGTTCATATTTGATATTTTCTTTTCATCTGTTTGTTATCATATTAACTTGGATGGTGCGGGAAAAATGAAAAAGGCCTGGACCTCCATCACTCTATTTAAGTTGCGTTCATCGGGTACGTTTTCCTCAGGGTGATGGTATAGAGAATACGGCGGTAGTTTGGAAGAAATGTCTGAAACGCCAGCTCACCAAGTCAGTGATGGCTAGAGGAGGCCCTTGGAAACTGGCAGTGGGGGAGGAGGGTGGCGTATGATGGCGCACCATGGATGCCAGAGGCGGCGAGCTCGAGCTGGCCGCACGGGGAAAGGGGTGGCACCCGCAGGTGCCTTTGGTGGCTCTAGCTGCAGCCAGCGGGCCACGGTAAGTGGAGAGGAGTGTGGCCCTACACCGCGCTGGGTTAGCAGACCCCTGGTCTGCCAAAACGGCCTACCGTTACGTGGTGGGGAAGTTCACCACTAGTTGGCTAAAATGTCCCCACGCCTGTGGGGCCAGTAGGGAAGAACGATCCCCCTTCTATCAGACTGAGACACACATGGGTTGGCTGAGCGGGGCAGACTGGACCTGCCCAGTGGGCTGGGTTGGGCCGAACCAACAACCTAGTGGGCCAAATCTGCTGGGATGAGCCTCACTCGATGGGTTACGTCAATCACATCCCGGTTCCATGAATCGAACTGGGATAACCCCGAAGAGCCGGACCTAGTAAACCAGTCCGACCCTTAGCGGGATGGACCCGAGCGGGGTTAGGTAGACCCGTGGACACGTTGTGTTGTGTCGTACCGACCAAGTTGGACTGGGCTCAGACCAAACATGTCCTTGAATATAGAAATGCATGTAACTGATGAACTAGGTGTCTATTCAACAATCCATCAGTGGTGTTGGGATCTATTTTGGGAAGAGTTCCCATTGGCATATTCTGGCGGGCCTGGCCGAGCTGGGCTGGACCAAGGTGTGATCCCCCCCCCCCCCCCCGTTTCACGGAAAGGGGAGTAACTAACAGACCGGGCGTCCGTTTGATAAACCGTCTGTGGTTCCAGAACCCTTAAGAAGAGGTGGTCCTTTGGTATACTCTACTTTATATTTAGATAAATTTGGTGTGTGGCAAGGTTGTATTGAACCCGAATCCAACCGGGACCTCGAAACTGAAACACTTATAATTCAATGACTGAGTGTCTGATTGAAGTGATGTCTGTCGCATTTGAACCCTTACGATCTGACGGTCCTTTGGGATACTTATTCATGAATATTAGTGGAAGTTTAGTTACTCCCAAGTTCTTGAGGAGTGGATCCTCCCAGAATCAATCATACAACGAGTTTGAATCCAGTGGCTGGTAGTGAGGTGGAGGTTAGAGACAGATCTTACAAAGGTTAGTACTGAGCTATCATATCTGGGTCAGTAATTACTAATTTTGTATGGGTCAGATCCTATGTGGGTTAGTGCTCAGAAATCCTATGTGGGTCAGCACATACCGATCCTATGTGGGTCAGATCCTGTGTGGGTCAGCGCTCAGCAATCTTGTGTGGATCAGTGCATACTGATCATGCGTTGGCCAGATCTTGTGTGGGTCATTGCGGTGGTTAGTACCTATCGATCATGTGTGGTTCAGACTTCATATAATTAGTAGTAGTTCCTCTCAAAAGAATATGATGATTTAGCTTCATGGCTAATCATATGTACTTCTATTCTTTACTTATATACCTGGTGCGAGATGAGTCTTTTACCATTTTTTGTTATCTTCATGGTGTTACCTGTGTGGTAATTTTACATTCAGGTTGTTAAATTCGTGTTGTTGCCTATGTGGTACTTTTAACTTTGTGGTGTTACCTTTTTGGTTTTACCTTTTTTGTCCTTTTACCTTCGTGGTGTTACCTTTGTTGTATTCTTCTCTCTTGTATGAGACGAGTATATCTTGATAACTTAGGTATATGTAAGGTCATATACCTAAGTAGAGTTTTTGACTACACTACGCTTTGTGGTTGAGGTATTTCTTTGTGGTTTTTCCTTTGTGGAACTCGGGGAGACCTTTGGGGGTCTTGGGGATCCCTAATGTGTATCGTTATACTCTCTCCTACACGGGCTACGCCCTCACCTTATCGTGTATTTTGCAGACGATGGACAGTGTCGATCGAGGCTGAGGGAGAAAGGACTAGACGGTACTCATAGGTGGACCTTTGATATGACTTATTATAGTGACTGCTGATCATGATTTGTACCTACCCTTTAGGTAGGATCCTAGGTGGACGATCTAAGATCTGTTTTTTTTTTTCTTTCCATTTGTACTTGTACATTTCTCTTGGGCTTCTATTCTGACACCTTTACTTTCAGTACACTTTTGACTACAGTAGTTTACTTTGATGTTGGTTCTTGTTTTGTTCTCAATTTGTGTGATTATACAGGATTAAAGTAAATGCCTTCCCATTATAGGGATATGCCTTTTTGGTTTTAGTCATCATCCCCTGATCTATGGAAGGCAGGCATGGGGTAGTCACAGCATGGGCCCTGGGGGATGGGTCGTGGCAAAGTGGTATTTGAGGAGTCGTTTCTACCGAAGAACTAGGAATTTGATCATTTCAGTGTGGTGATAGTGTTAAGTGTTATGAGTTTGGTTTTCATTTTGGGGAATCCAGTGTTAGTGTGGTGGATGAAATATCCATACACCACGTCCCAGAATTCTGATTTCCTGCTCAGTACAAAAAAACACTAATTGTGTGTTCTTTGAAAAGTTTTCTTATGATTTTTTTGAGTGAGCTCACCAGGTATAACTTATTGACCATGGCACATATATATTCTTTTAGGATTATTTCATGTAGATATCCCACTATAACTTCCGATATAGTACATAATGATGACCCACTGAGCAATGAGGCTTTGGTGCAGGAACTTCTTAAGATGATGGTACTATCGGGTGGCAAACCAGTAGAACCACCACCTGTTGGGAAGCATATGCCACCAGCCCCACCAGTAGAGGGTGCAACCCGAATGAGCATGTTTCATGAGTTTTAGTGGTAGATAGCTCCAAGGTTATAAGGTGAGATGGATCTTTAGGTGGCTGAGAACTGGATGGAGGTCGTTCCTAGAGTTTCTCACTTAGTTGGGACACCCACTGCCTTGATGGTGATCCTATCTGCCAGTCACTTCTAGGGAGAAGCTAGGAGATGGTGGAGTCTAACAATCCAATTACACAATGAGTTGAACCTCAACTAGGTAGACTTCGAGGGCCTTTTCATGGTAGATTTCATCCCAATGACTCTACGCTTAGTGTGTATACAAGAGCTGCTACACTTAAAACAGAGTAGCATGACCGCGGCCCAGTACTCAGTGAGGTTTACTAATCTCTCCCACTACTCCACCGACATGGTAAAGGACCCTTCCATCTGGGCCCGGACCTTTTAGCGAGGTATTCTATGGGATATCATTGCATCGATGATATCACTCTGCATTCTGACACAGGCTGGGGTGCTAGAGTGAGCGCTATTTGTGGAGAGCTTCATGGATGAGCAGTCACTGACAATGAGAGCCACCACCAGATGTCAGGTAGCAGAGTCATCCATAGTAGGTAGTAAATGGATGAAATGGGGAACCAAGCAGGTCAAACCTTCTGGTGGACGACTTTATAATACAGGGTAGGTAGTGAGGGGTTCACAGGATAGAGGAGGATAATTGAGGATCAGGCAGTTCTACTCATGCAGCGGGCAGGGTCACAGGGCTCGCGGCTTCCCTACCCATCTAAAAATGACGAGATGATGGTCGATGGACTGCATAGGCAGAGGCATAGGTTTGAGAAATGTGGTTTGTAGAGCAGTGGACATGGTAGAGGAGTGGTTCGTGCAGTAGTCAGTGGGAAACGATTTGAGGTTTGGCTATCACCACCTCCAGGTAGTCCACCTCGACCACAGGGAGCAGGACGACAAGGGTGATCTTAGCTTCATGAAGTTGAGGCCTTTGACCACGGCGCTCAAAAGATGATTAGAGGTAAAATATTTGTCTATTCCACCCTAGTTTTAGTACTTATAAACACAGGTTCTCGTCACTCTTTTATTTCCATGGCCCACATTTAGAGCTCGAAGATTCCGATGGAGTAGTTGGCTCGATCCTTATGGCTAGAGACTCCTATAGAAGAAGATTTGACAATTACACACTAGTTCTGGCAGTGTGAGCTTACTCTAGGAGGCGAGATCTTTCGCTTGGTTCTTATAGTAGCAGTGTCAAGGCCTTACGATGTCATCTTTGGTATGGATTGGTTATACACAATCCATGTTCATATTGACTGTATTATGCACAATGTGTGGTGTGTCTGTGAGGATGGGACCAGGTTTTCCTTCACCGTAGATAAGGGAACCATTGTAGCATAGGATGGACTAACCCAGAGGAGGGTGCAGCCGATCACATATCAGTTGGAAAGCCTTACCCTCAGATCAGTTGATGTTGAGAGTCTGAGATGTCCTTTTGTGGTAGAACAGTATGTTGATGTCTTTCCTGATGATGTTTTGGGACTACCTCCATGCAGAGAGGTAGAATTTTTACATTGACATGTATCCCAGGATGGCACCGATATCTACACTAGCATATTGGATGGCCCCCGTGGAGCTTCGTGAGTTAAGGGTACAACTGGAAGACTTGCAGAGAAAGGGATTCATAAGGGATAGTGTTTCCCCATGGCAAACCCCGATTTTGTTTGCCAAGATGCAATGTAACACCCCGAACATAGTTACCTAGAGTCGGAGCATTATTACTTAAAATTGGCATGATCACAAAATATCAAGTCTCAAAAGACCGATTAGATTAGTAGACTTGGAAACACTAGATACATTCATAAATGTTACATTACATAATAAAGTGAAAAATCACAATAACATAGTCTCCATAGTCCACACTTCTATCCCCTTCAAACTATCCCTGTAGGTCAGTCATAAAATATTTCTTCACATCCTGGGAAAATAAATCATAGAAAGAGGTGAGCTCAAATGCTTAGTAAGGATAACAATACAGCGAATACATTCATAAATAAACATAATAATTTAAGGCAATGTATAACTAAAACAAAATCCTTTTAAACTTGAACTTCATCATAATATGGAAAAAATAAAATTAAATAATTCCATTTACATATTCACATTGATATTCTACTAGTCGAATAATCATATGCAATATCAATAACCTCTTTCATAATGATGGAATGCATAACATCAGACTATCATAACCACGTAGTCAAGGCCTCGTGCCAAGACTACAAATAAGATTTCATCAAGGCCTCGTCTCAAGACACTAGTTTGTCTCATGAGAACTACTGATGCATCGAGGGGCTATAGAAGCCTCCACTCATCACTTATTAAGTCCAATTCATTCCTTATATGAAAAGTTTTAGACATATCATAAACCATAACATAATCATATCACATAAAACATGCATAAAGGAAACATAACATTTCCACATTTCAATCACAAGATATCAATACAACACATTGATATAATAAAAACATTATCAAAACCATTTTCAATACCAAAATAAAAGAAAATTAAAACATGGTATTTATTTTTCATTTAAAAAATGTTATGGCTTGTAGAGGAAGCTAAAACTCAAATAATGGTCACGGCGGTGGAGAAGTCATTGTCGCCGCATATGTACAACAAAAAACATTCCCTTTTGTCATTTAGTAAAATGCTTCATATAAAGAAGATTCATTTTGAATAAACATAAAAGTCAAAGGGGTTTATACACCGTATAAAATAAAGTCTTGTATTAAAACAAAATATGCCTCAATGAAAGAAGATTGAGACAATGTCCCTTACCTCGTGTTCGACTTGAATCCATCATTCTTTAATATCCTGAATAATAAACTAGAGTTAATTTATACTTTCTTAAGAAACTTTTTCATGTTCATTATTCCTTTTATATCACTTATTACCATTTTATGAACATTATGTAATTATTTAAGTTAATAACGGTCATTTTGTCAATCTTTAGTACTTGAGTCAAAAATAAACATCTTATAATTACAATTTGTTCATGTGGTAAAATATCCATTATATTCAGAATTATATACATGATTTAGATATCATATATATAATATATATCCATTATATACATGCCTTTATAATATTACATAACATTTAGAGGTAAGAAATGAAATTCACTGTTCATGGAGATGGTAAGTCGTACGTACGCATGAACGCTACTTTCATTTAAATTTTGTATTTAATGGAATGAAATCATAATGATATAAAGGTTTATTATAATTCCAGTATAATATCATATATCATATCATTTACTCCATCATTTATACGTCCCATATTTGTCATTAACGATTCAAATCACTTTGAGGGGGCGGTAGTCCGCACATCCTAAAATGAAATTATCGTGTTTACCCATAATGGAAATCATAAAGGTATGCCATAAATGAAAAATACAGAAGCATAAGGAAAACATAAACATAATATATATCATATATAAACATATTGACATCTTAATGGCCACCATTAGATGTGTTAAAATAATATTGAACAATCATCATTTCGTGAGGCAGTAATTCGCCACCCACAGAAACAGTATGTTCTTTAACCATTAGGCGAAGGTGTCTGTAAGTGTAAATAAATTCCTTCTCATAACAACATCCTAGTATATTGAATATACTGGTGTTGTTACAAAATAAATTAATAAAATGAATTTAAGGGGTTGGAGAAGAAAAATAAAACATAAGGGAAGACAATACCTTAAAATCATGTAACTCTTTTTGATTTGAGCCAAACGATTCCTTGTGAAGACTTATTCCCATAGTGAGGCTTCTAGGAGTAAGATATGGAACTTTAGAGAGTATTTGGTGAGATTTTGACCAATACAAATGGCTTTGAATGTGTTAATAAGGTGGTAGAGGTGGGGGTCTTTTATAAGAGGTGTGGAGGGGCACTCTTGGAAAGTCATGAAATGTTACATTATTATGAAATGATTTTTTGATTTTAAAGGCCCCACAATGATATATTTCGAGGTTAAGGTGATGAGTTTTCTAAATCCACTCATCAAATAGGTTTTAGACAAGTTCATGTCTTAGATTTTACCATATCTTTTCATTTTATCTAAATCGTTCATTAATGAGGTAATCGCTGCCTCATCATGGTGTGATAAATAAATTTATTTATTTAATGACTAAAAATTATAAAAAAGTTACCATGATTTAGAAAATATTTTTATATTTCCAATGAATATTTATAGTCGAAATTATAAATTGTATAACCCCATGTAATATTTGTTTTAGTAAAATAATACATGTTTGGGACATTTTTTTTTACTTTAAATAAAAGGTATTAATGTCATTATCTTACCCAAGTGGCTCCATGGGGTCCCACAAATTGACCCATGGATTTTTGTGGTCGGCCATGAGTCATCCAATAATAGTAGGATATGTTTCAAGGTAATTTCATATTATTATATCATTATTTTTACCTTAAATTACTCTAATTACCTCTAATCGTGGTTAATAAAACTCAACAGTTACTATTCACAAAAAATTATTTTCATCCCATTGAACCACATTTTACATCCTAATTACAACCATGTATGTCATATTTTCGAAATTAAATTCACAGAAGTGGTAAAATTTCATTTAAATGAAAAATCGGTTTTTTTAACTACCACTTAGTGGTTTCACTATTCATCAAAAATTGAAGTTTTTCAGAAAAATGCCAAAAATTTACCCTAATATCTATTTGATATTCCAAATTCAAATATGATTTATATTTTAAAAAATTAAAAACATATAAGTTTCAATAATTAATTTTATAATTAATTCCTGTTGGCAAAACAAATAGCGTGTTTTTAAGAAAGAATATCAATCAAAAGATTGACAATTGTTTATGTCCAATTTCAAAGTGAAATTAATTCTAATGACCATCATTGGATAAAATGGTAAAATTATCTTATAATTATACTTTAAGACCACTAAATAATATAATTTATCACTATAAATTATTTTTATTAAAAAAATTGTTTTTAATTAAAGTTTAGTATTTTACACTATTCATAAAAAATTGGAAGTTCCCAGAAATAAAATAAAAAACTCAACTTAGGATAATTGCGATATTAAAAATCCAAAAATGAAGTCCAATTTTAATAATAAAATTTATAAATTTTCAAAAAGTGGGTATTACTATTCATAACGGCTATTTTGATTGGCCGTGGTGTGTTAGAATCTCGAACATGCATACAATGCAAGCTATTGCATTATTGAAAGAGAAGTGTATCATGTAATCTTGGGGTGTTACATCTCCCCTCCTTCAATAAATTGCATCCTCGCAATTTTAAATTTTTCTTCTAAAATAAAAGATTCAAAGTAGAAAATACCTTTATGGAAAACCCATATCAGAAATAGGGTTAATAAAAATATAACTTTAAAAGAAAGAAAGAGAAGTACAAAGGTCCCCCGAGATAGCCCATAATAGTATTCTATGAAAACATGGATATAGAGTAGAAACAAATCATCAAGGTCTGATGGAGAGTTATAGAAAATAGGGTTAGGAGAAAGTTAACTATAAGAAAATCACAAACTTGTGATTGGTTAAACTATCATTGATTCCCCGGTAGGAAAAGTTAACCGAAAACATTTTTGTTTTAAGTTACCTTTCATAAAGTTGAGTGATTTATTTAGGAGATTTACTAAGAACGTAAGGAAATATACATACTTGTCATGTAGACTTTCATTCTTTAATAAATTTTCACTACAAAGCCATCTTCCACTCAAAAAGGTAATAGAACTCAAAAATATTATATTTATCCTAATCGTACAAGGTTCCAAATATTAACACATACCATTTAGATTAGGAAAACTATTTTTTAATAACCAGGGACTTCCTGTAGGCTAGTGGTAGGTAATAAAGGTTTGTCGCACTATGGTTGTGGGATCGATTCCAGCAGCTTTTTCAGACACGATGGGTTATCCCCCGACCTGCAGGTTGTCCTTTTCCTAATAATATTCCAAAAATAATCTTCAGAAATGTTTTAACCTTAAACAAGACTATCCAAAGTTCAACTTAATCCATTCCAACCTTTATAGTTATCCAAAATACCTCTATCCAGACTTTCTCTAGAAGGTCTCTAAATTCCAAAATCAATTGTAACATCTAATTCCCCAAATAAATTAAAGTTTCTCTTATTGTCACATGCTAAAAATATGATTACCTTAATCATATAAAAACCTTAATGAAAAAAACAAGTATTGTTGTACAATCCTTATATATATCACATTATTCTTATAACCATAATATAGTTCTTGAGTCCAAAAACACAAATACAATAATTATTCCACTTCTACTATAGTAACAACATAAGATTGGCCTCGATTCCTTGGCCTTTTCTGAGGTAAGTTTCCCTGATTCTTAGGACATCCATTTATATCATGCCCCATTTCTCTAAAATTGTAGCATTGAATATTGATAGCCTCTTTCATTCCCTTGCAATCACGAGCCTGGTGACCTTTTTCTCCACATTTATAACAAACTCCCATTCATTTTAGGCAAGTACCGGGGTGATTCTTCCCACAATTATCACATAATGGAAAATCATTCATTCCCTTTTTCCCTTTATCTATCTCTTGTTCCACCATTCTCTTCTTCTCTTACTTTACTTTGTTGTCATAAGACTTAGAGAATTCCTCTTTCGTCTTAATAGCACATGAGACAATTTATTCGTATAATGAGAAGGATTGTGATACTAATGCTCGATGGAGAAGCGTTTTTAACCCATCAAAGAAACGATCAATCTTACTTCTTGGGTTATGTATATAATCTGCAGCATACCTTGCTAACCCTGTAAAGTTGGCCTCATACTTTGCGACATTCTCATCCTCCTTTTGTCTCAGACTCATAAATTGCCTTTTCATATCTGCTCGATGGGCACAAGGAAGGTATTTCTCTATGAAAATCTCTTTGAACTCCCTTCATTCCATATTTGATACTTCATCGTCTTCCTTTGTGTTTTGAATCAATGACCACCATTGATCAGCATCTCCAGTGAGGCGGTAAACTGCCATGAAATTTTTTTCCCTTTCACTACTCCCCAAGGCATGGAATATTTTCTCTAAGGAATTTATCCATTGCTCAGCTACTAATTGGTTTTGTACTCCCATTGAATGTTCGTGGTTGTTGCCTCATGAAGCAGTTTAACATTGATCCTCCACATTACGGATCAGGGTGCTCCATATGAGTAAGGTTAATATTCATAACCTGAGTGAGTTGTCCCAGTATGGTGATAATTTAATCAGCACCAGTTATATCACCAGCTCCATTATAATTATCTTCAGCAAGAAGGAAATCCCTACATGGAGTGCGAGCATTGATACGGTTTCTATTCCTTCCACTAGGTGCCATTTCTAAACAATGTCATAAACCAGATTAGTTTATGAATCGAAATACATAATTCAATACTTGTAAAACACTTAACATAAATTTAACTATATACGGATATAATCAATAATCATAAAAAAATGTTTTCTTTGAGGATGTATATACTCATAAACCCTTTATAATGGTTTATAAAGAAATCATGAATTATCCAAAGCATATCCCCCAGGAGTGTCGTAACCAAGAGTGCAACAAGGCCCGTTGTCGTGCACCAGTTCCCGTTCGAGTCTAGATCAAAGCGGTGTTTTTGGGTATTACCACTAGGTACATCTATTCCAGAGCCACCTCTACCTTCTCGTATCCATACAATAATGTATTTCTTGTAAAAAACACAAAATCTATACTTTACCAAAATTCTAACAGGTTCTTCTATACTAATCCTCAAAGTATATCTTAGGTCTATGTGCTCTAATCAGAGTTTATCTAAATCTATCTTCCAAGGTTAGTACTAAATTGCCTCTGATACCAACTGTAACGCCCCAACCCTTGTTACCCAGAGTCAATGCATTATTACGTAACATTTTCATGATCACAAAAAATCACGTCTCTAAAGACCGATTAGTTTAGTATCCTTGGAAACACTAGATACATTCATAAATGTAACATTACATCATAAAGTAAAAAATTCAAAATAACATAGTCTCCATCGTCGACAATCATATCCCCTTCATAATATCCCTATAGTTCAGTCATAAAATATTTCTTCACATCCTGGGAAAATAAAACATAGAAAGGGGTGAGCTCAGATGCTCAGTAAGGATAACAATACAACGGAAAAATTCATAAATAAACCTAAAAAGCTAAGGCAATTTATAACTAAACCAAAATCCTTTTAAACTTGAACTTCAACATAATATGGCAAAAATAAAATGAAATAATTCAATTTACTTATTCAGATGGATATTCTACTAGTCGAATAATCACATGAAATATCAATAACCTCTTTCATAATGATGGAATGAATAATGTCAGACTATCATAACCACGTAGCCAAGGCCTCATGCCAAGAGAACAAATAAGATTTTGTCAAGGCCTCATGCCAAGACACTAGTTTGTCTCATGAGACCTACCAATGCATCGAGGAGCTATAACGGGCTCCATCCGTCACTTATTAAGTCCAATTAATTCCTTATATGAAAAGGTTTAAACATATCATAAACCATAACATAATCATATCACATAAAACATGCATAAAGGAAACATAACATTTCAACATTTCAATCACAAGATATCAATACAACACATTGATATAATAAAAACAATATCAAAACTATTTTCAATACCAAAATAAAATAAAATTAAAACATGGTATTTATTTTCATTTAAAAAAAGCTAAGGCTTGTAGAGGAAGCCGAAACTCAAATAATGGTCACGGTGGCAGAGAAGTCGTTGTCACCGCATACGTATGACAAAAAAACATTCCCATTTGTCATTTAGTAAATAAATTTGTATAAAGAAGATTCATTTTCAATAAAAGTAAAATTAAAAGGGTTTTAAACACCGTATAAAAGAATGTCTTTTATTAAAACAAAATATGCCTCGATGAAAGAAGATTGAGACGAAGTCCCTTACCTCTTGTCTGAATTGACTCGATCGTTCTTTAATCTCCAGAATAATAAAATAGAGTTAATTTATTTTTTCTTAAGAACCTTTTTCAAGTTCATTATTCCTTTTATATACCTTATTACCATGTTATAAACATTATGTAATTATTTAAGTTAATAACAGTTGTTTTGTCGATCTTTGGTACTTGAGTCAAAAATAAACATCTTATAACTAGAGGTTGTTCATGTGGTAAAATATCCATTATATCCAGAATTATATTCATGATGTAGATATCATATATATAATATATATCCATTATATACATGAATTTATAATATTACATAACATTTAGAGGTAATAAATGAAATGCATTGTTCATGGAGACGGTAAGTCGTACGTATGCATGAACACTACTTTCATTTCTATTTCGTATTTAATGGAATGAAATCATAATTATATAAATATATATTATAATTCCAGTATAATATAATATATAATATCATTTACTCATCCTTTATACGTCCCACATTTGGCATTAACGATTCAAATCACTCTGAGGGGACGGTAGTCCGCACTTCCTAAAATGAAATTATCATGTTTAACCATAATGGAATTCATAAAGGTATTCCATTAATGAAAAATACATAAGCATAAGTAAAACATAAAAATAATATATATCATATATAAATATAGTGACATCTTATTGACCACCATGATAGGTGTTAAAAGAAGATTGAACAATCATCATTTCGTGAGGCAGTAATTCGCCACCCACAGAAACAGTATGTTATTTAACCATTAGACGAAGGTGTGTGTAAGTGTAAATTAAATCCTTCTCATAACTACATCCTAGTATATTTAATATACTGGTTTTGTTAAAAAAAATAAAGGAAAAAAGAGTTTTAGGTGTTGGAGATTCAAAATAAAACATAAGTGAAGACATTACCTTAAAATTGGGTAACTCTTTTTGATTTGAGCCAAAGGCTTTCTTGGGAAGACTTCTGCCCAAAGTGAGGCTTCTAGGAGTAAGATAGGGAAGTTTAAATAGTATTTGGGTAGACGTTGGCTGAGCCAAATGTCTTTGAAGGTGTGAATAAGGTGGTAGAGGTGGGGGCCTTTTATAAGAGGAGGGGAGGGGCACTCTTGGAAAGTCATGAAATGTTACATTATTATGAAATGATTTTTGGATTTTAAAGGTCCCCAAATGATATATTTCTAGGATAAGGTGATAAGGATTAGAAATACACCCATACAATAGGTTTTAGAAAAGTGTAAGTCTTATATTTTACCTTATCTTTTCATTTTATTTAAATCGTTCATTAATGAGGTATTCGTTGCATCATCATGGTGTGATAAATAAATTTATTTATTTAATTCCTAAAAATTATAAAAAAAATTACCATGATTTTTGGAAATATTTCTAGATTTTTAATGGATATTTATATTCGAAATGATAACTTTTATAACCCCTTGTAAAAATTGTTTTTGTAAAACTATACATGTTTGTGGCATTTTTATTTTTACTTTAAATAAATGTTATTAATGTCATTATCTTACCCAAGTGGCTCCATGGGGTCCCAAAAATTGACCCATGTATTTTCGTGGTCGTCCATGAGTCATCCAATAAGAGTAGAACATGTGTCAAGGTAATTTCATATTATTATATCATTATTTTTACCTTAAATTACTCTAATTACCTCTAATCACGGTTAATAAAACTCAAAGTTACTATTCACCAAAAATTATTTTCATCCCATTGAACCACATTTAACTTTTTAATTATAACCATGTATGTTGTATTTTTGAAATTAAATTCACATAAGCGGTAAAATTTAATTTAAACAAAAAATAAGTTTTTTTAACTACCACTTAGTGGTTTCACTATTCATCAAAAATTGATGTTTTTCAGAAAAAATACCAAAAATTAACTCTAAGATATATTTGATATTCCAAATTAAAAGATGATGTCTATTTTACCAAATTCAAAACATATAAGTTTAATTAATTAATTTTATAATTAATTCCTGTTGTCAAAACAAATAGCGTGTTTTTAAGAAAGAATATCAATCAAAAGATTGACAATTGTTTATGCCCAATTTCAAAGTGAAATTAAATCCAATGACCACCATTGGATAAAATGGTAAAATTATATTCTAATAATAATTTAAAACTACTAAATAGTATTATATATGACTATAAATTACTTTGATTAAAAAAGTTGTTTTTAATTAAAGATTAGTATTTTACACTATTCACAAAAAAATTGGAAGTTCTCAGAAAGAATGAAAAATTCAACTTAGGATAATCTCAATATTCTGAATCCAAAAATGAAGTCCAATTTGAATAATAAAATTTATAAAATTTCAAAAAGTGGGTATTACTATTCTTAACATCTATTTTTATTGGTCGTGGTGTTTTATAATCTCGAACTTGCGTACAATGCAAGCTATTGCATTATTGAAAGAGAGGTGTATCGTGGAATCTTGGGGTGTTACATGCAAGATGGTAGTTTGAGACACTATGTAGATTATCGCATTGTGGTGGTATTCATCAATGGAATATTGGTGTACTCAGCAATGGAGGAGGAGAGTTCCTATCCTCTCCAGATAGTTATGGATACACTATGAGAGCACCAACTTTTTGGTAAGCTGATAGGTCCAATTTCTAGGACATGTTATCATGGAGGATAGAGTTGCAATGGATCCAAAAAAGATAGAGGTTGTGCCAGTTTGGGATCCACCCTGGAGTGTGACTGAGGTGTGGAGTTTCCTAGGGTTTACTTTGTACTACAATAGATTCGTACCCAACTTTTCCATAATTTTCGCACCCTTTTCAGCAGTGACAAAGAAGGTATATCCCTTCGTGTGGACGGAGATATGCATGTAGAGTTTTCAGGAGCTGAGGTAGAGACTGACGAGTGCCCCCATCATGAGGATATCAGAAGAGGGTGTTGGGTATGTAGTCTACTATAAAGCATTAGGGACCGAACTCAGATGTGTCCTGATGTAAGAGCAAGAAATGATCATGTATGGTTCCTAAAAACTGAGACAACATGAGCAGAACCTCACCACCCATGACCTGGAGTTAGTAGCAGTGGTCTTCACGTTGAAGAGGTGGAGACATTACTTGATATGGAAATTTTTTTACTGTCTACTCTGATCACAAGAGTCTCAGGTATATCTTCTCACAAAAGTACATGTTCTTGAGATAGAGACGATGGCTATAGTTCCTTCAGGACTATGACTTTGAGATATTTTATACTCTTGGGTTGGGGGTTGTATTGGAAGACACACTTTGTAGGAGGTCTGTTTTACAGCTGTTGAGTGAGGTGACAGAGGATCTAGCCATGTTGCAGATATCCTTTTTGGATAGAGATGGAGAAGCTTACCTCCAGTATATGATTTTCACTCCCCCACTTCTTTAGTGAGTTTGGTAGGCACAGCTTGGGTATGTTCACTGTGAGGCTTGATGTGCTCAGATATCTTCAGGATAATAACCTGATGAATTTTTTGAAGGTGGGGAGAACATCATTCTCTTCAGAGGATGCACCATGGTACCAGTGGCGCTACGGGAGGGGGTGTTGAAGGAGTTCCATACGTCCCCTATGATGGTACATCCTAGTGTGGCGAATATGTACCAGGACCTCCGGCATCATCACTGGTGGCTAGGGATTAAGAAGGCAGTGGTGGAGTTTGTTTCACAATTCCACACCTGTCAGCAAGTGAAAGCTGATAATCAGGTTCTAGTAGTCTTAGCGCAGCCACTAGTGGTGCCAGAGTGGATGTGGGAAGGTATCTCCATGGAATTTGGGATAGGTATTCCACGTATATCCAAGGAACATGATTCCATTTGGGTGATCATTTACCAACTCACCAATTCGGCCCACTTCTTACCCATCTGAGAGCAGGGATCAGTAGAGTGATTGGGATTCCTCTATGTACAAGAGATTATATAACTCCATGGGGTTCCATCGATGATCATCTCAGACCATGAAACATGTTTTGAATCCTAGCTGTGGAATGGAATATAGGATGCATTCCGGACTAAGTTATGTTTGAGCACCTCCTTTCATCCACAGAAAGATGGTTAGATAGATCAAACCATTCAGACACTCAAGGACATGCTTCATTCTTGCATCCTAGATTTTGACCATAGTTGGGAGGATCACTTTCCCTTGGTTGAGTTTGCATACAACAACAAATATCACTCCACCATCAGTATGGTACCTTTCAAGGACTTATATGGTCAACCTTGCAGATCACCTCTATGTTGCACAAACCCAGGGGAGTCAACACTTTGGGGTCCAGAGTTGGTATGGTCTACCACGGAGAAGGTTCAGATCATCTAGAAGCAGATGAAGACTGCATAGAGTACACATAAGTCTTATAGTGACAGGAGATGGATTCCCTTGGAGTTCAAGGAGGGAGACCACGTCTTCCTATGGGTCTCACCTCGATGAGGTTTTCAGAGATTTTCATGAGGCGGCCAACACTCACCAAGGTTTATCGGACCTTTTCTGATACTTCATAGGATTGGCGAGGTGTCATACCTCTTGGAACTGCCACCTTAGTTGGAGATAGTGCACGAATTCTTCCACATATCCTAGATTAGGGGATATGTGTATTACCCATCCCATGTCATTGAACATGGAAAGATGAACTTTGATGATGGGAAGATGTTTACATAGGTTCTAGTGGAGATTGAGGATCTACATGAGCGCATCCTTCATGGGTGGTCGATTCCTCTGGTGCACATTCACTGGAATCACAGGAACCTCCATGAAAGTACATTGGAGTGGGAGGCTTAGATTCATACTCAGTACCCCCATTTGTTTAATTAGTCTATGTTGTGGCTTTTAGGGATGAAAGGCCCTACGGTGGGGAGAATGTAAAAACCCATATTTTCTATGTAATTTTTTAATTATAAGGAATTGTAACAAGTTTGAAAAAATTGACAGCACATGATTCTGAGGCCCCAGGTTCCTAGAATAAATTTTTGAACTTTTTTAAGGTACGTTCAGTAAACAAGCGGGTGGAATTTTCTATATTTTTAACGGGTGCTCGGAATAAAAATCTGAGGTCACTGTTGAATTCGTAGATTCGGGGTTGTTTTAAGAGAGGATTCACTTAAACCATAGTAAATCTAGAGAAAAAGTAAGATTTTTTCCTTTTTAAAAGAATAATAAAATAAATTTGTTATTTTATTAATTTCATTCTTTTCCTTCAATGGATAAGAGGCAATGTTGGGACCAACAACGTGTCAATCCATTAAATGGATTTACTCCTCAAATCTTTTGTAATAGGGCCATTGGAATTAGGAAGGCTTCTACTAAATGAACCCCTATTAATTCCATGAGTGTTACCCAATCTCCCCCCTGTCCTATTTATATGGATCTTGGAGAGAGTTACTGGCATGCGTTCACCAAGCGACGTAGTTCTGGTAAATTGTTGTGACGCCAATCACTTCGAGGAGAGGAGATGGTTCTAGCAGGCAGGGATGAGAAACACCAAATCATGAACTAAAGGATGAAGTTTGAGCAACAATGTTGGTGGCTTGTTGCGGGGATGATGAACATCGAATCTTCCTCAAATAGGGGTATTCTTAAATGATCTTGAGGTAGGGGGTTTGTTTAAAGTTCATCTTTGATATTTTCCTTGCTTTCGTTTGTTATCGTATTAACACGGAGGGTGCGGGCCAAACGAACAAAGCCTGTACCCCCTACTGCTCCATTTAAGTTGTGTTCTTTAGGGACTTTTTTCTTCAGGGTGACAACAATGAGAATACAGCAGCAGTGCAGAATAATCTACCAGTGCACTAAGTCGGTGGTGGCCGGAGGAGACCCACAGAAACTTTCTACAGGAAAAGGAGGGTGGCGTGCGATGGCGCACCGCAGAGGCCAAAGGCGGGTGTCCAGATCTGGCTGCATGGGACAAGGGGTGGCACCAGCTGGTGCCGCTGATGGCAATAGCCTCATCCAACAGGCCGCGGCAGGTGGAGAGCGGTGCGGCCCCACGCCACATCGGGTAGGCAAACCACCAGTCAGCCAACACTGCTGACCATTACACGGTGGGGCAGTGCTCCACCATCTGGCCAAAATGGCCCCCGCATCAATGGGGCTAGTTGGGAATACCTATCCGCCTTCTGGAAAATTGGGCCAGACGCGGGTCGACTGAGTAGGTCAGGCTGGACCCATGATCCAGTGGGCCAACGCAGGTGGGTCGAGCCCCACTCGACGGGCTGGGCCAATCACGTCTCGGGCCCTCTAACATAACTAGGCTGACCCCAAAGGGCTGGACCTAGTAAACCAGGCTGACCCTTAGTGGGCCGAACCCGAGCATGGTCAGGTAGACCCTGGGACATGTTGCATCGGGCATGCCTGACAGAGTCGGACCGGGCCCAGACCCAACCAGCCCTTGATTAAAGAAATACTCGTAACTAACGAACTGGGTGTCTATTCGACATGTCGTTAGTGGCATTGGGATCCTTTTTCGGAAGCAGTCCCTTTGGCATATTTAGGCAGGCTCAACCGATCCGGGCTGGACCAAGGTGCGATCACCCCCGTTTCACGGAAAGGGGAGTAACTAACAGACCGGATGTTCATTGGATGAACCGTCTACAATGTCAGCACCCTTAGGATGAGGTAGTCCTTTGGTATACTCCACTTTGGTTTTTTAGAAATTTGGAGTGTGGATGGGTTGGATCGAAACCAAATCCAACTGGGCCCTTGGAACTAAAACGCTTATAAGTCACAGACCGAGCATCCGATTGACGCACCGTCCATCGCATTGGAACTCTTACGACCTAACGGTTATTTGGGATACTTATTCATGGATCTTCGTGGAGGTTGAGTTATGAAAATGGCATGAGGAGTGGATCCTCTTATAATCAAGCATACAATGAGTGGGAATCTAGTGGCTTGCAGTTAGGTAGAGGATAGAGACAACTCATAGGGAGGTTAGTACTAAGCAATCTTATGTGGGTCAGTACTTACCAATCTTTTATGGGTCAGATCCTATGTTGGTCAGTTCTCCGTGATCTTGTGTTGGTCAGCACATAAAGATCATGTGTGGGTCAGATCCTGTGCGGCTCAGCAGTCAGTAATCTTGTGTGGGTCAGTGCATACTGATCATGTGTGGGACAGATCAAGTGTGAGACATTGCTGGAGTTAGTACCTATCGATCATGTGTGGGCCAGACTCGGTATAATTAGTAACAATGCCTCTTGACAGAATAAAATGATCTAGCTTCTCGACTAATCATCTATACTTTGTTCTTTATTTGTATACCTAGTGTGAGCTGAGTCTTTTACCTTCGTGGTGTTATCTTCATGGTGTTAGTTGTGTGGTACTTTTACCTTCATGGTGTTAACTTAGTGGTGTTACATTTGTGGTACTTTTACCTTTAGGGTGTTAACATTATGGTCTTACCTTTGTGGTACTTTTACCTTCATGGTGTTACCTGTGTGGTATTCTTACCTCATGTATGAGATGATTATATCTAGATAACATAGGTATATATATTGGTATATATTTATGTTGAGTTGGTGACTAATCTGTGCTTTGTTGTTGAGGTCTTGATTTTTCGTTGTTCCTTTGTAGAACTATAGGAGACCTTCGGGGATCTCATGGGTCCCTACTAAGTATCATTATACTCACCACTACACGGGCTACACCCACACCTTGTTGTGTCTTGTGGAGATAACGGACATCATTGATCGTGGTTGAGAGAGACAGGAATAAAGGATGGTCAAATGTAGACATTTGACTTGATGTGCTGCAATAACTACTAATCATGAGTTGTACCTACCCTTCAGGTATGACCCTCAGTGGACGATCCAAGATCTTTTTTTCTCTTTTCAGTTGTACTTGTACTTTTTAGTTTGGCTTGTGTTCCAGCCATTTTACTTTTAGTACACTTTTTACTATAGTAGTTTACATTGTGGTTGCTTATTATTATGTTCTCAGTTTGTGTGTTTATACAGGTTTAAAGGCAATGCCTTCATATTATAGTGATACACCTTTTGAGTTCTAGTCGACAGGCCCTGGCCTATGGAAGGCAAACATGGTGTAGTCACAGCATGGGAATTATGGGAAGGGTCGTGGCACTATCAGACTCCAAATATCTGACCGATTACAACCGTGTATGTAATATTTTTACAATTCAGATCATATAAGTGTCAAAAGTTTGTTTAAAGGTGACATATAATTTAGTAGATAATTTAAGCATGATTTGGAATTGTGTTTACTAATATTATTTTATGTAATCCACAATATAATATTACTATAAGAAGGGAGAAATTGCATTAATAATTGTTTGGGTCATTGTATCCAGAGTCCATTATGGTATGTCCACGAGCTCTATACTCCATCACTAAGTTAGCTAAAATGGGACAATTTACCTTTCTTGGATTTCTATACATGAATTCTACATGTGCGTTTTGATGACCATGCATGGTGTAAGTAATAAAATCTGGTAAAATATAACCAATGTGTCCTTAACATGTGTGAACAGATATAAAAAGTGTACTCCTTGATAACCATAATTTCACATGAAATCATATACATTCATATATTGAGTAACTATGTGCTAAACAAGACACCATAAGCCCTATTATTACTTTATTCATCTCCATACATGAAGGAATATCAAGATATTGGAAATAATCAAGAACTAACTACAAGGATAATAAATATACTACTCAGTATCCTCAATATATCATGTGAACATACTAGTATACATCCACTAGGAATCAAGTGAATCAATCTACTCAGAGTCCACTAGACATCAAGTGGTTATGCTACTTTGTATCCGCTACGCATCAATTAATCATGTTACGTTTAATCCACCAGGAATTGAGTGAACCACACATTATTTACAATGAATCATCATATCCATACCCTATGCTCAGGTATATTGTTTCCATCATTTATAGTTTTTCACATTCCCCTGCTAAGGGACACCCATATCACGATAGTCCACATGTTGCAATCATTATAAAAAATACCTCTAAATGAATGGAAATACATATTATTTTGTACAATATACAATGAAAATCATGGAATATCATCATGAGAAAACAATAACAACATATAATAAATGTTATCAATATCAAACATGATAAAAATAACATAAAATCATAATCATGGAAAAAACAATCATTAATGGGTTTTATAAGCTATTCACAAACCCACATGTGATCACAAGCAATCACAGTCATCTGATATGCCAACATAAGAACATACCAAGGAAACATGCACATAAAATATCCACAAATGTTAAGAAAATTACTACCTTATGGTAGTTTATGAATAACCCCATGGTTAATCAAGTATCAATTCTTTATATACACAGTACACCCATAGAGAACTATTTCTCATGTCAAGGATTTTAATTTTGGGTTTCAGTTCACAAAGGAGGTTTAAAAAAGCAACTCAATGAGATTTCATGTCAAAAAGGGATATTCTAGAAACCCACACATCAAATGGTCTATCAATGAAAATAATTTCTATTTATGGAATTAGAGAAACATAACTTCATTGGATCCACTGTCAAGTGAGGAATATATCATGAATTTCTAATCGATTCCTAAATAGGACCTTTAGTATAGCTAACAAACATCAATATATCATCAAACCATCAATTGAAAATATATTTAATATGAGAATCAATAAGAAGAGAGTCTCAAGATGATTGATCTATAGAAACTTACCCACAAATATACACCATTCATGAGGAATTTAACTGTCGTCAAAAGGGATGTTGTTGACACATCGAAACCAAAAATAATATAGAAATAATTCTAGAATACATGGTTAGTTTGAATTGGAATTCATATATTAGGCATCATAATGAAAAATATATGAATTATATTAAGATAAAATAGGTATATCAAGGAGAAACCAAATGAACAAAGAGTTTAAAATCACATGTCCCAATTATAGATCTTTAACCCACCTAGATTTATCAAAATATATCTTTAGAGGTTATAAATTCACTATGTAAGTCATGAGGAGTCTTCGAAATCTGAATATTTTCTTATAAAAATAATAATGATTCAAAAACCATAAATAATAGTTAATGTGTAATTCAGGTCATTAATTTCATGTTTTTATGGTCTGGTCATTGGGTCTGGAAAATCATGCACCAATCATACCCCTTTCATGGTCTTCTAGACAAGTCACATAGCTCAGGAACATGGTTTTTCAAACCGTGAACCGACTATGTCATTGGCAACCAGATATTATGGAATGGTTTTCCCAGTGAGGCCACAAGGTTTTTCAAACTATGAACCTTATCCATTATCTACCCCTAGATCCTCTACCTTAAGTGTCACATTTTTGGAAAACCATGCTTAAATTGTGCACCCATTAAAAGGTTGATAAAAAATTCCATAGCCTTCTAAACCACCCCATAACTCTATCCAAAAAAATAATCTCTCAAAAACATATGATTAAAGGATTAAATTAACTAATAATTCATTTCAGTCCATTATATTTTTACATTTAATGTCTTATCATCCTAATAAATCATCTTAAGGAATCCTTCTCAAACAAATCAGGCCACTAAACACAATCATATGACTCCCACTCCTATTTCACCTCCATGATTTGTTCATACCAAAATATAATATAGAAAAATGGTACCTTATTTCCAAAAAGAAATCTTAATTTGGTCTATATTTTACAATGGGTGTTCCATGTATGATTCATCATGCTATGGTTTAATATCCTCATAGTTGATGACATGTTTAGGTTTGGGAATATAAGTTTGAAGATAAGACACATGAAACATATCATGAATACTTGGGTTACATGAAGGGATTTCCAAATGGTATTCCATTATTCCAACCCATTTAGTGATCTTTAAGGGTCCAGCATAATGTGGGGATAGCTTACAATGCTTCCTCAAACATCGATGGTCTAATCAAGGACTCACTCTCAGAAAAACAATGTTTCCTAAAGAAAACTCCAAAGTTATCCTCCTATGGTTGGTATATGGATTCTAGATACTCTGAAATCTAATTGAAATCTTCGAAATTGGTTTTACCCTCTTGGATGTCTACTATGTCATACTAGGGTCCAAAACCATTCCCTCTCCAGCCTCAAGACTACCAATTGGTTAATTAATTTTCCTACCGTAGAGAGCCTAAAAAAGATTTATTTAAAAAATATTGGTAAACATTGTTTTATGAAAAATCATAATAATATAGGTTATTATACCATGTTTCACTAAATTTAATGTCAAGAGATCAAAGCATTTATTACATTATGGGGATCATCCACTCTGATTTTCTATCGATATAGGTATGGTACGTTGTACAGAATATTATCTGAGTCCCAAAGGACTTCTATAAGCCCTAAAAACCATGGCTTAAAACAGGAGTCTCATTCAAATACAATTATCAAGGTAACTCTATGAAAATTTACTATATCATGGAAATAAAACTTCCCTATATCATCTTCTAATTGATTCTCATATATTTGTAATTAATGTGAAACTTTTGTTAGCTGATAAAAATCAACAAGATATTGTTATGGCTCCCCAAGGTATTGGGTAACCCTGTCACAATGTCCATCATGATTTCCTCCCACTACTTCATGGGAATGAGAAGTGGCTAGAGAAAACCACAAGGATTTTGGTTCTCAATATTTATCCACTCACAATTAAGGAATTGGGAAACAAATATAGAAATGTCTCTTTTCATCCTTATCCACCAGAACTATCTCCTAAATTCGTGGCACATAATTTAAACTTTAATATATTCCACCAACTTAGAGGTATGTAAGTATCTCATTATCTCTTCCCTGCTAGAATCAGGAACTAAATCTCTCCCATGTGCAAGGATAACATCATCATCATCCAACAACCACACAGTTATCAGTTTAGCACTAGCTAACTATTCCATATCATAGAACACTCTAATTAAGTCTCCTATATAGACATTACTTAGTATACCAAATAAAAAGAGACCACCATTTGGCACATTTCATTGATCCATAGTCCTTGGAAGTATCCACATTCCAATTAGACAACAAGATCATTAGGCACCATTATTCTTCATAAGGATTTTACCATGCTCATGAACTACTTGATTTTAGTGGCTATGAAAATATATAATGAAATTAACTTTACCTAGTTTATATTAAATATTAATGTCAAATTCCTATAGACACTCCACCCAATGCATCTATCTCATGTTTAGGTCCTACTATTTAAAGACGTAGTGGAGTTTCTTTTTTTCTTTTTTGACAACAAAAATAAAACCGAAGAGATAATTACACCAAAACCTCAAATAATAGACCAAATTTTATATCTAAATTTCAAGGGTATTATAGTTTCTATCTTGGGGTCATATCTGATTTAGACCATAAGCTACTACCCAATCCCTTTTCATATGTAATACTAACAATTCATTGTCTGATGGATCACAGTATATAGCATAAACAATCCATTGCATGGGAAATATCCACATTTTAGTTTTACTCAACCTCCTATTCAAATGAATAAATGTCTCCTCACATTGTTCTAACTACTGTAACATCACTCCTTTCATCGTCATTTTAGTCATGGGTGATGATAAATAGGATAAGTCCTTGATAAAACACTAATATTATCATACTAAACCTAGAATGATCCAATTATTAAGCATGTACTAGGGATGTTTTAATGATGTCACTACCTTAATTTTCTCTAAGTCTATGGACATACCTATTTTAGAGTCCATATTCCCCCAAAGTTTCACCTTCTGAATCAAAAAGTAACACTTGGACATCTTGGTGAAAAGCTGATGTGTTCAAACTCTACATGGAATTATCTTGATATTTTAGGAAGGATGTTGTAGGATCTATGAATATATGAGGATGATATCAATAAATTATATAATTAAAAAGTTAATAAATGGGTGAAAGATCATGTTCATGAGATACATGAACTCTTATGGTGAATTATTTAATCCAAATAGCATCTCTAAGTATGTTTACAACCCATAACTTTTCTAAAACCAAATATTCAAAATTTATACTCTTTAATCTGTAACTGGTGGTAGATCGATCGATGTTTAATCTTGGAGAACCATTAACCTCCCTATAATGGATTGAAGAGATCTTCAATCATGGTAAATGGATATCTATTCTTCATTCTCATCTAATCTAGATTCTGTAAATCAATATAGAGTTGAACACTATCATTCCAATTCTTAAAAAACAGAATAGGTTGTCCCCTCACCGGATAAATCCATTCAACTCCAAGTCCTTCAGTTGTACCTTTATCTCCTTCAACTCGGCCATTATCATGTGATAAGGGGGTTTCAAAATGTGATACACACTTGTTATGAGTTAGATCTTGAACTCAACTCTTCTATTTTAGGGGATTACAATGAAATTCTCTAAAAAGGCATTTCAATATAGATTCATAGCTAGAGGAAATGATGATGGGGATACCACTAATCCTTTTGAAATATCCAAGAATTCAATCTAGGATGTGATCAACCAATGTTCTCTCATGTTTCGAACAACTCTACCTGCTCCAAAATCTAATTTCATGATTATCATGTACTTCTCTCTATTTAGAGATGTAAACAATACCCATCTCTAATAGAAATCAATGTGATCTCTACATATAGTTAGTCATTCCACACTAATAATCACATAAAATCTTATCATCTCAAGAATCATGAAGTACCAAAAATTTCCATAACTAAGAAAGACTATAAGATACTCTAAAAATAATGGAAGAAGTTTCATATTTTTTCTGAAGGGTGTATCAAGGGAAAGAAACTCGGAATAAACCTTGACCAGTATGCCAATTACAGTAATAAATTCTGGTGATATAAAGGAGTGGTAAGTACTATTATCCAAAAAATAGTATACAATGAAAAATTTATCACAACTATACCATGAATTGTATATGACCCCTCACTGTCATCTCTTGGAGCTCGATCAACTCCATACACATGGACTGCCACAAGTCTACCAACATTCCCTTCAAGTATATGACTCACCTAAGTCTTCATAATTTGATACTACTAATAAGTACCTTAGATAGATCCCTATCTCCCTAGTCACATATACAAATATCCCCTTTGAAAACCTATCATCAAAGCCATAGTGAAAATTTGTTGAAGGTGTTATATATTTAGGAATTACCAACACTAGATTTTAGATGATATGCATACCCTATGGTAATGACCAACCCCCCCATGGTTTAATCACTATAGTACTCCACCTAATGAAAATGAAGAAACTAAACTCTACTCCACCTACCTACCATACCCTACCATGTATCCACCTTATTCCTCTAACTTCTATGAGAAGTGACACTCATAGTAGAAGTAAGAGGTCCACTAGACTAAGTATGGAATGGTTTAAGAATACCAACTACTTGATCCACCTATAAAACCTTCTCGGTATTCAAGGACATTTCTGAAACCTTCTTATATTTTATTTGATTAAAACTTAGAACGAGTCTTCTCATGTTAGGATGAAGTTCTCTATCAAACATCCAAGCCTTATGTGCCTTATTTTCATCGAAGATAGAATCAAATTGAATTATCTCAGTGAAGAAAGTGGATTAATAAGATATTATTATGGACCCCTACTATAGCTATGTGAAATCCAATATTTGGTATAATGTTAGAGTATCGAGAAATAATTCCCCAAATAAATGGTCCTAAAAGGCCTATCGGGTGTGACCCTCACTTATTTAATCTTATCTCATCATTCCCTACCACCTCTTGGTAGATCCCTATATCCTATACATCTATTGATTCCCCTTATTATCCTTAAGTGTCTCAATGAGGTCAAAGGTACCCTCTATTATGTCTATCTATAACTTTGCATCCTACAACCCTCCAGTGACCTGAAAGGTTGGTGAGTTCAAGAGTTGGAATTATCTATTGTACTCGACCATGGACCTCAGTTCCCTTACCCACCAAGTAGGAATAAGAGGGATGACTCCATTTTTGATTTGGGAGTACTACTTGCATGACAAAAACAAGTGTGAGAGCATGATCTTCTTCACCCTCTTGAAAAACATGTAGAAGAACATGTGTATCCTCCCAAGTGGAAGAATCTAGACCCATGTCAGCCAGTGATCCCATCATCCTCCATTATGGTGTAATATTCTTTAACATGAGGGAAACATTATAAATATATATTTCTTTACGACAAATCCTAATCACTCTATGGGATCAGAAAAGGTTCTCCAAGGATTCTACCGAGAAACGAAAGTATACCCCTCCTAGCACTAACTAAAGTCTCCATCCCTACATGTTATTCATTGTTTCATATATTTATATATATATTACATAACATCATTCTTAAGTTTGACTAATTAATTATTGTTTAGATATATCACAACAACATGGAAATATATATATATATAACTCGATCAAGGAATAAAATTCAATACCAAAAAGATATCACAGATAAATGAATTAAATTAAAGAATTAGTATGCAATATAAAAAAGAAATGTATACAGAATGTGATTTAATGTGAAAAATAATGATTGATGAATGCACCCAAATCCCATAAAACTATTAAAAAAACTCCTTTTAATGGTAACTTATAGTTTAGTTACACTTTAGTTGGCCAAGAACCTGGAAATTCACCTACTTGAGTTCTGCACACCCTTTATTCATTCTACCATATCCCAGGTTAGACAAAAATAAATGAACAAAAATGTGTTTCAATAACATTTTATAATGGTCAAACCAAACCATAGAGTTTGAGAAATTGTTCTATAAGGCCTCATGTGTGCCTCCCCATAAGTAAGATGTTCTTAACTAGTATTGAGGGTTTAAATTCCATTATTGGGGAGAATACACATTTATATCATATCATTTCATCAATAATAAAAATAAAATATAACAACTTAGAGTAAATTAAATATTATAAAATAATACCATATAGAACACATTTTGTATAATAAATAAACAGGTTCCTAGTTTGGGAATAAAAACTAGAGTCATAGTGCATGAAAATAAATAAATAGAACACTATGAAAAACCTTCACAGTTATACCTGGTCCCACCACTAGCTCTATGCTCCAGGAATAATCTATTTACCATGGGGCCCTTTCCATTTCTTCGATCCCTATACATGAAGTCTTCATGTTCATCAACATGATCATATAGGGTGTGAGTAATAAAACCTAGTAGAGAACCACCACTACATACTTAATAAGTTTAAACAATTGTAATAGGTGTATGTCATAATAATATTAATAAATGCACAACTAAGCATAGAAATTAACATACAATGAACATTTTCCCTAAACAAGACACCACGATCCTCATCCATGCCTAATTTCAATCTATACAAAAGGAATATCAAGATATAAAAAAGCAATCATGAACTATCCATATGGTTAACAAATATACTACTTGGAATCCTCAAGGAATTGAGTGAACATGCTAATCAATATCCACAAGGAATCAATTGAATCATGTTACCCTGCATCCACTAGGCATCAAGTGATTATGCTACTCAACATCTATTGGGTATAGAGTAAACATTCTACTTAGAATACATGAGGAATCATCGTATCCCTATCCTATCTTAGTTATATAATCACTATCATTCCAAGTATTGATCACTCCCCCCTTTAAGGGATAACCTTGTCATGATGGTCCATCTATTCTGAACAACAATAAAAATACATCCAAAGTCATCATAACACACAATAAAAGGTAGATTATATGAAGTAAATAATAACATATCAGCATGAGAAAATATTATCATCATACAATAAATGTGATCAACATAAAACATGATTGAACAAGATACAATCATACTCTTGAAAACAATTATCATAAATGGGTCTCACTAGCTATAGACACACCTACATGTGATCAAAATCAAGCTCAATAATTAATTATGTGAACAAAAGAACATACCAATGGAAAATTTTCATAATATAGCCCCAAATGGTAATTAACTTCCTTACCAAGGCTTTTGATGAATAAATATAAGTTTTACCAAGGATTAATGCCAAAACCACATCTCACACCTGCAAAGAACTAGATCCAATTTCATGGATTCCAATTTTAGTTTCAAGTTAATCAAGAAGAAGTTTTCGAAAAGAAACTCAATGAATTCGATGTAAAAATGGGTGGTTCTAGAGTCACATACCTCCAGAAGTCTATCAACGGAACTATGTCCTTGGAATATCTGAGGACTAGACTCCAATTCACCATATTCATTTTTTATCTAGGAAATGATCGTTATTTACTCATTGCTTATATAATAGAACATTAATTTTCGACAAAAAAATCAATATATCATCAATACATAAGAAGAAGATATATTCTATATGAAAATCAAGAATAAGAGGCTTTTAAGATGACTGATATATGCAAACTTGCCCCAAAATTTCCAACATTCATGAAAAATTTATTTCTGGTCAAAGGTGATGTCGTTGACATGGTGAGACCACCACAAATATATCAATTTTTGAAGAATCTATCATTTGGAATTTATAGATTTAGCATCAGCATGATTTATCTATTAATATTCTCAATAAAATAGAGTTGGATCAAGTAGAAATAGAGGGTTTCACATCACACACCTCAATTCTTAATCTTCGACCATCTTAGATTCACCATAATTTATCTTTATAGGAGAGAAATTCACCAAGAAAGGCCATAAGAGTATTACAAATTGGCATATATTCCTATACAAAGAATAAAATATTGAAATATTTTATGAGTGACCATTAAGAATATAGTTGAATAATTAATTTCATGTGTTCAAGGTTTGGATTCATTATTTGATAAACCTTGCACCAACAATGCACCCTTTCAGATATTCTAGACAAGTCGTGTAATTTTACCGCATGGTTTTTTAAACCATGTACTAAAAATTTCATTAGAAACTAGATTGTACTACGTGGTTTTATGTGTGAGGTTTCATAGTTTTTGAAAATTTGTACCATAATCATGTGCCACTCCTTAGTTTTATACCTCAAGTACCACATCATCCAATATAATCCACACATTTTGGGAAAACCAATATTAAATATTTACCCCTATAAAATGACACTAAAACTATCTAAAACCATCTGAAAAACCCAAAAACTCACCTCAAAAAATCATGTGTCAAAAAAATATTATTGAAGGATGAAATTAACTAATAACTCAACTAAAAATTTGAGTCCATTACACCAATTTTATACCAATGTAAGGTTGACTATGAACTCCCTTTAAACATAAATTATATTATAGGAGTCTTATTAACCAATCATCAGGGGTATTTAGCTCGAATAGTTTGGGTGTAACTAAATAGTTAGAATCTCTAACTATGAGGTAAAAGATGAATTTCCTAGAATTACCTAAAATAGTGAGGTTGAAATCTCATTAAAAATTATACCCTGCTTATTATTTATCTTATAGATACCCTTAGTTATTTTCATCAATGAGATATAATTATAATTGCAAGGAAAATATTTATTTATAGGGGGATGTAACAACTTAGGTTTTAGAACACATTTTCATTTTTTAAAATATATATCTATCATTATTAAATATTATTTATTTTACTTTTAAGTAATTGAACCTGAGTAGAAAACAACTCATATAATATATGAATATAAATAATAACACATTATTCATTAATCATGGAAATTTAAAACAAAAGTATAAAATATGATGTATTTTTATATACCATGGTGATTATCACCCGTAAAAGTTTATAAATTAAAATATAACAATAAATAGAAAATATTATTATTATTACAACTTGGAAATCCCCTTGATCATCTTAACAATTTAGAATCACCATAAGTAGAACAAAACGTATAATGAAAAAAATATCATGAAAGGATAAATCAAGCTATAAAATAAAAAATGAAAAACTATTGTAATTATAAGTTTAATTCATGAGGTTAAAATGGATGTAATTTAGACGATGTAATGGGGGTAATATAGTCATTATTGACCATAGTCATCAGATACAATACTAATAAACATATTAACGATTTGAAAGTACTAATATGTAGTTAACATACAAAAATATTTTTTAGATGTTAAAAAACATAAAATCAATTTATAAATACGTTATTTTATATAAAATAAATAATTTATTAATAGAATAAAAAGATACTAATCTATTTTTTAAAATTCATTTACTCTAAAGGAATTGTTTTTATAAAATATTCATTTTTATTAAACATCATATTTCAAAGAATTATTTCAATAAAATGGATTGATAAAAATTAATAAACTGTAAATTACCAAAATAAAATCCATTAAATAATTAAGGAATAATAATTAATACTAAATTATTTATCCATGTCCAATGAAATTTGATTTATTTTGAAAAAATGTTGTTTTGTTATATATTAAAAGTTTTTATTTAAAATTTCAGTTTCTCTTGTTTATAATGAGAAATTTAATTAATATTATTATAATTATATATATATATATAATCTAATTAAAATTCAAGGATTTATTTAGTTAGTTTATAAAAAATAATAAAATAATTTAATTTTTAAAAGTGATCTTTTTCAAAGAACTTTGTTTTTCATGTTTTATGTATTTTAATATTAATAAATTAAATTAATAACTTTTAAATGGTTAATAAAACATAATGTTTAAATGTATATAATAAATATATTAACACTTATTTAATTGGTAATTAATATGAAATAATATTAAGAACACTTAATTTTTAAAGTCATTTTCAATAAAAAAAACACTTTTCTATGTATTTATTTTCATTTAAAAGAAAAATTTCTCATATTTATAAATTGAATTATATAAAATAAAGTCCAATTTTTTAATCTAAAAATGTAAACTAAAAAAAGTTAAATTTCATTGTTAGGTGTAGAAACAAACTACCATGTTAAAAAACAAGTTACCATACTAATGGTAAAATATGTTAAAAGTGCTAAAATAAGTGGTAAATACATAAAATGTCATAAAATATTATCTATAAATTGCATTTATGATGGGTTTCATGACACATATGAATTATTTTAAAATTTTAATTCAATTTCCTTTTTAAATTACTACTCTTTACATTTTTTAAATGAATATTTACAAAAATTCCACTTAAAGATCACTGATAAATTGACCCCTCCTCTATTTATCCCAAAAAAATTTATTTGGTTATATCTTAAATATCTAACCATTTTCCCTCTCCCAAAGACTTTTGGGATTTTTCATACCTTATAAGACTAATAATTAATCCTAGTTACTTTATTTGGAATGATCCTGTTTCAATAATTATAGAATTCATTAAAGACGTTAAAGCACATTCATGTAAGTCAATGGTAAAGAAGGTTAAAGCACTTTTGTGGATGTTAGGAACAAAAGAAAGGGTATGTCATCTCCATTTTCCTTTAACTGATATATTTCTATATTGATTGCCTATTTTATTTTGTGTCATGTATATACTACCCCATGTATGTATTTAACTATACATTACCTGAAAATAAATGGATTTGAAAATAAATATATGGTTCTATATTTCAATGAATTTTTATTTTAAATTGACCCAAGTCGTAGGGGTTTCTTTTCAAATCTCACATTATATTGGATATTTTTTATTAATAAATTCTAATCTAAGTAAATTAAAAGTATTATCACTCTAAAACCCAATATATTTTCTCCTCATCTGATTATTTATGGGTTTTAGATTTCTTCATACCATTTCATCTCTCTTTGGTTCATAATTTTACTAAAAGGATATTTGTAAGTGTAGTTGAACATATATCTTATTTTTTATTGGGAATATTTATCCTCCATATTCATGTTAATTGTATTATTTTATATATGTACTTATCTATAAATCAATGAATTATTACTGTCATTTTCTATTAACCTTAATATTTTCTAAAAAATAATGATTGGAATTTTTTTAATGTTTTTTGCATTGGTCATTTTCTGTTGAAATTGAATTTATTTAATAAAGTATAAAAGAAATCTCTTTTATAAAGTTTTTCACTATGAATTTTTGTTTCCCCGACATCTTTATTTTTTTCTTCAAAAAAATTACTCTATAAATTTTCATGATTTTACAAATTAATTTCTATTCCCATGGTTTTATAAATTATTATTTTTTAAAATAAAAGATACAAAATTTAAAGGGTTTTTTTCTTATTTTTCAAAAAAATATTCTAATGCTAATAATTTTTTTATTCTCTTTCAACATCATTTAATTTTTTTATGATTAAATGGAGATATTATATTATGATATCATCCAACATATTTATCTATATTTGTTATGAAAATATCATATGGAAGTTTTCTTGAAACCTGTTTCTTTCTCATGGGTTAATTATGTTATGATATAATTATGAATTTCTTTAACTTCTTATGTCACACATATATATACATGGTTTATCTATTAATTATTATTGGGTTTGATATATCCATTTAATTAATTGGGTAATGTTTGTATCTCATTATATAAGGTTGTCGTACTTTTTTGGTTATCCCAATCCCAAAAGGTTATGGTAATAGGGTTGTTATCCCAATACCAAAAGGATGTAGTATATTGGTGGTTTTCCAAAGCCTAAAATGGTACACAACTGGTTATCCAAATATAATTATATTATGTCAATTAGGTTTTCCTATGCCATTATGTCATGAATGTAATGGCGGCTAGAATTTATGTATGTTATATCCTCATATTCATGCCATATTTTTATTTTATACATCATGTGTATATAATGTTCATATATTATTGACTCATGTTTCCACACTCCAAAGAATCATATTTTAATAAAAAAATCTATATGTAAAGAATTTTTATTTGTTAACTATGTTTTATTAGGTATGATTACCATATTTTTTTATATACCTTGATAATGTTCTCATACACACATACTCTAATTATGTTCACTTATTATCATCAATTGTTATCTCTTATGTTTACAATTACTCAGTATCTGATCCCACCCATTTATTAATGTTACTTTATCCATGTAATGGATATGATTATTTTGATTTATATGATAAGAAGGATATCATATGTGGATAATTTTGTGGGAAATTTTGAATACTTATCGTAAAAAATAGAAGGTGAAGTTTCTAATATCCTAATAAATTAAGATTATAGGTTATGGGGTCTTATACAATGTGAGATTTAATAAATATTCATATAAAATGATGTAATTTGTATGTATTCTATGCTTAGGTCACCGTAGTTGATATGAGAGTGGGGTTTATTTATTTTTGTTCATTATGTTGTGAAGAATATGGGGCTAGGACATAAAACCTATTATGATCCAATGTTATGTAGGATGAACCTAAAATTTTATTGGTTGAAATGAAGGTTTCATGATTTAGGATGTATTAGGATCGATTTACCATATCATGTGATCACTTTATACTCACAATAAAATATTTTATTTTAGTAAATAGATGTATCTAGGAGTAATTGGGTTAGTAATGACTATAATGAACAGTTCAATGATTTTCCCAATGATAAACCCAATGGGATGGGAAAGGGAAATAAATCCCTTATGAAAAATCTATCTCAAGTTGTGAATAATAACATGAACCTTGTTGGGTTGATGAACACACTAAAGATAGATAAACATAGTATTGGATATTTCAGGTGTCATTTATCATCTTCCTTTGTCATTTATTTTGATCCTCTAGTTATTCAAAAATGGATTAACATGGCAGAAAATATATTTTTTATTCTTAAATGTTGGGTGTATGAAAAATAAATTATGGTTTTTATTGGTTGGAAGGTTAATCAGACCAATGGTGGAATTTTATAAAGTAAATGAGTCTAAAAAAATAAGTTCAATCTATTTAATGTGAGAAGTATAAGAAAATATTCTTCACATAATGTTTTCCTTGAACCATTCACCTTATAATAAAGTGGGAATTCTTTTATTGAAAGAAAAAGGAGGATGATTGGATTGTTCTATATAAATAAAAATTCATAAGACATTGAGGGTATAATTTTGGTCTTATCATTGATCATTAAAACAAATAATTTTGTTTCCTTAATGGCATAAAACCAATTCTCAAAAAATAATTTTCCATAAGGGACTTTAGAATCATTGAATAAATTTTTATATATTCTCTTAGGGTGGAAATAAAAATTAAATAAACCCATTATCCTTATAGTTTTCGATATAAGAAAACAAGAAACAGGGTTTTGGGGAAACTCAAATGATAAATATATATGAATTAAAGAAGATTTATCCTCCTAAATCACAAATATGCATAAAGAATTATGGGTTGATTATTATAAGGGAAGGGGGAATGATTCAAGTGTGAGAGAGAATGACATAAAGAACATAAATGTCAGAGGGATATGAAAAATAAAAATAATTATCAACCTAATATTATATACACACTCCAATTTTATAATTTTTAGATGTATGATCATTATATAAACCTGTTCACCAAAACAAGGGTTAATGACAACAATATACATCAGTATCATCCTAAGATAATGGAAAATGGGAAATCTTATGTTATCACAACATCTAATATGGGTCAAAAAACAAAGTGGTGTAAGATAAACTCATCATCCACTATAAAACTGAATATGTATTATTTAATTCGGGTTCTACCTACTCCTTTTAATCAAGAATGTTTTTAAGGGAATCAAATAACTACCCCAATGGTTAGATATTGATTTATCAGTGAAAACTCATAGTGTTGTGATGATTGAATCCTTATTATAGAACTATTTTTTATTGATGATTGTTGGAATGTGCTTCCAAAAAATATTATTATTCTTCACTAAGTTTAATATGATCTGATTTTGGGACTATATTAGATATCACTACATAAATCCCATACAAATTTCCTAAATATGTTAATCATTATTCATATCTTAAATCAACCCATGATCATCTATCAATTCAAGTTTGACTATAAACTTCTTACGGAAATTTATTTCATTATATGGGTGACAATACCTAGTGATAAGGGGTATTTATCTAAAATGGTTGGGAAGAAACTCAATTTTAGGGATGTTTCTATTATGAGGGAAAATATGCGTTTTATAGTCAAACCTAATATTATATCACCCTTTGTTTTGGGAAATGGTGATCTTATAGAATACTTTTAAGTTGTGGAATTTCTGGGTTAGAATAGAAGATGGTTCTATTTAGTTTTAGATGTTTTTATGTTTTTTTGAGGGTGCATTGTTTGATCATAGTTAGGGGAAACCTAGAACCCATCCAAGTAAATCATTTGAGAAGGAAATAGATCCATTGGGTAGTTTAATGGTTTAAAAATAACATGGTGGGTGTGAAAATTTAGAATTTTGGGAAAAGTGACAATTTTTATTGTGGACACATAGTTTTCCATATCATATGACCTACCCATGTGATGGAATTAATTATACCTGAAATTTTTTTAACTTGAAATATTCCCTAAAAGCCTCATTATTCCTCTTTCAACCTAGTCTCTAAAACCCCCAGCTTATTTTGTATTATTCCTTTCCATATGGATACCAATTTCATAAAATCATATAGAATTTGATCTAGTAAATTGTAGGTAAGAATCTGTCCCTTCCTCTCCATTTAGATCTATTTATTTTCTCTATTGAGAAAACCTATATCTGCACATACATACACAAATATAGTGGTTAGGGTATGTTTTGATTAGGTTCATGTGATGGATCATCATAATAGGGTTTATAGATCTCATATCTATGAATACTTTATGTGATTTCATCTTAGTGAAACTGATTTGAGGTAGGTGGCTCTGAACATACTATAAGTGGACTAGAACCTAATGTATTGTGATTCCATGAGAATATATCTAAAATACTTGATGAAAAAATTTAATATTCTCTATGATTGATTGTATTTAAAAATATGGTGTTTTGGAATTTCTAACAACATGTTTGATAAAATACCTTCTTGGTAATTTTTTATTGAAAATAATGATTTTTAAATTTTATGAACTTGGCTTGGGTGTGAATTCATGAATCTTTCTATATAACCTTTTCAGATTTGGACTTTGATACTAGTGATGAATATAGAGGTAATGTTAAATTATTATTACCCCAAATGGTATCTTTTCTCTAGAGTGATGGGTATCACTCATGGTTACAGATTATTAAAGGGGTATTCTTTGACAGGAGATTCATGCATGGGTGTGATCATTTCATGGGTGTGTACATTGCATGGGTGTTCATATTTTTGAATCATGTCTGTGAATTATTTTTAGAAAAATGTATTGAAATGAAAAATATATTTTTGGGGTGAGTTTCATATATTGTATTCTTTGGATTGGTTTTTATCTTAGGATTATCTTATCTTTTATATAAAATTTGACCTAACATGTTTTTTTTCTTGTGGCTTGTGTGGCAAGATTGTAGTGTATTTATTACTAGTCTTTTATACCAACCACTTCATATAATCCTTGATCTATATGTATTCATTATTCAATAGGATTTGGACAAAGAGTGGTATATAACTTTTCTATTGGATTGTGGGGATTCTATGTTCATTGGTGATGGAGCTAGGATCTCAATGGTTAATGTATTTTGTAGCTTGGGGGTAATTCCATGTTTGGAAATTTCTCTTTATTTTTGGGTCTCTCACTTTATAGTATTTTGGTATACATTTTTCTCTACTAAAAATATAATAATTATTTTGGGGTTATATAAACATATATATATATATATTGGAGTTTGTTTCAGTTTTTTATCATGAATCATATTGTTTCAACTGATTATGGTCTACTTACAAGTTGTTTGTTTAAGAAAAAATCATTCCCCGTGATTTAGTAAAGAAATTAATATTTATTATTATCCTTTTTTACCTATAGGAGTCATCTATGCTAATTTTGTTCCTTCCCAAGATAATTGTTTTGTTTGATATATTAAAAATGTTATCAATTTGTTACAATATGTTATGTGATATGATAGTTGTGGATATAAGATACATCGGTACTTGAAATGTACAGTATAAAACTAAATAGTTAAACTCTTTATACTGAAATTCAAGTTACTAGAGTAGTTTGGGAATCCAAAAAACTATTTTAAAGACCTTGTTGTATTTTATTAATGTCATCTTAATGATTTTATCTGGTGGGTTTTTTATATCATGTAATAGTAAAAATAATTCCCATTAGGATCACATCATTTTTCTGATATTTGTTAGGTTATGCTTTTGGAAAATGGTAACATTAAAACCATCTTTGTTGAAATGGATGAATATTCTTATGAATAAAACTAATAATTATTAAGAGATTGTTTTATGAAAAAGGTAAAATTCATTTTGGACCTATGTTGTGTGTTAATTCTTTTAAATATTGATTTTTGTTTTAGTCCTTCCTCGTGTTTCATTATTTAAGGAACAATAAATTAGTCTGGAGCTGGAAAAGAAAATTATAATTACTCTAGTAAGAATAATTTAACTAAATATAATTAGAATCCATTCTAATTTAAGATAATATAGAAATTCATATAATGAGTACATAAATGCATAATTTCATGTTTACTGTTTTCTATGCTTAGTAATTGAGTCTATAATAGTATTTTAGAGAACCATTATTCATGTTTGTATAATTTTTCAAAGATTGAAATTTTAAGAATATAAAAACATTAGATGTTTGAATTTAATTTTATTATTTGAAAGTACATTTCATATTGACTATGATGGGAGAAAGAGCATGTTAGAACATTGAGTAATTACTTTTATGGCTAATTTCATGATATGTTAAAAAATATCATTTTTATTCCTTGTTACATTAATAATTAGTGAATTATGTCTAGTATAATTAAGAGTGTATCAAGTAGAATTATTTTATGTTAAATATAATTTTATGATGTCATGTTTTTCATTTTTTTGTACATTATTACTTTTAAATTATAGGCCATAAATTAATTCAAATAATATAACTATTTTTTATAAATTTTAAACATGATGAAAATGACATGTTATGGATAATCCTTTGGATATATGTAATTAGTGAAACATGTTGTTCTAATAAGTAAAATTATAATTAAATTTCTGGTATGTTAATAGGTATAAAAAATTGTAATGTTTTTGTAGTTTTATAAACCTTTTAATAAATAATTCATTTGTTATAGAAGTATGTGAACTTTAGGATATATAAATTTTTGGTTGTCTTTTCATTAGTGAGAATTATTGATTGGTAATATAATTTTTTTAGTAAAATGACTAAACATGGAATTTAATTACATGAAATATGGATTTTAAGTTGGTGTCACACGTTTTTGGTTTCCTTTTGATTGAAAATAATTTTGAATGGTTAAAAAATTTTGCACATGATGTTTTTGGTATTTGTATTATACTAATTGATTGGTCATGATATAAAATATTTTTAATAAAAATTTCATGTATATGAGATAAGAAAATCATTTTTATCAATTATTCGTTCTTGGGAGTTATATAATTTGTTTTTTGTTGTTTATGGGATCTGATTCGATGAAACTTGTTTTGATTCTGAAAAGGTTTTCAGGTTCTATTAATTATAGTGGAATGTAATTATTTTAAAAAAATTTCAAATTTAACACATTATTCAACAACGGTATTTCGTGTTCAATAAAATATTTAAATACTATTATTTAAAATCATTTCTTAAAAGATACCTTAATTAAGAGATTATTTAAAATAAATTTGTTTTTTATTTATGAATCTATAATTGTTTTGTTTTTAAAAAGTTAAATTTTATAAATTTTCATTTTTTGGATACTTATTTTAAATGATATTTCATAAAAAGGATTTATGATTGAATCCATTAATGATAAAAATTTAGAAATGATTTATAGTGTTTCTTTAAATAAGCCTTTCGAGAAAAAAGGATATATTTTATGAAAATTGTATCATTTTTTCAAAACATGGGAATTTTTCATGTGGTTTTCCAGGGAATGTTTTAAAATGATGAATTAGTGGATGTAAACCTTTTTAGTGTTCTAGAATTGAAAGTAATGAGTTATTGTACATGGGAATGATGTGACTATATATTTTCAGTGGGAATGGTGGTGAATGTTTTGATTTTTGTGATACTTATACTTATGTGCATATTCTGCAAATTGTGCTTTTGCACTATGGAAATTTCTTGTCGGCTTGTTTTGATAGTTATTTATGAGTGTTATTATCCTTTTTGTGTAGGTTTCAATTTTATTTTCTTAGTAAAATTTAATTCATAATGGTTATTAATAGTATTTTTAAACTTTTTTGAAGTTTTTATGGTGTGGTTAAGTACATTTCCTTTTCTCTAACGTTATAAAGGAGTAATTTTTTTTCCTAGATACATAAAATACTCTTAAACTCTATTCTTAGTGGGTTACTTCTAGTTTTTTGTTCATGTCTTTTCATCACTGGTCTCAATTATGACTACCCAACCTCACAAATATATGGGTTTTAGATTAATAAAATATTGGATCATGAATAATTCATTGGTTAAATAATTGACATACACATTGGTTTCACGGACTATGATGATTTCATTATTTTTTTCAGGTGTCTCTCATTCATGACTTGAGTGAAAAAATCCAATTATTTTTGTTGTTATACATTTTATTAACTTACTTTAAAGTGGATCCTTTATGGTGGGTATCTACCAAGGGGTCGAAAAGGAATGGGAATTATCGTGTCTATATCAGAATCCATTTATAGTTCATCATTCTATCACAACATTCTCATGTGTATTATCCAAACAGATATTGGGAAGGTACATAAGGTATTGAACATTGAACATCGACTGATGGGATTAAATTTCCTGTTACTTATTCCTTTCTAGTATTAGGAGTGAATTATCTATGGATTTAGCACCTACTGGTCTAAAATGCTTCAGAAGCTTGATATTATCAGGGTAATACATTTCTAACTCATTGAGTTATTCCTTTCCACTCCTATTAGGGGAATTGTGTCTTTTAAAATCTTATAGTGTGGTATTTTTAGCAACTATAGACCATAAATCATATAATAATTATCCTTATACATAATCTAAAATTAGTTTCCCTAATGGGTTAGTGGTTAATTCGTTTACCTTTATAAATAAGATTACCTATGATTACAAGATACCACCATATATTGCAGTGGAATTCGAGGTGATCATTTCACTTCAATGATGTTTTTGATGAAATTTTGTAGTTCAAGGAAGACTCTCTTACAGTTCAAGGATATTTCATAAGTTTTAGGTTACCTATAGATTCTAAATATGTCCCTATTTAGGACATCATACATTCGGTTGTGTTGATTCCTGGATGTCTATGTTTCTTTATCATTGTAATATTGTTTTCTAAATTAATAATAATGTTTTTTTAAAGGTGGTGTTCTGGTCAAATACCAAAACCCAAATTTATTATAAAAGTAATAATAAGAAAAGATTACATGAGCCTAAATTATGGAATTTTGTGTACATACCTGAAATAAAGATGGAGTAACTCAGGAGGAAGTTCATCCATCCAGGAGACCTCGTGATTAACTCCCATATTGGAAAGTCCATCAAAGATCTTGTTTTCTTCCTGGTAGGTATGGGTGACAATGAAGTTGAGTTCCGATAGAGAGTGCAAACAGTCCATCTAGCGGGGATTGAGAGTTCAAGCTAGGTGAACAGAGCCATTCCAAATATAATGGACTATAGTATTTTAGTTTCCCTTGATCCAAATGTTGTTCCAGTTATATAGCTTGGAAAAATAAGTACCATGAATCACACTCATCATCTCTGCTTCTAGGGAAGAAGCAAAGCCGTAGGAACCGTAGAAGCAGCCAAGAACATGGTCCAGGTGGTTTCTGAAGATGGAACCACATCCTACAGGGCCTCAGTTGACTTTAAAATCCCCATCAACATTGATTTTAATCCATCTTGTAGGTGGAGCATGCCAAGAGACTTTCAATGTGTATTAAGGTCTAGGGAACCTCCCATCTACATCGATACTCCTGAGAATCCCAAGATCTCTAACAGTTTTGTTGCAATGATCCTTTTGAAGTAGAGAAGACTCTCGTATAGAAATGACTATTCTATTTTTACCTTCATTAACCTCAAATGAGTTATTGGTATAAATAGAGTCATTTGTTCCTTACCAGATCACATGTAAGAGCTCCACTGCAGCTGAAATAAAAAGATTCCTCATTTTCTTGGAGTTATATAAATCTACACATTGTTGAAACTGAGATGTTATAGAGCAACAAGGAAACCATCTGCACTCAAAAATATCAAAATTGTAGTTCCAAATGGTAGTTTCATTATCATAAGAAATGAAGAGCTGATTAATATCCTCACAATGGTGATTACACAAGCGACATTTGGAATAGAGATTAATCTCAAAAGATTGTAAACAAATATCAGTGGGAAGCCAACCATGATCAATATGCCAAATGATAGTAAGTCTCAAGGGGATTAACCAAGATTTCTTAAAACTAATTAACCAGCTTAAATTGTTATCAGCATTGTTGAATAAATGGTTATAGTGGTTTCTTGAATCATGCATACCCTTATGAGTAGGTTCCCAAATTAGAAGATCATTGGTAATAGTGAAGGGATAACTATCCACAACATGCCTTATATTTTCGGGTAATCAAGGATTTTTAATTTGTAAAATGTCTTTGATGGTATCATTAGTATATTCGGGAAGTTGGTTTTAGGCACCAAAGAGATGAGGGGTGTACCATTTCAGTTATCAAGCCAAAAATTTAAATTAGAGTCTTTTCTTTCCATCCATCTAGAGTTAGTCATAATAGAAATTAATGTATTCCAGATGGAGGGATAGATAAAGGAGGTCAAATAATTGAAATTCCTATTTATTAATTTATCATGGAAACAATAAATAAGAAAATATATGGAAGGAGAATTTTTGTGATTGAGGTTCCATGTAATTTTTTATTAAAGGGATTCATTACAATTATGGAGGTTTTTTATGCCAATGTCTCCTTTTTCAATTGTTTTGCAATAAGAGGACCAAGGAACAGTAACCAGTTTTCTCTCAAGAGTGCTCCCTATCCGGAAAATGTTTTTAATGGTAACATTAATTCATTTTAAGAGAACATCCAGACACTTATAGATCATCATGGAATAAAATATATTGGAGACAATTGTAGATTTGAAAACGCAAATTCTTCCTTCCATGGAGTGGTTTTTACCTATCCAAGAGGACATCTGTCAAAGGGTTTGGTCAATGATGGTAGATAAATATGTATCTTTAGGCCTGCCCCAAAATATAGGGACACCTAGATAAGTTAAGGGTATAGAACCTTCCTTGATCCCCAATGCACTGATAATGTTTCTTTTTCTGCTAGGGGGGGATATCCTTTTCCAATGTAAATAAAAGATTTATCCCAAATGACATGCTGACCACACACCTCTTTATAGTGATAGAAAATTCTTTTAAGATTATTAATATTTATTTTTTACCCCTATAGAAACAAAATAATTTCATCATCTTGTAGAAGATGCGAGGGGGAATTAAAGTTTCTAGAGGCATTGATCGGTTTGATCTTACCTTGTTCCACAAACTGAGTGAGTAATTTACTTAAATATTCTTCCGCAATTGAGAAGAGAAGAGCAGAGAGAGGGCCTCCTTACCTAACCCCCTTAGAACATTTCAGATGTCCTCTAGGGGAACCATTTATTAGAATGAAAATATGAGATGAGTTAAAAATATTTTTAATTATGTTCATAAAGGTGTCATTAAAACCGAAGTTCATAAGGACCTTAAAAATAAATTTCCAATATATGGTGTCAATAGCCTTTGTAATGTCAAGCTTAATGGAAACATTTCCACCTTGAATTTTTCTTTTTAATAGGTTGGTGGATTCAGAGACAAGGATAATATAGTCCTGTATTGATATTCTTTTTATGAAATTGAATTTATTCTAGGACTCAACTCTATTACTGATGGAAGATATTCAATTAGCAAGTAATTTAGTGATAATTTTGAAGAGGGAATTTTTGAGACCAATAGGTCTGAAGAGATATATTTCATCAGAATTCTCCATTTTAGTAATAAGGGTAAGAAATTGGTAGTTTAGAACATGAGGGAGAATGCCTTTATAAAAGAAAGTTTTAACCATGCGGCAGACATCATCGTGAATAATCTCCCAATTATTTTGGTAAAACCCATTATTGAAACCATCAGGTCCAGTAGCATTGTTAGGGTTGAGGCTAAAGACAATGCCCCTGATTTCCTAATCCTAATGGATGCTATTATGTAAAGAGTTGTCGTCTCTAGACACCATAGTTGGTATGACATCAGGGAGAAGATCCTTATCAATGCTAGGACCCTAGAAGATATCACAGAAGTAGGAGACCACAAAATTGGAAATACCTTTATCTGTGTCAATAATATGCCCCTCATCTCTAAGATAGGAAAAAATCCTTTCTAAGTCTGTGAAGTGAGTTGTAGAACTTAGGGTTCCTATCTTCATCATTGAGCCATTTGGTTTTAAAAAATTGTTTTTTTTTGAGGTTATCCATAAAGTTAAGTAACGTGACCAGTATAGAAGATACGTTGATTTCATGCTGGGAATTGTTGGGGAAGTTTGAGGAGGTATTTATATTTTGAATTTGTGTGAGCTCATTATCTGGAAGGGTAATATCATGGTATATTTATTTAGATTTATTTTTACACCAACTCATTATGACTTGCTTGAGATTTTTCAATTTCAATGTACAAACAAATGATTCTCTATGTTCATACATATTATCCCATGAGTTTTTGATAATGTTCACACATTCAGGATCAGAGGACCAAGCATTGTTATATCTGAAAGGAAGCCGAGGTTTGATGAGATTATGGGAAAAATTAACCAATATAGGGTGGTGATCAGAGGAAACTTTTAGAAGGGAGATGGATGAAATGTTATCCCATTTATCCAGAGATTGATCATTAGTGAAAGCCCTTCCAATATTATTGGCCACTACCCTATTATAATGATGTCTGTACTAGGTAAATTTGGCACCATTTAAATTTACAATAATAATATTATTAGTTTCAATGAATATTTTAAATTCTCTAGTGGAAATTGTAGAGTGAGAAGGGACCGATTTCTCACTAGGGGATAAAATGGCATTGAAGTCCCCAAATATAAACTAAGGATTTTGAATAGTGATACTACATTGAGTGACCTCATTCGAGAGGGGCCTTCCCTCTTGATATCTATTATTACCATAGAAGAAATTAGAAAAAATATATGTCTGCTCAAATATGAAATCACAAGTAAAGCTTTGATTTGTGATAGTGTGATTGTTCACATTTTTCATGGAAGAATGAGAAAAAATCTAGAGGGTTTCAACAGTCTTACCTTTATTACAAGCTCCTAGAAAGAAATAACCAAAAGGACATACATATAAGAATTTAGAAGCATAATTAATTTTTGGTTCATCAATGGAAAAAAATTACGATGATGAGTGTTAAGAAATATTTTTAATACATTAAAGGGGCCAGGGTTTGCAATGCCCATACAATTCTAGAAAGGAAAATTCATTTGGACCTATTTTTAGGGGGGTTTTCCCTTTCTTTTTACACCCAGAAGCCTTTTATCTGGTTGTAATTTGAGAAGGATTGGATTTATTTGTGCTTCCTTGATTCACCTGTGCAGCCAAAGGAAAAACCAAAGAGGTGTTGGTAGCACCTTCACTAATAATTATATGAGATTCAACATCACCTAGAAGGCTTGGAGTTGAGACCAGCTACTTTTCCAGATTCGAATTAGGATTTATTTGGATAGGTGCTTTTGAGGATTACTTAATTGCGGAGTTTTTACCAGAACTGTATGACAGTTGGGAGAAAATAAGTGGACAGCAGTATTGTCTATCCTCTTAGGATGTAAGGAACCTTCTTAGAGGACAGCAGTGATTTCTTGTTGATTACCCATGCTTCCTAATAGGGTAGGGTTGGATCCTAGCTCATCATTTATTGTTGAAATATTCTTCTAAGATGGGGGAGTATCTTAGGCTCAGTGATGGAAATATGAGCATGAGGGGAAATGATTTCTAAGTCAGTAGGGATGAGATGGGGTTGGGATCAGTGTATGGCTGGTCTACTTTCATTGAAAGGGATGAGTGATCATTCATCCCTTCAAAGAGATTCAAAGGGGGAGTGATTATATCATTAGATAGGTTAAAAATAGGAGCAGATACCTCTAATGTTTTATAGGAGGGACTATAATAAGAATGGTAATTCTTAAGGATTCCCCGTATTTCTGTTTCATTGTCCTTCTTAATAACCTGTTAAATATATTCATTATCCTGTTCCTCAGCAAGGTTTTCCCATGTTTTCACATTTCTAGCTTCCAACTAACCTGAGATTTTTGGTTTAATAACTCATTCCTCCTCTTTCCTCCTAGATTTTTCTGGTTTGTCAAATACATGTTCTTTATCTTTCTTGTTTTTTTATTTTTGTCCATTTACAATAACTAGGATGGGGGGTTTTGTTGTGCACAATCCTACAATTGAGGACTAAGTTTGCTACAATTTTGTAGTATTCACAGTAGGGGGGAATTGTTTCATACTCAATTTTAACCACAATAATATACTCATTAGCATTAAAAACTATAGACAGTGGTAACTTACCTTCAATATTTACTTCAATCATAACCCAAGAAAAGATACCTAGGTCTCCATTTAATATTTTTGATCAATTTTTTGGGGAGTACCAATGCAAGATGATTGATCGTTAAGAATTTGAGGGTGCCAGAAAACCAATTAAGGTTATACAGCCCAACCCATACCTGAGTTGTGGTGTTCCTATGATTGTTAGGATTGAAAGAAAAGTCCCATTACGAAATAAGAAGAAAACTAGGTTTTAGTTTAAGGTTACCTAATTTCCACACTCTATCAAGATCATTTTTCATAGAATGGAGAATATGGAATTATCCCTTACTGAAATAATAATGTGTTCCTTATATATTCTTATGTATAAAGGATTGTCACCTAAATAAGTGATGGAAGCCAGTTTCTCAGTGGAGTAAATTTTCAAGTAGCATTGCATTTCTGTTTTAGTGCAGTGTAAGCCATTCTCTTGTTCCCTTATGTTAAAAGTGTAAGATGGATTATTGTTATGTTTTTCTTGTTCTCATGTCACTCTTGAGTTGATTGATCCAATAACACCTTATTATCACTCATTACATAGTATATGCATGTTAATCTCATGCTAGGTTGATATGAACCTTTCATAAGCCAGTTTTTCTAGAATAGATAAATCTATGAGGAATTATAAACTAGATGATTAACCGTAGGTATGGGATTTTCTAACCTATATATTAATTGGGAAAAATAACAATGGTGGGGAGAATGTATCCCCCCATGGTTGGGTATAAGATGTTTTTATAGCATTTTATTATTTATGGAATGTTTAGGTTAGACATAAGGAAGGCCCTAGTTCTTTCCTGAAGGTTTTAGATGTGTCTTTTAGGGTTTATGGTTCGAGAACAGTTTGGTGAAACCATAAATCTTTCCTAGGTAACCCTATGAGGGGAAAGCATTCTACTAGTAAGGTTCATGATTGGTTTAGAGTTTTAAAAATAGTTTTTCGATCAAGTAACACTATAATTTTTAGGTTATTTATGATTAACTCGGTTGGTGTATGGATTTTAAAACTATACAATCCAAACATGGAATGAATTAATTATGTCCAAATATCTATTTTTTAACCTAAAATATTACTTTAAACAATTATTATTCTTCATATAACCTATGATGTTTAAACCTAGTCTTTTATTATGTAATTTTCAATATTTATTTCCCTTTAGAGGCTAATTCTAGTGAATCAAACAATGTTTAATCTTAAAAAATTGAAGGCAAGAATTCATTTCCTCATATACTTATAGATCTCTTTATTTTCTTTAGGGAGAAACCCTAGTTTAGTTCTTATATGATCAAGTCTATTTGTTATCATATAAATTTTTTTGGTTCTTTTGATGGATCATCATATGAGGGTTTCTAGAATATGGATCTATAAATACGTGATGTTATTTCAACTTAGCAAATTGATTTTCATTTTGTGCATTCTCACTTACAATAATTGTCATATTACTTGAAGGCTTGGGCCATCAAAATAAATTTTTTAAATTCCCTGATTAAATACTATGATAATTACTCGTCTTTTACTATATTTGAAACCATAGTTTATGTTAATATCCTACAAAATATTTAATAAAATACCTTCTTGAAATGTTTATTTTAAAAATGATTATTTTTTTAATGTTATGAATTTAACTTGGGTGTGTGTTTGTGATACAACATACGGGGCCTTGTTAGGTTCATAATTGGTTGTAGATTATTAATATAGGTCAAAAGAACTATTATACCACTATTAAATTTCTTGGTTTTTTTGTTATGAGTATCACTCGTGAGTATGGGTTGTTCAGTGGGCCTTCTTTGAAAATAGATTCATGCATGGGTGTGAGAATTTCATGGGTGTGTACATTACATAAGTGTATATATCTATGAAAAAACTGTGTTAAATAATTTTTTGAAAATGGATTCAATGGAAAAAATGTATTTTTGGGGTGAGTTACTTATATTTACTTCTCTGGGTAATTTTTTATATTATTATTCCCATCTATTTTATATAAAAATGTGAGCTAACATGTTCTTTTTCTAATGGAATGTGCAATAATTTTTTAGAGGATTGCATAATAGATTTGTATACCCACCCACTATATATTCACTTGGGTGTATATATATTCGTTATTTGATATTCCATAGATAAAGGTATATCTCTCACTTTCATCCTAGGGAATGGGGATGTTATGGTCATTAATAAAGATTATTTTAGCATGATTTTCATTTCCCTGTGGAGATTTAGGGTGGTTCCCTTTTAAGAACATTTTATTTCTTTTTGGGTCTATCATCTTTTAGTATTTTGGTATAAATTATTCTCTATTAAAACATTTATGGTTATTTTTGGTTTTATATATTGGAGTTTATTCTAGTTTTTTAACAAGCATCATATTGTCTCTCTTAATTATGGCCTAGTTGCTGGTTGTTTTTTAAGGGAGAATCATCCATCATGTTGTATTGAATCACATGATATTTATTCGAGGAATTCAAATCCATGGGGATGTTAAATAAGGTTAGTGTTATTTCGGTATTTCAGATTCCAATGGGTTGGGATATGATGTTATAATGATAGTGAGGTAAATATCTCATTAAATTTCTCTTTTATCTTATGGATACATTCAACTATTTTCATTAATGAGAGATAATTAAAATTGTGTGGTTGAATTTGTTTAGGGGGAATGTAACACCCCAGGTATTAGGAATCATTTTATTTTATAAAAAATATGTGCATAATTTGTATATATTATTTTCTATTCTATCAAAATAATTGAACATGATTAGATAATAATTCATAATAGATATGAATCAAACAAACACTTTATTAATAAATAATGGAACATTACAAAAAAAAATATTACATACAGTGGATTATTACATAACATGGATGATTACATCCCATAAAATTTAATAAATTAAAATAAAACAAAACATATAAAATAATAATATTCATACAACTTGGAAATCCCCTTGATCATCCTCACCCATGATAATCTCCATTAGTAGAACAAAACATATAATGAAAAAAACAACATGAAAGCTAAAATAATACTATAGAATTAAAAATGAAAACTATAGGTATGAGAATTGTGTTTTCTGAAGTTAGAATGGAATGAATTTATAGGATGTAATGGGGGTAATATAACTACTGTATGACAATTATAAAAGGGTATATAGTCATTGGGTATAATACAAATAAACAAGTTACCACTTAAGAATTATCGGTATATAGTTAATATACCAAATCATTATTTGGATGTTCAAAAATATGAATATTCATTATAAATAAATTATTTGAAATGAATTAAATTATTTTGGGATATACTAATAATATAATAATAATTATTTGGAAAAAAAGTATAATGAAATTGTTTTTATAAAATATTCATTTTTATTAAACTTTTTAAATTTAAATAATTACTTCAATAAAATAGAATGAAAAAATGAATGATTATTAAATAAAATAAATAAATCCATTAAATAATTAAGGAACTATATGGAATAAAAATTTAATTAATCATTGAAAAAGAAAAATAATTTATTCAAAAAATAATATATTGTTCTATATAATATATTTTTACTTAAATGTTAAATTTATACTCTTTGGATTAATAAATTTAATTAAATGTATTATTTTTATAAATATAAAAATGAAATAACATTTATGTAATTATTATTAAATGGTTATAAATAATAATAAAATCATTTATTGTTAAAAGTTTATATTTTTAAAATAATTGTCTTTTTTCAAGTGTTGTATATTATTATCTTAATAAATTAAATTAATCACATTTAAATGGTGAATATAATGTTATGATTCAAATTATAAAAAATATTACCACATAATTAATTAGTATTTTTTATGAACTAATATTAAGAACACTTATTGTATAAAAAATCATTTTCTATAAAAAACTGGTTTTTTCTTTATATATAGTGTTTTCAAGAAAAAGTTAAATTACTTATAAATAAAACTTAAACTAAATTAAATAGATTCCGAATTTTTTATCATTATGTCAAAATTAGTTAATATAGTCATCATTTTAAGGATATAAATATGATATCAAGTTAAAAAATTGAGTAACAGTAGTATAGGTAAAATGACCTAAACATGGTTGAACTAAGTGGTAAAGAATTAAAATATCATTAAAATTTATCTATAAATTGTGATTTTAATTTTATTAGAAACTCATATCCATTATTTTCAACTTTTATCCGCATTCCTTTTTAAATGAGAACCTTCTACATTAGGTAATGAATATTGTAAGAAATTCAACTCAAAACATTCCATTAAAAGGACCCCTCTTCAACTAATCCCAAACCACTTTTTCCATTATGTTATCACATGAATCATTTCCTATTTTCATTCTACCAAAGTCTTATTATACGTTTTTTATCATTTATTTTCAGTATGTAATCCTAGATCCTTCATTTTGAAGGAATCCATTTTTAGAAGGATATAATTTTTAAAGACGCCATCCCCACTAGGAAAATTTCAGTCATTACTTTATTAAATTGGCACTATATACATGGTATCACATTATGAATTAACAAATAATTTATTATTATTGTGAAGTAGATACAAATATTAATTTAACATACATTTAAAAACAAAAAAAATACAACAAATGAATTTATTCGATATCTTCTTTATTTCCAAAAGAATGTGCCATCATACGAATCATAAAACATTTATTGGAATCTAGAGGAAATTAAACATAAACAATGCATGACCTCTAATACCCAATAATGTTATATGTATAGTAGAATATATGATGAATAAATAATAATCAATATGGAATGGAAATTAACAAAAACACATTTCATTCATTCAATTACTTGATCATAATATGGTATGAATAAATTATGATCAAATAATTCCATATAAATAATCAAATAAGATTGAAACATAACCAGGGTTATTCTAAATAATATAATATATGGCATACCACATTTTTATTACATAAATTTTAATTTTAATTTACTAATCTAGGATCATTAATGTCTAGAGTCTTGGAAATAAGGTACGTAATACATGAAAACATATAAAAATATTTTAATACCCCTAAAAGTCTTCTTGAAAAGTTCATATTAAGAAAAATTACATCATCGCATAACCTGGATACATGAATCAAAAAAATGGTGTGTAGAAGGTCGAGTAAGGAAAACAAGTGAAACAGTTTACATGTGAACTTGAGTGATATCAATAATAACATAGGGAATATCATATATTTATGATAAAGAGGAATATAATAATAATAATAATAACATGAAAAATAACTTAAAAATGTTTCTAAAAAATTTAATTTATACATTCATAATCATATCACCAAGGTCCATCCCCAAAGTGTCATTAAAATTACCAAGGTTATTCACTAAGGTATCATAAAACTTGTCATCTATAGAGATTACTTTTTTAAGCAATGCATTGGAATTCTATTAGGGTGAACCCTTCATATGAATTTATTTTAATGTGATCTACATATATCATAATCAAAAATTTCATAATTAACCCAATGAGAATAAAATAAATGGGTTTCATATCAAAATCATGACTTTTTAAAAAGTACTTAAAACATGATTTTTATGTCATTTTAAGCCCATAGAAAAGGAAGTCCGGTTTTAGGTATGTTATTCCCCGAATAAAATAGATTATTTTGAAATATATATGAATACCATTAGAGAAGAAATATTTTTGGGTAATCAAAAATTAAAATGAATGAATTTATTGAAAAATAGAAAGATAAGTTTTTAGATGGAAATTCTTCATCCTAACGGCTATGTAACATGGTTTTAAAAAAAATTAAAAAGAGAGGTTACAGGGGTCAACCACTCATAAATAACTCATAATGAAGTATAGGTTCATAATAAAATATAAATAAAATCATGTTATGGAAAATTTAATGACATATCACATGAAAAGGAATCTTTAAAGAAAAGATAAGATGTGATTTCTTTTACGAAAATCCAGTAGCCTAACAACATCACTTAAAAATTAAAAAAATTAATTTATTAGAGAAAAAAGGGTATATCATAATATGTAAATAAAAAGGATAGTAATAGGAATAAATAATTTCTTACCCCAACATATGAAAATGGAAATTCAATGACATAACATAAAAGAAGTGTAAACTAAAAAGGAGGGTGAAAGGTTCCCTTACCTTGAAGTGTAATTTCAAAAACTCAATGTTTAGGACCTTGGGGGGCTTAAGGAAACATTTGGAGGAATCCTTGGGGGGTAAAAGGCTAAATATTTGTTGAGTATGATTTTTCAATTAATGTTATGAAGGAATGTGGTGGTATTTATAGAACTAGTGGGGAATATTTTATTAATTTTCAAATGAGACCTCATTAGTGGTATTTGCAAAACCATGGGATTTCCCATGGTATTTTCCCTAGGTAATGGACACTTGGGACACCTCATGACATATTTTATTTCTCAATAGATTAACATAATTATTACATCATGATTAGATCATTAATGATATCATTTAACACATTGAAACTCAAAACAATATCTTTACTATTCACCAAAAAACAAAACATTTTATAAAAATCTTAGAAATTCACCTTAAATTAATATCAATGTTCTAAATTCAAAAATGCACCCGATTTTGTGAAAATAATTTTCTAAATAAGAGATATTTAATTTTTAATTAAAATTACTATTTACCTGAAAAAAATACTAATACTAAACTAATAATTTCTAAAATAGTTATTTACTTATGCTATTATATCACATTACCATTCAAGATACCTAAATTATATTTATTCTTAATTAAGTGAGGTTAATATTCCATTGGTCACATTACTATTTAAAAGGGTAATATTTCTATTCATAATTTACTATTCACTAAAAATTATTTTTATCTTATTAGACTCTTAATGTCTTGTTGATAATAACTGTATAAGACCATTTTTTGAAAATAATTTCACATTATTATTTATTTAAAGTATAAAAAAATATTTTAAAATACCCTTTTTTCAATATTCATCAATAATATGAAACTTCTAAAAATTTATCTTATATTTATTTTTAAATTTTTAATTCAAAAAAATAACCATAATAAGAAAAAAAAATTAATTTATACAAAATAATTACACAATGTAACTAAGTATTCATTACATAGCCCCTTAAAACACTTGTATAGGACCTAAGATTTAAGTGTGAAATGGTGATAGAATCTTCTGGTGGCTTAGAAAAAATTTCCAAAGTGGTGATTTATATCTGCTTGAACTTCTCCCTAAGGCGATTACATTCAAGGTTAACATGTTGAAGCTCGGCTTGGGGTTGGCCCAGAGAAAATCCCAGTGATGTTACCTCCTTCCCATACTCTGAAAGATGGGCTTTGTATGGCCAAATTCTACTGTATTAGTCCATCCACTCTTCTTTTTGTATTAATTAACCATGATCATTTGTATTTATAAACAATAATCATAACATTAAGAGTATAGTTTCCAACAGTCATATTGACCAATGATCATATAACAGTCAAAACCTAAGAGTCTTATTTTAATTATAATCACTTCATTAATAAAAGGATATAGTTTTTTGAGTATAAAATAAAATAACACACAAATTCAAGAAATCAATATTATTCAAAAGTTTGGGTCCTTACATTCCTCCCCCCTTGAGAAATTCCATCCCCAAAATTTCAACTTGTACCTCAAAAGAAAAAAGGTGAGGGTACTTATGCCTCATGGACTCCTCTGGTTCCCATGTGGCTTATTCATATTTTTGGTTCCTCTAAAACACCTTAAAAAGGTGGGTAGTATTTTTGTGTATAACCTTGTCTCTATGATCCAGGATCTCCACAAGCTGCTCCTCATAAGATAGTTCGTGTTCCAGTTCTACCACTTTGGATTTAGTACATGTGAAGTGTTAGGTGTGTATATCCTCATGAGGGATAAATGGAGGATATCCTAAACTTATGATATATTTGGAGGAATTGCAAGTTGATAGGCCACTATTCTTACATGATCAATGATTTTATAGGTAACAATGTACATATTGATGAGCTTACATGTCTCCCCAAACCTCATGAATCTCTTATAAGGTGATATTTGAAGAAATACTTTGTCATCAACATCAACCTCTTAGTCCCTTCGATAGTTGTCAGTATAGCTCTTTTGTAGACTCTGAGTAGCCTTAATGTGTGGTTGGATGGAATGAATATTTTTTGTCATCTATTTCACAAGATCAGGCCCAAGAATATTTCTCTCACTAGATTCATCCCAATAAGTAGGATTTCTATATCTTTTTCTATATAGAGCTTCATAGGGTGCCATTTGAATGATCGAATGAAAACTATTAATGTAAGGGAACTCAACTAATGGGTTATGGTGGTACCATCCGCCTATAAATTCCATTTATAATGTTCTAATCATGTCCTTAAGTGTTTTAATATTCCTTTCATATTGGTCATTAGTTTGGGGGTGATATGTTGTATGGAAATTCAATTCGATACGTAGATCATGTTGAAGACTTCTTCAGAATTTTGATGTGAGTCGTGGATAACGATTAGATATGATGGAAATTGGAACTCCATGCAACCATACCACTTCCTTCATATAAATCCTAGAAAGTTGATCAAGAGATAAATATTTCTATATAGAGATTAAATGGTAAGTCTTGGTGAGATGGTCCACTATAACCCATATCGCGTTGTTTTATTTGGATATTCTCATGAAACCAGTGAAAAATTCCATAGTCATATTGTCCCACATCCATACTAGTATGGGTAGTTGTTGTAATACCCCTCTATGAATTTGTCTCTCTACCTTCACTTGCTGATATACCACGAACCATATAGTGTACTCAGCAATATCCCTATTCATATTATCCAACCAATCATGATCATGAAGGTCCCCATACATTTTCGAGCTTCCATGATGTATAGAATAGTAGATCTATGAGCTTCATCCATTAGTTTCTTCTTCATTTTTGGAATATATGGAACACATAGTCTTTTACAAAATTTCAGTACACCTTCTTGATCAATATTGAACTCAGGAAAATTCCCTTCATTCACAGCCTCAAAAATATTTTTTTTTAAAAGTATCTTCTTCCTAATACTTCTTGATTTTCTCTAGTAAGGACAGTTGAGAAATCATTTGGAATAGGTTTAATGATGTCCCTTCCCTTATAATTCCCATGTCTATATTTACTAGGTCATTGATCAAAGGATATCTTTGAATCCTCATCACGGACATAAAAAATGGGTCTTTCCTACTTAATGCATTAGTGACTTTGTTTTCTCTTTCGGGAGGATAATTAATTGAACAATAATAGTCTTTAAGAAGTTTTAACCGTCTCCTTTGTCTCATGTTCAATTCCTTTTGTGCAAAAATATACTTCAAAATTTGATAGTCTGTGTATATATCACCTTTATCCCCATAAAGATAGTTCCTCCATATCTTCAAAGAAAACAAAACTCAGCCATCTCAAGATCATGCATAGGACAGTTCTTCTCATGATTCTTCAACTGTTGAGATGCATAAGCAACCACCTTTTCATTTTTCATGAGGATTCACCCAAGCCCTTTGAGATATGCATATCTAAAAATAATTAATCCTTCTTCACTTGAGGGTAGAGTTAACATAGGTCTAATAATCATTCTCTTCTTCAGCTCTATGAAACATTCCTCACACTCATTTTTCCTGATGAACTCGATACCTTTTGAAGATAACTTGATTAATGGATTTGAAAGTCATGAAAATTTTTTCACAATCCTCTTATAATATTCCTCTAATCCTATGAAACTAAAAATCTCAATTATTATTGTTGGATGAGGCCACTCCTCTACAACCTTTTCCTAGGTAGGTTCGCCTGTGATTCTTTCATTGGTTACAATTTTCCCCAAGAAAGAAACTTTTCTATCCAAGATTCACATTTTATAAACATTCCAAAAGTCCTCTCCTTCTGTAGTGTTTGAAAAATAATCCTCATATTATACTCATACTCCTTGCAGCTTTTGGAATATATCATAATATCATCAATAAAAACTACCAAAAAGTTATCAAGGTAGTCCTTAAAGAATCTATTTATCAAATCTATAAAAATAGTAGGTTCATTAGTCAGTCTGAAGGGAATAATAACAAACTCATAATTCCCATATCTTGATCAGAATGAATGTTTTGGAATATCTTACTTCTTCACCCAAAATTTATGATAACCAGATTATAAATAAATGTTAGAGAAGAATTGAGCCCCACAAAGTTGGTAAATAAATCATCAATTTGTGTAAGAGGTTATTTTTTATTCATTGTGATCCTATTTAGTTATCTATAATCAATTCATAGCTGCATTGATCCATCCTTCTTCTTCACAAAGAGAATAGTGCTCTATATGGAGACACACTCAGTCAAATAAACCCATTCTCCAAAAGACGTTGGAGTTGTTTATTTAATTCCTCCAGATCTACATTTTCCATCCTATACGGGGTCTTTGATATCGGATGAGATCCATGTACATTTTCAATTAATAACAATACCTCTCTTTTTGGGGGTAGTCTAGGTAACTCCTCAGTAAATGCATCAATGTATTCAGGGATGATGGGGACATTTTCAATCTATACACTATCATTTCCTTCTTTTTCAACACTTATCAACTCCACAAAAAAGGATATTGGAGGTTCTTATAGACAATGACCAGTTTGAGATAACTCTCGTTGGAAGGTAACTGTAGGTTTTCCATTCAAGACTACTGAGATTTCCTTACTTCATCATTTGATATTAGCATTATACATTGAGACCCACTCCATCCCTAGTATTATGTCGAATTTCATCATGGTAATGACTATAAGATTTGCGATAAAATTATGATCACTAAATTAAATACTAGATTTTTTAAAAATTTATGATTCTTGGCTAATCCAACCAAGAGTATTGACCAATAAAGCTAATTTTAGAAAATTAGGGGTTGATTCTAAATTCCATGAAAACATGGTGGAAATAAAGGAATTCATAGAACCACAATAAAAAAAAAGTATTTTCTAGATTTTAGAGAACAACAAGATTACCTTACACCGCATCATTTGGATCTTCAACGTCACTGGTCGTGATCGAAAAAGCACGACCATGCTCCTTTATTATATGCGGAGGCTGATGGTGATACCCCTCTACTAGCCTTGGATTTTTAAACTGATTAGGAAAGTTCCCAATCTATCCACACATGAAGAATTGGACTTATGGTAGGTCATGGAACATATTCCCTTTTTCGTTAGTTTTGGGATGTTGAGGCTTCCCCTCACTATGACAATTCTACTTGATATAGAAATCTCTTCTGCCCTTGAATCACTTCCCACTCCCGAGTAGGCAGCTCCTCAAATGCTTCTTGACACAATTATTTCATGTGGGATGTTGCACTTACTTGCCTCATCTTCCCTGATCAAATCTCATCCCCAGTCATGGATCCATTGATCCCTTCTTGTTATTTGGTTTATGAGACCATTTTATCTCATAGAACTCCAGTTTGACATTCATATCACTCAGCACGATCTCCTCATAGATATCATCGTATTGGTTGGATATTTTTTTTAAAAAAAGGAGGTATTATTCCACCAAATAATCTATAAACCTACCCATTAGTACCCATGACATTGATTGAGGTGTAATGGGAAAGTATTGTGAAGTTTATCTCAAATATTCCAATAGATTCATTCTCCTTCTGCTTCAGTATGAGAAACTCCTCCATTTTTGTTCTCATCGAATGAGGGAAATACATATTGAAGAAAATCCCTATAAAATCTTCCCACTCCATAGCTTCAACATTCACTCTTTGACATAGGTTTTTAATCAATTCCTACCACCGATCATCTTATCCTTTTAAGCAGTAAATAGCCAAGGTGACCTTATCTTGTTCGGAACAGCAAAGCACAGAAAAGATCTTCTCAAAAGAGATGAACCACTATTCGGTAATCCATGGGTCGATTGATCCACTGAATGTTGGTGGTCATTGATGCATAAAGGACTCAACATAATATTTTTCCCTTCACTTTGATATCGGTATATCATCATGATTCAAGTTATTTCCCATATCTTGAGTTAGTTGGTTCATCATTCTCATGAATGTTTTCATTATGGTTTCCATCGAAGGGTTGTCAGTACATGGTCCATTGTAGTCACTATTTTCATTATTCTTCATATTTCCCAACATTTTTTAAAAGAATAAACCATTAGTGATAATATAATTTCATTTAAAAATCATTTAACTATAAAGGATTTTATGTCGGAAAACGTTATGGTTAAACATAATATTCGTTAACAATAATTTCATTTCTCTATATATCCTTCATAATGATTCACAAAAATCGTTTCATTAACCAAACATATACCCCAGGAGTTTCAAACCATAAGTGAAACAAGGCCATTTCTCAGGCAACGGTTCCTATTCGAGTCCATCTCAAAGCGGTGTTTTCAGGCTCTACCCCTAGATACATCTATGTCAGTGCCACATCCACTTTTTTGTATCCAGACAAGTGGTTATTTGTTTAGAAACCACTTACATAATATTTCACCAAAATACTAGGATATTGTCTTATATTTATAATTATATATAGGTTTATTAACAAATTTTTCATATCCAATTTTTATAAATAACTAAACTATCCTTTGATACCAACTATGACATCCCTCCAATTTATTATATATGTCTTCATTTCATTTTACAAACAGAGGGTCATTAAAGTCTAGTGTCTTGGAAATAAGGTAAATAGTACATGAAAACATATAAAAATATTTTTAATCCTCTTGAAAGGTTTATTGAAAGTTTATCCTAAGAAAAATTACTGAAACTCATAACCTGAAGACATACATCAAAGGAAAGGGTGAGAAGAATTCCTAGTAAGGAAAACAACTGAAATAGTTTACATGTGAACTTGAGTGATATCAATAAGAAAATAATGAATATCATAAAGGTATGATAAATAAACATATAATAGTGATTATAAATTGAAATATAAACTGAAAATGGTTACAAAATTTAATTTAGACATTCATAATCAAATCACCAATTTCCATCCCTAAGGTTTTGTAAAAATTACCAATGTTATTCACCGAGGTATCATAGAACTTTTCATATCTAGGGATTAATTTCATTACCCAATGAATTATAGTGATATAAGTGAGAACCCTTAATATGTGTTTATTTTTATGTGATACACATAGTTCATAATCAAAAATTTCATAAATAACCCAGAGAGAATAAAATAAATGGGTTTCATATCAAAATTGTGATGTTTTAAAAAGTGCTTAAAAACCTGATTTTTATGTCATTTTAGACCCATGGAAAAGGAAGGCGGGTTTCATGTATGTTATTCCAATAATAGAATATATCATTTGGAAATATATATATGACTACCCTTAGAGAAGAAAAAGGTTTGTGTATTCAAAAAATAAAATGAAATAATTTCTTGAAAAAAAATAAGTTTTGAGATGAAAATTCTCAAGCATAACAGCTATGTAACATGGTTTTAGAAAACATTAAAAAGAGGGGGGACAAGGACTGCATGCTCATAAATAACTCATAATATAGTATATAGACAGAATAAAATAGAAATGAGATCATGGTATGGATATTTTAATGACATACCACTTGAAAAAAGGAAACATGAAAGAAAAGAGAATATGTAGTTTCTTTTACAAAAATTTGGCAGCCTAACAATGTTACATAAAATTTAAGAAAATGAATTTATGAGAGAAAAAGGGTATCTCATCATATGGACATAAAAAGGAAAATAATATTAATACATAATTACATACACCAACATATGAAAATGGAAATTCAAATACATAATGTAAAAGAAGTGTTCTCTAAAAAGGAGGGTGAAAGGTTTCCTAACCTTGAAGAGTAACTTAAAAAACTCAAAGGTTGGGAACATAGGGGGATTGAGGGAACATTTTTAGGACTTATTAGGAATTAAAAACACCATAAATTCGTTGATAATGAATTTTGAACGAAATTAATGAAGTAATGGGTTGGTATTTATGGAAAAAGTGGTGAATATTTTATTAATTTCCAAGCCACACCTCATTAGTGGTATTTGAAAAACCATGGGCTTTCCCATGGTATTTTCCCATGGAAATAGGAACTTGGGATACCTCGTAACATATTTTCTTCTTGAATAGTTGACCATAATTATTACATCATTATTACATCATTAATGATGTCATTAAATAGACCGAAACTCAAAACTGTATTTTTTACTATTCACTAAAAAAACATTTTGGAAAAATCTCATAAATTCACCTTAACCTAATATCGATGTTCTGAATTCAAAAATGATCTCAATTTTTCCAAAATAATTTTCTAAAAAAGATATATTTTCTTTTTAAGTAAAATTACAATTTACCTGAAAAAAATATTAATACTTAACTAATAATTTAAAAAATAGTTATTTACTTATACTATTATAACACATTACAATTCAAGATTCCTACATTATATTTATACTTAATTATGTGAGGTTACTATTCCTTTGGTCAGTTTACAATGCATAAGGGTATATTACTATTCATAATTTACTATTCACCAAAAATTAATTTGATCTTATCAGACTCTAAATCTCTTACTGATCACAACTATATAAGACTATTTTTTGAAAATCGTTTCACATTATTAATTATTTAAAGTATAAAAAAAATATTTTAAAATACACTGTTTTCCAATATTCATCAATAATATGAAACTTCTTAAAATTCATTATTTATTTATTTTGACATTTAAAATTCAAGAAAAAATTACCATAATGAGAAATAACAATTTTATTTATACAAAAATTTTACACAAAGAAACTAAGGCCTTATTACATGGACCCTTATAACACCTGCATTGGACCTAAAAGTAAGGTGTGCAATGTTAATAGAATATTGGGGCGGCTCAGACTACATCCCTAGAGTAGTGATTTCTATCATCTTGAACTTCTCCCGAAGGTGATTACTTTCAAGATTAACATGTTGAAGCTTGGCTTGGGCTTGGTCCAGATCAAAGCCCAGTGATGTTACCTCTTCCCCAAGTTCCAACATATGGGCCTCGTACAACCCGAGTCTTCTCGATGAGGTCATCGAATCTTCTTTCTATATTAATTAACCATGATAATTTGTATTTATAAATAATAATCATAATGTTAAGAGTATAGTTTCCAATGATCATATTGACCAACAATCATATATCAGTTGAGACCCAATGGTCTCATTTTAATTATACTCACTTCATTAATAAAAGCATATAGTTGTGTTGAGTATAACATAAAATAACACACAAATTTAGGGAAAAAATGTTATTCAAAAGTTTGGGTCGTTACAAAATAACCACATAGAACAATAATATATATTGTTATAATGAGGGAATTTATAATTTTGGACATCAAAACCTTTTCATCGAGGTCGCATTCCAAAACATCTTACATAAATGGGTAAGGAATTGTCGGTATAATCAAGATAGTTTTTCTCAGGAGACCTACCAATGAATCAAGGAGCTATAGAGGGTATCGCCCATCACTTATTAAATCCAATTGATTACTCAAATTAAATGGGTGAAACATATTCAATATAAATATTCAGGTTCAAAAACTAACATATTAAAGTTTAATAATTACCTTAATCGATAAACATAATCATAAACAATACAGATTTATATGAATTGTATCAAACCGGTAAATACCCATTCAAACATATCATAAAAATACAAGATAACAAACAAATATGAACATAATACAACATATCCCCATTTTATAATATATATAATACGATTTTTTTTCATTGATGAAAAAAATCCCATAAATATATCATTAAAAACCTTCATGAAGAAAATAACCGTTAAACTTAGAAAATCACTTAATAAAACTAAAATATCCTATATTATTGTAAAAATAATTTTTTAAAATAATATATGAAACTTATAATATAATATTTCAGTCATTTAGTGCTAATGATGGAAATAAATTCCATACATTCTGTATAAGTTAAAAATATTCCTTTCACATTTTTAAATAAAATTTCAAAAGGTATTTTGCTTAGAAAAATATAGGATTATTCCTTAAATAAATTGTGAAAATTAAAAAGTGGATAAAATGTACGTTAATAAATAATTTGGATAATGTTAAAAACATCTTTAGAAAAAATTTATTTTGAAGAAAAAATATTTTCAACTGAAGAGAGAAATATCATCAGATTTTATTAAAAATATTTTATCAATAATTTTGACTATAAAAGAGAGGAATATGGTACTATTACTTGAAAAAATCATGAATAACTAGAGTAGAATAAAATTAAGGGTTCTTAATAGAAAATGATCAAATAATTTACTTTAAATGAAAATCAAGTATAAACAATCCTTGTTAAAATGGGAGTAAAGCACAGATCTCTTACCAATTTGGTAACTTTTGAATCATAATCCAAATAAAAGGGGTAAAATAAAAAATAAATTTAAATACAATGAAGATAAATAGATTCATGATGTAACATATGAAATGGTAATTATATAAACCCCCAAAAGGAATAAGTAGTGAAGACAGCTTATATCTCATGGAAGTAAACGTGATACGAAAAACCCTTACCTCAGGTTTGAATTCCTTTGTATGTGAATAAACCTCATATATAATAAATATAGGTTAATTTTAAATCTATTTCATAACTATAATTATATATTTCATTAAATATATTATTTACTTATAGTATTTTATGACCCTTTTATTAACAATTCTTTGTTAAAATCACTATTTTGGTGATAATTTATTCATTTTTCATATATGTTTCGGTTCTGTAATATAGGTCCTTTTACTTTGATCATTGTTATATAAAATCAATAATGTTAAATGTAACACCCCAAGCTTCTACGGTACACTTCTCTTTGAATAATGTGATAGTGTGTGTTGTACGCAACATCGAGTTCTAACATACCACAACCAATCAAACTAGCTGTTATGAATAGTAATACCTTCTTTTTGAAATTATATATATTTTTTATTTTAAAATGGACTTCATTTTTGGATTCAGAATATCGAAATTACCCTAAGTTGAATTTTTGGTATTTTTCTGAGAACTTCCAATTTATATGAAGAGTGAAAAATAATTAAAAACAATTTTTTTAATAAAAAAAATTTATAGTGATAAATTATATTATTTAGTGGTTTTAAAGTATAATTAGAATATATTTTTACCATTTTATCCAATGGTGTTCATTATAATTAATTTCACATTGAAATTGGACATAAACAATTGTCAATCTTTTGATATATATTATTTCTTAAAAACACGCTATTTGTTGTAACAGCGAGAATTAATTATAAAATTAATTAATGAAACTTATATGTTTGTAATTTTTCAAAATATACATTATTTTTGAATTCGGAATATCAATTATATCTTAGGGTGAAATTTTGGCATTGTTCTGAAAAACATCAATTTTTGATGAATAGTGAAACTACTAAGTGATAGTTAAAAAACTGAATTTTTCATAAAACTTAATTTTACCGCTTTTGTGATTCAAATTTCAAAAATCTGAGAGACACGGTTAATATCAAGTAGTAAAATGTGGTTCAATGAGATGAAAATAATTTTTGGTGAATAGTAAATTTTTACTTTTATTTACCACGGTTAAAAGTAAATAGGGTAATTAAGGGTAAAAATGATATTAATATTACCCTAACACATGTCCTAATTCTATTGGACAAGTGTATCTCGACCAAAAACAACTTTAGGAGTAAAATATTATCATTTAGGTCAACTAGGATTAGATTAGGACATTTATTATTATTTAATTCAAAGAAGAGTTAAAAGAGTTGAAATCAAAGTTTATTTACTAAAACATTTTTAATATAGGGTTATACAAAATATAAATTCAATTGTAAATATTAATTAGAAATCTAAAATTATTTCCTACATAATGATATTTTATTTATAATTTTTAGACATTAAATAATTTAATTTATTTATGACACAATGATGATGCAGTAATTACCTAATTAATGAAACGATAGAATAATTGATATTATAAATACCCAGATAAATATAATTTGAGACTTTTTATGAGTTACACTAATTTTCTAGGTTAATATGAAATGTTAGGATTGACTTAAGTAACTGTTTTAAAAGTAATCATTCTGTTATGATTTTCAAAAAAATCAATTATTGAATAGTGTCAAAATTGACATAAAAGAGTTTTTAAAACAAATATTATATTATTAATTGATATTAAATTCTTAAAATTATAAGGTTCGGAAAAGAGACTTATATCATGATAGGTGTATCATTAATGGACCACTTGGGGGTCTCTTGGATGTATATAGTATGTTTATTAACTTTATAATATAAAAATACAAAGAGACATTGTAAAAGTGAAACTAATTAACTAAGAGTTAATACTTAATGATAAGGTTAATATATAAACCCAAACCTGTCTAAATTCTATTGGGTGAGTGGTTTTCGACCCATCCCCACCTTAAACTTTAAATAATCCACTTTTGAGCCATTAGAAACCGAATTTAAATTTATTATAAAATAATATTTCTAACTTTTCCAAAGGTGCCCCTCACCCCTCTTATAAAAGGGCACTCTCCCTTCTCATTAACTCGCACCTTAAAAGCCTTTTGGTTCGGCCAAACTCTACCAAAATACTCTCTCAACTTCCTTCAATTCATCCTAGAGGCCTTCCTTTCGTCAAAAAGTCAACTTAACAAGCCCTTTTGATCAAATCAAAAGGAAGAACCCGAAGAAGAGGTAATGTTTTCACCACACTTTTTCAAATTCATTTCTTCTTCAACTTCTTATTTATTTTTTATTATCATTCTAAAACAATTAATCCAGTATCTAATATATACTATAATATTTTTATAAATATGGTACAACCATATTCAGTATTATATCCATCCTTTGAATGACATGTCACCATACGTCCGTACGTACGGCTTACCATCTCCACGTCGTGGTGTAATTGTTATTCAAGATATTATTATTATTTGGATGGGTATAATAATGATGAGTAATTCATTTAAATAATAAATATAACATGATAATGATTCTGTATATAAGATATACCATCCAATTAAATATTATTTTAATATCAAAAGAATGATATTGTCGCTCGTGGATACGTACGGACTACCGTCTCCACGAACACGGTGAGATTCATTCTCCATCGTATCCATTCAATTATAATCATCATTTGATGATTTAGAAATAATTTTTAAGGACTTTATATCGTTCTGTATATGAATAATATACATCCTATCTATGACAAACATGTCTTACATAACAAAACATATCAAAGAAAATGAGTAAGTTAACACCCGAAACGACGATAATACTAAGATATTATTAACAAAGAAATGTCAAAAGATCATATATGATATCATATTAATATATATGATTCTTGTATAATTTAATAACAATTATTTCACCATTATACAGGAGGTTAACCTACCCTCAACCAAAGAAAAATACAAGGTAAGGGTTTATTTCTCAATCTCTTCATTATCCGAGGTTGTTTATACGTAATAATCTACTTGGAATTCTTTATCATCCACACCCATGTTTCTTAAAAATGTATTTCAAAAAAATTTACTATTTACTATAATATAGGTTAAAGTCATTTATACCCTTTTTTGACTTTTTATAAGAGGTTTATAAAATAATATTTCTGTCGTTTTCTAAACAAGGTGCTTTTTAACCTTTTCAACAGAATTAAGGTAAGAGTGTTTTTTTAACTTATACGGCGGGTGCGGCTATTTTCCGCCGTTATAAAATCATTGAAGCTTCCCTTACAAGCTTATAATAATATTTTCAAATAAAATGTTTTAATTTATATGACTCTTAAATTATTTCAAAATAAAAAAGTGATATTTCTCTAAAAAGAGTTTTGATTTCATCTATTTCAACATCCTTTGATGGATTTTAAGCTTATTTGAAGCTAATTTATTATGAAAAAAAACATCCATATTGTATTGAAGATTTTTTGATATGTTTGACTATGGATATGTTATTTTTATACCCTTCATGGTTTATGGTGAAAGTATTGATATTTCGTATGCTAGTTTTAATACGAATGTTTATGTTATGTTTAAACCTTTTCATATGGGAATTCATTGGACTTAATATGTGACGGGTGGAGCCCGCTATAGCTCCTCGATGCATCGGTAGGTATCATGAGACAAACTAGTGTCTTGGCACAAGGCCTTGACAAAATTTTATTTGTAGTCTTGGCACGAGGCCTTGGCTATGTGGTTATGATAGTCTGGCATTATGCATTCCATCATTATGAAAGTGGTTATTGATATTGCATGTGATTATTCGATTAGTAGAATATCCATGTGAATAAGTAAATGGAATTATTTCATTTTATTTTTTCCATACTATGTTTAAGTTCAAGTTTAAAGGGCTTTTGTTTTAGTTATACATTTCCTTAAATGTTTATTATTATTTATGAAAGTCTCTGCTATATTGTTATCCTTACTGGGCATTTGAGCTCACCCCTTTCAGTGTTTTATTTTTCCCAGGATGTGAAGAAGTAATTTATGAATGACCTGCATGGATAGTATGTGGGGATATGAGTGTAGACTGTGAAGAAAATATGTTGTTGTAGTTTTCATTTTTATGATGTAATGTAAGACTTATGAATATATCTAGTGACTCCAAGGCAACTAAACCAATCAGTCTTTAGAGATTTGATCTTTCTTGTGAACATACTAATGTTATGTAATAATTCACCGACTCTGGGTAACTGGGTTCGGGGAGTTATAGTTGGTATCAGAGGAAGTTTAGTATAAACCTTGGAAGCTATATTTAGATAAACTATGATTAGAGAACATAGACCTAAGATGGACTTTGAGGATTAGTATAGAAGAACTTCCAAGAATTTTGGTATTGTAGATATTTTGTGAGTTTTCCGAGCAATACATCCCTGTCTGGATACGAGTAGGTAGAGGCAGCTCTGGCACAGATGTACCTAGGGGTAAAACCCAAAAACACCGCTTTGAGCTAGACTCGAACGGGAACTGGTTCACGATAACAGGCCTTGCTGTACTCTGGGTTACGACACTCTCGGGGGATATGCTTAGGATAACTCTCATTTTCTTTATAAATAATTATGAAGGGATTATGAGTATATACTTCCTCAAAGAAAACATTTTTTATGATTATGGATTATATCCATAAATATTTCAATTTATGTTAAGTGTTTTATAAGTATGGGATTATGTATTTTGATTCATAAACTGATCTAGTTTATGCCATTGTTTAGAAATGGTGCGTAATGGAAGAAATGGAAATCGTATCAATGTGCGCACTCCATGTAGGGATTTCCCTCTTGCTCAAGATAATTATAGTGGAGCTGGTGATGCAACTGGTGCCGATCAGCTAATCACCATACTGGGACAACTCACTCTGGTTATGAATAATAACCTTACCCGTATAGAGCACCCTGATCCGCAGCGTGGAGGATCAATGTTAGATCGATTCATGAGGCAACAACCACAAATGTTCAATGAGAGTACAAATCACTTAGTAGCTGAGAATTGGATAAATTCCCTAGAGAAAATATTTCAGGCTTTGGGGAGTAGTGAAAAGGAAAAAGTTATCATGGCATTTTACCGCCTCACTGGAGATGCTGATCAATGGTGGTCATTGATTCAAAACACGAAGGAAGATGATGAAGTATCAAATATGAAATGGAGGGAGTTCAAAGATCTGTTTTTAGAAAAATAATTTCCTCGTGACCATCGAGAAGATATGGAAAGGCAACTTCTGAGTCTAAGACAAAAGGAGGATGAGAATGCCACAAAGTATGAGGTTAACATTACAAGGTTAGCAAGGTATGCTGGAGATTATATACGTAACCCCATAAGTAATATTGATCGTTTATTTTATGGGTTAAAACCATTTCTCCATCGAGCATTAGTCTCACAATACTTTTCATCGTATGAAGACATTGTCTCATGTGCTATCAAGACCGAAAAGGAATTCTCTATGTCTTGTGACTTTAAAGCAAAGCAAGAGAAGAAGATATCTTCTGATCAATATGGGAATGTAAATAAGGGGAATAAGGGAAAGGTTGAAAATCCATCCTATGGTAAATGTGGGAAGAAACATCCCGGTACTTTCTTGAAGGGAATGGGTGTCTGTTACACGTGTGGTGAAAAAGGCCACCAAGATCGTGATTGAAAAGGGAAGAAGGAAGCTACCAATGTTAAGTGCTACAATTTCAGGGAGATGGAACATTATGCAAATGAATGTCCTAAGAGTCAGGATAACTTACCTCAGAAAAGTCCAAGGGATGAAGGCCAAGCTTATGATATCACTACTGCTGAAGTAGAATCTCTGAAAGATGTAGTGGCAAGTAATATAATGGTTTCCTCATTTTTAGAAAATGCATTATTTGATTCTGGATCATTATATTGTTTCATATCTTCCCAATTTTCTATGAAAATTAGATATTTCCAATTTGATTTAACAAGGGAGTTGTCAGTTAAAACTCCTAAGGGAAGTTTCATTGCAACAATGTTTTGTGAATCAGTCCCCATTAGAGCACATAAATGTTCTTTTCTCTGCTGATCACATCGTCATACCTATGATTGAGTTTGATATAATCCTCAGTATGGATTGGATTTTGGACTATGATGCGAAGATTTATTGTAAGAAGGAGGAGGTTACGATTTTTGATGATGATGATAAGGAACACCTTATCTTTAGAGCCGAATCTCCACCACCTAATTCTTATCTAGATCCACCCCCAGTAGCTCAACTAAATTCAATTATTTGGGAGTATGAGAAATAAATGATTGTGGGTGAGGAAAGGAATGTTCAAATAGAGTATGTACCTATTGTGAAAGAATATGTAGATGTATTTCTGGAAGATTTACCTGGACATCCTCTAGAACGAGAAGTTGAGTTTTCCATTGATTTAATTCCTAGATCAAGGACTATATCGAAGGCCCCTTATAGAATGGCCACTGTATAATTAGTCGAACTAATGAAACAACTAGAGTAATTGAGTAATAAAGGATTTATTCGCCCTAGTGTTTCTCCATGGGGATCCCCTGTTCTTTTTTTAAAAAAGAAAGATAGATCTATGAGGTTATGTATCGACTACAGGGAGATAAATGCTATAACAATAAAGAACAAGTATCCCCTACCTCACATTTATGATCTATTTGACAAACTGCATGGAGCTCAATACTTTTAAAAGATTGACCTTCGATCTGGATACCATCATTTGTGTGTGAAGAAGGAAGACATTCCAAAGACAGCATTTTGAACCAGGTACGGGCATTACGAGTTTACAGTAATGCCTTTTGGATTGACTAATGAACCCTATGTATTCATGGATTTGATGAATAGAGTTTTCAAGTAATATCTCGATGAATTTTTGGTGGTATTTATTGATGATATCTTGGTATACTCCAAAATCTATGAAGATCATGAAATTTACTTGCACATTATCCTGAAGAATCTGAGAAGACATGAATTATATGGGAAGTTTAGCAAGTGTGAATTCTGGCTTCAGGAGATTTCTTTTCTTGGACATATTGTCTCTAAAGATGGAATATCTGTTGATCCTTCTAAGACCAAGGCGATCCAAGAATGGCTAGCAACTACGAGTATAACTGAGATATGTAGTTTTATTGGTTTAGTAGGTATTATCGATGTTTCGTCCCGAATTTTGCCCGATTGGATAACCCATTAATGAAGCTCACACTTAAAGGGGTTAAATTTGTTTGGAAAAAAGATTGTGAAGAATGTTTTGAATAACTAAAGAGAATATTAGTAAATGGTCTTATATTGACTCTACCATTGGGGAATGATGGGTTCGTTATTTATAGTGATGCATCGAAGAAAGGACTTGGTTGTGTCCTTATGCATAACGATAGGGTTATTGCCTATGCATCACGACAGTTGAAAACTCATGAACAAAACTATCCTACTCATGATCTCGAGTTAGCAGTTGTGATATTTTCTTTGATGATATGGAGGCACTACCTCTATGGTGAAAAATGTGAGATTTATACTGATCACAAGAGTTTGAAGTATATTTTCTCACAAAAAGAACTTGACATGAGGCAAAGTAGATGGATTGAATTACTCAAGGATTGTGATTTTACGATACACTACCACCCAGGGAAAGTAAACAAGGTGGCAGATGCTTTGAGTAGAAAAGATCATGGAGTTTTGAACAATATGAGAATTTAAAGGGATCCAATTTTCATGGATCTAGTGAAGATGGACATGGGAATAACCAGGGAAGGTGAAAATCAATGCTTTTTCAAATGGTTTCCAAACAATCTTTACTAGAAAGGATTAAGAGTTCTCAGACTGATTATGAAGAATTTCAAAAGAAGATTAAAGCTATGAATGATGGGAGATTGAGAGACTTTGTGTATGAAGATAGAATTTTGAAATTTGGGAAGAGACTTTGTGTTCTCGATATACCTGATCTAAAAAGGGAATTGCTGGATGATGCTCATAGTTCCAATTTCTCAATACACCCTGGGAGCAAAAAAATGTATAGAGATATGAAGGAACATTTTTGGGGGGACAACATGAAGAGGGAAATTTCTGATTTTGTGTCAAGATGTGAGGTTTGTCAACAAGTGAAAGCTGTAAGGAAACATCTTGGAGGAGTCATGCAACCTCTTCCCATACCGGAGTGGAAATGGGACAATATTACGATGGACTTTGTCATGGGGATACCAAAGACTCCTAGAAGGAATGATGCAATATGGGTTATTGTTGATCGTCTTACCAAGTCAGCACATTTTCTTTTTATAAGAGAAGATCTACCACTATAACGTCTAGCAAGACTATATATTAATGATGTTTTGAGACTTCATTGAGTACCCCTATCGATTGTTTCAGATCGTGATCCCTGTTTTACATCAAGATTATGGAAGAGTCTTCAGAAATCCATGGATACTGAACTTCATTAGACCACTGCCTACCACCCTCAGACATACAAACAATCAGAACGGACTATTCAAACCTTAGAAGACATGTTGATATCTTGCTCACTTGACTTTCAGGGTATGTGGGATCTATATTTACCTTTGGTAGAATATCCTATAACAATAGCTTCCATTCGAGTATTCAGATTTCACCATATGAAGCATTATACGGAAAGAGATGTCGAACACCAACCTGTTGGGATGACGTTGGTGAAAGAAAACTTGTAGGTCAAGAACTGGTGGAGGAAACGATGGAAAAGGTGAAGGTAATCAAAAATCACATTAAAGCAGATCAAAGTAGGCAGAAGAGCTATGACGATAATCGAAGGAAGGATTTGGAATTTCAAGTCGGTGATCATGTTTTCCTGAAGGTATCTCCATGGAAGGGAGTCATACATTTTGGTAAGAAATGTAAATTGAGTCTCAGGTACATCGGACCTTTTGAAATTCTAGAACGAATTGGGGTTGTAGCTTACCGATTGGCAATGCCGCCAAGTCTCTCCAAAGTTCACGATGTGTTCCACGTATCTCTATTGAAGAAATACATGCCTGACCCAATGCATGTACTCACCTTTGAGGAATTAGAACTGGAACCTGATCTGTCTTATTGCGAAGAGCCCGTCAAGATTCTTGATACGAGAGAACAAGTACTGAGAAACCGGATGACTCGTCTGGTAAAAGTCTTGTAGAGAAACCATAAGATGGAAGAGGCAATGTGGGAACCTGAGGAACTTATGATGAAGAACCACCTGAGTCTTTTCATGCATTAGTATTCTAGAAATTTCGAGGACGAATTTATTTGAAGGAGGGGAGAATGTAACACCCCAAGCTTCTATGGTACGCTTCTCTTTGAATAATGTGATAGCGTGTGTTGTACACAACATCGAGTTCTAACACACCAAAACCAATCAAACTAGCCGTTATGAATAGAAATACCTACTTTTTGAAATTATATATATATTATATTTCAAAACGGACTTCATTTTTGGATTCAGAATATTGAAATTATCCTAAGTTGAATTTTTGGTATTTTTCTGAGAACTTCCAATTTTTATGAATAGTGAAAAATACTTAAAAACAACTTTTTTAATCAAAATAATTTATAGTGATAAATTATTTTATTTAGTGGTTTTAAAGTATAATTAGAATATACTTTTACAATTTTATCCAATTGTGTTCATTATAATTAATTTCACTTTGAAATTGGACATAAACAATTTTCAATCATTTGATATATATTGTTTCTTAAAAACACACTATTTGTTGTAACAGCAGGAATTAATTATAAAATTAATTAATGCAACTTATATGTTTGGAATTTTGTAAAATATACATCATTTTTGAATTCAGAATATCAATTATATCTTAGGGTGAAATTTTGGCATTGTTCTGAAAAACTTCAATTTTTGATGAATAGTGAAACTACTAAGTGGTTGTTAAAAAACTGAATTTTTCATAAAACTTAATTTTACCTCTTCTGTGATTGGAATTTCAAAAATCCGAGAGACATGGTTAATATCAAGTAGTAAAATGTGGTTCAATGAGATGAAAAAAAAATTGGTGAATAGTATCTTTTTACTTTTATTTACCACGGTTAAAAGTAAATAGGGCAATTAAGGGTAAAAATGATATTAATATTACCCTAACACGTGTCCTAATTCTATTGAACAAGTTTATCTCGACCAAAAACTACCTTAGGAAGAAAATATTATCATTTAGCTCTACTTGGGTTAGATTAGGACATTTATTATTATTTAATTCAAAGAAGAGTTAAAAGAGTTAAAATCAATGTTTATTTATTAAAACATTTTTAATATAAAGTTATACATAATATAAATTCGATTTTAAATATTCATTAGAAATATAAAATGATTTCCAACATAATTATATTTTATTTGTAATTTTTAGACATTAAATAATTTAATTTATTTATGACACAATGATGATGGAGTAATTTCCTAATTAATGAAAAATTATATTAATTGAAATTATATATACCCAAATAAATATAATTTCAGACTTTTTATGAATTACACTAATTTTCTAGGTTAATATGACATTTTAGGATTGACGTAAGTAACATTTTTCGAAGTAATCATTCTGTTATGAGTTTCAAAAAAATCAATTATTGAATAGTGTCAAAATTGACATAAAAGAGTTTTTAAAAAATATATTATATTATTAATTGATATTGAATTCCTAAAAATCTACGTTTAGGTCAAGAGACTTATATCATGATAGGTGTATCATTAATGGACCACTTGGGGGTCTCTTGAATGTATATAGTAAGTTTATTAATAATATAATATAAAAATACAAAGAGACATTGTAAAAGTGAAACTAATTAACTAAGAGTTAATAATTAAAGATAAGGTTAATATAGTAACCCAAACCTATCTAAATTCTATTGGTTGAGTTGTTTTCGACCCATACCCACCTTAACGTTTAAATAATCCACTTTTGATCCATTAGAAACTGAATATGAATTTATTATAAAATAATATTTCTATCTTTTCCAAAGGTGCCCCTCACCCCTCTTATGAAAGGGCACTCTCCCTTCTCATTAACTCACACCTTCAAAGCATTTTGGTTCAGCCAAACTCTGCCCAAATACTCTCTAAACTTCCCTCACTTTATCCTAGAGGACTTACTTTATTCAGGAAGCCAACTTAAGAATCCATTTTGATCAAATCAAAAGGAAGAACCCGAAGAAGAGGTAATGTTTTCCCCACCCTTTTTCAAATTCATTTCTTCTTCAACTTTTCTTTATTTGTTATTATCATTATGAAACAATTAATCCAGTATCTCCTATATACTATAATATTATTATAAATATGATACAACCATATTCAGTATTCTATCCATCCTTTTAATGACATGTCACCATACGTGCGTACGTACGACTTACCGTCTCCACGTCGTGGTGTAATTGTTATTCAATATATTATTATTATTTGGATGGGTATAATAATGATGTGTAATTCATGTAAATAATAAATATAAACTGATAATGATTCTTTATATAAGATATAACATCCAATTAAATATTATTTTAATATCAAAAGAATGATATTGTCGCTCGTGCGTACGTACGGACTACCGTCTCCACGAACGCGATGAGATTCATTCTCCATCGTATCCATTCAAGTATAATCATCATTTGATGATTTAAAAATAATGTTTAAGGACTTTATATCATTCTGGATATGAATAAGATACATCCTATCCATGACAAACATGGCATACATTACAAAACATATCAAAGAAAATGAGTAAGTTAACACCCGAAATGACGATAATACTAAGATATTATTAACAAAGAAATGTTAAAAGTTCATATATGATATCATATTAATATATATGATTATTTTATAATTTAATAACAATTATTTAACCATTATACAAGATTCTAACCTACCCTCAACCAAGGAAAAGTATAAGGTAAGGGTTTATTTCGCAATCTCTTCATTATCCGAGGTTTTTTATATGTAATAATCAACTGGGACTTCTTTATCGTCCACATCCATGTTTCTTAAAAATGTATTTCAAAACTTTTTTACTATTTACTGTAATATGGTTTAAAGTCATTTATACCCTTTTTTGACTTTTTATAAGAGGTTTATAAAAGAATCGTTCCGTCGTTTTCCAAACAAGGTTTTTTTTAACCTTTTTGACAGAATTAAGGTAAGAATGTTTTTTAACTTATATGGTGGGTGGGGCTATTTTCCACCGTTATAAAATCTCCGAAGCTTACCTTACAATATTATAAGAATATTTTCAAATAAAATGTTTTATTTTATATGACTCTTAAATTATTTCAAAATAAAAAAGAGATATTTCTCTAAAAAGAGTTTTGATTTCATCTATGTCAACATCCTTTGATGGATTTTAAGCTTAATTGAAGCTGATTTATTATGAAACAAAACTTCCATATTGTATTGAAGATTTTGTGATATGTTTGACTATGGATATGTTATTTTTATACCCTTCATGTTTTATGGTGAAAGTATTTACATTTCGTATTCTAGTTTTAATAAGAATGTTTATGTTTTGTTAAAACCATTTCATATGGGAATGCATTGGACTTAATATGTGATAGGTGGAGCCCGCTATAGCTCCTCGATGCATCGGTAGGTCTCATGAGACAAACTAGTGTCTTGGCACAAGGCCTTGACAAAATATTATTTGTAGTATTGGCACGAGGCCTTGGCTATGTGGTTATGATAGTCTAGCATTGTACATTCCATCATTATGAAAGTGGTTATTGATATTGCATGTGATTATTCGATTAGTAGAATATCCATGTGAATAAATAAATGGCATTATTTCATTTTATTTTTTCCATACTATGTTGAAGTTAAATTTTAAAAGGCTTTTGTTTTAGTTATACATTTCCTTAAATGTTTATTCTTATTTATGAAATTTTTCTCTATATTGTTATCCTTACTGGGCATTTGAGCTCATCCCTTTCAATGTTTTATTTTTCCCAAGATGTGAAGAAGTAATTTATGAATAACCTGTAGGGATAGTATGTGGGGATATGAGTGTGGACTATGAAGAAAATATGTTTTTGTAGTTTTTATTTTTATGATTTAATGTAAGACTTATGAATATATCTAGTGTTTCCAAGGCTACTAAACCAATCGGTCTTTCGAGATTTGATCTTTCTTGTGATCATGCCAATGTTATGTAATAATGTACCAACTCTGGGTAACTGGGGCCAGGGCATTACATTAAATATTATAAAAATATCATATGTATATATATATATATATTCTTTATATATTTATTTATGGTCATCTAAAAAATTTATAGATATAAAATGAATTATACCGTTCATTGAGACAGTAGATCGTATGTACACATGAACATTGTTTCCATTTTTCTCGAAGGATAGTATGAAATGAAAATAAATATTAATTAAAATTTATGGAATCATTATTATCTTATATATATCATTTATATTAATCAAACTCACACTTATTACTATCCATTTAAAAATAAAATGAAAAATATTTCACACCACTATGTTGATGCAGTAGTTCACACGTACGCACAAGCGATGTTATTGTTTTATGAAAGGATTAAAAGGTAAGAAGTTAAATGTGATATTATTTTCTGAAAATTATGTTTAGATCATAAATATCACATATCTTGATTAACATTATTCTTACTAAATTTTTTTTTAAATCATAAGTGAAAAATGAATAACATCACTTCGTAAGGAGGTAGTCCATCGTACACATGAGAAACACTATCATATTCCCCCACTACTAAAAAGTTGGCCTTTAATAGTGAAAAAATATCCTTTATCATCTCTAGAGAAGTGATGGCTACTAAAATGAGATTAAAATCCTTATACTTTTTTCACAACTAAAAATGTTCTCATAAAGGGGTACTTTATCAGTGATAAAAAGTGCTAATAAAGGGCAACATTTATCAGTGCTTGTATTTAGCACTGATAAAGGGGCTCTTTTTCAGCACTTATAAGAGATCTAATAAAAGGTACCTTTATCAACATTTGTAAAAGTTATAATAAAAGATCCATTTATCATCTCTTTTAAAATCACTGATAAAGGGGAATATTATAGTGTGTCATAACAGCACACTGCAACACTAGTAAAATGTGCTATAACCGCACACTGTTGCACTAAAAACACCCCTAGATATCACCAAAATCTTGTACCAATACAAGAATTTAAATAAAATGAAATATATAACACAGTTACGATAAAAAACACTATATTATAGGCTTTTCAAATATTGGTTGATACAATTACATAAGTACAAATTATTACAAACTATCAAAAACAACAATTTTTATTTGTCTATTGATCCTAACCCCGACTCATGCTATTGAAAAAATATCCACCCCTACTCGATCAAAATAACTCACCTGTATAAGAAAAGAATTATTATTTTAGTGATAATATAATGTAATAAATTAATATAAATTGTTAATTCTAAAATAAAATTTTAGTCATACCTGGAACACTATATACCATATTTAGTTGTGGTTGATTATTACACATCACACCATTTATTATTTATATTAAAGAATCATATATATGAAAATTAATTAAATAATCATAAGATAAATCTCTATAGGTACAACATAATGGTTGCGTCATGTGGTGGTGTTTGGGAGGTCTCAGTTTCGAGCCTCCCTATGCACCTTCAGGACGGTTTTCATTTGTTTATACCCCCTCCCCTAACCGATGTAATATAAATATGTAAATTTATAAATAATATAAAAATAAATTAATTTATAGTCAATAAATTTTTGAAAAAATAATTAAATCTCATTTTCTACATTTTGGTGATTGATATGTGTTTTAAACTAAATTCACACATATATATTGAAAAGATGCACTTAAAGTCATATCGGTCACATCATGAATCAGATTGAAGTGAAGATGATTCCAAAACAACTTAAATGACATATGGTTATTTTTCATAAATCATAAAAACAATTTGAATGTGTTTTCTCATTTTCTCATACGTCATTCGTGTTTTTTACTAAAATGTCATTTTAAACTGGAAACATGCACTTTTGAATCATATCGATCACATAATTTATTTTTTTGATGTGATATTGATTCTTATATGTCACAAATGGATTATAAATCATTTTCATAAATTATCTACAAAATCTGATCTTTTTTGCTCAGTTTTAAGTGAGTGACACTTTTTGAAATAAAATGTCGATTTTAAATTGATAATAGACACTTTGAGTCATACTAGACACATAGTGCATCAGATTGAGGTGAAAAATATTCCTACATATCCAAAATGACTTATTTATTTTTCTATAATTTATAATAATAATGAAAATGAATTTTCCTGGTTTTGAGTAGGTTTTATTTACTGAAATTTATGTCAATTTTAAATAAAAAGACACACTTAGAGTCATATTGGTCACACCATGCATCAGATTGAGGTGAATATGATTCTAAAATTTCCTAAATGACTTATGAATCTTTTTCCTAATGTAAAATGTTGGGAAAAATCCATTAAGGTAACATTGCATCATTTTTGGTTTGCTTGTGTTTTTTGACAATGCAGGTTTCCCTGGTAAATTGTTGAGTTATAGAGATGTTGCTAAAAATTCATGTTGACAAAGAACCATGAAAACGAAGAGATGTTCTGGAGGTAGTACAAAAGAAAAGATAAAAGGTGGTGCTATTTTTCTGGGTTTTCCAAATTTTTGGGCTCCAAAATTTGGGTTTTGGTGATCATTGTAAATTGTTGATTTCCTTGAAGGTCTCATCAAAGTATGGGAAAGGGATGAGTTTTGAGAAAATGGCCTTCTTGATGTGTATTTCATGAAGACACAAAAAATTTGACAGTGTTCTTCACAGTTATGACGATCTTCACAAACAACAGTGTTGAAGAACACTGCAGCGGTGAAGGGCATTACAAGGAGAACTTCACGGCGGAGGCACAAAGGAATTGAGGGAATGATATGCGATTACGATGACCTCCGTGATCTGAAAATTTTCATGGTGCATTATGATATAGAAATAACTTTAGAAAAAATTTCAAATCATTTCGATTTGAGATGACATGGCACTAATTTCACGCGAAATGTTTGATGGTCAGTGGAATCACCTGTAAATAGACCTTTACCCCCTTGATAAAAGAAGAGAGTCTTCCATGAAAAATTTGATGCACTCAAATCACAGTGGATGTTCATGGAGTCAGTGTACTTTATGAATTTTAGGAGCATCGCGATGGATAATCTTGCTCTGCGAAAAGGGTGTGTTTCGTGTAGGCTCAGTGAGATTTGCGAAGGATGTTTCTTTGCAATGGCTTGATCTCTGTGAAGTCATAATCTTTGAAAAGTCTTGAGCTTCATGAAAGCATTTGGTTTGAAAATAAGTGAGCTATGCCGAGGTGTGTGCTTCATGAAGATGTATGGACTTCGCAAAGGCTTGTTTGAGCTTCATGTAATTGGGAGCTTCACAATGTAGGGTGCTTTGCGGAGGTATTTCCCAATGGTTGTTTCCCAGTAGTCTGGGGAAATGGGGTATTCATCAGTGGATTAATTTTGGACTTCAAGAGATCATCTTCATGTATTAGGGGAGGCATTCATTAGTGATAATAAATAGACCTACATGTCAATAAACTATGAGTGAATATTCTGAAGAAGCAGTGAGATCACTTTAGTTGAGAGAGCTGTGAATTCTCAAATTTTGATTGGTTTTAAATCAAGAGGGTTAGTGAGTCTGCTTAGAACTAGTAAATAGAAGTGCGCTTATAATGGATTTGGTACATCAGCACATCACCAGTGTATTCTCATTGGACGTAGCCCATTGAGGGTGAACCAAGAAAAATTTTTGTGTCATGTGTGTGCTTTAAGGTTCATTTATACTATACAACAAAAAGGAGAGAGAGAAGATAGTTTTTTCTAATAATAAAATAATATCAAAAGGGTAAATTGTTTTAATTTTTCATACCCTAATTCACCCTCCCCCCCCCCCTCTTGTGGTGTCTAGCCTAGTGGACCTAACATAAAAAATAATATGAATTTGTTTTCTTGGTTTTGAGTACATCACTTTTCTTTTTTACTAAGATTTCATTTTAAACATGAAACATGAACTTTGACTCATAATAATCACATCATGTATCGGTTTGAAATGAGATAAATTCATTAATATCACAATTTACTTATTAATAATTTTCATAAATTATTAGTAAAATATGAGTTTGTTTTCTTAGATTTCAATGAGTGACAATTTTTGAAATAAAATGTCAATTTTGAATTGATAACAAATAATTTTAATCATATTAGGAACATTTTGTGTTGGATTATGGTTTTCATGATTCATACACATAAAAAATGGCATATGTATTTATTTTTGAATGTATTAAAACAATCCAAAAGTTTTTTTTATATTTTGTGTAGGTATGTTGACTTTTTTACTAAAATAGATGTTAATTTTAAATAAAAAGATGCACTTGGATTCATACCAATAATGAAATGTACCAGATTAAGGTTTGGATGATTCATACATGTCACAAATGATATATGGAACATTTTCCTAAAGTATAAAAACAATGTGAATTTTTTACATTGTTTTCAATAGGTTAGTTGTACTTTCAACTAAAGTTGATTTTAATTTTAAATAAAAAGATGCACTTTGTGTCATACCAGTCACACTGTGTGTCCTTTTGAGGTTTGGTTAATTCCTACACATCCAAAATAACTTATGGATAATTTTCATAAAGTGTCAGAACAATCCAAATGTGTTTTCTTAGTTTTGAGTATGTCACATATCTTATTTTCTGAAATTTCATTTTTTAAGGAAGCACACACTTTGACTCACACTGATCACATCGGGTATCATTTTTATGTGGGACTGATTCCAACCCATAAAAAACAACATATTAATTATTTTATTAAATTATAAATAAAATTTAAGCTTGTATTTATTTTAAGTGAGTGACACTATTTAAACTAAAATTTTTATTTTAAAATAATAACAGACACTTTGAGTCATATCGGGAACATCGTATATTAGATTTAGGTTAATATTATTCCAAATTTTTACAAAAAAAAATATGGATAATTTTTCTAAAGTGTCAAACTAATCTGAATGTGTTTTCTTGATTTTGAGTGGGACCATTTTTCTTCTTACTAAATTTCATGTCAATTTTATATAAAAAGACACATTAAGAGTCATATCAGTCATAGTATTCATCGGACTGAGTTTTAGTTATTTCCTACATGACCCAAATGACTTATGGGTCATTTTAAAGATAAATCAAAACAATTTGCATTTGTTTTCTCTTTTTTAGTATGTCACGTATTTTTATACTAAAATGTCATTCTAAAATGGAAACACAAACTTTGAATCATACCGATAAAATCATGTATCAGTTTGATTTGATAATTATTTCTACATGTAAAAAATGACATATGAATTTATTTCATAAATTATTTATATAATCTAATCATATTTTCATTGTTTTCAATAACATTCACTTTTTGAACTAAAATGGTGATTTTAAACTTATAAAGAACACTTTGAGTCAGACCAGGAACATCATATATCTAATTGAGGTGTGAATAATTCCTACCCATCACAAAATGACTTATACATCATTTTACTAATGTATCTAAAACATATTAATGTCTTTCATGGTTTTGCGTAGGTCAGTTATCCTTTTTATTAAAATTGATATCAATTTTAAAAAAAAGACACACTTAGAGTCATACCAGTCTCACCGAGCAATGAATTGAGGTGTGGATGATTCCTAATCATCCAAAATTACTTTTTTATAATTTTCCTAAATTATAAAAACAATACGAATGTGTTTTTTTAGAATTTAGTACGTCACTTTTATTTTTTACTAAAATGTATTTTTAGATGAAAACATGTACTTTTTCGCATACCAAACACATCATGTATCAGCTTGACATGAACTAATTCCTACAAATAAAATCTGAATTATGAATCCATTTACTAAATTATCATGAAAATCCAAGATCGTTTGATCAATTTTCAAAGAGTGTCACTTTTGAACTAAAATGTAAATTTTAAAAAACCTAACTGACACTTTGAGTTATATCAGGCACATCGTGTATCAGATTGAGGTGCGGCTGATTACTACCCATCAAAAATGACTTATGGATTATTTTCTAAAAGTATTAAAACAATATGAATTTTTTTTATTGGTTTGGAGTAGTTCATTTGTCTTTTTTACTAAAATTGATGTCATTTTTAAATCGAAAGACACACATATATTCATATCAGTCACATCATGAATCAGATTGAGGTATAGATGATTCCTACACATCCAAAATGACTTATGGATCATTTTTAAAAATTATTAAAAAAACTTTAAGTGTGATTTATAGTTTTTAGTTTTCCACTTTTCTTTTTTACTGAAATTCCATTCTGAATTAGAAACACACACTTTGACTCATACCAGCCACATCATGTATATGTTTTATGTGAGAGTAATTCCTACATGTCACAATTTATTTATGAATATATTTCCTAAATTATCAATAAAATATGAGAAGTATTTATTGGTTTTCAATGAGTGAAAAAAATTTGTAATAAATTACCAATTTTAAAATGATAATGGACACTTTGAGTCATACTAGGCACATCATGTATTAGATTGAGATACGGTTGATTCCTATATGTAAAAAATGACTTATGGATTGTTTTATAAAATTATAAGAACAATATGAATATTTTTTCTTGGTTTTCATTCTGTTAGTTTTGTTTTTTACTAAAATTATTTTGAGTTTTAAATAGAAATAAGAACTTGGAGTCATCCTCATCACACTGTGTGTTAGATTGAGGTTCAAATGTTCCTATACATCCAAAAGTCTTCAGAAATCCTAACTACCTATGTTACCATGATGTCAATTCTCGTTCTTTATATAAATTACAACACTTCATATTTAAACTATGTTATTATCTAAAAACATTTCTCATTATGTAAATGTAGAAGAGTAGAGAAAGATTATGTTCTCAATATATCACAATAAGTTACCATAATGGGAATATGAGATTCATCTACTCTTCTAGTTTTCAATGAGAATGGTTTTTCAGCTAAGAATATCTACTTTATATATAGTTTTTTTAGTTCAACAAAGAATGGTAATAGAAACAAGGTAATATTGGTATAAAGAAACAATTTATCTCTTTTGTGTTATGTTGCAGATAATTTAACGGAAAATATCACTTTAAAGAAGTTCAATGAAAAAAATTAATAAGTATTAGATAAAAATGATAATGAAATTAACGTATAAATAGTAGATAAAATTATGAAAAAATTAATTAAATAAATAGTGGTAATCCACATTTTCATGGTGATTTTATGAATTCTTAATGAATTTCTTTATTTTTATTATCTCAAATGCTAGATTGAAGTCCTATCTCTCATGAGCATGAGTAGGTGTGAATAAACCACCCCAACTTGAACAAAAGAATCCACCTGTATAAGAAAAGAATTTTTATATGAGAAATACTATAAATAAATAAATTAAACATAAATATTTAAAAATAAATTAATTATTTTGAAAATTATTTTGCTGTGAAAACATCAAGAGTACCTTTGATATTTATCGGTGGAAGAAACATGAAGTAAGGTGATGAATTCGAACACTATAGGGGTGAAAATATCTTGAGGGAGAATAAGTCTATTAAATTTTTGGTGTAGAAAGGAATGAAAGATGGAAAGACCACCCCTACAAAAAAATCCACCTATATAAGAAAAAAACTATTATTTGTGTAATACTAAAAAGCAATAAATTATACATAAACTTGAAAAAATACATTAATTTTATGAAAAATGATTTTACTATGAAAATATCAGGATTGTTTTTTTATTGAGAAAAGGCATCATCGTTGCTCTTCCTACAATGGTAGTGGATGGAGCTTAAAGGAAAGTAATAAATGAAATGCTACAAGGGTGAAAATGTCTTGAGGGAGAAGAATTTTTTGGATTCTTTAGTATAGAAAGGCATGAAATATGGACAAACATCTTCTAAAACAAACGAACTATAAAAGGAATAATGAAAATTAAATTAACATTACATTTTATAATGTTTTGGTAAAATAAATAAAATATATCATAACATTACATTTACATATTCTGAAAGGGTTCTCCTCACTATAGTTTGTTCTTTTGAGGTATTGTTAACATCATCTTGTGCAAAAGACTTTGTCTGCATGAGTAGTAATGTATATATATATATATATTATATTACATTAATATAGTAGGGAATATATAATATTATGGGGGAAAACATAGTATGTTAAAAAAATTACCTTTTCATTGAACTCTATTTATTATTTAAATGGTTTCAGGAATTGAGTTCCTCTATCTAGAATCCAAATCCCCTCATTGTGGTCCTTTCTAACATACAATACATTGTCTACATTAGAACCATCGTGAACTGGTTTTGATCTCATAATAAAATGGTTGTCCTTGATTGAATTTCCATATCACCCAACATTTGTTTTAGTCTCTAATAGTAAAATCAAGTGATTCTTGTTTGTTGGATCTGAGACATAAAATTATTTTACTTCTTGTGATTCCATTATTAATGGCACATATTTTTCTAATTCCACATTTAAATTAACCTTCATGATGCCCATTTCATCAACTATTACTACACTAATTTTGTCATCCCATTTGCAACAGATAATCAGTAATTGAAATTTTGTATAATACAACTCATATATATATTTTCTAATAATAAAATATTAAATATTTTCATAAAATGTTTTTCTATCCTTGGAGCAAGATATGAAAATCGCTTCAACAACAAGTTTAACACCGCTATTTTTCATCATACTTTATTTAATGTGTTCTTTTGTAAAGAATTTATAACCATTTATTACAAAACCAATGTAACATATAACATTTTCATTTGGTCCCCTAGATATCAATTGAATTCATCTGACAAATGAATTCTAATTTTCATATAAATCCATATAAATATGATATTGTAACGATCCTATAAAATGTTGATTATTTTTATTTGAGTTCCATCCTTCAGACCATGGTGGATTCAAATATCTAGGAATTTATTTTTGGGATTCAATTTATGGATAAACATATTTTCTATTATGTAAAATGAAAATGTTTTCTTGATCTCCCTCTATTATGGTAATTGTAACAACATATCTTCTTGAAATCCCTTCTCCCATAAAGTGTCTACTATAATTATACTTTGGGAGACTGATTCTATCAACATATAATAGGTAGTCAGTATAGAATTCAATATCTTCTTCAAAAATATATCATTATACAATAAAACCAATTTTCTAACATTGATTCTTAACATACCCTCTCAAAATCTTCATATACCATTTAATGGGGTACATCCATCTATAATGGAAAACACCACATAGTTGAACCTCTATAACCCAATAAACCATCAAGTGGACCGTTATATCAAATAATTACGTTGGTAATTACAACTTTAATTAATATAAAATGCCTCCAACCTCCTTATTAATGATTTTAAACATTTTCAGGTCTATAAATCTACTGTATATGGATTTGAAAAAGAAGTAGAGTCTAGTTAATTTATGAAATAAATTTTGAGGAAGAATGAAATGGAAAGAAACATCCATAAAATCTTGAATCAAAATATTAAAGTCATGTTATCTTAATCCTTTTAACTTCAAATTATTCATTGACACAAAATTATTGATATTTTTTAATACCCCTCTATAACTTTTACACTATGAAAGATATGATAGAATTATAATTATTTCTATCTAGATAGAGTGTAAGGTGATACAGAAAGAAAAGACTTCCCTTTACCCTTTACTAGTTCCAACTCTTCCATTATCCCCATATCAATCATGTCGAACCTAGAGTTGATTCCATATTTCGTTTTTCAAGAACAATTTAGTAATGTTCCATTAACATTATCAAATGAATTTTTTCTATATGAATGATATCAACAAAATGTATGGTATACAAATAATTCCAATATGATAATTCAAACAAAATTATATCTTAATCCACCTTGATTTTGTATGGTTTTACTAAAATGTTTGACCTAAAACACTTTCAATATCTTTTACATTGTTTAATAGTTTATCAACCATTACTAGATACTATGTTATACCTTTTTTGATATTCCCATTGAATTTTTTCATGCAGGATCATTATTTATGTCATCAAGGTACAAAAATTTGATGTCATTAAAACATATCCATCAATGAATGTTTCAACCGAACTGAGTGTGTGTTTTTTACAAATGGGACACCCCAGCATTATTTTAATTCTATAGCCTAATAAATCATCATAAGTGGGGAATTCATTTATCTTCCCATACAACATGGATATCAATGTGAATTTTTAATATATATGAGGATCTTATATTGTAACTCATGTATACCACATCGATTTCAGAACTTCGATCAATGGATCAAAATAATCATCGATATCATTACTGAGTTTATTTGTTCATGATATAAGTAGAGGAAACATAATGTATTTATGCTTCATACATAACCATGGATGAAAGTTATAATTTAAATAAAATTATGGTTCATTTAATATGAGGAATACCCTATATACAAAAAGGATTTATTCAATCTATAAATAATGAAATGTAAATGTTCCTCAGATCATTTCCAAATTCAAGATACCCATAATCAATTTTCTTCCATTAAGGAGAATCTACTGGAGGATGTTGGTTCCCTTATTTAATTATTGTATCTATATTCAATGCTAATTGTCTCATGATTTCTTGAAGTATATATAGTCTTCTAGATCATGTAATGATAGGAAATTTATATATTGATTTTGAAGGACTTGATTAAATTTTATTGTATCAATCTTCACCACACTTCGGGAAATTTATGGTTTATTAATGGTCCTTGAGAAACAATATACAATAATTTTGAAAATAATATATTTTTTAGAGATCATTCCCATTGAATTTAGAATTAGTAGACCATTATGTGTTCAACATCGTTGTTATTTTTAATTTGGTATCATATCATTCAGGATACCTAGTAGTTATGTAAATACGGTGTCACTCCACCTGATTCCATCTTTCAAATTATAACACTTCAATACAAATGACGATGTTGTGTATTTAATGAAACTGGTATACAATGGTCTCTTATCATAACTATTTGACTTCTCAAACAAATTTTTACAATCACTAATTTCATCTTCTGTTTCCATTTCTGATTTCTTCCTTGTGATCTCCATCATCATAAACATCGGTATTCATATCAAATTATCCATAAACTGAAATATAATCCCAATCGATGTGAACATTCAAGTTTCCTCCATTTTAGTCCAAAATTTATATATCTAATCTATTCCATGAAAAATAAAATGTTCTTTCAACACTTTTGGTGTATTTTTTCTTGAATAAAAATAATGTAAACATGGCCAAAAATATGATAGGGGTTTTATGCATTATCTAGTATAAAGATGATGAACAATTTAACTCCATATTTATACTCTTTTGTTAACTGATTATAGTGAATCAATTTTCTATTCATATCTATCCTATTAGGTTTATAAAATATTAATTTTATACAATAAATAAATAAATACACATAATATAATCATTATAAAAAGAGAAAGTTATAGATAATTCTACAAAGGGAACCCCAACATTTTATTATTTCAAATAATTTTAGAATTATTTGACAAAAATAGTTAATTGAATTTAAGAAAATTATTATTCCACTATGGTAGGTTTTATCCTCTAAATCCATCCAAAGGTAAAAGTTATAGGAAACATTCATCCTCATCAACTCATCTCTTGAATAGTTATCATTTCATTTTGTTATTTAACACTCATCCTCCATCTCTTGTGGACATATACCTATGTTTACTAAAATATTATAAGAAGTTTTCGTCCATGTGATGACTACTTTTTTGAGTAGTAAAAAAATATAAAAGTGATGAGGGTTGAGTTTCAAGAAAAAATTGCAATAATAACTATTTGGGAGATGAAAATGATGTGCATGATAGTTTTACTCTTGTGTGTTCTCTAAAAGGGGTAATGTCTCCCATTTGTGATAATTACACAACTTGAATTGGTTATTGACTTGTGTCTTATTGAAGGAGATATTTAGGGGCATAAATTTTCTTGTTTGTGATTCAAGGGTTCTCAGTAGGGACCTGTTATTATATATGAATCCTTGGGGCCTTTATGAATTTTATATTTATAGGAGATATCCCACTTTTAATACTTTCAATCCTCTAACTAAGACAAGTCCTACCTCTTTTAAAATGATCCATCAAGTATTTATTAAATCCCCTAAACAAATGAAAATATAATATAGGCAATTAAGGTGTAATAAGAAACCCAAATATGATAAATAAGAATAATAAACTCTCATTCCATAAACTATAAGATATAAAAATTTATTAATAAAAAATTTTAGTAAATAAATATTTATTTCCTATACATTTATGGTAATAATGATACAGGCTTTAAAATTCTCAAGATTATTAGTTGATAAATTGATTTAAGAATTATGACAAGACAGGTTGAAACAAGAATTATTTTTCAAGAAGACAAAGTGTAGGCATTATAGGAAAATTTATTTATCATGGCCATTATGGGTTCTAGGGTGATTCTGGGCACATAGTATAAAATTTTAGTCATAATGAAATAAATAATATTAATTATACAACATAAATACATTTTAAGTTACATGGGAGATGACCCACTCTTATAAAAATATTTTTGATGTGAGAAGAATATTTAAAAGTAATAGTGGATGATGAATTTTGATCATTTAATTAACTCTATTGAAATACATTTGTATTGTATATCATTATAATATATTTTCATAATATATTTGTAAAATATATTTTTATAACATACTCGTGTAATATATATTTGCATAATATATAGTTTTGTATTGTATAATATATATTTATATATATTTGTATTTTATTTTGTGTAATATATATCTTTATTTCTATAATATATTTTTATTTTTATTTTTTTAATATAATAAATATTTTTTTGTATAATATATATATATATATATATTTGTATAAAATATTTGTATAATATATAAATATATAATATTTTTTATATATTTATTTATATATAAATATATAAAAAAAAATTTATTTATATACATATAAATTTGTGTAATATATTTTTATAACATATTTTTATAATATATATTTTTATAATATAATTGAATAATATAATTATATAGTATTTTTACATAATATATTGGAATAGTATATTTGTATAATATATTTTTGTATTTTATATTTGTATATTTCAATATATATATATTTGTATTTTTATAATATATATATTTTCATAGTGCCTTTTTATAATATATATATATATATATATTTAAAATATATATATGTGTGGGTATGTGTATGTATGTAAATAAAATTATATTATAAATTTTCCATTATATATAAATATATCTTTATATTGATATGTGTTAGGTGAGGTGGCCATCTACCTAGCTTTCATTCCATAGACCCTATGGTCGAGTCTAACATGAAGAGAATTTCTTGTTTGGTGTTCTCTGTGTGTAGAAGAGAGGCAGTGGTCGCATATGATGGAAAGAGTGAGAACTGGAGGGGGAGACAGTCATGTGCAGAAAGAGGGAACAATGCAGATGAGAGTTCTTCTATTTTTAAATTATAAAAAATTATAAGGGTCGAAGATCTCATGAATCAAGTGTCACTGGTGTTGTGGTGGGAAGTTTGAATAGAATCAGAATGATATGATAGTGGGGGAGTTAAAGGAATGATAGTCATATCTCCTTTCAACCAAAAATTCCCAACAAACATTATTGACCATAGGGATATGCTGATGGTAAAGAAATAATGATGATAAAATAAAAACGTAAATAAATATCTCCAAATAATAAATCAATGAGTGAGGAGCAGGAGGATAAAATAAGATACCTTAGACTGAATCATTGAATCCTCCAAGAGAATGTAGAGATATTGAAAACCTTGAAAACGTTAGATACTTGGATTCATTTGACCCTTGAATCATTCAAACCTTGGATTTGATCCTTGAAATTTTTTGAGCCTTGATCCAAGCCACTATTCAAGCTTCGATTCACCAAGGAAGAGTATCGACGAAGGGTGGCTTCTGTAGAAAGCTTCAAATATCATGATGATTTCATTACTAGTTAGGGTAACTTAAATATATTTGGACACATTTATCATTTTTTCCAAACAATAACTGATAAAGATCAATTTTATCAGCGCTAAACTAATTAGCATTGATAAATATGGATTTTATTAGCACTTTTTTTAAAGCTGATTAATCTCTATCTTTGTCACTGCTAAAAATCACTAATAAATATTCTTTTTATCAGCACTTATTACTTAATCACTTAAGTATTTTTTATTAAAATTATAAATAAAAAAATGTACATATATTTATATACTATATATATATAATATATTATTTATTTAAATATATTTATTATAATTTTATAATTATTTAAATATATAATTATTTATTATTATTATAAAAATAACCTTTTTTAAAATAATATTGATATCATTATATATATTAATATTATTTATATATATATAATAAATATATATAAATATAAATATAGTAAATATATTCATTATTTAACTAAATTTATTATAATTTTATAATTATTTAAATATATAAAATAATTTATTTATAATTATATAAAAAAATTAAAAAATTATTATTTATTTATTTATAATTATAAACTATAAATGTATAAAAATAGTAAATATAAATTCATAAATATTTTTATGTATAAATTTTTTTAAAATATATTTTTAACATTATTAATGAATACTTAATTGTAAGTGCATGCATGTTAAACATTAGTGAAATTGAATAATAATAAATTAGTACACTTTAAAAATATAGAGAAAATAACTAAGTTTTGTTAATTAATTATAAATTCTTAAAAAAATATGGATATATATTGAAATAAGGATAAATACGTATTGAAAATATAAAAACATAGTAAATAAATATATATAAAATAAATAATAGGAATTGATTAAAATCCCAAAAAAATTATTTTTTTTGTATGTGTTGTGTATAAAAATTCATTAATTTTGTATATTTGAATTCAATATAACACACTTTTTATCTATGTTAAATTGAAAAATCAAATGATATTCAATTATGTCCCTTACTCGATGCAATTAGTCAGTATTATTAATTCATATTAATTTTTAATTATAACCCATTATTCACTAAATATGTTACGATTTAATGTAAAACATAAATAATTTTTATTATATAAATCATATTTAAATTCATTCATATAAATCTATATATATAATATATACTATGTATAAACATTACTAATAATTATTTAATTAATAAAATGTTCAATATTTTTCTCAATTTACTTGGTTTTATTTTTTATTTTTTAAATTTTCATTTTACATATGTCCATATATTTAATATATACTATTTATTAGTATTTATAATTTATGTATAGTATAATCAATTTATTCATTTTTATCAATAATAATTTAATTAATAAAAAATTTAATATTTTTTTAATAAAATCATTTTTATTTTATAATTATTTAATTATATAATTTTATTCAGTCCTTTATCTGTGATAAAAAAACTGAAAAAGGATCCCTTTATGGGTGATACAAATAAATCACTCATAAAGGGTGCCCTTTATTAACGCTTTTTTCTAGCACTGATAAAGGCATATTTTGTAGTAGCGCCCAAAGAATTGAAAGGATGAAAGTATATATATTATAATAATTATATAATTATAATTATAAATATTTCATAAATATCATATATATATATATATATCTTTGTGTGTGTGTGTGTGTGTGTTAAATCCTCTATTATATCCATCCAAGAAAGGTTGTGAGGAAAAACAAATTACATCGGTTTGTGAGTCGGTAATTCATCGTACACACGATTGACGATTTTGTTTCTCATTTTATGGAATATGATATGGATATATGATATTCACTTAACATATTAAAATATAATTATATGTTAGATATATTTTTATTATCATATATGAGTAATATTATAAAGAGTTTGAAGGAGAAGTAAAATGAAACTACATAGTTAATATCTTTACCACTTCTATAGGAAACCTCTTTTGGTCTAACTTAAATCCTTCCTTGATTGGATTTATGATCTAAAAAAGGCATGTATAATATGGTGATTTAATTAGGGAAGATATTTTTTTGGATATTTTATGAACCAAATGGATTTTTTATTTTAAAGATTAAGGGAGTGTGGGTTTCATTTTATAAGTAGGGGAGAGGACAACCTAGAAATTTTTGAAAAGAATCAATTATTCCCACATTTTAATCATCTCAAGCCCTAAAAATTGATAATTATCAAGAATTATTATAAATAAGATTTATATATTTCTATAAAATCAGTTTTGAACAAGTCTTATGTCAGTTAAACCCTTATCTATTTAGTTTAACCCACGGTAAATCTATTTTTTTCCTTAACCGCAGTAATTAATTTTTACCCTTTTTAATATTAATTTTGGTAAAAAAATTAATATTTAAATATTAAATAATATTAATTATAATTATTTCAAATATTAAATCCATTTTTCAAAATTTACATCACATTAATTCAAGCATTTAATTAAAAAAAATTGAAGATGTGATGAAAAACGGTTTTCCAAGCAGAAGTTATCATAAGTATAGAGCATTTTTATATTGTAATTGAACATAAATTTAATCCCAATGATCTAAATTAGTTTATTTTTAATATAATTTATCTTATTATACTTTATAAATAAATTTCAAATATAATTTAAACTTATAAATAATTTTAACAAAAATGCAGTTTTCAACAAAAACAATTGTTTTTCACTATTCCTCAAAAAATTAAACTTTTAGATAATTATCAAAAATTAACTCTAAGATAATTTTGATATTATAATTTTAAAAATTAATTTAATTTTTTCAATTTTTCTTTTGAAAAAGTGTTTGAAATAATTTTAAATTGTGTTTGTAAAGCATGACAAAATGGAGTATTAGAAAAATACAATTTTTCAAAAATTAATTCTTTTTTTGAATGATTTTTATTTTATTTATAATTTGTATATAACCATTGAGTTTATTTTATAAATTTTTAAACCATATAAGTATCATAATTTAGTTATTTATATTCATACCTACTAACATAACATCTAAATTATAATGTTCATTCTTAAATAATAGTATTCTAACAAAGTGTCATGTTTCATTTAAACCCAACATTGTGTTCTCACAAGCTATCAAAAATATTGATTTTATTTAAAAATAAATATATCATAAATTTTTAGTGTTTTATATTATCTTATAATCTTTGTGTTTTTTGTCACATATGTTATTTAATATATTTTTCCTCATTTAGAATCTCATGGCATAATATTATCCCTCCAAAAAAGAATTTGCATCCTCTAATTTTAATCTTGATATCAGAAATTAAGGGTTTGAAATTTGAAAAATACCATTATAGAAAACCCACACCATAAAAATGTTTAATAAATCATATTATTTATAATAGATAAAGGGAAGTATATAGTTAATCTATAATAACACATAAATAGGTTTCCAAGTAAGATAACATTGGTGGGAAGTAAAGATGTGGACATGGAAGAAAAGTGTAAATAATTATAGAGAGAGATAGAGATCATTGATCATAAGAAATTGGATGATCAATTGAAAGTTATGAACCTATAAAAAATTAATCTTCTATGATTTCAAAGTCCATTTTATTCATCGGATATAAAGTAAATATGATAAAATTTATTATTTTAATACCTTTTTCCAGAATTTGAGAAATTCTTTTATTATATTAAAATATATGGAAATATATGTACTTTATATATTTCAATTTAATAAGAAACATTTCATCCGTTAGTTTATCTTCGATAAATTTATGCTTAATCTCTTACTCCAAGCGATGAATAACTGAAAATTAATTTTTTTTGTCTGAAGCACTAATGTTAACTTTTAACAGACCATAAGATCCATAAAAATTGATAAGTATTTACTCATGTCTCTAAATATTTACCAAAACCAATATGGTTTCCATAAGTTTTATAATACATTAATCTATAAATCTAAACAATAAAACTACTATTTTAAATTTAATATTAATTTATCAAATAATTTAATTAAAAATAATGACATGTTAACTAGAACATCATGTAGGCAAGTGGTAGGTGTTTCATCCTTAGCACCCTTCTTTTGTGGACTCAAGCCATGCAACCTCACCAGATGTGGTTGGTTTTCACCCAACATGTGGTTTCTATTATCAATAAAACAATATCAATATAATTACTATATTTTTTCCAAATTTTAATAACCCATAATTATCTCAATTAAGAAGATAACATAAAACCTAAATGATAACCATACCTTTAAACATCTGTCCATTAAATGTAAAGGACTTTTTCCTTAAAAATGTTTTTCATAAATAAAATACAAAAACAATGGGATGAATTTTCATAAATTTATCCAAAAATATCCTTAACCAAGGTAAAATAAAATCACATAAAACAAAAAATGGATTGTTTAAGACTTTTAAATTTTGATAAACCTTAAACTCATTAACTCATGATAATATTAAAAACTCTTATGTTTATGAAGACATATATTCTTACAAAATACAACAAAATCCTTAGATATTTTATTATTTTTATAATAAACATACCATTGATAAAAATGATTCTATAATTTATCCTTTAGATTATGGAATTTAATCTAATAATACCTAGGTTCCCCACATTTAATACAATAAGCTATAAATAGATCCCTAGGATAAAATTTATTTCCTTCCATCATACTCATAATTTTTCATCTGTAATTCAATGATATATGCCCTTATTTACTACAAATAAAAGATTTCCCTATTTCATTGAGGCAATTTCCAAGGTTTATATTTCCACATTTCTGACATGATGGAAATAAATCTATTTTCCTTCATGGTCACCACTAATTGATCTCTTAGAAAACTCTATCCTTCTATTCTTTTATGAGTTTCAGAGTTACCAAAAGATCCAAGTTCCCTAACCCTTAAAATTGGTTAGAGAAAAATAATAATTACAGTACCAAAAAATACAATTATATTTAAAAATATGGGAGTGTATTACACCCCTCATATCTACATCCACTAATGATGCATAGAAATTTGATGTCCTGTAGGACCACATCATGCTCGTCTCCATGATCGATCTTGTTGACAATGCATCTACCACTTTATTTCCTTCCAGTTATACATGTGAGATAGTCGTGTTTATGTGTTTTACCTGGTTATTTATTTCAATCTAATGGGGAAAGTTTCTCTTAGGAACATTCACGGTTCTCTCTTTCAAGGCCTTGGATGCAAGCTCAGTGTCAGATTTAGCCCATAAGTAATTTAATATTTGGTAGGTTGAATGCCACATGACCTGAATTATCATCCATAATTCAGCCTTATATACCACCTTAATAATAATATAATGTTGGAAGCATCCTTTCATAATCCCATGGTGGGTGTGAAAAACACATGCACTTTCTGGTGGTCCTAGGGTTGTTACTGCTACACCATCCACATTTACTTTGATCCATAAGAATATTGGTGGAATCCATCGAACATATTTAACTTCCAATGGTTTATTAGGAATTCCCTAAACACCATAAATTCTATGATTTGTAAGATCATTTATGATATTTCTCCTCTCATCCACCTATATATTTGTTTTACATGTATTTCCATATGTAATGCATTGATTTTGAGAGTTGGTTAGTGTATAGGTTGTTAATCATATTTCATGATAACATAATTTTCATAATAATTATATAATTGTTTACAATAATCATATCATTTGGATTTAAATAGTCACCAAATTTTCCTTCATATTCAATGTTATCATTATTCATTCATGTTTTATCTGTTGAATAAAACCAAAAAATCCTAGCATGAGAAAAAATATTCATAGTGGGAATACTATCTAATAATTATATGTTTTCTAAATCCTGACACATTATTTTCAATATATGATTCTGTAGATTTATCCTAGGAAATTAATTATTATTATAAATTTAAATCATTCATAATGGTTTTTAAAAAATATATGAATTATCCAAATCATATCCCCCTAGAATTTCAAACTATGTTCATAGTAAGACCTATTGTGGTGTACCAGGTAATGCTCGAGTGAAGTCTAAATTTTTTTTTTATTACCCCTAGTTACATTTTTTCAAAAAGATAAACACTTTTATTATCCATATAGGGATCTTTTTTAGGAAAAACCGCATAATCTCTTCCTCATCAAACATTTGGATTTTCTTCTATACTTATTATCAAATTAAATCTTAGTCTGATAATCTATAATCTTTATTTTCCTAAATCTAGATCCCATGGATTATATTAAAATTATTTGACACCAACATTAATTACCTTTATCTTATTATCCTAGATTTAGTGGTTAATTTATTACATTGGTACTAGATATAAAGTATGGGAGGAACTTAGGGGGAAGTCGAAGCATAAAAAATATACAATTTATAAATTTTGGTAAATATTAATGTTAAAAACACAAAATTCACAAATATAATTTCCATAATTTCTATAAATAACGCTTTTAATTAAATTTAAGCATGAATAATATAATCAAATTAAATCATTAATGTTATGTTTTTTGCATGAAGTATTCAGTTTGATTCACTCATTTTTTATGTGTCGTGGAAAATTGAGTAAACTATGAATATTATAGATCATTTTCACATGATCGAAAATTATTTGATAATTGAAATATGTCTCCCAATTGTTAGTTCAAGAAAAAAAAGATCTTTATGAAATCCCTTCGATCAGCTGAATAATGCAGACTCGATCGAGAAAGTTGGATTGATCTGGCCTTGTTCTTCTTTCAGAATCTCTCTATAAAAACATGAGAGTTGATGATAGGAGATGTTAGATTCTATCACTAAATTTATTCAAATTGTATAGATTATTATTAATAGGGTAAAATGAAATTTTATACTAAATTTATAATTTTTGAAATTTCATTTTGGTCCCTAAAAAGTAGTAAACTTAATTTTAGACCTTTTCACAAACATATGACTTAAAAACCTTGTAATAAATTTCAAAAGTATTTTATCACACACTTTTAACACTATAAAATGTTATGTGAAAAAATAAGAAACATTATCTTGGACCATAAGATCCCAAAAATAATTTTACCATCCTTGAACATCATATGTCCATTCGAAATTATTTTTTTTTCTCGTATTTACTTTTATAATAAAAAAAATTGAGGATAACATGAGAAATAAATTCATTAATAATTATTCTAAACATTTATAATATAATATAATTAGTTTTACTTATGATCGGTCATTCTCGAATGTTCACCAACCCCAACATGTGGGGCCCACTTAGTCTTAAACTTCTATTCATTAGAATATGTGGAACTTGTGGATACACATAGTGTGTGACCCTTTAAGAACTTATCACAAGAAAAATGAGTCTAACCATAGAACAATAGTAGATTATATAATCAAATCATGGACCCTATATAGATAAGTAATGTCATATCTATGACTACCACATATGAAAACATTCTATGTAATATAATCTCTTTTTCTCATGATATCTCATAAAGAATAATATAAACTCATGTCATAATATTTTTTCTTTATATATATTGGGATCTGACTAGATGGACTTACCTTATTGCACCATGGACATGGATTTATAAAGGTACTACCATCAAAGTCAACTTGGTCCCTCGAGATATCTCTTCCGGAACTCGAAAGTAACAAATTCTATCTTGACCATTCAACCAATTCATTACCACTAATGACACACCCAAAAAAATCTACCATTCCATGATTTCATTATCATGTGTTTTACTAACATCAAAGTATATTATCAAATAGCACACAATTATTATGATCTTATGTTAGGTGAACAATACACATGTCCATAGATAGGAACATCCAATGACACCTATAACATCTGGTGTTCGTATTGGTGAGTCTATCCTCATGATATTGTCTAGTCGAGATCACTAAGGGATAACTTGATGAGAATATGTCTCAATGACTATGATACTCTATCACATATCAGTCAAAAATAATATTATTCTAGTAAGAATGAAGTATCTGGTCAACGTGATATTTTTTTAATACTACTGTCATAATATCTCGAGGTTCTCATTATATATAGGAACTACTATAATCTTTTGATACGACACATACTCTTAGGACTTTTCTATGCGAATATTAGATGCATAAACATTAAAACTATTATAGTAAGAATAAACACATGTATATATCAAACTGTATACATGTAATATAAATGAAAAGTATTATTCAAGTTTTTTCTAGGGCACCAACTTTTACAAAACTCTCACATTCATGAAATCCAACATGATAACCAACCTTGTTATCTCTCACTTGATAATATCATGTTTCTACTGAGTTATTGTTTTAGTAATGGTTCTTCCATGTTTCCACTATGTGGCTATTCTTCTATATGTGACTTTCCCTCTTCGAGTAAGACTTCTCAAAGAATAATATCTGTGAGTATATATTTTTTCCACTATCAAAACTAGACATCTTGGATAGTTCTGGTAGTAGAATAGTTATAATGATAAAACTTTACTTACTAGGATTGATTCTAATAATTGAAAAAAAAGCGTCACATATTTTACACTGCTTGATTAGTTGCCTCAAAAGCTGTTGGGAACTTGGTATTTGAATATATAGATACCTATAGCTTGAATAAACTTATATTTCTCATTAATTTATCCAAACTATGATATTAGATCATATTTACCTTATAAGAAGTGTAACACCCCATGAATTCATAGTGTGTTATTTCTTCAAAATAATTCAATAACTTGCACTACACGCAACACCGAGTTCAAGCGCACCATGACTTACCAAACAAGCCGTTCAAAAAAGGTTATGAATAGTATTAACTAAATTTTAAACTTTATATAATCCTTATAATTTTAGAATCCATATTATGAGTTTCTTAGACATAATGTAAGAACAAATTCATCTTCAGTATTATAGTTTTACCAACTTTTAATAGTGAACCCTTTTTAAATAAAATATTTTAAACTTTTTGACTACATGGGGACATCAAAAAAATTTAAAATAAAACATCCCAAGCTTCCACGGTACGCTTTCCTTTGAATAAAACAGTAGCGTGTGTTGTACGCAACTTCGAGTTTTAACACACACCACAACCGATCAAACTAGCCGTTATGAATAGTAATACTTAATTTTTTGAAATTATATATATTTTATATTTCAAAATGGACTTCATTTTTGGATTCGGAATATCAAATTTAGCCTAAGGTGAAATTTTGGTACTTTTCGGATAACTTTCATATTTTGATGAATAGTAAAAATTACTAAATTTTAATTAAAAACAACTTTTTTAATCAAAATAATTAATAGTGATAAATTATGAATTTGAGTGGTTTTAAAGTATATTTAGAATATATTTTTACCATTTAATATAATTTTGGTCATTGGACATAATTTTACAATTAAACCGAACATAAACAAGTGTCAATCTTTTGATAGTTATTATCTCTTAAAAACACGCTTTTTGTTTTGACAGCGGGAATTAATTTTAAATTAATTTCTGCCACTTCTGTGTTTTGAATTTAGAAAAATGGATTCCATATTTGGAATCAGGATGTTCAAATTGTGTAAATAGGTAACTTTTATTTTTTGACATTTTGAATAATTACTGCGGTAAATATTTTATTTACCATGGTTAAGGGTAAATCCGGTAAATAAGGGTTAAAAAATAATATTATAATAATAATAAATTACCCTAAAACGTGTCTTAACCCTATTGGTTGATACATGGTCGACCATGGGCATCTTTGGGTCAATTTGGGGACCCCATTGATCCACTTGTAAGTGATAATGACACTTTATATTAATAAAGTTAAAATAAAAATAAAAATGGCATAAGCTTACATCTTTTAGAAGAACAATTTTTACATAGGGTTATACATGTTGGATTTTCGATTATAAATATTCATTAGAAAGCTAAAAAGATTTCCTACATAATGATATTTTATTTATAATTTTTAGACATCAAATAATTTAAATTATTAATGACACAATAATGATGCAATGTTTACCTCATTAATAAATCATTTAAATAAATAAGATTATAATGGTTAAAATATTATCTAAAACCTGTCCAATTCTTATTGGTTGATGTTATTTATAATATGAGTCATCTTATCTTCGACCTCAATGATTTTTGGACCATTATAAACCGAATATAATTATATTATAAAGTAATACTTTCACTCTTTCCTAAAGAGCCCCTCCTCTCCCTTATAAAAGGAGACCACTTCTACTCATTCCTCACACCTCTCAAGCCACTTGGCTCGTCCAAACTCTGCCCAACTAAGCTCCCCAAATCCCTATACTCCTCCTTGAAGCTTCCCCTTAGGCATAAATCATTTCAAGAAGTCCTTTGGTTCCAACCAAAGTGAGTTACCTAAATTAAAGGTAACAATTTCTCTTAAAGTATTTTCATTTATTTTGCTTCTCCAACCCCCAAAATCTTTTTATTTCCCTTCTTTTGTAACAACAACAGTATCCTCAATATACTAGGATGTTGTTATAATAAGGATTCAAACTACACATTCACACAACTCCATCTAATGGATGATGAACATAATGTTTCTGTGGATGGAAAACTAACGCCTCACGAAACGATGATTGTTCAAATACATCTTACCGCCTCTCATGGTGGCCATTAGGATGGCACTGTAATTAAATATGATATTAATGATATATATTTTATATATAAGCTTCTGTAATTCCATACCATTATTCGTTTCATGTTGTATATACATACGATAATTTCATTTGAGGAAGTGCGGACTACCGCCCCCTTAAAATGATATGACTCGTTCATACCACACATGGAACGTATAAAGGATGGTGTAAATGAACTTAAGTAACATATATAAAATATTATATTATACTGGAATAGTAATATACCTATGTATAATTTGGATTCGATTCTTTTAAAATAAAAATTAAATGGAAGTAGCGTTCGTGCGTACGTACGGACTACCGTCTCCAAGAACGCGATGAGATTCATTCTCCATCGTATCCATTCAAGTATAATTATCATTTGATGATTTAAAAATGATGTTTAAGAACTTGATACCATTCTGGATATGAATAATATACATCCCATTAATAACGAATATGTCTCACATAACAACGAATATAAAGTAAAATGAACCCGTTAACACCCGAAATGACGATAATTCTAAAATATTATTAACAAATCAATGATAAAAGATCATATATGATATCATATTAAAGTAAATGATTCTTTTATTATTCAATAACAATTATTTCACCATTATACAGGAGGTAAACCTACCATCGACCAAGGAAAAAGTACAATGTAAGGGTTTTCTTATCTCACTTTTAATTCCGTGAGAATTCCATTGATCACCACTTAATTATTGCATGTGGTGTATGTGTATTGCCCATGATCATATTCATTGTGTAATATACTTTAATTTATGGGTATTTACATCATCATGGTATGATACTTCTTTCATTGGTGTATGTTTCATAAGTTACCTAATCGATAAGGGAATTTGAGATTTCAATTTCCACTCATTTGGCTTTACACATATTTCATTGATTATATTACCCCAAGATTATGTGTGGAATCACTATTCATTTGATTATGTCATAATTTCCACTCCCCTTCCTGTGGATAGAAGTTTGGTACATATAATCACTCCATTGGTAATTCTCAAGTCATTGATATGAATTTGATAAGAGTAATTTTAACTCATTCTCCATTTGTTGAGTTAAACATCCAATTCGTTGGTATTGTTTTTACAAGAATATGTGTGAATGTCCTTTGATTGTTTTACACTGAATATCCAATCATATTTAGTGTATTTATATTTGTCACACATAATTATGTCATTGATTTATCCTTAACCTAAGGATATAACCTTTTTGAGAAATTTCATCTCAATTTACATTCCATTGAGACTTCTTTGATGATATACACCAAATCACTTTTATGTGGTGTATATAATGTACTTTGACATAGTATATCATGAATTCCTTTATTCTCATGATATTACAATGTTTTGATTACCTCAATTATTTGTATTCAAGTGTCTCTCTTTTGGTTAGAAACTCTAACCAAAATACCATTTTAAATTGTTTTAAAGAATTATTCTTCTAAATCATGCTCATTAATGTCCATATTTTAAAAAATGGTTTTAAGGATTTATTTATATGGACATTAAAGTTTTAAAATTAAAACTTCTTTTAAAAGTTTCAAAGTGGTATGGGACACTTTGATTCAAAAATATACTTTTAAACGGCTTCTTGACAAATAGTGTGACTTTTAAATGTTTTCAAGAAAAGGGTGATATTTCTCTCAAATAGTTTTGATGATTATTTTCATCTATGTCAACATCCTTCATTATTATTGATTGAGGTTAATGTGATACAATACAATCTTCCATATTGTATCGAATGAATTATGTTTGACTGTGGATGTGCTATTTTTATACCATTCATGGTTTGTGGTGAAAGTATTGACATTTCGTATGCTAGTTTAATACGAATGTTTATGTTATGTTTAAACCTTTTCATATGGGAATGCATTGGACTTAATAAGTGACGGGTGGAGCCCGCTATAGCTCCTCGATGCATCGGTAGGTCTCATGAGACAAACTAGTGTCTTGGCACAAGGCCTTGGCAAAATCTTATTTATAGTCTTGGCACGAGGCCTTGGCTATGTGGTTATGATAGTCTGGCATTATGCATTCCATCATTATGAAAGTGGTTATTGATATTTCATGTGATCATTCGACTAGTAGAATATCCATGTGAGTAAGTAAATGGCATTATTTAATTTTACCTTTGCCATTTTATGCTGAAGTTCAAGTTTAAAAGGCTTTTGTTTTAGTTATAAATTGCCTTAAGTGTTTATGCTTATTTATGAAAGCTTCTGCTATAATGTTATCCTTACTGAGCATCCGAGCTCACCCCTTTCAATGTTTTATTTTTTCCAGGATTATGAAGAAGTAATTTATGAATGACCTGCAGGGATAGTATAAGGGGATATGAAGACAAGATGTTTTTTTATGATATAATGTAAAAATTTATGGATGTATCTAGTTATTCCAAGGCTACTAAACTAATCGGTCTTTCGAGACTTGATCTTTCTCATGATCATTCCAATGTTATGTAATTAATGCACCGACTCTGGGTAGCTGGGGTCGGGGCGTTACAGTTGGTATCAGAGGAAGTTTAGTACAAACCTTGGAAGCTAGATTTAGATAAACTCTGATTAGAGCACGTAGACCTAAGATGAACTTTGAGGATTAGTATAGAAGAACTTCCTAGAATTTTGGTATTGTAATGATTTTGTGAGTTTTCCAAGCAATACATCCCTGTCTGGATACGAGCAGGTAGAGGTGGCTCTGGCACAGATGTACCTAGGGGTAAAACCCGAAAACACCGCTTTGAGCTAGACTCGAACGGGAACTGGTACACGACAACGGGCCTTGCTGCACTCTTGGTTACGACACTCCCGGGGGATATGCTTTGGTAAATTCACAAGATTAGTATAAACCATTATTAAGGGAATACAAAAAATTCCCCTAAGAATATATGTCGGCAAATAGATAGCGGATAATGTAGATTTTAACATAGGGTACCCCAAGTTAGGATATATTGTTCAATTACAAGAATATCCTATTATGTCTTTTTTTCCTATTAGATAAGTATTCAAAAAACCTAATTGTATTTTATTTTGTTAGTTGAAACATGGAGGGAGCAAGATCACGAACAACTCTTCTCTCTCTTCCTGAAGAACTACTTACAATTATTATCCAGAAGTCATGCGCAGACGATGTTGAAACTTTTTCAAATGTCCAAGTTACATGCAAACAACTTTATGAGACATCCAATACCTCTAGCATTGCACGATTCTTTCAAGGATCAAGTACCGACTGTGGGATAATGTTGCACTCTCAACTTTCTTACCACGCTAAGCGTGGGAAGTACCATCAGGGTCTTTTCAAATTATTCACTTTATCTCAAAATTACGATGCACTAAATGATTTTCTAGATGCCGCAGAAGAGGGAGACCTTCGAGCAGCCTATATGTATCAAATTATATATTTATGACTTTTGGGATATACAAAAACTAATTTACCAAAACCTTATTTTAAAATATTTGAAGATGAATCAGTGAGAATTTTCCTAAAAAAACATGTTAAAGACGATGTCTCCAAATTATATATAAGAAATAACTATTTTTTTATGATGCATCGATGCTTCCATCGATATAATCCAAAATGGATGAGGAGTTTTTGGGTAAAGGAAGTAGATGATTTGGAAAAATTCCTGAGGTACCATTGTGACACATGAACGCATTCTACCAAAAGGAAAATCCGCCTAGTCTCTCCAGAGTTCATGTTGACAAAATACATGCCTGACCCAACGCATGTACTCACCTATGAAGAATTATAACTGGAACCAGATCTATCTTATTGTGGAGAGCCTATCAGAATTCTTCATTCCAAAGATCAAGTGTTGAGAAACCGGATGACTCGTCTGGTAAAAGATCTATGGATAAATCATAAGATGGAAGAGGCAATGTGGGAACCCGAGGAACATATGATGAAGAACCTATGTGGAAATAAATGGATGGTGAAATGTTTAAAAGTGTTAGTGCTCTTTATTAATGGGTTTACTTTGGAATAATTTTCTTTTGTATTTGTAACCCCTCAGTTTTCCATGTGAGAATGATATTTGAGGAATAATTGTCTCTTCTCTTGTGGATATAGGTATAAATAACCATTTGGTTTTATATGATCATTGGGGTTTGAGAAAATGATAAGTTATTATAATTTAGGATGAAAATGCAAAGTATGATATAACATTTGTGGTTAAATTATGTTATTTTGAAAAATTTATCTCATTTTGGTAATATTATAGAATATAGTTTTTGAAAAAGGACAACACGTAGACCGTGTGACAACCCGTCGCATCGGACAAAGCTGTGGGAATCGAACCCACAACCAAAGTGCGATTGGGATTTATCGCCTACCACTGGACTACGTGAAGTCCCTGGTTAGTATGACTATTTTTTTTGTTAAATGATTTTATTGATCAATAATAAGATGATTTGGGTTCTTATGTCTTATCAAATGAATACCCTTGGTATAGGAAAATGATTTGGTGATTAAGTGATAAATGTTATTTTGGAAGATGTTCATTTTGTTAGGAACACTATATGCCCAAGGAAAATAGAATACAATGAGGTTTCATTTGTAGAGTAATGGTGGATTTTTATCTACATTTTTATTGTTGATTTATAGTGATTTGGGTTATTTATGGAAATGATTAACCTATAACAGAGAATATGTGATGATGTTGATTACATTTAAGTATGTGACTTTAAGAGTATTTGATGTAATTTGGAGATACAATGTAACATGGGAGACTACATAATCAAATTCTTCTATGTTTTGGGTTTCAATATTAGTTTGGATTATATTAAAGGATTTTAAGGACAATTGGTTATTGAATGGTATCTATTTAACTTTGGGGTATTGTTGGTTTAATTTTAGAAATTAAGATTAGTGCATATTTATCTCAATGAATATCCTTTTGGGGGATCATTAGATCATTCACTAACCATTTTGGTTTTGATTAATCTTCAAAGACAATGTAAATATATGGTTTATCCTGCATGGATCATGTGATTCTATAGAAGTTTATTCTAGCTCTCCCAGTGTGACCAAGTCTTCTTGAATACTCATCGTTTAAAAAAAAATTGAGTTAGTGGTGGAAATTTATTAAAGAATGAAAATCTACTTAAAATTTAAGTATATCTCATAATGTTCTTAGTCAATATCATAAATGAATTCCTCTTCCATATGTAATGTAACTTTAAAAAAAATGTTGTCCTAGATGGTACCTTAAATCATCACTAATTTATGGCTTTGGGATTGTTGGCCTTTTCATAGCCATGTTCTCTACCACTCTCCATCAGATAATTGATGGTTAGATTTCTCCTCCATATCCATATTTTCCTACATGGAACCCTAGTATGTGTTATTTTCGGTAATCTTCATACTTTCCACTCTTTATTTTAAATAGAGGCCTCATTAATTCATTTTTCGATGTGGGATTTCAACTAAGATATTTTGAAATGTCAAAAATGTGCGATCCCAATACCCTATATTTTGTTGAACCGATGGTACTTCAAATCATCATAGATTGATGAGTTTAAGGACCTCAATTTTATACTTGTTTTTGATTGATGACCTCAACCACTACCTATAAATATTTACGTTTTTCCTCCAATTATATGCCTCTAATTGCCACCAATGTTCTCCTAATCGAGATCATAATTTGGTGGTGACCCTTTCATTTCTCTTTTCCTCATATTAAGACTAAATTTTAGTAAACCAATTTCCGATGTGGGTTTTCCCACAAATATATTTTCTATTTTCAAACTTTTATTTTCGAAGAACAATTTCAAATTGCGAGGACGCAATTTATTGAAGGAGGGGAGAATGTAACACCCCATGAATTCATAGTGTGTTATTTCTTCAAAATAATTCAATAACTTGCACTACACGCAACACCGAGTTCAAGCGCACCATGACTTACCAAACAAGCCGTTCAAAAAAGGTTATGAATAGTATTAACTAAATTTTAAACTTTATATAATCCTTATAATTTTAGAATCCATATTATGAGTTTCTTAGACATAATGTAAGAACAAATTCATCTTCAGTATTATAGTTTTACCAACTTTTAATAGTGAACCCTTTTTAAATAAATATTTTAAACTTTTTGACTACATGGGGACATCAAAAAAATTTAAAATAAAACATCCCAAGCTTCCACGGTACGCTTTCCTTTGAATAAAACAGTAGCGTGTGTTGTACGCAACTTCGAGTTTTAACACACACCACAACCGATCAAACTAGCCGTTATGAATAGTAATACTTAATTTTTTGAAATTATATATATTTTATATTTCAAAATGGACTTCATTTTTGGATTCGGAATATCAAATTCAGCCTAAGGTGAAATTTTGGTACTTTTCGGATAACTTTCATATTTTGATGAATAGTAAAAATTACTAAATTTTAATTAAAAACAACTTTTTTAATCAAAATAATTAATAGTGATAAATTATGAATTTGAGTGGTTTTAAAGTATATTTAGAATATATTTTTACCATTTAATATAATTTTGGTCATTGGACATAATTTTACAATTAAACCGAACATAAACAAGTGTCAATCTTTTGATAGTTATTATCTCTTAAAAACACGCTTTTTGTTTTGACAGCGGGAATTAATTTTAAATTAATTTCTCCCACTTCTGTGTTTTGAATTTAGAAAAATGGATTCCATATTTGGAATCAGGATGTTCAAATTGTGTAAATAGGTAACTTTTATTTTTTGACATTTTGAATAATTACTGCGGTAAATATTTTATTTACCATGGTTAAGGGTAAATCCGGTAAATAAGGGTTAACAAATAATATTATAATAATACTAAATTACCCTAAAACGTGTCTTAACCCTATTGGTTGATACATGGTCGACCATGGGCATCTTTGGGTCAATTTGGGGACCCCATTGATCCACTTGTAAGTGATAATGACACTTTATATTAATAAAGTTAAAATAAAAATAAAAATGGCACAAGCTTACATCTTTTAGAAGAACAATTTTTACATAGGGTTATACATGTTGGATTTTCGATTATAAATATTCATTAGAAAGATAAAGAGATTTCCTACATAATGATATTTTATTTATAATTTTTAGACATCAAATAATTTAAATTATTAATGACACAATAATGATGCAATGTTTACCTCATTAATAAATCATTTAAATAAATAAGATTATAATGGTTAAAATATTATTTAAACCTGTCCAATTCTTATTGGTTGATGTTATTTAAAATATGAGTCATCTTATCTTCGACCTCAATGATTTTTGGACCATTATAAACCGAATATAATTATATTATAAAGTAATACTTTCACTCTTTCCTAAAGAGCCCCTCCTCTCCCTTATAAAAGGAGACCACTTCTACTCATTCCTCACACCTCTCAAGCCACTTGGCTCGTCCAAACTCTGCCCAACTAAGCTCCCCAAATCCCTCTACTCCTCCTTGAAGCTTCCCCTTATGCAGAAATCATTTCAAGAAGTCCTTTGGTTCCAACCAAAGTGAGTTACCTAAATTAAAGGTAACAATTTCTCTTAAAGTATTTTCATTTATTTTGCTTCTCCAACCCCCAAAATCTTTTTATTTCCCTTCTTTTGTAACAACAACAGTATCCTCAATATACTAGGATGTTGTTATAATAAGGATTCAAACTACACATTCACACAACTCCATCTAATGGATGATGAACATAATGTTTCTGTGGATGGCAAACTAACGCCTCACGAAACGATGATTGTTCAAATACATCTTACCGCCTCTCATGGTGGCCATTAGGATGGCACTATAATTAAATATGATATTAATGATATATATTTTATATATAAGCTTCTGTAATTCCATACCATTATTCGTTTCATGTTTTATATACATACGATAATTTCATTTGAGGAAGTGCGGACTACCGCCCCCTTAAAATGATATGACTCGTTCATACCACACATGGAACGTATAAAGGATGGTGTAAATGAACTTAAGTAACATATATAAAATATTATATTATACTGGAATAGTAATATACCTATGTATAATTTGGATTTGATTCTTTTAAAATAAAAATTAAATGGAAGTAGTGTTCGTGCGTACGTACGGACTACCGTCTCCAAGAACGCGATGAGATTCATTCTCCATCGTATCCATTCAAGTATAATTATCATTTGATGATTTAAAAATGATGTTTAAGAACTTGATACCATTCTGGATATGAATAATATACATCCCATTAATAACGAATATGTCTCACATAACAACGAATATAAAGTAAAATGAACCCATTAACACCCGAAATGACGATAATTCTAAAATATTATTAACAAATCAATGATAAAAGATCATATATGATATCATATTAAAGTAAATGATTCTTTTATTATTCAATAACAATTATTTCACCATTATACAGGAGGTAAACCTACCATCGACCAAGGAAAAAGTACAATGTAAGGGTTTTCTTATCTCACTTTTAATTCCGTGAGAATTCCATTGATCACCACTTAATTATTGCATGTGGTGTATGTGTACTGCCCATGATCGTATTCATTGTGTAATATACTTTAATTTATGGGTATTTACATCATCATGGTATGATACTTTTTTCATGGGTGTATGTTTCGTAAGTTACCTAATCGATAAGGGAATTTGAGATTTCAATTTCCACTCATTTGGCTTTACACATATTTCATTGATTATATTACCCCAAGATTATGTGTGGAATCACTATTCATTTGATTATGTCATAATTTCCACTCCCCTTCCTTTGGATAGAAGTTTGGTACATATAATCACTCCATTGGTAATTCTCAAGTCATTGATATGAATTTGATAAGAGTAATTTTAACTCATTCTCCATTTGTTGAGTTAAACATCCAATTCGTTGGTATTGTTTTTACAAGAATATGTGTGAATGTCCTTTGATTGTTTTACACTGAATATCCAATCATATTTAGTGTATTTATATTTGTCACACATAATTATGTCATTGATTTATCCTTAACCTAAGGATATAACCTTTTTGAGAAATTTCATCTCAATTTACATTCCATTGAGACTTCTTTGATGATATACACCAAATCACTTTTATGTGGTGTATATAATGTACTTTGACGTAGTATATCATGAATTCCTTTATTCTCATGATATTACAATGTTTTGATTACCTCAATTATTTGTATTCAAGTGTCTCTCTTTTGGTTAGAAACTCTAACCAAAATACCATTTTAAATTGTTTTAAAGAATTATTCTTCTAAATCATGCTCATTAATGTCCATATTTTAAAAAATGGTTTTAAGGATTTATTTATATGGACATTAAAGTTTTAAAATTAAAACTCCTTTTAAAAGTTTCAAAGTGGTATGGGACACTTTGATTCAAAAATATACTTTTAAACGGCTTCTTGACAAATAGTGTGACTTTTAAATGTTTTCAAGAAAAGGGGGATATTTCTCTCAAATAGTTTTGATGATTATTTTCATCTATGTCAACATCCTTCATTATTATTGATTGAGGTTAATGTGATACAATAAAATCTTCCATATTGTATCGAATGAATTATGTTTGACTGTGGATGTGCTATTTTTATACCATTCATGGTTTGTGGTGAAAGTATTGACATTTCGTATGCTAGTTTAATACGAATGTTTATGTTATGTTTAAACCTTTTCATATGGGAATGCATTGGACTTAATAAGTGACGGGTGGAGCCCGCTATAGCTCCTCGATGCATCGGTAGGTCTCATGAGACAAACTAGTGTCTTGGCACAAGGCCTTGGCAAAATCTTATTTATAGTCTTGGCACGAGGCCTTGGCTATGTGGTTATGATAGTCTGGCATTATGCATTCCATCATTATGAAAGTGGTTATTGATATTGCATGTGATCATTCGACTAGTAGAATATCCATGTGAGTAAGTAAATGGCATTATTTCATTTTACCTTTGCCATTTTATGCTGAAGTTCAAGTTTAAAAGGCTTTTGTTTTAGTTATAAATTGCCTTAAGTGTTTATGCTTATTTATGAAAGCTTCTGCTATAATGTTATCCTTACTGAGCATCCGAGCTCACCCCTTTCAATGTTTTATTTTTTCCAGGATTATGAAAAAGTAATTTATGAATGACCTGCAGGGATAGTATAAGGGGATATGAAGACAAGATGTTTTTTTATGATATAATGTAAAAATTTATGGATGTATCTAGTTATTCCAAGGCTACTAAACTAATCGGTCTTTCGAGACTTGATCTTTCTCATGATCATTCCAATGTTATGTAATTAATGCACCGACTCTGGGTAGCTGGGGTCGGGGCGTTACAAGAAGTCTATTTTTTGTCCTTTTGTAACTAGTATCCCTTGCTCTCTATGTATTAGTAACATATATTTTGTACACACTCAAGTATAATCACATAGTTATAATTACTTCTCTTAAATTTCTCCTGGATATAACTTACATTTTCCTACAATAGATTATATGTTGGAAATAACACATCTTATACTTATTATCGTATATGCGATAAATAAATTTATATAATAAAATTATAGTCAATTCATTAATCTAATCTCATGTCTATGCATGTCTTCTTTGAGAGATTTTTTCATGTGATATTGGAAAAAATTCTCAATTGAATTGTTCGAACATGTATTTTATCAATACCTTATCAGTATATATACTATTGACTAGACCTAAACACCCATTTGATCTAACTCATTATACATAATTCTTGAAAACATTAGTTTCTACTTTATGTCAATCTTAAGATAGTTTCTATCATTATGTTATTAACTTATTTTAAGACCAATACCTATTTTCCTTATAATAACAAACACATTTTTCCGGGAAAAGAATGAAACTCTGGATAAACTATGTTAGACACATACAAAATATTCATTAAATATTAGTATTATATGATCTTGTTTATTACATTAATCCTAAATTGTATTTCAGTAACATACACCTTTGTTGTAATTAAATGATTTAACTATACCTTTCCAGTTTTTTATATATACATCTTCCATTATTGGTGGCCTTGACATCAAATTATCAATTTAATGATAATAAAAAGTATCTTTGATAATTTTAATTCTAATATATTTGGGAATAAAAAATTAGTATTACCAATAAATCCTTATTGGTACCTCTCTTTTACCATCCAATTATAGTCTCACTTGAATTCTCACCATAGCATTAAAAATAATAATCCCCCTATACTTTGATAATTGGAATCCATAATTGTATTTTAGTTGATATTTTTAAATTTAGAAAATTTCAATATACTATTATATTGTAGCAATTATAATTATCAATGAATAATGTATCACCATCCATGGGGAATATAAAACCATCACTATGGTTTTATCCTTCCTATAATGTATGTTTCTCTGGAACTTTCCTTTTCCACAAGGTCTTGTTGAACTTTTCCATATGTCAACTATTTGTGCATCTTAGGACTTGACTAAACTCAATTTAATCTTGCTACCACTAAATAAAATATATATGTACACCATTATATTGAAATATAGTCTATAAATTTTCTATATCTTTTATATCATAGGGATTTCAGTAATGACCTTATAAAAATTTAGAATGATTACTATAGATGCACATTGTATTTTTTCATGATGAAAGATTTTTTATACCCTAAAAACTCTTTGAATATAAACACATGTTCTTATTAAAATGGATTTATATCTTAATAAAATTCATATTATATAAATTTTCATTATAGTTGACATATGTTTATGGTATAATGTCCTTATTTTCAAAAAACATGTCTTGAAAATTTGAATTATCTAAAAATAATGAGTCTTAACATTGATCTTCCTTTTATTTACATCCTAACTATTATGTTTATAAGAAAAGTTTCATTTAATAATTTTTCTATGCTATATTTTATTGATAAATGTTAACATGTAAGACTCAACATCGATCCTCCTTATTAGAATAATAGATTTGATGTGTATAATGTAATGTGAATTTGAGAATTACACCACACTGCATTATATTGATCGACGACTGATTGGTCAAGATATTCTTCATCACACTAGCCTGAAGAATATCATATCTTCTGACCATGAATATAACATTATTAACTTTCACATTACTTAAATACATATAGGAATAATATAAAGTATACTTACCACTAGCTTACCCTTGGAATAGTTTACTCTCTCTAGATGAACTAATTTAGAAAGATTTATGGATTACCATTATTTATAATGGATTTTTTTTCTAATAATAAGTAGATAAGTGGGTTGATAATACCTAATTTATTTAACATTATAGATTCTTAAACCATATTGGGTATATCCTTGAAAACTACTTAGTTTTTCTTGATAAAGTTTTATCTTTTCACAACAGGGTATATAAGTCTTACATTTTATATTCATAATGTATTTTCAATTATTCTAACACCATGAAGAAATTCATTCCAAGAATATAATAATGTATCATTATGTCCAAAGGACATGTTATAGTTCAACTATAACTATTTACATGGCAATTATAGGTTTTGCACTTCTCACCGCTAACTAAGGAACAAAATTATTTCAGCCACATGGATAGCACAAATTACTTCTATTAGTGATTCTATAATAACCCAAGATATCATAGTAAGTTATTTTCATTAAATTATTTCAATAGCTTGTGCTACATGCAACACCGAGTTCGAGCGCACCACGACTTACCAAACTAGCAGTTTAAAAAGTGGTTATGAATAATATTAACTGAATTTTGAATTTTATATACTCCATATAAATTTATAATCCATGTTATGTTCTTCTTAGACATAATATAAGAACAAATTTATTTTTTCAGATAAAAGAAGTATTTTACAAAAAATGCAATTTTACCACCTTTTAAAGGAAAACACTTTATTAAAAAAATATTTGACACTTTTAAATATTCAATTTAATGAAATTAAATTCTTATTTATAATCAATACATAAAAATTTATTTTGGATAAATTTTTGGTACATTTTTGATAACATTTATATTTTGATGAATACTAAAAAATACTAAATTTTAATTGAAAACAACTTTTTTAATTGAAATAATTTATAGTGTTAAATTATTAATTTGAATGGTTTTTAAGTATAATTTCATTTTATTTGTATCATTTAATACAATGTTGGTCATTATAATTAATTTCACATTTAAATTTGACATATCCACATGTCAATCTTTTGATAGTTTTAAGTTTATAAAAACCAACTTTTTGGTTTTAACAACAGGAATTAATTTTAAATAAATTAATTAAACTTCTATGTTTTTAATTTGGTAAAATAGAATTAATTTTCTAATTTTTAATATCAAAATTATTTTAGGGTGATTTTTTGGTATTTTTCTGAAAAAATTCATTTGTTTGTGAATGGTGAAAAACACAACGTTATTGTTTAAAACCAAATTTTTATTTAAATAATTATTTATTTTATTTAAATGTATTTTAAGTAAAAATATATACATAATACCTATATATTTTTAATTTAATTCATTGGAGTCATTTTATAATAAGTTTAGATATATACAATTTTATTAAACTTTTTACTGTCTTTTTCCCACCTTCTAGGAGCATTTGAAAATTTGTATAAAACTTAATTTTACTAATTTTGTGAGTTAAATTTCAAAAATATAAGAAACAATATTAACATTTTTAAGTAAAATGTGGTTCAATAAGATGATAATAATTTTTGATGAATAGTAACTTTTGACTTTTATTTACCACAGTTGAAAGTAAATAGGGTAATTAAGGGTAAAAATAAAATTATAATTACCCTAACACATGTCCTAATTCTATTGGATAAGTGTAATTCGACAAAAAACAACCTAATAAATAAAATAATATCCTATTTGGTCTACTTGGATAAGATTAGGACATTTATTGTTATTTTATTTAAAGAAGAGTTAAAAGTGTTAAATTCCAAGTTTATTAACTAACCCATTTTAAGTATAGGGTTATGCATAATATAAATTATACTATAAATATTAATTATAAATATATAAAACATTTCCTACATAATGGTATTTTATTTATAAATTTTAGACATTAAATAGTTTAATTTATTTATGACACAATGATGATGCAGTAATTACCTTATTAATGAAATATTAAAATAAATGATATTATAAATATCCAAATAAATGTAAATTGAGACTTTTTATGAATTAAAAAAATTATAGGTTTAAATGACATGTTAGAGTTGATTAAATAAATTTTATTAGAAGTTATAAAGTTTTTATTTCTTTCAAAAAAATCAAATACTAAATAGTGTAAAAATTGACATAATTGAGTTTTTAAAACAAATACTATATTATTAATTGATATAATATTCCTAAAAATCTATGTTTCGGTAAAAGGACTTAGATAAGGTTATAGATATTAATAATGGACCAATTTAGGTTCTCTTGTAAGTTTTTATTAAGTTTATTAACCATATAATATAAAAATACAAAGATACATGATAAATGTCAAACTATTTAACTAAGAGTTAAATCTAGAAGATAAGGTTATTATAGTGACCTAATACTGTCTAAAACATATTGGTTGAAAGGTTTTCTACCCAAACCTACCTTATCCACGAAATAAATAATTTTTGAGCCATTATAAACTGAAAATGATTTTATTATAAAATAATATTTCAAGCTTTTCCTAAAGTGACCTTCACCTCTCTTATAAAAGGGTACTTCCCCTTCTCTTAATTTCACAGATCCAAAGCCATTTGGCTCAGCCAAACCCTACCCAAATAAGCTCCTAACTCCCCAAAAATCTACCTATAGTCCTTAATTTGATCATAAATCCAACCTAAGGGTCCATTTTGATCAACTCAAAAGGAAACACCCGAAGAAGAGGTAATAATTTCACCACCCTCTTTCAAGTTCTTTTCTTCTTCAACTTCCTCTTTCTTTGTTGTTTCCATACCAAAATAATAAATCCAGTACCTTATACATACTTTGATGTCATTATAAATATGGTTCAACTATATTCATTATTCTATCCATCCTATAAATGACAATGTCACTATACGTGCGTATGTACGGCTTACCGTCTCCACGTCGTGGTGTAGTTTTTTATTCAAACACTTCATTATTTGGATGAGTATAATAATGACTATAACTGATTTAAATAATAAATATAACATTTTAATGATTATATATATATTATATAACATCCAATTACATAAGATTTCACTATCAATATAATGATATTGTCGCCCATGCGTACATACGGATTACCGTCTCCACAAACGTGATGAGATACATTCCCCATTGTAATAATTCAAGAATAATTTTAATTTTAGGATTTAAAATAATGTTTATGAACATAATATCATTATTTATATTAATCAAATACATCCTATCCATAACAAACATGGTTTACATAACAAAACTTTTAAAGTAAAATGAATCAGTTAACAACCAAAACAATGATACTACTGAAATATCATTAACAAATCAATATTAGAAGATACAATATGATATCATATTTATGTAATTGGTTCTTGTATAATTTAATAACAATTATTAAACCATTATACAAGAGTTTAACCTACCATATACTAAGGAAAAGTACAAGGTAATGGATTTTCATCTCACATTTATTCTCGTGAGATTCATGCTATATTTTCAACTATTACCTTTTGTGTGTTATATGTACCGTCCATTATTGTACTATTTTCATAATATAATATAATTTAAGGGTATTTAAATCATCATTGGATTATACATATTTCATGGGGTGTATTTTTCGTAAGTTTCCAAATCAGTAAGAGAATTTCAATTTTCAATTTCCACTCATTCGGTTTTACACAAACATTGTTAATTACATTACTCCAAGATTATATGTGAAATCACTATTTATCTACTTATATAGTAATTTACACTCCCCTTTGTGTGGATTTAATTTTGATACTGATAATCACTACATTGATAAATTCTCAAGTCATCAATATAAACTTGATAATTGTAATTTTAACTCAATTTCTACTCATTGAGTTAAACATCCAAGTCATTGGTGTTGTTTTTAAAAGAATATGTGTCAATGTCCTCTGATTGATTTACACTAAAAATACAATAATATTGAGTGTATTTATATTTTTCACACATAATTATTTCATTGAATTATCCTTAACCAAAATATATGGTCTTTATAATGGAATTCATCTCAACTTACATTCCATTGAGACTTCTTTGTTGTTATGCACCAATTCAATTTTTATTTGATGTATATATTGTACTTTTACATAGTGTATAATGAATCCATTTATTCTCATAATATTATAAATTTTTTATTACCTTAATTATTTTTATTTAAGCACCTCTCATTTGGTAATAAACTCTAACTAAAATATCATTTTAAATGTTTTAAAATTTTATTCTTCTAAATATTTCCCATTAATGTCCATGTTTAAAAAAATGGTTTAATGGTCATATTTATATGGAAATTAATGTTTTAAAATTTAAATTACATTTAAATGTTTCAAATTGGTATGGGACACTTTGATTCAAAAATCTACATTAAATTCCTTCTTAATAAATAGTGATACTTTTAAATGTCTTAATGAAAAAGGGATATTTCACTCAAAGATTTTTACTGGTCATTTTCATATATGTTCATATACTTTAGTGTATTTTATTATTGATTGATGTTGATTTATCATAATAAAATCATCCACATTGTATTGAATTAGTTATGCTTGACTATGGATGTGTTATTTTTATGCCATTCATGGTTTTTGGTTAAAATATTGACATTTTGTTTGCCAGTTTTAATAAAAATGTTTAGATTATGTTTCCCCCTTTAATAGTAGGAATTAATTGGACTTAGTAAGTGATAGGTGGAGTCCTATATATCTCATCGATGCATTTTTAGGTATCAGGAGACAAACTAGTGTCTTGGAACAAGGGCTTCAAAAAATCTTATTTGTAGTCTTGGCCCAAGGCCTTGACTATGTGGTTATGAAGTCTAGCATTATGCATTACATCATAATGAAATTGGAAATTGATATTACATATGATTATTAGACTAGTATAATATCCATTTGAATAAGTAAATAGTATTATTTGATTTACCTTTTCCATATTATTCTGAATTTTAAGTTTAAAATTCTTTTGTTCTAGTCTTATACATTGCCTTAATTATTTATTCTTATTTATGATAGTTTCCTCTATATTGTTATCCTTAATGATCATCTAAGATCACCCCTTTCTTATGTTTTATTTTTCCCAGGATGCAAAGAAGTATATTACGATTAACCTGCATGAATAGGCTAAGGGATATAAGAGTGTTCAAAAGGGAAATTGTGTTGTTTTTTTATTTCATGATGTAATATAAAACTTATTTATGTATCTAGTGCTTACAAGTCTACTAAACTGATCGTTCTTTAGAGAAATGATTCCTTGTATAATTCCAATGTTTTGTAATAATTCACCTATTCTGGGTAACTGGGGCCAAGGAATTATAGATTCATTACTTACTTGGTTGTTGTATTTTAATGAACATATGTGATAGGAATATTGTATTAAAAATCCAATAATCATTTCAAAAACATCACAATTAAAAATGAATATACCTAAAAAATGAGTGACTTCTTTCTTTCTCAATCCAGTACATTGCATTTAAATTCACATGAATTATTTCCTAATGTGAAAAGAAAATAAAATCATGATTAATGTATCTTTTCGTAAATTAATGTTGTGAAGGATCATTTTAAATGACTCTTTCCATTATCCATTTCATATTTTATTTCAAAATTTTCACCATAAAAACTATAAATCAGCCTTTTTCAATGTTCTTATTTTCTTGAAAAGGTTTACCCCGAAGGTAATAAAGTATTATCTCCATACATTTCATTTGATAATATTCAAAAAACTGAATTATAAGGGTGAAAATGATATAATAATTGGATTTACTATAAGATCATGACCTATTTCAATTTACACATACTTAATGTACTCATTATCCATTCATAAATCGCTTAATATTCCCCTCAAAAGCTTCTCAAAGATGAGAAAAAAAATTAAATCAGCCGTGTACTGATGTTTTATCCACAACTCATGTTAGTCATTAATGATATAATTATTAAAAAACCCATTATATGGTTCATAAATGAGTATACCATAATCATTTTTACACCCTCTCTTCATGATGTAGCTAAATAGGTCTCATACACACTATCACCTCAAATTTCCATTATCGTAGTACTTTACAGAAGTGCCTCTACTATGCTATAGAAACTCATTCTAGTTTGGACCTTTTATTGGTCTAATATTATAATAATGTACTTTCTATATTATATAAAAATTTATAAGAAATTAAAATCTAGAAGAGTATTACTTTTATATTGATTACTAGTAGACATTTTTAATTTATTGATTTTAAAAATCTCCCATAATTTTTTCAAATCCAAGTAGCCCTCAACAACTATATTTGGAATACCTAGTCTCTTGATTATTCTAGTATAAATGATCCTTGAAAACATTTCTCATAATCTATAATAATTGGATACACCACTACTTGGAGATTCTAAGGTATGCACTAATCTATACAAATGCATTAACTTGCGGCTCTTTGATCTGTTTAGTAGAGTCATATCTCCTACCAAGAATTACTTTTTATTGCCCAATTATTTTCCTCTAAAGTATCAAAAAGATATATTTAGATACATATTTTTGAAAAACTTTAGTTAAGACATTCTACCACTCTCATAAGAAGTCCCTGATAGTAAGAGGAACCCTCAATTTTGGCTGACAAGCACCCCAAACACCTATTTTTTATCAAGTTTGAGTTATAAAAGGAATTTAATGACATAATATTTTATTTGAGGGATTTTTTAATTAAATATAGTTGAATTAAATATTTTTATATTTATCATGCTTTTTCTATGTGATCCCACCCACAACTTTACCATGCTTTTAAATATAAAACATTCACCGCACATGTTCATTTTATCTTGGCATGATTGTTTATTATTATAATTTTTTATCTCACATAATAAATACTCATTCACAAAATAATAAACAATAAAAAACATTAAATAAATAAATAATGACTATTTCATGGGTTGTTATCTATTGGTTAAACCATAGATTGTATGGTAGATTAAATGTGAACCTAGGGGAATTCCATAAGCCAATACCTGACATTAATTGTTGAGCCCCCAACTCCTATACATTTAACATGTTTAGTTCACACCTAAACATGACTCTAACTGATTTTCCATGAAATCATAAAATCATTAAAATATACACTCACACACATATGATGAGAACATATAGTCTATAAAACATTTTATCACTTAAATGTGGACAAAGAAGCCCCTATACTAATTAAATATGGATAAATTATGTGCAGATAATCAAAATAAAATTACTATTAAATTTTATAAACCTTAAATGAATTAATTAAATTATTTAAATAACAAACCAAGAATTCATGGGTTGGTATCAGATCATTACTAGTCAACATGCAATTATATTTCATTTGAAAAATTAAATTTTTAAAAATTCAACATGAGGGTATTTTAAATGCATTAACTTTTATTAAAATAATTTTAATTAATTATTGATATGTCCCACAACACCAGAAATAACTATATTAAATCATATAAAATAAAATATAAGTTATAAATTTATTTTCATAATTATTTTGGTCTATTTTGATCTAAATAAGATCCCTAGAAATTAATTTAGGACTAGTGATGGGTTAAATGGGTCAGGCAGATCAGACCTAGAATGAATTGGTCCAACCCAAGATGGGTAATACTTTTAAAGGGAATATATATATAATAATAATAAAAAAGATTGAAAATGAATCATTTTCCCTTTTCCTTTATTTTAAACAAAATTAAAAGGAAATATTTGAATAAGATTCCAAGGGAACCTTTTCCATTTAGTTAAACCAGCTTCCAATAGAAGCTTTAAAATAGCTTTTGAGGGAATCATTGACCTTTTAATTAGAAAATATTAAATGTGAAGCTTTAAACTAGCTTCCATGAAAATTTTATCCTTTTAATTATAGAAGATCCCATGGTTAGATTTATCTGTTTAGTTAAACAAGCTTCTAGGGGATTCATTAAACTATCTTCTAGGATAAACATAATCCTTTTAATTAAAAAAGATTCCATGGTAAGCTCTTATTTCCAATAGACTACCCTAACTGGATTCTAATATATCTAGATAACATGATACATATTCAAATCATTCTTTGGTTAAAAATTCATCTTAACAGTATCCATTAAAGTAAATCAGAAAGTAAAACATTAATTTTCATTTCACTTTTTACGCAAAACCCATCAATCTTTGATCAACAAAATCTTGGAAATACAAACTCAGATCAACTCGTGGTTAGTTTAATTCGAACCATATAAAAAAAACTTTTTTAAATCAGATAAAATTTAATTAAAATTTAAATATTTTAATCTTAAATAATAATTTGTTCTCTCAATAACTAATTGATATAACCTCGGGCATAGGAGAAGCATGAAAATGGGAAAGTTAAAATTTTTGGATTGGATTTATGTTAAAAAACTAAATAAAAAACACATTTCTCATATTTATAAAAGTATTATTTTAATTAAATTTAATCATTAATAATAAGATCAAATGAAATATTTAATTGTATCTTACTTGTTTGAAGTCATCTATTTTATTCACTCATTGTTGATGTGTCATAGATGAAAGGCACAAAAATAAAAATAATCTAGATTTTCCACACATGATAAAAAATTTATGGATCATAAATATACATTTTGGGGGGTTTTATTAGGATAAATCTAAGAGATTTATGATATCCCTTCAATCTCGTATTGAATGCAGACTCGATCATGAAAGCAGGAAGGATCTTATCTTATTCTTTATTCAGAATCTATCTCTACGAAGTTGAGAAGAGGTGAGAGGATTCATTATCTCACTAATTTTTTTAAAAAGAGAATATCACATTATTCAATAGGATAAAATTACCTTTTATACATAAGTTATACTTTTTAGAATTTTTTTTGGTCCATGGAAAGTAATAACCTTAATTTTTGACCTTTGCACACACATATGACTTAATAACCTTTTCATAAATGTAAAAAGTATTTTATCTATCACTTTTTTAACTTTAAAATTTATCATGATAAAATAAAAACCATTAACTCATCTTGTAATCTAAAAAAATAATTTGCGTACCATCTGTCATACTCATACATTCACTAGATTACCCATATGGTACCACTTCATATTGTATCATATTCATTAGAATATGTGGAACTTGTAGATACACATATTGTGTGACCCTCTATGTCCTTATCTCGATAGTAGTGAGACCAACTCATAAACCAAGAGTAGAGTCTGACAACCCATCATTACCTATAAGGATATAAGGAATGGCATATCAACAACTACCTCCTAGAAACAAATTATATGTAATATATTCTCTTTATATAACAATATCACATAATGTAGGATTCCCACTAGTGTCATCATCCCTTTTTCATTATATATTTCATGACCTTAATAGATGGACTTATCTTCTGGTACCATAGATATGGATTTATAAAGGTACTACCATCTTGGTCAACATGGTCCGTCAAGATATATCTTCCTCAACTCGGAAGAAAAAATATATATCTTAACCATTCAACCAATGTCATACCACAACTGATGCACCCAAAACTAGATACCTTTCCACAATTTCATTATCATGTTTTTTTTCTTTAAAGGACACTATATCTCATTAATAAATATTTATGATAGTTTTTTCATCCTTTTTCTACTTTATATATTTATGACCTTACTGGATGGACTTACCTTCTTGTACCATGGACATTGATTTATGAAGGTACTAATATCCCAGTCAACCTGGGACCTTGAGATAACTATTCCTCAACTCGTAAGTGAAAAATTCTATCTCTACCATTCAACTAATTCAATACCACTAATGATACACCCAACACAAGCTACCTTTCCACAATTTAGTTATATTAGTTTTTTTATTTCATTAATGTAAATAATCAAATGGAATACATTGATAATGACCTCAAGTCAAGAAACCTATACACATGTTTGTATATAGAAACATCCAATGACACTCGAAACATGTGGGTTCCTTTTGGAAGGTATGTCCTCATGATCTAATCTACTTGAGATCAACATGTTTGAACTTAATGAGAATAAATATCAATCCTTATGATCCCCCATCACCCGATAGTTAAACATCATATGTGTCATATCAGTATGATGTATCTAGACCAAATAACTTATGTTTATGATTACTTTCATAGTATCTTATGGTACTCTATAGAGTTTAGACCATCTATAACATTTTAATGTGACACATAATATAAGGACATAACCATGTAAATAGTGGATTAAGAAATATCAACACCTTTATGGTAATAATAAACACATGTATATATAAAACTATATACATGTAGTCGTAAGAAAAAGTAGAATTCATGTTGGGTTTTGGGAACCCACTATTAAAATAAGTATCACTTCCCGAAGGACCAAATATTTTAGTAGTCTTTGTAACTAGATACATAATTTAATTTCAAATAAATTTGAAAAAATGAAATACTGTAAAATATTTTCTTTGAGATCATATTTATTCCCCCTGGGATGTCCATAATTATCAATCACAAAACATTTCCTTGCATCATGGGGATATGAAACATAAGAAAGGAATGACCATTGATGCTCAATAAGGGCATGTGTATAGTAGAATCTATCTTAAATAAATTATAATAATAATCAATATAGAAAGGTAAATAACTAAATCAAATTTTATTCAATCAATTACTTGTGCTTAATTTGGATGAAATAAATAATGATCAAATATTTCCATATAAATAATCAACTGAGCATAAAAATTAACCATGGATATTCTAACTAATCTAATAATCATATCAAACATCAATAAATAATTTCATAATGAGGGAATGAATAATTTTAGACATCATAACCATACCATAAAAGCCTTATTCAAATACATCATCCAAAAATGGGTAAGGCCTCAACCAAATACCCAATATAGTTTGTTTCATTAGACCTATTGATGAATCTTGGGGGTATATTGGGACAAGACCATCACTTATTAAGTCCAATTAATTACTATTATAAAAGGGGTGAAACATAATCAATATAAAAATTAATATTTAAAAACTAGTATACAAAATTTTAACAATTTCCCCAATCAAAAAACATAATCATAAATCATCTAGAGTAATATGAATGGTATCAAACTGGTACATCCCTAGTCAAACTGATCATAACCCATCTAGTTAAATAACAAGGATGGTATAATTACCACATTTAGTAAGTGAAAAATAATTATAATAATGTTTTTTTCATTGATTGATACAAATTCCATAAAGAGATCATTAAAAACAATATTGAGGAAAATAAACTTTCCATTTTGAAAAATAACTTTTTAAAACTGAAAATTCACATAATTTTGTAAATTTGTTTTAATAACCTCTAAATATTATAATGTAATTTATAAAATTTCGATTTGTTATTATGGTGTTAAATTCCATACATTATTTATAAGTTAAAGAAATATTTCTTACATGTTTTCATAAGAAAAGTCAAAAGGTGACATGTTTTCAAACTGGAAAAAAGGCCCATTTTAAAACATTTTTTAAAAAGTAAAAATGGGTAAAAATATTTTATAAATAATTTCGATAGTATTAAAAATATTTTTGAAAACTCTTTTATAATACATTAATTTTGATTAAAAATTATTTTTGACCAAAGAGATAAATAAAGATAAATTTTATTAAAAACATTTTCTCAATCATTTTAATTACCAAAAAGAAGAATATTGTAATATTACCTTAAAAATTCATGAATAAACATAGGATAATAAAATTAAATTGTTTTATTAAACAATTTTCTAAAAAAATATTAATTTAAATTCAAGTATCAACAATCCTCAGTAAAATGATGTTGAAACATGTATCTCTTACCACATTGGTAACTTTCAAATCGTAAGCCTCGTGGAAGGAAAAAATTGAATGAAAATTTACATACCATTAAGATAAATAGATTAATTATATAATATAAAAAAGGTCCAATATATAAAACCTCATAAAGTATTATGTGTTGAATATGGTATATGTCTCACAGAAGTAAAAGTGAGACAAGAAACTCTTACATCAGGTTTGACTTCTTTAGTATGTGTTTGAACCTCCTATATAAAAAATATAGGTTTATTATAAATATATTAAAAATAAATAATAATATATTTTATATCGTACATGTATTACTTATATCCTTTTATAAATCGTTTATTAATAATTCTTTTTTTAAGTCACTGGTTTAGGTGATAATTGCTGTATTTTTCATTTATCTTTTGGTTTTGTAGTTGTGGACCATTTACTTTGATCATTGATCCAACATATATATAATTCTAACAATTAAATAAATATCATTTATTTTCATTATATATTTATTTAGAGTAATCTATAAAATTTAGATATAGATAATGGATTCACCATTCATAGAGACGGTAGGTCATACGTACACATGAACGATGTTTCCATTTTTCTCGATGGAGGAAAAAAGAAAAAGAAATATTTATTCACAGTTATAAAATCATAATTATTTTATATATATCATTTAAATTAATCAAAATCACCCTTATTACCATACATGTAAAAATAAAATGAAAAATAATTCACATCACTATATGGAAATGTTAATTAACATGTATGCACGAGCGATGTTATTGTTTTCCCAAAGGATTATAAGGTGAGAAATTTGATATCATAATATAAATCCAAAATTATGTTTAGTTCCTAAATATCACATATATATTAATTAATTCTATCTTTATTACCTTTTATGCAAAGCATAAGAGAAAAACAAATCACATCGCTTTGTGAGGCAGTAGTATGTCGTACACACGTGCGACATTATTATATCCCATGTGGAATAGAAAGTAAGATGTTATATGTAATATAATAATTAAATAAGTATAATAATGTAATAAATATAATATAAATATGTTAAATCCATCATTATATATATCATAAAAGGTTGTGATGGAAAATGAATTACATCGGTTAGTGAGGTTGTAGTTTTCCGTACACATGATCGACAGTTTCATTTCCCATTTGATGGAAGAAAAGATAAATATAGTTAATTAAATTAAAATAACTTCATACCCATATATTTTATACACTGTATTTATTATATGATCAATTATTAATAATATTATAAATAGTTATAAGAAGATGTAAAATCAAAATGCATAGTTAAAAATATTATCTCTTCTTTTGGAAACCTCTTTATAGTTAATTTAAACCCTTCATATATTGAATTTATATTCTAAAGAGGACCAATTTTTTTTGTAAGTAAATTAGGGAAGATATTCGGGTTGGTATTGGAATAATCAAATGGATTTGGGAGTTTGAATAAGATGTAAGAGTGGTGGCTTTTTCTAACTGGGGGAGAGGATGTACTTGGAAGTTTTGAAAAGAATCAATTTTTCCCACATTTTTATCAAGAGAAAATCATCCAAAATGGTTCATTAAATAACCATATAGATGATAAAGTCTAAATATGGTCATAAAATGGGTGTTGGATAAGCTATTATTTCATTTAAACCATTATATTTTTAGTTTAACCCCCGGTAAATTAGTTTTTACCTTAATATCGGTAATTGATTTTTACTGTTTTCACTATTCAATATGCAAAAAAATTAAGTTTACATTATTATATAGTACTGATTATTATTATTAAAAATATGGAATCCATTTTTCAATATTAAATCCATATAAGTGGAAAATTTTATGTTAAGATAATACACATAAACACAATAAAAATCCGTTTTCCAAGGAAAAGTTCTCATATGTATGGAGAGTTTTTACATTAAAATTAAATATAAAATTAATAAAAATGATAAAAATTTTAATATAATTGATCTAATTTTACTTTAAAATCAATTTAAAATATAATTTAACCATGTAAATTATTTAAATGAATAATTCTTTCAATAAAAACCAGTATATTTTACCACTCATAAAATTTTTTACCTTTTTATAAATTTAAAAAAAATCCCTACAAAGTTGATATTGATATGATTATTTTTAAAATAAAGTTTATTTTTTAAAATATATTTTCTAAAATTAGGAAAATTAATTTTAAATTATGTTCATAAAGCACAACTAAGCTGCCTTTTAGAAAAATACAGTTTTTTTTAACATTTCTTTTTCTTTCAATTTTTTTTTATTTTATTTATAATAAATAAATAACCACTTAGTTTATTTTATACATTTGTAAACCATATAATTTTTATAATTTATTTTGTAATATTCATACCCTATAACTTATCATCTACATTATAATTTTCATTTTTAATTATTAATTTTTTAATAGTGTATCACGTTTCATGTAAACCTATTTTTTGTGCTTCGCAAGCTGTAAAAGAAATTAAATTTATTTTGAAATAAATATGTTATAATGTCTCTATGTGTAAACTTATAATCTAATATTGGTGTTTAATGTAATATACGCTTTCAAAGATTATATTCATCTATTAAAATATCATGTAATTAGATAATTTATCAAAGAGGTTAAAGCACATTCATAGAAGTCAAGAGTAAAGAGGGATAAAGAACATTAATGGAAGTTATGAGTAAAGGTAAGGGTTTCTAATATCAATTTTTCTTACATTGATATATGTTCAATATTGACCACCTATATTCTTTTTTGTTATGTGTATACTTACACATTTATGTGCTTCACCATAATTTTTCTAAAATTCAAGGGATTTATAAATTAATATAAGTTTCTATCTTAAAATGAATTTTAATTCAAAAGTTACCAAAGTTATAAGGGTTTGTTTTATAATCTCATTTTGATTTAGATATTTTTTATGAATAAAATATTTTTTGGGAAATTTAATATTCATTATCTTTAAAACCCCATATATTTTCCTCTAGTATGGTTATTTCTACATTTTTTATGTTCTATTACTATTTAATCTCTCTTTGGTTCTAAATTCATATAAATGGATGTTTATAAGTCAATCTGACCTTACCTCTTGTTTTGAGTCAAAAATATTTCTCTTCAATTTCCATATATATTATATTTTTTCTAGAATTCCAATCCCTATACATCAATGATTAATTAAGGTAATTTTATAATGGTCATGAAATTATTTATAAAATATTTAAAGAAATATTATTTTAACATTTTGCAAAGAGGTCATTTTCTTTTGGCTTTTACCTTCTTTAAAAGAGTTTAGAAGGAAAAAATTTTTTAATAATGTTTTGAATGAAAAAAATTTTCATTCATATTAATTGATTTTCATTAAGAAAAATTATATCTAAGTTTCAATGGTTTTCCAAAATAATTTTTTTCCCATTATGTTATAAATAATTTATTTTTAAAAAAATGTTGTCAATAGAAAAGGATATTTATTCTTATTTTTCAAATCAATTTTCTAATTCTCGTATAAAAGTATTTTTCATTTATGGAAAAATAATTTAATGTTTATTATGATTCAATATGGATATTCTCTAATGATTATATCCACCTTATTTCTATTAATGGATTATTATAATTTATCATATATGTTTTCATGAAACATTTTCCTTTACCATTGGTTAATAAAGATACGATATAATTGTGTAAGTTTAGAAGTTCTTATTTCACACATATATTTTTTCATTACATGATGGGTGGGTCTAATATTTACCTCCAATTCATTAGTTAAAGTTTTATGTATCAAAAGATAATGTTTTTCTACACTGGTGGTTACCCAAGACCAAAATAATTTATTACACAAGTGGTTTACCGAAGCCCAAAATGTTTTCTTACATGAGTGGTTAGCCCAATCCCAAAAAGTTACATGAGTGTTTAGCTCATGATTACTATATTATGGTCATTTGATTGCTTAGTCAATTATGTGATTAATTTTTTATTTTTTAACCTCGATTCATGTTTATGCTTATATTAGTTACATATTATTGTGTTATTCATTATTCTTAAGTAATGTTTTCATATTATTGACTCATGTTTCCAAGTTCCCAAAAGTAGTGTTTTTTTAAATAATACTTATTTCATGATTTATGATTTGTGATCTATGTTTTTTTTGGTATTATTTCTTTGTGTTATGTGCATATATATTGATTATGTTTTCATACCCACATGTTCATCTTAAGCTCGCGTATTATATTTGATTGTTATTAGTTATATTTACCCATATTGAGCATATGAGTCCATCATATAATTTTGTTTTTATTCCTTAGTTAATGGAAATGATTACTATGTATTATATGTCTAGAAGGATATCATGAGAGAATAATTTTGGGGGAAATTATGAAGAATTATTTTAAAATAAGAATACCATGTTGATAATCTCCAAATACATTAAACATGTAGTTTAAAATTGGTATATTAATGTGATATGTAAGTAATAGTTTTGTAAAATTATGTAATATGTATATATGTTATGATTAGATCACCTCAACATATTCAATGATAGTCTATCGAAATAAAAAAAATAAAAATAAAAAATTATCCTTACATTCACAACATTTATTTAATTTTAAAATACAAGAATCAAATTTAATGAATTATGAAAACATAGATATTTATGGAGAGATAATTACTACATAGGTTATGTTTCCTAAAATATAATTTTCTTTTTTCTCAGCCCACTAAACTAAAATAAATTTATTTTTACCATTAACCAAATAATTTAATCACTGTGACAAAAAAACCATTGTTTTTTAAATCAAATCACAAACCATAGAATACCAAATGATATTTTTAATAAATCATAGTAATATAGCCTCACTAAAACATGGAATTTTCAATCTAAAAACTCCATAAAAAGTATTTAAAAACAAAAACCAAACCTAATACCTATAAAATTATAAAAAATACTATATTACATAATTTTTTTCATAAAAACATACCCCAAAACCATGAAACCATGTTCATTTTATTGACCCCCAATTTATGATTGAAAACGGTTTTTTAAAACCATGATTTATATGGTGTCCACTACATGAAATTTTCCACTAAAATTTCACCTTATATAATTAATTAATCCTCAGAGAACCCATGACAAACTCAAGGTAACATTCAACCAAATTAAAAAAAATTAAACCCTAAAATCATAACATTTCCATTTTATTGGCCCCTCTCTTCTATTTTGTCCCTTCACCTTTCCTGTTCTTTTAAAATAACCCTTATCTATATATAAACTAAATCCCATAATCCCTTATTTTCTCCACCAATCCATATTATAAATTCCATATCAATTCATCCCAAAACCTTAAAATATCGTATTCCTCAATACCCTAAACCTGGGATTTCGTATTCCCCTATCCCATTCTTAAAAACACTATCCATGATGTATCCAGAAAAAATAACCAACAACACCTAAATTAAATCCTTGAACTAAGAATATAGTATGAATTCCTACAAAATTCCATACATGATGCAATGATCTAAGAGTGACTTCTCTGAAACACCTCATCCCACCGAACACTGAAATCACTCAAATGAATTTGAATCCTTTAAAGAATATTAATAGAAACACTTTATTCCCTCTATAAAATTTTAAAACCTTAAATTAAAATAATTTTAAAAAAATATGTTATAAGATTTAACTAAGTAAGTTATAAGATCTATTTGTGATTTATCCCATCAGATTGATGTATCCCATCAGGTTATCCTTTACAAGGCTTTATCCTATCAAAATAATCCATATGTGGGAATAATTATTTTTGGAACCCAATTTCTAGTTTCTTTCCACATTTAATTATAGCCATAATAAAATCATATTAAGATTTTGTTTGAAGGCCATGGTAATATTTAGTCTAATATTTTAAATAATTCGCTAGGGTTTACTCAAATGAATTAGTTCAATAATAGAAATAAAATCTCATACTATTTGATCTACTAAAATAAACCTTTTATGAAAATTGAAGGAAAATAATTAGATAAATTCATACTCTGATAAATCTAAACCATTAATTTAAAAATAATCAATATTATCATCATGGAAATATTCATATTCGGGTTATAAAATATTGAGAGTAAATAGATAGTCAACCAACTAGAGGTATGCACTCTTAATTTGATTATCAAGGTTTCTAGGTTAAATTTGAGAAAAAAGTATCTGATAATTTCATGGTAATTATATAAAATAATAAAGGTGAAATCATTGGTGACCACTTCATCATTTGTTTTCACCAATAAAAATGATTATTTTTAGAAATAAAAACATGTTATATCCTTAAACACACTCAATCCCATGTATATATATATAATTATGAATATATTTATGTTCTAAAAGCTATGAATAACAAGTTTTTTAAAGATGATAAGGAACATAAGTATATTGATGAGTAACTTATCTTTCACAAGATAGATAATGGTTCATCTAGTACCCAATGTAATTTTACTTGACCACATGTGTCATAAACCTACTCAGGCTACCCTGAAATAAGAACTTAAGTCAGTCCATGGAAAATTCAAAAGGGAATTCTCAATACCCATTGGTGGGTAATTTTTTCATAGGAATCAATAATTTATCTTAGAAATTTTTTTCCCAATAAAACAACAAGCGGGTCGAAACCAAGAACCCAAAATGACCTCACCATAACTAGGTGGGTCATGATACCAAATAAATAAAACTAAAAAAACTCTCTGGAATACCATAACATTAATTGAATATCAAAAAAACCCACATGTAAGAATATAAACACCATATATAATATACCATAAATAAAATAGGATCCTAGAAACTATACTTAAAAAAGGATAGGATGTGAATCCAAATAAGAAATATAATGGTGTGATACAAAAACATTAACCAAAAAAATCAAAACTGATACACATATGTTTATGACATGATGGATTTGATGTCACCTCTTTCAACTCATTATCCATTAAGATTAATAACCATCACCTCTAAATGGTACCTTTAGTTTACCTACATTTGCAAAAACAAGGTCCGTATAAACCCAATTGGTGTATGTAGGGTGTGATAACAACTATCGCAGAAGGATATCACTAAGTATTTCATAAGAAATATTTTTTAGATAAATCTCATCATTGTAGTTTTAAAATAATTTGATTAAATTAATATTTTCACATTTTAAAATTAGAACACCATAACTAAATCATAAATTTTTTTAAAAAATAAATATATTGAAAGAAAAATTTAATGAAAGCACCACAGAAAAATCCATAAGTTATATAAGGTCAAGGGAATCCTAGGATCCTCACACATTTTGGTGATAAAAAACTAATTAAACTATGTACATCCCACCAGGGAGAATAATCTCAATGCCTATTGGGAAGGGGTCACCCTAAAATATAACACTATATACATATCAAAAAGATATTTATTAAGTATTGTAACTTGAATCCAATGTTAGGTAGGTCATTCCATTCCTATTTGTTCTTATACGAGTCATCCCACCTCGATTCTTGTAGTTCCCTTATGATATCCACTTTTTAAAAAACCAGTAATTCATAATTTATAACCACTTTTCTATATGAAGGTGACATTTAATTAAACACCCCATGAAATTTCTATAATTACATTTTACCATACATGTATCTTAAGATATTTGTATATCCAACATAATAAAAGAGTAATCCAAAAAAACTATAGCATATATATGGTAGATTTAAAAGACCATATAGAAAACTTTAAAAAATTATAAATATTACTTTAAAGCTAGGTAGCCCCCAAGGTTCATGTAATAATGGTAAATTTCTAAACCACCAACCTTAATCGAGTTGAAACACTTAGAAATAGTGTAAATATTCAAGTAAATAGAAGAGAACCTATGGAGGAAAGATAAGTCTCTAAATACCAAAATATACACAATTAAGTTCATAGACATTAAACCCTATCCAACCATAACTATAAAATATAAGAGAAAACTAATCAAGAGGGGTTATAAGATCTAAATAATGATGATGGAACCACTTAAAAGAATTTTATTTGAGGAATATGTGTGAAATTAAACTTAAAATCAAGCTAATAAGGAAGGGGGAAGTGAATTTGTGTAAGCAGGATGCGTATGCATTTGTGTGGGAAAATGATAGTGTGTAGGGTTTAAATCTGGGGACGGTATATTGGTGATTTCAAAATTTTAAAAATATGGATAGAATACATGACTTGACCATAATGTTCTCCAAAACATTGAGCCAACTATGTAGGTAACATTGGTTTCACAAGTCAGTCACATGATTTGGCCATACAGTTAAAAAAACCATGTGCCAGCCATAAAAATTACAACTTATAATGAATTTTAGGATTTACATAGTTGTAAAATAGTTAGTCTTAACCATGTGATAGATCTTGTTCCTTGTTTTTCAATGTTTTTCAAATTAAATGACCCAAAAAATTAACAAAATACACCAAAATAAAAAATTAATAAATTTTGTACCAAACAATTAAATAAGGATATAAAGATTTTACCCACCATTATATTTTCTACCATTGTGATGTCATCACAAAGATATTTTATGGGAAAAAGGAGAGTCAAATTCTATTAATAATGATTCGTACTCCCATTTCTCATAAGAATCATTCACATGTTTACAAATCACTAAGAAAAAAAGGGATATATTTTCCAGTAAGCACATTCTTTGAGGAGTTAATAGTAAAAATTGGCTACTTAGTCTCCAAGACATCTGGATCCAAATCAAGATCCTCTAAATTTTGAACATGGGATGGGTCTAGGTGATACTTATTTAATTGAAAAATTTGGAACACATAATTGGTCTACATTAGTCGAGGAGGTAATTCCAACTGATAATATACCTTCCTAACCCCCTTTATAATCTCTAAGGATCCAGCTTACCTCAAAGTAATCTTCCTCTACCTCTCAATTCATTAGTTACCCAACTGAGGTGATACTTTTGGGAACATCTAATCACCAATAGAAAAATACAAAGTGAAATATTAACAGTCATCATAATACTTATGGGGACTCTGATTTATCATTAACCACTATTAGATCATCTAAATCTGACTCATCATCTCCTTGATAATGCTCTACCCTACTAGAGATGTCTCACCCTCCTTGATCTAATAGAGGGGAGACTGACATAGTCAACCATAAATATCTTCAAATAGGGCCATCTAGATAGAATAATAAATACTATTATTATAGGAGAAATCAACTAGCCCCAAATGGATATTCCATAAACCTCTAGAGCTTAATATGCAAGCCTGAAACATATCCTCTAGAATCTAGATTTTCTACTGCATTTAGTTATCTATCTTAAAATGGTAATACATACTCAACTTTACCTAGGATCCCTCCACCACCTATATTCCTTACCCAAACCTACTGATGAACTAGGGGTGTATACCATAAATAATAGCATATAAAACCTTATGAAACATTATGATCTTGTATATGAATTTCTTCCCAATCTCCTCTACATTTTTGGCATACTTAATCAGTATAAAATGAGTGGATTTAGTTAACCAATTAATAAAAACCAAAATGGTATTTTTTTCATGAAGGTTATAAGGAAATATAATTATAAAGTCCATTGATATCTCATCATACTTCAAAATTATTATAGGAAGGAATATTGTAGACTAAAGTGGTTTTGGTTATCATCTTTAAACTAATGATAAGTATAACATCATGATAAAAAATCTATTTTGTCTCATCTCATACCTTTCTACCCATAGTAGTGATTCATGACATAATACATCTTCGAGTCCCATTGAGAATGATGGAAATCCCAAATCACCACCTTTCTCATGCATAAGGGAACCACCTAATCGATATTAAGGAAAATAATATCCTCAAAAGATATAGTCCAATCACCAGTGGTCCCCCGCCATTTTTGATCTATCCAATCCATTAAAATCCCATATATCAAAATGTAAACTTTTAAATGTATTAAAGATGATATGGTTTCAACTAAATGTTAGTAATAAATATAACCTCATTCTCTTACTTTTCCTCTAGATCCATATTTGTGAAAATACCCAATGAGATTATACTGATTATAGAACTCCTTTAGAGATTGATAAATAGATTTCTTATTGAGATAATCAATGACCACATTCCCATTCCATAATATATAGGTGATGTCGAAGTAAAATTGTTGTAGGTATTCAACCAACTTTCTTTTCATGAGATTTAAATATTTTTATGAAAATAAATAACTTAATATTTTATGAAAATAATTTATCATCAATATCTCCCCAAAAAAGATAATTTCTATAACACTTAATGGTGTACATTCATACTGTATGGTCTAGGAGTCATGATAAAAATAAATTCATCAATGAACTAGATACTTGAGATTATATATGTCAAGGACCAATGGGTATTATCGATCCCCATGGGCTGACAAGAAGCACTTCAGTATTGAGAACTACCTTTTGCGAATGATTTTTCTCACATTAAACTAAACAAACAATATTTGGAATATATAAAGGAAATAAAACATACTTATAAAAATTCAAATGGTGGAAGAAAAAGAGTACGATGAAATAGAATTGACAAACCAAAAAAATTAAAACAAAGTATTCTAGACAATGAAAACTCATCTCCATGCGATATGTGGGTCAATGCCCACACCATGTCACTGTGAAATCCCACACCCCACTAACATGGATACCTTCCACCACCAGGCAGTGTCTTGACTTTACTAGTGTTAGATAAATAAGGGTTTATATAGACCCAAATTGATGTGTAGGGTGTGATAGAAAATAATCCTAGTTGGACCCCACAAAGTGTTCCTTAATTATTCATTATAAAACAATCTAATTAGGATCATTTAATGAAATAAAATTCCTGAAATATAGTTTCCCACATTTCTCAATAAATCATAGAAATTAATTCTTTTTATAAATATGTCTAATTAATTCATTAACTTAATGTTTTCAAAGAATTTTCCAATAATTACATTCTCAAAACATTTAAAAATAACTAATTTGAATGGTGAACCATGGAAACTAGTCCTAGGGTATGTTAGGTCTAGGTTAGTTGGGGTCATCACACATCATTGATCAAATGAATAAGTTTTCATAAATCCTTAGAACATGGTCCTAAGGATAGTATAACATGTATAAAACTGAACCCCCAATCATAGGATTTTTTTGTTATAGTTTTATCATATGTAAATATTGGGTGGAAGTAAACCATACTAGTGTGCTTGTCCCAATATATTCCCCTCCTAATTATCTAAGGTTATCATACACAAAGGCTTTTCAAGAAACCACCCACCTTAAACACTTGGTATTTCCAAAAAAATGAATGGAATCCACACAACAAGAGAGGAATGGTATCCTAAGAAGAAAATTATTGTCCTAATCCATAGAACCTAGATTCAAAAAAGTATATGTCAATATATATAAGAGGAAACACCTTCCAACATAATTCCTAAATAGGTTCACAATAACTAATGTAGATCTTGTATCTTTCTTACTGCCTGTCATTATATCTAATAGAATTATATTTAGATCATGTTACAACCCTTATATATGGCCACAGCATCCATGATATATGGTTAATTTCAGTGTAAAGATAACATATCTAGAAAAAGTATGAAGAATAATAAAGGATGGACTCCTAGCTTTATTTTCCAAGATCTATCACCATAAGATCCACCAAAATCACTCTCTAGAAGAGTTAGGATCACCAAAATATCCAAGGGGAATACATAGGTTAAAGATATACGTATTTAGGATGAATAATAAGATATATATGATATTTTCTAGGTATTAAAAGAAATTTGGGGATTAATTAAATCATATCACTCAATTGGGCCACACGTTTTAAAACATTGTGCACAAAATATGAAACAAATTCAATCCATTAGATTATCCATGAGGTTTGGCCAAAAATAATGAATAACCATGTGGAAACTGTAGAAAACACATCTTCCCAAAAACACCATCATACACAAGGTTCCCTTGGAATTATACATGTATTTTTCAAATCATGATCCTGCCTATAAAACTTCATAATTTCCCAAAAATCTCCCAAAATAACCCAATAGAATTTCAAAAAACAAAATTGGTTCAAAAAAATCAATATATGTACTTAAAAGTGGCATTAATATTTGACTCTAGTTCATCGGTTAGGTCATTCCTCTATTGTGGTCATAGTTGGAATGTACCATTTGCCACCATATGGTTTTTCTACTTAAGAATAAACCACAAACCCATGATCTATGCATCACTAAAAAATGACTTAGTCTTGACTGTCTTTAGGTATAATATAAATAGGAGTTGAGGTAAACCACATATTTAACTCAATTATAGATGCTTGATAACCAAACATCCGTGTAAATTTTACCCATTTGGGGTAATATTAGTGAGAGGAAATGAAATCCTAGATAAATACTTCATAAAATGATAATAATAATCAACCAAACCCATGAATCTTCAAATCTTGAAGATATTATTTAGCTCTCCCCAAGGAATAATGAACCTAAATTGTTATGGATTAACCAAAATTCCCTTCTCATATACAACATTCCCCAATAATTTAATATCCTAGATCTAAAAATTGTACTTTTATGGATTAATATAATGTTAGTGATCATGAAAGTTTCCGAAAACAACTCTAAGGTGATGTTTATGCTCCTCCAAAATCATGTAAAATACTAAGATATAATCTAGAAATACCATAAAGAAGGATATGAGGCGTTGTTGGAATATCTAGGTCATGAGTTCCATAAAAGACTAATAGAGAATTAATCAACCCTAATTACATTACTAGATACTCAAAATATACATTGATTCATTCAAAAGTTGTCTTAAGGATATTGGGCAGCTTCATCCTCGGTTGGTGATAAGAAGACCATGGGTAGATCTTTGAGAATAACATTTCCGAATTTAATAAATACAATAAATAATTGAAATTGGGAAATGGATACTTATTATTAATGCTAACTCAGTTCCACTTTTATTAATAAATACACCAAAAATGGGATTTATTCACCTTCTTATCAAAAATCACTGGAGAAACCAAAGAAGACACAATCAGGTAAAAAATCCTTTAGATTCCAAATCTTATAGTTGAATAATTAATTTTATAAACATTTTTTGTTCCATATGGTATGAATTGAATGAGATAGGTTGTATTTTGGTTATTAGAATGATTGAAAACTAACTTCTCGGTCAAGGGTTAAGGTTAATGATTAATCTAGAATCACCTAGGGAATCTCCCTTACTATTGGAGGAATCTCATCATCAATGATTCAATAATTTATATCTAATAAATGGGATGATACCTAGCATATTAATCTTTAAAAATAAGAAATAGGAGGACCCATACATATAAAACAGGGGTCCAACTCTCCTTTAACACATGAGATCTTCGATTAGGGGTTGTTAATTACAACCATGGATGATAGAAATCATTAATATCCTTGAAGATATTCATCCATTCCATATCAATAATAACATCTAAAATATCCATTTTAATAACCATGAATTCCCAAGATAACTCCACTTCTGATATCAAGATATCACATGAAAGGAATTGAAAGAATTTATTATTATTGTTACTCAGAGGTGTTGATATTTCTATAGGATATTTCAGGAGCTGGGATGGTAGTTTCATAAAATCCATAACATGATTAAATATAAAATAATGATATACACTTGTGTTGAACAAATTAGTCTCAATTTATGAAGAAATAAAAATATAACCTATCATTATATATGGTATTTCCTTAAAACCTGATATAACTTGATCTAATGTATAAAACTACCTCAAATCTTAATAGGGATAGGCCTACAAATTTTTTAAGGCTTGATTCTCAATTGAATTGTCCCATAAGAAGAACCATTCATGTCCCCCCATTCATGTGATTTATATCTTTATAAATTTAGTGAAACTAACTAATCTATGGATCCAATTAGAGTTAAAGATCCCAAACTACTTTTGGGATTGGATATATCATTAAAAACATATAAAAATGTCCCTAGAACACAAAAGAGTGACAGTAATTGGGGATACTATGCATTAAGTCTTTTTTTGACTATCCTTACCACACTATTAGTAGCCAAGAGACCCACCGACTCTATATTTTGATGAAAAATACATATATAGAAGCTTGGAGACATGACCACATTCCTTTTTAACATTGTATTCCTTCTATTTACTCTCGGATGAGTTATTCCCACCTTCACTTGGAATGGAAGGAAACCTAATCAATCCTAGTGTACTAGATTGTTCAATTTCAACCATTAGGTAACAATCAACAACCTCACTATATTTTATATGATTAATAAATAATATTTTACTTCAAATATCTGATAATAAACCCATATCAAAATAGTGATGTTTCAACTCTTCATTTGAAACTATCTCAGGAATAAAGTGAATGATCTCATTGAATCACTTATCATACATCATTACTATTTGATTACATAGATAGAGGTATAAAAAATCTCTATATTTTACTATATCAATGATGTCATAATATAACTTTTTAGTGACTATAATCTTGAAGAAATCCTACTCAAATTTCTCATGTTATTTATCTTGAATCACTAATTCCTTACATTTATGGATGTTGAAATCCAAAATAAGGGCAACACACTTCACCTTAATGGGATTGGGAGTACTAAGGAATTAAAATATTCTTTAAATATTATTCATCTAGTCCTATACATATTTAGGATTGTTAGACCATATAAAGGATGGGGATTTTAAAGAAGGACTTCCTAGGCATAATATTTATCTTCATATATTCCTAAACTAGTTTCTTTAGTCAGGGATGATCCAGGAATCACTTCTTATTCCATATCGTTGTCCTTTAAAACCAGCACATAAATAATGTTCTAGTATATCTAAGAATCATATATTGTAAAATTGTTTTTGGAATACACTAGAGGGGTCAAAGGAGGTCTTATAGGGGGCATGGGACCATATAAAACTAAAAAGTAATAAATAAAAGCAAAAAAATAATTAAACCTTGTCATTTTAAATCACAATTATCCTAAAAACATTAAGAATTTCAAGAAAACACTTAGAAAATGAAAAAACATAAAATTTTCAAAATCATAATGTGTATATTTTGGCCATATTGTTTAGTAAAGTATGTGCCAACTGTGTGAGTCATAGTATAACCCCTCCACTTAGGCTGCACGATTTGGACAAATATATTGTAGCATGTGCAAATTAACAAATAACCTTAGAGTAAGTCCTAGAGCCTTTCTTTATCAAACCAAAACTTCTCAAAACTCAAAATAATGTCAAAATAAATTTTCAAAATCATGTATTCCAACATCCCATGGTGAATTGAGGATCATTAAGATAAGTGTTGTACAAACACTCACCCAAAACCTAACCCTAAAGTCTATAATGTTCCAATCTTCTATCGATTAATACTTCCCAAATAATATAAAATAAAAAATCAGGATTAGATACCATTTTTCATAAACCAACCGAGTACACCCCTAAACTCGACACCTAAGATAGCATGTGCTAAGGACCAAAGGGTTTTCATGATCACTATGGGATGGAAACTAGTCACTATGTGTGAATAACATACTGTGGGAATAGTTTTATTAATAAAACAATAAGAAGTTATAAACCAACAACCCAATATTCCCTCTTCATAACTTGGTGAGTAATGGTCCCAAATAAATAGAACTAAAAATAATAACTCACTAAAATTACACAATATAACTAAAATCCAAAAATAATTAGTAAAATCACATGAAAAAATATAAACATTGTCCATAATCTACCATAAAAAAGGATTAAATCGGGTACATATACAGAAGGAACAGATGGGAAACCAAATAGGATATATAATGGTATAATACAAAAATAGGAATTAAAATTACTTCCCCTATAAATGTTAAATGAGGGATCAGTTCTACCATTTCACTACCATTAACTTATTCTCCACTATCAAGAATACACATCAACTCTTTGTGGTGTCTTTCTATTTCTGAATCTACAAAAATAATTTCTTCGTACACCCATTGGGTGTATATAGGGTGTGAGCACAACTATCCTAGTTGGGTCCAACTAAGTATTTCATCGTCAACATTAATTTGATAAATCCAATAATACTAGTTTGAATGTAAACTAATTATAGTAATATTTTCAAATTTAAAAATCAAGAAACCATAACAATATCTTGAAATTTTAAAATAAAATAAATTCCATGGAAATAAATATTTAAAGCATGCACCATGTGGAATTACCTATGGTATATAAGGTCAAGATCATCCTAGGATCCTTATGTTATCCTGGTTATTGAACCATCAAAGTGAATTATGTGCATGCTACTAGGGATAGTAACCTCAATTCCTAAAGATAATTGGTCACCCCAATAGTGGCACCTTATACACATTTTAAGGATTTATAATTAGTCTTCTCAAATGAATCTAATTCAAGTGAGGGTGTACCATGCTGAATCATACTTATTAAAGACCTCCCCCAAGCTAACAAAGGCTCCCATGTGTTATCTCCTTTTAAAGTAATCGATAATTTATCTTTTACAACCAATTTTCAATAAAATGGGAATAATCCATCAAAAACCCTATGAGAAATCTAAATTTACCTTTTACCATACATGTTTCATAAATTATTTAATCCCCTAATGAAATAACGAAGTAATTATAAACAAATATACCACATATATATTATCCTAAAAATACCATATAATATAAATTAAAATAATTATAAATATTCATTTAAATCACATAATCACTTAAGGTTAATGTAACGAAAATAACTTATGAAACTACCAACCATAATTGATTTAAATATATTTGAAATGGTGTAAATATTAAAGTAATAAGGTAGGGATTCCCTATAGAGCTGAGTGGATGCCCTAAATAAAAGATCCACAAAATTAATTTTAGATGTAGAAAAAACTAGGTTACTGTAGTCGTATTATATGAATGAAAACCAAGAAAAAGCGGTTAGAGTGTCCCAATAATGAATAATGAACCATTTATAAATAGTTTACAAAAATAATCTAGAAAAAAATCCATCCTAAAATCAAGTAATGATGAAATGGAAAGGGAATTCATGTGAGAGAGAGGCTCCTAGATTCAAGTGGTATAATGAAATAGGGGCTATCTTTTATATATAGGGAGGGTAGAGAGGTAATTTCATAGTTTTAAAAATATGTGGAAACTATAGGGTTTAGAAAAATGGTTTTACAAATCATACACCAACTGGGGGGATGAAACTAGTTTCACTTGTTTTTTTCTCATGGTTTGGATGCATAGTTAGGGATATTATATGTCAACTATGTAAATTTATATTAAAAAGTAATTTCATGTTTTACAAAGTTTCCACATGATTAGTCATCATTGTGTGTTAACTGTGTAATGGTGAATTTTCCCTATTTTTTAATGTTTTTAAAATTAAATGTTGAAAAATTAAAGGTAAAGATAAAAATTATAAATAACGAATTTTATACATAAAAATCAGTGGTGTGACAAAATTATGCCCTTATTACCCACATCCCCCTATAGAACTAATGTTATTGTAATTTTTATAATATAAAAAGTTCATAATAACTCAATTATATAGTTAATAAATTCAATATAGTGTTTATAATTTCATAAATGTTAAATTATATTACACTAAGTCTCACTCCTTCTCCATTTAAACATTATAATCCATTAAATGAACCTAATATAATTGTATTGTAGAAAGATATTTATAGTTAAATTTCTTTACAAAAAATAAATTTAAATGATATAACTATTCAAATTATAAGAGATAATAATATTTGAGGACCATGCATCTGGGAAGAATACTCATCAAAGTAAGATAGATAAACCCTTAGAGGTAGCTGAGACTTCCTTACCACAAATAAGAATAATAAATCCATCGTTATTGATTCCTTTCATGTTTCTACTCACTTGGAAGATTACCAGATGAAAGTTTAATACAAATAAAAAGGAAAAATTTATAAGGTTTGATCAACCTAAATAAACAATAATCAGGGATATAATTACTATATAAACCATTATAGTTATTTTATGGGATTCGGGACTCTTATTTCAGTGCATTGTGGTTTATCCACCTCTTGTGTTATTAAATTACCTTCTAATTAAATTATAGCCACCACCCCACAGATTATAAAATCTATTTAGGAATTACAAGATAATTTTAACTCTAATATCCAATGGTTTATTTCCAGATCATGGATAAATACACTACTTATTCCCCAAGCATCACTTATTATAACGAAATTTTTAGGACAATAGAATGGGGATGATAAACTCTAAATGTTTTCGTATGAATTTTTGTTCAATTTTTTTTTGGTTTTGTTTTAAAATGTTATTATATTTTGTATATTATTTTTAATATCTATAATAAATTAATATTTATATTAAATTTGTTTCAAATATAATATAAAAAGGGAATTTTTAATATGGTTTTACCAATTTTGTCATAATGGTTTCATTTTTAATTTTCTTGATTTATTATATTAAATTAATTGTTCTGAAACCATCAGATAATTATAGATATTGAAGTACAAGAATTTATATATTTATATCATTAAATTTAATGCTAGAGTACTTAATTATTGAAAAAAATTAGTATGCCCTAATTAATATAAAATGGATCAATTCACCCACAAATAAACATAAGACTAAAAGTAAAAAATATAGAATCATAAACCTAATAAGTATATTCAAATTTTCCTTAAACTAATGGGAATAATTTATTAAATAAACTTCACATATTGTAGAAGAAGTTATTAGTATATATAATATCATAGTATAAGTGAAGAATATCATATGATAAAAAAAATAGAAAGTAAAAAAAAGTAATGTAGTATATTATTTCAATTTAATCACTATCGGGTTTTAAAAAGGGTAATTTTCTAAATAATCATCATTTTTCAAATAGGAAATTTCTAAATAAATAATATATTCATTATTTTCTAACAATATTTTTTTTCCATCATATAAATTTTCAGCTCATATACACTAATGTAGTTTGAATATTATTACAAAAGATCCCTTTTAAAATAATATTCCTCTTTCAATCTATCTTTGTCTTCCTAATCAAAAAAAAACATTAATGTTTTTATCTATCAAGTAATATTTATCTAATAAATGAATAAAAATTGAAATGACTTACCATCATTGGATTTATAATCTCTAATCAGGTTATTTTTCTCATTGATCTCATTGACAGAATTATTTTAAAAGTATAATAGTTTTTACCCTTTCATTTTTTTAATTGTCATGACTGTATAATTTATACCTATCTACCATTGATTTAAAAAGTGTACATGATTTTTGGATTATTTATGGGGGTTAAATGAAAAAATACATGAATTTTTATTGTCAAAATTTGTATATATAATTCATAATTAATTTAAAATATCATTTTTTGCAAGAAAAATAAAAAATCATGAGAATAATTTAATTCATACTCTGAGGGTTCAATTTTGAAAATATTATATACTTATACTATTTATGATCCATGTATTTATTGAATTATGGTGGTTATAAAATGGAAAAAGTTTCAGTTTCATGTTTATTTATAATATTTTATAATAGAAATTACATTAAGTGGTTTGATCTTTTAATTAATCAAACCATATTTTACTTTATACATAAAAACTTATATGAGTATATTGAGGTGGAATTGGTAATGATAATGCAATAGAAAAACCTTATATTGACCTAAATGTATCAAATATTACCCCTCATGTATTGAATATAAAAAATAATCATGGATTTAATTAATACTAGGTATATATATTCTAGTTTGGTTTAACTTTTATAGTTGATTGGGAGAAGATTCTACCACATTTCTCTAATATATATACATATAAATAATGATAAAAATAAAAACAGTATATATTTATATTATTTGTATTTCGATTAATTAAAAATAAATAATAAAATCAATATAATATTAGGTTTAAATAAATATTGTTTGTTCTTTCATTCATATTTATTATTTAATTATGGAATTGAAATGTAATAAATTGCATAATTGTATTGATTTTCATGAAAAGAAAAATTTTGAGAATATTGGTGCATGTAGACTTGGAAATTATTCACATAAAAATATTTTATTTCATTGATGGTTTGATATGATTTCACCATCCAAAGTGTGATTCCTTTTTAACCAAAGTTGATATGTTTTTTAGAGAAGTAAAATTTTAAATTTTGGTAAATTTTATACATATATGTTTCAACTATATTTTATAAGTAATTTAATTGTAAATTTATCTTTATTTTATAAAATGTTTTTTTTTAGAAATTATAGGTAATATGGAAATAATGATGAATTTTGAATAATTTTATAATTACAATAAATAAATATATGAAAAACTACACCATAGTTGTCAAGTAATAGTCATAGTTTATTATGATTTATTGATATTAAATTTTTTATTGTACTTAAAAAATGTCATGGTATGACCACATTGTGGAAAATTATACTTTATTTTGTATTATTTATTATATGTAAAACTATTCTTGAAGCCAAAATTACTCAAAATGTTAAAGTTTTCAAATTCTAAGAGATGTATACACCATGTTTTTATCGATTTTTACTTAATCTATATTATTTTTTATAGAAGTTATCAATTTAAAAATATGAATATGAGGTCATAAATAACCATTCCATTGTAAAATAAATATAGAGATTGTTTTTAAAGATAAATATGATCACAATAATATATATTTAAAAATTCACGGTGTATAAAATTTTAATTTTTTTTATTTTCCAACTTATAGAATTTGCAAAAATGATTTTTCATATATCTAAGTGTTCATATAGATATATAAGATATTAACATAATTATTTATTCATGTTAAGTTTATTATATTTTTATGTTTTTAGATTATTAATTTATTTTTAGTTTTTTTATGACTTTCATATATAATTAGTGATAGTTTTAAATCAATTTACTGCTTGAGACATGATTTTTATTCTTTTTATCAATTCAAGAAAATATTTTTTTTAATTTACATTGGTTAAATTATTTAATTGGTTTAGTAAACTTTGGGTTCCTATTATTTGGTTTTTTATCCATTCATGGTTGAAATTATATTGATCATGAGAGGTTAATTATCTAAAAGTAAGGATACTTATTATTAGAAGGATGTCTACCTAATTTTATTATTCAAGTTCTCTTTTGAATGAAATTAAATAAGTAGTATATTTTGGGTCTAATGCAACTTTCAATAAACCACTAAATTTATTGCCTTTAGAACTTACAAGGTGGAAATAAATTTCCAGAATGAGCCTACACTTTTATGTTTGGGAACCTAGAATTCATGATTCTCCTAGGTCACTGTACTATAATTCACATATTCAAAATAGCCTAAAAAATAACTTTCACAAGACAATTATTAAAAGAAATTAATGAAAAATAATAACATAAGAATTATGTGGTTCATAAATTAGTTATAAACCAGGAGGGGATAATTTAAATCTCTTTTATTAATGAAGTAGAATATGATTACAGTATAATGAGTCAATACTTATATCGTAATTAATTTCACCCTACTACTTATGGTATCATATAGTTAGTTCATATAGTATTGATATCTTCTCATCTTCATGGTGATAATATCCACATAAATCTTATTATATTGGGAGACACTTTTTTATTCAAAGATATCCACCGCATCAAATCCATTTTATAGTGAAGTGTGTGTAATTATAGAAACTTCATGTGTTTTTTCTTATAAATAATCATTACCGATTGTATGTATCCCTTTTATACAAAAATTATAGCTGAAGACTCTTACATATCCTTTATAAATACTCATATATATTCCTAGTGATACTTTTACATGTGTTAGGTCCAAAAGGGGCCTAGATACCCTGAGAAGCGGGTGAATTAGGGTATGAATATTCTTTTCAAAAAAAATTCCTAACCCATGGGATATTTACCTCTTTATTAAAATGGTAATTTTTTCACTTAAGTGTTAATTTTGGTCATATTATTTCCTTCTTTATCTAGTTATGATACTTTGAATGTAACTCAGGAATGAAAACACACAGGCACATAGATTTTTACTTGGTTCACTCTCACTAGGCCACATCCAAGGAGCCTAAAATGACGATTTGTTGATGTATCAAATCTACTAAATGTCAATTTTAATTACAACATTTGTTCTTGATCACTTCTATTAATAGGATCACTACCTTTACATCATTTAGGATCAGCTCTTACTTTCTCAAAGTTCACTCCCTATGTCTCTCTTTGGTTTACTGTCGATGGAGAGGATCACCATGTTCCTACTACTTTTCTTATTTCTCTTATAAGGGATCCACTAATAGTTTATAAACTTTTAAATCATTTAATTATCACAAATGAATGCATACTCCACTGTATGTATATTCCCTATTGATGTTCCACTTTCATCCATGGATGAATAAAACTTTACCACAGGTGTACTGGGAAACTACAAATATTTCATGCAACCCTTACTAAAAATTTCACACAACTTTAATTCCTTATATGCAAGATTCCACATTTATCATGAAACACCTATTTCACGAAACTTCAATCTTATGCAAAACTCAAATCTAACGTGCGAATTCCTTAGCTTGCGCGTAACTCTAATTATTTCTTGAAACACCCTTTACATAAAATTATTACTGAATTCATAGATCATATTTCTTATATTTCTTAAGCTACTAAGAATTATGGGGCCACCTCTTATTTATAGGAAACTCTGACCCCCAGCGTAGAAGATTCAAAATGTTGTACAGGATCCCCTCTATGAGTGAAAAACCCAATTTTATGTCACATTTGGCACAAAAGTTTCTTTTGTGCAATATAATATTTCACTCACAATTCCAAATCATTCATGCAATTCATACCTTTTAAATATTTCTATTTTTTGATCCTGAAACATTCCTTGTTCACAAGATTTCATAACAACTTCAATCTTGCTTGCAACTTCCTTTTCTAGAAACACATTTCTCTATTTTTTTGATTTTAAGGCCTAAGAATTTGGCAAACACTAGAAAATAGTTCCACCATATATATTTTATTTTTATACCACCTCCAGATATTCCATTCCTTCTCCATGGTTATTTTTCAACATAGGCTATCAACAATATCTCTAGAACACCACAATTGACCATGAAAACCCTATTTTTCACCAAAATTAATAAACATGAAAATTCTTCAATGTTAGTTTGAGGTATTTTTTCCCAAAAATATCCCCCTTATGGTTTGTTGACAACTCATTCATAATTTGATACCAATTTATAGCTTCATCTATCTTATACCAACATTCCCCTCTTATGACTCGGATATCGGTCAAGGATTTACTCAACACTTATTCTAAGCCCACATGAGAAATGCTCAGTGTGAGAAACAATAGTATAAAGAAAATTTTATCAAGAAATCACTTCATTCCTAACACCAATTATTGAAACCAATCAACTAATTTCATCACGAACCTAAAATCTCATGATATATATTCTTTGATCGGTCACTGCTAGAATTCTCAAAGTTAAAACACCTCATACCTCACTTCATGGGTTCTTGTGTTTTGGAATACTTAAAGTTTTTTAAGATAATCTCTGTTTGTTTCTTCATAACACCAAGAAATACTCATCATTTATTCCCCTATCAGCTTCTTCACCTTTCTTGATTAAATTTCCCTATCTTGTTTCTCCACCTATCAGCTTCTCCTCATGTCTTGACTAACACATTTTCTCCATCAGAGCTAGTTGATGCCTCTCAAATGATTCATTGGGTAAGGCCTTTGTCAGAATGTCTACAACTTATTGTTATGTAGACATATAATCAAAATTCACAAGCTCATGATCCACCTTCTCCTTTATAAAATTATCTTTGAATTCAATGTGATTTTTACTTTTGTGATGGGCTATATTTTTTCTAAGATTTATATCACAAGAATTATCACATTGGATTAGGATTAGAGACAAGAATTCAACTCCCATGTCCTCAAGATGTTGCTTCATCAATAATAATTATGCGGAAGCTATAGTGTCCACAATATACTCATCTTATGCAGTTCTCAATGACACGAAATAATTTTTCTTTTTGATCCAAGAAATACAAAATCCACTAGGATAAAATTCAATTTCAGGTGATGATTTCTAATCATCTGCTGAACCGGCCCAATCTACATCTATATATCCCAATAGCTCTAGTTGATATTTTTCATTATACATTAAACTAAAATCAGTAGTTCCATTCATATACCAAAGTATTCTTTTCACTATAACCATCTAGATTTCATTGGAATTACTTTGATATCTCACTTATTTTTATATGGAAAAATCAATATGGGGTCTTGTCTCTATCAAGTATAGTAAAATTCCAATAATTTTCTTATATTCATTGATATTAACTGTGTTTCCATCATCATATTTTAATAGTTTTGTCTAGGTAGCAACTGGATTCTTCATCTACTTAGAATTTTCCATTACAAATCTTCTCAAAAAATCCTTGGAATATTTGGATTGGGAAATGAATGTTTCATTCCTTCCATCTATCACCTGTAAATCAAAGAAGAATGTTAGTTCACCAATCATTGAAATTTCAAACTCACTCTTCATGAATTCAAAAAAAATGTTTGCACTTTGATTCATTTGATCCACCAAGTAATATGCCATCAATATACACTAAAAACATCATCCTATGATTACTATCATTGGTCACATATATATTATAATCAAATCCACCACACTGAAAACCAAGATTCATCAATAACCAATCCAGCCTTGAATATCATGATCTTAGATCCTGATTCAACCCATATAACTCATTCTTTCAGCTGAAGAAATATGTTCTCGTATTTATGAATGAGAAAACCATCTAGTCGTACAATGTTCACTTATTCTTCTAGAACCTTATTCAAAAAATGTGGACTTGAAATCCATCTATAACACTTTGAACATTCATTTCACAATAATGGCTAAAAATAATCTAATTGTATCAGGCCCTGAAACATGTGAAAATATATCATCAACATCAATACCCTTTATATGGTAGTATCCTTCACACACTAATCATTATTTGTTTTTAATCGCAACACCATATTAATTCATTTTTTTGTAAAAGACCCATTTTTTCCATATTACATTCATATCTGCTAGCCTTGAAACAATCTCCCATGTATAATTATTTTATATTTGTTCAATCTCTTCATTGTTATCCTAAATACAGTTCTCATATCTATATACTTCCTCATGCACTTCATCAGTATCTTCTTATAATTCAATTTTTTCCACTTCAACTCCCCCTGATTTTCTTATCTCTTTATCACTATCATCCAGACACTATTTACTTTAATGTTGTAGATTTTGATCATTCTCTACTATAGTGACATCAGTGCTCTAAACTACTTTCTTATCCTCTTGTTGAACCATTTCCAATATTATCTCGCAAATTAATTTTGATTCTTCTCCCAAAATCAGTCTTCATGATGTCAGATAATATAAAATTTCATCCTTTATATCCCATTGATATATTTAATTTGATTAGTATATATAATGCCTCATATGATGTGAAACTATTCATATTGTTGGGACCACTATTTAGACCCAAAAACATTATTCTTATCCTACCTCATTTATTCTCAAGATTCACATTAAATTGATCCATAAACAAAGCCTATAATCCTACTGAGTCATAACTTGGTGTCTGAAACAATATTTAAATTTATTAACATAATCACTATCTATTGAGCTTAGATACTTCCTTTATAGTTAAACACTGGTAACTAATTTGAATTAGTTGACATTATCAATCAAATTACATCACCACATTGAAAATTTTGTTGTGACTTCCCCTTTGATCGTATCTCCCCTTGAACCTAAAACACTTGAACATTAGTTCATAAAATTTATATTCATACAGAGAGGGGTTTCTCTAGAATCCTCAAAAGGATGATTGTGGTTGATCTTGTTAGATTAACCCTTTGATGATTTCTTTAAAAGCATTGTAATATTTATGTACATGTACCCACTGGCCAGAAAACCTCAAATATTCTATCCATATGACTAAAAATTCATTACCCACACTCTGATTCTTCTTATGGTATTTAGGTTATGTGGTTTTGGCCTTCTTCAAAAATTTTGGTTTATACACACTAGTAAAAATTCCATTATTTGAGGTTCCACCTGAATTCCATTTCTCATGATTCATTATTTGAGTAGTAATCTCTCCAATATCCATGTTCCCTTTCTTATTCCTCCATTGGATGTCTCTTTCCCCTTATTTCACTTCAAGCCTTGTGAAGCATGTGAGATTGTGGAGATAATCTTCATTCATTTTTTTAGTATTCATTAAACAATCCAAACTTTTTATTACTACTATTTAGTTCTTCACTGAACATACATTCTTCATAATCAGAAATGGAGTAGCTCCTCCATTTTTCTTCTTGGTTTGTTCACTTTCATTCCTAGAGAGTTGTTGAGAGTGTAGTGGATGAGGTGATTGATACACCTTTCAATGAGATCCTTGTGATTCCCTTGTGGATGTAAACCTATTTTTTAACCTATCATTCTATCTTCCAATGTAGGAATTTTTGTTATACACTTCCATAGTTTGGGGTCTTATTTTGAGTTCTCTTTCCTTCCTTTCTTTCTTCCTTCTATAATTTCTTTCTGATTTACCATAATCAGAACATATAAACATATTCCATTAAAAATATAAATCATGTAATTATTTATCAGCTGAGATATTGATGCAACTTAATTTTTTCCTCTAATATAAGTCCCATGTGTTTCTTGACAAATAATCATATTATGTCCCTATATTCCACTATAATATCATCTGATGGATATTTTCATCTGAGATGTGTTCCTTTCAAAAAAAATCTGAAGCTTCTTCTTACTCTCAAATTTAGCAATATTTTTGCCTTCACAGCATGAAATATATTCTAAATCCTTTGAAAAAAACATTATGTATGATCATGTATCTCACATAAATACCATATGATGTCCTTATATCCTATAAAATCCTTTTTAGTTCTATCTTTTCACACCTACTGGTAGTTTTCTATTTCTTCCACTATTCAGGGATCTTTTCCTCTAATGCATGGGAGAGGGTTAATCATATCTAATACCAATTTTTTCCAACCTATATGTCCTTTGATATGATACAATCCTTTCATTATTCTCCTCTAAATTACAATATTTTCTTTTTATTTCATCATCACTTACTATAGGATAATCAAATAGTAAGTGCATATCATCTTCTAAATTTGGATTACCATTAGCATTTGATTTCTCCACTTATTTCTTAACTGATTCTATCTCTTCTCTCAATTTTTTAACCTTAATATCTCTTAATTCAAATTGAACATTAAGTTCTCTCTTGAGATTCCTCCCTCTACTCATCTCACCTTCTAATTCACATGTGAGCTTATCCATTATGTCACTTTTCTTCTTTATTTTAAATTTTTCATGAGCAGCCGAATCAGAACATCATATATTCTCTTGTTATAGCCTTTGGTTCTTCTGAACTAGTTCAGACAGCTATGTAGTAAGATCATTATTTCTAGCTTTCAAGAGCTGAATTTCATATGACTTCTAATTCTCTTCATTTTCATTAGCTTTGTGTTTTTATCTCTTGGTAGACAACTTTTGCAGTTCTTCATCTTGGGAGTCATTATTATCCCTCAGATCAATAGCCACATTAATAAAAAATTAATTTAAGCCTCTTAACTTTTTGACATAAATATCCAGTACATGGATCCGAATAACTTTAGATATAATTTCTTCATAAAATTTCTTATCAGATTCCTTTGTTTTGTGTACATGTTTCACTTCAGGTCTTCATGAAATTTCTACATCATCAGTAGTTCCAGTATCAATTAGAATATTAGGTTCTTCTCTCATTCCTTCTAAATCGTTGAATGAGTAAGCATTTTCACTGTATGATTTTTACAAATCTTTATTAATTAACTACTTGATTCCTTAAATTAAATAACACTCTTTACATATACACTTAAACTATGAGGAAAATAACATGACTTTTACTTATTCTATGATGTTATTACCTTTATCATGGAACATAAAAATAATATAAGACTTAATTTTTGACTTCAATAATAAACTGAAACATGTCATAGAAAACAAATTTGATAAAAGAAACATATCTATGATACAAATTGGTGGGTCTAAAAAGGGCCTAGATACCCTAAGAGGGGGGTTGAATCAGGGTATGGATATTATTTTAAAAAATTAATCCTTCCCCACTAGATCTTAACCTCTTTATTACAAGGGTCGTATTATTCTCACTTATGTTTTATTGTTCATCAGATTATATCCTTCCTTATCGGATGATGATACTTTGAATGGAATATAGGAAAGAAAACACACATGTACAAATATTTTTACTTGGTTCACCCTTACTGGGATACGTCTAAAGAGAAGACAATGATTATGTTCGGATGTACCAAATCCACTAAATATCACTTCCAATTACAATATTTGTGCTAGATCACTTATATTCCCAAGATCAATTCCTTTACAATGTTTAGTGTAAAATCACTACTTTCCCAAGGGTAACTCTCTATGTCTCTCTCTCTTGCTCACTTTCATTGGAGAGAATCATCATCTTCCTCTTCCCTTTCTCACTACTCTTGGAAAGGGTACACTTATAGTGTATAGACTTGTAGGTCCTTTAATTATCACAAATGAATGAATTCTCTACTCTATGTATATGCTCTATTGATGTTCAACTATCATCCACTAATGAATACAACTTAACCACAGGTGTACTGGGAAACTCTAAATCTTTTGTGCAACCCTTACTATATCTTGTTTGCAAATTTAATGCCTTGAATGCAAGATTCCACCTTTATCATGAAACATCTCTTGCACGCAAATTCAATATTACACGAAACTCAAATCATACATGAAACTTCTTTAGATTGCATGCAACTCCAATTATTTCATGAAACTCACTTTACTTAAAAATTTTACATGATTCAAAGCTCAGATGTCTTCTAATTTTTAATCTAATATGAATGAGGGGGTCACCTCTTATTTATAGGCAATCCAACCCCTGCCCATAAGATTCGATGCATCATGAAAGATCCCCTCTATGCGTGAAAACCCTAATTTGATGTCGCATCAGGCACACAAGTTTCTTTTGTGCAACCCCATATTTCATGCACATTTCCTAAAATTCCACACACTTCATTCCTTTGACATATTTTAACATTCTAATCATGAAACATGCCTTCTACACAAGTTTACATACCATCTTCAATATTTCAAGAAACGTACTTTCCCAAAATCAAGTTTCTCCATTTTCTAATATTGAGGCCCAAAAATATGGAAAACACTGGAAAACAATAAAACCTTATACCTATTCTTTTTTGCACCACCTCCATATCATCCATTACTTTTTGTGGTTCTTTGTCAACATAGGTTGTTAAAAATATCTCTATAACACCATAACTGACCAAGGAATCCTATTTTTCAACAAACACAATCAACCCAAAAAATCATCAATTTTACCTTGGGGGATTTTTTCCCAACAACATGAGTCATTTATAACTCAACACTACACCTTCATTATGATTTAAGAGGTGTCTCATGGTCACCATCTTCTAACATCCATTATCCAATCTTTCAACTTCTAAACATTTGGATATTGTATTTACAACTCCACCATATTTATCCATGCATCAAAATTTAGTCTACTATAATCTCTCATTCCATTAGAATCTATCCTTCTATTATAATTAAATTCTATCTAAAACTGCTTTAACATGGTTGAACCTAAAAATATTCTATTTGAGAATCATTTTTTAAATTCAACCACCAAGTCCTTCAACAAAATTCATCATCTTTATTTCTATCCTTGATCTTCTTTTGTAGTCACATGGTTCCCCTATCACATTTATAGTCATCCAAGTCTAATTGAGGCACAAAAATGCCTCAACACATCACTGAGCATTACATTTTAAAACATTTCATTCACATTAATAAATCTTTCCACCTTATATAGATCAATAGTTTTTTTTAATTACAACTTCATAATGATCTAATATTATAAATGAGTTTTTTCCCTGGAATGTAACATTAGATTTTTTTCCAAGTGGATTTCACTACAATAATAATAGAATAAACTACCAACCTCAAGTATTCTTCTAAGATCTTTCATCATCCCCTTTATCCAAAACAACTCTTTCCTAGATTTTACTAATGAAATATAATCAATTTTATTTTTAAAAGTTACACTATAGGTAAATATTTTCACATACAACTCATAATTGTGTATCCAAAAGTGAATCCATATTTCATGGTTGTAACATAACATACCCAGATTCTAATCAATAGTTCCCTAAGCCTGGTTGGATACATGGAATTGGTCTCATATCCACAAATTCAATAGACTTCCTAATAGAAATGAGGGCCTTGGTGTGTTATTATAGAGACTATTCCCATATAATGAGTGTATACATAGTAGAATATCAATAATAAACCAATAGCAAAAGAAGATACAAAAAGTATACACTTAATAAAAGAAAAAAACAAGAATATATATAAACAAATCCCAAAGCAATATCAATCACATATGATGATATTTATACATATTATATGTCTAATAAAATAGCCAAAATAGGTACATAGAATAGTATCACACTACATGTATACAAAATGAAAAAAACAATAAAAGGTGTTATCTCTAAATAGCATCGTGAGCCACATCTCAGTCTCATTCTCTCCTTCTTCTAAGTATGGCACAAATAAACTGTGAAACTAGGGGTTCATTACCCTATCACTACCTATACCCAAAAATCCTATTTGGTTCCCAAAGGGTGGCCATAATAGGGTGTGAGATAACATACTAGTAGGATACAACCCAAAGATATATACATTTCAATATTTTTAATATGATAAGATATGTAGTGTGAAAAATAAATTGTAAGCAGGAAAGGTAAGTAAATTTTCCCATGGCATACAACTACTAAACCGAAAGTACTAGATATCCTTTCAAGGATCCATGAAAAACAAATTTTATCCCTTGTATCTAGGAAGCAACAACAAATAGAAGTAAACCACACATCCTCATAATACATCCATATGTATCAAACCACTATAGTCTTTTAATATTTTCTGAAGTGTCAAAACATCAATGTGAATGTTGTATAATCAACTAAGTCTCATTCTCACAGCCACACTATAATGACCAAAGTGTCAGAACATGAAGGGCTGGATCCAGGGTGTCGAATACCCAGGTATCCTCATCGAGTACCAAGAGAATCTCAATGAAAAATTGGTATAGAAACTTGTTGGAGTCCTAGGAACATGTCATTCTTGAAATTTTCTATGTGAGTACAATAAATATATATCCAATGAGTAGAAAATCTCAAGGCATCCCATGAAATCAAGACCCAAGGAGCATACTCAATCCAGGGAATTCACTACTATGTTTAAGATCTATAGAGATCTGTCCCTGAAATCTAAAAAATCATTCGCACATTTCATAAAAATTGTCAAACATTATTCATGAGTCTACCCAATCATGTAATACATTCACATTCAATCATGTCACATGGTTATACCCACAAATTCATTAACAATCACAATTAAACATATTACATGGGTGTACCCACCCATTCATCACAATTCACATTCCAAGAAAAGTAATGAGTATACCCACTCATATAACCATTTACATTTAAGCCACTATAATCAATTAAAGCAGGTATTATCATGAAAAAACAAAGAAAGGATTAAGTATATCTCATAATAAGACAAATCATTTTCATTCAATTATAATTGGGTTTCCTACAACTAGGGAAGCATGGTAAATCACCTCTTGGGTGATTCAACCATTGAAAAACAAGTAATTTATATAAAGAACACCCCATGGGTGGACATTGTTTGGTAAATGTCCATCAATGTATCACAATGGAATCGATGTAAATCTCTAAAAGGTCTTATTACATCTAATTCAATTAACCAGTTCAATTTTGGGGGCATGCCAAAAAGTTTGGTGGGTAAAAAGATGGACAAAAACTTTATAAGGAACCCAAAATCAAAAGAAATGTATAGACAACATACCATAGCTCGATAGTGGAGTTCTCATCTAGTATAAACTCCTGATTTGACACATATTAGAAAGAATAATTACATATCCAATTATATAAACGACATTTGATTCAATGGTTTGATGGATAAATGATTGAAAATCCAAGAATAACCTCAAGAGGGAGATCTCAAAATGTATCCTTAATGTGCATTGAGGGAAAACCTAAATTAGTTTTATAAAATTGATTAATTAAATTCAAATTTATTAATTTTTTCCAAAATTAATGGGGATTTAGGGTTTAGGTACACTGTTTGATAAACCATGCACCAAATCGCATTGTTTTCTGGAAGAGTAGGATCACCCATATAGTTTCCTCAAACGGTTTGACTAACCTTGAGGAAACTGTGTGATAGCCCACTTTCAGCATATGAAAAAATTGAATACAATGATTCATGTCTGTGAGGCCCATTACGTAGGGTTTTACCTAATTGTGTGTCCTTTCCCAACTCTTTTTCCAGCATTTCATGGTTTTTTTAAACCATGCAGATTGCCCTATACAGTTTTCACTAACCATGCGTGAGGCTTAAATCACCCAAAAACTTGGGTTCTGGAATCCAAACAAGTCTTGGACACCTCCCCTGAAATTTCCATGACCTAAATGGCATTCACATTAGGCCATAATTAAAAATTAAAACTAAAAACAAAGGGATCTGTAACTCATATGAAAACCTAGGTTCTTACAATGGTGTTATTTCATGTATCCATATCTCCCTCGAAGTATAAGTATAAAACCCCTAGAGTGTTCCATATGTATCCAAGTAAAAGGGTATCACTTACAAAACTTTTAGATATTGGAGGATCAATGTAACTTCTTCCTCATTCTCTATCCTAGGTTTTTTCATGAATTAACTGACTACTCCAACAGCATGGGAAATATCATTCCATATAAAAACCATAGAATACATCAATATTCTAATGTCTGATTTATAATAAACTTTTTTTATGTGTTATTCCTTTACTTCTATTAATTTTTAATCCCCTTTTATTAACATAAACTTACAATCCAGGGGTATGGTTTTCATATTCACTCCACTCATCCTAAAGTGTTCTACCAACTCCTAGACATGTCTTGACTGAGTTAGAAACAAATTTGTAGAGCAGAAGTCTATTATGAACCACATACCTAGTTTATGTTTAGCCAAACTAAGATCCATTATCTTTAAACTTTCAGACAATTTAACTTTAATATCATTAATTATTTCCATTATTAAATTAATAATATGAATGTTATCATTATATAGAATTAATTTTATGAATATCATATCATCAAAAACCTTCTAGTTAAAGTAATGATCAACATTTCTCTAGATAATCTTTTGTTTCACTATAAAGGCATTGAACTTGTATTTCTATTTCCTTGATTTTTTTCTTTGACCCATAAAGGTTCCACTTCATGTTTTACACAATATTTAATTTTATTTAACGATGAACAATTATAGATACTCTATGTATATATATTTCAATAATTATCTATGAAAAAATCGATCTTCACATATAATTTCTCTAAATGTTATCCTTCCATGGAAACCATACTAAGAACTATATTAATAGTCATGCATTTAATGATAGGGGAAAATATCCTAGAAAAATATATAAATTTAATTTGTTTAAAACCCCTCAAGAAAATATTTTCCTTATACCTATTTAAATGGTATTATTCATTATTCAGATGATTAACCCATTTGTTTTGTAGAACAATCTTCCTAGTTGGTCCTTCTGTTACCTCCCATGTTTCTAACACATGTAATATATCTATTCCATCACTCATATCTATCTCCCACTACCTGGAGTATTCTATTATTTCATCCTCTTCTAGGTTCAGAAACACTCCATCATCCATGATAATAAAATAGTTCAAATCACTTATATACCTACACATATAGAACCTGATCACAGTATACCTCCACAATTGTCCTTCAAATCTTATCCTTCTAAATCAGTTTTTTTAAGATAATCACCTACCAAATATCTTCCCCATTATTTTATAGTCCCTAATATCTCTAATAATTTTTCATGTGGAAAACCATTGAGCATTTAATATCATTCAAAAATTCTTATGGTTGATCTGTTGTTTCCAATACTAACATACTCCTAAAACTATATAGAGAATCCAAAACTTCTTGATTTACTTTAATTCAAACCTCAACAAGTGATAATACTTTGATCTCATTAAAAAAGTATACTTGGTTGTGATATTTCCACAATATCTCTTCATTGAAGATAACATTTCAACTTATGAACACCATCCATGAGTATTTATCCCAAATTCAAAATCCAAATTCTTCGTTTGCATATCCTATAAAGTAACATGCTTGAGAATCAGCCTCTATATTTTCCCTTTCTTTTTAATCAACATGGACATAGGTGAGTAAACCAAATATTTTGAGATATGTAAGTTAAAACTTTATTCTAAACAAATTGGATTTTATAAGTTTCTAACCTAATAGATATGGTGGAATTATATTCACCAAAATAGTCACACAAATCACCACTTCTACCTAAAAATCATTTGGGAAACTAGTATGAATTATCCTATTATTTTCCTTCTTTAATTGCATTCGATTCATCCTCTCTATGGCTCTATTTTATTCTGGAGTTCCATGTATGGTATTCTAAATGAATATGCCTTTTCTCTAGTAGAATCTTTGCAAACCAAGTTTCTATACTTACCACCTTAATAAAATATCAAATACCTCAATTTCTATTTGTTATCTTTTTCCACCATGGATATACATCAAATAAAAGTTATGAATACCTTTGATTATTTCTTGATAAATAACACCCATAACTACTATGTTGCATCATAAATGAATGTAAAAAGATATAGTGAGCCTTCATGATAACAAATAAAAATTTTCCCCTATATAATCATATCAACCAACTCTATCTTCATAATCTTTAGAGTTTTACCTTCCATTTGGAATGACACCTCCTAATTATTCCCAAGGATTCATTCTTTGCATGGTGTGTTCTTTATTATTATTATCTTTATCATAACTTTAGTAACTAGTATTTCCATCCCTTTGTCCCTTATGTGACCTAGATGATCATGACATAACTTAGTAGAAGTTATCAATTTGGCATGCATTCCACCTTCTAAAAATCTTGTTTGGTATAATGATCTATCCTTCACCCCTTTTTCCACCACCATGTAATCATGTGTGATTTTATATTCTCTATCTAAAATGGTTTTAAAAAACCATCATTGTACAAAATTCATACTAAGATCAATTTTTTCCTTAACCTCATTATGTGACACAAACCTTGAAATTATAGTATTTTTTCATTACTTATTCATAAATAAACAACACCTTTTCCTATAATATCAAGAGATCCACCATATTTAATTTTTACCTTGGTGTATCTTCCAAAAGTATAAATCATGATACTTCATCTGTTGGGGTGTAGAGTGAAATGATGATCTAGCGCTATAATCCAAGACTCAAGTGAATATGTTACACTTAGTATAAAAGCACTCATATCTTATAATATGAGATTTAATTATACATTTATTGTAACAGCCCGAGATTTTATGAAAAATATTCTTTTTATTTCACTAGTGTCTTGTGTTGTACGCTCCACCAAAAGGAGCTTTCACAGCACACATCCTTGACTTGCCTTGCATTACACGCAATCGCGACCTTCCTCGATAGCGTGTGTAGTACGCAATAACGAGTTTCACTAAACAGCGATATGCTATTAAAATGTTATTAAAACTAGCCGTTATGAATAGTAATAACCACTTTTTGAAATTTTGTAAATTTTATTTTTCAAAATGGATTTCATTTTTGGATTCGGAGTATCGAATTTAGCCTAAGGTGAAATTTTGGTACATTTCGGATAACTTTCATATTCTGATGAATAGTGAAAATTACTAAATTTTAATTAAAAACAACTTTTTTTAATCGAAATAATTAATAGTGATAAATTATTAATTTGAGTGGTTTTAAAGTACATTTAGAATATATTTTTACAATTAAATACAATGTTGGTCATTGGATGTAATTTCACATTTACACCAGACATAAACAAGTGTCAATCTTTTGATAGATATTGTTTCTTAAAAACACGTTATTTGTTTTAACAGCAGGATTTAATTATAAAATTAATTAATGCAACTTCTATGTTATGAATTTGGTAAATTAGACTTCATTTTTGAATTTGGAATATGAAATATAGCTTAGGATGAAATTTTGGCATTGTTCTGAAAAACATCAATTTTTGATGAATAGTGAAACTACTAAGTGGTAGTTAAAAAAATTAATTTCTTCATAAATCGTAATTTTACCGCTTCTATGAATGGAATTTCAAAAATCCGAGAGACACGGTTGATGTCAGTAAGTAAAATGTGGTTCAATGAGATGAAAATAATTTTTGGTGAATAGTAACTTTTTACTTTTATTTACCACGGTTAAAAGTAAATAGGGTAATTAAGGGTAAAAATGATATTAATATTACCCTAACACATGTCCTAATTCTATTGGACAAGTTTATCTCGACCAAAAACAACCTTAAGTGTAAAATATTATCATTTAGGCCCACTTGGATTAGATTAGGACATTTATTATTATTTAATTCAAAGAAGAGTTAAAAGAGTTAAAATCAAAGTTTATTTACTAAAACATTTTTAATATGGGTTTATACATAAGATAAATTCGATTATAAATATTACTTAGAAAGATAAAAATATTTCCTACATAATGATATTTTATTTATAATTTTTATACTTCAAATAAATTAATTTATTTATGACACAACGATGATGCAGTAATTACCCTTTTAAGGAAATGTTAACATAATTGATGTTATAAATGCTCAAATAAATGTAATTTGAGACTTTTTATGAATTCCACTAATTTTATAGGTTACTATGATATATTATTGTTGATTTAATCAAATTGGTTCGAACATATAATTCTGTTATGACTTTCACAAAAATAATATATCAAATAGTGTCAAAATTGACACAAAATAGTTTTTAAATCAAATATTATATTATTAATTGTTCTTTTATTACTAAAAATCTACGGTTCTGCCAAATGACTTAGATAAGGATATATATATTAATAATAAACAATTTGGGGTTCGTTTGGCATGTTATAGTAAGTGTATTAACCATATAGTGAAAGAAAACAAAAAGACACGGTAAAAGTTAAATTATTTAACTTAGAGTTAAATCTAATTGATAAGGTTAAAATAATAATCTAAACTTGTCTAAATCCTATTGGTTGATAGGATTTCGACCCATCCCCACTTTAGCTTAGAAATAAGACCCTTTGTAATCATTATAAACCGATTTTGACTTTAATATAAAATAATATTTTGAGATATTCCTAAGGTGCCCCTCTCCTCCCTTATAAAAGGACACCTCCTCCCCCTCCTCCTCACACCAATTTGAGCACTCAAGCTCGGACAACCAGTGCCAAACTCTCTTCTCCACTTACCTAGAAACATCCTAGAGGTTCTGGTCTTCCTTAAAGACCAATTTTAGTGCCCTAAGAGGAGGTCTCAAAGAGGTGCTTCAAAGAAGAGGTAATTACCGTTACCAATTCTTTCATCTTTATTTCTTCTTCCACTTCTCCTTCTTAGGTTGTTTCATTATGAAGTAATAACATCAGTATCACTCATATACTGATATGTTATTATAATTATGAAACAACCCTATTTCACCATCTATCCATCCTACGGGAAAAGAAATCACCGCGCGTGCGTACGTACGGAATACCGTCTCCACGCCGTGGTGTAATCTATTTTCCACCACCACCTTACATGGATGGGTATAATGGTGTAAAGAATAACTATACATAGTTATTACAACATCATATTGATTCTGATATATTGTATAATCCACTCCAATTCAATTCAATATTTATGGAAATGATATCATCGCTCGTGCGTACGTACGGACTACCGTCTCCACGACGCGATGAGATTCATTCTCCATGATAACCATTTAAGAATGATTATAAAGTATATATAAGAAATAATAATGAAATATATGACATTATAAAGATACTGGATTTATGTATATATATATGTATGTCATCTACTTACTTCCATTCAAGAAAATAAGGAAAAGAAAACAGCGTTCATGCGTACGTACGGACTACCGTCTCCATGAACGGTGTTTTTCATTTCATTTATCTATCTATTATATATATATATAATGAATATATATGATATATAAATCATATTTTATATTCTGTAAGTAAGTAAATCATGATATAAGTAATAATAATGTCAAGAACAACAAGTCAAAACACCTACGATAAATGAAACGATTTTACCCAAAATGCTTCTTTAACATGGAATTTACAAAAGAACGGGTAATATAATGTCATAAGTGAACCATATATGATATCATAACAATGAATATGATTCTCTAATAAGTAAATGACATTATTTAAATCATTATACAGGAGGTTCGGACACATACGAAGCAAATCGTACCTAAGGTAAGGGAAATATCACAATCTCATTTTTATCCGAGATTGTATATTCGTAAGTATTTACTAGGGTGTATTTTATCATCCACATCCATGTTTCATAAATATGTAATATTATTTCCATCCACCTACAATTGTTTAAATCCATTTTTACCCTTTGGTGAGTTTTTAGTAAAATAAATGAATGGAATCTTTTGTCGTTTTTCGTACGAGGTACTTTTTGACATTTCCGACAAAAGTACGAAGAATGTTTTTTTTAACTTATACGGCATGAATGGATTTTTAAAACATTATTTCCAAGAAGATTCTTTTACAAGTTTTCAAGTTTATTTTTAATCAACTTCTTTTATTTTAAATTCGTATGCCATGTTATGAAAGGAAAAATGTTTTTTGAAGAAGAAAGGATATTTTCCTCAAGAATTCATTTCAAGTGTTTTATCAAAATTATTTTCCATCTAAGATAATAAAGGGTTCTGTTTCTATACATATTTTTACATTGATTTGACTATGTTGTGATGGAATTATGTTTATGAATTTCTTTATCTTATATGAATGGTTTTATGATGTCATGTTGTTTAAGAATCCCATTTTTATTACGTGGGTTATGCTATGATGTATGGTTTATGATTATGTGGCACACATAAGAAAGGATTCATTATAAGATGGGTGGGACCTATATCTCCCTCCAATGCATTGGGTAAAGATTTTATATCTCATGAGATAGACAGGGCTGGAACGGTAGGTTATACCGGTTCAGTGAAACAGGACTGAAACGAGGGTTACTCGATTCAGAAAGGGACTTTGTCCACTAAGATAGTCTTGGCAATGAGTCTTGACTAACAAGAAATGATTCTCTATGATTATGTGTGAATGCCACAAAGTTTCATGTTTTAAGTTATGATTATTGTGATTACATTTCACTGCCATGATTTACCCCATGTTATGAAATTATGATCTCTTTTTCAGGTTAAGATTTTCCAAAAGTTATGTGCTTATGTATATGATGTGATTGATATTTCTTTTGTTTACCCTTACTGAGCATTTGAGCTCACCCTTTTATGTTTTCTTTTACCCAGGATATAAAGAAAGGTTTTAGGAAAAAAAAAGGAAGATCTTTATGGGAGATTTTGAAGATCTTTCACCACGATTAGAAGATTATATTCCGAGTTTCCAAAGACACTAAACTATTACGATCCTTGTGTGTGTGTTTTTTTGTTATGTACTAAGTATTCCGCAAATGTAATATAATGTCCATGTAATAAATCATACATCATCGCATAATCATAAATCATAAAAATGGATCAGTACCACTGATCATTGTGTGTGTGTTTTTTATGAATTCCTTGTGCGTGTGTAGTACGCAATAACGAGTTTCACTAAACAGCGATATGCTATTAAAATGTTATTAAAACTAGCCGTTATGAATAGTAATAACCACTTTTTGAAATTTTGTAAAATTTATTTTTCAAAATGGATTTCATTTTTGGATTCGGAGTATCTAATTTATCCTAAGGTGAAATTTTGGTACATTTCGGACAACTTTCATATTCTGATGAATAGTGAAAATTACTAAATTTTAATTAAAAACAACTTTTTTTAATCGAAATAATTAATAGTGATAAATTATTAATTTGAGTGGTTTTAAAGTATATTTAGAATATATTTTTACAATTCAATACAATTTTGGTCATTGGATGTAATTTCACATTTACACCAGACATAAACAAGTGTCAATTTTTTGATAGATATTGTTTCTTAAAAACACGTTATTTGTTTTAACAGTAGGATTTAATTATAAAATTAATTAATGCAACTTCTATGTTATGAATTTGGTAAATTAGACTTCATTTTTGAATTTGGAATATGAAATATAGCTTAGGATGAAATTTTGGCATTGTTCTGAAAAACATCAATTTTGATGAATAGTGAAACTACTAAGTGGTAGTTAAAAAAATTAATTTCTTCATAAATCTTAATTTTACCGCTTCTATGAATGGAATTTCAAAAATCTGAGAGACACGGTTGATGTCAGTAATTAAAATGTGGTTCAATGAGATGAAAATAATTTTTGGTGAATAGTAACTTTTTACTTTTATTTACCACGGTTAAAAGTAAATAGGGTAATTAAGGGTAAAAATGATATTAATATTACCCTAACACATGTCCTAATCCTATTGGACAAGTGTATCTCGACCAAAAACAACCTTAAGTGTAAAATATTATCATTTAGGCCCACTTGGATTAGATTAGGACATTTATTATTATTTAATTCAAAGAAGAGTTAAAAGAGTTAAAATCAAAGTTTATTTACTAAAACATTTTTAATATGGGTTTATACATTAGATAAATTCGATTATAAATATTCATTAGAAATCTAAAAATATTTCCTGCATAATGATATTTTATTTATAATTTTTAGACTTCAAATAAATTAATTTATTTATGACACAACGATGATGCAGTAATTACCCTTTTAAGGAAATGTTAACATAATTGATGTTATAAATGCTCAAATAAATGTAATTTGAGACTTTTTATGAATTCCACTAATTTTATAGGTTACTATGATATATTATTGTTGATTTAATAAACATGGTTCGAACATATAATTCTGTTATGACTTTCACAAAAATCATATATCAAATAGTGTCAAAATTGACACAAAATAGTTTTTAAATAAAATATTATATTATTAATTGTTCTTTTATTACAAAAATATAAGGATCTGCCAAATGACTTAGATAAGGATATATATATTAATAATAAACAATTTGGGGTTTGTTTGTCATGTTATAGTAAGTGTATTAACCATATAGTGAAAGAAAACAAAAAGACACGGTAAAAGTTAAATTATTTAACTTAGAGTTAAATCTAATTGATAAGGTTAAAATAATAATCTAAACTTGTCTAAATCCTATTGGTTGATAGGATTTCGACCCATCCCCACTTTAGCTTCGAAATAAGACCCTTTGGAACCATTATAAACCAATTTTGACTTTAATATAAAATAATATTTTGAGATATTCCTAAGGTGCCCCTCTCCTCCCTTATAAAAGGACACCTCCTCCCCCTCCTCCTCACACCAATTTGAGCACTCAAGCTCGGCCAACCCCTGCCAAAATCTCTTCTCCACTTCCCTATAAACATCCTAGAGGTTTTGGTATTCCTCAAAGACCAATTTTAGTTCCCTAAGAGGAGGTCTCAAAGAGGCGCTTCAAAGAAGAGGTAATTACCGTTACCAATTCTTTCATCTTTATTTCTTCTTCCACTTCTCGTTCTTAGGTTGTTTCATTATGAAGTCATAACATCAGTATCAATCATATACTGATATTTTATTATAATTATGAAACAACCCTATTTCACCATTTATCCATCCTACGGGAAAAGAAATCATCGCGCGTGCGTACGTACGGAATACCGTCTCCACGCCGTGGTGTAATCTATTTTCCACCACCACCTTACATGGATGGGTATAATGGTGTAAAGAATAACTATACATAGTTATTAAAACATCATATTGATTCTGATATATTTTATAATCCACTCCAATTCAATTCAATATTTATGGAAATGATATCATCGCTTGTGCGTACGTACGGACTACCGTCTCCACGACGCGATGAGATTCATTCTCCATGTTAACCATTTAAGAATGATTATAAAGTATATATAAGAAATAATAATGAAATATATGACAGTATAAAGCTACTGGATTTATGTATATATATATATGTATGTCATCTACTTACTTCCATTCAATACAATAAGGAAAACAAAACAGCGTTCATGCGTACGTACGGACTACCGTCTCCATGAACGGTGTTTTTCATTTCATTTATCTATATATTATATATATATATATATATAATGAATATATATGATATATAAATCATATTTTATATTCTGGAAGTAATTAAATCATGATATAAGTAATAATAATGTCAAGAACAACAAGTCAAAACACCTACGATAAATGAAACGATTTTACCCAAAACGCTTCTTTAACATGGAATTTACAAAAGAACGGGTAATATAATGTCATAAGTGAACCATATATGATATCATAACAATGAATATGATTCTGTAATAAGTCAATGACATTATTTAAATCATTATACAGGAGGTTCAGACACATACGAAGAAAATCGGACCTAAGGTAAGGGAAATATCACAATCTCATTTTTATCTGAGATTGTTTATTCGTAAGTATTTACTGGGGTGTATTTTATCATCCACATCCATGTTTCATAAATATTTAATATTATTTCCATCCACCTACAATTGTTTAAATCCATTTTTACCCTTTGGTGAGTTTTTAGTAAAAGAAATGAAAGGAATCTTTTGTCGTTTTTCGTATGAGGTACTTTTTTACTTTTCCGACAAAAGGACGAAGAATGTTTTTTTTAAACTTATACGGCATGAATGGATTTTTAAAACATTATTTCCAAGAAGATTCCTTTACAAGTTTTCAATTTTATTTTTAATCAACTTATTTTATTTTAAAGTTGTATGACATGTTATGAATGGAAAAATGTTTTTTGAAGAAGAAAAGATATTTTCCTCAAGAATTCATTTCAAGTGTTTTATCAAAATTATTTTCCATCTAAGATAATAAAGGGTTCTGTTTCTATCCATATTTTTACATTTATTTGACTATGTTGTGATGGAATTATGTTTATGAATTCCTTTATCTTATATGAATGGTTTTATGATGTCATGTTGTTTAAGAATCCCATTTTTATTACGTGGGTTATGCTATGATGTATGGTTTATGATTATGTGGAACACATAAGAAAGGATTCATTATAAGATGGGTGGGACCTATATCTCCCTCCAATGCATTGGGTAAAGATTTTATATCTCATGAGATAGACAGGGCTGGAACGGTAGGTTATACCGGTTCAGTGAAACAGGACTGAAACGAGGGTTACTCGATTCAGAAAGGGACTTTGTCCACTAAGATAGTCTTGGCAATGAGTCTTGACTAACAAGAAATGATTCTCTATGATTATGTGTGAATGCCACAAAGTTTCATGTTTTAAGTTATGATTATTGTGATTACATTTCACTGCCATGATTTACCCCATGTTATGAAATTATGATCTCTTTTGCAGGTTAATATTTTCCAAAAGTTATGTGCTTATGTATATGATGTGATTGATATTTCTTTTTTTTACCCTTACTGAGCATTTGAGCTCACCCTTTTATGTTTTCTTTTCCCCAGGATATAAAGAAAGGTTTTAGGTAAAAAAAAGGAAGATCTTTAAGGGAGATTTTGAAGATCTTTCACCACGATTAGAAGATTATATTCTGAGTTTCCAAAGATACTAAACTATTACGATCCTTGTGTGTGTGTTTTTTTGTTATGTACTAAGTATTCTACAAATGTAATGTAATGTCCATGTACGTCAAGCTTCGGGTCTCTACAGTTGGTATCAGAGGAAAGGTTTAGTCAACCTTTGGAAACTAGGATGCGAGAACTTTAGTGAGATCCCTAGAGATATTTATAAGGTATGTCTAGGGATGTCCCTAAGGATAAGTATACGTATAGGATACAATCCTAGAATTACGGTAACGATCATAGAATTTAACCTAAGATGTTAGATATCGAGGATACTCCACCTTTATTATGTTGTTTTCCCTAGCATGATTTTTGCCTCTCACACTATTTTTTTTTGGGTTTTAGAAAATGGCTGGAAACAAGATGTTTCACGATAATGGAGGATATGATGGACAATGGAATGATATTCTTCATAATGAAATGGGATTTGGAAGTCCAAACATCATTATTATGCCGAATCAGCAATCTCATAATATGATCAATAAAGTAAAATTTGGTAAGTTTCCTGACTCGGCTAATAAGAGAAAGATGGAGTTTCATGATGATCATAGAGGAAAGAAAGTTCAATTTCCCCTATGTAAATCATGTGGGAAGAGGCATCAAGGAGAATGTTTCAAAGGAACTGGAAGATGCTTTGGGTGTGGAAAAGAAGGACAAAAAGCAAGTAAGTGCAAAGGAAAAGGTTCAGTTAACACCATGGATGAGGATAATGGTATTACTACGACATCAACAATGGTTAAATGTTTTAAATGTGGAATGTACAGGCATTATGCAAACCAATGCCCTAAGGGAAAGTCTCATGAAGATAATCAGTATGGTCATATGGGAAGTATTTATGTTGATGATGATGAAGAGACTACAAATGATATGTGAGATAAAAGAATTGTTGAAGCTCAGTCAATGGTTTAAGAATGTAGTGGAATGATTACATGTTTATCATGTGTAATGTTGTATAAGTAATCTCATGGTACTATGGAATAAAGAGACATCTAAGGATTGTTACACTGTTGTCTTTCCTTGAGTTTTGAAAGTGTATGATTAATGGTACCACTATCCATGAAAGGTTATTCAGATATTTTTGGAATTTAGATGATATGCGCATAATGAAGGAATAATAAGATAATGAGGTGTCTGATTGTATTCATGAGCTCATGACTGATATAAGGAGAAGGTTATATCATGGTTTGAGTATATATAATTTTTGGATTTTGGTATGTGGAAAGAGTTAACTTTTAAATGCATTCATGTTTTCACTAAGGTTCAATGGGTATTCAAGAGAATACATGATTAAGGCCTTTGAATGTTTGGAAGGTGACCAACAAGACATATCTTATGATATATGGGGATTAACGACAGTATTAAATCTCTGGTAATCGTTTTCACTATATTATGAGAGTGGACTGTAGTATTATGGATAAGCCTAAAGATTAGAATGGATTATGTTGGACATAAGTTAGTTTAAGGATAGAAGATTTTCGATATTATTGATGGGATGTTATAGTAATGTAGTTTTAGAAAAAGGACAACCTGCAGGATGGGCGACAGCCCATCGCTTCGGACAAGGTTGTGGGAATCGAACCCACAACCAAAGTGCGACTGGCCTTTATCGCCTACCACTGGCCTACAGGAAGTCCCTGTTTAGTAGAAACTAGTTTTATTATATTAAGTTGTATGATATATGAAGTATAAGTCCATTTTAGGAACCATATATGATTAATCTCACTATATAATGACTTATGTATATTTAATAACTTTTGATAACCTTTTGTTTAAGACATATGGAATGACCCGTCATTCTATCACATGATCTTCTAACACTTCACGAATAACAAATTCAACTTCATTTATTTAAGAGATAAAGTGGAAATTGTTCAAGGCATGAACAACAGTGATATTGTACCAAAATAAAGTAAGTATTTATTCTAATTCAAATTCTTCAACATTAGGGAAACGATCTTGAAAACCAAAAATGTTGTCCTAGTGCTCTTATATCTGATTAATCAGATGGTACCTTAGATCGTCACAAATTTATGGATTTGTGATTGTTGGCTTTTTCATAGCCATGTTCTCTACCACTCTCCATCAGAACATGATGGTTAGATTTCTCTTCCATATCCATATTTTTACCTGTGGAAACCCAGCGATTAGTTTATTTGGGTAATCGTTACATTTCATACTTTAGTTTTTAAAGCCAAGTTTTGGTATTCCTTTTTACGATGTGGGTTTCTATTAAAGAAACTTTCGAATAGTAAACCATTTATAACCCTGATGAATTTCGAGGGCGAAATTCATTTTAAGGGGGGTAGAATGTAACAGCCCGAGATTTTGTGAAAAATATTCTTTTTATTTCACTAATGTCTTGTGTTGTACGCTACACCAAAAGGAGCTTTCACAACACACATCCTTGAATTTCCTTTCATTACACGCAATCGCGACCTTCCTCGATAGCGTGTGTAGTACGCAATAACGAGTTTCACTAAACAGCGATATGCTATTAAAATGTTATTAAAACTAGCCGTTATGAATAGTAATAAACACTTTTTGAAATTTTTTAAATTTTATTTTTCAAAATGGATTTCATTTTTGGATTCGGAGTATCGAATTTAGCCTAAGGTGAAATTTTGGTACATTTCGGATAACTTTCATATTCTGATGAATAGTGAAAATTACTAAATTTTAATTAAAAACAACTTTTTTTAATCGAAATAATTAATAGTGATAAATTATTAATTTGAGTGGTTTTAAAGTATATTTAGAATATATTTTTAAAATTCAATACAATGTTGGTCATTGGATGTAATTTCACATTTACACCAGACATAAACAAGTGTCAATCTTTTGATAGATATTGTTTCTTAAAAACACGTTATTTGTTTTAACAGCAGGATTTAATTATAAAATTAATTAATGCAACTTCTATGTTATTAATTTGGTAAATTAGACTTCATTTTTGAATTTGGAATATGAAATATAGCTTAGGATAAAATTTTGGCATTGTTCTGAAAAACATCAATTTTTGATGAACAGTGAAACTACTAAGTGGTAGTTAAAAAAATTAATTTCTTCATAAATCTTAATTTTACCGCTTCTATGAATGGAATTTCAAAAATCCGAGAGACACGGTTGATGTCAGTAAGTAAAATGTGGTTCAATGAGATGAAAATAATTTTTGGTGAATAGTAACCTTTTACTTTTATTTACCACGGTTAAAAGTAAATAGTGTAATTAAGGGTAAAAACGATATTAATATTACCCTAACACATGTCCTAATCCTATTGGACAAGTGTATCTCGACCAAAAACAACCTTAAGTGTAAAATATTATCATTTAGGCCCACTTGGATTAGATTAGGACATTTATTATTATTTAATTCAAAGAAGAGTTAAAAGAGTTAAAATCAAAGTTTATTTACTAAAACATTTGTAATATGGGTTTATACATAAGATAAATTCGATTATAAATATTAATTAGAAAGATAAAAATATTTCCTACATAATGATATTTTATTTATAATTTTTATACTTCAAATAAATTAATTTATTTATGACACAACGATGATGCAGTAATTACCCTTTTAAGGAAATGTTAACATAATTGATGTTATAAATGCTCAAATAAATGTAATTTGAGACTTTTTATGAATTCCACTAATTTTATAGGTTACTATGATATATTATTGTTGATTTAATTAACGTTTTTCGAAAATATAATTCTGTTATGACTTTCACAAAAATCATATATCAAATAGTGTCAAAATTGACACAAAATAGTTTTTAAATCAAATATTATATTATTAATTGTTCTTTTATTACTAAAAATCTAAGGTTCTGCAAAATGACTTAGATAAGGATATATATATTGATAATAAACAATCTGGGGTTCGTTTGTCATGTTATAGTAAGTGTATTAACCATATAGTGAAAGAAAACAGAAAGACACGGTAAAAGTTAAATTATTTAACTTATAGTTAAATCTAATTGATAAGGTTAAAATAATAATCTAAACTTGTCTAAATCCTATTGGTTGATAGGATTTCGACCCATCCCCACTTTAGCTTCGAAATAAGACCCTTTGGAACCATTATAAACCGATTTTGACTTTAATATAAAATAATATTTTGAGATATTCCTAAGGTGCCCCTCTCCTCCCTTATAAAAGGACACCTCCTCCCCCTCCTCCTCACACCAATTTGAGCACTCAAACTCGGCCAAACCCTGCCAAAATATCTTCTCCACTTCCCTAGCAACATCCTAGAGGTTCTGGTCTTCCACAAAGACCAATTGTAGTGCCCTAAGAGGAGGTCTCAAAGAGGCGCTTCAAAGAAGAGGTAATTACCATTACCAATTCTTTCATTTTTGTTTCTTCTTCCACTTCTCCTTATTAGGTTGTTTCATTATGAATTAATAACATAAGTATCACTCATATACTGATATGTTATTATAATTATGACACAACCCTATTTCACCATCTATCCATCTTACGGGAAAAGAAATCACCGCGCGTGCGTACGTACGGAATACCGTCTCCACGCCGTGGTGTAATCTATTTTCCACCACCACCTTACATGGATGGGTATAATGGTGTAAAGAATAACTATACATAGTTATTACAACATCATATTGATTCTGATATATTGTATAATCCACTCCAATTCAATTCAATATTTATGGAAATGATATCATCGCTCGTGCGTACGTACGGACTACCGTCTCCACGACGCGATGAGATTCATTCTCCATGTTAACCATTTAAGAATGATTATAAAGTATATATAAGAAATAATAATGAAATATATGAAATTATAAAGCTACTGGATTTATGTATATATATATATATGTATGTCATCTACTTACTTCCATTCAAGACAATAAGGAAAAGAAAACAGCGTTCATGCGTACGTACGGACTACCGTCTCCATGAACGGTGTTTTTCATTTCATTTATCTATCTATTATATATATATATAATGAATATATATGATATATAAATCATATTTTATATTCTGGAAGTAAGTAAATCATGATATAAGTAATAATAATGTCAAGAAAAATAAGTCAAAACACCTACGATAAATGAAACGATTTTACCCAAAACGCTTCTTTAACATGGAATTTACAAAAGAACGGGTAATATAATGTCATAAGTGAACCATATATGATATCATAACAATGAATATGATTCTGTAATAAGTCAATGACATTATTTAAATCATTATACAGGAGGTTCGGACACATACGAAGCAAATCGGACCTAAGGTAAGGGAAATATCACAATCTCATTTTTATCCGAGATTGTTTATTCGTAAGTATTTACTGGGGTGTATTTTATCATCCACATCCATGTTTCATAAATATGTAATATTATTTCCATCCACCTACAATTGTTTAAATCCATTTTTACCCTTTGGTGAGTTTTTAGTAAAAGAAATGAAAGGAATCTTTTGTTGTTTTTCGTACGAGGTACTTTTTGACTTTTCCGACAAAAGTACGAAGAATGTTTTTTTTTAACTTATACGGCATGAATGGATTTTTAAAACATTATTTCCAAGAAGATTCCTTTACAAGTTTTCAAGTTTATTTTTAATCAACTTCTTTTATTTTAAAGTCGTATGACATGTTATGAAAGGAAAAATGTTTTTTGAAGAAGAAAGGATATTTTCCTCAAGAATTCATTTCAAGTGTTTAATCAAAATTATTTTCCATCTAAGATAATAAAGGGTTCTGTTTCTATCCATATTTTTACATTGATTTGACTATGTTGTGATGGAATTATGTTTATGAATTCCTTTATCTTATATGAATGGTTTTATGATGTCATGTTGTTTAAGAATCCCATTTTTATTACGTGGGTCATGCTATGATGTATGGTTTATGATTATGTGGCACACATAAGAAAGGATTCATTATAAGATGGTTGGGACCTATATCTCCCTCCAATTAATTGGGTAAAGATTTTATATCTTATGAGATAGACAGGGCTGGAACGGTAGGTTATACCGGTTCAGTGAAACAGGACTGAAACGAGGGTTACTCGATTCAGAAAGGGACTTTGTCCACTAAGATAGTCTTGGCAATGAGTCTTGACTAACAAGAAATGATTCTCTATGATTATGTGTGAATTCCACAAAGTTTCATGTTTTAAGTTATGATTATTGTGATTACATTTCACTGCCATGATTTACCCCATGTTATGAAATTATGATCTCTTTTGCAGGTTAAGATTTTCCAAAAGTTATGTGCTTATGTATATGATGTGATTGATATTTCTTTTGTTTACCCTTACTGAGCATTTGAGCTCACCCTTTTATGTTTTCTTTTCCCCAGGATATAAAGAAAGGTTTTAGGTAAAAAAAAGGAAGATATTTATGGGAGATTTTAAAGATCTTTCACCACGATTAGAAGATTATATTCTGAGTTTCCAAAGACACTAAACTATTACGATCCTTGTGTGTGTGTGTTTTTGTTATGTACTAAGTATTCTGAAAATGTAATGTAATGTCCATGTACGTCAAGCTTCGGGTCTCAACATTTATGTAAGGGTAACTTCTAGATTCTAATTTTCTTTTCCTGAATTAATTCATTGGTTGGAATTTTTTCCAAAATTCAAACACATGGGGCCACTTTCAACTTAGCTACTATGGATTCAAATTCTTTTTCCATTTACTTTTCATTGAATTTTATAGGTTATGGAACATGCCCTTCCTTATACATTGTATAAAATTTTTAAAGATCATAGGATCTATATTAAAATAATTTCTTAATTCAATATAAAATATCTAACATATTAGAATAAAAAATTTGTATTACTACTAAATTTTCTCACTGTGATAACTATCACATCCCAAGATTCTAAGAATGGGGAAAGTTTAATCAGTCCCCCCCCCCCCAGAACTCTAAATTTTACCTTTACTTATTCGAACAAACATTTAATGATGTTTAAGTAACGTATGAGTTCAACCACTAGATTTACTTCTGAAATCCTCATTCCAAATAGCCTTCATAAAAGAAAATACTTGTTCATTTATGTTGCCTTTTAATATACACAAGTAAGTTTATTCATAAGTTTTGAGGAAATATTCTCCTCTTAGATATTATAATAAAAAATATCTATTGGTGAAATTAAAATAATCACATCTAATTTATTATCCATCCTTTCCTATTATTTATTCTTCATCACTTCTAACATGGTACCATTTAATAGAAGATAATGTTCCTTTTATATTAATAAGTCCTTTAACTTCATCTTTCAGAATCTAAATCTCGTATCTCCAATCTTCTACACCAATACCTTACCCTCATTCAAATACATTAAATAAAAAGATAATCAACTAAAATTAAATTTTAGATAATTTAATATTTATTATTAACTACTTACCATAATTCTTCTATAAGGAAAATAGAATAACAATTATACTAAAATAATATTTCAAACACCTTCACTATGGTCTGGTCATCTAAATCTATGAAATCATACCTCTGATTCAACTTGTTGGCTCTAATGGAACTTTTGATAAACCATCATTTATAATTACTCCATAACTTACAAGGCGAAAGGAAAGTATTAAAATGAACCCTCCTTTTCAATGCACTAGATATTAGAACACACACTGCACCTAATTCACTACACAACCATGAAAACTTTCAAAACAACCAAGATAATAATTTTCATAGGTAAATGATTGAATGAAAAAAAATCAAAATAACAACACTAGTTTTTATATGTTTTGGGTGTTAATCAAAATACATAGGGGTTTGCTACAATCTATTTTATTAAGGAAGAGTAAGATGATTAAAATATAATGAGTCGGCCCATATATCGCAACTAATTTAACCTATCTAATTAAATAAGAATCTAGTTGGATTAATAATCCGTTTTATCTTCTGGTCTCTATTGTGAGAATGTTCACATATATCCTAAATTTAAGGTAAACCCTTTGTTTGTTCAAATACATTCACCACCTAAACTTCTCCTTTTGGTGAACCATGTACTTTTCTGGAAACTCTAAGAGTTTACTCTTATATATCATCCCGAAGAATCTTATTTATCTATTTACTATAAAACTACTAGTGAAATACTCTTATATATCCTTTCAAAAACTCCAACATATACCTAGAGTTATAATTATTTCATTACAATTCTCCTCTTTAGTATACCTTCTTTTGGAATCGATAGATATCTTTCACCCACCTACTTATGATTGATATCATCTAATCTACCTGCTTTTAGATTTATGGATGTGGTAGTTTTCACTCCACCATCTCCATCTGAGTGTCAAAAATTAGTCTCCCAAAATATATCATTCCATTAGATTTAGTTACTAGCCATAAAATGAATTTTACAAGGATAAACCTAAAATTATCATGTCATGAATCTTCTTTTTACCTTATCTATTACTATAAATTTAATCAAAATCATTTATTAAGAAAGGAAACCCAATATGGTAGAGTATATGGAATCACAAAAAGGGTTTTCCTTTAAATTTTTCTTTATATGATTTTAATTTAATTCCATTTAAATTATTTTTAATTCCATAGATCATGGGAGGTATAATATTTATAATAATATTAATTGAAATTTATCATATTGATCTAACTGATTTTATAATTTTTTCACTATTATATTTATTGAATTTATTTATCAAATTATTTTTTTTTGAAAACTCGTCCTTTAAAATTGTTCTCCTAAATTTTTTTATATCTTAATTTTCAAAAAAATGTTTTTATAAGGATTAAAAATATTATTTTTTCATTATAGTATAATATTTAACACTCAATGTGTGAGAGTGACTAGGATTCATTTGTCAGATAATAAATTAATATTAGTACTCCATTATAATGTAATCAAAATTAAGAGTATTAATGAAAAAATATAAATTCTAAATTTTTTGGGTTTTATAGTTTAATAATGATGTGTGGCCCTTTCTCCTTTTATATCTTAATTTCTAAACAAAACCCATAAAACTAAAATTACCCAAATACTATTTTTTAGTAACCCACCTACTTAATAACCTAAATCTCCCAAGGGGATCCACCACTAGACCTTGAATACATCCTCTAATAATATTATACAAACATTATGTTTTGATGGTAAGTAAGTAATTGTTGGATAATGATTTAACTCCAAAAAATTAAAAACTTTAATCCTATAAAATAAATCACTAATTAATTAATTAATTAAATACATTACTAAATAAATGAGAAATAAAAAATCATAAATTAAATAAAAAATCACATATTTTATAATTAAATAAATAAACATATTTTCTATATTTTTACAATACATAATTTCACCCTAAAAAATTCATAACACTAAAAACCAAATCAAATACATACCTAATAAGTTCGGAATCTTTATAACAAGATTGGGTTTGAAATTATAAAAAAAATATATTGTAGTTAGTAATTACTAATTAGAGGTTGTGTAATTTAAATTTACCTTAGTAATATTTTTCCATGAAAAATTAGTTTGGGAAAAAATTATATTCAGTTCGTTCTAATAACCACTCCAATGGTATAGTCACTCAAATTTCACATTAACTCAAGGGGTTTTTCCCAATTTAAGGGAAACATTATTTTAGTGATGGATAACCTCTTCTTCAAAATTTATAAACCTTATTTTATACTTTAGGTAAAATATATTGCTACCTACTTCTCAAAAATATTTTTTAGATGATGGGTGGCTTGGGGGAAGTCATTGAAAAATCTTTAGTAAAAATCTACATGTACAAAGAAACTTTTATATCTCTCTCATCATAGTGGGTTTAAAAAGTTCTTGAAACGCATTAATTTTATATATATTAAAATTTATCATATCTTTTTAAATATTATTTCCAATCACAATACCATATTCCACTGTTAAATAGGTCCCTTACAATTTTATTACTAATCATGTCTCATATATTTTCAAAATCATATCAATATTATTTGGGCACACCACACAACATTGAACATAAAAAAATATATCTATTAATTCTTCCAAAAACTCTTTTTATATCATTAAACGTATGTTTCATTCACCTATAAAATGTGGAAGGTTCATTATAAATACTAAAAACATGCATAGTAAATGAATATTTCATAACGGAATGTGAAATTTTTTCACTTGATATTTCAGTACCATTAAATTGTTTTGTAACTAAAGTATCCATAAAGAAATAATTAGTACTATAACTTGGATAATTATTTATGTGTTTGATTTAAAATTTGAAGGATAAAGTGATATTTTCATATCAAATCATTCATATTTATATAGAAAATAAAAAATCATAAATCAATCACTGTTCAGGTAGAGATCAACTGAAAATTATTCTTTTCAACCGTAGTTACTCATTTATTCATAAATAATTGGAGAAAACTTTCCCCATTTACTACTATTTATAGACTATATGATTCATTCATCCAAATTATTTAATACCTCCTTTATTAAAACTTCTTTTATTAAAGGTCAAAAACTCCTTTGGGGCTACCTTGTCAGCTTATTCCTTCATCAAATATAAATTTATGAATAAAAAGAGAAGTGATAATAATTTGTATATCAATAATGATATAAGAAATAGACTTATTTCATTTTTTAATAACATTAATAAGTTATTTTTCTTGTTATTTTAAACTCTTAGCACTAAAAATCATAGGTAAGTCATCTTAGTTTCCCAAGAATGAGTACCTCATGTTGTTTGGAAGTCACCTAAGCTCTATCTTGGGTAGACTTAATATCAATGGAATCAATTTTATGATAAATATTCCTAAAATGTGTTCCACTAAATTTTCAACCCCATATTAGACATAGTATCCATATTTTCCTCTTTGTTTTTTTCAACATCCTTACCATGAATCTCTATCACCTTTATTTTTTCTTCCTATTCATCTCAAGAAGACCAAACAAATCTTCGGTTTTAATTATTTCATGGAAATACTCAGGATCATATAAATTTTTCACTACCTTAATAAAGTAAAAATTAACTCATTATTCTCTATATCCTGATATTAATCATTTTTTGTTTATGTTAATGGGTTATTTATTTATTGAAAGTAATGTTTAAATAATAAATATCAATACCTATCATTCTTCTTCCATCTCAAGGATATTAAAATTAGTGGGAAAAATAAACTTCCCCACCTTTACCAAGAAATAATTAAGTTTACTAATAATGTACTTGAATAAACAATTTGGTAGTTGATGTTAGACTCTCATTAACTTAGGCTTATCTAGACTGAATTTCTTAATAAGATTCAATAGAATTAGATTAACAATTTACATTAAGTCACAAAGGGATTTCCCAAATAATAAATTTTCAATTGTGCATGGGATATTTATATATAATAATATAAATATATACATTATTTGTTTATATTTATCTCCCACCTTACCATTTCCAATCCTCTCTTGAAATTTAAGGTGATGATATTAATTTTATAGTTTAGGATTTTTTTAAGGGACTTTATATTTCCATGTTTCATCAATATTAAATTACTTTTTATCTTTATTTTTTGAGTTTTTTTTTGGGTTATTCTAATTCAGTACCCTTGACCACATTGTTATGTTGAGTATTCTTTTTTCCATAAAATTATCCCCACTCTCCAATGTCACATGATTTAAACCCTCCCTCAAAACCTAAGTATTTTTTAGTAGTGTACTACCTGGTTTATTAAAACGGTTTTTGGAAATTTGTACCAAATAATATTTAATATTAGAAATAGAAACTTAGTTATTATTGAAAATTATGTCATTATTTTTCTCATTTTATAAAACATTGGAGGAATTATATTAATTTTAATTTATATATTTGGTGTCCATAAATTCTAAAGCAGATTGAGAATCTTAATCTTATCACTAAAAATATTATTTTCAGGAATAGGTAATTTATATTATTAGGTTTTGTAATAATTGATAAATGGGATGAGTAACTCAATTATATCAATTGGAAAATCAAAGTGAACACTGAAAATGATTAAATAAATTTCCATAATTCTTGTTTCTTATATGTTTTATTTTGAATCACCATTCAAAATTATTTTCTATAATGGTTTTGGAAAAACATTGATCCTGGTTATAAGCAAGGAAACTTACTTCCTCTAATTGATTCACTTTTATTCTAACTTGGAAGTATTGAAAAAGGTTTGATCCTCTATATATCTTTCATGTTATTTCTATAAATTGAGGAATTGATCTAATAATTTAGATAACTTATAGTACCTCTAATTCTTTAGACATTGTTTTCCAATTAGAATGAATGCATGGTACTCTATTACACTTAGTTATTTCATCAACTAAGATTACCTCATTCTTCATACCATTAAAATTTTTATATTAAAAACTTGTCTAAAATTTGATGTATAATGGTAGGTTCCTTTTTCATCAAACCTCCTCTAGTGGTGGCATCGGCAAGTAATCTTTATTTAGGTTATAAACCAATGTAGAAACTCTAAATCTACTTCCAAATGACTTCCCTGTGATGAGGGAACATCCGTAATATATCCTTAACTAATTCTTATGCCTAAAAGGTTATTATCTATCATAATGTGTAAATTTTTTTATATAATTGTGTATGTTCAATGTTTTTATGGGTAGTAAATATTTCTATATAAATTTTCCTATTAACTTACCCTATATTGAAACAAATACAGATGATAAATATTCCTTCAAATCTTTGTCCCTTTAATTTAATGAAAAATTAAAGGAACCTAATCATATCATATCATCCAAGACACCATTATTCTTGAAGATGTCTCATATCTCCAAATAGTTTAAGAGGTGTCCCTATAGATCTCCACTGTTAAGTCTATTAATCTTCCTAACATTTTGAATCATCTAAAAAATTTGGATTAATATTGATTTTATTGGATTTAATTACCTATCTCACAATACTCATAAAAAACTATATTAATTGAAATAATTTCATTTTAAATTATTATAATATCTCTTTCTCATAACGGGTACTTCCTTGAATTGATATCCCATTATTTTCTTATTTATTCCAAGGTAATTTCATTCTACCATCACTGATCATTAGTAATTAAATGGGTACCTCTTGATGTAAGGATTAAAATTCAAGGGATCGATATAATATTTAATCCTTGATAAATTTATTAGTGTTATTATCATGTACCGAAAACCTATGAGATTAAAAAAACATTATATGTATAGAAATAAACATAAAAAATAAAAAAATAAAGTAAATGATTTGACTCAATCTACTGACTAATAACTATGTCATATAGTTTTATAACTTGTTTTGTGTTCCCCAAAAATGGTGAAAAAAACATTTATTGCTAAATATTTAAATTAAAAAGGTATAAGAGTGAAATAGAAATAAAACAAAACTCAAAAAATATTACATATTATGGAAAATAAGATATAATAAATTAATTTCAAAAGGTATATTTTCTAAAAAAAATGATTTCATTCACTTGTGAGTATAATTGAATCAGTAGGTTGTAATATTTTTATATAATTTAAATCTTTTGAATAAATTTAATATAATAATATTATAACACTCTAAATTATTTATGAACAATGTAATATAATAAAACTAATATGTATTAAAATCTATTCCTTTAAGAAAAAGAGGCATCAAGGCAACTTTATTAACCAAAATACATCTCTACTATATTGATTTTCCTCATCTACTTATACTTTTATTGAATGGTTAGAATAAAATATAATGAACATATTAATCTAAATATGATATTAAACCTAAAAAATCATTTAATCCTGAATAAATTCTTTAATTATATACCCTTGTTTTTTACTTGTTGTATAACTATATGCCCTAAGATGGTAGTTTAATGAGGTGACTAAAAATTATCTTCTTAACTCAAGTTTATTGGATATTGTCCTTAAGTTTGAAAAGTTGCCTTGAATATATCATTATAATCAAACACTTCCACAATCAAATGAAAAAAATATAAAGAATATAGACATAGTGATTTTACTTGCTTCTCCTACATTGGGATACATCTAAGGTTCACATATCAATGATGTGTTTATATTCTTAATAATCACCACTTCACTAGATTATAAAGAAAATATTTAGGATAAACTCACTACCCATCTAATATCTATAAATTATTCTTATCTTTATATCACTACTTCCTATGAGGTTTATCCAAAAGTGATAATATTGATATAGATCTAACTCACAAGGATATAAAATGTAGATAAATCACTAAACAAAAATCTTTGTTCCCCATGAAACTTTTTTCTTCAATTCAATGCCTTCGATGATATGAATAGTAACTATTTACTTCCATGAAATATCTTCAACAGAATTCATTAAAATAACTATTCACTTCATAATACATGATATTTAATAAATTCAACAATTGATTCCCTAAGTTTTGTCTCCCTATTATTATTTTCATTATCACTCTCTCTTTCTCTTTTTCTAATAACTTCTTCTATATAGTGGGTTATGATATCACCTAGAAATTTTTAAATTAAAATTAAAAATTTATTCTTTATCCAACTCCTAACTTAATTTACTTTTAATCCAACCTTTGGATAATTTCAAACATATTCACTATTGATATTCAAATAGGTAGTTAGTGCGTACACCAAAACTACCCAAATTACATAATAAATTTAAGTCATTGAATCTAATCAATTTATACAAATTCCAAAATTGAAGACATATAAATTAACATCATGATATGATAGATGAGTACCTTCTTTATTTTCCATTAACTCCCAGTAGTATCAAAGAATTAAAAAAAATATTCATAGCATGATACAATTTTTCATTGAAAAATAGCCTTGAAATTAACTTTCCTGAACCATATTTATTCATCATGATGTAACCATATAATAATGGTTCCTTTAATAATAGTGTGACCATAATGTCATGGTGTGATCTAATTAAAGATATTATTAATTTACAAACCTATTATATAGTGACTCTCTTCTACAACATGGGTGGATTCAAATAGGCAGAACTGCTAAAATTTACTGAAAGTGTCTTCATGGTGTGATTGACATGTCACAGCATGACAGAATTTCTTCAAAAATTGGAATCATAAAAAAACATACATTTAATTGATTATAAATTAGTTAATGTTACATTTTATCAAGGTGACTCTTACTTATGAATTATACATGGTTTGCCTGAATTCTAGACTCTTCCTTTTTTAAAAGTAACTACCCTCAATTCATGACCCTCATTCTCACATTGTGAAATGATAATAAAGTCTCTTCTTAAGACCAAGTACATATCTATAACCACCTTAACTCAAATCAAAACATATTCCCACATTTCAATCTCACTTTGATGACTTCTATTCAACTTTTAATTGAAAATAACATCCAATTTCTCAACCTATGATTCCAAAAATATCCCCTTTGGAATTTTTTGTCATTACTTCCCTATATAACAATTTCATATAATAAGAAAATATTTATAAAAATTACCCTATCCAATAAATATAAAAGTTATATTAATAAATTAATTAAGCCTATGTGAGTCTATATCATTGTGGTAAATAATATAAAGAGTTAATTTATACAGTGCTTTCCATATTTGTTGATTCCCCGTTGATTTTGTTTCCCCTATATTCTTACACCCAATAGAAGTTGAATTCAAATAGGGAAAAACCAAAACAAATAAATCATTATATAAAATGCAGTTAGTGAATATAAAACCTCCTTAGGTTGAGTATATTATTTGAACTATGAGGTTTAAACTATGATTTTTGAACACTAATATATCCAATAGTATGGTAATGATATCTATGGCTTAATATTGAGTTTTAAAAATATCGTATTTTTCTAATTTTCTCTACCATGTCCTTTATAATTTGGTAACACATATCAACATTCATTATATGAGAGTGTTTTATCATATTTTTCATTAACTCAATGGATCTCTTGTAGTCACACTAAATCATGGTTGGTTATCACACTGTCTCCCTATGATCTTATAATTATTTTTTATCTATATAAATTGTGTACAAGACTTGGTAATGGAAATATATTTTCCTATATTTTACACAAGGATACAAATCAAACACAATTTATTCCAATGAATAATTCTCCTCCAATTTTATATTTTCGATCAATAATATCTACAACCTAAGTTTCACCAGAATAAGATATCAAATATAAATATTCACATGCTTTGAAAACCAAAAAATAATTAACGTTTCCTTGTATATACATTAGTATTATCTTTACTATTGAGAGATTATATTCCTTCGGAAAACTCTAAAAAACATTTCAAGAACATAGAATAGAAGATTTTGTCCTTGTACAAATAATATATACTATACTTTTAATGATTATTTTAAACAATGTTGATTCTACTCTATAATTTTCATTATGATTTTTAAATTTCATCCTGAATACTATCAAAGTTGAAACTAGTTTGAATTATTCTATTATGAACTTATTCAACACTATTAATTTATATTCCACCTATTAGATAAAATTTTATTATTCGCTTTGATGAACATTTAACCCAATAAACTAGGTTAGATATCTAATAATAGACATGTCAAATTTTTATGGCATCAATTTTTAAAACCTTTCAATATATTTCTATTAATTTTTATTAATTATATGTCCTCTAAATATACTTTTTGTTGATACCAATTTAGTATCAAATTAATTTTTAATGAGTAAATATCTATTTGTTGAGTGGATATGATGTGATGATTTTTATATAATTTTTATGGATTTATACAATGGAATTGGATGTCATGCTCGAGAAATTCTTCTTGTATATTTGATGATTGCTGGTGAACTATTCTTAGTGATCAATAAATACATGTTCATAAGGTGTTTAATTAAAGTAAATTTCCTACTTTTTGAATATTATTTATTGAGAATATTTAATGATGAATGCCATGAATATTCTATTATTGTATGAGGATGTTATTTTTGAGAAGTCCTTGAAAAAATATTAATTTTTTCATGATGGAGAATATATAACTAGAGTGTAATGGAATTATATTTTAAAGAATTAACTAACTATTTTTATAAGATTTTAGTAGAAACTATATACCATACCATACCAAGATAAGGGACTAGCTCAACCACACATGTGGGAGGTGTTCTCAACCATGTGGGATACATCCCCCATGACTAACTTGAGTCAGTAGGAATAATAGTGGAACTATAGTGCCTATACAGTCTATCATAGCATGATAACAACATGTACAATAGTGGGAGGAGCCACAGTGTGGGGCGACACAGTGGTGTGAATGGTGTGTGAGGTGTATTGGGGAGCCGACCATAGTGTCATGTCCAAGGGGTTAATGGATTATGGAGTATATTTTAGAGGATACTAGATGAATGAATGTTTGATATGGAATAATGGTATCGTGTAGAACTATTACCATGTTTAAATGTTATGAAAATAATTACTATTATTTGATCTGTTCAATCCAAGCCATATGATCATTCTGACCTAATATTCCTCCTTGTTAAACCCTAGCATGGGATCAACTGTGGCATCTCTAGGATTGATCATAGCATTATATGGTTTGACCTATCATAATATATTCTAAATTGATATTAGGATTTTTGGATGATATCTACCACATAAACCAATGAACTACCATGTGGCATGATACAGACTACCTTTACATGAAGAGATGGATCTTTTATATAAAGAAAACAATTTTTTTATGCGTGATGAGGATACAACACAGATCTTCCATGTGACTTTTTGAAATATGAATAGATATAATTATATGAGTGTCACATATATATTATGTTCATAAGATGTGTTACCATAAATATTGGATCTTCCATGAAGTCTTGTGCTCCTGACATGCACCCAAGAAAATATAATCCTTCCATAAATTTAAGGATCGACCTTTGAGATTTATTTATTTAACATGAGGGATAAAATATGGGCATTAAAGTGATGATTAGGAAGGCCAAATGAACATGAAAAATAAATTTCATGAAATCACTTCATGTTTAGACAAGATTTCAATGAAAGTAAATATCAGTAAAAATATAGGACTATAATATTTGATACAAAAAAAATATAGGATGGAGCATATGAGAGGGTACAATAATATCACACATGAAAACAACTTCACTTTTCAAGCATGTAAATGAGAATAAGAAACTTGGAATTCATGTGTTCGTAGTATATCAGAATAAAAACTTGATTCATGTAGTGCTCATGCATTCCTTCCATGCATAAATATAAATTCATGTTATGATTGAGAAGAAGTTGTGTACTAGTTTCAACTGATAAGTCCATGGTTCATGCATGATAGTTAATACCAGCCACATATAGGATACTTGTGAGGATGGAAAATGGATATTTTATGGATAATAAAAGAAACAAAATGATATAAGAGATAATTTAAGTCCACATTAAGTTTTGAAACATTAAAACTATGCATGATACTACTAATAAATTAACAATGTGAAGAAAGAGAAATGCCCAAGAATTTCATGTATTTAAGTGGGATGATGAAATTAATTGAAGCCTTCAATGAATAATATAATTTATCATGTATCATCATTTATTTATAATTTAATGAAGAATAATTTTGGTATATTAAAATGAATTAATATCACAAATAAATGTGGAGTGAATTCATATTTAATTTGAAAATAATTAAAATTGAAATAAATACTTCCAGTTATATGTAGTTATAATAAAGAAATAATGGGACTCCATATAAAAATCATAATTTATTTAAATTTAAATATTTATAAATATTATTTTATATTTTTTAAATATTTGAATATCAGAATATATAGGAGAAATATATTTCCCTAATGGATATGAAAAAGAATACATTCGAGACTTGAAAATATTTTGAAATAATTTTAAGAGCCGATACAAAATATATTTCAAGGATAGAGAAGAAAGTGAATAATTCATATCATTTAAGATGTATTGATGAGTCTCAAGATATACAATGCTAAATCTCTTGATTAAGTTTAATTCCAGACAGATTGATCAATTTTCTCCAGGACAAAGATCATTCTTCCAAGTGGTGCAGAAGCAATCATTGAGAGGAAGAAGATATGTTTGTGTAGGATTCTCACTATAAAGTATAATTTTATCTTCTAGTAGACTCTGGAAGTAGAGTAACTTATTGGGAATCTATGTTGGTTAGACTAGGATTGTTTGTGGTTGTAAGAACTTGTTTGATAGTGGAGAATCTCAGTTGGGAAGTCTAACCATTACATCAAGTATTATTCTATTTTGGTCTAACCCTATAAATATTTTCTATTGAGATTTTTCTTTTAATATAGCACACAAATTGAGTATATGATATATTATAGAGTAAATCGATATTCTTAACTAGTTTAAGTGGAAAAATGATGAATTTGCAAAATAATACCACTAATTAACCCCCCCCCCATATTGGTCCATCTACTAGCATATGACACTAGAATTGGTATGTTGTACTACATGTGTCACAATATTTTTTGTAAGATTTCAACTTTTCTTGATATGGTTTGGGTTTAAGTTGGTTCTGAGAGACAAATTCATGTTTTTAGATATATTTTGGGATTAGTGTAGTTAGAACAAATAGTTATGAGTAACCATGTAGTGCCCATGATACGGGTTCTATCATTTTGGTAAATAAAATTTTCATGGAATCTGGATGATTTGAAAAACTATATAGAACTCCCCAGAAGACGTGTGATGATTTGAGTGTGTCTGAGGTTACATGCATGGTTTTTCTAAACTATGTGATGCCCCGTGAGTAACTGTGTAGTCTCATTGTCTTAATCAAAGGTTGGTGCACATTTTAGAAAACCATATAGCCAAGCTATGTACATGCCTAGTGTCTTCCTCGTGTGTAGTAAACTATTTAGAAATTTTTTTATCAAAACTATGTAAACTTTCTAGGTGTTTAATTTGTAATTTTTCACAAAATACTTCTCCTTTTTTTTGTATTTTCATCCCTCTTATCCCCTTAACGCATCAGCTGACCCTTGGAAAACCATAGAGAAGCACGATCATCCTTATCTCTTTATTATTGTCCTTCCTTTAGTGATTTCAAAGATATATTGAGGAATTTATTCCACTTTTTTATCTCTCATTCCCTTCCCTCTCTATTTTATCTTGGTTTTGGTTTCCCCCATGAATCCTAGATGTCTTTCGCATCATTTTAGGGTTCTATGATTTTAATGTTGGGGTTTTTTTTCTAGGGTTTTTAGACCCTATTTCTATCTCTATGGGTGTGGTTTACATTAAAGGTTACACGTTATAAATAATTCCATATTGATTATCATCTATTGAGGTTTTTATTTATGTGTTTTTATTTCCTTTTGTAATTCAAAATATTCTTGTTCTTTCTAAATTTATTTTTATTTATAGTATGATTATATGTGTAATCCTTGAATTTTTTTAAAGCATTTCATTATTTTTTAATCTTGTAATGATTGTTTATTCTATGAAATTCAATTTTTTCATGTTTGAAATGAAATTTTCGAAAGTTATATGCTTTTTTTAAATTATCATGTGGCTTCATGGAAATGGTTTTCATGTTTTTCATAGGTTTTTGGCATAGTTTTTTTAAGACTAAAAAAAATATTTTAAAGGAAATTTGGTTTTAAGTGACGTGTTGACCTCAAAATGGTTTATAAATTGGCTCTTTTCTGGATTTTAAATTATAATTTGAAATTTTTTAGTGGTTTATACCAATAAGAAATTTCATTATGGCTTCTTTAAAATAGTTTCATGGAAATGGGTGGCCTTGATCCCTGTTTTGGTTTTCAATGATTTAGAAACTTCTTTAAGGGTGGAATTGAAATGTTTTGACTATGTTGGGGATTCCCATTATTTTTATAATGGTGTTTGGAATGGTGTTTTATAAAAATATAAACGGCTTGGAATCTTGATCCATTTTATAATGTCAATGGATCAGTTAGCACTTTGGTTTTAAAATGGTGTATATGAAAGACACCCCTTGATTGGTGCAGGGATTGGTTACCCCTTGTGTGGGTTCTTAGTCACTATTGAATTATTTTTTAACCCCTTATGTGGGAATTTTATTTTTATTTCATGGTTTATTTTTATATATGTGGCTATTCATCACTAGGTGTTAAGGGTGAGGGTCTGTTTGGTTATTTATTATCCACTAGACTTGGATTATTTATTCCTATGCCTCGCATCATTTATTGGTCATGGAAAAACCAGGTATTATGTGTAATAACTAATTTTTTACACTAGTTTGTTCAAATGAAACTAGTTTCCCTCTAGCGATTCTCCATGTAAATGGTTAGGATGGGGTTTGAAATCACGGTGATGATTTTCTTCATTAATTGGGTGACTTATGGTTTGAACTTCATCGCCTATCAGTAGCTGGTTCATAGGTTGGTATACCTATATATGGTTAGGTGCTTTTCATGTTAGGGACCCAGGGTAGATCCCATGAAACATTAAATTAATTGGTAATTTTGATTAATGGGAGTTTGATTTAGTGCCGGTTTGTATCATTTTCCCTATTTTATTTATTATGTGTCTTTCCTTGATTTATTATTATATGTATTATTATATTTGGTTCATGATTATTATACTTGACCCATGTGAGTTTTATGGTTGATTTTCCTTTTAAAATTAGTTTTCAAAGATGTTTTGAAACCCTATATTGAATTTAAACACTCTTGTGTGGGTACTTTAAAGTGGATTTTAAAATGGGTAATTTGATATGGCTTAAAATAGTGAAATTTTTAAAGTGAAGGTAATTTAAAACAAATGACTTACTTTTTAGAAATGTGAATGAGTTTGTGGTTCAAAATGGATTAGGCTGGAGTCTTTGTTTTCAAAATCTGCATATTTATTTTAAAAAATAGAAATGTTTTGGAAGGATGGTTATGGAATTTTGTGGATTTCCATATTCCATATATGTATATATAAGCTTACATTCAAGTTTATTTTTTAAAAAATCATTGATGAATTCCATTATGAAACATATTTCATAGATTTAGCAGTTTGGGGTGATATACTAGTCATTTTAGATCATACCAATATATTTTAGGTTATAGGCTCCCAGTTGGGTACTATTTTTCTCATCATGAATGGTGTGGGGTGAGTTCGGTGGTGGTGAGAAAGTGGAGGATTCATGGAGACGGTTAAGTATCTAATCACATTGGTTGGTAGTGGTTTTCTTTTTAGTTAGGTTTGTATTGGTTGCCTTGTAGTTTTCCACCATTATTTATGTTTTTTATATTTATGAAAATGGATTGGATCAAGGTAGTTTATTATGACCTATTTTTCATATTTATTTACATTTAATCTAGAACTTATTTTATTTTATTTATATCTAATTTGGTAAAAACCATTCCCTAGTTGAATCTTATGATTTCTAGGCATTTTTTTCCAGCCCATGGGGATCGAGAACACCCTTAAATAAATATGTATAATTAGTTATTCTATCAGGTTTGTTGGTTTCCTAATCTAGTTTATTACATGGTATCAGAGGGAGGTTTCCTTTAAAGATCCAATAGAAACTCTTGATACATGTATAATCTTAATTTAGTTAACAATCGGTATGTTCCCATTCAATGGGAAGAATTATCATAAATTAAATAATATGATGTAACAATATCTTCTATCACATGGCTTGAAAGTTAGAGATGATGTAATAGTATTTTTTCTAATGCCACGAACCAACCTGGGTCGACCCTGATCCGGTCACCCGAGTCGGCCCACAACATGGCCCGAGAGGCCTTCCTGATCCTCCCAGGCTATGTCGCTGGCCGGCTCGGGTGACCGGATCAGGGTCGACCCGGGTTGGTTGGTGAAAAAATGGTATTAGAGGAGGTTAGATCTTAGCAGACCCCACATTTCAGAGCACCCTTTCTTATTTGGTATGTCTGGTAGATGAAGATTAAGACTGTCAGGGCTCAGGAGGTAGGTTACGGGACGATCCCTGATCACCACCGCTCGTGACGAGACCTAAGTTACCAGGGTTAGTCCGGGATTTTAGTCCTTTTTTTGGTTATTATGGATTGGGGGATGACAATGGGAGCAAATAGGTTCACTTTGCAGCCTCATGTGGGGTGGTGACCCATGTGGAATCTAAGTTTCCGATTTAAGGTCCTCTTAGAGTTATGTCTTACTTCGGTCATGGCTCACCACCATGTCGCCAAGTTAGGCACAAACACTAGTCCCTCATTAGGATGGCTTATGATTGGTTGTGTTTCATTTTGAACTCAGTCGATGTGTGTGTGTGTTGAAAATGAAAGTGATTTCGAAATGAAAAAAAGGGGGTTTCTTCCAAATTGATTTTGAAATTAGTAAAGCGGGTTTTCAATGAGAAAGTGTATTGGTTTGGAAAAACTTGGTAAGTGTTTGGATTTGGTAAGGAAAAAGAATTGTTTGAATCTTGGTACTCCTTATGGAGGGTGACACGTTCATGGGTATGTACGGAGAGTGTGTGGGGGCACTTGTTTGCAGATGATGTGAGCGATATTGAATGAACACACATGTGACGGTTCATAAGGTTCCATAGGTGAGTTCTAAAATTTTAAAGAAATTATGGTTTTGGAAAAGTGGTCTATGATTATGATTTTATATGTTTGGCTTATGGAAATGTTTCCCCTAGCTTGTGTTGTTTCTTTTATTGAGTTTTGTCTTGATTCCGGTTTCGATTGTATTTTTCATGTCGTTATTAGTATGCCGTCTAAGAAGCCCCCAAAAGTTGTTAATGAGTTATTCCCAGTTCCCATTTCTTTTGTGTATTGCCTGCTTATCGAGGTAATTGATGTTCGTTAGAGGCTGTTGTATGGTTCATAGAGATATTGTGTCTTTGGGTTCTCTGGAACTCCCAAGGTAGTTAAGGTTCGTACTGTCCCAAAGTCATTATAGGGTTCAGTTCTAGACTAGTAAAGGTGGGATGCCTCATCGTCGTTAGAGTCTCGGGTGTAGTTGGTGGGGGTTGGCTCCTGTGAATGTTTCTCGTCTGGGAAAGACTTCATTATAGAGGAACTTGTCTCCAAGAATCTATATTCGTCTGTACCGACTCCCAATTTGTTGGACCGTTCTCACGCCTGCCACTAGCGTGGATGGTTCAGGCATTCTAAGTCTCCTTGTCATATACCTCCAAATTCTTGCTACCGTGCGGCTTTTCAGGCCACTGGGGAGAGTTCTGGAAGAAGCGTCGCTCATGGGGAAGGAGTTAGGGACTAGAGGACAAAAATTCCTGACTGTGAGGCAGAAGATGCTTCAGTCATCCGGGCCCCAACCACAGGTTTTGGGGTGAAGCTCGCGCACAGTCAAGAGTTGTCAATGGTGTGTAGAACCTCCATTCAGATTATGTTTTCAGCTTTCTGAAGGGAAATATCCAAAGTTTCCTTGTTATGTTCTTGTCTCAATTGTAATATCATCATAGTTTTGGTGATGTGATGAAATTGTTCTACCACAGTCTAAGCGGTCTTATATGTTCTAAGTGTGTTTTCAAATCGTTCGGATTTCCTTTAAGGGTGTTGGGCCCGCAAATGAACAGGTCATTCTAATTTTGAGTTGGGTCTCAATTGTGTTCGTTAGGGGGATGTTTGGTTTTGTGAAATTAACAGGTGGTGTTTTGGGGTCCTTTCTGAGTTCAGGCTAGGAATTCCCCAGTCTCTAATTGCGGTGAGGATTTTATTCGGTCGGTGCGTGAGGGGTTGAGTTAATTCCTTATCATCGGGTTCTTGGTTCGTTTTGTAGCAAGCGTTCTATTTAAGTCTCTGAGTGTTTTTCATTCTATGTGGAGAAATTAAATGGGTTTAGTTTGGGGAGTTCCCACATTTCCCCCCCTGGGGTTGTGTGATTGTGTTTCAAGGTTTCAGTGTTAGTGAAATTTTGTGGTGGGGAGAACCCTCTCATGTTCTCCCCTCAACCTCGGATAGTGATTGTACTCGAGTTGGTCGAGAGTGACTTGTGTTGGTAATTGTCACCCCAAGCCTCTCTATTTCTTCTAGTTTTTCCTGGGCACGGACTCGACTTATACTAACTTTTGTCATGGTGACTTTCTGGGGGCAGAAAGTGTTTGTGGTGGGGAGAATTGTCACACCCATTTTTTTAGCCATTTATTTATTTATTTATTTTTTTCTCTTGGCGTCGGGTGTTTTTTTTTCGTAAGTGCGGGTGAGTTCCAGTTTAAAATTTTAATGTTGGGAGGAGTTTATGGTTTGGGATAGTGCGTGAACACCATACATTTAAGACATTCAATCCGTTCGGGCACGTGCTTTCTGCTTTGGTATGTGCGGCCTGCTTGTAGTCCGTTTGGGTAACGTACGGTGTGCGAAGACCGCACGGTCATCCAGTTTTAACATTATTAAATTACTTTGTTGAGCGGATAAATAAATATATATATATACGTTTGTGTATATATGTTTATATATGTTTATGTTTTAACGTTATTTATATATATATGTGTGTTTATATGTGTTTATATGTGTTTATATATAGGTATAAATGTCTATATATGTGTATATATATAAACAGATATGTGTTTATATATATAAATATATATATTTCTTAAATGGTTTTATTATTATAACTGTTTTTGTTATAATAATTATTATTATTAAATTTTGTAAAATTATTATTATTATTATTATTTTATCCCTAACCCTAACCGCATCCCCCCTTTCCATTCCCTTTTTCGCGTCGCAAGCCCCCCCTCCTGCCCAGGCCTCACTCTCCCTGTTCGGCCTGCTGTGTGTCGTACCTCTCTGCTCACCCTCCGCCGGCTAACTTCCCCTTTTTTCCTCTCTCATCCACCGCACAACAGTCCCCTCTACCCAGCATTTCCCTTCCCTCATGTCCCTGACCTGCAATCGCACCAGCCCTCATTGCCCCCCCCCCACAGCGCCGCTCTGCCTCTCGGTCGCCCCTCTCCTGCATCGGCGCAAGGCCGCCTGCCACCCAGTCCAGCCCCAGCCTCTCTCCCCGTTCCAACCTCCGCTCCTGGCTCTCCCTCCTCCTGGCCATGACCCCACACCCCCCTCTCTGCCAGCCGCTCCTGCAGCCTGCTCATCCACAGGCCCTCCGTCAGGCCTCCGTTGTTCTCCCCTCTTTTCCTCGGCCGCGCCTTCCGCACAACCGACCTCACCTTTCCCTCCTCTTCGATCTGGGGGACCCCCTCCTATTTTCCCCTTTTTACAGCGCCGCGCCACCCCTTCCTGGAATGATTCCGGTGAACCCGACCCCGCATGTCCGACGATCAACGGCGACGAACACGATCCTTGTTGCGCAGCGCCTCTACATTGCTCCGGAGTGGTCGTGAATCCCCTTTTCGGGTCCGTGAAGGGTGTTTTGGGTCATGTCAGACCCCGTTCTATCTTCCACCTCCTAAGGCGAAGCAATTCAGATTTCTTTGGATCGTCCACCGTTGTTTGCGAGGCGCGTTTGGTCTCACTAAACGTTTTGGTTCACCGCCACTATCCTAGGTAATACTTGTTATCATGCGTGCAATTATTTTAATATTGTTATTGTGTTTTGAAATTCCTTTTATTTTATTGGAAGTATGGGTAATTATTTTTGGATGCAATCTCGACTTGCTGCGTGTTTTTAGGGTTTCCACCATCGTCCGAGGTGATGTTCTTCGTCTGCCCTCTTGTTGCACACTTTATTTATTTATTTAATTATTTGTGGGTCACTTTTATGTCTCTGAGTCCCTGGAATTTTTTTTTGGATGTGTGAGGGTCTTCACCGCACTCATTTTGGGTGTAGAAAGTTGTTGCAGGGGTTCGAGATCGTTTCCAAGTGCGTGCGCTTTTGTCAAAGTGGGTGCATGTGTGCAGGGTGTGGTTTGAGTTAAAAATATTGGGGTGACTATTGTTCGAGGTAGGCATTTCCATCTTTTCTCTCTTTCCGAAGCTTTCCAAAGGCACTTTCGTGATTTCATTTTATTTATAGATGTTATTTTCACCCTTATCATCATGATAGTTTATTCATTGTAGTGTTTATTCGATGGTTAAAAGTGTTAAAAACTGCTTTGAAATGGTACCTTAGTTATGTGTAGGTGTTTATATTCCCTTGCTCCCAGTTTTAATCCATTTAATGTTGTGTCATCTTAATTAAATCTTAGATTATGTTTCTCACCTCTATTTTTTTATAGTTAACGAATGACCGTGTTTTTCCTGTTGAAAGGTTTGATCATAAATGGTTTTTTTTATGCTTCTTTATTTATAAACTTTTTATAACTTGTCAACTTGGTTGGAACAAACTGTATTTATCTGCAAATGGTACTATTGGACTTCTTGAGTGGTTTTTTCTATTAGAAACATATTATGGAAATTGTTTGTCCTGTGTTGGTTAGTTTTGTGGAACTTAGTGTTTTTGTAGAAATGATCTTGTGTCTCTTTAAATTGGTATTTTTCTCGAATCCTTGTTTTTACAAGCGGTTCTTGTTTTCAAAATTATGTGGGCCTCTGAATGCGGTTATTTAAATTGGTTTGAAAATAAATCCATTAGTATATGCCCGTTTGGATTTACAAATACAAAAGTGGTGTTTAGAGTCATTTTAGAAGAGCTTGTGCAATGTTTTCATAAAGGCATTTGATTATGTAAAATGAGAGGCCTAATTTACAACTCCAAGTGTTTGATAAAGTGGTTTTGATAACCGAATAATGTGATGGCCCAGTTGTCACTTTGTATATTTGACATGTATGCATATATATATAAGTATATGGGGCGCTCTTATCTAGGGTAACCCTCCATGGGAGAACGTATAGGAAGCCTCCGTTTTTGGGGTAGGCAAGTGCGGTGAGATGAGTCACGTGTGCGAGGGCCTTCATACTTACACAGTATTATTATAACAGCCATGGGTTCTTGGGCATCTTTTAGATGATCAAGTGACGGTTGCTAACCAACCCCGATTAGACGGGTTGGTACCCCCTGGATTTGTTGTTAGGCCAGGTGGGCTTCGCCACTGGATTGGTTAGTTAGGGCGGCCAGTTGGTTATAGACTTAAGAGCATCACCATACTCCAGCAGGTGGTTCCGAAACCGAGTACATCCAGGGGTATTCTAGGGATGTTTAGGATCACCCATGGTTGCTGAATTATTTACAATGATTGCTTACTTTTCGTTGCACTGGTTTATTTTTCAGTTGCACTTTTACTTGTTTTACTTTAGCCCAGCTTTGGTATTTTTTTCTATTTTGGATTTCATTTATAAAATGGAAAATGATTTTTGAAATAGTGTGTAGTGTGTGTTGGGTTTTTTAATGAGAACATAATGTTGCATATTTTAAAATGGGAAAACCCTACTTCCATATATGTATTTCAAACTTGTGTCGGTGGACTATTTTGGAAAAGAGAATTATTGGATTCAGTGGTTTTTTCTTGGCATCCCTACTGAGCATCTCGGTGCTCAAGCCTATTTTATCTTTCCAGTTAGAGGTTCAGTTTCTCATACAGGTTCTTGGTTCAGCTGCTCAGTGTTGGAGCAGCATGGTTTTGGTTGGGTGGTGACCTAAGAGGTCACAAGGAGGTATGTTTGAATTCTTTTTTTCTTTATTCTTCTAGTTCTCATCTTTATCGTCAGTTTTTCTATCTTTTTTATCTTTTTCTCTTGGTCCAAATCGTTCCTAACAGTTGAATTTTGATGTCCTAGCGCTTGTCGCTAGCCTGGGAGGATCAGGAACGCCTCTCGGGCCATATCGCGGGCCGTCTCAGGTGACCAGATCATGGTCGACCCAGGTTGGTTCGTGACATCCACTAATTGTTAAAGATTATGATATGAATCATGCTAATAATAGGAATATGAAGTATGATGGTAATTTTTAAAATTACATCTTAATTTATTTATTAGAAAAGGTGTATACCAAGTTCATCGGTCTTTAAACTATAAATAAAACATTATAAAAATTAAAAAATAGTTATGAAAAAAAATTAAAATTATAAAAAATCATTCTAAAAGTATATATAATTTGATTTTAAGACATAAATATGGATAAATATGAGACTATCAATGACTTATTTTCAACATTTAATTATATTATAATTAATATCAGGGGTTTAGTGATAAAATTGAAGATTAAATCATTAATAAAAAGTTTATTCGGTATTTTTTAGATCATTTTCATAAAATAAATTAATCCCTAATAGAAATAAGGGATTTGTATCTTGATGAATTACACAACATATTCATAGCTTAGGAGGTGAGGAAAATTTTATCTTTTAAAAAGAAATAAAATTTTGAGATGGCCTTTGAAACAATGATAAAAGTAAAAAAATGTAAACAATAATAGAGTGATAGATTAGTTGATGATGATATTAAAGAGGATAAGGATGGCTTTAATCAAATTAATTCACCTATATCAAAAGGATTCAAAAATCTATAATTTAATTCAAGGATTAATAAATCACTAAAACATTACAACTATGGTGAATCTATTTATTGTACTAAATAATTTCATGGAAGAAGGAAGAAGAATTAGAATTAGATGATGTGAGACCTCAAAAACAGAAATATATTAAAATGAATAAGAATCACTTCAGTAGAAAGAAGAGTAATTTAATGTTCACATAAAATAAATATTTATTATTAAGTCGTTATTCATATGAAGAAGTTAGTTTTTTCTTATGTAAATAAAGGATTTGATACATCAAGTAGTATTGATTATGGAGAATAAATTAAAGAACTTTAGTGTGTGTTGAAAGACAAGTTGGAATTCTAAATGTGATAGGTATATTACCTTAATAAATAAAATAAGAACCTTGCAAAAGAAAACAAAAATGTGGGTGCTGAGAGAGAAGATTATGTCAAGAAGGGTATAACATAAATTGATGAGATCAAGAAGAATAATCCTAGATAAGATGAACAATAAATGATTATCATTATCCTGAAGGATAAACTAGATGAAATATAAGAATATTTTTATAAAAAAATAATATGTTTCATAGTTCAAGATGAGTTGATAAAGGCTAGAGAATACATCAAAAAATAAGTGGAGTTAAATTGATAATATTCTCAAGTTGGTCTAAAAAACTAACATTTACAAGGTTTGACCAAGAAATTTAATGAGAGACAATCTTCCCTATCAAAATAATAGGTGAAACCAAGAAAAACATTATCCCTTAAAAAAATAAGGTAAATGTTTCATCATAAAAACATCAATATGAATTTATAGGGAAGTGGAATCAACCTAGAATATCTCATTTCAAATGTTTTTATAAGTTTTGTTTAAGGTATATACATAAATCCTTTGTTTATTGGTTTAAAATTTAATTTTTAGGTTATAATAAAGAACCAAGGGAAGTATTTAGTCAGAAATAAAGGATAAAATCTCAAGGAAATAAAGCAATAACCAGATATGTACAAAATATGTCCACTTAGAATAGATTTAAATTTTTATAAATATATATTTGGAAAATGGGTACTGGAGGGTCAACAATAAAAAGTATGAATCACTGGACTATAATAAGATATAACCAATGTTGTAAGAGGTGATAATTACCAAAATATGGAGGAATTAATATAAAATTATATCAAATATTAGTATGTCAAGAAGATAAATGAGAAGCCTAAGTAACATTTTAAGAAATTGTTCTTGAACATATGTTCAGATCAGTTGGAAATGTGCAATAAGGTAGAAATTACTGAGGACAAAGGAAATTAATTTGATTCATAAGATGAGGTTACAGTACATGAGGATTCATCCACAATAGGTGACTTAATGATCTATAATAAATGTGAAATGTGATAAATTTATGAAGGGTTTAAAGGATTTTATGACTATCCTACTAATCCAATATGAAATTATAAGGAGGATAAATTAGGAACTAGGAAATGAGGTTACCTAAACATTTTAAGTGAAGGAAACTGATTCACATCATGAAGTAATTCAAGAAAAAAAAATAAAAATGATGATAATATAGGCACAAAGAAGGTAAGGTTGAGAATAAATTATTATCTTGAGTGCCTATTTTAAAAGAATTTCATCTCCATCCTTATTCCTTAATATTTAATTAGTTTACTACAAACATGTAGGGCATTTAAGGGGAAGTTTGAGGTTTTCATTATTGAAAAACATGAATAGATTGTAATTCATGGAATCTATTGAATACCATGAAATGGAAAAATGGGAGTTCATCACTTGTGGGTGGAAACTTTGAAGAAATTCTTCCATCCTATCACTTCAATTAAATCTTGATTTTCTTGACATATTTGAAAAAAAAATAGGTTTTCTAATCACACATAAATTTCATTTTTGTCTATATCAATCATATTTATGAAAGGGGGTGTTGGTTGATGATAACATAAATAAAATGGGTAGTTATATGTCTTGAACTTGTATATTCTGATGTGTTATCTGAACTGTGCAAGATTATTTGTTTCTTCATAAATCTAAATAGTCCATTCTTGAGAAATAAAAAATAGCATGATATCACATGCATGTTAGTTTATAGATTTCATAAAAAAGTGTGGTTGTATCTTCATTTTTTTCTACATTATATTATCCCATGTAGACTTAGAGTCAACCAATTAAAGGGTCTTTGTAAGATAAACATGTGAGATCATCCATTTCTTTAATATAACTCTAGAAATGATACTAAAGGGGGTATATTGAGAGTATTTTAAACGAATAATGATTTTATATATCCCATGAATTACCATTTGATTATGATTTATAATAAATGGGAGAAATATTTGAGAACAAATGTTGAATTTAATGACATGAATAGATATTGACAAAAAATAAAAAGGGGGATATTGTTTATCCCTCGTAAGTGTTTCATTTATTATCTATAATTCCATGTGTTTTTGGTGAGTGAAGATGATGTGATGATTCTTGGATAATTTTTATGGATACATAAAATGGAATTATATATCATGAATGAGAAATTATCCTTATATATCTGATGATTTATGGTGAATCATTATGAATATTTAAGATAGACATGTGCTAAATGTTTTTTAAGAAAGCACATTATCTACATCAAGAAGAATATTTATTTATAATATTTTAAGATTAAGGTTTTGTAATATTATATTATTTCATAAGGATATTATTTGTGAAAATTATATGAAAAAATATTAACCTTTTTCATGATGAATAATATATAATTGAGATATAATGGAATTATATATTGAATTATTTATTTAAACTTTTTATAAGATTTTATTAAAACAAATATAGGCCATACCATATCAAGCAAAGGTATAGCTCAACAATACATGTTTTAGGTGTTCTAAACCATGTGGGAGCCAACCCTCATAACTAGTTCAAGTCAGTAGGTGTCATAGTGTAACTAAAGTTCATGCATGGTAAGGTATATTGTGTGTACAGTATGCATAAGAGTAGGAAAAGACACCATGTGGGGTGGCATGATGGTATTTGTGATGTGTGAGGTATAACTATGGACTAACCCTTATGACATGGTTGAGGGGTCAATGGACTATAGAGAAATATTGAATAGGGGATGAATGATTGAGTGTTTCATGTGGGATAATAGTACCACATTGCATTGCTACTGAATTTAATTGATACAGAAATAATGAATAATTCTCAATTTGTTTAATCTAATTCATCTAATCATTCCCTATCTCATATTCCTCCTTGATAAAACATAGCACTAGATCAACTATGGAATCTATGGGGTCAATCATGGATTTATTTTTATCAACCAATCATAAAAACTTTTTTGATTGACCGTATGAGTAGTGAATGAGATCTATGGTGAAAACTGATTATCCATCATGTGGAATGAGATAGATCAATCATTCACAAAGAGAATGATCTTACACATGATGAGCATGGTTCATTCATGTGTGGTGAATCTATAGAAAAGATCTTCCATCCAGATTCCTTGATTATGAAAAAATCTTCTTCTGTGAGTAACATAGAGATATTCCATGCATATGAAGTCCTTCCATGAAGCATGGACCTTATTTGAATCCTTACACTTGAGACATGCGACTATATAAACATATAACATCCAAAATTTTAAGTATTTACTTTTAAGAGTTTTTTATTTCACATTAAAGACCTGATATGTGCATTAGTGTGATGATCATGAAGGCTGTATAAATATGAAGAATGAATTTGATGGCAACACATGAACTTTAAAGAATATTTTGGATAATGTTATAGCTCATTAAATAAATATGATCTTGAAATTTAGTACTATAAATATGGGATAGTGAATATGAGAGACTGTGATAATCTATCACATTCATGTAGCTCAATGTTTCATATATGTAAATAAAATGAGAATAAGAAACCTAGAATACATGCATTCATGTCTCATCTCGAGGGAAACTTAATACATACAACACTCATGAATTCCTTCCATGAATAAATTTTAATGCATGCTATGATTCATAAGAATTCATGTACTTGTTTCACCTAAGAATACCATGGTGTATGTATGAGAGTTAATGAATTCCATGTAAAGTTTAACAGTGAAGAATAAAAAAGTATTCCACATGGATAATAAAAGTAAAAAATATTTTAGAATATAAATTTAACTTATATAAAGTTATGATGCATGATTCAGGTTATTCATTAATCATGTAAATAAAGTAGAAGATCCAAGCCTTTCAGTTATTTAAGTGTGATGATGCAATTAATTCTTTCCTTCAATTAAGAATATTGTGGTACATGTTTCGTGATTTATGAAACATTGATGAAGAATAATTTCAGGATATTAAACATGAGTTCATATCTAGAATAAATGAGGAGTTAATTCATAATTTATTTGGAAAAAAATTATAATTGAAATATATTCTTATAATTATATACAATTATGATGATGAAATAATGAGAGTCCAAATCCAAATGTTCAATTATTTAAATTGAAATATTTTTTTATTATTGTTTTGGAATATTTTAATAACTAAATTTATAGGAGAAATATATACTCTTAAAATCTATAAAGAAGAATATGTTTGGAACTTGAGATTGTTTTCAGAGAATTTTGGGAGCTGGTACAACATTTTATCAAGGATAGAGAAGAAAAATAAAAATCTAGATCACTCAATATATGTTGAAGAGTCTCATGGCCATAAGTGTTTAAGCTCTTCAATAAATAAATATAAAAACCCGGTAATCCATCTTCTTGTGTATAAAGATCTTACTTTTAATAGGTGATGAAGCAAGAAAGGAGAGGATTAATAACATTATACACTATATCATTATTTTAGAAGAAAATTATACATTTTAGTGGATCCTATAAGTATAGTAATATAGTGGCACTCTATGTTGACTGGAATAGTATTATTTGTCATTGTACGAACTTGTTTGATAGTGGAGAATCAGTACTAGGGTCTAAAAACATAGCATAGTGTAGGGTTTAAACTTGTAAAAAATAATTCATGATATCTCTATTTAAGTGAGTTTTTGAGGAATCAATAAGTGGGTTGTAAACCATAATTGGTTCAATATATTGAATTTAGAAAAGGGGGAATTCATAAAATAAAGACTGGTGATTCACCCCCCCCCCCATTAATGGTCCATCCTGCCTTGGTAACTACACTATCACCATGAACCACTGTTCATATGATAATTTTATGTATTGGTTTTTATAAATACCTCCTCTCTTGAACTATAATTTTCTCATATATGTGTCTAGATGTTTACACAAATCACAAATTTATTAATTTATCCTATACAATTACTTTTCAATATTCAAACCATAAGTAATAATTTTCAATAAGATACCATACTAGTTATTTTATATATACATCTTCATTAAAAACTACATTAAAAAATGATATCTTCACGTCTATTTGATAAAAATGAATCTTTATTTAAACAACCACTAATAGAAAGAGTCTAACTGATTTCACTCTTTCCAAAAGAGAAAATATTTCCTCAAAATCAACTCTTTTAACCTATTTTTATCCTTTACACATTAGCCTTGCTTTATTTTAGATAACTCTTCCATGTTTGTCATGATTTTTTTTAAAGACCCGTTTTCTTCCAATCATATTATGATGTCTAGGTATGTTATCAAGTTCCTAATTTTGATTCTTGTCAATTTGGTCAAACTTTTCATTCATAGATTTCACCAATGATTACCCTTTTGTTTATTATTTAAATTTATTTGGTTATACATCTTAAAATATATAAGTATGCTTAATTATTCTCATCCTATAATTCTACATTGGTGAAGATTTATCACCAATAATGTTTCTTAAATAAATTCTAACTCTACTTATTATAATTTGAGGGATGTATTGACTCCCATAATCACCATCCTCTTCCTCAGATTCAATATACAAATCATCACCAATTGGAGGATTCTTATATTCTCTTGAATAAATAATTATCTCTTGTACTTCTTTAATAACTTATTCATCATTTTATCTTCATATTCAACAACATTCAAATCAGTGCTTTTAAATATTTAGTTGATATGTTTTTTGATAAATTTTGATGAATAACTTGAAAATATATTTTAACACCCCAAAAAATTACAATATATTTATTTTTAAATATAATCTCTTCAATAGCTTGTGATATACGCAACCTTCGAAGTAAAATAATTTTTTTCCTAAAAAATTATTTTTATGCATGTAATGTTTTTTTATCTTAAAATTTTAAATTAATCATTGTACGAGAATAATTTTAATGAAATTTATATATTATTTATTTAATGAAATATTTTATTATTAAACTATTAATTTTTCTAACCATGGAATAAGAATAAAACCAGTTTCGGCACATTTTGTGCACATATTTTTAAAATTATGTTATCCACTTATATAAAATTTATCTAAAAAATTAACATAATTTTTTAAATCATCATGTCAAAATTTTCGTAGAATTAATTTTGGATAATATTGTCAAAACATTATTTTTTTGATGAATAATGAAAAATACTGATTTTTATTGAAAACATCCTTTTTTGTTTAAATCATTTACAAAGATACATTTTTAAAAAAAGAAAAGTTAAATTAATTAATTTATATTATTATTAATCTTAACTAGGACCTTAGAATCAATTTTTTCTTTATTTTTAATATAAAAACATTTTATACTTAAGAAAAAAATTTGGAAAATCATTTTTTCAACATTCATAAAGGATTAATTTTAAAATATATTATAAACATTATATGAATTTAATTTTTTAAAATGTATTAAATATTAATAATGATAATAATTTATGTTAGGTAACAATATAATTAAATTATTTTCATAAGGAATAGTGAAAATAATAAAAATTAATTACCAAAGTTAAAGTTATCACTAGTTTATTGGGATTTAATCAAAAACGATAAGGGCTAAAATAGAATATTTTTTTATAATTTCTATTTTATGGATTTATTTTAACCTTATATAATCTAAGGATCTATAATGGTCCATTTTAGATCCATTTGGTGTGTGTAAAAAAAGGTTGTATTTTATTCTTTTCAAAAATTCCAAGTCTATCTTATCCCCCAATTATAAAAGGACACCCCCTCTCTTCTCCTCTATATATATAAAGAGCCTTTTTATTTAGAAAATACCTAACAATATCCTTTACTTAAATTTCTTTCCAAGACCTAGAGTCCCAGTTGTGATTATAAAACCTTTCAATTAATAATTTAGTAATAAACCTAAAGAGGTTTTCAGAAGAAGAGGTATAATTCATAACCACGAGTTTTCATTTTATTTCATCCAATAAATCCTTAAAATATTCTTAATAAATGATAAATTAATCACATAATTATCTACCATTTACTTAAAATTTATTATATTAATGTAATAATATATATCCATCTCCTCCTCCATCAAATGGGAAATAAAATGGTCGATCGTAGCAATGTGATTCATTTTTTATTTTATTTTGAAATGGATGGTAATAAGGATATATTTAATGAATATATGAGATAAAAATTATATAAAAAATATTTTTAAAAGTTTAAATATTATTTACCTTATTTTCATTCCATATTTTAAAAAATGGAAACAAAGATCATGTGTGCGTAGGGCATACCATATCCATGAAGGATGCAATTATTTTATCCAGCTATAAATTCTATGGATGACTATAAATATATATATAATGAATATATATTATATTTAAATAATAATTAACAATCTATTTTTGATATAACCATGATCAAAGTACAAGGATCGAAACTGTCAAACCAAAACAAACATGAAAAGCAAAGTAGTTATTACCTAGAAAAATGATTTTAACAATGAATTGTTAATAAACATGTGATAAAATATTATAAGTAAATATTATACAGTGTGATATATATGATAAAATTTCTAATATATATTTATAATATATATATATATTATAGAGTAGGTTTGTACACATATGAAGGAGATCAGACTTGTTGTAACGTCCTGACCTGATTTATGACCAAACAGGTAGTCGTGCAAGTCACCACATGACCTCAAGCACATCATCTCGAATGCCAGAGGATTCCAACTAGTAGTGAGGACAAGGTTGTTTCAATGGGGAGAATATTCCCTCATATATAAGATTATGCACCAAGACTCCATTCAAGATAAAGGTACCACTCTAGGGTCAATCGTCTACGCCATTAGAAGATGTAAACGTATTCTTGATAAAAATACAACGGTAACTCATACATGGTGGGAGGAAAATAGGTTATCTTAACAACTTGCATATTTGGCGATGTTGAATCATGGTATTAGTGTCACTTGCTTTCCTAGATTCCTCCTTTTGAAACCTGAATGGGTGAACTTGATTAGAGGTGACGCTCTTGGCCTCCATTACTTTAGGCCGCCCTAGGTCTTGTGTTTTTTTCACCAATCCTTGAATGATGGTACTCTTTTCTGTTTTGTATAAAAACTTACCTTTGATGATGATAAACAAGAACAGGAATCATTGGATGAATAATATAATATTTTAAAAAATGATGGACAATTCCAAATTATAGATATCATGTATGACAAATGATGATAAAAGTATATGTACTAAAAATTATTATAAGATGTACAGTGGAATAAATGAAAATCTTCCAAACAACTAGCTCCATGAGAATCCCTAGATCTGTCTCAATCTTGTTCTCATCACTCCTATGTACAGGAAAATACCTCAATCAATAAACCATGGTCTTAGAAATAGAATGATTGTTTGGTTACTCTACTTTAATGAAGGTCGAGCAGGGTATGAGACATAAATATTATTAGACTAGAACCACATATGTCTATCCCAATCTAGATAGTGAAATATAAATTAAGATATAGTCCCATTTATATTAAACACATAGTAGTTACAAATAAAATGACCACACCTTGGTTTGGGTTCTTAAATAAACCCCCATCCAATACCACCTACTTCAGCCTAAGTTGGATATCATAAAAGAGGTACTTTTGAAAGTAATAATACATATAACATGTGCCAATGTAAACATAGAAATAAAAAAAAGCATTCCCCCAAACTTGTGTTATGTATTGGGGTATCATATCAATGTAAAAACTGGATAAATAGAAAGTATAAGAAATAATTATCAAGAAATAGAACAACAGTCTCATAAAAATGATAAAAGATGCATCTCATATGAGAAAACAATCAATCGTTAAAATCTTTCAGACTAGTGGTGGATTCTAGTGCCCATACAAGGCAGTCTAAAATAATACCAAGTATCACAATGGGAATATTTGATAATCCAATACCATAGATTCCATCCAATGTGATCCAAATAGAGTCCCTTATATCACTACAAGGCATGGTAACTTCTGAGTCCAACCTAGGTATCACACATAGGGTACTGAGTATCACCTAAGGCGTGGCGTAACAAGCTCACCAAAAGGTTCACCCACAGTTGCACCCCTAGGGAACCAATATCACTAAGGAGTATAATACAAAAATTGAGAATACCTTTCCTAGAAATCCAAATAATCACCCCCAGCATGTCATGGTATAACCACCTGATCATGGGAGTCAATCCATGAATCCTAAATACGAAACCCATGTTTTATCCTGATCCATTTCAAAATATCCATATCAATAAATGAAAATATCATAATGAAATTAATTTATAATACTTTTTACCACTAAATAAACATATAATGTCATCGGGGGAAGGTAAATATCCCAATCTACCAAGATATCTAAAGGGCACAATTAAATCCATCAAAATGGCATAAAGAATTTAGCACAAAAGAAAGCACATAACAATTACATGACATTATTAGTGTTGTAATATCTCATGATAAAACACTTATAAAATAGACAAAGCTGTTAAAATTGGACATAGGTATTAGGAACTTTCATAAGTAGTGTAATATTATCAAAATCACATGGCATCAACATGCCTCGAACCATAGGTCATTAAAGACATTAAATAAAATCAGATAACAAGATTGCATGTGCATATCATTTAATAAACTGGTGAGTTGTTCCATACTTCACATTTTATTTTTCTTTGAACTATTTAATGAAAGGAAAATAAACTCATAATTAATAAACCATTTAATCAAATACATGCCATTAAATTCAACTAATCATGGAAATTCATTTTATTATAAAAATTCCATCTCAATTTAAACAATCATGGAAAATCTTTCCATCAAGAAAATCCATTCCATCAAAAACATGATACCTACATTATCAAAACATGGAAATTAGATTTAAAGTAGAAATAAGGAACTTATAATTTTCTATAGTAAAGAAGGAAGTTACCCACTTGGGAAATCCCTGATACAAATCAAGTCAAACACTTAGAAGATGTTGGGTTATAATTAGACATTAATCAATTTCCTACATGGGAAAAGTCATTTTTTAAGGAAAGTTTCCATGAGTATTTCATTTAATTCAATTCAACCAATTTTGTTAAACAAACAATTAAATTTACATATAGTGGTTCCATAGACACTTATATGTCAATTAATATGGGAATTTACCTACTTGGGTAAATCCTATTTTTTAAACAAGATCATAAATTTATAAAATAGGCCAAATACATATAATATGATTAATTAATTAAACATATACCATATAGAGGGTAAGCCCCCTATTTACAAAAAAATGAAAGGCGAGGTCCTATACATGTCATATTTAAAACATAACCTCAAGTATAAGAAACATTGATGCAATAGGCCAAGCAAGAAAAATGTCTAAACATTACTTTTTAGATTGAAGATATTGAACCTCCACTGGAGGGATTTTATTATTAAATCATGACATTTCGTTTTAGACAAATCATTTATCATAACTAAACACTTATTGAAAAAAATAAACAACATTAAATAAATTCAAAGAAATTGTGTAAACAGCTAGTTAATGAAGTTTTAAATTAAAGGGGCATAGGAAAGGATCCTACCTCAAGAATTAGACTAATCTAGAACTCTATACTTGAAAGATTTGATGGTGACCACTCATAACTACCCCACACTCACACACACCTACACTCATGTACATATATATATCAATTAATCCACAGAATTTTATCCCCTCTTCATGAGGGAATACGTACAAGGAAGATATATATATATATACTCATAGGAGGGTCTTTGACAAAATTCGAATGGAGGACACTCCTGATATTTGCAGCTTTACAAGAGCTAGGTTGGGTGATTTCTCTACTAAATCCTATAGTCAATAAACCTCTCTACATCAGGTCAATGACTTATGGGTTGATACTCTATGGTGTAAAACAATAACTATGAAATTAAACTTCCTTATTTGGAAAATTTGGAATGATGGTCTTCCCACTGAAGTGGTGGTAAAAAGCAAAGGGATCTTCTTGGACTCCTGGTGTTCCTGCTATAAGTATCTGAAGAAGGAATCTTCAACCCACCTCTTCTTTCAAAGTGAGCAGGCTTGGAAGGTGTGGAGAATATTGGGTGAGTTCTTTGGTTATAACTCAGCGGTGGATTCAACTGAGGATTTTTTGTAGTAGTGGTTCAGCAGGTTGAATGGTAATAAATAGGAGGTGTTACCATGGTCCCTCCTACTTGTCGCAAGCTGTTGGTGCATTTGGGAGGCGAGGAACCACTCCCTCCATAAAGCCCCTGCCTCTGACATTGGCCTGATAGTGAGAACAAAATGCCTAGTGGTAGACCTTTCCAGCTTAAAGGATAAATGGGGGGTGCCCCTTATCTTAGGCACTTCATGACCAGAAGGAAAGATCCTACTTCTCCCAGTCCCCATCCAGTGGGCCATTAGTTGAAATGGATGCCCCCCACTCTTAGGCTTATGTTAAATACTACGGATCATATAGGCAAGGGAGCATGTGGTTTGGTGGAGTGGTCTGTGACCAATAGTGTTCATGTTCCTTGGTTTTATCTCTTTTAATGGGGCTGGGAACTCGTTTTGGGTTGAAGCATGGGCCTTTATTAGTGGCCTGGTTTTATGCTCCTACAAGAATATTCTTTTATCGGTGATTGAGACATACTCAAATATTATATTGAGTTCTCTCAAAGGCCTCACTCCCATTCATTGGGACATCATCTATTTTAACTATAAATGCAAATATTATCTCCCTCGTGATATCGAGCTTTCACATACGTGGAGAGAAGGCAATCGAGTTGTAGATTTTTTGGCTTTAAAGGCTTCCTAGGAGGTCCCCTCATGGTGTTTGATAGCTTTGGATCCCTTCCCCTTGGGATGCATACATTTCCATTGGTGATGCTATGGGGATTCATTTCATTAGGACCCCTGATCCCCTTGTGTATTGTGCTCTTCTTTTTAAAAAATTTCACTTTCATTCAAGGAGAGGACAAAAATTGGCCCGAAATAAAGAGGAGAATAGAAGAGGAGTCATGTCATGAAGAATCAAACCAAGAACCAGAAGGAAATGCATTGGAAGAAGACACAATAAATAATTCCATGGAGGGGGTTTGTTGCACGACTCCAAGAGGGAGGGGGATCCCCTGTTGTGTGCCTAAAGAGGAATAAGCACCTTTTGTGGTTCTCAAAACAGAAACCTAAATATTATTATTATTAATAATTATTTTCTCTATATTTATCTTCTATTGGCCTCATTTAATTTATTTTCATTTTAATTATAAATAATTTAATTTCTTAAAATAATGCATCGTATAAAGGTTTTCCAACTCTCATAATTTAATTATAAATCATGGTTTCAAAAATGGCTCATAAAGAAAATGAAAAATTCAAATTTCATTGGTTTTTCATCCGGTTCAAAAACATGGTTCATTACAACATCCCCACATTAGAACTTATTGTCCTCAATAATAATTTGGGAATAAATAAAGTAACACCCAACCTACATGGTCATGAAACTTCATTTAAATAGTCACGTTCCGGTGAGCATTTATTTAAGAACATGGAACTGAAGACATTAAAACCTAATCCAACACTAATTTTCCAACTGAGACATTGAAAAATTGCATACCCAAGACTATTTATCTAGAGACACGGCCATGTATTCGTCTCTTGAAACAACTTACTAGTGGTGCTCCCCTCTAGAGGTCTCACCACCAAAAAAATGATTCATTCTTGGCCACGACACCTTCACTATCAAAATTTCCATACAAAGCACACCCTTTATAATTTTATTGACACTCTTGGTGTGGTTTTATTTAATATAATGAACCTGATTAATTATGACGTCATCTTAGGGACCTCACTGAAAATGAATAGTCAAATCTAGATTGACTAACTAAACTAGTCGTGCAAGCTTTCCCAAAGACATTTCTGACTTTTATACCACACTAAACTTAACCTATAATCTTGTTTCAATACAGTTCCTTTCAATCATTTACAAGGAACAATGAATATCACAAGTTAAGCCACTTCGGCTGAATTTTCTTGAAGGTGCCCGACATAAATGGTTGGCGCATCTCTATCCAAACAATGATGACTTCTTCCAAGGAATATCACAATCACCGTGAACACATACACCAAATTACATAACTAAATTTTGATGATGTTACTTGGTCAAAACATCACTCAACCATTTAAACCATTGTACCTCTCCATGAATAAGGGTTTAATCCAGATTCATCCCACCAGAATTGTTGTCCTTTTAATAATTAACTCTAAGATGGACAATGAGTCTGGGATAACCTCAGAATTTGAAACAACATTAGTCAACGTAACTATCCAAAGTAGTCCACATTCCATTTTTATAAGTGATATGTTGGTACAAAACCAATATGGCCATATCAAATCATTGACTAGGCCCAGAGTAGCATCCTCCTGGTGATTGAGTAAAAGGAAATGGCTGGTGTTTAATAGTATATCCAAGGATTTCCTACTTGGGAACCCAAGGGTCACTTCTAACCACCATTCCTTGATATGAACAATGCATCAAGAATGAAACATCGAAAGAGAACCAACAAATCCCAATGGATTTTAAGGCTTTATCGCAGCATATGACTGACACTCTCTTAGTGCATCTAGGATGATGTCAAGTTAGGGGGCATGCTCATCGCTTAGCAGAATACACTAAGAGGATTGTACCAACTTCTAGTCAATATTACCCAAATATTGGAAATTAGAAAATTTGAACCATTAATGGTCAACATCAAAGAAGAAACTTGGCTTCACCTGCTGATGCATCACCAAAAATCAAACCATGATGCCTTCAACACCTGAGGAATTTCATGATCATTTGAACATAACCACTGAAGTCCATCCAAGAGAAATGCCATTTACAAATATTATCTTACACACCAAACCATTCCAATTTAATTCTATTGATAAATATATAGAATGATTCAAAATATACAACCATTAAAGGTAATTAATAAAAATTGACCATTTCTGAATGTTTATCTCAATCGTGTTCCTTATACTCGTAAGGACATGATCAACCCAAACTGACATGACGCTCCCCACATTATGATTGTCCTTAGCATCAAAAAAATATGAGAGATCAAATTCACATAAGAATGATAGGTCTAGATTCAACCCAAATGTACACGTGACACTCCTTCAAGTCACACTCACATATGTTTTATCACAGAAAAAGAAAACCAGTAACCAAATGGACTGGTGTGTCAACACAATCAAGTCACGATAATGTTCTACTAAGAATTGAGATGAAATTTTTTACTAACTATCGGGCCAATATTCTCCAGAGATGAACCAAGACTATACAAAACCACACAAGGTTCAAATATTTCACTGAACTGAACCAGTTTATTACAATATGTAACACTCAACGACACCGTGTATGTGAACACATACTACCCTGAGATTAATAAATAAGATAGGATTTCTTGAATACTACCCATTGGATATCTACCCTATGAATTGAAGTATCTAGTGGATTATGTAATAGATTTTAATCAGGTTCGTATTTCCCCATATGACAATAAAATATATCGATAACCTCTTGAGTCACCCAAAGAAAGGTAACAGGGTCATGTGACCTATGAAGCAGTTGATCATGCCTGAGGAATGTCTAGCCTACTAAAATAGAGCATTACATGATTCTCACACCCATAAAAATGGTTGAAGATACCATGAACACCCATCTAAACAAGGGGGTTATTTAGAAGATAAGAGTCCAATAAGGGAAAATGGCACCTGAAAAGAACCAAGCATCAAAAAGCCCATGCCACTACTAAGGATTTTAAACTCAAGGGTGATACCTATCACAACCATACCCGTATGAAGAAAAAAGTGTCAATCTTATCACTAGGTTATGCTAAAAATAAGTCACTAGGATGAAAATCCTATTACATATCCATTTATAAAGAAAATAACGCCTACATAGATCAATCATGGGTCTGTTCTAAAAAAACTCAATGAAATTTTTAAAATACCCTTACATGAGGGTTTAAAACTGAGGACACCACCTAGGGTTCCATTTCAAATACCTTTAAATTTATTCACATTTCACATTTAAACTTTTAATTATTTACAACAAAACATAAGGTACCCATTTTAAAAAGAAAGCACTATCCACTTGATTTTCAACAAACAACTCAAAGAATAAATAGGAAAGTTATAACAAACTTTTTCTTTACCCCATTAACCATTAATTTGTTGACATCCCATTATTACTTGGGAATTTATCATAATAAATTATTTTTAAAAAAATAAAGAGACTTTCTAGGGTCCCATTTTAACCATCCTCGGCTCATCAAAATGCAACCCATTAGCAATTACTCTTTTTTTAAATTCCAAAAACCCATATAGAGTCATCTCACAAGAAAAATGCCTCCAAATGACCTAATTGGGTCTATTTGTGAATTTAGTAATTTAACTAAGTAATTTTAGATTAAAACTAAACATCTTTTACATTTATAACCATTTCGTAATATAACATGGTCATATATCATAATTCAATGACATGGGTGTCCATCTACCAATCCCTAAAGCACCAATGCACTTTATAGTTTGGAATTTGGATCTAGTTTAATTGATATAAGTTTTATTAAACAATTAAATTATAGAATCCTCTTACAATGGTTTTAATACATGGGTTACCATTATACATCTATAAGGCACCCATACACCTTACAACTAAAAACTGGTTCCCATTGTAATTCGCAACCAATAAACTTAGTCCATGAAACCAATTTAATATTAACAAAACAACAATTTATTATAAGTAGTAACATAATGAAACATGTTGTAATCACATAATCAAGGCATTATAAACAACAAATCATGTTATAAAATCAGTAATGGAATAGTACTTAAGGCACAAAATTACATCAACAAGAAGCTCTAAAAATGAAACTAAATGGCCTGACATGTTAAATGTCAATGAGCCTAATGTGATGCATAAAATGGTTCATTCATGATGAAGCATGAGAAGGGTAAAAATACCATAAACATCATAAATCAATAATTAACTGAAAAAAATTACTAATCACTCAATGTTAAATCAAATTCAACTATAATAGAAAAACGCATGAACATCAATCCCATTCCTAGACACTTATTCATTTCCCATACATGGAGTGATCAGTCCAAATCATGGTTATTTACCAAGTGCAACACATTATTAATCTCCTATATAATAACCCAAAATAGTAATACAAAGGAAAAAAATTAGCCTATGATGCCACATTGTAACATCCCGACCTGGCTTACTACCAAACTAGTAGCTGGATCAGTCGCCACATGACCTCAAACACATCACCCCAAATTCCTGAGGCTTCTAACTAGAAGTAAGGTCCAAGGGTGTGTCATTGGTAAGACTATTACTTTTTGGATCAGAGTATGCACAATAATACACAATAGATAATAGAGATTAGAGGGATGAAAAATAACATGCAACAGTAGATGAGTAATATAATATTTTAAAAAAAAGATAGCCAACGCCAAATTACAGTAGTAATTTATGATAGATGTTGCTATAAGTATAATCAATAACAATTACTATAAACATTACAATGTAATAAAGGAAAAAATTACAAATGACTATCTCCACAAGCATCCTGAGCTCTATCAGGGTATTGTGTTCCTAACTCCCATGTACAAGAAAATATCACAAGCAATAAAGCTAGGTCCTGCAAACAAAAGGATTGCTTAGGTACCCTAATGTGATGGCAGCCTGAGTAGGGTGTGAGACATAAATCTCAGTAGGCTGGAACCACTTATTTTATCCGAACCCAAATAATATAATATAAATAAATACAGTGTTCCATTAAAAGTAATCATAGAAAAATAACAAATAAAATGACTAGACCTTGGTCTGGGATCCAAAGGGGACCCCCATCCCATACCACCTACTTCAACCTGAGTCATATGTGATAAAGGAGTTACCTATGAAACTCATAATACAAATAACATGTACTAATGTAAACAAAAAAACTAAAAAATCATTCCCCAAACATACTAATTGGTTTAGGGTCTCATATCAATGTCAACACATTATCAAAAAAATTATAAGAAATAATTCTCAACAAACAGCACAATTAGATAATAACAATAATAAAAGATATATCTCATAAGACAAAAAAATAAATAATTCAAATCCATCAGACCAATGGTGGAGTCCCATGCCCATCCAAGGAGATATAAAAGAATCCTAAGAATAAAAATTGGAACATATAATAATCCAATACCACTGAGTCCATCCAATAAATCCAAATAGAGTCCCTTGTATCACTACAAGGAATCTTAACTTTTGATTCCATCCCATCTATCTCACATAGGGTACCTAGTATCACCCAAGTCATGGTGTATACATCTTTCTATAAGGTCCATCCAAGGTTTATCCAATAGGTAATCGGTATAACTTAGTAGTATAATAAACCGCATGGGAATCTCTTGCTTGGCATGCCAAAAAAACACCCCCGATGTGTTGTGGTATAACAACCTGAGCATAGGATACCATCCATGAATCCTTAATATAGAACCCATGTTTTCCCTAGACCCATTTCAAAATATCCATATCAACCAAGGAATATATCAAAAGGAAATGCATGTATAATATAGCATACAACTAAATAAACAACCAATGACATCAAGGGCGTGGAAAGATCCCAAGCTACCAAGATATCCAAAGGACAAAATTTAAGCCTTTAATATTAAATAAGGCCTTTAATACAAAAGAGAGAAGGTATAAATTTGATGACATCTGTAGTGTTTTAATATCTCAAGATAATAAGTGTAGAATATAGATCAAGTCATTAATACAAGGCACAATCATTAGTCACTTATATAAGTAGTAGAATATAAAAAAACACATGAAATCAAAATGGCTTGAACAATATGTCATCAATGAAATTAAATAAAACATGCTAAGAATATTTTTTGAGCATAGCATTAAATAAATTGGTTAGTCGTACCACCATTCATATTTCATTATACTTCAAACTACTTAATACAATACAAATCAACTCATAATTAATATACCCTTTAAGAAAATACATATCATTAAACTCAAATAAGTATGGAAATCTTTTTTATTTTAACAAGTTAATATCAAATTAAACATTCAAGGAAAGGATTTCTATCATGGTAATACATTCTATCCAAAAAATGTTACTTAATTTATTAAATTAAGGCAATCAGATTTAATGTGGCGATAAGGAACTTAGAATTTTCTATAGTCAGGAGGGAAATTACCCACTGGGGTAATCCTTCATGCAAATCAAGAAAAACACTAAGAAGGTTTTTTGTTTTAATTATAAATTCAACAGTTTACAATATTAGAAAACCAATTTTAGAAGCTAAGCCATCATGAGAATTTCCTTCAATTCAATTCATGCCATTTTATTAAACAAACAATGCAATTTTATTATTAAGGTTATGGATACACATAGATGTCATTGACCAATGGCCATTTACTTATATTGGTAATTACCATTTATTAAAAAAATCTATTCCATTTATAAAACAGTCCAAATACAAGGAAGATTATTAGTTTATTAAACATCAACTATATGGAGAGGAAATCCTCTATATAAGAAAAATTGAAAGGCAAGGTCCTAAAAATATCATATTTCAAACATAACCCCATGAATAAGAAACACCAATGCAATAGGCTAATAAATAAAAATCTCTAAACATTACTTTTTATCCTTAAGATAGCACGCCTCCATTGGAGGGGTTTTATTATTTAATAATGACATTTTTATTCATAAAAATCAAATATCATAACTAAACATTTATTCTAAAAAATAAAAAACATTAATTAAATTCTTTAAAAGTGCATAAAAAATTAATTAATTCATTATTAAATTAAAGGGGCATCGAAAATGATCCTCCCTCAAAAATTAGACCAATCCATCACTTGACACTTGATAGATTTGGTGGTGACTACTCAAAAATTCACTAAACTCACACACACACACTCATATATATACATACATATATACATATGTTTCTGATTCTTTCGTCGGGGCGTGCGCGTCCGTCTGCTTGAGTCTAACAAGAATGGATTTTTTTTCCCCACATTCCTGCTTTCCAAAGGCGGGCGGCATTCGCTCCTTCTTCAGGGATGTTTTCTCCTTGATCGAAATGGGATGATGGGATTTCGTTTCTTCCTTATATGGATTCCTCCTTGGTACTTTTCACCTAGTCCAGGTCTCCCTCATAGATTTAATACGTTGTTTGTGAAACTCTTCTCAATGCCATATTTTCATGGACACCAGTTAATTACGCTACTTTTGTCGGGACATTACAAGGGGTCCGGTCAGGGCAGCAACCTTCGGTTAGGGGAGTAGTCACGCTGGGCATCTCTGGCATGTCTGGATGTTGGGGATTGATGTTTCATTCTTTTGTACCATATCATAGGGCTTCTCGAGGGTGTGGGAACCCAAGGAATCCTACATCGAACGCGAGGAATCATATGACATAGGCTTGAATCTGAGGTTTTCTTCAGCTTCACATGTTTAACACAGGGTATGCTGTGAGTTTAACATCCAGCAGGGACGGATCGGAATTAGAAGAATACTACCTATAGTGGATAAGATTGAGGAACCCCCCTAGGGGGAACACCGATATTGGGGCCAACACGTAGACGGCTCCCTGAATGTTGTGGAGGGAAATTAAGTGGTATGACCTCACCAGGATGTGGCGGTCTGGGTAACAGTCAGGATGGGTGATGGTTTTGTGCTTGATCATCAATGAGACTTCCTACATACCATGCCTTGACATGGATCAAAGTCCGCATAGTTCGGGATGTGGGGAATATAGTTTAACGTCATGCGGGATGGGGGTGAACCAACGTGAAAGGGGTCAGAATGACTAGGTGGTGGGATTGAACCTCATGGGGCTTCCTACGTACCGTGCCTTGACATGGATCAATGTTCTTATAGTTCAGGAAGGGATGGGTGTTGGCGGACCAACAATAATAAGGACCTTGGTCTGATGGGTGATGGGCTTGAACCTCGTGAGGCTTCATATGTACCATGTCGTGACATGGATCAAAGTCCTCGTAGTTTGGGAAGGGTTTTGTCAGTGAAATGATGTGAACGTGAACCTAGGTCCAGGTGGATGATGGTATTGAACCTTAGGGAGGCTTCCTACGTACCATACATTGACATGGATCAAAGACAACATAGTTTAGGATGGGTGTGTGTCGGCAAACTGACGTGAATGAGGACCTTGGTCCGATGGATGTTGGGATTGAACCTCAGGTAGGCTTCCTATGTACCATGCCTTGACATGGATCAAAGTCCTCATAGTTCTGGAAGGGTTTCGTTAGCGAACCGGCGTGAAGGTGAACTCGGGGGTCCACTGGTGGTGGGATTGAACCTCATGGAGGCTTCCTATATACCATGCCTTGACATGGATCAAAGTCCTTGTAGTTCAGGAAGGGTCGTGGGTGTTGGTGAACCTCCATGAATAAGGACCTTCGTCTGATGGGTGATGGGCTTGAACCTTGTGAGGCTTCCTACGTACCATGCCTTGACATGGATCAAATACCTTGTAGTTCAAAAAGGTGTGGGGCTTACACTCTGGGCTACCTAGGGTGTTAATGCATCTTGGTGCACTGACATAGAGATGTCTGAGGCCAATGGTTGTTGGGATTGAACCTCATGGAGGCTTCCTATGTACCATGCCTTGACATGGATAAAAGTCCTGGTAATTCAGGTGTGCAGTTTAATGTCATTCAAGACAGGGGGTGAAATACAGTTTAACGTCATGTGGAACGGGGGAGAAATACAGTTTAACATCATACGGGACGGGGGTGGTTCCATGGTCAATAATTACTCTAATCCCATGTGAGTCATGCTCGGTGTGAGAAACAAGAGGTAGCAGGGACTTGGTGATCACATCATGAAAGGTGCGGTCATGGGATGTGGAGTGGGGATTATGCGTGGAGTGGCCCTGGGAGAGAAATATTAGGACATACTCTATGATGGAGGCCCAAAGGCGAAAATTTGCTGCGGGAGAGTAGGATTGGGACATACTCCAGGATGGAGGCCCTGTTCCCTATCACACCTACCGCTGGACTTGGAACTGAGGAAGTGAGGAGGAGTAGGGGTTCCGCCTCCTATAATAAAATATAGGGGTTTATGCCATGGTTGCTGCCATTCCCCATGGACAAACGCCACTCCAAGAAGGAGGATATCATCCCCTGTGGAGACCAGGGGGTGTGGAAAATGTTCAAGGAGGGGTACCCTGCGTGCGGAGCACGGGGTGAGGTCACAGTTTAACGTCATGTGTTGAGGACAAAGGTGCTAGGAATTTTAACGTCCTGTAACTCGGACGAGGTGGGTTTTCTCCGCACCTGTAGGACTTACATAACTGGTGACCTATGCTCCTTGTGGAAGGGAAGGCACTGGCAAGGCCGTACTGAGGGGGTGATACGGAACAAACCATCGGGGGGTCCATGTTAGCGTGGCTATGAGAAGAATAAATATCCATTAGCATGCCTATGCGATGAATCATTAGGCGTAGCAATGCTACGGGCAATATCGTTCAGGGGACATTGAAGTCACATTGTGCTAACCTGGAGGGTCACATGGGAAAAGGGTTTTCCAAGCAGAGGGGTCCATAGGCAGGGGCCTTGTGGAGCTCTATTGCTCCGCGTGACGGAGGGCACTTACAAAGGGGGTTGCTTCGCGATGTAGGGTTCCTTAGCCTTAGCATGGGGCAGAGGTAAAAATGGGAGGTTCTTCGCGAATTGGAAGGGTGTTCGCATAGCCCAGCCTCATGGAGCAAAGGTGCCTCGCGGAGCAAGGTGTTGGGATTCAATGTGCTTCACGAAGTACAGAGATCCTACTTTATCAAATGGATCAAGTGTACCTAAATGGTGCTTTGCGAAGCATAAATGCTCCAAGATGGCCCGGGTCCCCTTGGGGATCCCCTTCCTTCTTGAAAGACCTTAGGATTCACAAAAGGCATCCCTCTCAGAATAGGGGATCAAAACGAGACAATGGGTAGGCACTTCGTGAAGCAGAAGTACCTCGCACAACTCATGGTTCTCCAAGCGGAAGAGTGCTTCACGATTCGGGAGATGAGAAGCCGAAATGTTGTATTTTCCATTCTCTAGAGCTCAGGGGGAGCCTGGTATTTATAGGCAAGGGTCACCGCAGAGCAGGGCTCATGCGTCTTGAAGAGGGGTCGAGTGGCTTCACGACGGTCTCGTGAATATCAACCGGGGTCGCGGAGCATCCCGCCTCCTTGGCTTCGTGGCGGGCTCGCGAACATCAAATGCGTTCACAGAGCCTCCCGCCTCCTTGGCTTCGTGGTGGGCTCGCAAACGTCAAATGAGTTCACGGAGCCTCTTACCTCCTTTGCTTCGCAGCGGTTGTGATGCTGGGGAACTCCGTGAAGGGGCTTCACGAGGCAGCCTGTGAGGCCGTCTTGGGGCCTTTTTCTTTGTTCCAAATTTTGGCAACAACAACATACATACATATATATATATATACTTTAATCCAAACCATTTATTCCCATCATCATGAGGGAATACATACGAGGAAGTTATATATATACCTATGTGTGTGTGTGTGCTCCTTCAAAGAAATTAAAATCCCACTATAGTTTATCAACGAGACTCAAAACATATAAATACCCTAAAATAGAAGGTTCAAAACCAATAAACGGATAAAGAACCTCACCTCAGATGGTGGAAGAAAACCAAAACGACCCAATCCTCTTCGCCTTTGGTGGAGGATGTTGTAATACGCATGAACATGACCTAGGAGAGGCACCACACACCATAAATTTGTAAGAAACCCATAATGTGGTTTAGACCTAAACCTAGGGTTTTTCAAAAACCATATTAGGGAAAGGAGAGGCCAGAAATTGGTCGGAAATATGGAGGATAATGGATGAGGATTCATACCTTGAATAATCAAACCAAGCACTAGAAGGAAATATGGGGGAATAAAACATAGCAAAGCGTCCATAGAGGGGGTCATTCGTGTGCCTCGGAGAGGGAAGGGAGCACCTATCATGCACCTCATGAAGAAGAACCCCCTTTTGGGGTTTTAAAAATGTAAAAAAAATTAATAATCAATATCATCATAACAATATTATTATTATTATTATTATTAAATATTTTATCTATATTTATTTTCCATCTACTTCATTTACTTTATTTTTATTTTAATTATAATTTAATTAATTTCTTAAAATAACACATCACTTAATTGTGTTCCAAATCTTAGAATTTCATTCCAAAGATCTGTTTCAAAAATGGCCCGTCCAGAAAATGAAAAATTCTATTTCTCTAGTTTTTTGTCCAGTTCAAAAATATTGGTCGTTACACTTGAGGTAAGAGATTTTATTATCACTTTTATTTCTATGTTATGCATGCCTTATACAACACTTTTTTATTTTTTGTGGTATATATACTACTGATGAATATATTTCATGAATCTTATCATGAAAATTATGGGATATACATATCCATATTAATATCTTTCTTTCATGTGGATTATGATTAAAAAGTTACCACAGTGGTATGGTTTTTATGTTAAAATCTCATTACTTATAAAGATTATTTATGATTGTTCTTATGATAGTTAAATAATGTGATCTACCTCTCAAGAAACTCATGAATTTTCTTCTAATCTAGTTATTTTTGGAGACTACATGTTTTTCCTTTATTTTTAATCTCTTTATGTACTCAAGTGTCTAAAATAATGCTTTTAATGAAAAATGACTTTATTTATCTCTTTGTTCGAAAATCCATTATCTTCAATATCCATATTTTCTATAAAAAATTATTTTTAATATTATCCTATGATTGTTAAAATTAATTTTTACCCTTGGTTTACTTTTTATAAAAAGAAGTAATAGGAATCTTATTATCATTTTCCAAACATGGTACTTTTTGACTTTTTACCAAAAATGTGAATGGAATATTTTTTTTAATATAATCGACATGATGATAACTTCCTTCCATCCTGATTGCTCATTTATTTGAAGCTTCATTTAAATGTTTCCATAATTATTTTGAAATAAATTATTTTCCCTAATATTGTGGAAATTTTTAGTTTTTAAAATTGATTTACAAAGTGATGAGGGTCTTTTCCTCTAGAATGTTTTTAATGAAATTTTTATGTTATTTCTATTTATCATTGATAAAAACTATTATTTTACTTACAATCCACTGAGAATAAGCTTTAATGATACCATTCTTATTATTTATTAGTATGGTTTATGATAATTTAAAAGGGGTGTACTTTTTTATACCATTTTCCATATTACTCTGGATGATTTATGATTATTTTTATTGATTGGGGAAAGTATTAACATTCCATATGATTTATTTTTCAATATTAATTTTTACATTGATTATGTTTCAACCCTTTGATATGATGAATAAATTGGACTTAGTAAGAGATTTTTGGGTCCTTCTATAACCACTTGATGCATCAGTGGGTCCCATAAGACAAACTAGATTGGGTATTTGTGAAAGGCCTTACCCATTTATTTAAGATGTCTTGGAACAAATACTTGATGGTATGTTTGTGATGTCCAGTTTTATGAATTAACTATTATGACATTAGTTATTGATTTTCATGTGATTATTTCATTAGTAATGATATCCATTGATAATATTCAAGATAATGTGATTATTTATATGGAATTATTTCAACATAATTTAGCCTGGAAATATTATCTACATGATCATGTTACTGATTAAATGGAATGTGTTTTTAGATATTTACCTTGCTATATTTATTATTCCTTATTTATTAATTATATCTTCCAATGTATTCATGCCCTTACTGAGCATATAAACTCACCCCTTTATTATATTTCATTTACCTAGGATGTTAGGAAGTTTAGTATGATTGATATATATATATTCATATTATAAAGGTAATATTGGTGTTCTCAAAGAAAATTTAGGGTTTAAATTTTAATTTTTCAATTTCAATAAGAGATTCAAGTAAGTGTCTATTTTATAAAGACTACAAAACAATTCAGTCCTTCGGAATGTGACCCCTTATATCTAGTTAAAATGTAATGAAGTAACCATAAACTCTTGAATACTAGAGTTAGGATATTTACAATTGGTATTAGATAAATCTTAGTAGAAAACTTAGGAAATAGATTTAGGAAAACATATATTAGGGAATATATCCCTATGACTGACTTTGAGGATAAGTCTATGTATTGGATAACATATATATGTTTTAGTAAGGTTGTGATTATGTGGTTTTCCTTGAAAAACATCTATTTATGAATAGTATAAGTTTATGTGGATCTAAAATATTTGTAACTATTGATAATAACATGGAAGAGTGTAAATTGGTATTCGACTTGATCATCTCATGGTACATGACAATAGGCCTTACTACACACCAGTTTTGACACTCCTGGTGGATATGCTATGGCTAATTCACAGTTTAATTAAAAACCATTATATAGGGTTTGAAAATTTTCTGATGATTTAAAAACTTTCCAAGGAAATGATGTTTATTATTCTAGGATTATTTATTCATAATTTTTTAAATTTATGTTAAGTGTTTTATTATATTGGAATTATACATTATGTTTAATATTGTTATAATATAATATATTGTATAACATTATTTATAAATATATCCTATCTGAAAGAATTTGAACCATATTAATAGACATAAACCATATAGGTATTGTCTTCCAAGTAAAGATAATGAAAGTGGAGCAAGAGATGCAGTTATATATGAGAAAATTATAACTATATTGGGGTAGTAGAATCTAGTTATGACAAATAAAATTTCCCATATTGAGAATCCTACTGATCGAAAACATGGTGTGACAATGTTAGACCGCTTTATGAAATAGCAACCACCATCATTTAATGCGACTACAAATCCATTTGTAGTTGAGAACAAGATATGTTCTCTAGAGAAAATATTTCTAACTCATTGAAGTAATGAAATGGAGTAGGTTTTCATGAAATTTTTTCATCTCTTAAGAGATGTGGATAAATGGGGGTCATTAATTCAAAACACTAAAAATGAAGAGGAAATAGTGAGGATGGAATGGAAGGATTTTATGGTACTCTTCTTAAAAAAATATTTTCATCACAAGAAATGAGCTGATATGGGGAGACAATTCTTAAGTCTAAAAAAAGGAAGATGAAATTTTTATTATGTATGAATTCAATTGTACAATGTTTGAACGGAATTTTTTTATACTATATATGTAATCCAAAGAAAAAAATTTATCATTAATTTTATGGGATTAATCCAATACTTCAAAGGTAAATATTCTCTCAAACGTTATCATTATATAAGGACATAATATCATGTTCTATCAAGATAGAGAAATAATTTTCCAACTATTATGACATAGAATGAAAGAAATATAATAAATGGTATATTAAAAACTATATAAAAGTAAAAACAAAAAAAAAAGAAGAAGGGAATGGTAGAATTTATATCTTGTAATAAATGTTCAGGGAAACATTATGGAACATGCTTTATGGGTATGGGAGTTTACTGTAATTATAGAGAGAAAGGACACCATGATCATAGTGGTAAGAGAAATAAAGAAGATTTTAATGTGAAATTATTTAACTATAATGATATAGGGAACTATGTAAATGATTGTCCCATGAATCAAGGTAAATTTTTCCTAGAAAAGGATATAGAATAAATTCCAAGCTTATGAGATCAAAATAACTATGTTTTTAGTTCCTAAATATATGTTGGTAAGTGATTTAATCATATCCTAAAACCTACATAATGATTTATTTGATTTTATATATTTTAAATATTTTTTATCATCCAATTTTTCCAAGAAAATTATATATATTCATATCACCTTAAGAAGGAATTTATAAGTCAATACTCCAAGCATAAGTCTCACCACACTAAAGATATGTTGGTCAGTTCCAATTATGACACATAAACATGCCCTGTTTTTTTAATTCATTATTATATATGTGGTTGATGTTTTATAATCCTTGTTATGTACTATCCTTTAAATTAGAATGCATAAATTTATTACAAATAGAATTGAATTAAAATTCTTGATGAATATGTGGAATTACTTATCTTTATAGTGGATGCTTTATCATATGAGTCGTGTATAGATCCAGCCCTAAAAACTATTCTGATGTGATTCATGATGAAGAAGGGAAAACATGATCTCTGGATAGAAAAGGTAATCAACAAATTAAGGGTTGAAAAATTACATATAAACAAATTAATTTATTTCCTAAAGAAATACCTAGATTTATACTAGAGCATGAAGTTTAATTTTATGTTGATTTAATCCCTAATTCAAGACTAATATCAAAAACTCCCTATAAAATGGGAACTGTGGAATTAGTGGATTTTATGAAGCAACTAGAGGATTTGTGTGATAAGGAATTTATACACCCCATTGTTTCACCTTTGGGAGGACATGTTTTTTCCTTAATAAGACATATGTATCAATGAGACTATCTATTTATTATATATAAACCAATGATATTATGATAAAGAATGAGTATCCTCTACCTCACATTGATATCTTATTTGATCAACTTCCTGAAGCTCAATATTTTTCAAAAATTTAAATTCATTATGGGTATAAGAAATTAGAAGTAATAAAGTAAATATCCAAGGATATAATTAAAATATGTTATGGACATTACAAATTTATAGTAATTCCATTTGGATTGAATAATGAACCCTGTGTTTTTTGTATCCAATGAAAAAATTATTCAATTAATATCTTTATAATTTTTTTCTGGTATTTATTAATGATATATTGGTGTACTCTAAGAGAAATGAGGACCTTAAAAATCAGTTTAAGATCATTCTTGAGATTATATAAGAGAATATTTATATGGTGAATTTAGTAACTATGAATTATGGATTCAGAAAGTTTATTTTCCTGGAAATATTTTACCCAATTATAGAATCTCATTTGACCTTGTGAATACAAATTAATTCTAATAATGTCCTACACCAAATAAAATAACCAAGGTATATAGTTTTATGAATAATTGAGGAAGATATCGTTGAATGCTTCAATTTTGAATCTACTATCGAGAAATGATGGTTTTTTTATATATTGTGATGCATCAAATAATGGACATGGTTGTTGTCATGTGAATAATGATAAAGTTATTGACTATAAATCAAGGTAGTTAAATATACATAAAAAAACTACCCAACCCGTGATATTGATTTGTAATTTGTAATATATTCTTTGGATATATTGATACATTATCATTATGGCCAAATATATGAGATATATAAATATCATAAGAGTTTTAAATGCATATTTTCATATAAAAATATCATTATGATGAAAAGTAAAGTACTTGAGCTAATCAAGGATTATGATTTCTCAATACACTACCAAATAGAAAAGGAAAATAAGGTAGTGGATGGATTGAGTAAGAAATATCATGGAGTTATGACCAAAATGGGGATTAATAGGAATCCTTTGAACATGTATCTAGTAAATATGGGTTTGGTAATTTATATGAGGATTCATTATTTATTTTTAAAATAATTTTCAACCCATATTTGTTATAAAAGAAACAAATTATCATCCTAATGAATTGAATTTTCAAAAGAAGATTAAAGGCATGAGTGATAGGAAATTTGCAAACATCATATATGAAGATAGAGTTATGAAATTTGGAAAGAGACTATGTATCCTATCTATACATGAGTTAATAAGGTAATTCATGAATGATTCTCATAGATCAAATATTTATATACACCCTAGTAGAACCACGATTTATATATATTTAAAGGAATGATTTTTTGGGATAATGTGAAGTAGGAAATTTCTAATTATGTGTCAAGATGTTTGGTTTTCCAATAGGTAAAGGCTAAGAGATAGAACCATAGAGGATTCATGAAACTTATACCTATTCTTATGTTAAAATTGGATGAAATTACCATAAAATTTCTCAATGGATATCAAAATAATCTTACAAATATTGATGAAATATGAATTATTATGGATTTCCTCACAAAATTATACATTTCCTCACTATAAGAGAATATTTGCCTCTTAATCACCTTGCATAGATTTATGTTAAATAATTTTTAAGACTTCATGGAACACCTATTTAAATTGTGTCTTATCATGATCCACAATTTACATTGTAATTCTGTAAAACTAGTTAAAATTTTCTTTATTCTGATCTTTTTTTAAGAACATCTTATCACCCTCAAAACAATAGACAGACCACAGGGACTATTCAACCATTATATCATTTTTTATGTTATGATATCTTGACTTTGAAGGTATGTGGGATTAGTATTTTTCTTGTTTAGAGTTCTCATATAGTGATGTCTTGCATTCAAGTATTCAGATGGCACTGTATGAAGCAATATATGGCAATAGATAACATAATACAACTTGTTGGGTTGAAGTTGGTGAAAGGAAGATTTTAGGCCCATAACATTTAAAGGAGACAACCATAAAGTTAAATACTACTCAAAACCATATCAAAACATCTCAAATATTGAAAAGTATTATGGTTATAACAATATGGAAGATTTGAATTTTCAGGTGGGAGATCATGTTTTCTCAAAATTATCTCTATGGAAGGGTGTTATATGGATGGGTATGAAAGGGAAATTTATCCCCAGTAAAATTATAACTTTTTAAATCTCATAAAGAATTAGAATTGTGGTGTACCATTTATAAATGCAACCAAGTATCTCAAAAGTACATTATGTGTTCTATATATCATTGTTAAAGAAGTATGTGTTAGACCCAATACATGTTCTCACCTCTGAAGAAATAAAATTTGAATGTGATCTCTCTTATTATGAAGAACCTATCAATATTATGTATACTAGAGAAAAAGTGTTAAGTAATTATATGACTTGGATGATAAACGAACTTTGGAGAAATCATAATATATAAGAGGCAATGTGAGAACCAAAATAAGTTATGATAAAGAACTACCAAAATCTCTCCATGAGGTGAAATTATAGAAATTTCTAGGTAGAAATTGTTTTTAATGATGGAATAATGTAACACCCTGAGACTTTACAATATATTTCTTTTTAATTTTAATTTCATTGAGAGCTTGTGATACTCAGAACCCTGAATCTAAACGAACTGTAAAATAGTATACCATTACAATTATCCATTAAATTGTTGGGTATGAATAGTAATAACTAAATTATGAAAGGTATATGTTTTATTCATATATAAATAAATTCATTGTTTTTTAATTTATTATAAATAAAAATAAAAATCAGTATAAAGTAATTGAAATGTTTTACTAAAAAAAGTGTTTTTATACGTGCAATATTTTTTATCTTAATAAATAAAATTAATCACTATTATAGAATTATTTTAATTAAATTTATATGTTATATATTCAATAAAATGTTTTTTAATTCATCTAACATTTTTTATAATCATTGGATAGAATAAATCATGTTTTATACATAAAACTGTATTTTTTATAAAAAGTAGTTTTGTCACATTTTTCACACTTGTTTTTTAAATTTATTGTTTTAAAATTAAAGAAAATTTATTTAAAAAATAAAATAATTTTTAAAAGATAAATTTAAAATCATATTTAAATTATTTTTTAATAATTTTTTAAAAAGATTAATTTTTTGATGAAAAGTGATAAATACTAATTTTTATTGAAAAATATCTTTTCATTTAAAGAATTAAAAAAGATAAATTTTGTTTTAAATTGGTTTAAAAGTAAAATTATTTAATTATATTGTATTTAATCCATATTATGTCATTTTAATGAGTTTTATATTGATTTTAAAAATATAAACTTGTTATACTTAAGAAAAAATTTCTTTGGAAAATGATATTTTGACACCCTAGTAGTTTTAACTGTAAATTATATACTACCAGTTATATGAATTTAATTTGGTAAAATGGATTAATTATTTTAAATAAAAATAATTAATATTTTTTAATAAGTTTAATTTAATTATTATACATAATGATTTGTGAAAACAGTAAAAATTAATTATTGTAGTTAAGGTTAAAACGGGTCTTCGAAAGGGTTAAACTAAATTCATAAGGGTTAACATGAAATTAAAAAATTATCTAATTTCGATTTTATGGAAATATTTTGACCTTATATCATTTAAGGTTCAATAATGTTCTATTTTAAATCCATTTTGTGTATATAAAATTTGGTTATATTTTATTCTTTTTGAAATTTCCATGTGTGTCCACTCCCCCTCTTATAAAAGGACATTGCATATCCTATATTCTCTACAATTAATGACCCATTTATTTTAGAAAATAAATTCCCAAATAGTTTAATTATATACATGACCATGTCCTAAAGTTTCTAGTTTGATCAGAAAACCATTCTAGGAAGGATTTAGGTATAGACCTAAAGAGATTGTCTGAAGAGGAGCTATAATTCTTAACTATACGTTTTCATTTTATTTATTATTATAAATCCATAAAATATTATTAACAATGAAAAAATAATAAAAAATTATCTCCAATATAATTATATTTTATTATGTTAATTTAGTAGGCTATATCCATTTATTCTTCTATCCAATGGGTTACAAAACTATTTATCATGTGTACAATGGACTGCCGCCTCACGAACTAATATAATTCATTTTCCATCACAAATTATCAAGGAATTAAAAAATGATAGATTTATTGTATATATATTATATTTATGAAATAATAATAATTTACTAATTATAATACTATATCCACTATCTTACATTCCAATTTTTTGGAAAATGATAATGTCGCTCGTGCGTACGTGTGGACTAGTGCCTCCATGAAGCAATATGATTTTTTATTTGTTTTATTTATAAATGGGTGATAATAAGGATATATTGAATTAATATATATTATATATATTATATAAAAATTATTCAATAAATTTGAAATATTATTTACTTTTCTCTCATTACGTCCATTAAAAAAGGGAAGTAGTGTTCATGCGTACGTATGGTATATTGTCTCCATGAACGGTGTAATTAATTTTTCTATCTATAACTTTAATAGATGTCTATAAATACATATATAATGAATAAATATTATAATTAAATCATGATTAAAAAAATTTATATGAAGGAACCAAGATCAAAGTATAATTAATAAAACTATATAACCAAAACATAAATGAACTACAAAGCAGTTATTACTCAGAATAATGATTTAAAAAAATAATTGTTAATAAAGGGGTCATGAAAGAATATAAGTAAATAATATATGGAATGATATATAAGAGTATGTTTATTTAATATATGTAATATATATATATTTATTATATATGGGGTTTTTACATGTAAAAATTAAATTCTACTTGAGGTAAGAGATTTTCATCTCACTTTTATTTCAGTGGGACACATGCCTTGTTCCCCACTTGTTTCTTTTATGTTGTGAATATAATATACATGAATGTATTTAATGATTATTATAATTAAAATTATGAGGTATACATATCTATCTTTATTTTTTTCTGTCATGTGTCATATGATTCAAAATTTATCAAAGTGGTAAGGGTTTTATGTTATAATCTCATTGTTTATCATGATTGTTTACGATTATTTTTTTATGATTAAATATTATAATATACCTATCAAGAGACTCTTTAACCAATATATATTTATATAAATTAATTTTTTTTAATAAGAAACTCTATAATTATTAACTACCTCATTATGAGTTTATTTATGTATTTCTATGGGATTATTTAATTAATTATGAGATTTATGGTTAAGTTTCAAGATTTTCAGGTTATTTATATGTATTTATTTGATCATAATGTCATCCTACCATATTATTCTTCATGATAATGTTATTGATCAAATGTAATTTTTTTCATATATTTACCTTTCCATATTTATTAAGCCTTATTAATTCATGATAGATTCCATTATACACAAACCCTTACAGAGAATCGAAGTTAAAACCTTTCTTATGTTTCCTTTCCCTATGATGTATGAAGTTTATTATGATTAATATCCTGGGATGTGTTAAATAGAATAATTGTGTTCTCAAAGAAAAATATTTTTTATATTTTATGTTTGAAATTGTAATATTATATTCAAATATGTATCTGGTTGTCCAAGACTACTACACTATTCGGTCCGTTAGGATGTGATTCCTTAGACCTAGTTCTAATGTAATAATGTAACCACTAACTCTAGACTACTAGGGTTGTGGTATTTACATGCAACATCACCATACATTCTCTAATGTCATATTTTATTATGGATGAAACATTTTCTTCTGAATACTCTGAGATACCTCTATGAGGGGATATTTTCATTCTATATTTCATATAGTTTCTTTTCATATCTAGGATTGAGAAACACTCAATTCGGAATGCACAAATCGAATAGAAATACTTATTTTGAATAATGGTGAGAGATTCCACTTTATATCATCAATGTAATAGATATATTATTTAACATGTGATTTCTTCTTCCCATGTCTCCATTCTATTGAGGATTCCTTATCACTAAAAATTCATGATTTATTCCATATTTTTATAAATAATTTTCAACATCTATGGATTTATACTCTGTTTCATTATCTCATCACATAATTTTAATTATTCTTCAGGTTTCATTTTCCACTCTTTATTAGAATCTTTTATTATAATTCAACACTTCTCTCCTTGATCACATAAACATAGAACATATCATCTAGTTATAGTATAAATAAATAAATGAAGTATTTATCATTATAATTTTCATCCTAGATGATTGTACCACATACATCAGTGTGTACTAGATTTAGTAGATTTATTGATCTCTTATCATTTGGATGGTAAGGGTTTCTCAACAAAATTCCCTTTCAGCATGAATCAAAAAAAAATAGTCATTCCTATTTAGTAGAGGAATATTAACAGTAGCTTCCAAACTTGATAGATTCCCCATACTCTAATGATTAATGTTATCAATCCCCTAATTATATAAACTATTCTCCAGTTCAATAGTGAGGAAAAACTATTCTCATTTTTATCCTCCTAATATAATTACCCATTAGTTCTTCATCCTTCTATAAGATAATTTCAGCATTTCATTTTATATTATAGCCTTTCTTATTGAATCTGAATTCCAAACCCGAGTCACATAACTGAATCACACTCAAGAAATTATTTAAAAGGAAACCAACATATATAATATTAGTATTATTTAATGAAACTTCGTCCAAATGGGGATTTTCTACCTCCTTTTATCTTTAGATCCCTCTAATTTCCAAATCGTGCAATTGCATTAACTCTTCCTTTCACATTTTTGAGTAGATTCATGCTACTCATCTTGTAAGATGAAAACCAACTATAAATAATACACTTATCACTCATATTTTTAGCCTTTAAATATATCTTAGTAAGAATTTATTTCTATTTCAACATAATCTACTTTTATTTCTATGAGATTCCACAATGATTTGATATATATGTCAGTCTCTTCATCTTTAGTAAAATAACTTAGATCATATTCCTTTTCCTCTAATTGGTAAAATGTGTTTATATGTGGAATTGAATTTGGATTTCTTGCACTAAATCTTTTTTATCTTCTATTGAAAAACACCCAAACATTTTCCTTTTATTCTAGGAATTATACCCAAAGTTAGAACAATTGAAAAAATATAGATAGAATTAATTTTTATACAAATAAGAAGGATATGTTTCTTTTCAACTATTTTGGCTTCTAATTTTTTTTACTCTCAAGTAAATTTTAACTTCACCAAAATAATAAATTTTTTGTCCTAAGTTTCCAAAAAATTGGAACTTCATCAAAGGAAAAAATTACTACCATTTGTCTACATATTCCCTAATGTTAAATAACTCTATGATTATTTGTATGTTATCGATTATTAAGAGTTTCCTCCTTTAATCTACTCTCCTTTTATCTTAACATTATAATTATTTTCTTTTAATGTTCCAAAATTATTTCCATGGGTACTTTTACCCATGTAATTGGGTCTTTGATAACTCAACACTTCCTCAATACTTCTTATACCTCATTCATCCCTTTCCTTTAATACTAAAAACCTTCCAGATTGTAGCTTCTTCATTGTGAAATCTATCTTTTTTAGAATAAATCTTTTTTCTGAAATATATGACTTCCTATTAAAGATTTTCAATCTTCTTATCTTCCTCTTTGAAAGATATATTAATATCATCAATAATATTATCCTCTTACTCAATATTTAACAGGTATTTTACTATTTATTTAGGTTTCACTTGACCACTTTAAAATTTATTTACATTTTTCTCTATATGATCAACTTCTATTTCAACATTATCTATATAACTTAATGATTCCTTCAGAAATCATTCAATATTCTTATACCCATTTATTTTTATATTAAGATCCTTAAGAACACCTTATAATTCTACCTTAATATCAATAACTCCCTTTAGTTGATCATCTTATTCTATTTTAGCTTTATATTTCTCTAATAAGTCCATTATAGCATATATTATTATTGAGATAAATTCATTTTCAATATCTTCTAAATGATCTTCTTCAAAATATTCTTATTTTGTTGTACAAACACCTTTCTCTAAAATTTATTTCCACTTTCACTTCATTAGTTAAATATCCTTCAAATGAAGAACTTATTTCTTTTTTCTGAATTCAAAATCACATTCCACTTCAAAAAACCTTTTTGGACACTCATCATTGATGTTCCCAGTTTGAACACATAAGAAATATGTTAAGGATAATTTTCTATCAAATGTTATTTTGATTCTCTTAATATTAATTATTATAGAAGATAATAAATCATCACTAACATATTCTCTAATTTACGTCTCTTAGAATTATTTATTCTCTATTAATTTGAATGGTATTTATTTAAAAGAATTTTTTAAATGACTTTGTGAACTCACTAACATTTCTAATACAACCAATTTTTGTGTAGGTTATTAAGAGATAAATCCTTAATATTTATTTCTTTATGAACTAAAAATTTATATTATAAATTAGTTGGAATATATTTATGATATTAGTCACTATATCTATATATTTCTCTCTTGACCAGTTCCAAAAATAGCTCCATATACTTTGATAATATGGTTGAAGGAACCAACCCACATTTTCACTTAAACCAATTTTGAAAACATCAAATATATTTTAATGAAGCTGGATCTTTTTCTATTTCACTTTTTAACATTCATAAATATTAACAAAAATGTCCCAAATTCATTTAATGGTTGTTAAATCCATCACTTTCATCAATATCTAATTTCAAAATGATCTGAAAAGGAATTATGATATTCTGCATCATCATTCAACAATTTATTATCTTCTTCCATCATTTACAATCCAGTGGATTCACATACTTTAATTCCAAAAACTGCTATTGAATAAACTGAAAAACTAAAACATCATAAATGTTATCACACTTTTTTCTTCCATACCTGGTAATTATAGATATCAAAGAAGAGTGCTCCCTTTTCTTCACTACACTATCCACGATAAAAAAAACCTCTAATAGATTCTATAATAAATATATAGTGACTCTAATACCAATTTATAAAATCTATGGTCCCACTATACACCCTAAGAGGGGTGAATTAGCAAGACTAAAATGTATCTTCTAAAATCATTTTTTTTATATATTGTCATCATGTTTTCAAAGAAACCATGAATCTCTAATGATGGTCATAGACATGAACAATAAAATGTAGAAATATAAAAATTCATGTAAAAATGATTTTAATTTATTCACCAGCATAGGGATACATCCAAGAACCACATATCAACGATGTTTTGATACGCCTAATAATAACAACTTCACAATTTTATGTTTATAATCGTTAAGATAAGGTCACTACCCATCAATGTTCTATGACCTCTTCCCATATTCCACCCACTTCTTCCCAAGTTGGTTATAAAAAATATAATGTGATCATGTAGTTCAAACTCATGTAGATAGAAAATATAGATAAATAACAACAATAAATGGTTATTCTCTATGATTCTTTGTTTTTCAATTATAGATATTTAATTATATATGTAGAAACTCTTTAATTACAAGCCATATATTTAATAAAATTCAAAAAATTAGATATTTAATAAATTACACAACTAATTTCCTCTTCTTTCTCTTCCCCCTAATATTTCCAATATCACACTCTCTCTCCTATATGTGTGATACCTTCTTTTGTAGAGTGGTTTTTAATATAAAAAAGTTATTTTAAAAATACTATTTGATATTTAGTATTTAAAAAACTCTAAACATCCTATACTAAAACACCAACCATTGGATCATTTCAAAGAAAATATATACCATTTATATTAAAATAGGTAATTAATAGATGAAAAAAAACTACCCAACATACTTGAGAAATCCAAGTCATTGAATATTTTTCAATTCACTATATTCTAATAGTTTCAACATGTAAATTATCATTATGGAATGATTGTCCAGTTCTTTCTTCAGTTTTATTTTACTACAAATAGCATTGTAGAGTAACATAGTGATTCATGGTGTTAATTTTTTCATTGAAAAAAAAGATATAACCTTAAAATTAAAAACCATTATTTTTTATTCATGATCTAACCATTGTGGTATGTATAATTTAACCATGAAATGAAATTTGGGCCTGAAAATGATCTAATTAAAGATATTATTATTTTTTAGACCTATTACAGTGTGATTCTCTTCCACAAAATGGTTGTCTTCAAATTGGTAAAACAACTAAAATTCACTAATTTTATTCAAAGCATGATTGGCTTGTCACAACATGATATATTTTCTCCAAATATTGGAAAAGTAAAAAAAATTACATTTTACCACTTATAGATGAGTTAATCTTATATATACTCTTGGTAATTATTAATTAGGAATTATTCATGATGTGTCTAGAATCACCATAGTGTGAATGAATTAAGGAATTCCCCATTTTTTCAAAAGTAACTATCATCAATTTCATATCATGATATATTCTTGAAATCTCTCTAGAACTTTACGTGTATATATGAAACCAACTCAACTCAACGTCAAACATCTTATCACATTTCAAACTCACTCTAATAAATTTTAATTGATATAAAATCCAATAATCACAACCTATGGTTATAATACCCATCCTTTTATTGATAATGAACTTAAATTAAAGTATAAGCTCACTTGTATTTAACAAAGAATTAACCATAAATTAAAAGTCATTTTCAAGTTATTAGAAATCATAATAAAGAATAAAACATCAAGAAAGTTATTTAAGAGGATAAAAAAATATAATAGTTATAAACGATAAATACATGTATTTTGGACTTAAATTCTAGATATCCTGGTTATCTATTATTTTCAATGTCAATAAATGCTTTCTTCTACATTTTTACATATTTTATATTGAATTTCTTACTATATTTTGATGATATATTGAGACATAAATGAAATATTGTGGTATTTTTAATGTGTTATAAATATTCAATAATTATATATATATTCAACTAGATTTAACTATGAATCAATAATTTATAAGTTCACAAGGTTGACCAAAACTACAAAAATATTAGTACTACATATTTTATAGAAATTAGGTGTGCAAGGTAGTGTTGAGGGAGTTCACTAACTATGATATGACACTCTGTTTTTCATTTATATTCATTGAAATTATTGTTATAATCAATTTATATCATTATTATTGTTTATAATTATATGATTAACCATTATTTGATTTTTTGTTAAAACCATTTTTTAGTGATTGTATATAAGTGTAAGAAAATTTTAAAATATAAATATGACTTTTTTATGTATAGAATCAATAATTATGGAGCATACATTTTAATGATGAAAATATTTGAGTGATAGAACTACATACATAATATAAATGGATAATGTTAAGATGATATTGTTGTATTAAGTGTCGATGAAGGAAATCATCAACATAAGTTCTCTTTGTATAGAAAAAACATTAGTATTATGAAAGACAGAACTATAAAAAGAATAATACACACATGGTTTATTGATGTCTCCACTATATGAGGAGTTGAAATGGATAATATTCCATTTAAAATTCTATATTTATTACTGATACATTGATCAAATTGATAATACAACACACTATAATAATGAAATGAAATAAAATATTCATATTTTTTCCCTATATAAAGATTCAATGTAAATAGTGTTCATATAAGTTCACTACCATGGAAAATAATAAGGAGATTTATATTTTTTCCAATTTAATTCTTTCAGTTTAAAAATCAAAATCAATAAATTTACTAAAATTATAATTAAAAAATTAAAAACATCACCCAATAGATATAGTAGACAAAAACAGATGAAGAAATCAAAAAATGAATGCAGTGTTGACCCAATTTTAAAAAGATTCAGACACTAAACAATTACCAACATGTAGATCTATAAAATCGGAGTACAAGAGAATGTAAACAACCAGAATCCATCTAAGATCATCATCCTTTTGTGGTTGAAACATTCCTCAGCTTCAAAATAATCTGTGATCTAACCTTTAACTGCAGTCGCATAGAATACCATCACCAACAGGAAATCTAGAGTTACCATATCTAAATTTGGACCACCATTGTTGTTTGAAATTTGATATGTCCCTAGATCATGCATTCAATTCTCTGTTAAATCCCTCACACTATCCAACCTCTTCTCCATGATCAGTTCCCAAGAGTGATATCGAAGTAATTCCATGTATTATAATGGAACTTTATTCATTCCTTATTTCAATTATTAACTATAATTGTATTGATAAAGGCTATCAAATAATATTCAAGGAACCGTTTTTAGGGACTTAATGGATCTCAACAAGTAAAGGAAATCACATGAATATAATTGGTGATATTATAATAAACATAAATATTGGAGGAAAGATCGTTTAAGGTGATAGATCCACTAGAAAATATTTCTACATATTTTGATAATATTTTTAACTTCATTTAATTTTGATAGAGAAAGAGACTTTTTTGTTTCCACTAGACAAAATAGTTTGAGGGATCATTTATTTCCCAAGAATTATCCGTCAAATTCATAACATAAATTATCTTTTATATTCATTGGTTCTATAATTTATTTTTCCCCTTAATTTCAAATAGTAATGAAAAACAATTTTATATCTAATTTTGTCACACAACTCACACACCATTTTTGAATCCAATAAAAATTTTATTCACAACTATGCCTCATTCTTAAGATAATAGTTGAGGTATACCTAGCCACAAAAAATTAAGGGTGTTATTTTCCTTAAACTTATAGTTAGGGTGGTATTTCTTTATACTAATGGCAGTGGGTTATGCCCCTAGGTGGTAAAATGGAGTTGTATAAGGTTCTCACCTCTTTAAAAAAGATAGCATATTGTTCATATCCATACATTGTTGTATTTAAGGGTGTGAATAGTAGAGTAAATAGTCACTCAAAACATTATAAATTCTTGTTATATCTTGTATATTTTATTTTTTATCGTTAAATTTTTATAACCCATATTCTCTATATATTATTTTTAACATCTATACCTATCAAAGTATTGTATTAAAAATTCCATAGGATCTTTTAAATCTTAGTGTATTACAAACTAGTTACATTATACATAAATTAAAAAGATAAAAAATTATAATTCATTTAATTTTCTTTGAAGGAATCATTTATTTTTACCATCCTAGGTCACCTAATTTAAAATTATTTAAGGTGGATATATTTCAAATAGAAAGGGTGTGAATAAATCCTAGTAAGAGGATAAACATAGGAAATAGAATATAAGTGTTCATCAAAGATAAAATATGAGGCATAAGAGTAAAACTTCATTTAATATTAAGATAAATCATTTTCATGACTTATTAACATTAATTAATTATAATTTATAGTGTTATATTCATTATAATAATATTAGGTAATTTTCTAGTCAAACGAAAAAGCTTTATTCTGATCCAAATTGGGTTTTCTTGCATTACCTTATTTTATTTAAAATATTTATTTTAAAATTATAGAATTTTAATTTGAAAAAATTAATTTCATTTATAAATTCAAAATGTAAAATTTATATTATGATTAATTTTTTAAAATTTTCTAAAAAGTTTGATTTTTTAATGAATAGTGAAAATACTAGTTTTTATTGAAAATAGTCGTTTATTTTCAATAATTTACAAAGTCGCATTCAATTTGTAATTTTTTTTAAAAAATAATCTTTTCCTTTAATTAAAAATAATTTAAAAATTGTTATTTTAATCAATTATATAATTTAATTTTGTATAAAAACATTTTTATATTTAAAGATTCATTTTTCTAAAATATAGTTTTTCATCACATTATTTTGGTTTAATTTTAAATTAAATTATACGAAATCTGTGAATTAAATTTGATGAAATAGATTTAAATATTTTAGTCACCATAATTAATAATTTTTAATAACACCAACTTAATTTTTTTCAAATAGAATAGTGAAAATCGTAAAAATATGATATTATAGTTCAAGTTAAAATAGGATTATCAGTGATTAAACTTATAGATAAGGGTTAAAATGAACTTGAAACTTGTATTAATTATATTTTAAGGAAATATTTAGACCATATCTCATATAATATTCTTATATGGTCCATTTTAGAGAAATGTTTCTTCAGTAATATATTAATATATTTTATTCTTTTTAAAAATTTGAAGTGTGTCCTCTCCCCAATTATACAAGGACACCCCCTCTTCTCTCCTATCAAAGCATCAAGAGAATTTTAGTTTAGAAAATCACAAATCAAATAACTTTTTAACATCCCTAACCATATCCTAGAGTCCCTATTTTGATCATGAAACCAATATAAGAATTATTTTGGTGTAAACCTAAATAGGTTGTCTGAGGAATCTTTAAATTTCATAACCTTTTATTTTATTTCTTCTTCTACCTCATTCAAATATTATTCAACCATGATAAAATAATAACATCAGTATCTTCCATATAATGATATGTTATAAATTTAATTTCATAACCTATATCCATCTCCTCTTCTATCAAATAAGAAACAAAACTATCATTCTTTTGTATGGTGGACTACCGCCTCGTGAACCGATATAATTCATTTTCTGTCATCACCTCTCATGGATAGTTATAATGATGGATTTAATGTATATATATGATATTAATGAAATATTTATCATTATATAATGATAATATAACATCTAATTTTTAATCTTTCTATCTATTTAATAATGATAAAGTAATTCATGTGTATGTGTAAATTACCACCTCCAGGAAGGGATGTGATTTATTTTTCATGACCACATCACATGGATTTTATATATAAGTGTATTTAATAAACTAATATGATATTTATGATACATATATAATTATGGAAATATAAACTAATACTTACCTTATTTCTATCATGTCTGTTAAATGTATAATTGATGTATAAAAAATAATTATTATTTCACAATTATTATTCTTAAGAGGCTGTAATAATGATCTTTTTGACTATCATCAACTCATCAAAGTCATTTCTTGACCATATGATTGAATATATTTTATGGAATTAATTGATTAAATAATTAAATATAAAAAGGTTATACAAAATAAAATGAAAAAAACATGAAAAGGGTTATTAATAAATTAAATAATTAAAAAAATTATTATTCGAGAAGATAAATATTTTACATGACAATTCAAACTCGAGGTAAGGGACACATAACCTTAAAACCCTCATTTTAAATATTGTAAAGATTTATTTTCTAAATATTTATTTTATATTCCTATATTATTAAAAAAATTATGTATGTTTTTTTATGGAAATAAATAAATTTAAATCATAATTTTATGTGTATTTTTAATTTCTTTCAAAGGTTTTTAAAGGGAATATTTTTAAGGAACTTTTTTTACTTTATTTAAAAAAATAAAATGGAATGTTTTATTTTAATTTATATTATTTCAACAACTTTTACAACCACTGTAAATATTATTTAATATTTGGATTCACTTATAATATTTCATGTTTTATTAAAATAAAAATCCCCCTTCACATTGTTCTAGGTATTTTAGTTTTCAAAATTAGGTTTTTAAGGAAAAATATATATCAATATCGAAAAATGTTTTACTTATGGGTTTAAAAATATATTTTTATGAGTTTTACGATGGAAATTAATGATTCTATGTATTTCATGCATGTTATGGCCCTTTAAATTTTGAGCCTGATATAGCTCATGATGATGGGGGAGCCCAATATAGCTCATGATGATGGGTGAGCCTCATATAGCTCCATAATTTGTTTTGTAATGATTTTGTTCTCCAAATAATTATGTTTTAATTCAACCATAATGGTTATTATTATGGTAATAGTTCTTGTAAGGGTTATATTAATATGATGTATCAAGGCACGTACATGAATTTTCTATACTTTCTAATGAGTTTTCATATAAATAATTTAATTTGAAAAAGTATGATCATGATATTTTTATTTAAATAAAGTATTATTCCCTTTTAGAGTAAAAAGGTATGTTTTTAGGGCAAAAATCATGTTTCTCCTGTTTTCTAAGAAACCTTCATGATTTTTATTTTTCATATATATTCTCTTATATAGTGTTTTATGAAAATATTTATGCTGTAAAGTTAATTTTACGTGTAAGTAAATGATTATTTGAGCTCAAAGTTTATTATGTTAAAGTTAAACAATCTTTAATGATCTCAGGGTTATAAATTAAACTAAGAGGACTCTTAATTATTTTTTATGTACTCTATTGAGATTTTTTCTCATCCCATGTTTTTAATTTTTTTCATAGGTTTACGGATTTTTTGGAACAAAAGAGAATTCATGTTAAAAATCGTTACGATTTTTCATGAAAATAAAATGTGTTTTATTTTAAAAGAATTATATTATTGTAAAATTCATACTAAGAGGAAGTTTCAAACATATAATTTATGGGTTTTTATGAAAGAGTTATGACCTAATTCTTTAAAAATCTAAAAAAAATAAGATCTTTAGGAATGAAAGAATATTAATTCTTGTTTAAAATTGAAATTTTGGACTGAAGAGGGGTTAGATCTGTATAATAGGTATCATATAAAAGTTTTTTATAATTTTATAGGTTATGATAATGGATTTAAATACCCTTAAGATATTATAATTTATGGTTCTCATTATATAACATTAGAATAATACCATGTTTCTTTATCTAAACTATGTTTATTAAGAATGGCTTTCCACATAGTAAATAGGGAAGATAAAGTAAGAAGGAACCAAGAGTATAATATCCTTCCAAATCATCAACCTGGAATGGTAGGAATTAAAATAGATTAGTTTTTTTTATTATGATGGCTTAATTGATATAGGATATAAATGGTGGTTGTATCCATGAAAGAGGGAAACTAAATTCACTACAAAGGTATATGTCTATAGTGGTGTGTTTCATGAAATAACACCCTCTAAAATTCATTTGATCATCAGACCCTATTATAGATAAAGGATGGGTTTAAGTCTTGGAGAAGCTATTCAAAGTTATGGTTTATCAATATCATCAAAAGGTGACTCTTTCTATTTACTATTTTGAAGGTGAGCTCAAACAATTGTGGTCAATGGTTTAGAATATAAGAGAAATATAATATAAAGATTCCATGCAATGGGACACATTTAAGGATATTTTATTTGAGAAATATTTTCATAATGTTGTTCTAATTTGGATGGATAACTTATTATTATAATAAAGGAATAAGGATAAATATTTAGTGTTTTATTATGAATAAAACTTTACCTAATTATCAATGTAAAAGTAAAATTCTATATGGTATATTGATAGCAAAATTGATCAGTTTTACTTTGGATTTAATCCAATATATTAATGGTTATTGGATTATCATAATTTAAAATGTTATGAGAAACGTTTTTATGTGTTGGGAAGGTAAAAATAGAGTTTTATCATGATCATGTATTCCATGAAAATAAGAAAAGAAATTTTCTAGATGGTATGAAATGGGGAAGAATCAATAAATTAAATCTAAAGGTAAGAAAATAAATTTTTCATCTCGTGATAAGTGTGGTAAAAATCACCCTAGATAACACCTTATAAAAATATGTAATTATTTCTTATGTGGAAATCTTGTAAATTTGTCACATGACTGTAAGAAAAATGATAAAAAAAATAATTAAAATTAGATTGTATGTTTTTTTAATTGTAATGAGATGGGTCATTATATGATTAATTTTCTAAAAATTGGAATAAATTATGGAAATATTCAAGATCATAAATATAAATTTGTGTCTAAATATATTACAAATACTTCAAAATATTCTAAACCATCCAATGATGTGTTGACAGGTACATTACTTATTTATTTAGATTATGATAATGACCTATTTTATTCGGGCTCTACATGCTCTTTCATTTCCAAGAAATTTTCTAATGAATTCAAATTTTTACCACCATAAATGTAGCCATAACTTTTGTTAAAAACACTTGTGGGTGTTAAGGAAAGAAGAAATTATGATAATATTCATGTTTTTGTATATAGAAATTATATACCTAAAAACCTTATTTTCTTTCCGTATGTATATTTTAATGTTATTCTAGGTATGTATTGTCTTATTTTTACCAAGATATGATAGGTTACAGATCTAAATAAGTTTTTTTTCAAAATAATTTTCATTTTGTATATAATAATGAATTAACATCTTTGATAACAAATCAATAAGCTGAGAAAACAGTAAAATATGGGAAGGAAATTTATATTGAATATAATAATAATAAGAGGGAGACCATTCATATTGGTGATTTCCTAGTAGTGAATAACTATTCATATGTATTCCCTAATGACTTACTGGATATTATACTAGATTACGAAGTTTATTTTATTATTGATTTAATTCTTGAATATAAAAAAATTTAAAAACAACTTATAAAATGAATCAATTTGGGATTTTGGAATTGAAAAATAAGTTGTAGGATTTATTAGATAAATGTTTCATTAGTCCTAATTATTCACCACGGGGTGCTCCTATTTTATTTGTTAATTTGAAAGATATTCCAATGAGACTTTGCATTGAATAGTGAGTCTTGAATAACATAATTGTTAATAATAAGTATAAATTGAATCATATCTATGATTTTTTTTATTATATCCATGAATTATATTATTTTTAAAATATTTACCTCAGGTTATGGTACAATCTGTTGAAGTTTAAAGAGGAATATATTCTGAAGATAGTGTTTTAGACTAGGTATAGACATTATAAGTTTGTAGTTAATCCCTATGAGTTCTCTAATAGACCATTTTATTCATGGATCTTTTGAATATATTTTTCTATGAATGTTTATATTAATTCTTGGTTGTGTTTATTGATTATATATTTGTATACTCTAACATTTCGAAGGATCATTAAAGACACCTAAGGATTGTTTTTTAAACCTTAAAATAAATGAAGCTATATGAAAAAAAATTTAAGTGTGAATCATTGTTGTAATAGATTTATTTCCTTAGAAATAATATTTATAAATATGGTATAACTATTGATAGTACTGAAACTAAATTTTTTAACTAATGGTTAAGACTTACAAATTTCATAGAGATTTATTGTTTTTTTTTATTCGTGAGGTATAATTGATGGTTTTCTAAAAACTTTTCTCGGTTATATATCCCACTATATAAGTTAAATAGAAAATGATTTAAATTAATATAGACTTAATAATGTGATAATTTTTTCTGGGATCTAAAAATAGGATTTGTGGATGCTCCAGTTTTAGATCTAATCCCTAGAAATGGGGAATTTTTCATCTACAGTGATGCTTCACTAAAGGGAATTAGTTTCATTATAATGTAAAATGATTAGGTGATTTTTTATTCTTCATGTCAGCTAAAATATCATGAGTTAAATTAAACTAAATATAATCTATAATTAGATAATATGTATTTAGATTTAAAAATTTATAGATATCATTTATATAGATTAATGAGTGAAATATATATTATTCACAAAATTTTAAAGTATACACTCACTCAGATTGAGTTGAACATGAGGTAGAGAATATATTTGGAAGTTATTAAGTGTAACACCCAAATATTTTATGGTATTTCACTTCTTATATAAATTCAATTTCTTCGATAGCATACATTAAACAGAACATCGTGCTTAAACACATGATTAAATATTACTATTTAGTTTTAATAGTTATCACTCAGATGTTGGGATGGTGAGAATGAATGATAATAAATAAATTATTAAAATATATTTTAAAAATGTTTATAAAATGAATTCATTGGTTACCAATTAATTATAAATAAAAATGAGAACTAATTGAACATCAAAAATGTGTTTTTTATAAAAAAACTATTTTATGCCTATAGTAGAATTTTATCTTAATAAATCAAATTAAGAACTATTATTGAAATATATTAGTTAAATTTATTTTATATATTCAAAAAAAATTCTAAATCCATCCAATAGGTTTGATAGTCATATGATAAGAATAAATTGAATTTTAATCATAAAAAAATATATATTTCTAAAGGAAGTTTTGTTGTCTTTTGATGGAGCACCTATTTTACAAATAAATTTTAAATATTTCTTAAGTTTTATTTTATAAAAATTTATCTTTTAAAATTTTAATATCAAAATTATATTATCGTAAAATATTTGGTATTTTTTGGAGAAGTTTCATTTTTTTACGGATAGTTAACATTCTAAATTTTAAATAAAAAATGTTTTTATTATAATTTATTTAAATAGTAAAATTATATTTTAAAATATTTTTAATGTATAATTAGTTCAATTATACATTAATAAAACTATTTCAGTTCTTTTTAATCAATTTCAAGATGAAATTGTATTTAAAAGCATTTCAAACTTTTAATATTTTCACTTTAAAAAACCTATTTTTTGTTGTGTCTATGAAATTATTTTTAAATATAATTTTAATGATTATATGAATTTAATTTGGAAAAATGGATTCCATATATATAATAATGAGGTCTAAATATGGTATTTGTATCATTTTTATTTTTAGTTCTAAAAATTCATCATGGTAAAAATAATTAATTTCTGTAGTAAAAGTAAAATAATGACAAGGGTTAGTTAAAAGGTAAAAGCATAACACACCAAAAAATAACCAAAATTAATTGTTAGTTGACATATTTATAAACCCTAGACATTATATATCATATTATTTAACAATATAATTCTTTTAAATTAATTCCACCTCAATTTTGTTGGATTTAAATATAAAATAACCATTATTTTAATCTCTTAAGCCAGCCTCCCCTTGAGTATAAACATCACCCCTTACCACACCATTTAGACCCATAAGCCTTGAATATCCTAAAATATCTAGGAAAACCACTCATCTTCACTCTTAACATGTCATAGTGAATCCGGTATCACCAAAATTCCAAATTTAATGTGCTCAAGGGTCTCTCAATGATGTGATATTCAAGAGGTGATTTTCTCAAAACTCATATTTTATTTTATTTTCATCATCTACTTTATCCTCATATATTTCATACATAAAGGAATAATAATTATATAATCATATAAATACTGAACTTTTATGTATCTAATTGAATATATTACATCCATCCCTTTTTATTACCTCCTCTTATTCAAAGAATTGAAACTATTATCCAAGTTATGTCGGTTAGTCATCTGTGTGAATAATGTTTTTGTTCGTTTTCCATTACAACCTTAATGGCTGGTAATAAAAATAAATTTTTGGTTAAATAAGATTATAATTATTATATTATAACCTATTTAATGTTCTATGACTAATATATACTCATGATATTAAATTAAATGAAACTATTTTGTGATGTTTAGAAAAAACACCTAAATAAACTAAACATTTATCATCAAAATTTTATCTAATGAATCATCCTCATGTAAAAAATTAAAATTATATTTGAGACCATTTATGCATCTTTAATTTCATTAAAAATATTTTATTCCACTTTTATAGTTGTAATTCCATTTCATAAGAATTTCCATAACGTTTCACAATTGAATTGATCCAGGAACCAAGAAATGAATGCACCCAAAACCTGAAAATAATGAAATATTATTAATGAATGGGTCCTAAGATGTTATTATAACATCACATAAGGTATTAAAAATATTAATAAATTTATTTAATTATTTAATAAAATTATTTAAATCATTATATAGGAGGTTAAAGTATGTTAATCTAAAAGGAATCATGAGGTAAGGGTCTCTCATATCACTTTTTACTTCTATGAGGTACAAGCCTTATGTACCAATAATTTCATTTTTGTGGTTTATATGCTCCACTTTGATATATAATATTATTATTATCATTATATTTTTGGAATTAAATTTTCTATTTTATAATTATTACTTTTATGGTATATATGATTCGACTTAATATAATGTGTAAGGGGATTCTTAACCCAATTCCCATTCTCATGGTTAAACTTCTACTTCATTGTTTATGTTATAACCAGATTATGTGTGAAATGAATTTTTAATGCCTTGTGTTTTATTTATTATTATTTTATGTGGATTAACATTGAATAAATATAATCAATTGATTTTATTAATTCTCACTTCAATGATATGATATTAGTAAGGGACTTTCTTTTAAAAATTCTATGTTAACATTCCTCTTTCAAAAAAAATTACATATATGACATGAATGGAACTTTCTTATTTCATGTTACCTTAATATTTTGAATCATTATTTACATGTTTTAAATGTTATTCTTAATTAATTTTTTTTATAATTACACAGTGTTTAAAAAATAAATGATTTTAAAATTGAAAAGTGTATTTTCCTCAAGAATTTTTCAATGATATCATTTAATGTATTTTAAACTATATAAAAAATCATTATTTAATATTATTCTTCATCGATTTTTATATCCTATGATACCATATACCACATTATATTAAATTTTTATTGATTATTTTCACTAGGGATTTATTATCTTGATATCATTCATAATATTACTCTGGGTTTTTTGTGATTATGTTTACTTAATGGGGAAAGTTATTAACATTTTTTATGGTAGTTTTAATGAAAATGTATATATTGATTATGTTTTACTAATTTTATATGAGTAATTAATTGGACATAGTAAGTGGTAAATGGGGCCGTTATATCCCCTTTCTGTATTGGTAGGTCTCATGAGACATACAATAATGGGTTTTATCCAAGGCCTTACACACTTATTAGATTCTTGTAATGAAGCCTTGTTGATGATAGATTCTTCACATGAAGCCCTGATAATATTAGATTCTTGGTATGATGACTCAATGGTATGTTTTATATGTTTGGAATTATGCATTCCATCATTAAGAAATTAGTTATTGATTTCCATATGATTATTCAATTAGTATAATATCTTTGGTTAAGTTTTCATGCTTATTTTATTATTTATAAGTCATTATTTTGTTATCTTTTCTTTGTAATAATATTCTCAAGTTATTGATTAAATGGAATTTCTTTCAATTATTTACCTTTATATATTTTGTATTTCTAGTATATAATAGCTTCTATTTTACTTAACCCTTACCGAGCATTTGAGATCACTCCTTTCTTGTGTTTTACTATTTCCCAGGTTTCAAATAATTTTATTATTATAGATAGGAATTATTAATCTAGGTGATGAATGGTGTTTTCAAATAAATTAATATGATATATTTTATGTTTTCAATTAAATTTAAGATCCAAGTATGTATCTAGTTTTCCAAATCTACTAAAAATTTAGTCCTTTGGGATGTAATTCCTTATATATTATGATAATTTAATGAATTAAGGCACTATATATAGGCTATTAGGGTTGGGATGTTACAGTTGGAATCATATCATGTTTAGTAGAAACGTTGGAAACAATATTTAGGAGAACATAGATTAGTTAATACTACCCTATGAATAAATTTGAGGATATGTCTAAGTATAGGATAATATCTTATAGATTTGGTTATGACCATGGATATCCTAGGTTAAACCTAAATACTCAAATACAGAGAAAAACATGTCATTATTTATACATACATTTCATAATATTAGCACACTTTTGTTTATGTAGTTTTATTCTTATACTTTTATTTTTGGTTTTAGTTAGTGGTGGAAACTAGAATGAACATGTTATCATTGAATGTTACACAAAATGTATGGTTGAGAAACAAAATGGGATGATAACTAGAGTAAAGGATATCGTGTTTATTCCTAACCAAATATCACTATATATGATTAAAAACATACACCTTCACCAACTCTCAGACTCACCAAAGAAAATAATAATAGAGTTATCTGATAGTTATGGTAGAGGAGATCATGATGAAAAGATGAATAAATTTATTATATTTTGAGAATGTGAGAAGAAAATACCAAGTGACTATCTTAGAATAACAATAATATGTTTTTTGGAGTGAGAAGAAGGATTTAAATCAAGTAATTTCTGAGGAAAAATGAAAAGTTTAGAATAATATACTCCATAAGGATCATCGATGGTTAAATGATTTAAATGTAGAAATTATTACAATTATGAAAATCTATGTCTTAGGGGGGAACTCATGAAGATAATCAGCCAGGTTATCTAAGAAATGGTTATACTTTTAATGTTGAAGAGACTAAAATGGAATATTAAAGGAATGAGGACTAAGATGATAAAGTGTAGTTAAATATTTAAGAATGAAGTTTAATGGTTAAGTTATAATGTATTTGGATTAAAACATTATGATGTAAAATTTTCATTAATATTCTAGAGATATATAAGTATTGTATTACAGTACTTCTTTTTGAAGTATTTGGAATAATGTGATGAATAGTACTAGTAATTAAGAGAAGTTATTCTATTTCTAGTTGATCATTAAAAAAACACATGATCTAAGGAATATAACCATAATATGTGTTTTATGTTGAGATAATATTATAATGATATGTTTATGGGATATTTTTGGTGACCATGAACGTGGTTGGTGATTTGATGGTTTATGTTGGGTTTACGGCATGGTTGGATTTTAGGAATATATTCAATAATCTAAGATTTTATTTTTGGAAGCATTCATGTTTTCATTAAGGTTTTTTGTTGGTCAAGGTATTCATATATTTAGTATGTGACATTAATAGTTATATTATTTGGATAATAAAATGTTAAGATACTTTTTTTAAATTTAGTGAACTTCCTTCGAAAATATTTGTCTTTGAATTTAGAGAGACTTATTTTGGATGAGTCTTAAGATTAAATAATTATGGAATGGATTAATTTTAAATAGGGATATTATTATTTGATGTTAAGGTATGATTTATTATAATGAATAAAATTTTCTAACCATCTTGATTTTGGTAAATATTTAAAGGCCAATGGAAGGACTTGTGTGTCTTTTTATAAAGTACTTATAGCATGTAAATTAATCTTGAATATCCATATCTTGGTTTAATAAATGAATTATAGGAAGATAAAATCACAACCAAAGAGTGATATTATACTTATGAGATTAAATAAAGTAATTTTATCTTCTCAAATGATTTTGAAATAAAATTCTATCCTATTACCATCATTTTTTATGATATCAATAACCTTTTTCATACTTATTTGGTCTATGGTTTTGTGGTCATTAATCTTATAATAACCATGTCCTATATCATTCTCCTTTAAAACTTTATAGTTAAATTTCTCTTCCATGTCCATGTTTTATCTTATCACTAATTTTACCCCATTATAAAGAATAAGTTTTTGGTTACCTTCAGATTTCCCTTTCCCTCTTATTATGGGGATGCTTTGTTAACCCTATTTAGGATGTGGGTTTGCATAATTGAATTTTCAAGTATCAAACATTGATTTTCATGTTTCTATTTCAAATTTAAAGGACGCGGTTTATTGAATTAGGGGATAATGTAACACCCCATGATTTTACAGTATGTATCTTTATAAATAAATTAAATTTCTTTGATAGTGTACATTTCACAGAACAATGATGTTTAAAAAATGATTAAATATTGTTATTTGAATATGATAGTTATCACCTTGTAGTTAGAATGAAGGGAATGAATGAGAATAAATAAATTATTAAAATATAGTTTACACATGTTTATAAAATGGATTCATTGGTCACCAATTGATTATAAATAAAAAGGATAAACAATTGAACATAAAGGATGTGTTTTTATAAAAAAACTATTTTATGCCCACAATGGAATTTTTTGTTAATAAATTTAATTAATCACTATTAGTGAAATAAGTTAGTGTAACTTATATTTTATATATTATATAAAAAAATTAATTCTTATAACAAGTTTTATTGGGGTAAGATAAGAATAATTTCTATTTTAAGCCTAAAAAGCTATATATTTCTAATGGTAGTTTTACTACATTTTTATGAAGCATCTATTTTAAATATAAATTTTGATAATTTTTTAAAATTAATTTAAAAAAATAAAGCTAATATTTGAAATCATAATATCAAAATATTTTGTGGTAATTTGTTTTTATTTTTTGAAGAAGTTTCATTTTTTAAAAAATAGTGAAAAATACTAAATATTAATTAAAAACTAATTTTTAGTATAATTTATTTATATAGTTAAATTATATTTTAATTTTTTATAAAGTATAATTAGTTAAAATATACATAAATTAAAAATATTTAGGTCATTTTAATCAATTTTACAATGAAATTGGATATAAAAGCATTTCGAACTATTGAACTTCTTAATTTAAACCCTTATTTTTTCATTATGTCTATGAAATGATTTTTAAATATAATTTTTCCAATAATATGGATTGAATTTGGTGAAATTGATTGCATATTTGAAATCATAATATCTGAATTAAGTATTTTGGTCATTTTTTTATGTATAAAAAGTTACCAAGGTAAAAAAATTATTTACCGCATTATAGATAAAATAGTGACAAGGGTTAATGTTAAAAGGTAAAAGATTAACATACCAAAAAATTAAAATATTTAATGGCAGGTTGATATATTTTAAAACCCAAAAAACCCTATATATATTTATTTAAAAATATAATTCATTGAAATTAATTCCATGTCTGTGTGGTAGGCATTAATTATAAAATTATTATTATTTTAATCACTTAAACCCACCTCTACTCAAGTAAAAATACCAACCCTCATCACCACATTTCGACCCAAAAACCTTAATGCTCATAAACTATATTCCCAAAACTCTCCTCCTTATTCTCCCCACATTCATTTTCTTCTTTTCTCACCAAAATTCCATGTCCAAGATCCTCAAGGGACTCTCCAGTAAGTGACATTAAAGAGGTGATTGTTTCAAGACACCTCTCTTATTTTATTTTCTTCTAATTTATTATTATCTCTTTAATCCATAAAGGAATAATAAATCCAAAATCATTTAAATATTTTAATTTTATTTTGGTAATTTAATATCTCATATCTATTCTATTTTATTACCTCCTCTTATTCAAAGAAATGAAACTAGTGTTCAAATTATGTCGGTTAATCGTCTTCATGAATAATGTTTTATTTGTTTACAATTACAGTAATTATGGCTGGTCATAAAACTATAGTTCTGGTTAAATAAGATTTAAATTAGTATATTATAACCTATTTAATTTTATGGAACTAATATATAGTCATAATAATAAATAAAATGAACCTAGTTCGTGATGTTTGGAAAAACTGCCAAAATAAACTAATCATTTATAATTAATATTTTACCTAATGAATCATCCTTGTGTAATAAAAAAAATGATATATGGGACCGTTTATACTTATATAATTTCATTAATAATATTAAATTCTACTTTTGTAGTTTTAATTCAAATTTACAATAATATCCACAATTTTATGAAAATGAATCGATCATGAAACCATGAAATCATGAAGCGAACGCACCTGAAACCACGAAAATAATGAAATATTATTAAAAAATGGGTCATAAGTTGTTATAAAATCAAAAAAAAAGAATTATAAATATGAATATTGTTATTTAATTATTTAATAACATCATTTAAATCATTATAAAGGATTTTAAATTATGTGGGCCAAAAAGGAAGCATGAGGTAAGGGTTTCCCAACTCACTTTTTACTTCTATGAGATACATGCCTTATTCACCAAAAACTTATTTTGTGTGGTTAATATTATTCCCTTTGATATATCATATAATTATTTTCATTGAATTCATGGGTTTAAAGTTTTTATTTTATAACTATTACTTTTCTGATATATACGATTCGACTCATTGCAAAGTTTAAGTGGATTCTTAGCCCAATTTCCATTCCTTTGGTTAAACTTCTTCTTACATGTTTATGTTTTACAAATATTATGTGTCGAATTGATTTTTAATACATTGTGTTTTATTTAATTCCATTTTATTATTATTTACATAGAACAAACATAATTGATTATTTTTATTAATTCTCGCTTAAATGATATTATATTGGTAAGGGACATTCTTTTAAAAAACCTATTTAAAAGTTTCTCTTTTAAAAAGACTTTTTTCATGTATATGACATAAGAAGAATTTACATCTTTCATATCGAATTAATATTTTTAATATTCCTTTACAAGTTTTCATGGTTATTTTCAATGAAAATTTTTTCCTTTAAATTTTCACACTGTTTTAAAAATAAATTATTTTTAATGTGAAAAATGGTACTTTCATTAAGAATTTTTCAATGATCTCATTTAATGTATTTTTATATATATAAATATACTTTCTTTAATCTTGTTATTCATTGAGATTTATCATTTATGATATCATCTACCATATTATATTAAATTTATATTGATTAGTTTCATTGGGGATGTACTATTTTGATACCATTCACCATATTACTCTTAATGGTTTGTGATTATTTTTACTTAATTGGGAAATTTATTTACATTTTTTATACTAGTTTTAATAAAAATTTATATTTTGACTGTGTTTCACCACAATCATATGAGAAATAAATTTGAATTAGTAAGTGATGGGTGTTGCCATCTATATCCCCTCAATGCATCGGTAGGTCTCATGAGACAAACTAGACAAGGTTTTGGCCAAGACATTACCTGTTTTTTAGATTCTTGGCATGAAGCCTTGATGATGAAATATTATTAGCATAAAGACATGATATTATTATATTCTTGGTAAAAATCCTCAAAGGTATACTTCATATTTTTGAAATTATTTACTCCATCATTATAAAATTATTGATTGATTTTCATGTGATTATTCAATTAGTAGAATATATATGGTTAAGTTTTCTAGCTCATGATTTGTATTTATATGGAATAATTTGATCATATTTTATTCCAAAAATATTATGATAATGTTATTGATTAAATGGAATTTATTTCAGTTATTTTCCTTTCTATATTTTTTATTTCTTGTTAATGAAATCTTCCACTGAACCTAACCCTTAATGAGAATTTGAGATCACCTATTTGTTATGTTTTATTTTTCACCAGGTTGGAAAGAAGTTTATTATTATTGATATACAGGATTAAGAAAGTGGATTAATGGTGTTTTCAAAGGAATTGAAATGTTTTATTTTATGTTTTAAACTTAATTTAAGATCCAATTATCTATCTAGTTTTCCAAATCTACTAAATTATCTGGTCCTTTGGGATGTGATTCCTTATATATTATACCAATGTAATGAAGTAAGGCAATAGATTCAGGATGTTGGGGTTAGGGTTGTTACATTAAAGATTATGACTACAAGGTTCATTACCATCCTATAAAAGAAAAAAAATAGTCAAATCTTTGAGTTAGAAAGATAATTCTACATTAACCATGTTAAGTTTGGAACATAACCCTTAAGTGAAGTATTTGATAAAAATTTTCCTAGAAATTGTTCATATAGTAAATTCCTCTATTTTATTTTAGGTGTCAACAAAATAATCTCTAAGAAAATAATTAATAAATAACATAAGGTGGGTCATGTTTTATAAGACAAGGTAGAATATTTTAATAATGGTAAGTAGCCAATGTTTAATTTTGATGAAGAAGTTTTTATCACATTTAAAAAAATAATGTGGGTGACTTGTGATTATTTTTTTAAGAGAGAATTGATAAGTGATGCTCATGGTTTCCTATTTTACATACATCTTAAGATAACTAATATGTATAGTTACCTTTATTATTATTGCTGGTGGGATGGAATAAAAAGAGATATTATTGAATTCACCATGAAATTTTGGACTTGTAAAACATTTAAAGAAGATGGAAAATTACCAAAGGTGGTGATTCATCCTTTTCCTTTGTCATGGTGTAATTAGAAAAATATTATGATGGATTTCATGGTGGGATTTCCAAATATATCTCAATGTAATAATTCACTTTGGATAATTTTTTATTGATTAACTGGATCTAATAATTTTTTTCTTATTCAGTATAATATGTATTTACATAAAATTTCTTGACTTTACATTAAAGAGATAATTAGATTACATGGATTACCTCTTAAAATTTTATTCGATCATGATCCCATATTCACCTCAAATTTTTATAAAGGACTCCATAAGTCTTTGGGTAATGAGTTAAATTTTAGTACTACCTTTCATCCTCAATCTGATGGAAAATCATAGTGAATGATTCAAACTTTGGAGGATATGATTTAAGCTTGTTAAATGTATTATCATGGAATTTGGGATCAACATATGAATTTGGTTTATTTTTCTTATAATAATATTTTTTCATTCTAGTATACATATGGAACCTTTTGAGGCATTATATGGAAAATAGTGTCAAAATTCAAATTTTTTGGATACAGTATGAGAAAGAATGTTTCTAGGACTAGAATTCATAAAAGAAATAGTTGAGAAGGTGAAGATGATTAAACATCATATAAGGATAACTCAAAGTTGGTAGAAAAGTTATGTAGATAATTATAGGAAATATCTTCCATTCGAGGTAGGTGATCATATTTTTTAATATATCTCCATGAAACAATATTATGAATTTTGGTAAAAAGGAAGATTTAAGTCCACGATTCATTGGAACATATGAAATCTTGGATAAATTTTGATTATTTTCTTTTAGAGTGTCCTTTCTATTGAGTTTATCTAAAGTATATGACATATTTCATGTTTATTTTTTAAGAAAATATATTCCAAATACATCTCATTTTTTAAGCCATGAATTAGTTAAGTAGAAATAAAACATCTCATATAAGTAATAGCCAACTAATATAATTGAGAAAAGAGTGTTGGATTGTACTGTATATGTAGATGACGCAATACAAGAGGGGGTGAATTTTATGTTTAAAAACATTTATTTTTATACTTAAAGGTAAATAATTTTAATAGAGTTATACTAATTCAATTTTAAAAACCTCATAATGTATTAGAATAGTAATTGGACAAGGTCCTAGGAATGATATAAAAAGTATCGTAATCATTAGATTATGATAAGCATTCCATATGTCATATTGCAAATTAACCATATTCATGATAAGAAAATGATTTAATTAGAGTAAGTGTGATATAGATCGTAATCACAATGATTAAGATTAAAAGTGTAAAAAATTAATGATTTTATCATAAAGTGTATAGAATCATATTATTTAAATGAATTTATCGTAGTCATTAGATCACAATCATAGAATATATAATAGAAAATGAATATGAAATACACTTTGCGTTCTATTACAATATAGTGTTAATGTAAAATAAGTAAATGAATACAAATATGTTAACCCAAAGATAAGGGTATCAAATAACATTAGATAGAGGTATCTAGATTTATAATTTCAAGAAGTTATATCTTACACACACCAGGGTAAACCTTTGATTTGATGAACAACTTCTGTTTGGCTATCCCCATAAGCCCTTGATCAAGAAGGTGATCGGTGCCTCTGTCTTTCTATCCTCAAAATCACTTGATTCAAAAATTATCAGAATAGTTGTCTTCCTATCCACAGAATCCCTCAATCATAATCGCTGATTATTGATAACACATTAAGCAAAGAAAAAATATTATAAGTAACAAGTATGTAGAATGAGTAGTTCACAACATGAACTCTTTAGAGTCTTTCACAAAATGCAAAAATTTGATAGATCTCTTGCACAATGTCTTGAATTTTTCAAAAGTTATTAGATCATTCAAATGACCTGATATTTATAGGCCAACATCGCACTTGTCATCTTGGATAACAATGTTTGGATTTTCCCCTAAAAATTCATAGGGACTTTGACACCTAGAACTCAAACAGACATCTTAAAACTAAAACAACGACATCATTTTATAAATCATATCGAAATAGAATACATGACATCATTTTGATATAATTGTTTTTAATTTATTATGATACAGTTCTCTGAATATGATAAAATTGGTTTAAACGAGTCTGATGATTCTCGTAGTGATGGTGAGTACGATTTAAATGTTGGTACGATAATGGACCGTGTGTTTGATGTAAACTATTTCTAGTGTGTACAGTAAAAATTTTATTTGGTGAGTATGGTATGAATTTAATCGGATGGGTATGATAAAAATCATATTCACCCTCATTACGATAACCATGTAATGATTTTTTTCTGTAAAAACTCATAAGAATTATAATTATTGTACGCGTATAAAAGAAATAGTAATGATAAAATATGAATTAAAATATATAAAATAAAGTATCTTAAAAATATATATGATTCTATTATAAAAATACTTAGGAAATAAAACAATAAGTTATTGGGTATTTAAGAAATAGTTTTTAATTTCCAAAACAAAATAAATGGGTAAGTCAAAATTGCTTTTGACTCACCAATATCTCCCTTTTTAGAAAGCAAAAACCACAAGTATTAAGTGAAAATTTACTTTGTAAAACATGGGTAAAAAATAAAATTTTATAAAACTTTCGTATTCAGAATTAAACACTTATACTAATCTCTATAAGTTATAAAAAAATCTTATGGAAGTGATATTTAATATGACTTACTCTCCCTTAGGTTAGTCATCACCCAAAGATCACATTCTATTTTTTAGGAGTATCTCCCCCTTCCAAATAAATTTTTCCTTTTTACAAAATTTCTCCCATGTATATTCCATTCTACCCCTTTTATAAACCATTCTACCCTTTTTTATTTTTAAAAAGGAATAGTGAAGGTCTTCTCAAAACTGAAAGAAGAGTTATAGAAACATATAATTCTAAGTAATAAAGAATTTTACTATCTAGAATATGTGAAAGAATATTCATCAAAAAAATGGGAAACACTCAATAAATCGATACGTAGATTTCAAAGAAATTCATTAAAGTTTCAAAAATAATACAATAAGAGTTCAAGAAATTTATTTCTTCTTCTTTTATTTTTCATTGTCCTTATTCATGAGGTACAACACAGTTGTCTTCATTTTCTTAAATTTCTTCCTATCATCCACTAGGATATCAAGAGTTTCCTATTGAGACGTGATCTTCTCTTCTTCCTTTGAGAACAACTGATCCTGGTTATGATACAAATATTATTATTATTTTACCTTTTCTTTTAGAGTATGAATTTTTTCCTTCCTCAATATTTGACCATTTGTTCCTAAACTGTAATCCTATTGATTATAAAAACATTTTAAGTTTTTAACTCAATTGTCTCATATTTGTATAAACCTATCTTTGACACTTGAGATTGAATATAATTCAGATTATTTTCAATAATTTTTAAATCATTGGATTGGTTTTCATCAATTATTTTTATATTTTTCATAATTTGATCAATATCACTCGCTAATTTGTTGAATGCAACTCACAATTCATTTACTAGCCTTCTAATATCTTCAATTGAATATTCATATAGCTTGATATTTTCCTTAGACTTATGATACCACTTCACAACCTTATTTAATTCATTTCTATGTTCCTTTGTACTTTCTTCACATACATTAAAATCTTCCTAGAGCTTGACTAGTATTTTCCTAAGAAGTTTGATAGAGATCGATCTTTTGTTTTTATTGTCTGCAAAAAAGTTAGTTTTCCATTCTATTACTGGAAAATAAGGAATTTTTTTTCAATTATTATTAGGACTTGAAAAATATACTAATCTCTTTTTAAATATATTGTATTTTCTGAATTAGTTCCTTCCTCATAAGAAGAAAGTTTTCCAATATGACTTCTGGTATCTTTGACATCTAAATTCTGATTTTGATTATCATCGAATATGGTTTCTTCTTCTTTATCTGAGATATGAATGAAATTATTAACTTGGAATTTATGATCAGCTTTCTTTAAAGAGTCTTCTCTTTATGATGTATCTTGCAAGATGTGGCTTCTGAATACCTTACTATAATTTTAGCGAACTGATACTTTTGATCTTGACCATCTTCTTTTTCAAATTTCTACTTTTCTTCATATCTTTCTTTATTTTACTTTGTTTCTTTTTCTTCTATTTCTTCTTATTATTCTATATCAACCTATTACCTAAGATATTTATCAATATCTCTCATTTTAGAGTCCTCTTGTTCTTTTGAGAATTTTTCTTGAGAATATTTTGTTGATATTGATTCCCCAACTTGTTGTTTTCCTTTTCCTTTTACAAGGATAGAGGGAATAAATTATTATTCTTGAATTAATTCCATTATAAAAATTTCATCACTCAACTTTTCAACTTCTTTTAACACCTTATAAACATTAAAAATATTTGTTTTTATCTTTTTCAACCTTTTTTTTCTTCTTCTTTTTAAATTTCTTGAGTCCATATTTTTTAGCAAGAGCTTCAGCAAGATTGCTTCTGGACTATAGATCTATTTATTTACTTTCAGCAAGATCTTATCTACATTTGGTTGCAATCTCACCAGTTACATTCTTTTGTTCCTTAATATTTATGGTAGAATCAGACTTGGACTTATTTTATTTATCAGAAACAATTGGCACTTATTGGTTTGATATTATCTGGCTTCCTCTGATTTTTCTTTTGGAGATTCGATTTAAACACTTTAGAAAAATTCATTGATTTTGGATCAAAATGAAATTCAATTCTCTTTGTTGAATCATCACTTATGAAAGAAAATCTAATATTCCTCATTACTTCCTTGACTGTAATATTACAAAACATCAAGATTTCTAAAATAAACTTACTCAAAATCTATGGAAACATAACCAGTTGAGACTTAATAGAACCTACCTTTAAATTGTTAATGGTTACAAAAATATAACCCATCAAATTCATCTTTCTGAAATTAACAGGGTAATCCAAAATAAATACATCTAATACTTTTAAGTTTTCCCTATCACTACTTATATGTATTTAAAAACCTTTCATCCAGATTGTTGTAAGTCAATTTTCTGATGATAAATGGGTAACTTTTCTCTTATCCTCATAAATCGCAAAAAATTGATTGCTTGGCCCTATTCTTTTAGAAGGTTCCTTTTTCTTTTGGTATCTTGTGGGAAGGTAAAAATCATCACCCTCATTCAGTACAACAAAGAAGTCTGGTTCTTATTTTTTAGACATGTTAAGATCTCTATCATAGATAGAAAATTTTAATTTTAAATCATCATAAACTTTCACTGAATTATAAAAATTTTTAATTTCATACAAAATAATTAGATCTTGAGAGGTATTGATTTTTTTCAATATATATTTATTTCCATCCAGGAAATTGAATAATTATTTTCATCAAATATTAATATTTGTCATAAAACTCTATTTCGACAAACCTTTCACAAAATAACTTCATGTTTTTGAAATATTTTAGAGGCATTTCTTTGGGAGAATTTGCTGATGATTATGACATGAGTACAATGATAATCCTCTGAGTATCAAAACTTTCAGCCTTGGATATTTTAGGATTAGTAAACCTTCGATGAAAAGTAGAGATAGCTGATGTGGGACATGGTAGGGGTCCCTTCATATAGGTGATTAAAATATTATCGTTGAGATTATATAGCTCATATTTCATCAATTCGATCCAATGGTTGAGATAAATGAACTCTTGAGGTTATTAATAAAAAATAGCATATTAAACATTAATCTAACAAAGGTTTTAAATAAAAAATAAAATACCAACAAAAAATTAATTGGAATTAAAGTGAAAAGTAATGACAATTATACCTTTCATAATCTCAAGAATTATTTGTTAGTTTTGATGGATTATTATTCATAAATAATTAATAATTTGAAAAAAAAAATGGGTATGAAATGAATTTAAAGTCACTAATGAATATGAGTACGAAAATAATTGAGTATAAAAATATGAGTAGAAAATAAGAAGGAAAAAAATCAATCATATGTACTCCCATTTTGAAAAGGAGTATCTTAATGTAAGGATATTATTTAAAAAATAAGTTGATATAAATGATTAATTTATAGTGATCATTCCTAACTTCTTTTTAAAATATTCAAATCTATTAGAAGGTAATGGTTTTGTAAAAATATCAAAAAAATTTGTGTTCTAATAAATTGTAAAATTATATATCCGTTCATTTAAATAATATTTTTGAATAATTATTTGTCTCTAGTCATGTCTCTAGAATATACATTATCCATGTATCATATGATTTTTTGGTACTTTGTTTTTCTAAAAACAAAACAGTTAGACTTTTGGAATCTAAACATTCTTTGATCTAGGAATGTTAGAAAGAAAAATTTTACGAAATCATATTTTTTTTGAAAAATAGTCTTTGTGGAACATTAAATATTTAATTTTATTTGTGGAACAATTTTTATTCCAATGACCTTCACATTGGAATTTTGTAAAAAATGGGGGAATTTTCAGGAACAAAATAATTGTGACTAAAAAATAGTTTTGAATGAGTATAAATAATTATTGAACTGTTAACTTGAAGAAGTTGTTGTTTATATATTTTTTCAAAACCTTATTTAGTAGTTTTAAAGATTGTTAAAATTTTCTTTAAAGAGTAAATTTCATACTTGAGTTTTAAAAATAAATTCTTATCCCCATTACTATTAGTTTCAGAAGTTAGTTTTTTTTATAAAAATTTTTTCTAATTAATGACTTTTTTAAATTATTTTGAATGTTTATACTTATATGAATTAGCTTCCTCAAGGTTTTTAGAAATAGAATCAATTTTAAAGGAATTTTTATCAAGGTCTTTAGAAAGATATGATACTTCTTTTGTCAAAATATTTTTTCTAGGATTTTCTTTATCAAGTTTCTTACTAACTTTTCAATTCTCATTTTCAAGAAATTTTTCAATCCTAGAGACTTCATCATATGATGGAAATGTATTTTTATCACTATCTGAAGAGGATTCTTCATCCAAATATATATAATTTATCTAATCAGGATAAATTGAACTTAAAGACAAATTATTCAAAGATTAAATATTGTGTTTCTTTTCCATGAAATATTCATTTTTAATAGATATTCTAGCAAGAAGATCAATATTTTATGTCCAAATTTTTCATTATATGAGGATTCATCTAAATAATATCCACCACTAATATTCTAGGAGTCATATTCCTTTAATAATTTCTTTCCTTTTGACTTATAGTACTTTTTCTGATTCCTTGCAGAATGTCTTTCCTTTCTATCTTTCCTTTTCATATTTGGAAAATCAGGTCTGATGTGTAAAGATTTATTACATTCATAACAAGTAACTTTATAATATTTCTTGTCTACCTTATCCTTATTACTTATCTCATATCTGTATTGAAATTCCTTCCTTCCAAAAATCTTGTTCATTCTTCGAGCAAGATTGGATAACTCAATTTTTTAATGTTCTAATTTACTTGATTCTGATTGAAAAATAACATTATTTGTCTTTATAGACTTAAAAACTTTATTAGGAGTACTTTATTTATTTTGATTTGAATTATAAGTAAGAGAAACTCCTAAATTATTTTTCTTTTCTTTTTGGTATCTCCTTTAAATATATTCTCATATTGAAAAATAGTTCCAAACAACTCATCAAGAGTAACATTTTTAACTTTTATTGACTTGTCAACATCTTTCCTTTATGATTATTTTTTAATTTGGAATGATATCAATGGTATTTTATACTATTATCTCATCATCTAGTCCTTTTTTCCCATGGATTGTAAATTTTTCACAACTGTCATAAATATTTATTATACCATACAATAATGTTCTTTATAAAGGAATTAAAATGCCTAAAATTCCGCTCTTAGCAAATCTATTCTATTCTCAACCACTTTCCAAGTACCAAAATGAGTTATCTCTAGGTTTTTTCAAATACTATTGAATGTTTCACAAGATAAAATCTAGATATATATATTTTTAGTCATGGAACAAAGTACTGTATTTTGTACCTTATATTTCAATTGATACTCTATCTTTTCTTGATTAGTAAAAACTCTAAATTCCTTGTCATGAATTTTATAGTCACTAGTTACTATAACAAAGTTTTCAACTCTAGTGTTGATTAAAAAAATCTTCATTCTATCTCTCTGGTATTCATAATCATTACCATAAAAAAATTGGTGGTCTTGTAGGATTTATATTGACAATTTAACTGACATTAACTCCTTTTATCTTTAAAACAATACAAAATTCCTTTTTACACAGTACACATTAGTGTATCAACTATTTATAGACAAAAATATTATAAAAGTAATATAACTAACTTGATAAATTAATGTAAGAAAATATATGAGCAGTGGCAACCTCCTCTGATACCAATTGTTTAATCGTAATGTATATACAGATGACACAATACAAGAGGCGGTGAATTGTAAGTTTAAAAAGTTTTGTTTTTATACTTAAAGGAAACCCAGTTTAAAAGAATTAAACTAATTCAATTCTCAAAACCTTTTAATTTATTAGAATAGTAATCGGATAGGATCCAGGATCAGATAGACTAAGTATTGTAATTAGTATGGTATGATAAGTATACCACATGTTAAATTTGAAATTAATCATATTCATGATAATGAAATGATTTAATCAGAGTAAGCATGATATAGATTGTAATCATAATTATTACGATAAATAAATTGAAACAATTAATGATTCTTTCATAAATCATATAGAATCATATTGGGTAAATTAATTGATCATAATCACTATATCGTAATTACAAAGATCGTAATCACATAATAAATAATAGAAAAATGAATATAAAAGACAATTCAATTGATATTATAATATGGAAATAAAGTAAAACAAGTAAATAAATAAAACTCTTTTAACCCAAAGATAAGGGTATTCAATAACCTCTGATAGAGTTCTTTTTTTTATACTTTCATGAAAGTCTATCTTACTGACACTAGGGTAGGCCTTATATACGATGATTGACTTCTATATTACTATAATCGCAATCCCTTGATCAAGAAGGTGATTGACACCTCTATCTTTCTAACCTCAAAATACCTAGATTAAAAAATGATCATCACGCCTTTCTTCCTATCCATGGAATCCTTAAATTATAATCTGTAATGATCAGTGGTGCGCTAAGAAAAGAAAAACTCTTGGAAGTAACAAGTATGTAGAATGAGTAGTTTACAACATAAAATCTTAAGAGTGTTTTGGATGAAGCTGAATTTTGGTAGAGCTATCACACAATGTATCAAATTCATCAAAATTTATGATCTCATTTAAATGGCCTCATATTTATAGGTCAAAGTCCCAAAGGTTATCTTGGATTAAAACAGTCGGATTTTATTTTGAAAATTATGAGGGACTTGGACTCCTGGCACTCTAGTATTCATCTTATAACTAAAATAATTAAATAATTTTATAAATCATATCAAAATAGAATACATTAAATCATTTTTATTTAAAGGTTTTCAATTTATTAAGATACAGTTATCTGGACATGATAAAATGAGTTCGAACGAGTCTGATGATTCTTATAGTGATAATGAGTATGATTTAAAATTTGGTATGATACTTGATAGTGTGTACGATGTGAACTATTTCCAGTGTGTACAATAAAAATCATATTTTTTATTATGATATGAATCTTATTTAATGGGTATGATAAAAATCGTATTAGGATTCATTATGATAATCATGGAATGAATTGTTTCTGTAAAAACTCATGAGTATGATAATTATCATACGCGTATGAAATAAATCATAATGATAAAATATGAGTTAAAATATATAAAATAAAGTATGTTAAAAATATATATTATTCCATTGTAAAAATTCAAAGGAAATAAATGAATAAGTGAATAGGTATTTAATAAATAGTGTTTTATTTCCAAAACAAAATAAATAGAAATTTCAAAAAATAATTTTAACTCAAAAAATAGATTTTTTTACTAAATAAGGTGATTTAATGGGTTTTTTTGAAATATAATATTATTGAAGAATGATCGTGGGGATTAGAGAATACTCTAAGGGAAATAAATCCCCAATTTCTTAAATAGTAAATAAAATTGTGAGGACGTAATTTTCCAAAAGTGGAAGAATGTTACAACTGTGGTGATGTTAAGATAAATCATTTTCAATACCTATTAACATTAATTAATTATAATTTATATAGTTATATTCATTATAAGAATATTTAGAAATTTTTTTCCTAAAGAAAAAAATATTTATTTAGAACCAAATTGGGTTTACATAAATTATATAGTTTTATTTAAAAGATTTATTTCCAAATTATATAATTTTTGTTTGAAAAAATAAACTTAATTTTTTAATTCATCAATTAAAATTATTTTTGGATTAATTTTTGATAATTTTCAGAAAGTTTGACTTTTAAAGAATAGTGAAAAATACTGATTCTTATTGAAAACTTTCTTTTCTTTTCAGGTATTTAAAAAGCCACATTCTATTTAGAATTTATTTTAAAATTTAATTAGTTCCTTTGATTAAAAATAATCTAATAAATTTTATTTTAATCAAAATTATACTTGGATTTGGTATAAAAATATTTTCATAATTAAAAGGGGATTTTTCTGAAACCTTATTTTCATTATATTTTTTGGGATTAATTTTAAATTAAATTCTAACTCTTCTTGGAATTTAATTTTTTAAAATGGATTAAATATTTTAAATACTAAAAATTAATATTAGTTAATCACATTAACTTATTTTTTGTTTATAATTAATTATAAAAACAATAAAAATATGCTACTACGTTTAAGGTTAAAACTCATTTATCGAGGGTTAAACTTAAGTGATAAAGGTTAGAATAACCTATACTTATCTAAAATATATTGGATAGGAATATTTATACCCTATATCATCTAGTATTTTTAATTTTTTCATTTTAGATTCATTTTCATTAAGTGATAAATTAATATATTTTATTCTTTTTAAAAAATACAAGTGTGTCATATCCCCCAATTTAAAAAGGACAACCCATCCACCCCCCCCCCCCCTCTTCTGCATACTTAAAAAGCCATTTGGTTCAGGTTTTTCCTATCATACTCCCATCCTAACTTCCCTCCCCATATCCTAGATTCCCTTTCATAAATATAAAACCAATCCCCATATCCAAGATTCTCTTTTTTGAATACAAAACAAATTTAATAAGTCTTTAGGTATAAATCTAAAGAGGTTGTTCGGATAAGAGGTATGGTTATTAACCTGTTAATTTCATTTTATTTCTTCCTATAAGTCCTTAAAATATTATTCAACCATGATAAAATAATAACATCAGTATCTTTCATATATTATATGATATTATGTTAATGTAATAACTTATATCTATCTCCTCTTCTATTTAATTGGAAACAAACATGTTCTTTTTTTGTATGGTGGACTACCACCTCGTGAACCAATATAATTCATTTTTAATCACTGCCACTCATAGATGGTTATAATGATAGATTTAATATATATATATATATATATATATATACATATATATATATATATTTGTGTTTGTCTGTTTAAAATGAAAATAATGAAATATTTATTATTCTATAAATAAAATTCATCATATGATTTCTTACATTTCCATCCATTAAAAATGGTAATGTCCCCCTTTTGTATGTGGGGATTACCACCACCACTAGTCAATGTGATTTAGTTTTCATGACCACATTACATATATACTATATATAGTGTATTTAAATAAATAATATGATATTTATGATATAATTATAATTTTGTAAGGATGAGATAATACTTACCTTATTTTCATCATGTTCGTTGAAAAAAGAAAACATTGCTCATGTGTATGTATGGCCTACTATCTCCATAATTGTAACATAATTTGGTTTTTATTTTAAAATTTAATGGTTGGTTTTAAAAATATAATTTATAGATAAAAAATTAAAATTATATCATCATTATTAATTTAGATTTAATTGAAAAATGATCACTTTTTCATACTCAACTTACTAAAATCATTTTAGACATATAAGCTGAATATCATCAAAACATCTAGAATAAACTTAATTGATTAAGTAATTAAATATAACATGGTGATAAATAAAATAAAATTAAAAATAAACATGAAAAAAATTCTTAATTAAGTAAATAATTAACATTATTTTTTTATTCATGAAGATAAGTAAGGTACGTGATGAGTCAAGCTCGAGGTAAGGGATACTTTACCTTAAAACCCACATTTTAAATGTTTTAAAATTTTATTTTATAAATATTTTTATTCTATGTCTATATACTTAATATTATATTATGCATGTTTTTAATTGGATATAAATGAATTAAAAATTAATTTTTTGTCTTTTTTAACTATCTTTCAATGGTTTTTAAAAGGAATCATTTTATAGAATATTTTGAATTTATTTAAAAAAACAAAGAAATGTTATATTTTAATGTATACGCCATCAAGATATTTTCCCACATCCATATACATTATTTGATATTTTCAATCGTTAATAATATTCCATGTTTTCTTCAAATAAAAAATATAATTCCTTTTATTCTAGGTATTTTGGTATTTAAAATTATCTTTAAATGGAAAGGGATATATCAATATCTAAAATTGTTTTACTTATGGGTTTAAAAGGATATTTCTATGCGTTTTCTAATGGATGTGAAAGATATTATTTTTTTCATGCATATTATGGAATATATACAATTTTTTTAATGATAGGTGATCCCAATATATATTGTGAATATAGTTGAGCCTAATATAACTCAACAATGCTTCAGGTAATGATTACATTCTATAGATAATTGTGTTGGAAGTTTACTATAATGGTTATTATATTTTAAGGGTTCTTGTAATGTTTCATGTAAGGGTTGTATAAAGATGATTATAAAAGTAACCTAATTAAATATTCTATGCCTTATAATGAGTTTTCATGGAAATCATTTTATTTCAAAAGGTAAGCTAAGGATCTATTGTTTTAAAGGATTATACCATTTAGAGTAAAAAGGTATGTTTTTTGGAAAAAAATATACATAGTTCTCATGTTTTTTTAGAAAAAATCATGACTATGATTTTTCCTTTAAGTTTTATTATAAATTGTTTCATGAAAAACATTGAGAAATAAAACTAATTTGATGTGTAATTAAATTATTATTTGAGCTCAATGTTTATTATGTCAAAGGAAAACTCTATTTTATGATCTCATTGTTTTAAAATAGACTACCAGATTTATTTATTCTTTTTTTTATTTCCCTTACAAATATTTCTATGCTCATCATATATTTCAAATGTTTTTCATGGGTTTTATGGATGAGTAGGAACAAATAAAAAGTCAATTTGAAAATCAAAAAGATTTTTCATCAAAAAAATGTGTTTTATTTTAAAAGTCTTGTATTTTTGAAAAAATGGATACTAAGAGTAAGTATCTAAATTGTAATTTTTTAGTTTATTATAAAATAGTTATGACCTAATTATTTAAAAATAAAAACATAAAAAGATATTTGGGAATGAAGTAAAAAATATTCTTCTTTAAAAATTAAATTAAGGTATGAATAAGGGTTGGGTGCTTAAAGTTGGTAGTAGAGAAAATGTAAAGATAATATTAGAGATTAGGATAATGGAATTAAATATAAGGCCCCAGCCTTAAACCTTACTTAATCTTGAGTTATTACAAGATTACTCATTGAGGATCTTTTCAGGTTTAGAGTTTTAGAGAATTAGATCGTGAAACTTGCATTACATTCCACATTTAAACAAAGTGGTTACATAAAAGACAGTATTCATTCTTCCCATCAATGGAAACATATTTAAAATAAAACATGGATTCTTTCTTGACACATCCTTGACATTATCATCGCATCATGTACCTTTCCCTTGACCTGTGAAAAAATTTCAAAAACTTGGGATGAGCATAAAAAGCTCAGTAAGGGTTATAAAAATATGGAAAGAAACATGAGTTCATATATACATAAGAATGAAATCATACTTTACCCATAAAACATAGGCACTTTAACATACCTCATAAAATCATGAATAAATCATAGAAATCATAAGACATAAAAAAGGTAACTTGAGGCATTCATAACATTCTTACGTAGGGAGTAACCCTCTTGGTTACGTTTGGAATACCCACCACAGTATATTCCCTAAATCTCTTTGGAGAAATCTTAACATTTCACTCTTTTGCGTTACCCAAGGCATTAGAGAGCTATATCGGGCTCACCTGCCCTTTGTTTATCACGGAACCACCCGTCTTCATAATAATGCCCAAGAACCTCAACATAATCGTATCACATAAAACATGCATAAAGGAAACATAACATTTCCACCTTTCAATCACAAGATATCAATACAACACATTGATATAAAAACATTATGAAAACTATTTTCAATACCAAAATAAAAGAAAAGAAAAACATGGTATTTATTTTTCTTTTAAAAAGAAGGTATGGCTTATAGAGGAAACCGAAACTCAAATAATGGTCACGACGGCGGAGAAGTCGTTGTCGCCGCATACGTACGACAAAAACATTCCCTTTTGTCATTTTGTATAACGCTTTGTATAAAAAGATTCCTTTTGGATAAACGTAAAAGTCAAAGGGGTTTATACACCTTATAAAAGAAGGTTGTGTATAAAACAAAATATGCCTCAATGAATGGAGATTGAGATGAAGTCCCTTACAAAGACGGTATCCTTGGTTTAAGGATAAATCAATTACATAATTATGTGTGACAAACGAATACACCAAATATAAGTGGATATTAAGTGTCAAATAATCAGAGGTCATTCACACATATTCAAAGGATTACATATTCAATAAATACATGTTGAACCCAAAGAAATTGAAATTGGGTTAAGAAGTTCCCTTGATAGCCTAACGACATCACATCAAAATGAGTTGATGAGAGATAAAGAAAAGGGTATCTCATCACTTGGAAATAAAATTTACATAAATAAGGATATATGAGAACATATCCCAACATAACAATATGTAAATTAAAAGACCCAACAAAAGAAGTCTTTTAAAAAGATGAGGGTGAAAGGTTCCCTTACCGACATGGGTATCTTTCGAAACATACACCTCGTGAAAGAAGGACAATACAACATTGATGTAAATACTCATAAAAGAAATTATATTACACAATGAGTAAAATAATGGGAAGTACATACACCACTCAAATTAAATTGTGGCAAATGTAGCATAAATCTCACGGAAATAAAAGTGAGATGAAAAATCCCTTACGAAAACTCGGCAGCCTAACGGCGCCACTTAAAACTTCCAAAAATGGATTGATGAGATCAAATTGGGTATCTCATCATATTAAAATAAATTTTACATAAAGATGAATATAAAAGAACATCCCCCAACATAACAAATAAGATCTTAAAAGAAGTGACATAAAAGAGAGTACTTAAAAAGAAAGAGACAGGATAGATCTCTTACGAAAATTCGGCAGCCTAATGGCGCCACTCAAAACTTCCAAAATGGATTGATGAGAGAGAATAGGGTCTCTCATCATATGAACATAAAAATTACAGTAAGAGCAATATAAAATAACATCCCAATAACTATAAATATGATCTTTAAGAGGAATGACATAAAAGAGTGTACTTAAAAAGAAAGAGAGGAGTAGGATCCCTTACCTCAAGTCCAACTTGTCTTGTTCGTTTATTTATATTCCTGACTAATAAACTTTGGTCAATTAATAATTGCCTAATTACCTCCTTTATATATTATTATTCAGTTCATATCACATATTATAATGTTATAATAATTTTTTAATAATGTTAGTTCATATCAGACGTTTTTGCCGATGTTTGGTACATGAGTCAAAAATGAACTTGTTTGAAAAAAGATTTCTCATGTAGTTATAAGTAAATAATTTCCAGAATAGTATTAATTACTAAAATATCATATATATATCCAGTAAATATTCATTTTATACTATTCCATATCATTTGGAGATAAAAAATGAAAAGCACCGTTCATGGAGACGGTAGGCCGTACGTACGCATGAACGCTGCTTTCATTTTTTTGTCATATTAATGGAATTAAAACAAAATGAGAGAGATATATATATGTTATAATTCCAGTATGATATCCATAATTTATATGTAATATATTACATATATATCTATTACATATATGTACTTATAGTATTACATAACATTTTGAGATAAGAAATGAAATGTACTGTTCATGGAGACGGTAATCCGTACGTACGCATGAACGCTACTTCCATTTCTATTTCATATTTAATGGAATTTAAACATAATGATACATAATAGTATTTTAATTCCAGTATGTTATCATATATAATATCATTAAATATATCCTTTATACATACCACATATGGTATTAAGGAATCAAATCACATTGAGGGGGCGGTAGTCCGCACTTCCTTAAATGAAGATATGGCGTTTACCCATAATGGAAACCATAAAGGTATGCCATAAATGAAAAATACAGAAGCTTAAGTAAAACATAAACATATTAGATATCATATATAAATATAGTTTAATCTTAATGGACACCTTTGAAGATGTTAGAAGAATGTTGAACAATCATCATTTCGGGAGGCAGAAATTCACCATCCACGGAATCAGTATGTTCTTTAACCATTAGATGTTTTTGTGTGTAAGTGTAGCTAGAATCCTTATTATAACAACATCCTAGTATATTGAAGATACTGGATTTGTTACAAAATAAATGAATAAAAAGAGTTTAGGGGGTTGGAGAAGCAAAATAAAACAAAAGGACACAAGTGAAGACATTACCTTAAAATCGGGTAACTCCCTTTGATTTGAGCTCAAAGGCTTCCTTGGGAAGACTTCTGCCCAAAGTGAGGATTCAAGGAGTAATAGAGGGAAGTGGAGAGACAAAATGGGCAGGGTTTGGCCGAGCCAAAGGATTTGGGTGTGTGGGTAAGGAGGTAGAGGTGGGGGCCTTTTATAAGAGGAGAGGAGGGGCACTCTTGTAAAGTTACAAAATGTTACTTTATTTTCAAAAGAGTTTCGGATTTTAAAGGTCCTGCATTGATTTATTTCTAGGATAAGGTGATAGGGGTTATAAATCCACTCATTCAATAGATTTTTTACATGTTTAGGTCTTAGATATTACATTATCTTTCCATTTTATTTAAATCGTTAAATAATGAGGTCATCGCTGCATCATCATGATGTCATAAATAATTTAATTTATTTAATGTCTAAAAATTATAAAAAAAAATACTATGATGTAGGAAATAGTTTTATCTTTCCAATTAATATTTATAGTCAAAAATATTACTTGTATAACCCCATGTAAAAATTGTATTAGTAAAACATCTCATGTTTGTGACATTTTTACTTTAACATTAAATAAAAAGATATTTATGTCATTTTCCAACCAAAGTGGCTCCATGGGGTCCCCAAGTAGACCCATGGATTGTCTTGGTCGGCCATTACACATCCAATGAGGGTAGGACATGTGTCTAGGTCATTTCATTTTATTAAAACATTATTCTTACCATAAACTACACTAATTACCTCTAATCACGATTAAAAACTTAATAAGTTACTATTCACCAAAGAACTATTTTTATCCCATTGAACCACATTTTACATCTTAATGACAACCATTTATGTCTGATTTTTGAAATTCAAAACACAAAGATGGCAAAATTTCATTTAAACGGAAAAATCAGTTTTTATAAGTACCACTTAGTGGTTTCACTATTCATCAAAAATTGAAGTTTTTCAGAAAAATCCCAAAAATTCACCCTAAGCAATATTTGATATTCCGAATTCAAAAATGAAGTCTATTTTACAAAATTCAAAACATATAAGTCACATTAATTAATTTAATAATTAATTCCCGCTATCAGAGCAAATAGCGTGTTTTTATGAAACAATAAGTATCAAAAGATTGACACTAGTTTAAGTCTGATTTCAAAGTGAAATTAATTCCAACGACCACTATTGGATTTAATGGTAAAAATATATTCTAATTTAACTTTAAAACCAATTCAAAATATAATCTAATCATATAAATAAATTAGATTAAAAAGAGGTTTTGAATTAAAATACAACATTTTACACTATTCATTAAAAATGAACTTTATCAGAAAGATACCAAAAATTTACACAAAGTAAATTTTGATGTCCCAATTCTTAAGAAGAGTTTTATTTGGTCCAATAGAATGTATAAGAGTGAATAAAACTATATTTAATGATGGTTCGCCATCAAAAGGCAATAAGTGAACCTTTAGTGAAAACTAGGTCATATGCGCCTAAAATTGAATTCTTTCCGTATTTTAAGCCTTTATCTTATATTGGATAAATGTAAAAACATTTAAAAACATATATAATAATGTTTTAGTTATTTCTATCCATTCCCGCCAATACTGTAAAGACCCTTAAATTTCAAGGAAATTTTTTTCTTAATTTTCTTTGGAATTTTACAAGAACGCAGTTTCTGACGGCACCTGATTCTGAGGCCCGGTGTGCCCGGAATCATTTTCCGAAGTTTGGCTCGGGTACGTTCAGTGAACGGACGAGCGGGTTTTTCTAACTTTTGAACTGGTGCCCGGAATCGAATTCTGAGGGCACCGATGAAATCGCAGCGCCGGTATTTGCTTAGAAACGCCTCTTCCGGAGTTGCGTTTGCTCGGGTGTGGTTTTTAATTTTCGGGCTTAAAGTTAAGAAATCAAATAATTGTACGAAAAACTTTATTTTATTTCACTGAAGCCACTTGAAAGCCACTTAAACTGAGTTGAAACGGATAGGGTTCTATCCAGAAATATCCTACCCTCTTGGTAGGATATTTGTGAGGTGGGGCCCGCACGAGCCCTGCCGTTTCTTTCCGCTAAGTAACGAACCCACGAAAACCCGTCATTATGAAAGTCAACTGACGCGTTTTCTTAAATCCTTAACGCACCATTTAATTGGGCGGTTTATTTTGTGAATAAAATGGGTGGTTTCTTTCGTTGAATTAATTCAACGAATTGATGGGTCGTTACTTACCCTTTTTTGTTTGTTGGCGTAATAATAAAATAAGACCAACACGGCTTTTGGAGGATTACACGTTGAGAGGCTTGACGGAATTCTTGAGCCTTCATCCTCCTTCACGAAGAACGCGAAGAATGCGAAGAATGTCTTCACCCTCGGAGTTTGACGATTCTTCATCCGAGACGTTCTTCGGCGACGTTCCTTCCTCCACGACAAGATCCTTCGATCTTCCGTTGAGGTGAGTGTTTGTGATTCTTTAAATCTCCTTTGTGGTTTTTAACAAAACACGGATTTAATTATTTATAATTAAATCTGTTGTTTCTTGGTCCGTTGAGTTCGTCAACGCAACACCGGATTCCGCGACGACGCGACGCCTTTCTGCGACGACATGACGATCCCCTCCTTCTGCGACGAGGAAATCCACGAAGAACGTGCGTACGACGACGACTACGAGGTAGGGATTTTTGTTTTGGAAATGCACTTATTCCCGTGGAAGTTTCTTTAAAATTAAAGAACCGGATGCAAACGAACAATTTTAATTTATTAAAATTGTTGTATCATGTGTTGATTTATTTTCTCCCGTTGTTTTTATCTAATGCAGAGGGTGCGGGCGAAACGAACACGGCCCGACAACCCTCCGTCGTTCTTCGTGTTGTGCGGATTTGGAGGGCGACGGAAAATCGTGACACAATGGCAGTTTGTTGATCCCACAGTGAAGAACGGAACCCGGGAGGAACAATGGCGCAGACGGGAAGGAAAACGGACCACCGGAGCGACTCCGGTGGCCCGCGGAAGCCGGTGGCGGCGCGGGTCGCCTGCGCGGCGGTGCCGGCGGCCGGAAACGGCGGCGCCCCAGCGCGCCGCCGAAAGAACCGTCGCGGCTTCAACCGCGGCGGCGGCGCCCGCTGACCCGCGGCCGCGCAGGTCCGGCACGCGCTGGACGCGGCTGAAGCCGCGTCCGGCTGTCCAGGGCGACACCCCGTGGGTGCCGCGGGGTAGTCACGTGGGGGCGGCGGCTCCCCCCCGCGTCGCTCGGGTCGTCCAGGGTGACACCCCGCGGGGGTGTCACGCGGGGGAGGTCGCTCCCCCCCCCCCCCCCGCGTCGCTCGGCCGCTCGTCCGAGCCGGGTCGGACCGGGTCAGGTCGACCCAGTTCGGCCGACCCAGGGGGGTCGGCCCGGGCCCGGACCCCCCGTTTTCGGTCAAATGCCCGTAACATGAGCTATGGGCCTCCAAACGACTCGCCGTCAGTGGAAACGTGATCCTTGGATAGAGACGGTCATTTCGGTATATCTCACTCAAGGTTTCGGAATACTTTAGGTTCGGCCGGGTTGGTTCGTACACGAAACCAACCGGGCCCTCGGAGCGGAAACGCTCATATCTTGAGCTACGGACGTCCGATTGACGTGCCGTCAGCTTTGGTGAATTCCTCTAAGTGAGACGGATCTTTTGGCATACTCCACCCGAGGTTTGTACGCAGGTGGAGTACGGTCGGGTTGGTTTTTCCTTAAAAACCAACCTGGTCCCTGGGACGAAAAAGCCAATAACTCTCAGACCGGGCGTCCGATTGACGCGCCGTCTGCGACGTTGAGTTCCTGTTGACGATACAGAACTTTTGGATACATCAACTTCGGACTTTGTGTCAGTTGATGTATCAGCCTCTTGGCTCGTGGAGCGGACCCTCCCGAACGAGTTTGCTGTGTGCGGGAACCCTAGAGCTGGCTGCGACTGCTACTTCGACAGCGACGACCGTGCAGAGATCCTCAGTGGACTGCGAATACGACTGTGCAGAGATCCTCAGTGGACTGCGACGACGACAGTGCAGATATCCTCAGTGGACTACGACGACTACAACACTCAGCGATCCTACGTGGATCAGTGCTACAGGTCATGTGTGGGCCCGATCCTGTGTGGGTCTGATCCTGTGTGGGTCAGCGCTCAGCGGTTCTGTGTGAGCCAGCGCCTATAGGTCCTGTGTGGGCCCGATCTTGTGTGGGTCATTGCGGGGGTTAGTTACCTATCGATCCTTTGTGGGTCCAACGACTTAGATGGATCAGTGATCATCTTTATCGTCATACAAGAAGTATACCTGTCTGAGCTGAATCCTCTGTTACTCTCCTTTGTGGATTGTGTTGAGCTATCCTGTGTGGACTTACTGTTTACTCTACTTTGTGGATTGTGTTGAGCTATCCTGTGTGGATTTACTGTTTACTCTCCTTTGTGGATTGTGTTGTGCTATCCTGTGTGGGTATACGTTTTTCTTTCCTGTGTGGACTGGGTTGTGCTTGGGCTCAGACGTTGGAGCCAAACGGGAATTGATGACTTAGGTATATGAATGGGCATATACCTAAGCAGTGTCGGTTGTTACTTCATGATTGTAACTTTCCTTTGTGGATTATCCTTTGTGGATTTTGGGAGACCTTCAGGGGTCTCGGGGTCCCTACTGAGTAGCTTATACTCACCCCTGTACGGGCTATGCCCGCACTTCGTTGTGTTGGTTGCAGATGACGGACAGCACTGATTGAGGTGGAGGCGTGCGGAGCAGGACGGTACCTGGAGGTGGACCACTGGGCGGGATGCACTCGGAGCGGACGGCTGGACCGAGGAGCTGTGGAGGATATTTGTACCCACCCTTCAGGTGGGACTTCCAGAGGACGGCTCGACGCTAAGGCTTTTCTTTTTAGTTGCTGTTTTTCCCTTTCAGTTGTACTTTACAGTTGGGCTTGTTTTTCCGGCCCCCTTTACTTTCAGCACAGCTTGATACAATTTTACTTAGTGTTTACTTTTACGCTTGGTTACTCTGTGGTGCTTGTTTACTTTTCGAAGGCAATTCCTTCCCTTTTGTTGGGATTTATGCCTTGGTGCTAGTCGCCAGCCCCTGGCCTATGGAAGGCGGGCTTGGGGTAGTCACGGCACGGGCCCCGAGGATGGGTCGTGACAAATTGGTATCAGAGGTGGTCGGTTCTACCGTACACTCTGCTCTTTCTTCTATGTGAAGTAATAGTGCTTAGCGTATTGAGTGTGGTTATCAGTACAGGGAGTCTGGTGTTGGTGCGGCGGCCGACGTATCCGTACACCAGGACCCTGACTTCTGATTTCCAACTTAATGCACGAAAACATTGATTGCATGTGTGTTTCAAGTTTTCTTTGTGATTACTTGTGTCAGCTCACCAGGTATACTGTTCTGACCGTGGCGCACTTGTTTCCTTTTTAGGATGGCCCGACGACAGAAGCCAGCTAGGGTTCCGAGAGTAGAGAGTGATGACAGCCCGCCGAGCGACGAGGCCTCGGTACAGGGCTCGTTGACAGCAGAGGCACCGGCGGTACCTTTACCCACCGAGCCCCCGATTCTTCCAGCGTCGATCGCTGACGATGGACGTCGCCTTGGAGCTCTGCATGAGTTCCAACGCCAGCGACCACCCAGGTTACGTGGGGAGACAGACCCCCAGGCAGCCAAGGACTGGCTGGAGGCGGTCGTCTGAGTTTTTAGGCTAGTGAGGACACCAGCGGACCTCATGGTGATCCTCGTGGCGAGTCTACTACACGCAGCTGCGAGACGATGGTGGAGCTTGATGCTCCAGGTGCACTATGAGGCCTCTCTCATCTGGACGGACTTCGAGAGCCTCTTCCTCTCAGAGTTCGTCCCGGCCACCCTCCGTGCGGTGCGCATTCAGGAGCTTCTTCAGCTGCGACAGGGCAGCTTGACGGTCGCCCAGTACGCGGCAAGGTTCACCGATCTTTCTCGCTACTCGACCGACATGGTACGGGACCCCTTCTTCTGGGCCCGGAGCTTCGAGCAGGGATTGATACATGAGATCAGGGCATCGCTGATCTCCCTCAGCATCCTGACCCAGACAGGAGTGCTAGAGCAAGCCCTTCTGATCGAGATCTTTCTGGCTGAGTCCATAGCGAGACCTACCGCAGGGCGGCAGGTAGCAGAGTCTTCGGTAGCTAGTAGCCGACAGATGACTCGGGGTTCTAGGCAGACCAGACCTTCTGGCAGACGACCTCGGGACACTGGATCAGCAGTGCGGGGAACACAGCGCGGAGCCAATCTTCCGAGAGGCAGGCAGTGCTACGCATGCGGCGGGTAGGGCCACATGGCTCGTGACTGCCCGACCCGCCGTACCGAGGAGTAGCAGACGGTCGAGGGGCCACCCAGGAAGAGGCAGAGGGTTGACGGTGCCGATCCGCAGGGAGGAGGCGGACGAGGCAGAGGAGCTGGCCGAGCAGTAGGTGGTGGGCGACGCTTTGAGGCTCTGCCACCACCACCACCATGAGGTCTGCCCCGACCACAGGGAGCTGGCGGGCAGAGACAGGCACAGCTCCAGGCAGTGGAGTCCTACGACCACGGTGCGCCAGAGATGATTCGAGGTATGATCTGTGTCTATTCCACCCTTGCTGCAGTTCTTATAGACACAGAAGCGAGTCACTCTTTCATAGCTGCTGCCCTTGTTCGGAGCTCGGAGAGTTCGACAGAGTCGTTGGCTCGATCCTTACGGGTAGAGACTCCTACGGGAGCAGACTCGACGATTACGCACTGGTGCTGGCAGTGTGATCTTACTCTAGGAGGCGAGAGCTTCGGCTGGGATCTTCTTGTAGCAGCGTTGAGGCCTTACGACGTCATCTTGGGCATGGATTGGTTATCTACAGTCCATGCTCATATTGACTGTTTTAGGCGCAAGGTGTGATGTGTACGCACCGACGGGAGCAGGTTCTCCTTCACCGGCGAGAAGGGAGCCTTTGCAGCACAGGATGGACTCACGCAGAGGAGATGGCAGCCCATCACTCATCAGTTGGCTAGCCTCATCCTATGAGTATTGGACGTGCGGAGTCCTAGTTTTCATGCAGTGGTGGATCAGTAAGCGGACGTCTTTCCCGACGACGTCTCAGGCCTACCTCCTCACAGAGAGGTAGACTTTTATATTGATCTGTACCCCGGGACAGCCCCGATATCCACTCCAGCATATTGGATGGCCCCCGCTAAGCTTCGAGAGTTGCGGGGGAATTTGGAGGACTTGCAGGGCAAGGGGTTCATCCGACCTAGTGTTTCACCCTGGGCTTCCCCGATATTGTTTGCCAAGAAGGCGGACGGGAGCATGCGACTGTGTGTTGACTATCGTCGCCTGAACCAGGTGACAGTGAGGAACAAGTATCCGCTACCGAGGATTGATGACCTCTTCGATCAGCTCAAGGGAGCACGGTGGTTCTCGAAGATAAACCTCAGGTCAGGATATCATCAGCTCAGAGTTCGAGACGAGGACGTGCAGAAGACGGCCTTCAGGTGCCGGTATGGCCACTATGAGTTCTTGGTTATGCCTTTCGGCGTAACCAATGCTCCAGCAGTGTTCATGATCCTCATGAACAGGATCTTCCATCCATACCTCGATCGATTTGTTGTGGTCTTCATCAACGACATTTTGGTGTACTCAACCACCGAGGAGGAGCACGCCTACCACTTGTGGGTTGTGCTAGACACACTCCGAGATCACCAGCTTTATGGAAAGCTCTCGAATTGCCAGTTATGGTTACATGAGGTCCACTTCTTGGGGCACGTCATTTCTGAGGTGGGAGTTGCTGTGGATCCTGCGAAGATCGAGGCAATGCTAGCTTGGGAGCCACCCAGGAGCGTGACGGAGGTGCGGAGTTTCTTGGGTCTAGCCGGATACTATCGGAGATTCGTGCTGGACTTCTCCAGAGTTGCGGCGCCACTCTCATCTTTGAAGAAGAAGGGGAAACCCTTTGTGTGGTCAGACAGATGTCAGCAGAGCTTCTAGGAGCTGAGGCAGAGATTAACCAGCGCACCTATCTTGAGGTTGCTTGAGGAGGGAGTTGGATACGTAGTCTACAGCGATGCATCAGGGACCGGACTCGGGTGTGTCCTGATGCAGGAGCGGGCCGTGATTGCCTATGGATCATGTCAGTTTAGGCCGCATGAGCATAACTACGCTACCCATGACCTGGAGTTAGCAGCAGTGGTCTTCGCTCTAAAGACATGGTGGCACTATCTGATGGGCGAGCGCTTTACAGTCATTTCTGACCACCAGAGTCTCAGGTACATCTTCTCACAGAAGGACCTGAACCTGAGACAGCGGCGATGGCTCAAGTTCCTCCAGGACTATGACTTTGAGATAGTCTATACTTCTTGGAAGGGGAACGTGGTAGCCGATGCCCTCAGCAGGAGGACGGGCATCCAGCTACTTGGGGAGGTGACAGAGCAGCTAGCCGCTTTGCAGATATCCTTCGTGGATAGAGATGGAGCAGCCTTCCTTCAGTCTCTCACAGTCACCCCTCCACTACTGCAGCGGGTCAGAGAGGCACAGTGTGGGGACGCTGACTGTGAGACACGGTGTGCACAGATATCCTCAAGACAGGCACCTGATGGTTTCTCCCTTGGAGCAGAGAACGGTGTCATTTTCAGAGGACGTACCTTGGGACCAGTCTCTTTACAAAAGGAGGTGCTGAGAGAGTTTCACACTTCTCATTTGGCAGTACATCCTAGAGTGGCGAAGATGTACCAGGATATCAGATGACAGCACTGGTGGCCGGGCATGAAGAAGGTTGTGGAAGAGTTCGTTTCTCGATGCCTCACCTGCCAGCAGGTGAAGGAAGAGCACCAGGTACCAGCAGGCTTGGTACAGCCCTTGGAGGTCCCGGAGTGGAAGTGGGAATGGATATCTATGGACTTCGTGACTGGGCTTCCACGCACTTCCAGAGGTCACGACTCCATTTGGGTGATTGTTGATCGACTCACCAAGTCGGCACACTTCTTACCCATCCGAGAGTAGGGCTCAGTGGAGAGCTTGGGGCGTCTCTACGTTCAGGAGATTGTACGGCTTCATGGTGTGCCATCGACTATCGTCTCCGATCGGGACGCTCGTTTTACTTCCCGGCTTTGGAAGGGGTTACAGGAGGCGTTCGGGACGCGGCTACGTCTGAGCATCGCCTTTCACCCTCAGACGGATGGTCAGACGGAGAGGACCATTCAGACTCTCGAGGACATGCTCAGCGCATGTGTCCTCGACTTTGGTCGCAGCTGGGAGGACCACCTACCCTTGGTGGAGTTCGTGTATAACAACAGCTACCACTCCACCATCGGGATGGCACCATACGAGGCGTTGTATGGCAGACCTTACAGATCTCCTTTATGCTGGACAGACCCTGGGGTGTCAGCACTCGTGGGACCAGAGATGGTCCGGGCAACGACAGAGAAGGTCCAGGTCATCCAGGAGCGGATGAGGACATCTCAGAGCCGGAAGAAGTCATATGCTAATAGGAGGCGGAGGCCAGTAGAAGTCGAGGATGGTGAGCACGTGTTCTTGTGCGTCTCACCTCAACGTGGATTACCGAGATTTGGCCAAGGCGGCAAGTTGTCTCCATGCTTCATCGGACCTTTCCAGGTCCTCAGCAGGATTGGCGAGGTGGCTTATCGCCTGTCTCTACCACGTCAGTTGCACCGGGTGCATGACGTCTTCCACGTATCTCATCTAAGGAGATACGTGCACGACCCGACACACATCATTGACCATGGGGAGGTAGACGTGGATGATGGGGCAACTTTTTCAGAGGTCCCAGTGGAGATAGAAGATCAACAGGAGCGGGTCCTACATGGGCGATCGATTCCTCTTGTGCGCATCAGATGGCAGCACGGGAACCTCCAGGAGAGCACATGGGAGCGGGATGCTCAGATACGTTCTCAGTACCCACATTTGTTTCCCTAGTTTATGATGTATCTTTACGGGGACGTAAAGACCTGAGGTGGTAGTAATGTAAAGACCCGTAAATTTCAAGGAAATTTTTTTCTTAATTTTCTTTGGAATTTTACAGGAACGCAGTTTCTGACGGCACCTGATTCTGAGGCCCGGTGTGCCCGGAATCATTTTCCGAAGTTTGGCCCAGCTACATTCAGTGAACGGACGAGCGGGTTTTTCTAACTTTTGAACCGGTGCTCGGAATTGAATTCTGAGGGCACCGATGAAATCGCAGTGCCGGTATTTTCTTATAAACGCCTCTTCCGGAGTTGTGTTTGCTCGGGTGTGGTTTTTAATTTTCGGGCTTAAAGTTAAGAAATCAAATAATTGTACGACAAACTTTATTTTATTTCACTGAAGCCACTTGAAAGCCACTTAAACTGAGTTGAAATGGATAGGGTGCTATCCAGAAATATCCTACCCTCTTGGTAGGATATTTGTGAGGTGGGGTCCGCACGAGCCCCGCCGTTTCTTTCCGCTAAGTAACGCACCCGCGAAAACACATCATTATGAAAGTCAACTGACGCATTTTCTTAAATCCTTAATGCACCATTTAATTGGGCGGTTTATTTCATGAATTAAATGGGTGGTTTCTTTCGTTGAATTAATTCAACTAATTGATGGGTCGTTACTTACCCTTTTTCGTTGTTGGCGTAATAATAAAATAAGACCAACACGGCTTTTGGAGGATTACACGTTGAGAGGCTTGACAGAATTCTTGAGCCTTCATCCTCCTTCACGAAGAACGCGAAGAACGCGAAGAATGCAAAGAACACCGTCACCCTCGGAGTTTGATGACGCTTCATCCGAGACGTTCTTCGGCGACGTTCCTTCCTCCATGACAAGATCCTTCGATCTTCCATTGAGGTGAGTGTTTGTGATTCTTTAAATCCCCTTTGTGGTTTTTAAAAAAAACACAGATTTAATTATTTATAATTAAATCTGTTGTTTCTTGGTCCGTTGAGTTTGTCGACGCAATGCCATATTCCGCGATGACATGACTCCTTTCCGCGACGACGCGACGATCCCCTCCTTCCGCGACGAGCAAATCCGCGAAGAACGTGCGTATGACGATGACTATGAGGTAGGGATTTTTGTTTTGTAAATTCCCTTATTCCCATGGAAGTTTCTTTAAAATTAAAGAACCGGATGGAAACGAACAATTTTAATTTATTAAAATTGTTGTATCATGTGTTGATTTATTTTCTCCCATTGTTTTTATATAACGTGGAGGGTGCGGGCCAAACGAACACGGCCCGACAACCCTCCGCCGTTCTTTGTGTTGTGCGGATTTGGCGGGCGACAGAAAATCATGACGCAAGGGCAGTTTGTTGATCCCGCAGTGAAGAACGGAACCTGGGAGGAACAACGGCGCAGACGGGAAGGAAAACGGACCACCGGAGCGACTCCGGTGGCCCGCGGAAGCCGGCGGCAGCGCGGGTCACCGGCAGCGCCCGCTGACCCGCGGCCGCACAGGTCCGGCGCGCGCATGACGCGGCTGAAGCCGCGTCCGGCTCTCTAGGGCGACACCCCGTGGGTTCCGCAGGGTTGTCACGCGGGGGCGGCGGCTCCCCCCCCCCCCCCCCCCACGTCGCTCGGCCAAGCCGGGCCGGGCTGGCCGAGCCTGGCCGGTCCGACCCGCCGGGCCGCGTCCGGACCCCCCGTCTTCAGACCGTTTTCGTTCAAATGCCTGTAACTTGAGCTACGGGCCTCCAAACGACTCTCCGTCAACGGAAACGCGATCCTTGGATCGAGACGGTCGTTTCGGTATATCGCACTCAAGGTTTCGGAATACTTTGGGTTCGTCCGGGTTGGTTCGTACACGAAACCAACCGGGCCCTCGGAGCGGAAACGCTCATATCTTGAGCTACGGACGTTCGATTGATGTGTCGTCAGCTTTGGTGGATTCCTCTAAGTGAGACGGATCTTTTGGCATACTCCGCCCGAGGTTTGGACGCAGGTGGAGTACGGTCGGTTTGGTTTTTCCTTAAAAACCAACCAGGCCCCTGGGACGAAAAAGCCAATAACTCTCAGACCGGGCGTCCGATTGACGCGCCGTCTGCGACGTTGAGTTCCTATTGACGATACGGAACTTTTGGATACATCAACTTCGGACTTTGTGTCAGTTGATGTATCAACCTCTCGGCTCGTGGAGCGGACCCTCCCGAACGAGCTTGCTGTGTGCGGGAACCCTAGAGTTGGCTGCGACTGCTACTTCGACAGCGACGACCGTGCAGAGATCCTCAGTGGACTGCGACGAGGACTGTGCAGAGATCCCCAGTGGACTGCGACGACGACAGTGCAGAGATCCTCAGTGGACTGTGACGACTACAGTACTCAGCGATCTTACGTGGATCAGTGCTACAGGTTCTGTGTGGGCCCGATCCTGTGTGGGTCCGATCCTGTGTGGGTCAGCGCTCAGCGGTTCTGTGTGAGCCAACGCCTACAGGTCCTGTGTCGGCCCGATCCTGTGTGGGTCTTTGCGGGGGTTAGTTACCTATCGATCTTTTGTGGGTCCGATGACTTAGATGGATCAGTGATCATCTTTATCGCCATAAAAGAAGTATACCTGTGTGAGCTGAATCCTATGTTACTCTCCTTTGTGGATTGTGTTGAGCTATCCTGTGTGGACTTACTGTTTACTCTCCTTTGTGGATTGTGTTGAGCTATCCTGTGTGGATTTACTGTTTACTCTCCTTTGTGGATTGTGTTGTGATATCCTGTGTGGGTATACGTTTTTCTTTCTTGTGTGGACTGGGTTGGGCTTGGGCATGGACGTTGGAGCCGAACGAGAATTTATGACTTAGGTATATGTATGGGCATTTACCTAAGAAGTGTCGGTTGTTACTTCGTGATTGTAACTTTCCTTTTTGGATTATCCTTTGCGGATTTCGGGAGACCTTCGGGGGTCTCGGGGTCCCTACTGAGTAGCTTATACTCACCCCTGCACGGGCTATGCCCGCACTTCGTTGTGTTGGTTGCAGATGACGGACAACACTGATCGTGGTGGAGGCATGCGGAGCAGGACGGTACCTGGAGGTGGACCACTGGGCGGGATTCACTCGGAGTGGACGGCTGGACCGAGGAGCTGTGGAGGCTAGTTGTACCCGCCCTTCAGGTGGGACTTCCAGAGGACGGCTCGACGCTGCGGCTTTTCTTTTCAGTTGTTGTTTTTCCCTTTTAGTTGTACTTTACAGTTGGGCTTGTTTTTCCGGCCCCTTTTACTTTCAGCACAGCTTGTTACAGTTTTACTTAGTGTTTAATTTTCCGCTTGCTTACTCTGTGGTGCTTGTTTACTTTTCAAAGGCAATGCCTTCCCTTTTGTTGGGATTTACGCCTTGGTTCTAGTCACCAGCCCCTGGCCTATGGAAGGCAGGCTTGGGGTAGTTACGACACAGGCCCCGAGGACAGGTCGTGACAAATACAACTTCTACATGTTAACTACCATTTAAAATAATATTATTTTATTATTAGAGTGCAACGTAAGATTACCAAGAAACTCGTTGTTGCGTGTTGGGTACGCCATTAAGCATAGCGTCCCCTTTAAAGTTATATTAATATTTTATTCACAAATATGGATAAATATGAAAATGTCATATTCTTTATTTACCTGGGGTGTCACATCCTTCCCCCATTTTGGGAATTGCGTCCTCACAATTTTTAAAATTGATCTTGGAAACATCCATGAAAGTCCCACATCGGAACAAGAGTCGGTAAAACAATCACTTTAAAATAAAGGAAGATAAGTACAGAGGTCACCCGAGTTAACCCATACTAGGATTACATGTAGAAAAACATGGACATGGATGAAAAATCAAAGGGTCGTGTTCTTGAGGGAGAGTGATAGTAAACATTTCTAGGAGAAAGTTAACCATAATAAAATCACAAACTTGTGATGGGTTAAACGGTATTCGATTCCCCAGTAGGAAAAGTTAATAGACAACATTTTTGTTTTAAGTTATTTTTTATTGAGGAATTTATTCATAAGGAAACATAATCACTTATCATGTTGACTTTCAAATTTTACTAGATTCCTTAATCAAACTCATATTTTTTCCAAAAGACGAGTATTTAGGGAGACTTGTTCGCTTTAAGAGTACTATAATCAAATTCTAGATAATCACCTAATCCACCAAAGATAACTATATACTTCCCATGTCTTTAGGCTTTAACCAAAACCAAAACCAAAAAGGTTAGTACAAGGTCAGATAATCCAGAAAAGGATAACCCTTTAAAAAGAAAATCTATGCTTAATCTCTAAAATTTGTCCCACAAAATCCAAAGTTCAACGAGGACCATCTGATAAACAATTTGTCCATAAAATTCATCAAAGTAAACCAATATTAGACTGAAACCCAAATATTTGAAGGATTTAGTCACATAGTCTTCCAAGTTAAATCGTAACATTTATCTCCAAACAACATCAGTTGCTCCTAAAGTCTCGTATTGAAAAGTAATTAACCTAATAACATATCCTCCATGATAGGTTAATCATTTTCATAAATAACCCAAAATCAACTTACTCTTAATTCATAAAATCATATAACTAAAAAGAATCAGTCAAAATAACCAGGGACTTCACGTAGTCCAGTGGTAGGTGATAAATACCAGTCGCACTTTGGTTGTGGGTTCGATTCCCGCAGCTTTGTCCGACGCGATGGGTAGTCACACGGTCGGCATGTTGTCCTTTTTCCAAAACTATATAATTCTCAAATCATTCCCCAAAAAGGGATAAAATCATTAAAAATAACCATAACATAATTTAACCTCAATTTTATCTCATGCCTTTCACTTCAATCATAATATATAGTAACCCATAATTACCTCAGAAGTAAGGATCATATAAACCCAAATGGTTCTTTATAACTGTGTCCGAAAAAAAAAAGATAACTATTCCTTGAATAAAATTTTCATATATTAAACATCAGGGTTACACATAATATAAAAAGTCTTCTAATGTAACCCCATAATCAAAAGATACTGAATACTCTTAAGAATTTCACCATAACTCTTGAAGCCCTTATATGTTGACATCTTACTCATCCAACATTCTTCATGATCCATTAACCATTCCTTTCCAACTTATTCCTAAATACATCTTTCCTACAAACAAAATCATGAATCATATCCTAAGATTCCAAAATAGGAAAATAATAGTCATGAAATAATACATACCTTTGATTGGTCATTGTCAGTTTCTTCATCCTCAATCGGAATGGAATTAGGTATTGGTAAACGAACATTTGTAGGCTCTTGGTGATCCCATTCATGAAACTTCTTCATAGGACATGTGTTTGCATAATGACCATGCACACCACATTTAAAACAATCAATTGATCCCTCAGAAAGAACTTCTTTCCCTTTCTTCGAGTCAACTGGATTCTTCCTTTTTCCATGGCAGGTTCTTGCTTTATGACCTTAATTTCCACATCTATAGCATATTTATGTACCTTTGAAAAAATTTCCTAGGTGTTTCTTTCCACATCTTTGACACATAGGTTTTTGAACACACTTACCTTTATGATTATTACATGTACTTCCGTAGGGATTTGTTTCTCGCATATATGATTCCTTAGAGAAATCACCAAGTTTTAGGTGGTCAATCATGACTACAGATAGTTGGTTGAGGATAATCACAAGAGTTCTCATTGCAGCTCCCATATCATTCAGTTGCTTGCTCAAAAAACTGTCACAGTTTCCTTCACATCCACTGTTACTTTGGTGAATGCTAGATCCAGCCATTTACTAAAACCAAAAAGGTCAGTGTGAGTATATCAAAAAAACCATCATGTACTAATGAGGAAGATAAACACTAAGATATACTTACTCATTCACTTTATCTAAAACTAAGACTCTTTCTGAAATCCTAACCATTATGGTAATGCCACTTATGCTTAAAGAATAACCTAACCTCTAAAGTTATCTAAACCGACCTCTGATACCAACTATAAGGCCCCAGCCTTAAACCTTACTTAATCTTGAGTTATTACAAGATTACACATTGAGGATCTTTTCAGGTTTAGAGTTTTAGAGAATTATATCATGAAACTTGCATTACATTCCACATTTAAACAAAGTGGTTACATAAAAGATAGTGTTCATTCTTCCCATCAAATGGAAACATATTTAAAATAAAACATGGATTCTTTCATGACACATCCTTGACACTATCATCGCATCATGTACCTTTCCCTTGACCTGTGAAAAACATTTCAAAAACTTGGGATGAGCATAAAAAGCTCAGTAAGGGTTATAAAAAGATGGAAAGGAAACATGAGTTCATATATACATAAGAATGAAATCATACTTTACCCATAAAACATAGGTACTTTAACATAACTCATCAAATCATGAATAAATCATAGAAATCATAAGACATAAAAGGTAACTTGAGGCATTCATAACATTCTTACGTAGGGAGTAACCCTCTTGGTTACGTTTGGAATACCCACCACAGTATATTCTCTAAATCTCTTCGGAGAAACCTTAACATTTCACTCCTTCGCGTTACCCAATGCATTAGAGAGCTATATCGGGCTCACCCGCCCTTAGTTTATCACGGAACCACCTGTCTTCATAATAATTCCCAAGAACCTCAACATAATCGTATCACATAAAACATGCATAAAGGAAACATAACATTTCCACCTTTCAATCAAAAGATATCAATACAACACATTGATATAAAAACATTATGAAAACCATTTTTAATACCAAAATAAAAGAAAAGTAAAACATGGTGTTTATTTTTCTTTTAAAAAGAAGGTATGGCTTGTAGAGGAATCCGAAACTCAAATAATGGTCACAACGGCGGAGAAGTCGTTGTCGCCGCATACGTACGAAAAAAACATTCCGTTTTGTCGTTTTGTAAAACACTTCGTATAAAAATATTCCTTTTGGATAAACGTAAAAGTCAAAGGGGTTTATACACCGTATAAAAGAAGGTTGTGTATAAAACAAAATATGCCTCAATGAATGGAGATTGAGACGAAGTCCCTTACAAAGACGGTATCCTTGGTTTAAGGATAAATCAATTACATAATTATGTGTGACAAACGAATACACCAAATATAAGTGGATATTAAGTGTAAAATAATCAGAGTTCATTCAAACATATTCAAAGGATGAAATATTCAATTACTACATGTTGAACCCAAAGAAATCGAAATTGGGTTAAGAAGTTCCCTTGACAGCCTAATGATGTCACATCAAAATGAGTTGATGAGAGATAAAAAAGGGGTATCTCATCACATGGAAATAAAATTTACACCATTAAGGATATATTAGAACATATCCCAACATAACAATATGTAAATTAAAAGACCCAACAAAATAATTCTTTTAAAAAGAGGAGGGTGAAAGGTTCCCTTACCGACATGGGTATCTTTCGAAACATACACCTCGTGAAAGAAGGACAATACAACATTGATGTAAATACTCATAAAAGAAAGTATATTACACAATGAGTAAAATAATGGGAATTACATACACCACTCAAAGGAAATTGTGGAAAATGTAGCATAAATCTCACGGGAATAAAAGTGAGATGAAAAATCCCTTACGAAAACTCGGCAGCCTAACAGCGCCACTTAAAACTTCCAAAAATGGATTGATGAGATCAAATAGGTTATCTCATCATATTAACATAAAGTTTACAGAAATAGTAATATAAAATAACATCCCCCAACATAACAAAGAAGAGCTTAAAATAAGTGACATAAAAGAGAGTACTTAAAAAGAAAGAGAGAGGATAGATCTCTTACAAAAATTCGGCAGCCTAACGGCGCCACTCAAAACTTCCAAAATGGATTGATGAGAGAGAATAGGGTCTCTCATCATATGAAAATAAAAATTACAGTAATAGTAATATAAAAGAACATCCCAATAACAAGAAAAATGATATTTAAAAGGAATGACATAAAAGAGTGTACTTAAAAATAAAGAGAGGAGTAGGATCCCTTACCTCAAGTCCAACTTGTCTTGTTCGTTTCTTTATATTACTGAATAATAAACTTTGGTCAATTAATAATTTCCTAAGTACCTCCTTTAGAGATTATTATTCAGTTCATATCAAATATTATAATTTTATAATAATTTTTTAATAATGTTAGTTCATATCAGATGTTTTTGCCGATGTTTGGTACATGAGTCAAAAATGAACTTGTTTGAAAAAAGATTGCCCATGTAGTTATAAGTAAATAATTTCCAGAATAGTATTAATGATTAAAAGATCATATATATCCATTAAATATTCATTTTATACTATTCCATATCATTTGGAGATAAAAAACGAAAAGCACCGTTAATGGAGACTGTAGGCCGTACGTACGCATGAACGCTACTTTAATTTTTTTTGTCATATTAATGGAATTAAAACAAAATGAGAGAGAGATATATATATGTTATAATTCCATAATGATATCCATAATTTATATGTAATATATTACATATATATCCATTATATATATGTACTTATAATATTACATAACATTGTGAGATAAGAAATGAAATGTACCATTCATGGAGATGGTAAGTCATACGTACGCATGAACGCTACTTCCATTTCTATTTCATATTTAATGTAATTAAAACATAATGATACATAATAGTATTTTAATTACAGTATGGTATCATATATAATATCATTAAATATATCCTTTATACGTACCACATATGGTATTAACGAATCAAATCATTTTGAGGGGACGGTAGTCCGCGCTTCCTTAAATAAAGATATCGCGTTTACCCATAATAGAAACCATAAAGGTACGCCATAAATGAAAAATACAGAAGAATAAGTTAAAAATAAACATATGAGATATCATATATAAATATAGTGTCATCTTAATGGCCACCTTTGAAGGTGTTAGAATAATGTTGAACAATCATCGTTTCGGGAGGCATAAATTTTCCATCCACGGAAACAGTATGTTCTTTAACCATTAGATGTAGGTGTGTGTAAGTTTATCTCGAATCCATATTATAACAAAATCCTAGTATATTTAAGATACTGTATTTGTAACAAAATAAATGAATAAAAAGAGTTTAGGGGGTTGGAGAAGCAAAATAAAACAAAAGGACATAAGTGAAGACATTACCTTAAAATCGGGTAACTCCCTTTGGTTTGAGCTCAAAGGCTTCCTTGGGAATCCTTCTACCCAAAGTGAGGCTTCAAGGAGTAAGATAGGGAAGTGGAGAGACAAAATGGTCAGGGTTTGGCCTAGCCAAAGGCTTTGGGCGTGTGGGTAAGGAGGTAGAGGTGGGGGCCTTTTATAAGAGGAGAGGAGGGGCACTCTTGTAAAGTTACAAAATGTTACTTTATTTTCAAAAGCGTTTCGTATTTTAAAGGTCCCACATTGATGTATTTCAAGGATAAGGTGATAAGGGTTCGAAATACACTCATAAAATAGTTTTTGGACATGTTTAGGTCTTAGATATTACATTATCTTTCCATTTTATTTAAATCATTAAATAATGAGGTCATCACTGCATCATCATGATGTCATAATTAATTTAATTTATTTAATGTCTAAAAATTATAAAAAAAAATACTATGATGTAGGAAATAATTTTATCTCTCCAATGACTATTTATAGTAAAAAATATGACTTGTATAACCCCATGTAAAAATTGTTTTAGTAAAACATCTCATGTTTGTGTCATTTTTACTTTAACATTAAATAAAAAGATATTTATGTCATTTTCCAACCAAAGTGGCTCCATGGGATCCCAAAGTTGACCCATGGATTGTCTTGGTCGTCCATGACACGTCCAATGAGGGTAGGACATGTTTCTAGGTCATTTCATTTTATTAAAACATTATTCTTACCATAAACTACACTAATTACCTCTAATCGCGATTAAAAACTTAATAAGTTACTATTCACAAAAAAATTATTTTTATCCCATTAAACCACATTTTACTTATTAATGACAACCATGTATGTCAGATTTTTGAAATTCAAAACACAAAGATGGAAAATTTTCATTTAAATGGAAAAATCAGTTTTTATAAGTACCACTTAGTGGTTTCACTATTCATCAAAAATTGAAGTTTTTCAGAAAAATCCCAAAAATTCACCCTAAGATATATTTGATATTCCGAATTAAAAAATGAATTCTATTTTACATTATTCAAAACATATAATTCACATTAATTAATTTAATAATTAATTCCCGCTGTCAGAGCAAATAGCGTGTTTTTATCAAACAATAACATTCAAAAGATTGACACTAGTTTAAATCTGATTTCAAAGTGAAATTAATTCCAACGACCACTATTGGATTTAATGGTAAAAATATATTCTAATTTCACTTTAAAACCAATTCAAAAGATAATCTAATCATATAAATAAATTATCTTAAAAAGAGGTTTTTAATTAAAATACAACATTTTACACTATTCATTAAAAATGAACTTTATCGGAAAGATACCAAAAATTTACACGAAGTAAATTTTGATGTCCCAATTCTTAAGAAGAGTTTTATTTGGTCCAATAGAATATATAAGAGTGAACAAAACTATATTTAATGATGTTTCTCCATCAAAAGGCGATAAGTGAACCTTTAGTGAAAACTAGGGCATATACGCCTAAAATTGAATTCTTTCCATATTTTAAGCCTTTATATTTTATTGGATAAATGTAAAAACATTTAAAAACATATATAATAATATTTTAGTTATTTCTATCCATTCCCTCCAATAAAATGGCTACATGTTAACTAACATTGAAAATAATATTAATTTATTATTAGAGTGCAACATAAGATTCCCAAGAAACTCGTTGTTGCGTGTTGGGTACGCCATCGAGAATAGCGTCCCCTTTAAAGTCATATTAATATTTTATTCACAAATATGGATAAATATGAAAATGTCATATTCTTTATTTACCTGGGGTGTTACATTAGATACCTTTAAGATATTATAATTTATCATTATAATGATATATAATTTTAAGATTTCCATGTATCTTTATCAAAACTAAATCTATTTGGGATGTTTTTCACAAAGTAAATAGGGAAACTAAAGTTGGAATACCCGAAGCGGAAAATATCCTTCCAAATTAGAAACCTATAATTGTTAGAATTGGAATGGAGTAGTTTTTTAATGTGATGGTTCTATTGAAATGGGATAAAAAATTTAGTTGTTTCCATGTGATGGAGAAACCACGTTCACCACTGAGCAACATGTTCATAGTAGAAGATTTCAAGAAATCGCAACCTACAGTATTCAGGGGATCATTTAACCCTATAATAGCTTATGTATGGTTTAAATCCTTAGATAAGATATTCAAATTCATAGTTTTTTCAGATTATCAAAATGAAACTATTTTTATTTATGGTTTTTAAGGTTAAGTAAATCAGTAGTGGTAAATGGTTAAGAATACTAGAGAAATAGAAGAGATTGAAATCATAAAATGGGGTACATTTAATGGTATTTTCTTTGAAAAATAATTTCAATAGGTTGTTTAAAATTGGATGGGAAATAAATTCTTGGAATTCTGGTAGAATGAGGAATATTTAGTGGTCACGTATGAAGCAAAATTCACCCAATTGGCATGGTACCTGCCAAATTTTATTTGGGAACTTGATTTAAAAATTAATCTATTTTACTCAAGATTTAAGCCAATATATTCAAGGGAATTGACTTCTCATGAATTCAAAAGTTATGGGAAGCTTCTTCAGTTTGACAAGAAGGTAGAAATAGAGTTTCATAATTATCATTTATTCCTTGAAAATAGGTGGAAGAAAATGTCCATATAATAGGAAATGGGGAAGCATCAATCAAATAAATTCAAAGGTAATAAAATAAAGTCTCCATCTTGTAAAAAGTTTGGTAAAAATAACCCTAGATAATGATTTATAAAATATGAAAAGTGTTTTTGATGTGGAAATTTTGGAAATTTGGCTCATGGCTTCATGTTAAATGATATGACAAATAATGAAAAGATAATGGTAAAATGCATTAATTGTAATGAGATGGTCAATTGTGTGGTTACTTGTCCAAATATAGGAATGAATGATAGAAATAATCAAGATTGTAAATAGAAATTTGTGGATAAATTTTTTTTAACTAATTCAGTAGATTTTAGACCATCCAACAATGTGGTATCAAGTAAATTACTTAATTTTTGAGTTTTTTCTAAGGTCTTGTTTGATTCGAGGTCTACACACTCACTAGTTTCTAATACATTTTCTGATAAATTTGATATCTCACCTTAATAAATGAAGAAAAAAACTTTTAGTAAAAATATATTGGTTAATTATTAAGGAAAAAATAAATTATAAGAATTATATTATTTTTGTCCATGGAATGTCTTTACTTGTAAACATTGTTCTCTTTCCCCTAGAATAGTTTGATGTTATTCTTAGTATGGATTCGCTTTCTATTTAAAAATCTAAGATATATTGTATATATAAATACGTTTTCTTCAAAATAATTTTTAGTCTATATACATGAATGAATTTTTACCATTTATAACATATCAGGAAGCCGTGAAATTGTTAAAAGATGGAAATTAATGTTTTTTTTCACATGTTATTGAAAAGATAGAGACTATTCATATCAGTGATGTACCTATAGTGAATGGATACATGTATGTGTTTCCTGAAGAGTATCCTAGTATTATACCTATAATGGCCCAAGCCTTTTAAACATATTATTATATGAATTTAAAAATAAGGATCCCATAAATAGAACCCAATTATTTTAAGGCCTTGTTTCTTTGTAGGACTAAGATCATAATACATCAAAAAAACTAAAACCAAAAAATATATTTTATTCTATATAATGAGATCCCAAATAAATTTTATCTTATAAAAATATATAGGATAATATGGGGAATACTTAAAAGAAAGGGGTGGGATATAAAAAATATTTAGGGAATAAACATGATAATTAAGCATAACATGTGAGCCAAATGGAATAACATGATATCATAAAAGGGAAGGAACATGAAAAAACACATAGAAAAATAACATAAGGAATGTGGTTTTATAAGATCATAGAATTATCGGAAATTAAAGAAAATTTAAAACATGGCATAAGTATAAGACAAGGCTAACTACCAAGACAATATCACATGGTTGGAAAAGTCTCATTATGGATTAAGTTTACTCCCGAATCCCATACATAATGTCTCGTGAGAAACAAACATTAACCAATGCATTAGAGTGATATTTGGGTTCACCCATCATAACATGTACATGATTATGTGTTCTATAAAAGAATATCAATCATAAGGCATAAACATAAGAAATACTGATGGAATTGAATGGTTTTCGTAAGCTTTACTCTTATCATAATGAAAGGATATTTCATAGAGATTCAAAATAGAAGAAGGAATTAAATATTTTGTACATTCATATCTGAATACATAAGTATGGGTATAAAAATATGGTGTTTATTTAGAAAAAAAACTAGAAGAAATGATAAAAAATTGGGTATATAAATGAACTTTAAAATGGTTTTTTTAGGATTAGGTTAAAGACTTCTGGAGAAAGAATGAGTATAGAATTTTCTTTGAAAATAGAGGTAAAACAGAATTGTTCTACCAAAAATATTATTTTTTAATGAAACCATAAATGGTAATAAAAATTTTAAATAATCATTTTATAAAATTATTATGGTGTATAAAAATTATCCTTAATCGGGTTTGATTTTAAAGAAGGCATTTGAGAAATAAACCAAAGGAATATATTACCTCACCAAAGGAAGGGGAAGAAGATATGTATATATGTAAGAGAAATATATATATATATATATAATTTATAATAATTACGTAACTTTAAATAGAGAAAAACTAAGTTAGATAGAGAAAGCCCATAACCTAAAGAAAAAGGGTGGTTTGGATAGATCCCTTACCTTAGGTTCCAGAATCATTATTCACTTTCACTTAAGGTCCTAGATAATCAAATTATATTAATTAATTACATAATTTATAATATTTTACATGTATATTTTTTTTATAATAATTTTTTTATATTCATTTATAAACATTCTAATGATATATAATGTTTAATTTTATTATTCTGAGGGCATTCGTTTCATGGTTTCATGGTCAGATCACTCATGGTTATTTAATGATGTTTTTTTCAAATGGGAAAACAACACCATAAGTGAAATTAAATGGTATTAATATCATTCCATAAATTTAAATGTTCCCAAATATGATTTTTTTATATATGGATGATTCACTTAGTAAAAATGTTAGTAATATGTGGTTAGTTTATTTAGGTTGGTTTACTGAACGTCGCAAACTAAATTCATTTTAATTAATTAAATGGTTATTAAAACATTATTTAACTTCAAATAAGTTATAATATACTTATTATAATAATATTTTACTATAATATTGTTTCTATAACCAACCTTGAAGGTGGTGGAGAAAATTGAAGTTCATTGTTTATGGAGGCGGTGAACCAACTATATTATAAACAATTTTTTCATTTTAGAATATATTGAGGGAATGAGAAGAGAATGTATGGAAGATATTACATTAAAATATTGATAATAATAATTTATATATATATATGATATTGGATTTTATTTCATGTTGGATGGATTTTTTTTTAGGATTAGGAGGAAGAAAATTTAAAAATTTTAGTTGATAGAATTACTTTCTCCTTTGGAGATCTCCTCTTGTGTTTGCACTTAAGGAACATTGGGTTGGTATTTTGATAAAATCAAGCATAATAAGACTTGGGGGAGAGTATTTGGAATGTAATTGGGTATATATTTTCAGATCTAAGTCTTATAAGTTGTGAGGAGAAGGGGTAGTGAGGTGTGATATTTATAAGGGGATGAGAGGCGTGTTTTTTAATATTATATTCATTAGTTTATTATTTTAGATCAAGAATTACAATAATATAGATTCATATGACTTTATATTTTAAATGTTTCATGTTTTCTCAAACTAGTGGGTGTTTAATTCATATGTGACTCTAAAATTTATGTATTTTTCTTATACCATTAAATAATGTATTTTTCCATATTTCGTTATTCACCAAAAATTCTACTATTTTAGAAAAATAAAATAAATTATACCTAACCATTTTTTAACATGTATAATCCAAAAATGAAATCTAGGTTATGGAAATACTTTTTGTAAATATAATAAATTTAATTATTAAATAAAATCCTTATTTATTTGAAATATATCAATTTTAATATTTTGATCAATTTTATGAACCTTTGATGAATTACATATGGGATCTAAAATTATATTATAATTATAATAAACCTTTATATTAATTTATAAACTCGTTATATGAAGAAAAAAACTCTATTTTAAATCGTTATATTTGATATAAAATGATAATAAAACATATTAGTTTTATAAAAAACGAACACTTATTCTATCATTTTTAAAACATTTATTTACTTGTATCATGATATAAATAGTACATAATTTCAATTTATAAGTCACATACATATTATTTTATTCTTATATAGGTGTTTATATTATTCTAACAATCATGTTACTATTCCTAACAGACATATTACTATTCTAATAGGCATATTATTATTCCAATGGTTATATTACTATTACAACGGCCAAATTTGTAATGGTAAAAGGGGTTTACCAGTTATTATAAATATATAATATTTAATTCATTATTAATCCACTTATATCTTCTCTCAAGGTTATATATTTTCATTTTTAAAATGCATATTTCATTACTAATATTCTGGTTCTTCTCTACAATATTGTTCATGAGTGCAGTTATTCTAGGGGATCAAGAATATTTAAACTTTCCTTTTATTAATATATTATTTTTTATTTTTTCCCCTTGTAATACTTGATGGTCCTGGTGCACCTAAAGTGTACGATGGTGGGATATATATTAATATTTCATTTAATAGTCATTTCTTAAAACCATGAGTAAGGATCTTGTGTATCAAATTTATAATTAATTTATTTAATATCTGAAGAAATAAATACATGGGATTAGGAAATTTATTCATTGATGATTTTTGGTCATTTTAAAAGACCCTTTCAGAGATCATTAGAGAACATGTAGGTAACCACTTGATATATTATATCCTTGGATACTCACAGTGTAACGACCATCTATTTAAAGAATTAGGGTTTAGGTTAAAATATTATTTAATTTCCTAACGGGAATCAAATAACATTTAAAACTTTAATAAACCCCATTCCACATAATCATTATATAATTATTATTATTATTTTCTAGAATGTTCCAAATTGCGTAATAACAAATATTATATAATAGTCTTGTTAATTAATATTTATCAACGGACTTAGTCTTGGTCTATTCGAAATCCTCTAGTATTTTTTCAATAATCGAATAAATATTTTATTCATAAATAAATATTTTATTCACAATAAAGAGAATAAAAATTTATTTAAAATATTAAATAAATAAAATAAATATTGTATTCACATTCCATCAAATAAATATTTTATATATATTCATATAATAAAATAAATTATTTATTAGTAAACAAATAATTATTTATTACCTTGTGAATATTAAAAATCAAGAAAAATTGAATAAAATTATTCTTGAGTGTTGATAAAAATATTTATTCCTATAAATAAATTCAAATATATTTTAATTGAGATCGATGGAAACAATTAGTGTGTGACCCTCTAGTATTCGTTCTCATTGGAATTTGGAAGGCTTGCCTAAATTCCAAAATTAATGTCTAAGAATGGGTCAAGGAACCCAATAAAAAGAACTTAATGTTTCAAAGATGAAAACCACATATGAATGCTAATTGTGTAATATAATCCATTTGTCTCAATATCTCATCAAGAAAGTTTCATATATGTGTCACTATTATATATGCTTGATACATATTTCTTTGACTATATGAAATAAACATGTCATTACACCATGGACATGGTATTTAGGTATACTGTTCCATTATAATAAAAGGGAAAATGTATCAACTTCCATAAATATTGAAGGGATAAATCCTTTCTTGGATTATCAATTAATGAAATGTCACTCATGACCACCCAATATATCCAACATCACCATGAACTATTATCATCACAGTTTTAAAAATACATCTAAAAACATGAGTTGTAATATTAATTAATAATAATATTATAGTATAAGTACCATCACACACCAAAATATAAAAAATATCTAATGACACCAAAGCATGAATAATTCCTACAAGCGGGTATCTTATCGTAATATTCCGTATTGGATATTACCAAGTATGAACTTCCTGAGAATAATCCTCATATACTTATGATTACTCACACCTGATAGTATATGTACCATATGTCCCAACACAGTATGTTATACAACTCTAGAACATTTATATAAGAATATCGTTATAGAACATAAAGGTTCTCTTTAAATTTGGAAACTATTATGACCTGTTCAATGTGACGCATACACTAAGACATTATTACATTAGAGTCATGTAGAAAAATAGTCAATATGTAATAATATGTTTTATTAATATTCAATAAATAAAATATATATGTAATCAAACTATAAATAGTTGGTCCTAGGACACCAACTCCAACAATACTCTCAATTCTTATGTCCATTTTTATTCTTCAAATGTAATGTTCAAAATAAAATTGTGTTGGATCTATCATGTGGTGCCTGTGTATTATATAATATTATATTACCTAATATGAAAAAAAATCATAATATAAATCCCATTTATAAAATTATAAGTTGTTATATTATTCCCCCTTAATAAATTTCACCCATTATATTTTGCTTTTCATACTAAGTTTGAAATATTTGACGGTAATTATGCTTCATAGATTCATCTAGTTCCAATGTGTAACAAAATATATTGGCATTCCATCCTAACCATCACAAAAGCCAAATATTTAAAAGTCCCAAAGGGTGTTCCTAATCCCCACAGGCTAGCAGCAATCACCAATGAATCATAGAAATCCATTTGGGAACAGTTCTTCCCAACTCAGAGATACAATAGTGAAATAAAAGAAAATAGGAGTTAAAATAAATAAACACAACAAATAGGTCAAAACCAACTACCCTGATCTAACCCATTTTCATGTACATAAAGACAATTTATAAACAACGATATGCGGGAAGATAGGACAGGTAGGAATAAATAAACCAAAAAAACTACAACGAACCAAGAAACTCGATATGACCTCGAAACCAACTCTATGCAACCTCTGGTTTCTCACCACCACACAAATAACCCCACATTAGCCGTGAAGAATAATAATTTTCCATCTGATAACTTAGAACTTGAAATTTTGTAAGTGGGATGTAAAAATCCTAGAATTTCCCCACAACGTGCTGAAACTATGCAGTTCCTTTCATAAGGAAATTCACTAATGCTAGTTTAAAAATAAACCTACAAATTAATGTTTACATATATATGACGCCTAAAAGCAAAATAATTCCGTAATCCAATTTCCAAAACATTTTCCATTTGTTTCATAAAACTAAACACATGCATTCAAAAGAAAAGTCATCAACCCAATCTATTTTAAAACCATACACACTGTTAACATTCTTCAAAAACCACTCAAACTTTTTTTTCCTAAATGAAAATGGTTACCTTAAAAAATTTCACTAAAAAAATCCATCTTTAAACCCTAAACCCATTTTTAAATCCACTATAAATCACTCACAAAATATTCTTTATAAATTAAAATTAGGTTTTTCATAAACATCCTTGAAATCTCACTTTCAAAGGAAAAAACTTAACTCACATGTATTAATCACAACAAGTTGGAGCCATATATATATATATCAAGGAATTTAAAAATTAAACATAATAAATTAAGGTTTCATATAAAAGAAATTAGGGAAAATGATAAAATCAGGAACAAGATCAAACTCCCCTCAATAATATACTCATCGAGAAAATGAATGTGTCATGGTCTAACCCAAAAACTCTAATGTGACAATAATCTTACTGCATATGGTTATAACCTCTCAAAATAGCTACTAGAATATGATAAGTCTATTTCATCATCTAATTATCCTACATAAGCATCATTGGAAGGAAAAACCCCACTATTCCCTAATTCATGATAAGGGGCCACTAGCGGAATGTGAACCAACTAGAGAAACAAATTAGATCATTCATGTAGTGCCTAGTATCCCATGACTAATAATGGAAGTGAGGAATAATGCAACAATACAAGTCTTACTACAAGGCATAATCATACCAACCCTCACCCTTAACACCAAATAATGGAAATCCCCGTACACAAAACATGCACATTCCCACATAAGGGGAGAAAATAAGCATCACATAGTGATCACAAACCCACACAAGGTTTACACAAGAAAGGGGAAATAAAGGGTGTCATCCACATGAACTATTTAAACCAAAGGTTCCAAATGGATCATTAACCCCAAATCATGGATTCGATTTACAATCCCTTTCACATTTTATAAAATAATTTCCAAACACCATTTGGAAAATGATAGAAATCACCCAAAAATATAAAACATTACAAATTCATCCCTATATATGGCTTTTTTCTTGGAAATTATAAAACATAGACAAGGCCTTTATTTCCATCAAAAATTTCATAAAAAAACCCAAAAAATTATGAGGCCCAAATAAATCACCCATTTCTTTTAAAATGATTCAAAGATACCCTTCACTGAGGGTCTTTCTATTTCAAAACCAAACTAGGCAAAAAAGTCCAACCCTATCCCATTAAACCATTTAAAATAAGAGAACACGACATTTTAAAAAGGGGGTAAACCATAGACACATTTCAAATAATCATTTTAAATACGTTAAAACTCACATTTTCAAATAATATTGTGGTCTACACCTCAATTTGAAACTGATATCCCATAAAAACATTTTTTTCACGCATTTAAAAATAAAAAATAGGTTAAAACCAATTTCTCCTCATGAAAACAACTAAAAAAAACCTTAAGTAATTTCATAAGAATCTTATCATAATTAAACAATCCATTTGAAATAATGAAATATGAAATTCACATGTAAAACCAATTATACCAAGAATGAAACGCAATGAAATGGTTCCAAATAATCACAAGGCTTCCATATAAAATTATTCTTTCATAAAAAGGAAATTTGGAAAGTAAAAGAATTAAAATAATTAAAAAATGAAATAGATTCATAGTAACACCTACCTCAAAGAAGCTGGAACCAAGACATAAAATCCCAAAACATGTCACCTTCAACACTGACCACACCCATGGGAGAGTAAATGGTGTCTACAAACACTAGACACAAAAATATCTATCAATAAATACAACTATAGCCCTAAAATCAAATAAAATGATACATGGGGTTTATTGGGGAATCCAAATTCCAGAGATAAGATAAGGATAAAGAAGAATGAGGGAAATAGGGGAGAAACTCCCCTCAAACCTGTTATAAAACATTATTGGAAGGGATATAATCATAGAAGGAGGAAGGTGGAACACCCTCAAGGTGTACAAAAGGTTGTATGAATCATGTGGGGAGAATAGGGGTGAAAATACCTTAAATAGTGGAGGGTATTGTTTGAAATATGATAAGTTTAAACAATTGGAAAACTATGTTCTAATCATGGGGGTTCCACTACCATTAAAATATCTCAATCCACATAGTTACTTATGATAGGACACATGGTTATAAAAAATATTTTTCTCACTTAAATACCACTCATGCATCACACATCCTCCTAGGGTGCCTAGTATGGTTTGAAAAACTACACAGAATCCATGAAAATTGATATGTCAAAGACTAGAGATCCAACCAAATGCTTGTTGCACAGTTTACCAAACCATGTACAAGTCACAAATCGCACCCCAAACACACCAAGTACCTCACATGGTTTCCCCTATGGTCCACATGTTTTATACTTATCCATGTTTATCTCATTCTAACAAGCCCTGAGTAGTTAAAAATGAACTAAAAAGTATCCTCATGAATGGAGGTTTCATGGTTTCCCTCTAACTGTGAACCTTATCTATGCACAGTAGAAAAACCATAAAAAATTCAAACTTCCAAACTGAAACTCTATGTAAATGAAACATGGGCCTCCACTTCACCAATCACAACCAAAAATAACAACACCATGACACAAGGGTGTCACAAAATCCCCACCAGGACAACATATTCCAATAGAAATTTTGAAGTCAAAATAAACAATAATAAAAATAGAATATACCAAGAGGATCTAACAAAAAAAAACACTCATCACAACCATACCTCAAGAACAATAATGGAAATCCTCAAAAATGATCAAACTGGTCAACCGTAAGAGAACTAAACATCTCCTAGAAGAACCCAAACATGAACCTTTAATAGGAAACCCTACTAATCATAGGATACATAACAAGGTCTCCTGCAATTTATAATTCCTTAAAAATGGTCTCCCTACCATTTATAGTTCATATAACATGGTTCCACAAAGAAACTATACCAAGAATGCATCCTCAACTATCAAGAAACTACAAGAGGAACACACTCTCAACCGCAATAGTTCTAAACATAATGAAAGGAAGAACAACCACCTGAGACTCAAAAGAGTGATAGGAGAACTTTCATTGGGTCACAATATATGAGTATATCCAAGGATCAAACACTATTTCAACCTCACATGGTAAATCCAACAAAAGGCCCACTATGAAACACCAGATACTATACCCCACTCAATTAGTAAAAGACACCTTATAGTTAACAAATCAGCAACCCAAAGGCCTCTGTAAATTCTAAACAATGAGAACCACTTTGCTTAGCCAAAATAATTTGAGTGGCCTACTATAACCAAGATAGGTCTTCTCAAATAATGATTCCTAAAAAAATGGAACTCATGACTTAGTCACAAAACACCCAAGAGGGGGGAAGAGGGGGAAACATTTCTTAATAAAATAAAAAATTCTATAAAATTGTAGTTAAATGATCCATCAAAATAACCAAAAGGGTAACCATTCACAGAAAAACACAACAAAGGGGAATCAATCCACAAAATCCAACCACATAATCCAAAGATCCCTCACTAATATTATGAACACCAAAAAAATGGCCCCAAAATCAATACAACCAATTCCCACCAAACTCAATTAAAGATTGTGAGCATACTCAAAATGGCTATCACAGTCTAGGTTCCACATCCATCACTCCATCCAGAGTTGGGGTAGGTACCAAAATCAGGGAAATATTTCTAGAATTATGGGGAACAATAACAAAAATGACATGAACTATCTTAATTCATGTCCTAAATAGGAAACCATATGACTTCTTCACAAGGAAGGAATCAAAATCAAAACAACAACCCTTAAATGGGTAATAAAAAACCACATAGAAAGAAAATTTTCTATTGAAAACCATATTTTCACCATAAAATTTTTAAGAAACTTATCACCAAGTTGTGCATTCTATAATCAATCTAACACAAGCTTCAAAATGAATCAACCTTGTTTGAACACAAACATTTCCAAAATAATCCAAGAAAAAAAATTCTTTGAAAATACCCTTTTCCAAACACTTTCCAAACCTGATTAAAAAAACTTCCTTTTCAAACACCTATTTTTCTGAATGCAATAAGGGAATTGATTAAAATAAATGGAATTCACTCTTACCATTATTCACAAAACCATGTTTAAAAATAAACATTTTCATAAATCACCTTTATTTTTAAAAACAAGGTTTGAAAAATACAAGACCATATAAGAACTTCATGTATAACAAGAAAAGTATCATGAACCATGTCTCAAAAGGGAAAAACACTCCTTATTCTCCCTTTGAAAAGTTAAACCCAATTTTGTATAAATTCATAATAAAGTGGAATCCAAATAGGATGGTTTGGAATAAATAGTGTTATGAATTCAATCACTACCACGGTTTAGGAGACAGGGTGTCAACTATGAAATATATCTTAAAAAAGAGAAAACTTGACCACCCATGCATCATATGGTTTGTAACGCCCCGACCCTAGTTACCCAGAGTCGGTGCATTATTACATAACATTGGCATGATCATGAGAAAGATCAAGTCTCGAAAGACCGATTAGTTTAGTAGCCTTGGAATAACTAGATACATCCATAAATTTTTACATTACATCATAAAAAAACATCTTGTCTTCATATCCCCTCATACTATCCCTGCAGGTCATTCATAAATTACTTCTTCATAATCATGAAAAAAAAATAAAACATTGAAAGGGGTGAGCTCGGATGCTCAGTAAGGATAACATTATAGCAGAAGCTTTCATAAATAAGCATAAACACTTAAGGCAATTTATAACTAAAACAAAAGCCTTTGAAACTTGAACTTCAGCATAAAATGGCAAAGGTAAAATGAAATAATGCCATTTACTTACTCACATGGATATTCTACTAGTCGAATGATCACATGCAATATCAATAACCACTTTCATAATGATGGAATGCATAATGCCAGACTATCATAACCACATAGCCAAGGCCTCGTGCCAAGACTACAAATAAGATTTTGCCAAGGCCTTGTGCCAAGACGCTAGTTTGTCTCATGAGACCTACCGATGCATCGAGGAGCTATAGCGGGCTCCACCCGTCACTTATTAAGTCCAATGCATTCCTCATATGAATAGGTTTAAGCATAAAATAAACATTCGTATTAAAACTAGCATACGAAATGTCAATACTTTAACCACAAACCATGAATGGTATAAAAATAGAACATCCACAGTGAAATATAACTCATTTGATACAATATGGAAGATTGTATTGCATCACATTAACCTCAATCATGAATAATGAAGGATGTTGACATAGATGAAAATAATCATCAAAACTATTTGAGAGAAATATCCCCCTTTTCTTGAAAACATTTAAAAGTCACACTATTTGTCAAGAAGCCATTTAAAAATAGATTTTTGAATCAAAGTGTCCCATACCACTTTGAAACCTTTTAAAAGGATTTTTAATTTCTAAACTTTAATGTCCATATAAATAAATCCTTAAAACCATTTTTAAAACATGGACATTAATGAGAAATATTTAGATGAATAAGTCTTTAAAACATTTTAAAATGGTATTTTGGTTAGAGTTTCTAACCAAAAGAGAGACACTTGAATACAAATAATTGTGGTAATCAAAACATTGTAATATCATGAGAATAAAGGAAATTCATGATATACTATGTCAAAGTACATTATTTACACCACATAAAAGTGATTTGGTGTATATCAACAAAGAAGTCTCAATGTAATGTAAGTTGAGATGAAATCTCTCATAAAGGTTATATCCTTAGGTTAAGGATAAATCAATGAAATAATTATGTGTGACAAATATAAATACACTAAATATGATTGGATATTCAGTGTAAAACAATCAATGGAAATTCACACATATTCTTGTAAAAACAATACCAACGAATTGGATGTTTAACTCAACAAATGGAGAATGAGTTAAAATTACTCTTATCAAATTCATATCAATGACTTGAGAATTATCAATGGAGTGATTATGTGTATCAAACTTATATCCACAGGAAGGGGAGTGTAAATTATGACATAATCAAATGAATAGTGATTCCACACATAATCTTGGGGTAATATAATCAATGAAATATGCGTAAAGCCAAATGAGTGGAAATTGAAATCTCAAATTCCCTTATTGATTAGGTAACTTAAGAAACAAACACCCATGAAATAAAGATCATACCATGATGATGTAAATACCCATAAAATAAAGTATATTACACAATGAATACAATCATGGGTAGTACACATACACCACATGCAATAATTAAGTGGTGATCAATGGAATTCTCACGGAATTAAAAGTGAGACAAGAAACCCCTTACCACGTTAATCAACTGAGTCGCATGGCCAAAAGTTAATAACCACCAAATGATTTACAGAATAACATGAATATAAAGTGAATCATGATAATATATATCAAATGGAAGTACACAATACACCACTTTCAATAATTTAGTAGCGAACAATGGAAATCTCACGGAATTGAAAGTGAGATAAGAGAATCCCTTACTTTGTACTTTTTCCTTGGTCGATGGTAGGTTTACCTCCTGTATAATGGTGAAATAATTGTTATTTAATAATACAAGAATCAGTTACTTTAATATGATATCATATATGATCTTTTAACATTGATTTGTTAATAATATCTTAGAATTATCGTCATTTCAGGTGTTAACGGGTTCATTTTACTTTATATTCTTTGTTATGTGAGCCATATTAGTTATTAATGGGATGTATATTATTCATATCCAGAATGGTATCAAGTCCTTAAACATCATTTTTAAATCATAAAATGATAATTATACTTGAATGGATACGATGGAGAATGAATCTCATCGCGTTCGTGGAGACGGTAGTCCGTACGTACGCACGAATGCTACTTCCATTTAATTTTTATTTTAAAAGAATCGAATCCAAATGATACATAGGTATATTAATATTCCAGTAAAATATAATATTTTATATATGTTACTTAATTTCATTAACACCATCCTTTATACGTTCCATGTGTGGTATGAACGAGTCATATCATTTTAAGGGGGCGGTAGTCCGCACTTCCTCAAATGAAATTATCGTATGTATATACAACATGAAACGAATAATTGTATGAAATAAAATGGAATTACAGAAGCTTATATATAAAATATATATCATTAATATCATATTTAATTATAGTGACATCCTAATGGCCACCATGAGAGGCGGTAAGATGTATTTGAACAATCATCGTTTCGTGAGGCGTTAGTTTGCCATCCACAGAAACATTATGTTCATCATCCATTAGATGGAGTTGTGTGAATGTGTAGTTTTAATACTTCTTATAACAACATCCTAGTATATTGTGGACACTGGTGTTGTTACAAAAGAAAGGAAATAAAAAGAGTTTGGGGGTTGGAGAATCAAAATAATTGAAAATAATTTAAGAGAAAATGTTACCTTTAATTTAGGTAACTCACTTTGGTTGGAACCAAAGGACTTATTTAAATGCTTTATGCCTAAGGGGAAGCTTCAAGGAGGAGGAGAGGGATGTGGGGAGCTTATTTGGGCAGAGTTTGGACGAGCCAAGTGGCTTGAGAGGTGTGAGGAATGAGTAGAAGTGGTCTCCTTTTATAAGGGAGAGGAGGGGCTCTTTAGGAAAGAGTGAAAGTATTACTTTATAATATAATTATATTCGGTTTATAATGGTCCAAAAATCATTGAGGTCGAAGATACGATGACTCATATTCTAAATAACATCAACCAATAAGAATTGGACAGGTTTTAGATAATATTTTAATCATTATAATCTTATTTATTTAAATGATTTATTAATGAGGTAAACATTGCATCATTATTGTGTCATTAATAATTTAAATTATTTGATGTCTAAAAATTATAAATAAAATATCATTATGTAGTAAATCTTTTAAGCTTTCTAATGAATATTTATAATCGAAAATCCAACATGTATAACCCTATGTAAAAATTGTTCTTTTAAAAGATGTAAGCTTATGCCATTTTTGTATTCATTTTAACTTAATTAAAATAAAGTGTCATTATCACTTACAAGTGGGTCAATGGGGTCCCAAAATTGACCCAAAGATGCTCATGGTCGACCATGTATCAACCAATAGGGTTAAGACACGTTTTAGGGTAATTTAGTATTATTATAATATTATTTTTTAACCCTTATTTACCGGATTTACCCTTAACCACGGTAAATAAAATATTTACCGCAGTAATTATTCAAAATGTCTAAAAATAAAAGTTACCTATTTACACAATTTGAACATCCTGATTCCAAATATGGAATCCATTTTTCTAAATTCAAAACACAGAAGTGGCAGAAATTAATTTAAAATTAATTCCCGCTGTCAAAACAAAAAGCGTGTTTTTAAGAGATAATAACTATCAAAAGATTGACATTTGTTTATGTTCGGTTTAATTGTAAAATTATGTCCAATGACCAAAATTATATTAAATGGTAAAAATATATTCTAAATATACTTTAAAACCACTCAAATTCATAATTTATCACTATTAATTATTTTGATTAAAAAAGTTGTTTTTAATTAAAATTTAGTAATTTTTACTATTCATCAAAATATGAAAGTTATCCGAAAAGTACCAAAATTTCACCTTAGGCTAAATTTGATATTCCGAATCCAAAAATGAATTCCATTTTGAAATATAAAATATATATAATTTCAAAAAATTAAGTATTACTATTCATAACGGCTAGTTTGATCGGTTGTGGTGTGTGTTAAAACTCGAAGTTGCGTACAACACACGTTATTGTTTTATTCAAAGGAAAGCGTACCGTGGAAGCTTGGGATGTTTTATTTTAAATTTTTTGATGTCCCCATTTAGTCAAAAAGTTTAAAATATTTTTTTTAAAAAGGGTTCACTATTAAAAGTTGGTAAAACTACAATACTGAAGATGAATTTGTTCTTACATTATGTCTAAGAAACTCATAATATGGATTCTAAAATTATAAGGATTATATAAAGTTGAAAATTTAGTTAATAATATTCATAACCTTTTTTGAACGGCTTGTTTGGTAAGTCATGGTGCGCTTGAACTCGGTGTTGCGTGTAGTGCAAGTTATTGAATTATTTTGAAGAAATAACACACTATGAAATCTTGGGGTGTTACATTCTCTCCTCCTTCAATAAATTGCGTCCTCGCAATTTGAAATTGTTCTTCAAAAATAAAAGGTTGAAAATAGAAAATATATTTGTGGGAAAACCCACATCGGAAATTGGTTTACTAAAATTTAGTCTTAATATGAGGAAAAGAGAAATGAAAGGGTCACCACCAAATTATGATCTCGATTAGGAGAACATTGGTGACAATTAGAGACATATAATTGGAGGAAAAATGTAAATATTTATAGGTAGTGGTTGAGGTCATCAATCACAAACAAGTATAAAATTGAGGTCCTTAAACTCATCAATCTATGATGATTTGAAGTACCATCGGTTCAACAAAATATAGGGTATTGGGATCACACATTTTTGACATTTCAAAATATCTTAGTTGAAATCCCACATCGAAAAATGAATTAATGAGGCCTCTATTTAAAATAAAGAGTGGAAAGTATGAAGATTACCGAAAATAACACATACTAGGGTTCCAGGTAGGAAAATATGGATATGGAGGAGAAATATAACCATCAATTATCTGATGGAGAGTGGTAGAGAACATGGCTATGAAAAGGCCAACAATCCCAAAGCCATAAATTAGTGATGATTTAAGGTACCATCTAGGACAACATTTTTTTTTAAAGTTACATTACATAAGGAAGAGGAATTCATTTATGATATTGACTAAGAACATTATAAGATATACTTAAATTTTAAGTAGATTTTCATTCTTTAATAAATTTCCACCACTAACTCAATTTTTTTTAAACTATGAGTATTCAAGAAGACTTGGTCACACTGGAAGAGATAGAATAAACTTCTATAGAATCACATGATCCATGCAGGATAAACCATATATTTACATTGTCTTTGAAGATTAATCAAAACCAAAATGGTTAGTGAATGATCTAATGATCCCCCAAAAGGATATTCATTGAGATAAATATGCACTAATCTTAATTTCTAAAATTAAACCAACAATACCCCAAAGTTAAATAGATACCATTCAATAACCAATTGTCCTTAAAATCCTTTAATATAATCCAAACTAATATTGAAACCCAAAACATAGAAGAATTTGATTATTTAGTCTCCCATGTTACATTGTATCTCCAAATGACATCAAATACTCTTAAAGTCACATACTTAAAAGTAATTAACATCATCACATATTCTCTGTTATAGGTTAATCATTTCCATAAATAACCCAAATCACTATAAATCAACAATAAAAATGTAGATAAAAATCCACCATTACTCTACAAATGAAACCTCATTGTATTCTATTTTCCTTGGGCATATAGTGTTCCTAACAAAACGAACATCTTCCAAAATAACATTTATCACTTAATCACCAAATAATTTTCCTATACCAAGGGTATTCATTTGATAAGACATAAGAACCCAAATCATCTTATTATTGATCAATAAAATCATTTAACAAAAAAAATAGTCATATTAACCAGGGACTTCACGTAGTCCAGTGGTAGGCGATAAATCCCAATCGCACTTTGGTTGTGGGTTCGATTCCCACAACTTTGTCCGACGCGACGGGTTGTCACACGGTCTACGTGTTTTCCTTTTTCAAAAACTATATTCTATAATATTACCAAAATGAGATAAATTTTTCAAAATAACATAATTTAACCACAAATGTTATATCATACTTTGCATTTTCATCCCAAATTATAATAACTTATCATTTTCTCAAACCCCAATGATCATATAAAACCAAATGGTTATTTATACCTATATCCACAAGAGAAGAGACAATTATTCCTCAAATATCATTCTCACATGGCAAACTGAGGGGTTACAAATACAAGAGAAAATTATTCCAAAGTAAACCCATCAACAAGGAGTGCTAATACTTTTTAAATTTTTCTCCAACAATTTATTTCCACATAGCTTCTTCTTTGAGCAAGAAAATATCCTATAAAATAGGACATTCACTCGGGTAATGGCCAGGTCCCCTACATTTACGGTAAATGACTGTAAATGGACTCTTGGGACCATTTTTATCTTCTTCCATAGTACTCTTCATTTTTCTTCGGCAATTCTTCACTTTATGTCCTTCCTTCCCGCACGTAAAACATTTCGTTGTCCCATTGAGACACTTTCCTGGGTGTCTCTTTCCACAATTCCTGCATGATGAAAATTGAGGTTTCTTTTCTCCATGGTCTCCATTGCTGGAGATCTTATCATTTATCACCTTTCTCTTCCTTGTTGAGTCTGGGAGTTGGTTAATATATATGTTGTTGATCATATTTTTGGAAAACTGATTTGGCATAAAGACGATATCTTTTACGCCTATCAACATTCCATTTTGTTGCTCATTTCCACCACCGTTCCCACCTTGTACATCATTCTCAAAGTCACTATGACTTCCTTGGAATCCAGCCATTGACTAAAACCAGAAAGCATTGTGTGAGTAACAGTAGTCGTAAAATCATTTAGAGATTAAAATGTCACCATATTCTCAATTTGAAACATATTAGGATTAACCAAGGTCATTTACTCTCATCTTATGTATATATTACTTAAATCAGTTTGTAAAGAAAATGTAAATTATCCTAAGCATATCCCCCGGGAGTTTCGTAACCAAGAGTGCAGCAAGGCCCGTTGTCGTGCACCAGTTCCCATTTGAGTCTAGCTCAAAGCGGTGTTTTCGGGTTTTACCCCTAGGTACATCTGTGCCAGAGCCGCCTCAACCTGCTCGTATCCAGACAGGGATGTATTGCTCGGAAAACTCACAAAATCTTTACAATACCAAAATTCTAGGAAGTTCTTTTATACTAATCCTCAAAGTTCATCTTAGGTCTACGTGCTCTAATCAGAGTATATCTAAATCTAGCTACCAAGGTTTGTACTAAACTTCCTCTGATACCAACTGTAACGCCCCGACCCTAGTTACCCAGAGTCGGTGCATTATTACATAACATTGGCATGATCATGAGAAAGATCAAGTCTCGAAAGACCGATTAGTTTAGTAGCCTTGGAATAACTAGATACATCCATAAATTTTTACATTACATCATAAAAAAACATCTTGTCTTCATATCCCCTCATACTATCCCTGCAGGTCATTCATAAATTACTTCTTCATAACCCTGAAAAAAAATAAAACATTGAAAGGGGTGAGCTCGGATGCTCAGTAAGGATAACATTATAGCAGAAGCTTTTATAAATAAGCATAAACACTTAAGGCAATTTATAACTAAAACAAAAGCCTTTGAAACTTGAACTTCAGCATAAAATGGCAAAGGTAAAATGAAATAATGCCATTTACTTACTCACATGGATATTTTACTAGTCGAATGATCACATGCAATATCAATAACCACTTTCATAATGATGGAATGCATAATGCCAGACTATCATAACCACATAGCCAAGGCCTCGTGCCAAGACTACAAATAAGATTTTGCCAAGGCCTTGTGCCAAGACACTAGTTTGTCTCATGAGACCTACCGATGCATTGAGGAGCTATATCGGGCTCCACCCGTCACTTATTAAGTCCAATGCATTCCTCATATGAATAGGTTTAAGCATAAAATAAACATTCGTATTAAAACTAGCATACGAAATGTCAATACTTTAACCACAAACCATGAATGGTATAAAAATAGAACATCCACAGTCAAATATAACTCATTTGATACAATATGGAAGATTGTATTGTATCACATTAACCTCAATCATGAATAATGAATTATGTTGACATAGATGAAAATAATCATCAAAACTATTTGAGAGAAATATCCCCCTTTTCTTGAAAACATTTAAAAGTCACACTATTTGTCAAGAAGCCATTTAAAAATAGATTTTTGAATCAAAGTGTCCCATACCACTTTGAAACCTTTTAAAAGGATTTTTAATTTCTAAACTTTAATGTCCATATAAATAAATCCTTAAAACCATTTTTAAAACATGGACATTAATGAGAAAGATTTAGATGAATAAGTCTTTAAAACATTTTAAAATGGTATTTTGGTTAGAGTTTCTAACCAAAAGAGAGACACTTGAATACAAACAATTGAGGTAATAAAAACATTGTAATATCATGAGAATAAAGGAAATTCATGATATACTATGTCAAAGTACATTATATACACCACATAAAAGTGATTTGGTGTATATCAACAAAGAAGTCTCAATGGAATGTAAGTTGAGATGAAATCTCTCATAAAGGTTATATCCTTAGGTTAAGGATAAATCAATGACATAATTATGTGTGACAAATATAAATACACTAAATATGATTGGATATTCAGTGTAAAACAATCAATGTAAATTCACACATATTCTTGTAAAAACAATACCAACAAATTGGATGTTTAACTCAACAAATGGAGAATGAGTTAAAATTACTCTTATCAAATTCATATCAATGACTTGAGAATTATCAATGGAGTGATTATGTGTATCAAACTTATATCCACAGGAAGGGGAGTGTAAATTATGACATAATCAAATGAATAGTGATTCCACACATAATCTTGGGGTAATATAATCAATGAAATATGCGTAAAGCCAAATGAGTGGAAATTGAAATCTCAAATTCCCTTATTGATTAGGTAACTTAAGAAACAAACACCCATGAAATAAAGATCATACCATGATGATGTAAATACCCATAAAATAAAGTATATTACACAATGAATACAATCATGGGTAGTACACATACACCACATACAATAATTAAGTGGTGATCAATGGAATTCTCACGGAATTAAAAGTGAGACAAGAAACCCCTTACCACGTTAATCAACTGAGTCGCATGGCCAAAAGTTAATAACCACCAAATGATTTACAGAATAACATGAATATAAAGTGAATCGTGATAATATATATCAAATGGAAGTACACAATACACCACTTTCAATAATTTAGTAGCGAACAATGGAAATCTCACGGAATTGAAAGTGAGATAAGAGAATCCCTTACTTTGTACTTTTTCCTTGGTCGATGGTAGGTTTACCTCCTGTATAATGGTGAAATAATTGTTATTTAATAATACAAGAATCAGTTACTTTAATATGATATCATATATGATCTTTTAACATTGATTTGTTAATAATATCTTAGAATTATCGTCATTTCAGGTGTTAACGGGTTCATTTTACTTTATATTCTTTGTTATGTGAGCCATATTCGTTATTAATGGGATGTATATTATTCATATCCAGAATGGTATCAAGTCCTTAAACATCGTTTTTAAATCATCAAATGATAATTATACTTGAATGGATACGATGGAGAATGAATCTCATCGCGTTCGTGGAGACGGTAGTCCGTACGTACGCACGAATGCTACTTCCATTTAATTTTTATTTTAAAAGAATCGAATCCAAATGATACATAGGTATATTACTATTCCAGTAAAATATAATATTTTATATATGTTACTTAAGTTCATTAACACCATCCTTTATACGTTCCATGTGTGGTATGAACGAGTCATATCATTTTAAGGGGGCGGTAGTCCGCACTTCCTCAAATGAAATTATCGTATGTATATACAACATGAAACGAATAATTGTATGAAATAAAATGGAATTACAGAAGCTTATATATAAAATATATATCATTAATATCATATTTAATTATAGTGACATCCTAATGGCCACCATGAGAGGCGGTAAGATGTATTTGAACAATCATCGTTTCGTGAGGCGTTAGTTTGCCATCCACAGAAACATTATGTTCATCATCCATTAGATGGAGTTGTGTGAATGTGTAGTTTGAATCCTTCTTATAACAACATCCTAGTATATTTTGGATACTGGTGTTGTTACAAAAGAAAGGAAATAAAAAGAGTTTGGGGGTTGGAGAAGCAAAATAATTGAAAATAATTTAAGAGAAAATGTTACCTTTAATTTAGGTAACTTACTTTGGTTGGAACCAAAGGACTTCTTGAAATGCTTTCTGCCTAAGGGGAAGCTTCAAGGAGGAGGAGAGGGATGTGGGGAGCTTATTTGGGCAGAGTTTGGACGAGCCAAGTGGCTTGAGAGGTGTGAGGAATGAGTAGAAGTGGTCTCCTTTTATAAGGGAGAGGAGGGGCTCTTTAGGAAAGAGTGAAAGTATTACTTTATAATATAATTATATTCGGTTTATAATGGTCCAAAAATCATTGAGGTCGAAGATACGATGACTCATATTCTAAATAACATCAACCAATAAGAATTGGACAGGTTTTAGATAATATTTTAATCATTATAATCTTATTTATTTAAATGATTTATTAATGAGGTAAACATTGCATCATTATTGTGTCATTAATAATTTAACTTATTTGATGTCTAAAAATTATAAATAAAATATCATTATGTAGGAAATCTTTTTAGCTTTCTAATTAATATTTATAATCGAAAATCCAACATGTATAACCCTATGTAAAAATTGTTCTTTTAAAAGATGTAAGCTTATGCCATTTTTGTATTCATTTTAACTTAATTAAAATAAAGTGTCATTATCACTTACAAGTGGATCAATGGGGTCCCAAAATTGACCCAAAGATGCCCATGGTCGACCATGTATCAACCAATAGGGTTAAGACACGTTTTAGGGTAATTTATTATTATTATAATATTATTTTTTAACCCTTATTTACCGGATTTACGCTTAACCACGGTAAATAAAATATTTACCGCAGTAATTATTCAAAATGTCTAAAAATAAAAGTTACCTATTTACACAATTTGAACATCCTGATTCCAAATATGGAATCCATTTTTCTAAATTCAAAATACAGAAGTGGCAGAAATTAATTTAAAATTAATTCCCGCTGTCAAAACAAAAAGCGTGTTTTTAAGAGATAATAACTATCAAAAGATTGACATTTGTTTATGTTCGGTTTAATTGTAAAATTATGTCCAATGACCAAAATTATATTAAATGGTAAAAATATATTCTAAATATACTTTAAAACCACTCAAATTCATAATTTATCACTATTAATTATTTTTATTAAAAAAGTTGTTTTTAATTAAAATTTAGTAATTTTTACTATTCATCAAAATATGAAAGTTATCCGAAAAGTACCAAAATTTCACCTTAGGCTAAATTTGATATTCCGAATCCAAAAATGAAGTCCATTTTGAAATATAAAATATATATAATTTCAAAAAATTAAGTATTACTATTCATAACGGCTAGTTTGATCGGTTGTGGTGTGTGTTAAAACTCGAAGTTGCGTACAACACACGCTACTGTTTTATTCAAAGGAAAGCGTACCGTGGAAGCTTGGGATGTTTTATTTTAAATTTTTTGATGTCCCCATTTAGTCAAAAAGTTTAAAATATTTTTTTTAAAAAGGGTTCACTATTAAAAGTTGGTAAAACTACAATACTGAAGATGAATTTGTTCTTACATTATGTCTAAGAAACTCATAATATGGATTCTAAAATTATAAGGATTATATAAAGTTTAAAATTTAGTTAATAATATTCATAACCTTTTTTGAACGGCTTGTTTGGTAAGTCATGGTGCGCTTGAACTCGGTGTTGCGTGTAGTGCAAGTTATTGAATTATTTTGAAGAAATAACACACTATGAAATCTTGGGGTGTTACATGGTTTCCTAGGACATGTGATATAACTATGCATATTGAGTTCCCTTCCAACCAAGGCTAATGTGTGGTCCCAAATATCACTCGATATTCAAAGGGGGGAAAACAATGAAAATCACATCAAAACCCACTGGAAATTTCCAAAAATCAATTTCAAATTCACAATTTGAATCCCAAAAACCCATGAAATCTTGAGTTTCGGGATGGGAAAGGGCTACCTAGATCCTCCCCACCCATACCTTTCAAGATTATACAACCTTAACCTTTTTTCTACCAGGACATCCCCAAATAAGAAGAGCTACACAAGGTCCATATGTTCCTATTAAAGGAAAAAAACAAAACCTCTAATACCATTTTATAATGAACTAGATTGAGTTTTCATCCTACCCAGCACCCAACATAATTCATCATAAGTACTAAAGGGTGTTCTTAATCCCCATAGGATGGTGATAACCACCTAGGAATCACAGGAACTCCGTTAGGAATAGTTTTTCACAACATAGATATACAACAATGGAATAGAAGAAAATAAGTATAAAAATAAATAAACAACCCACCAAATAGTTTATATAAAACTACCATGATCTAACCAATTTTTATATTTATAAATATCATTTATAAAAATAAAAGGCAGGCAGTAAAATAAGGAACAAAATAAAAAAACAAACCTATAATGAACTAAAAAACTTGATCTGAGACCAAAACCATCTCCATGCAACCTTTGGTTTCTCACCACCACCCAAATCACCTTATTTTGGCCAATATGAACAAGAAGGATCCATATTATAACCCAGAACCTAAAAGTTTTTATGCATGAGCTAAGAATACTATTAGATCACCACAATCCTTTGAAACTGTGCAATTTGTTTCATAAGGAAATTCTCTAATGCTAGTTAAAAAATAAATCTATAAAGTAATCCATACAAATATACAATTCATGAAAAATAAAAAAATTCCATTGTCCACTTTCCAAAAAAATCCCCTTATTTCCCAAAACCAAAGGCATGTGTTTGAAAACAAATACACCAGCCCAAATCATTTCAAAACCAAACACACCATTAATATTTCTCAAAAACAAATCACTCTTATTTTACTTAAATGAAAATGGTTTCCCTAAAAAATTTCACTAGATGAATCCATCTTTAAACCCAAAACCCATTTTTAAATCCACCTTAAATAATTCCCACATGATTATTTAAAAATTCAATATAGATTTTTCACAATCATCCTTGATAATTCATTTTCAAAAGAAATATCTAAAATAAAATGGATTAAGAACAAAAATAATGCACCATATATATATATATGAAGTAATTTAAAAATTAAAAATAAGAAAATAGGTTCCATATTAAAGAAATTAGGTAAATTGATTCAATCAATAACAAGATTAAACTCTCCTCAATCACATAATCACAAAGAAAATGAATGTGTCATGGTCCTACCCAATTTCACTAAATTTCTAGCATCTAACTGTATATGGGAATAACCACCCATACTATCTAATGGAATATGATAATTTCATATCATAATCCAATTATCACACACAATCATCATTAGAATGATAAACCCCACTTATCCTTATTTCACAATAAGGGGTTACAAGCGGCATGTGAACCAACTAGAATAAAAAATTAGATCTTCCACTCAATACCTAGTATCCCATGACCAAAAAAGGAAGTGAAACATAGTGCAACATGAAAAGTTTACCCATAAGGAATAACCCTAACTGCTGTCACCCCTAACACCCAATTATGGAAATCCCCATACACATAACTTGCACATGTATTGTAATAAGAACATTCCCACATAAGTGGGGAAACGAATCACATACTGATCAAAAAACCACACTAGGGGTATATAAGAAAGGGTAAATCAATGGTTCTATCCATATACACAATTTAAAATCAAATATCTAAATATTTTTTTGACACCATAGAAGATTTTGAATTTCCAATAACTTTCACATTTCATAAATCAATTTCTATACACCATTTGGAAGATGATGGAAATCCCCCAAACATTTAAAATAATTCAAAGTCACCCCTACACAAGGGATATTTTATTTGAAATTATAAAACATGAACAAAGCCCTTATTTTCATCACTCGTTTCAAAATACACCACCCAAAACATTTTTGGAGGACCAAAGAAAACACACATTTCTTTAAAAATGATTATAATTTACCCTTCACCAAGGTTATTTCTCTTTGAAAACCAAACAAGGGATAAAAGGCCAACCCTTTATCATTAAACAGTTTAAAATAAGCCACTAAAATATTTAAAAAGGGGGGTAAATAACACACTCATTTCAAATCACCATTTTAAATATGTTAAAACTCCCCTTTACAAATAATTTTCAGGTCCACGCCTCAATTTAAAATCAAATTCCCTTTAAAACTTTATTTTCACTCATTAAAAATTAAAAAAGATTTAAAACCCATTTCACCTCATGAAAATCATTTCAAAAATCCATAATTAATTTTATAAGAATATTATCATAATAAAACATTTCATTTTAAAAAATGAAATATGGAATTAACATGTAAAACCAATTAATCGAAGCATGAAACACAAAATAAATGGAACCAAATCATCACAAGGATACCATATATAATTATTATTATTTTAAAGTGTAATTTAGAAATTTAAATAATGATTAAAATCTCAAAATTAAACAATTTAATAGTAATAGATACCTTAAAGAAGAGGTAACCAAGATGAAATGTCTGTAAAAATGTCGCTTTGAATGGTGACCACACCCATGGGAGAAGAAATGGTGTCTAAAACCCCTAGACATAAAAATACCCATCAATAAATCTACATAGAACCCTAAAATTGAGCCATGTGATACCAAGGGTTCATGGGGGAATCAAATTCGAAGAGAGAAGAGAGGGAAAAGGAATAAGGAAGGAAAGAGAGAATAAAATTTCCTCAACCCTCTTATAAAACATCATTGGAAGGGCAATAATCAAGGTAGGAGGAATAAGAAACACCACCAAGGGCTCCCAAGGTTTGTATGAATCATGTGTGGGAGAATAGGGGTAGAAACACCTTAAAATAAAGGAGAGAATTATGGGAAATCCAAAAAATTTAAACACCTGGAAAACTCACACGGAATGGAAAACTATTCTCCAACTCTGTGGGTGCCACTTCCCCTGAAAAATTTTCTATTGCATGGTTACTTTTGAGAGCCTTCACGAATAAACAAACATTGAGCCTCACTTCAGGACCACACATGCCTCACATAGCCTCATAAGGTGCCACATAAGGTTTAAAAACCATGCAGAATCCATTCAAATGATTTTGTCAAAAATTATATATCCAACTAAATGTATACCACATGGTTTACCAAACCATTCACATGTTGTGCACCACTCACCAAACACACGAAGGACCTCATATTGTTTTTCCAAGGGCCATGCATTTTAGACTTAACCTTAGACAACCCATTCTAAAAATTTTGCATAGATCAAAATGAGCTGAAAAGGATCCCCATGGAGGGAGGTCTCATTGTTTCCCTCTAACCATTCATACTATGAAATCCTAAAAAATCCATTTTTTTGAACCTCAAATCCATGGAAACTCAACCCAAACCTCCAATTCACCAAATATTTCCAAAAGATCAAGACCATGACATGGGGTTATCACAATATTCCCACCATTCTAATTTATGCCCCTAAAAATTCTATGGTTGAAACAAAGGATAATAAAAACAAAACACCCTAAGGATATCTAACCAAACGAACCACTTATCATGGCCCTACCTCAAGTTAAACAATGGAAATACTCAAAAATGATCAAAATTATCAACAATTAGAGAACCAAATATCTCCAAAAAGGACCCAAACAAGATCCTCAAATAGGAAACCCTATTAATCTTTGGGGGCCTAGAATGGACTCCCCACTATTTAGAATTAATGTAATGTTTTCTCCCCACCATTTAGAGTTCATCTAACATGGTGGAACAAAATAGGCCCTATTGAGAACACATCCTTAACTACCAAGAAACCATAATAGTAACACAATCTCAACCTCAACACTTCTAAACCCGCTCAAAGGAAGAACGACCATAAGAACCTCAAAAGAGGAACAAAAAAACTCACCTTGGTTTATGATACATGACAATAACCTAGGGTCAAACACTAAATCAACCTCACATGGAACATCCTACAAAATCCCCACGAACACACACTAATTAGTATACCAAAATCAACTAGTAAAACACACCCTCTAGTTACCAAATCATACAACCAAAGTCCTCTATCAAGTATAAAAAAAAATCATAATCTTTCTCAATAAAAAGAATAGGTGTGACATACTATCACTAAGATAGGTCTTCTCAAACAATGAGGCTCAACAAAACGACACTCATAACCTACTAAAAAAACACAAAAATGGGTAGAATAGAGGGGAAAATTCCTCAAAAAAATAAAACATGCCATAAAGTATCATTAAAAACATACATCAAAACATCCCAAAGGGTAACCATTCCCAATGATCATCCCAAAAAAGGGAAAGCAATCCAAAAAAGATGATGATACATGGATAAGATTACGACCACCAAAAGAGTGCCCCCCTAAGAAACATCAGTGACTCCTACTAAACTCGGTTAAATATTACAAGCATATTCACATCAGCTCTCGCATAGAAGGTTTCACATCCATCACACCTTTTATATTTTGTGTATGTACCAAAAATGATTAAATATTTCAACAATTCTTGGGAAAAAAATAATAAAGACATGAACTACCTCAACTCATATTCTAAAGTGGAAACCAAATGAATCCTTCTCAAGGAAGGAATAAAAACCACAAAAGAAACCCTAAAACAAGGCACACCAAAAACACATCAAAAGAAACTTTTCTTTTCAATGCCACCATTTCAGTAAGGAATTCTAAAACCACCTTCAACTAAGGTGTTCATTCAAAAATAAAGTAAATATAATATTTAAAAAAAATCACCTCAGTGGAATACCCACATTACCCAAAATTGGGAATCCACAAAAATCCTTTCAAAATTAAATTTTATAAACACTTTATAAACTTTTTTCAAAAAAAACTTTCTTTTGAAACACCTAGTATTCCAAATGAAACAATGGAAACTGCCATTTTCTTACAAAATTTCTTAAAACCATGGTAATTCACTCATCCTATTATTCACAAAACCAATTTTAAAAATTAACTTTTTCATAAATACCCTTTATTTTCCTAAAAAAGGTCTGAAAAATCCAAGAGAATACAAGAATTACACAAACAACAAGCAATGTCTCACAAACCACATCCTGAAACGGAAATAAAACACTCTTAATTCCACCTTCAACAAGTAAAACACATTGTTGGGGAAATAACAGATCAAGAGGAGTACAAACAGGTTAATGGTGAATAAATAGTACTATGAATGCCTTGAACACCATGGTTTGAGTAATCAAGTATCAACCCTGAAATACACATTGAAAAAATGTAGACATGGCTGCATGAGAACCATAGGTTTCCCAGGCCATGTGAGCTAATTGTGCCTCTTGAGTCCCCTTCCACCTCAATGCTAAAGATTGGTCCCCATTATCACTCAATATTCAATAGAGACCCAACAATGTCAATCACATCAATATCCACCATAAAAATTGAAAATAAACTTCTAATTCACAATTTGAAACCCAACAACCCATGGTATCTTGAGGTTCGGGATAGGAATGGGAAAGGTAGACCCTCCCCACCCTTACCTCTCAAGAACCAATATCCTTAATATCCTTTCTTCTAGGACATCACCAAAGTATAACCCAAACCTATGATACCAGGTCATAATGAAACAATAGATTCTTTAATCATACTCGTCACCCAACTCGATTTTTCATAAGGCCTAAAGGGTTCCCCTGATCTCCATGGGCTAGTGAAAAGATCTTAGGTATTACAAGAACTCATTTGTTAAGGGTTTTTCTTAACTAAAATATACAATATCATAATGAAATTAAAAAAAGTGATAAAATAAATAAAACACAAACCAAATAGGTCATAAACAACTTCCATGATATAACCCATTTTTAAATATATAAATGTAAATAAAAAATAAATAGATACAGGAATATAGGACAAGAAAGAACAAACTAACCAAAAAACAAACCAATCAATTATATTCAATCCCCAAACCATCTCCATAAAACCTCTATTTACTCACAACTTCCCAACTCGCCCCACATCAACCACGAAGAATAAGAAGGATCCATCTGAGAACCTAGAACCTAAATTTTTTTAGGTGTGAACTAAAATACCTATAGGTAACCAAAACTCGCCAAAAATATGTAGTTATTTCCATAAAGAAATTCACTAATAAAAATTTAAAAATAAATCTAGAAATTTATCTTGACATATATGTAATTCATAGAAAAAAATATTTCTATAATCCACTTTCTAAAATATTTTCCCGTTATTTCCTAAAACTGAACACATGAGTTTGAAAACAAATTCATCATACTAAGAAATTTCAAAATCACACACACTATTAACATTCCTCAAAAATAACTCACACTTATTTTACCGAAATGAAATGATTACCTTGAAAATTTTCACTAGATGAAGCGATCTTTAAACCCAAACCCCATTTTGAAATCTAACTTAAAACACTCACATAAGTCTTTAAAAATTAAAAATTGGTTTATCACAAAAATCTGTGAAAACTCATTTTCAAAGGAACTAATCCAACTGACATAGGTTAAGCATAACAAGTAAGAACCACACACGCACACACACATACATATATATATATATATCTGAAGGAATTTTAAAATTCAACAAGAGAAAAAAAAGGTTCCATATCAAATAAAACCATGTAATTGATACAATTAAGAACCAGATCACACTCTCCTCAAACACATACTCACTGAGAAAATGAATATGTAATGGTCCTACCCAAATTCACTAACAAGCCATGCATCTAACCATATATGGGTATAACCACCTACACTAGATATAAGAATATGATATTTCTATATAATCGATTAATTATCCCATAGAAGCATCATTGGAATGAAACCCCCACTTAGCCCTATTTCATTCTAAGGGTCCACTAGCGGTGTGTTAACCAAGTAGCGGAACAAATCATATCTTCCACTCATTACCTAACATCCCATGACCAATAAAAGAATCGAGTCATAGTGAAACAATCCAAGTATATCCATGAGGTATATCCATAACTACCCTCACCCTTAACACCCAATGATGGAAATCCGTATACACATAACATGCACATATAGAATAACAATCACATTCCCATGCATGGGGAGAACAAGAATCACATAATGATAAAAAACACGGGCATAGGGTACATAAGAAAAGAGAAATAAAGGGTTTTATCCACATACACCATTTAAAACCAAAGTTCCAAATGGGACTTTGACACCAAATTATGATTAATATTTCCAAAAACATTCACATTTCATAAAATACTTTCCAAACACCATTTGAAAAATGATGTAAATCATCCCAACATTTAAAGTCACCCCTACACATGGGATATTTTCTTTTAAATTATAAAACATTGTTTAATTATTTATTTCCATCACACTTTTCCTAAAATACCACCCAAAACATTTTTTTAGTTCTAATGAAATCACTGATTTCTTTTAAAATGATTCAAATTTACCCTTAACCAAGGATAATTCTCTTTGCAAACCAAAAAAGGCTAAAAAGGCCAACCCTTTCCAATTAAAACATTTAAAAAAATCCACCATGAAATTTCATGAATGGGTTAAACCAGATAAAAATTTAAAATCATTATTTTAAATATGTTCAAACAACAAATCATGTTGAGGTCCACACATCAATTTTAAAACAAATTACCTTTAAAACATTATTTTCAATCATTGAAAACTAAAACAAGGTTAAACCCCAGTTTTTCTCATGAAATAATTTCAAAGATCCATAAGTCATTTGCTAATATGTTAATAATAATAAAATATTACATTTGTTACAATGAAATATTGAATTCACATGTAAAACAAATTATGATAACCAAAAAAACACAATGAAATGGTTCCAAATCATTACAAGGCTAACAGATATAATTATGCTTACAAAAAATGAAAATTTATACAGTGAAAACATGCTTAGAATTAAAAAATAAAACAATTTCATAGTAACACCTACCTCAAAGAAGTGGGAACTAATCTGAAATGTCCTAAAACATGTCACCTTCAACGTAAACCACACCCAAAGATTAATTAATGGTTTCTGCAATCCCTATACACAAATAAACATATCAATAAATCCACCTAAAACCCTGAAATTGAACAACATGACACCTATGGTTCATAGGGAATCCAAATCCAATATAGTAGAGAGGGAGAAATAAAAAGGAGGGAAATTTAAGAGAAAAACACCTTAAAAATCTTTGAAAACATCATTGGAATGGAAAGAATTAAGGGGGGAGGAAAAACACCCCTAAGGTATCCCAAGGGCCAGACAACTTGTGTGGGAAAAAAGAGGGGTGAAGAACCCTTAAAATTGAGGAGGGAATTTTGGGAAATCACAATATTTTAAACAATTGGAAAACTTTCACAGTCTGGCCTCACTATTAGAAAAAATGTATGTCAACCATGCAGGTTCCACTAACTCCCAAAATATTTAAGCTAGATGGTTACTTTTGAGAGGACATATGGTTAAACAAACAATTTAAATCACTATAGGGCCACCCAAGACTCGCACAACCTCCTATGGTTCCCTACATAGTTTGCAAATCTATGTGGAATCCAAGTAAATAGATCTATACAAAACTATAGATCCAAATACATGCTTACCACATAGATTACCAAACCATGCATGAGAATTTTTCCATTTCCCAAACACACCAAGAACCTCACACAGTTTCTCTTAGTAGATTCATGGTTTTTACTTAACTATGTGTAGCATGTGCTGAAAAAACATGTGTTCTTAAAAATGAATTGAAAAGGATATTCATGAATGGAGGTTGCATGGTTTCCCTCTAACTATGTACCTTTACCATGCATAGTAAGAAAGCCTCAAAAAAATACAAGTTCTAGAGTGGAACTCCATGGAAACACAACCCAAACCTCTACTTCTCCAAAGAGTAGCAAAATAATAACATCATAAAATGGGGGTGTCCCAAACTCCCCACCATTCAACATTATTCCATAGAAATTCACAGTCAAAATAAAGGATAAATAAAATAGAAGATACCAAGAGGATATGACAAAATGAACCACTTTTCATGGTCCTACCTCAAGTCAAATTTGAAAATCCTCAAAATGATCGAATTGATCAACCATAAGAGAACCAAACATCTCTAATAATAACCCAAACGAGAACCTCAAATGGGAAACCCTACTAATAATGGGAGACAAAACATGGTCTCCCCACCATTTAAAATTCCTCTAAAATGGTATCCCCACCATTTAGAGATCATCTAACATGGTTTTATAAATGAAACTCTACCAAGAATGAATCCTAAACTATCAAGAAACCACGAGAGGAACACACTCTTTGCTACAACACTTCATAACCCAATGAAATAAAGGACAACCACATGATCCTCAGAAGAGTTATAGGAGAACTCACCTTGGGTCACAATGCATGAGAATAACCTAGGGTCAAACACTAAATCACCCTTATATGGTGCATCCTAAAAAAGTACCATAGCCATACACCAGTTAGTATACAACACCCAACTCATTAAAACACACCCTCCAGTTACCCAATAATTATCCCAAGGGACTCCCTCAAGTCTAAATAGTGAGAACCACTTTTCTTATCCAAAATAATTGGTGTGACCTACTATCACCAAGAGTGGTCTTCTCAAATAATGAGGCTAAAAAAATAGAACTAACATCCCAGTCACAATATTCCATAGGGTAGGATAAGGGAAAACATTCCTCAACAGAACAAAAAATTCCATAAAAAATCATTTGAACCATCTATCAAAATATACCAAAGGGTAACCACTCACAAGTAACATACTAAAAATGGGAAATAAATCCAAAAAATCCAACCACAAAATAGAAAGCTCCTTGGTTAATATTAGGACCATAAAAAGAGTGGACCACAAAGAAATAACCCTTATTCTTTCCAAAATTGGTTAAATATTATGATCATGGTCATAATGGATCTCACAACGAAGGTTCTACATACACCACTCCATCAAGAGTTTTGGTAGGTACCAAAACCAAGGAAATATTTCAACCATTCTAAGTAACAACAACAATAAATACATGAACTGCCTTGAGTCATCTTCTAAAGTATAAAAAAATGACTCCATCACAAAGAAGGAATCAATACCAAAACATCAAGCCTCAAACAAGGAATTCCAAAACCAAATTAAAACAATCTTTTCTTTTTAAAACCACCATTTCACCAAGGAATTTTAAAACCACCTTCCATCAAGGTGTGCATTCCAAAATTAAATTAACAAAAGCTTTAAAACGAAACAACCTCAGTGGAACACACAAATTGACGAAACAAGGAAATCCACAAAATTCCTTTTAAATTTTCCTTTTACAAACACTGTAAAAAAATGTTTCAAAAATAAAAAATCTTTTTGAAACACTTCATTTTCCAAATTCAATAAGTTAAACCTACATTTTAATAAAATATTTCTTAAAACCATGGGAATTCTCTCTTTACATTATTCAAAAAACCAATTTTGAAAATAAATATTTTCATAAAGAACATTTATTTTACAAAAAATTTTTGAAAAATCAAAGATCATATAAGAACTATAAAAAATGAAAGATCAAAAACTACATCCCAAAAGGGAAACAAAACACTTCTTATTCCACCTCCAAGGAGAGAAACCTGCTTTTAGAGAAATTTATAATTAAGAGGAGTCAAAATATTCTAGTTGGGAATAAATAGTGTTATTCATGCCTTGACCACCATGTTTTGGGTGACTAGGTTTCAACCATGAAATACACCTTGAAAAGGGTAGAATTTACCACACAAGAACCACATAGTTTCCCAGACCATGTGAGCTAACTATGCAACTCTAGTTCCCATCCACCTTGAGGAAATAAAGTGCTACCTTATATCACTCAATAATAAAAGGGTAAAAACAATGTAAATAACATAAAAATCATCCATAAACATCTAAAATAAACTTTGAATTCATAATTTAAACCCCCAAAAACCATTTCAAATTGAGTTTTGCGACAAGAAACGTCTAGTTATACCCTCCCCACCCTTACCTCTCAAGATTTGATATCCTTAATATCTATTATACTAGGAAATACCCAAATAACTAGGGATACATGAGAAGTATAGGTTCCTAAAAAAGGAAACCTCAAAACTCTGATACCATTTTATAAAAAATGATCCCAAGTTTCTATCCTACTTCACCCCTAACTTGATTCTCCATATTGACTGAAGGGAATTCTCAATCCCCATGGGCTCGTGATAACTGTCTGGGCATCAAATGAACTTCTTTGGGGATGGTTTTTACCAACTCGTAGATACAATAATAGAAAAAAAAAAGAAAAAAAGAGTGAAAATAAAATAAAAACACACCAAACATGTCATAACCAACTACCATGATCTAATCAATTGGCATAGACAAGAACAAAATTCATAAAAAAATAGATACAGGTTGATAAGAAAGAAGTAACAAACTAACCAAAAATCTTCGATGACACAAAAAAAGTAGTTGAGTCTAAAACCAACTTTGTGTAACCTTTGATTTATCACCACCATCCAAATCATTCCACATCATGCACAATAAATAATAAATATCCATCTAAGAACCTGAAACCTAAAATTTTGTAGGCATGATCTAAAAATACTTATAGGTCATTATAACCCTACGAAACTTTTTAATTCATTTTATAAGTAAATTAACTAATTATATTTTAAAAATAAATCTATAAAATATTTTACATATATATGATTCATAAAAAACAAAAAAAAAATCATTATCCACTTTACAAAACATTTTCCATTTGTTTCCCAAAACTAAACACAAGCATTTGAAAATAAATCTAGAATCACATTCCTTCTCAAAACCAAACACACCATTAACATTACTTAAAAACAACACACACTTGTTTTACCAAAATTTAAATGGATAACTTAAAAATTTTCACCAGATGAAACTTTATTTAAACCCAAAAATTTATTTTGAAATCCACCTTAAATATCTCACATGAGAGTCTTTAAAAATTCAAAATAGCTTTTTCACAGGAATTTTTGAAAACCCATTTTCAAAGTAAATAACATAACTCATATTAGTTAAAAAAAACTAGTAGGTTCCACATATAGATATATCATGGAATTTAAAAATTCAAAATGAGTAATCAAGGTTCCATTTCAAATAAATTAGGGGAATAAAACAATCAATCACAATATCAAACTCCCTTAAATCACATACTCACCAAGAAAATTAATGTGTCATGGTCCTGCCCAAAGTCACTAATGTGTCAAGTATCTAACCATATATAGGTATGACCACTTGAACTAGATACCAAAATATGTTAAGTTCAAACCATCATCAAATTATCCTAAAAAGAATTATTAGAATGAAAAAAACCCAGTTAGCCCTATTTCATGCCAAGGGGGAACTAGTGGTGTGTGAACCAACTAAAAGAACAACTTAGATATTACACTCTGTACCCAACATCTCATTACCAATAAATAAATTGAGGCATATTGCAACAATCCAAGTATACCCATAATTCATAACCATAACTACCCTCACCTCTAACACCCAATGATGGAAATATCCATACACATAACATCCACATACAACATAGTAATCACATTCCCACATAAGGAGAGAAAAAAGTATCACATAGTGATCATAAACCCAAACAAGGGGTACACAGGAAAGGGGGAATCAAGGGTTCCATCCACATACACCATTTAAAAAAAAGTCTCAAGTAGGAATTTAACACCAACGAACGAGTCAAATTTTCAATCCCTTTCACATTTAATAAAATAATTTTCAAATTCTATTTGTAAAATGATGGAAATCACCCAATGATTTAAAATATTTCTAAGTCACCCCTAGATAATGGATCTTTTATTTGAAATTCCTAAACTATTTTAAAGACATTATTTATATCACACCATTCATAAAACACCACCCAAAACATTTATGAAGGCCCAAATAAATCACACATTTCTTTTAAAATGATTCATAGTTACCCTTCACCAAGGGTGTTCTCTTTGGAAACCAAAAAAAGGGAAAAAGGTAAACTCTTTCCCATTAAACCATTTGAAATAGGACACCATGACATTTTAAAATAGGGTTAAACCACACACACATTTCAAATCATAATTTTAAATATGTTAAAACTCTCCTTTACAAATCATTTTGAGGTTCATGCCTCAATTTCAAACAAAGTTCCCTTTAAAACATTATTTTCACTCATTTAAAACTAAAACTAAGTTAAAACACATTTCACCTCATGAAAAACATTTCCAAAATACATAATTAAATTCATAATAGGCTTATCATAATACAATATTCCAATTTAAATAATGAAATATGGAATTTACAAGTAAGGACAATTATTCAAAGCTAGAAACACAACAAAATGGTCCCAAATAATTATAAGTATACCATATATAATTATGATTTCATAAAATAAGAATTTAGAAATTGTAATAATTCGTATATTTCCAAAATGAAATAATTTCATAGTAATACATACCTTAGATAATTTGGAACCAAGATGAAATATCCAAAAACATGCCGCATTCAATGGGAACCACAACCATAATAGAATCAATAGTGTCTAATACCACTAGACACCAAAATTCCCATAACTAAATCCATCTATAACTCTAAAATCAAAAAACATGATACCTAGGGTTCATGGAGGAATCCAAATACAGGAGCTAAGAGGGGGATATGGAAGGAGGATGGAAAGAGAGGATAAAATCACCTTAAAACTTCTAAAAAGCATCATTGGAAGGGAACAAATCAAGGGAGGAGGAAGAAGGAATTCTCCCATGGGATCCCAAGGGTTAGAAAACTCACGTGGGAGAGAATATTAGTGAAAACCCTCTAAATTAAGGAATGAATTTTGGGAAATACAAAAATTTTAAACATAAGTGTAACTCACACAATTAGGGAAACCATGCACCAACCATGTAGGTGCCACTGCCTCCCAAATATTTTAAGACACATGATTAAACAAACCATGTTCATTATTCCATGACCACCCAGTTCTCGCCTGGACTCTGGGGGTTCCCCACACTATTTTAAAACCCATTAAAATCCATGAAAATAACTCTTTCCAAAACTAAATATCCAACTGTATAGTTTACCAAACTATGGGAAAGTCATGTTCCACGCCATAAACACCCCAAGTAACAAACATGGTTTATCTTAGGTTCCTCAATGTTTGGAATTAACCATTTGAATCCTATGATGAAAAATAATTCATGATTAAAAATTAACTAAAAAGTATCCTTTTTAATGGAGGTCCCACTATTTCCCTTTGACCATGCTCCTTAATCGTGCATAGTAGGAAAACCTTAAAAAATCCATATTCCAAACTGAGACTCTGTGGAAATGAAACCTAGAAATCCACTTCACTAAAGAGTACTAAAATAAAAAAATTGTGACATGGGGTATCACACCATATCACCTCCTCATACTTATGTTTTCACCATAACACTTTGACTAGGTGAGTTGCCTTATTATGTAGACATTTATCTATATGGTCCAAGAGATTCACTAGATACTCCTAATAAGAGAGATCATTTTCTAGTCATACCATATTTGAATTTAGTGTTAGTGAAGGATATGGTATGCACTTCCTCAAGAGCTATACAGGGAACATGTCATGTACTTGATACAGGGTTGGTGGGAGTGATAGTCGATGGGATATAAATCTGATGCAATCAATAATCTCAAAGGTTCCAATGTATCTAGTACTTAGCTTACCATTATTCCCAAATCTCATCTCTCTCTTCCATATAGATATTTGGAGGATCACTTTACCTCTAAACTCAAAATCCATGTCTTTTCATTTATTAGCATCATAGCTCTTATGTCAACTATGAGAAGACTTGATGTGTTATTGAATGGTCTTAACTTTTTCTACCATTACTTCAACCATTTCTGGTGCCTACATATTTTGTTCACTAACATCATCCCATCATTTATGTTTTCTATATCCCTTCCCATAAAGGGCTTCATATCGAGAAATTTGAATTCTTGATTAAAATTTATTGTTATATGAGAACCTGGCCAGAGGAAGATGATGGTCCCATCCTCCTTTAAATTCCACTAAGCTTGCTCTCAACATATCTTGGATAGTCTACTCAAATTGGACATCAATTTGGTGGTGATAATTCCTAATAATTTCTAACATAGTTTTTAGATCATGTTATATATTATTCCAGAAAATATAGTTAAATCCCATATCTTGATCAGATACAATCAATAATGTCGTTCCATATAGCCACACCACTTATCTGATGTATATTACTACAAGTTTATGAAGTGAGAAGTCATATCAAATAGGGATGAGAAAAGGATTCTTTTTAAGATGTTTCACTAAAACCAATATAAAATTATTTCCTTTGGGTGTCTTTAGAAGACTATTAACAAAGTTCATGGTGATGTTTTCCAATTTCAATGTAGGTATGAGTAATGGTTTCTTCATCCCCTGGGACTTTTTTCTTTAATCCTTCAACTAATGGCCTAATATTGTGAGCCTAATTTTTTTATATTTATTATATTTTATTCATTTAAAATACCACCATATTTTAGTTCAACTACTAGGTTAACAGTATTTTTTTTTTGACTTTTTGAAATTTGAAATTAATTATAAATTGGCATTAAATATCATGGTTATTGATGTCTACATATTTTGATATAATATCTAGAACCATTATTTGAAGGAAATTTTTTCATTTTGAATTATTAAGGTTGAATTTAATTTTAGAGAAATATTGTACTGAGCAACAAATGTGAACTTTTTTAGGTTGGAAAATTACATAGTCTAGGAATGACTATGACATATATGGTCACTATGCTTACCATGGGTACTGATTATTTGTTTCCCTTTCATGAACCTGTTGTCACATAGTGGGCATGGTGACTGTGTATTTAACATACTATGGGCACTACTCATTGTTAGCTTCCCTCCTTACCACAATTCATCATCATGGTATGTATACCTATCATGAGTTCCATCAGCTGACTTTGTGCTCAAAAATCTTTAAAAGAAAAAATAGTTAAACATATGAAAAAATTATTTACCGTGGAACTACTCTCACAATATACATACCTATCATGTGTCTCTATTTTTAACAACTATCTTTTGGTTATAACACTAACCATGATCTACGTACCATGAAATTTTCCATCTATTCCTGTTGTTCCTTTTCTATACATCCATTAACAAACCCCAATCCTCCAATTCCCTTGAAGTAAAGATCTCTATTGAATGATTCTTAGATATGATATAAATGTAGGGTATTACTCTAAAATTTTCCACCACCATTTATCTACCACCCCTTGGAAAAACAAAACACCACCTACCCTACCGGAACTACCTTCTACTACTACCCACATGTTTTAGATGATGGAAATGTGAATCCACTTTACTAAGGTAATCACTATATCTGTCTACTCTAAAAAAGGGTGAAATCCAATTGAGCATGCCATGAGTGAAGCCATTCTACCTGCACAACCTATGAGGTAGATCTAGAATTATAATTTTTCATGATGTAGATTGATTATTTTTTATACCATATTCATGTGACAAAGGACCAGGCTCCCATTTGAAGGAAATAAATGAGTATCATTGAGATAAATTCTACCTGGTTTTAAGATTTCGAGAAACTCCCTTCACCATTAAATATAACCCCCAGAGGGTGAAAGTTTAAATCATGAGTTAATCAAGAAAATCAATTCTTCTAAGAAAATTCAGTGACACTGACAAATAAATGGTTTCAATTCACTTTCCAATGATGAGAGAATATGATTTTCAGATACTGGAATAATATGACATCTCATGGGTAAAACAATTCTACCAATTTTCCATAAAAATAAATGAGGCCCATTAGGTAAATACCATACCCAATTTTTACCTCTTAACATAAGGAAGAAACTCACTATACTGTGAACCAATGGATCACTCCACCTTCAAAATGATATTTTCTTGGATAATGGAAGTGCACTTATTCCATACAGAAGACATTGAGACTCTTTCTTTAGGACATGTGTCAACCATCAAGCTAAAATTAATCCTTCTCCCTACTCAAATCATAAATTCCAAAATACAATGATGAAATGTGTTCCCCTCATGTATAGATAACCTTGTCAGCCAAAAATTCATTTATATAAATATATCACTACTAATAGAAGAAGGAGAGGAGACTCTTAGACTCTAAGAAGGGTAGAAGATAGGCTCATTATACATGACTCTTTTATTTGCATTTCTTTTTGTAAAAATATGATAATGGAACACTAGCCCCTCTGTGGTTTAGAAAATGACAATCCTTTCACTTCCTCTATTGATGAATTGTGATATTTTACTGCTATTATTAACTCCTATTTAGGATTTAATGGTTTATTTAGTAGATCTGTCTTAGGATTTTATCTTTTATGTTATTATTATTATTATCAACATTGCACACACAAGTAACTTGGGTTAAATCCACTACATGTGATAGAAAAAATTTGGGTAACTAAAGGGTGAATTAAGGTATCCAAACACTAAGATAGGTAAAGTTAGTAACTACACTGATCGTTGTATTTTCCTTTCTGAACCAAAATAGTCGGATATAAGTAATCAGGTTGATTCAATTGATGAGGGGATTGTTAGAAACTAATTGAATAATGATTTTGTAGGTGAATGAGGGAATAATACAAGGCTAAACTACTTCTTCTTTAATTTATTTAAAACTAACCAAGTTTACTAACTATTTATTTAAAAATGGACCAAAAAAAATATTTCAAAATACACAATGCAACACCCCGACCCAAGAATCCTAGAGTTAGTGCATTATTTTAATACATTGGGATGATTTCAAGGAATCAAGTCCCGAAGGACCAATCAGTTCAGTATTCTTGGAAAATAAATTACATACATGAACATTACATACATGAACATTACATTGCACATTCAAACATAAAACACAACATAAATAATCATTTGAGAATGCCATTATTCACCTATCCTAACCCCACATATCAAAAATAATACACTTCTTGGAATCCTGGGAAAACAAAATATAAGAAAGGGGTCATCTCAGATTCTCAGTAAGGGTAAATAATTTAGCAGAAGCTATAAAATTATAAGGAAAGATGTGTAATAAAAAAAAGCCTTTTAAACATAAAATTGAACATAATATGGAGAAAATAAATCATATATTACCATATAAACATGCACATGGATATTCTACTAGTCGAATAATCACATATAATAACTAATTTCATAATGAGGGAATTCCTAACACCGAATATCATTACCACATAGTCAAGGCCTAGTGCCAAGACTATAAATAATATTTTTGTAAAGCACTTGTGCCAAGACACTAATTTGTATCATGAGACCTACTGATGCATCGAGGAGGTATAGCAGGCTCCACCCGTCACTTACTAAGTCCACTATATTCCTCATATGAAAATGTTAAAACATAACACAAACATTTATATTAAAACTAGCATACGAAATGTCAATACATTAACCATAAACCATAAATGCTATAAAAATATAACATCCATAGTCAAACATATCATAACTCATTCGATACAATATGGAAGACTATATTATAATAAATCAACCTCAATCAAGAATAATATCTAGTAAATAATGTTGACATAGTTGAAAATGATCAGTAAAACTTTTTGAGAGAAATATCCCTTTTTTGAAATCATTAAAAAGTCACAAATTTATAAAGTAAGTCATTTAAAATAGATTTTTGAATCAAATTTTCGCATACCACTTTCAAATTTTTGAATGGAATTAACATTTTAAAACAATCATGTTCATATAAATAAATCCTTAAAACCATTTTGAAAACATGGACAATAGTGAGAATGATTTAGAAGAGTAAATATTTAAAACTTTTAAAATGATGTTTTTGTTAAAGAGTACCTTAAAAGAATCATTTTGATATTTAATTTATGAAACATGGACATGGATAATAAATATTTCCCAGAAAATACTTACACATAAACAATCTCAAATAATAATGAGATTGAGAAATTAACCCTTACCTTACACTTTCTTTTGGTTGAGGGTATGTTTAACCTCTTGTATAATGACCATATTATGTTATTAAATTATAATATAACCATATTAATATTTATTATTTAATAATTTATTCATTTATTACTTTATACTACTTATTTAATAACAATTTCCATGGTAAAATAACATTTTGGGTAATAATCGCTTTCTTTATCATACACGTTTTAACTTGTTATTCTTGATCATATCACTTATATCATGATTTAATTGCTTTCATAATATAAAAAATTATTTATGAATCATATACATTCAGAATATAAATATGTATAATAGATAGATATATGAAATGGAAAACAACGTTTATGGAGACGGTAGGCCGTATGTACGCATAAACGTTGTTTTCGTTTTCATATCGTATTGAATGGAAGTAAGTGAATGAGATATATGTATATATATATGTCCAATATCATTATTATGTCATATATTACATACTTATTAATAATATATATTTTTATAATCATCATTGAATGGTGAATGTGTAAATGAATCTCATCGCGTCGTGGAGACGGTAAGTCGTACGTACACACGAGCGACGATATCATTTCCTTAATGATTAAAAGATGTGTAATTGGATGGTATATTAATTCTAAAAAAAATTATCATGTCATTTTAATTACTTATATACATATTACTCATTATTATATCCATCTAAATAACATAGTTTTGAATAAAAAATTACACCACGGTGTGAAGACGGTAAGTCGTACGTACGCACGTACGGTGACATTATCATTCATAGGATGGATAGGATAATGAATATGGATGTACAATATTTATAATAACATCATAGTATGTAGAAGGTACTGTAGTTATTATTTTGGTATGGAAATAACAAAGAAATAGAAAGTGGTAGAAGAAATGAACATTGAAAGAGGAGATAAAATAATTACCTTTTCTTCGTGTGTTTCCTTTTGATTTGGACAAAAGGGCTTCTTAGGTGGGCTTTCTTCTCATGGTAAGGACTATAGGTTGAACTAAGGGAATTTGGGAGGATATTTGGGCAGGTTTTGACCGATCCGAATGGCTTTAGTGGTGTGAATTTTAGGGAAGGGGAAGTTCCCTTTTATAAGAGGGGTGAGGGCACCTTAGAAAAAACTTGAAATATTATTTTATTATACAATCATATTTGATTTATAATGGCTCCAAATGAATTTATTTCGAGCCTTAGGTGGTTATGGGTAGAAATAATATCAACCAATAGGTTTTAGACAAGTTTAGGTTACCATATTAACCTTATCTTTTAGATTTAACTCTTAGTTAAATAGTTTAACATTTATCATGTCTTATTGTATTTTTATATTATATGGTTAATAAACATACTATAAAATTCCAAGAAAAACCCAAGTGGTTCATTAATGACATATCTATTAATTCCTTTCACAGAAACATAGATTTTTAGGACTATTATATAATTTAATAATATAGTATTTGTTTTAAAAAGTCATTTATGTCATTTTTAACACTATTTAGTATTTGATTTTTGTTAAAGTCATAAAAACTTTATAACTTCAAAAAAGATTTATTTAATCAACACTAACATGTCATATTAACCTATAAGTAATGCATCAAAACTATCAAATTTTATTTATTTTAATATTTATAATATCATTTATTTGATTCTTTTATTAATAATGTAATTACTGCATCATCATTATGTCATAAATAAATTTAATTATTTAATGTCTAAAAAATATAAATAAAATGTCATTATTTAGAAAAAATTTAAATTTATAATTAATATTTGTAGTCAAATTTATCTTATGTATAACCCTGTATTAAAAATGGTTTAGTTATTAAACTTTCAATTTTACACTTTTAACTCTTCTTTAAATAAAATAATAATAAACGTCCTAATCTAATCCAAGTGGATCAAAAAGATAATATTTTATTCTTCAGGTTTTTGGTATAAATTCACTTATCCAATATAATTAGGACATGTGTTAGGGTAATTATAATATCATTTTTACTTTTAATTACCCTATTTATTTTTAATCGTGGTAAATAAAAGTCAAAAGTTACTATTCACAAAAAATTATTTTCATCTTATTGAACCACATTTTACTTACTAATATCAACAGTGCCTCTTGTATTTTTTAAATTCAATTCACATAAGTGGTAAAATTTTGTTTTATGCAAATTTTCAAATTTGCCTAGAAGGTAGGTAAAAGACGTTAAAAAGATCAATAAAATTTTATACATCCAATTTTACTATAAAATGAATCCAATGAATTAAATTAAACTTATATAGATATTATATATCTATTTTTACTTAAAATAAATTTAAATAAAATAAATAATTATATAAGTAAATAGTCGTTTTTAAACAATAACGCATCATTTTTCACTATTCATCAAAAAATGAAATTTTTTAGAAAAATAAAAAAAATTCACCCTAAGATAGTTTTGATATTCCAAATTAAAAAATTAATTCTATTTTAGAAAATTAAAAACATAGAAGTTTCATTAATTAATTTTAAATTAATTCCTATTGTCAAAACTAAAAAGCATATTTTTAAAAAGTAAAATTTATCAAAAGATTGACATGTGTTTATGTCAAATTTAAATGTGAAATTACTTATAATGACCTAATTTATATTAAATGATAAAAAAAATATAATCTAATTATACTTCCAAACCATTTAAATTCATAATTCAACACTATAATTTATTTCGATTAAAAAAGTTGTTTTCAATTAAAATTTAGTATTTTTCATTATTCATCAAAATATGATAGTTATCATAAAGGTACCAAAATTTATCCAAACTAAATTTTTATGTCTCTATTATAAAGAAAAATTTAATTTCATTAATTTGAATATATAAAATTGTCAAATATAGGTTTTAAAAAGGGTTCACCATTAAAAGAAGGTAAAATTGTATTTTTTGAAAAATACTTCTTTTATCTGAAAAAAATGAATTTGTCCTTATATTATGTCTAAGAAAAACATAATATCGATTATAAAATTATAAAGAGTATATAAAATTTAAAATTTAGTTAATACTATTTATAACCGCTTTTTGAACGGCTAATTTGGTAAGTCGTGGTGTGCTCGAACTCAGTGTTGTGTGTAGCACAAGTTATTAAATTACTTTGAAGAGATAATGTACTATAAAATATTGGGGTGTTATATTCTCCCCTCCTTAAATAAATTGTTTCCTCACAATTTGAAACTGTTCTTAGAAAATAAAAGGTTTAAAATAGAAAATACATTTGTGGAAAGCCCACATCAGAAATAGAGTTAATAAAATTTAGTCTTAATAAGAGGGAAAGGGAAATGAAAAAGTCTCCACCAAATTAAGGTTTTGAATAGAAGAACATTGGTGTAAATTATACACACATAATTGGAGGAAAACACAAAAATATATAGGGATTTATTGACGTTATCAAACACAAAAAATTGAATAATAAATGGAAAATTTAGGGCCTCAAAGACATAAATCGATGATGATTTAAAATATCATTGTTTCAACAAAACATAATGTATTTGGATAAAACATTTTTTATCCTTTCCCTAATGTTTTTGAATTAATTTGTTTATATAATAAGAAGAAGATAATGAAATACTTGACAAGGATAGTTTTTTACTTTAATAAATTTCTACCACAAACTCATCTTTTACTCCAAAAAATAATAAACCTCAAAAATATTATATTTACCCAAATTGTATATGGTTCCAAAAAAATTAATTTATAATTCATCTATAAAACCTTTTAAAAAACTACATTATACAAACCAGGACATCACGTAGGCCAATGTTAGGTGATGCACACATGTTACCCTTCGGTTGTGGGTTCAAGTCTTGCGACCTTGCCGGGTGCGACGGGTTGTCGCCCAACCTCTGGGTTGTCCTTTTTATAACAATCCAAAAATAATATTAAGAAATTATTTAACCTTAAAAATAGTATCCAATGTCAAACTTAATCCATTATAACCTTTATACTTATCCAAAATACTTCTATCCAAACTCACAGTCCAAAATTTATAAGGAAAGTAAACATAATGAAGATCTTTTTTACCACGTAATAACATGTGAATACCTTCATCATGTATTCTTCTAAAACAAGGTAACACCCTGAATTACCATAAAACCTTATTGATTACATTCATGCTCTCTTATTCCTTATATAATACTGGATATACTTCTTATATCCAAAAATGTTATAAACTCCAACAATAATATAATAAAAAAGAATTAATTAGTTTCAAAGTAGTCAAGAATATCAAATATAATTTATCCAAATCAATCATATATTATTCCAAAATCACTACCTCAATATTAGAACCATATTATGATTTATCTTTCCTTCAACCATATATTTTCCAAAAAGTTTAACTTGATATTGAGTCACTTTTCTTAGAACCATATAATCTCAAATCCTCAATGAAATAGTACTGCAGTAAAATCCTTATTTACTCTATAATTATTATAACTTGTACATCATTAATACAATAATCAAGTGACACAATTATTTAATCATTACTATTTATCTGTGGTAGTATCATAACTTGATTATTATCTAATAGCATTATTTGGGCATACTCTGATGATTTGGACATTGATTCGTGTAGTGTCCTAACTCTTTGTAGATGAAGCATTGTACATTTGAAACCTTTTTCTTACCCTTGAAATCACATACTTAGTGTCCTTTTTCTTCACACTTATAACAAACTCTCATTCCATTCAAGCATTTACCAATGATATTCTTTCCACAGTTATCAAATATGGTAAAATCCTTCTATCCCCTCTTCCCTTTATCCATCTTTATCTCTACCATCCTTTTCTTCTATTTCTTCCCTTCAAAGCCATAGCAATCAGAAAATTCTTTACTTATCTTATTAACACATAACACTGTTTCTTTATATGATGAGAATACATGTGAGACTATTTCATTTCTAAATTTTGGCTTAATACCATGAAATATATGATCCTTCTTACTCTTTGGATCATGTGTATTTTTGGAGTTCTCATTCCTTCTACTGGGTTCCATTTATAAATAATGACATATAGTAGGTTAGTTTATGAATTGAAATTCAAAATTTCAAACTTGTAAAATACCAAACTTAAATTGAAAAGATTATGAATATAATCTATAATCATAAAAAAATGTTTTCTTTGAGAATTATTTACTCCTAAATCTGTCATAATGGCTTGTAATGAAAATGTGAATTATACAAAGCATATCCCCCAGGAGTGTCGTAACCAAGAGTGCAGCAAGGCTCGTTGTCATGTACCAGGATACCTCGGGTCAAGACTGAAACTATTTATCAGATTTTTCACTTTTAGGTACATTTGTGCTAGAGCTACCTCTACCTTCTTGTATTCAAATAGTAATTTATTGCTTAGAAAATGCACAAAATATCCACATTACCAAATTTCTAGGAAGTTATTCTATACTAATCATCAAATTCCATCTTAGGGTAATGTTCTCTAATTAGTGTTTTTATAAATATAGTTTCCAAGGTTTGTACTAAACTTCCAATGATACCAACTCTAATGCCCTGACCCAAGAAGCCAGGATCCGGTGCATTATATTAATACATTGGCATGATTACAAGGAATCAAGTCCCGAAGGACCGATCATTTTAATAGCCATGGAAAATAGATTACATACATGAACATTACATTACACATTCATACATAAAACACAACATAAATAAGCCATTAATAACTCTATTATTACCCTAGCTTAACCCTTTATATCAAACATAATACACTTCCTAGAATCCTAGGAAAACAAAACATAAGAAAGGGGTGAGCTCAGATACTCATTAAGGGTAAATAATTTAGCAGAAGTTATAAACTTTTTAGGAAAGATGTGTAAAACAAAATATCCTTTTAAACATAAACTTGAACATAATATGAAAAAAATAAATCAAAAATTACCATATAAACATCCATGTGGATATTCTACTAGTTTAAAAATCACAGGTAATAACTAATTTCACAATGAGGGAATGCCTAATGTCAGATATCATTACTACATAGTCAAGGCCTTGTGCCAAGACTACAAATAAATTTTTTTTCAAGGCCTTGTTCCAAGACACTAATTTGTCTCATGATACCTACTGATGCATCAAGGAGCTATAGCGGGCTCCACCCATCACTTACTAAGTTTTCTGCATTCCACATATGAAAATGTTGAAACATAACATAAATATTTTTATTAAAACTAGCATACTAAATGTCAATACATTAACCATAAACCATGAATGGTAAAAAAATAGAACATATATAGTCAAACATATAATAACTCATTCAATAAAATATGGAATATTGTATTATAATAAATCAACCTCAATCAAGAATAATATCCAGTAAATAAAGTTTATATAGTTGAAAATGATCAGAAAAACTTTTTGAGAGAAATATCCCTTTTTGTGAAATCATTTAAATGTCACAAATTTATAGAGGAAGTTATTTAAAATAGATTTTTAAATCAAATTGTCCCATACAACTTCGAAACATTTGAAAGGAATTAACATTTTAAAATAATTATTTCTATATTAAATAAATCCTTAAAACCATTTTGAAAACATGGACATTAATGAGAAAGATTTAGAAGAAAAAATATTTAAAATGTTTAAAATGATATTTTATTTAAAGAGCAGCTTAAAAGAATAATTTTGAGATTTATTTTATGAAACATGGTTATGGATAATAAAAATTTCCCAAAAAATACTTACACATAAACAATCTCTAATAATAATGAGATTGAGGAATAAAACCTTACATTGCACTTTCTTTTGGTTGAGGGTATGTTTAACCTCCTGTATAATGACCATAGTATGTTATTAAATTATAGAAGAACCATATTCATATTTATTATTTCATACTTGATTCATTTATGACTTTATACTACTTATTTAATAACAATTTCCATGTTAAAATAACATTACTGGTAATAATCACTTTCTTTATAGTACACGTTTTAACTGGTTATTCTTGATCGTATCACTTATATCATGATTTAATTGCTTCGAAAATATAAAAAATTATTTATGTATTATATATATTAAGAATATAACTATGTATAATGGATAGATATATGAAATGGAAAACCCTTTTTATGGAGACGGTAGGTTGTACAAACGCATAAATACCGTTTTTATTTTCATATCGTATTGAATGGAAGTAAGTGAATGAGATATAATATATATATATATATATATATATATCCAGTATCATTATTATGTCATATATTACATACTTATTAATAATATATATTTTTATAATCATTGTTGAATGGTGAACGTGGAAATGAATCTCATCGCGTCATAGAGACGGTAAGTCGTACGTACACACGAGCGATGATATCATTTCCTTACTAATTAAAAGGTGTGGAATTGGATAGTATATTAACTGTACAAAAAAATTCTCATGTTATTTTCATTATTTATATACATATTACTAATTATTATATCCATCCAAATAACATAGTGTTGAATAACAAATTACACCACAGTGTGAAGACTATAAGTCGTGTGTACGCACACATGGTGACATTATCATTTATAAGATGGGTAGGATAATTAATATGGTTGTACCATATTTATAATAAAATCACAGTATGTATAATGTACTGGAGTTATTATTTTGGTATAGAAATAACAAAAAGATAAAAAGTGGAAGAAGAATATAACTTTGAAAGAGGTGATAAAATAATTACCTTTTCTTCGGGTGTTTCCTTTTTATTTGAAAAAAAGGGCTCCTTAGGATGGATTTATTCTCAAGTTAATGCCTCTATGTTGAATTTAGGGGAGTTGGGAGGAGATTTTGGCTGGGTTTGGCCAAGCCAAATGGCTTTGGAGGTGTGAATTTGAGAGAAGTGGAAGTGCCCTTTTATAAGAGGGGTGAGGGGAACCTTAGGAAAAACTTGAAATATTATTTTATTATACAATCATATTTGGTTTATAATGGAAATAAATGAATTTATTTCAAGAATTATGTTTTTATGGGTTGAACTCATCTCAACCAATAGGTTTTAGACAAGTTTAGGCTACCATATGAACCTTATCTTTTAAATTTAACTCTTAGTTTAATAGTTTAGCATTTATCATGTCTCCTTGTGTTTTTATATTATATGGTTAATAAACATACAATAAAATTCCAATAGAACCACAAGTGTTTCATTAATGACATATAAATTATTATATAAGTCCTTTGGACGAACCTTATATTTTTCGTACTATTATATAATTTAATAATATAGTATTTGTTTCAAAACCTCATTTATTTCAATTTTGACACTATTTAGTATTTGATTTTTGTTAATTTCCTAAAACCTTTATCACTTAGAAAAAAACTAATTGACACTAAAATTTCATATTAACCTATAAAATTAGTTTAATGCGTCAAAACTTTCAAATTATATTTATTTTAAAATTTATAATATCGTTTATTTGATTCTTATATTAATAAGGTAATTATTGCATCATCATTGTGTCAGAAATAAATTTAATTATTTAATGTCTAAAAATTATAAATAAAGTAAAATTATGTAGAAAATATTTTTATCTTTCTAATTAATATTTATAGTTTAATTTATCTTATGTATAACCCTATATTAAAAATGGTTTAGTTATTAAACTTTCAATTTTAAACTTTTAACACTTATTTAAATAAAATAATAATAAATGTCCTAATCTAATACAAGTGGATAAAAAGGATCATGTTTTATTCCTAAGGGTTTTTTTGGTCTAAATACACTTATCCAATATAATTAGGACATGTGTTAGGGTAATTATAATATCTTTTACCTTTAGTTACCATATTTAATTTTAACCGTGGTAAATAAAAGTAAAAAGTTACTATTCACCAAAGAAATCATCTTATTAAACCAAATTTTACTTGATGATTTCAAGCATGTCTCTCAGATTTTTTAAATTCAATTCACAGAAGCGGTAAAATTGTGTTTTATAAAGATTTGCAAATGTGCCTAGAAAGTGGGTAAAAGACGTTAAAAAGTACATTAAAATTTTATACATCTAATTTTATTATAAAATGACTCAAATGAATTAAATTAAACTTATATATATTATATATCTATTTTTACTTGTAATAAATTTAAAAAACTAAATAATTATTTAAATAAAAAATCGGTTTTAAATAATAACGTAGCGTTTTTCATTATTTATCAAAAATTGAAATTTTTCAGAAAAATACCAAAAATTTACCCCACACTAATATTGATATTAAAAATAAAAAAATTAATTATATTTTACCAAATTCAAAACATATATGATTAATTAATTAATTTAAAATTAATTTCCGTTGTCAAAACTAAAAGGTGGGTTTTTTAAAAGTAAAAACTATCAAAATATTGACATGTGTTTATGTCAAATTTAAATGTGAAATTACTCATAATGACTTAAATTATATTGAATGATAAAAATATAATCTAATTATACTTCCAAACCATTCAAATTCTTAATTCAACACTATAATTTATTTTGATTAAAAAATAAATTAAAATTTAGTATTTTTCATTATTCATCAAAATATGAAAGTTATCATAAAAGTACCCAAAATTTATCCAAACTAAATTTTTTTGTCCTGGTCTTAAAGAATAATTTAATTTTATTAAATTGAATATATAAATGTTTCAAATAATTGTTTTTAAAAAGGGTTCTCCATTAAAAGGTGCTAAATTTTCATTTTTTAAATAATACTTTTTTTATTTGAAAAAAAATGATTTGGTTCTTATATTATGTCTCAAAAACACATAATATGGATTATAAAATTATATGGAGTATATAAAATTCCAATTTTAGTTAATACTATTCATAACTACTTTTTGAATGGGTAGTTTGGTAAGTCATGGTGCGCTAGATCTCAATGTTACATATAGTGCAAGTTATTAAATTACTTTGAAGAGATGATGTGCTATCAAATATTGGGGTGTTACACACAAAACTACCTTCTCCATAGACAATCTAATTCCCAATTTTACTATATATTTATTGGGTTCAAAATTTTTTGTGTTGATCACCCCATGATAGGCGCACATCAAACCAAAAACTCTTGTCAAGGAGGTTATTGTTCTATTTAAATTTTGTTTAAAAAACTATTTTCAAATAACCTAATACAGTTCTTCTAACCTCACTGGTTTTGATCTAGAGTTTGAGAGAACTATTCTTGAATGACTCATAACTTTAAGGAACACAGAATAAGAGAAAATATAGTTTTTCACTATTCCATTGATGATTCTCCCTCCTCGGTTTCATCCAAGTAAAAATATAAAATAAGAAGTGAAAATATGTAAGGTTATCTAGATAAAGTTAATAGAACTTTGATTGAAATGTATAAACCCAATTTCAATATTTACAACCAAAAATTACAATTAAATGATCTATAATACTATGAACTTAAAACTAGAATGATTTGGATACTTCCTGGGTTTCATGGGCTATTTTTTGAAGATATCAATAAGAACTTAAGATAATTTAATGAATTTTGTAATGGATTTAGAACCAAAGGTGTCACTGAGGCTCAAATCGACAAGAAGTATTTCCCTTTATCACTTGAAAGAGATTCCAAGGAGTGGATTTAAAATCTATATCTTGGATAATTCACCTCATGGGAGGAGAAAAAAAGTATTTCCTATAAAAAAATATTCCTTGATTCAAGAATTTTTCAACTTAGGAAAGAAATTTATGTAATCAAATAAGAAACTGGAAAAACTCTCTATGAGTTCTGGGAGTGATCCAAGAAACTAATCACATCCTGACCACACTAGCCATATGAAGAACATCACTTATTAGTATTTTTCTACTAAAGATTGATGGAAAATGACTGAAACCTTCTTAATGCTTCTTTAAGAGGAGCATTAATGGATAAGTCACCAGCTAAGGTAGGAGAACTCATTGAAAGGATCACAAAAAATTTAAAAAATGGTAATTTAACTACAAACAGAAGAGTATATGAGGTAAAAATATCTAACTCACCCTTTTTAGAAAATAAAATTCAATAATTAACTTCACTTGTGAGATAATTAGTTGTGAACAAAGTACATTTTTCATTTCCCAACACAACCAAAAGAGCCTTACAATAATGCTATTACTGTGGTCATTTTACTAATGGATTTCCTCAAGTTCAAGGAATTAAAATTTGTGATTCCATGTTCCAAAGACAATACCCAAACCAACCAAGTGGAAACTAAGTATTTAGAGATTTCCCAACTAACCAATTTGGAGCTAGGATGCAAAAGACTAAAATAAAACCATTTCAAAATGATTCTCAAAAACCTTTTTAACCCCCACCTCCATTCCAAAGATATAATTTCCAACTATCTATAATATACCATCAAGGAAAATTACAGGAACCTTCCATAAATGTCATGCTAAGATGGGTAATAGAATCTACAAATAATGAACACACCACTCTCACAATTAATGGGCCAGAATTAAATAATTAAAATGAAAATTCAGCCAGCTTATGACCACCATTAATAATATGTTAAATCAAGGATAGATTAAGATTCCTACAAAAAATTCCAAACTATATGGTAAATTTCAGTTTCATTACATTAAGAAGTGGAAAATAACTGGAAGGCTATAAAGAATCACCCCCAAAGATTAAAATTGGATGTAAATAGTTGTATCTAAATAATATTTCTCAGAAAAATAATCTAAGGAGAAAGTAGGGAAGGAAATATAAAAATACAAAATAAACCCCATGGAAGATCCACAGCAACCCCCACCTCCCTTTCTAGTAATAATTCAAGAAACAAGAAGTACCAAGGAGGAATTTATGCAATAAGAGATTTTTTGAGTCCATAAAATAATAGATATTAATATCCCCCTATTGGAATCCATTCGCCAAATCACAAGGTTTAAAAAATTTATTAATGGAATGTGCATAGGTAGAAGGTGGTTAAATGGAAATTGACAGTTATGACTAGGTAATAATGTTTCATCTCTTATCACCCCTAAAATCCCCAACAAATTCCAAGATCCATGTACATTTTTTATTCCCTAGAAAATTAAGAAGTTCACTTTTTCCAATGTCCTATATTACTTGGGTGATTCAATTAATGTAATTGTTTATTCTTTTTATTATTCTTTTCTAACATGAGAAATTAAACCCACCCATGAGGTCATACTTGTTTCTAGTAGAGTTATTTCCTATATATTAGGTGTCCCTAAGTAAATCCCATTAATTTTACAAGGTTCTTCATTCCCTACGGATTTCTATATTTTGAACATAGAGAAAGACAAAGGTAACAGTCTTTTTCCAATTATGTAGGGTATTCCATTTCCTAAAACTACTAAAATTATCATAAATGTTAATGAAGGAACACTTTCTATGACTTTTACTGAAGAAATAATTTATTTTAATCTACTGAACTCAATGAAATACCCTCATCAGGAATAAAATTATTTTATTTTAACCCGTTTTATAGTTTCTTTTTTCCTAAAAAAGATTTTGTAATTTTGGATGATGGAATTTTTTTAAGGAAACAAAAGATTTTGTTGAAACTATTTTTGAAAATAAGTTTATAGTTTTGATTTTTTACCTTTTTCTTGAACCTCATTTATTCCCTAACTAGTTTTAAAACACCATTCTAGAGTTTAGTAACTCATTTGTTATGAGAACTATAAGTATTTAAGTGATTGATGAGTGAGTTTCTCACTTATTTTATATAATTATGGTTTTATAATTTAGAGATGGACTGTGAGTGAAAATATTTGTGTGGAATTCATTTTATAACATTAAGTCAAAACAAATTTGAACTTGATCTGAGGTAACCTGAATTTTGTGAGAATAAACACCTTAGGGAGACAACTTCATTGAAAATAATATAAGTTCTTAAAACCTAGAATAAAAATGGGTAATTTGGAACCCACAATGGGTTTCTATTACAAGGTCGTAGATTGTGTTTCTATAATTAAATAAAGTCATCTCAATAAGTTCTATTCACAATGCATTACACATGATTATGGTGGGTAAAATAATTCAAAACATCCTTGTAAAAAATGAGTCTATTTAGGTGATGAGAATATTGAACCCATAGAAATAGGGTAAATTACTTATAAAACATTCATTTAAGTGGTTTCAATAACATGGAAAATCAAACTTTGGTTTAAGTAAACTTAAGAAAGAGGGATAAATTGTGGTTTTTTGTTAAATCATTGATTCTGCTTAAATATAATTTGATCCACTCCTGAACTAAAACTTTGATTAAATTGAAGTGAGGTGGTGGATTGGTTCACATAATAGGCATGATAATTTATCATAGTTTATGGGTCTCTTTTTATTTATTCTTTATATGGTAAATGTAGATTTAGGGAGGATGGACTTCTTTTTTAATAAATTGAAATTCAATGATAAATTTATTAGGAGTGCAATAGTTTAAGTTTGGGGGGTGATGTGAGATATAATGTTCAAATTTTATGATATTTTATTAATTAAAGATACCCCACGTTGTAGTTCAATTCCCAAGTTAATAGTATTTTTTGACTTTCTGAAATTGGAACTTAATTTGAAATTATATTTATATTTAGTGTTTGTTGATTTGGATATATTTTTATATAAATTATAGATCCATAATTTTAAGGAAGAATTTAATTTTAGATAAATACTTCACTAAGTAAAATGTTAAATTTTACTTGTTGTAAAATTACAAAGTCTATGAGTGGATGTGACATCCATAGTCATTATGTTTACCATGGGTATTGGATGAGTTTTTCCCCTGCATGAACCTACTATCACATGGTATGAATGGTTTAACATCTAGACATGGGAGTTACTAAATGATTCCCTGTGTTAGTGGTTCACAAGGCTTGAAGTGTGCCTTACTATATGTCAGAGGCTTCTAACTAGTAGCGAGGTTCCAAGGAGGTATAGTGGGGAGATTATACCCTCATGATCAGAGTAGAACAATAGTGAAATAAATATATAAATAGAGGAAGAATAAAAAATAGAACCTAAAATAGAGGAAGGTAAACATCAAGATGACATAATAAACAAAACATTAAAATTAATATCCAATATCATATACAAAATGATGTAATTTTATGTATGTATCAAAAGAAAATAGGAATATATGGTAATAGGATTGTAGTACAATACATGTATCAAAAGAAAATAAAGACCAAAAAGTATATCTCTAATAGAATCATGATCCATAGATTAGTTTTGTTCATCCCTTCTCCCATGCTATAATCACTCAGTCATAAAAAATTGGGAACTTTCCCCTATCCCTATATACATCCACATAATCCACCTAGGTACCATCAGTATCCTGGATAGTGTGTGAGATAAACTTAGTAGTCCACCACCAATTGTGTCTAAAAATACCTTGTAATTACGTATAATATGATTAGTGTGAAGATATAATAATGGTAAGAAGTAATAAAACTATAAAGGGGTCATCTCTGGTTCCTGAAGGACACTAGACTGACACTACCTGCTTCAACCTATGCTGGATAATCTCAGAAAAATTAATCATCTATATACATATACATGTTTTGTATATGTAGTGATGTATAAAACCATATATATGGATACTAATTCTAGTATTTACCCAAGGTGTAAATTAGGTTCCCATGGGTAGTAGCATAAGTCTTTAAAGTGTTAAGGGACTCCATTCATAGCTTCATAATAGTAGGGACATCATGCTCGTGTATCATAAAAGTAGGCGTGTCACTCCCATGTATCATATAAGTAGGGTATCCATTTCCATTTAACATAATTCATAAGGGTTTTATTCCCATACAAAATAATTCATAACGGTCTTCATGTACATTTATCATAATTCATAAGGGTCTACATGCCCATTTATCATATTTCAAAAGGGTATCCTTGCCCATTTATCATAATCCATAAGGGTCTCCATAACCAATTGTCACAATATAGGGATTCCATGCATGATTATCTTCATATAGGGATTCCATGCCCATGTATCATAAGAGTAGGGTCTTTGTTCCTGTATATCAATAATTTAGTAAGTAGTCAAAGTCTTTAGGAATATCTAATAGATAGTTCTTATTTCATTAACATGCCTCTTTAATAAGGGAATAAACATTGTTTTATTTTATAAAGTTAAGTGGTCATACCACTCACTTCTATTCAATTCAATATAATTCCTCTCACTTAGGATACATACCAAAACCATTTATAATATGGTTTCATTATTTAATCATTTATAATAACAAATAAAATTCCATAGGTACACCTTAAAAGGATAAAACAATTAGGGGGTCGTATCCTAAAAAAATAAAGGAATAATTGATTATTTCTATCATGGATATTGAATTAAACATGGATTATGTGTATTTTAAGGAAATACCTGGAGGATATGGTGTATAGAAACACAACACATAGTATTAGGAAATAATACTAGAGGGATAATTACTAGACCTCCTACCTTATGCTTGTGGGGGAACACTCATCCAGTATCAATATCCAGTTTATTCTAGATAATAATAAAATGGAAAAATAAAAAAATGACCTAGAAATAGTTCATATGAGATCTCACAACAATATCATCTTCAATAGAAATAAGAACAATTAAAAGAGCCTAAGGATGGGATATCTTACCAATATGAATTCAAAAATATGATCAGAAGTCGAATAGAATTCCAAGCAGAAGATTTTTCAATGAACCTAGGTAGATGAGGAGGAGGAGCTTCAATAGGGGGAATGAGAGGGTTTTCTATTGAAAATAACAAAGTAAGAATTATTTTAAACATATAATCAGTTAAGGGAAAAATGGTCATTTTACCCAACTTTTAGGGGTCGCATTGTTTGGTCATGTGATTGGACATACTGTGTTCCAATCATGTGTGGCCTACTATCTAAGGAGGGATCTCACATGGATCACACTCATAGTTTGGGAAACCATGCTATTTGGATCTGTTAAATACAACTATGGGTTTCCATAGTTGAGAGGCCAAAGTCACATGGTTAGGGAAAACTGTTCCTCCCTTTTCTTCTCACTAAAACTCTCTGAATGGTTAGTAGAAACTATGTGTATTGAGATACATAGTTTCTACTAACTGTGTATACTAGTTGTTTCTTCCAAAATATGGGGCTCTAAAAAATCCTCAGAAACCCGTGTTTCCTCCATATCCTCACTAGGAATTCATATTAGGACAAAAATAAGGAATTAAACTATAATTTTAAAGGTTCTTACATCATCATGAATCCAGGTTCTTATATTATTTCCTCCTTAAAGGAACTTATCCCTGAGTTACCCTAACAAGGGTGGTGAAACTTTTAATAAGAAAAACATAGACCACTAAGCACATACATCGTCCTCCCTCTCCCAAGTCTCATCTTGTACACAATCGTGCTTCCATAGAACCCATACTAAAGGGATAAACCTACCTTAAAGAGCATTAATGACTTGATCAAGGATGTGTATGTGATACTCCTAAAAAGATTCAATGGGATCCAATTAAACATCATTTGAATTAAAAGTATGATATGGTTCGGTATGGTAATGGTGAAGCAGTAAAACGTCAAATATGTCGTGCATGGAATGATACCTTTGAGGTAATAGAAACTAATAGGCTACTCGTATGACTCTATCCAAGATCTCAAATGGCCTAACAAAATTAGGTAACTATTTCCCTTGCCTTTTTATCTATCTATACCCATGAATTATTGATACTCATAAAAAAACAAAATCCCTGGACATGATCTATAGAGGTCATTGATGGAGATTCATATATAATATCTCTCTAAATTGGGAAGTTTCTATATATTTTATGATCAAATGAACCTTCTTTAAAGTTTCCTACATGATATGAGGACCTAACAACACTACCTCCCCTACCTCTAGTCAGTATAGAGGTGAATGGAATAGGCTATTATATAAGGCCTCATATGGATCCATCTGAATTTTTTCCGAAAATATATTATTGTAGGAAAACTCAATGAGGGGTATATGTTTATCCCAAGAACCTCTAAAATCAAGTATTCATGCTCAAATGATGTCCTCTAACACTTTTATATTTTATTCTGATTGAACATCAGTCTAAGGGTGAAAATATATTCTCAGAATCACCAATATACCCAAATCATTCTATATCCCTTTCAAGAACCTCAATTTGAGATGAACATCCCTATCAGAAATTATAGTATGATGGAATCCATGTAGTTATATAATATCATGAACATACAGTCATCTTAGCTCATCAAATGATAAAGTTTACTTTATAGTAATAAAGTGGGATACCTTCATCAATCTATCCATAACTTCTCAAAATGCATCGATACCACAAGACGACATCGGTAATCCCATCAAAAAATATATCATGATTTTATCCCATTTCAATTATGATATTGTTAATAATTTTAACAATCTATTGGACCACTGTTGTTCCACTTTCACTTTCTAATAGGTGGAACACCTAGTGATAAAACCCATGATATGATGTTTCATCCCTATCTTCCAATACTAATAATACATATCATGATACGTCTTGGAGATACATGGGTTCACTAAACACTGAGAATCATGTGATCCTCACATAATATCCTATCTCATTTATTTAGGAACCTAGATACACCCATGTATACACAAATTTCATCTCTATAAAAAAACCAATCTGGAGATAGAACCACACTATAAATACATTCATATAGGACCAAACCTTCGAGGTTTAAAAATTTACTTCTCTTCACCCTATCTTAGAGTGAAGAGGTAACTGATAAGATTGTAAGAAAAGGTTTCTTAAGACTCTCTTTCCATTCTAGATGCATCTTAGAAAAGAGGGTCACCAAATTCTATTAATCACAGGCTTCTAGAACAACTTTTACCTATTTTTTCCAGCTCAGTGCATCAGCTACCACATTTCCCTTTTCTGGAATATAGGCAAGATCAATGTAAAAATACTAAAATAATTTTACTATATTCATTGTATTAGATTCAATTCATGATGTATAAAGATATATTTGAGTCTCTTGTGGTTCATATAAACCATAGAGCATTCTTCAATTAGATAATGCCTCCAAAAATGCAGGGCATGAATGATTACTGTAAGCTCAAGGTCATGTGTAGGGTAATTACGATCGTGATGAATCAACTAGAAAGACTCATATGAAACGAATCAATACTCCTACATTAATATTACACCCATACCAATTCTTGATGCATCATGAAACATTTTCTAGCATGCGACAAGATCTATTATAATCAAGATCAGTGTTGAAGTAAGTCTTCCTTTCATCTCTTGAAAGGACTTCTCTCATGATTCATAACATAAGAAATTTACACTATTCTTAGTTAGACTAGTAAGAGGTTCCACAAGGTGTGAAATTTATTGTATGAAACATCTGTAATAATTATCCATCCCTAAGAAACTATGTATATCAAACACATTATTGAGTTTCTCCCAAGTAACTACAATACTCACCTTATTTGGGTCAACTGATACTCTTTCCTATGAGATAATATGGCACATAAAGGGAACATTATCGATCTATAAGTAGAAATTTTTTATCTTAGAATATATTTATTGATCTCAAATTTTATTAATAACGATATCAATATGTTTGGAATGGTCTCTTTGAGTATGATAATATATAAATATTTCATCCACAAAAAACACAATCAAGGAATCCAAGTAAGAGTGAAAATCCCTATTAATTATAGATATAAAAATGATGGATGTGTTCATAAGACCAAATTTCATAACCAGATACTCATATAAAATGTAACCACTATGGGAAGTCATAAATTGTATGTATAAAGTTATAACATGCACCTGATGATAGCCCGACCTCAAATTGATCTTCAAGAATACGTTTTGATAAATGAGGCCATCTATATGAGGAAAGGGATATCAGTTTTTTATAGTAATATTTTTCAACTTCCTTTAATCCACACAAATCCTTAGGGTTGCATTTTTTTTCTTGGAGAAAAGGATTGGTGAACCCTAGGGAGAAGTATTGGGTCATATAAAACCTTGTCTTCCAAATCCTATAACTACCTATTGAGCTCCTGAAACTCAGTAGTATCTATCCTATGAGGAGGAATGGATATCAGTTAATCTCTAGGAATAATCTTGATTGTAAATTATACATCTCTATTAGGTGGTATCCTAGAGAAATCATCTTAGAATACATCCATGAACAGTCTACAATATGAGGGAAATCATCTTGATGTAACCCCTGATCATATAAAATATATAAATGTGGAAAGTCACTCCACCTAGACCAATATTCTCTGGCCCATCTCTACTCCCGTAGACATCCCATTAACACTATTAAAGAAAAATACTGCCCTCTAGTGATGTAAATGATACCATTCTAAAATAGTAGTCCATGTATGAGTGATAGGGGACCAACCATTACATCCTGAGAATGAAATCAAATCCCATCATCTTAAGGATGAAGAGTTACCATAAGAAACAATGGTTTTCTACCTCAAGCGGGCATTCATTGCACTATTTTACACTTTACAATTAAATTCCTAGTAGAGTATCAAGTTTCATCGCACTAAATAAGTACTCAATATCAAGCTCAAGGATTTAAAAAAATAGCCACATTGATAAAGTAATGTGAATCACTTATATCCAATAAATAAGAAACAATAGTAGAGGCTACTAGAATAGTACCTAAAATAGTAGATGGCATGGAACCCTACTCTTCTGGTACATGATGCACTAAATAAATTTGGATTAATACATGGCCCTTAATTGTAAATTGACTACCTAAGTAGGTCTTCTCAGCTAGATTCGTGCATCTGAAGCATAGATACCTTGACCATGAACTATCCATCTACTAATACAGTTGGTAGTGATTTAGAAACCTACCTAGATAGGTTCCAATGGTCATTCTCTTGAAATAAAAACTGGTATGGATCCCCTCCCACTAGGAATAGATGGGGAGTTCATGAAAAAATGATCAAGATTCTAAAATCTGATGTAGTATCTGGACTCAATGAGGTCTCTAAGAAACTAGGTCATCTATTTTCCCATATTCCCACATCGGTGAAAACCCATGTAACTTTCAGTGGATGTTATATGGTTGTCGCTACTCCCATGTGCAGTCTCAAAGTGTCGCTTCTAGCTGCTAGTCAAACCACTTCTCTATCTCAGTTCTGAACCACCCTATACCACACCATAAACTTCTCTCAGGTAATTCTCAATGATTAGAGCCTAGTTTAATATATAATACATGGTATCTAATCAAAAAACATTCACTTGACATTGAATAGTATTCATAATACCATCCTCAAATTATCTTGATTTCACTGCCTCATTAGTAGTATAAATAGGCGCAAAGAGATAATTTTTTGTAAAATTAACTAAGTAGTCCATAACATACATAGAAACCTACTAAATGTTCTTGAACTCATTGGAATGATCATCCCTTGGGGTCTTAGGGAATAAATATTCATAGAATCTAGATTTAAAATTCTTCAAAATAACTTCTTAGTACTAACCATCCTAGTTCGTAATATCTCACCTATGTTTGTAAGATCCTTGAATCATATACATAGTGAGATTCACCCTCCTCTCAGGAGGTGTCTCAATATTATTGATGATATATAAGACCATATCAAACCATAAATCTTCAGTTTGGGGGCCACCATCACCTGAAAAGTTAGGTGGATACTACTACTGAAACTCCTGCATCAACTCTCCCATATAAGTGGGAGGTCATAGAGATCCCTATATAGATTTCATAAGATGTAAAAAACTAACCTCAAAATCATAATTCATAGCCCACATCAAGGATAAAAGGAGGTTCTATAGGTGGAATAACATGAGGTATCACTGGGGTATTAGGGCCCACCACCTCTAGAACATGGTCTTCACCACCCTCCTAACACACGACTAGAGGAAATCGTGGAAGAATCAGTCTAAAAATTCCAAGAACATGCCTAATGTAGGTTTTTATAGTGGTAAAGATCAAAAATACACAAATATGATTGGTATAAGACTTTCTATGTAAAATAAACACCCATATTTTACCTTATAAATCTTGGTCTGGGTGATAGGAATGATCAAAAACAACCTGAGAGACACTTCCTGCTACCCATTACTAAGGTCAGGTTTGGTTCAATCTCTATGATTCAATATAAGGGTCCCAGTTTATAGACTATCAATTGAAAGTTATAGAGGAAATAATCCTTTATTTTTCAATTGGAATCCCCATTTAACAGAAATAGTATTTAAATTATATATTTATCAATTATTTCATTGATATAGTAAACTAGTTAACTAAAATACCATTCCCAATTTATAAAAGTACATTTTTTAAAATTTTCAATTAGTAGTTCATTTAACTACCTCCAAATCCTTACATTTGATAGCATAATGTAACATGTAATAAGTAATTATTTGACTATATGGATCATCATTCCCAATATATAAAGGTAAATTAAATATTTAGATTAAAAATATCATTTATATATCTCATATAAACTAAATTTACAGTCTATGTAACCTCTTTAACATAACTCAAACATGTGATAATGGGTTGATTAAGTTTCCATCATCAATATATATAGGAAAAATCATTTAGGTTGATGCAGACACATTAATAAACAATTTTCTAATATCCATTTTTCTAGAAAAATGTTATTTTTATAAAAGATATATCATTCAAGGAACATACAACAAGTATCAAATAGTCATCCATTGCAACCTACATTGTAACAGCCCGAGATTTTATGAAAAATATTCTTTTTAATTTTATTAATGTCTTGTGTTGTACGCTACACCAAAAGGAGCTTGAAAAACACGAATCTTTGACTTGCCTTGCATTACACGCAATCGCAACCTTCCTCGATAGCGTGTGTAGTACGCAATACTGAGTTTCACGAAACAACGATATGCTATTAAAATATTATTAAAACTAGCCGTTATGAATAGTAATAACCACTTTTTAAATTTTATAAATTTTAGATCTCAAAATGGACTTCATTTTTGGATTCGGAGTATCGAATTTATCCTAAGGTGAAATTTTGGTACTTTTCGGATAACTTTCATATTCTGATGAATAGTGAAAATTACTAAATTATAATTAAAAACAACTTTTTTAATCGAAATAATTAATAGTGATAAATTATTAATTTGAGTGGTTTTAAAGTATATTTAGAATATATTTTTACAATTTAATACAATTTTGGTCATTGAATATAATTTCACATTTAAACCAGACATAATCAAGTGTCAATCTTTTGATAGATATTGTTTCTTAAAAACACGCTATTTGTTTTAACAGCAGGATTTAATTATAAAATTAATTAATTCAAATTATATGTTATGAATTTGGTAAAATAGATTTCATTTTTGAATTCGGAATATGAAATATAGCTTAGGATGAAATTTTGGCATTGTTCTGAAAAACATCATTTTTTGATGAATAGTGAAACTACTAAGTGGTAGTTAAAAAACTGAATTTTTCCTAAAACTTAATTTTACCGCTTCTGTGAATGGAATTTCAAAAATCTGAGAGACACGGTTGATGTCAGTAAGTAAAATGTGGTTCAATGAGATGAAAATAATTTTTGGTGAATAGTAACTTTTTACTTTTATTTACCACGGTTAAAAGTAAATAGGGTAATTAAGGGTAAGAATGATATTAATATTACCCTAACACATGTCCTAATTCTATTGGACAAGTGTATCTCGACGAAAAACAACCTTAATTGTAAAATATTATCATTTATGACCACTTGGATTAGATTAGGACATTTATTATTATTTAATTCAAAGAAGAGTTAAAAGAGTTAAAATCAAAGTATATTTACTAAAACATTTTTAATATAGGGTTGTACATAAGATAAATTCGATTGTAAATATTAATTAGAAAGCTAAAAATATTTCCTACATAATGGTATTTTATTTGTAATTTTTAGACATCAAATAAGTTAATTTATTTATGACTCAAAGATGATGCAGTAATTATCATATTAATGAAATATTGACATAATTGATATTATAAATACCAAAATAAATGTAATTTAAGACTTTTTATGAATTCCACTAATTTTCTAGGTTACTATGATATATTATTGTTGATTTAATCAACTTGTTTCGAACATATAATTCTGTTATGACTTTCAAAAAAATCATATATCAAATAGTGTCAAAATTGACACAAAATAGTTTTTAAATAAAATATTATATTATTAATTGTTATTTTATTCCTAAAAATCTAAGGTTAGGCCAAATGACTTATATAAGGATATATATATTAATAATAAACAATTTGGGGTTCGTTTGGCATGTTATTGTAAGTGTATTAACCATATAGTGTAAGAAAACCAAAAGACACGGTAAAAGTTAAATTATTTAACTTAAAGTTAAATCTAATTGATAAGGTTAAAATAATAACCTAAACTTGTCTAAATCCTATTGGTTGATAGGATTGCTACCCATACCCACTTTATCTTTGAAATAAGACCCTTTGGAACCATTATAAACCGATTTTGACTTTAATATAAAATAATATTTTGAGATATGCCTAAGGTGCCCCTCTCCTCCCTTATAAAAGGGAACCTCCTCCCTCTCTTCCTCACACAACTTTGAGCCTTCAAGCTCCTCCAAACCCTGCCAAAATATCTTCTCCACTTCCCTAGTATCATTCTAGAGGTCCTTGTCTTCTTCAAAGACCATCCTTAGTTCTTTAAGTGGAGGATAAGTGAAGGCGCGTCAAAAAGAGGTAATATCCATTACCAATCTTTTTCAATTTCTTTCTTCTTCAACTTCTTCTTCTTTAGTTGTTTCATGATAAAGTAATAACATAAGTATTTATTATATACTGATATGTTATTATAAATATGAAACAACTCTAATTAACCTTCTATCCATCCTACGGAAAAAGGAAATCACCGCGCGTGCGTACGTACGGAATACCGTCTCCACGCCGTGGTGTAATCTATTTTCCACCATCACCTTACAAGGATGGGTATAATGGTGTAATGAGAAACTATTTATGATTATTATAATGTAATATTGATACTGAAATAATATATATACTCAAATACAATTCCACGATCATAGGAACGATATCATCACTCGTGCGTACGTACGGAATACTGTCTCCACGACGCGATGAGATTCATTCTCAATGATTAACCATTCATGAATGATTATAAAGTATATATAATAAGTACTAATGAAATATATGACATAATAATGATACTGCATTTATGTATATTTATATGTATGTCATCTACTTAATTCTATTCAATTCAATAAGGAAACGAAAACAGCGTTCATGCGTACGTACGGACTAACGTCTCCATGAATGGTGTATTTCATTCCATTTATCAATATATTATATATATGTATATTCTGAATATATATGATATATAAATCATGTTTTAAATTATGGATATAATTAATCATGATCCAAGTAATCATATTAATAATTACAAGTTAAAAACACCTACGATAAATGAAACGATTTTACCCAAAACGCTTCTTTAACATGAATTTACAAACTAACGGGTAATATAAAGTCATAAGTGGACCATATATGATATAATAACAATGAATATGATTCTGGAATAAGTCAATAACATGATTTAAATCATTATACAGGAGGTTCGGACACGTACAAAGCAAGTCGGACCTATGGTAAGGGAAATATCACAATCTCATTTTTATCCGAGATTGTTTATACTTTGGTATTTTACTGGGGCGTATTTTATCATCCACATCCATGTTTCCACAATATGTAATATTATTTACATCCACCTACAATTGTTTAATTCCAATTTTACCCTTCGGTAAATTTTTAGTAAATGATATGAAAGGAATCTTTTGTCGTTTTTCGTACAAGGTACTTTTTTTACTTTTCCGACAAAAGTATGAGAAGAATGTTTTTTTAAATTATACGGCATGAATGGATTTTTAAAAAATTATTTCCAAGAAGCTTACATTACAAGTTTTCAAGTTTATTTTTAATCAACTTCTTTTAGTTTAAAATTATATGACATGTTAAGAAAGGAAAATGTTTTTGAAGAAGAAATGATATTTTCCTCAAGAATGGAGTTCAAGTGTTTTATCAAAATTATTTTCCATCTAAGATAATAAAGGGTTCTATTTTTATCCCTATTATTAAATTGATTTGATTATGTTTTTATGGAATTATTTTTATTAATTCCTTTATCTTATATTAATTATTTTATGATGTCATGATGTTTAAGATTCCCATTTGTATTACATGGGTTATGCAATGATGTATGATTTATGATTTTGTGGCACACATAAGAATGGTATCATTATGAGATGGGTGGGACCTATATCTCCCTCCAATGCATTGGGTAAAGATTTTATATCTTATGAGATAGACATGGCTGGAATGGTAGGTTATACCGGTTCAGTGAAATAGGACTGGAACGAGGGTGACTCGGTTCAGAAAGGGACTTTGTCCACTAAGATAGTATTGGAAATGAGTCTTGACTAATAAGAAATGATTCTCTATGATTATGTGTGTATGCCACAAAGTTTAATGTTTTAAGTTATGATTATTGTGATTACATTTCACTGCAATAAGTTATCCCAGGTTATGAAATTATGATCTCTTTTACAGGTTAAGATTTCGAAAAGTTATGTGCTTATGTATATGATGTGATTGATATTTCTTTTTTTTACCCTTACTGAGCATTTGAGCTCACCCTTTTATGTTTTCTTTTTCCCAGTATATAAAGAAAGGTTTTAGGTATAATAAAAAGGAAGATCTTTATGGGAGATGTTGAAGATCTTTCACCAGGATTAGAGGATTATATTCCGAGTTTCCAAAGACACTAAACTATTACGGTCCTTGTGTGTGTGTTTTTGGTATGTACTAAGTATTCCGCAAATGTAATGTAATGTCAATGTACATCAATCTTCGGGTCTCTACATACATGGCATGACATATTAGTCATATAAGGTTCCTAAAATGATTCATAATCAGTGCTTCCTTTCTATATTGATCCAAAAATAAAATATAATCCAATGTCATCATAATAATAATAAACATCACATATCATGTGCATCACCCAATGGTGGAATCAAATCAACTATAATAATCATAAACCAGAACATGATATCCAATCCCATGAAATTTTGACTTTTACATGTATGTGGGTTAGCTAATCCCAAGAATAGTATTATTAACAAATTACAGCTCATACTTGTCTCCATTCTACCATCTAAAATAGTAAGGTAAGGAAAGAAAGCATTCGGCACCACTTTGTCACAGCCCAGCCTAAGAGACACAAAACAGTTCCCTAAGTTTTTGGGTGACAAGGCCTCAAGAGCACCTCCCCATGTGTAAAGGCTGTCCGACTAGAAGTGAGGACCCAAGGTGGTATAATGGGTATAATATTCCATCATGGTAAGAATATCACATTAGTGAAATAAATAGATAAATTTCAGAAGAATAATTAGTGGAAACAAAAATATTGTAAGGTAATCATTCAAATGAAATAATAAACAATCAATAAAATATAACATTCAGTATCATATATAAAATGATGTAATGTCATGCATGTATCAAAAGTAAATAAGAATACATGGAAGTATTAATATAATACCAAAAATGTATCAAAAGAACAAAAATACAAAAAATATTATCTCTAATAAAATCATGATCCATAGCTTTGTCCTATGCTTCCCTACTCCCATGAAATAATCACTAAAGCATCAACAACTGGGAACTTTCCCCTATACCTACCTTCATCCACATAATCTACTCAGGTACCATCAGAGACCTATATATAGAGTAAGATAAACTCAGTTTTTACAACTAATCGTGTCTATAAATACCCAGTCAGTGAATATAATATGTGATGTGTGTATATATAATAATGTTAAGTAGTAATAAAAACTATAAAGGGGTCATCTCTATTTCTTGAAGAATGCCAGACTGACACTAACTTCTTTAGTACGTGCTGAATAATCTTTGAACAAGTTACCATATGTATACATATATATGGTCTGTATAGGTATTGATGTCTTAATCCATATATATATATAGATACAACTATAAGTCTAGACCCGAGGCATAACTTAGGAATCCATGGGTAGTTGAATGAGTCTTTTATGTGTCAAGGGATTCCATTCCCAGTTTCATAATAGTAGGTACATTATGATCGTGTATCATAATAGTAGGGATTTCATCCCCATGTATCATATCATTAGGTTTACCATTCCAGTTTATCATAATACATAAGGTTTTTCATGCCCATACATCATAATTTATAAGGGTTTTCATGCCCATTTATTATAATTCATAAGGGTCTCTATAGCCATTTTCAAATTTCATAAGGGTATCCAAGCCAATTTATCATAAACCATAAGGGTCTCCAAACCCAAGTATCACAATATAGGGACTTCATGCTCATGTATCTCTATATTGGGATTCCATGACCATGTCTAATAAGAGTAGTGTTATTATTCCCAAATATAAAAATGTAGTAAATGTTCAATGTATTTAGTAATATCTAATAAATAGTTCTTATTTCATTAACATATCTCTTTAACAAAGGAGTAACCATTGTTCTATTTAAGTAAGTGATGTGGTTATACCACTCGCTTTTATTCAATTCAATATAATTCCTCTCACTTAAGAGACACCCCAAAATCATGTAGAAGATGGTATGGTTATTTAAGAATATTTAATAATAAAGGTAATTCCATAAGAATTCCTCAAAGGGTGTAAAAAATGAAGGGGTCCTATCTGAACAAGAGTAAGGGAATACAAGGTTATTTCTATGAAGGATATTGAATTAAACATGGATTGTGTGTATTTTAAGGAAATTCATAGAGTATCTGGCATGTGGAATCATGAAACATGTCATAAGAAAACATGACTTGAGGAATAATTAAAGATCGCTTAACCTATTGCAATGAAGAAACACTCATCCTATATTATCCATTAGTTTGGTCCAGATCGGATGAAAAGAGAAAATAGATGAATTCCCTGTAAAATTAGAGGTCTTTCTATGGGAAATAAGAAAGGAAAAATAGAGTTTAAACATATTATCCCTTGATGAAAAAATGGCCATTTTACCCAACTTATAGGGGCCACACAAGTTGGCCTCATGGTTGGTCAAACTATGAACCAGTCATGTGCTTACTTTCCAAGGAGGGGTCTTTCATGTTTCATCCACATAGTTTGTAAAACCATGAAAAAAACTACGTGTCCCTCTTCTTTAAACGGAAACAACCTCCATGGTTATTATAAACCATGTAAACTAGGTGGAACAATTTCTACTAACAGTACATCCCTGTTTTATCTTCCAAAAGATAGGGCTCGAGGATCTTAAGAAGTCTTATACACCCTCATTTACTCTATATACACACTAGTAATTCATATTAGGCCAAACCAAATGAATTAAAATAAATTTTTAAATTTTTTTACCTCATAGAAAAGTTGGGTTCTTACACATGGTGATTGTGCCTTCAACTTACTATGGGAACTGCTCATTCTCACTTTCCCACCTTACCAAACCACATTCTCATGGTAGGTATACCTACCATGAGTTACATTATCTAAATGTGTGCTCAAAAATTATAAAAAGGAAAAAACATATGACTGTATGAAAAAAAATTAGTTACTATTACACTACTCTCATGGTCGGCATAGCTACTATGTTCCCCTCTTTTCAACCACTATCTCATAGTTATCACACTATCTATAACCTACTTAATTTAAATTTTTCCACCACTACCTATCATTCCTTTTTCATGTGTCTATTAACAAACCTCAATCCTCTGCATCCCTTTAAGAACAAGGTCCCTCTAGAATAATTCTTGGAGACGATCCAAAGGCTGGGTGATACTCCAAAAGTTTCACCACCATCATTATACCACCGTGAGAAAAAAATAGGATTCTACCTACTCTAATGGTCCCACCCTGTACTTACACCCATGGGTTTGAGAAGAAGATAGAGTGAAGTCACTTTAATAAGGGAACCACAGTAGTACTCCTCTCTAATATGGGATCCTTGTTGAATTAGGGTGAGATCTATCTGATCGTGCCATGAGAAAATACAACCTTCCTATATAGACCATGTGGATGTTCTCAAATTCCACTCTATCATTAAGGATATTTATTCTTATAAACACTATATTTACATGAAAAAATATAAGGCTCCCATATAAAGGAAATAAATGAGAAGCATTGAGCTAAAGTCCACCCTATCTAAATTTTTTGAGAAACTCCTTTCACTATTAAATAGAACCATCGGTGGGTGAAAGTTTTGAGTGTAAGGTAATAAAGAAAATTAATTATTATAAGAAAATTTAATGTAATTAATAAATAAATGGTTGTAATTTTCCATCAAATTATTGGAGAATCTGGGCTGAATATATTATAAAAATATGATGTCTCACGAGTAAAAACAATTCTTCCCAGGTGTCAAACCAATAAACGAGGCTCATTGGCTGAATCCTAAACCTAATGTTTCTCTTTGAACATATTTAAGACATTAAAAATGATAAAAAAACATTAGATAACTCCACCTTCAAAAGGATATAGGGTAGGTCCATGATAAATAACTGATGCCTTATAAAATTCATCCAGACCCTTCCTTCTGGACACATGTCAACCATCGAGATGAAAGTAAACCTTCTCCCTTCTCAAAGTAGAAATTCCATAATTCAATGAAGACACAAGTTCCCCTCACATGGAGAAAACCTTTTCATCTAAGAATTCATCTATATAAATAGATCACTACTTGTATAATAATAAGAGGATACTCTTAGACTCTAAAAAGGGGAGAAGAATATTTTTCATCTCTGAATATTTTATTTCTATTTATTTTTTGTAAAAATCTAATGATGGCACACTATAGACTCAATGGTTTAGCTAAGGAGGGTCCCTTCACCTCCCTTATAGATGTTTTCTGATATTTTAATGATATTACTAACTTCTCTATATAATTTAATTGTTTAATCAGTATATATATCTTCTAATTTTAGATTTTTATTTCTTTTTATTATTGTCAGCATTACACACACAAGACACATAGGTTAAATCCACTGAATGCGATAGAAAACATTAGGGTAATTTAAGGGTCAATGTATGTATCCAAACACTAGTCTAAAAAAATTGAAAAAAGAGTGATCATTGTATTTCCCTTTATAAACCTAAAAATCCTAATATAAGTAATCAATTGGATTTAATTGATAAGTGTATGATTATACACTAATTGAATAATGATTCAATAGGTGTATGAGGGAATAATACAAGGCTGAACCCCTGATTTTTTAATTTATTTTAAAATCAAACAATTTTACTTATTGTTTCTTTAAAATTGAACCCACAAAACAAGATTTCAACACACACAATATTGTCTTCTATAGAGACAATTTAATTCCCACTTTTTCTACATATTTATCAAGAAAAAAAATTGGTCATTGTCCCATGACAGGTGTGCATCCCTTTCTAGTAATTTTGATGTATATTCAATTAACTTATTATTAATATTGTCCTACCAAGAGTGCTCTTGGAGATATTGATACCTCATTGTGCTCCTTGGGTGGATATAGAAGGTTGATTTATGTATGTCATTCAACAGCTCCTCATTTATCTCAAGATTTAATGGTACACATAAGAATAACCCAAATCTTAAAAATCCCTTATTAATTTTTAACTCTAGGGATTTATATTTTATTATAGACTCCCCCACATTCTATATTTCAACATCATCTCTTTGAGCATCCTTTATCTTCTCTTGAAGGGATGGTTGAGTAAAAATTTGAGAAAGGAATGGTGATTTTCCTTCCTTTATGGTCCCAATGTCCATCCTATAATAGTCAAACAAAATTGGATCCTTCTCAATTATCAACATTTATAAGATTTTCATATATATTATACTTCTAGAATCTAACACTTTATATGATTTCCAAGGATAGTAGTGGATTTATAATTCATGGTCCTTGATTAGTTTTATCCATCTTTATTGGTTCATATTAAGCTTTATCTTTGTGAATATATACTTAAGACTATTATAATATGTATATATTTAACACTTATCTCCATAGAGATAATTCCCCCATATTTTCAAAGTTATGATCACTGCATCCAACTCAACATCATGCATTTTATAGTTCTTCTCGTTAACTTTTAACTTCCTTTCGGTATAGGATATCACTTTATCATCCTGCATTAGTACATAGCCCAAGCCATTATTTGAATCATTATTTTATACCATGAAAAGTTATCCAATTTAGGATAATGTGATGGGTATTGCAGTGATAATACTCTTTTTCAATTACTTAAATCTCTCTTCACATTCATCGGTCCATAAAAACTTTACACCCTTTCAATTTATCTTGGTTAGCAGGTTTGAAAATCATGATAAGTTTCTCATAAATCATCATTAATACCTAGAATGTCCAAAGAAACTATGGATCTTAGTTATAGATGTTGGCATGGTCCACTCGTCAATTTCCATTGTGTCATAAGGGTACATATATATCCTATTTCTAGTGATAACATGACCCAATAATGATATTTCCTCCATATAAAACTCACATTTATTGTACTTTGTATATAGATTCTATTTTAGTAATGTCTTTAACACTGTATTCAAATTCTCCCTATGCTCCTGCTTACTTTTGTAGTATATCATAATATCATCTATAAAGAATACCAAATTTTTTTAGATAATATATAAAGAAACTAATCATTAATTCCATGAAAATTCTTAGAGAATTAGTGAGTCTGAATGGAATAATTATGAACTCATAGTGCCCACTCCTTATTCAAAAGGTAGTATTGGGAATATCTTCCTTCTTCCCTTTTAATTGGTCATATCGTGACTGAAGTTATACCTTAGAGGAATACTGAGTAGAACATAGTTGATCAAATAAGCGATCTATCTGTGGTAGGGGATAATTTTTCTTTATTATAATTTTTTTGAGTTCATGGTAATCAATTTATATGCACATTAACCCATCCTTCTTGATAAAGAGAACCCACACACCCCATGATGAATCACTTGGGCATATAAAACCTTTTTCGAATTCTCTAGTAACTACTTCTTCAGTTATTACAACTCAATAGTGGTCATTATATAGGAATTCATGTATATGGGTAGAGATATAGGTATAAGTTCCATTGATAACTCAATATCTCAGTCTGGAGGAAGACTATGGAACTCTTTAGGGAATACATCTGTATAATCCCTCACAATGGGAATGTCTTCGAGAATGATTATATCCTTGGTATAAATCATTTGAGCTCAATATTATTTCTCATAAGGTAATAATATCATAAGTTTATGTGATTATTCCATAATAGATTCATCTTAATCCTTACACTTGTATAGAATCGGTGGATGACTTGGGATATGAATATTGATCTCCCTCTCCCAATAGTTGATGTTGGTTTTATATATTATTAGACAATCCATGCTCAATATAGCATCAAATTCTACTACATAATGTATGAAAATATTTTCAAGGAGTTTTAGTCTATAAACATTTATTAGGGAGTATTTATATACTTTAGATTCAATAATTTCCCCATTTATTGTTCCCATAGACAACTCAACCCCTTTGTTTGGAGGTGGTGTTTGAATAGTTCCACTAAAACTGTAAGATATGAAAGAATATGGAGAAATATAATCAATGGGACATTTTAAAATCATGAATGGATAATGAAAAAAACACTCACTATTTTATTAGGGTTCTAGTTAGTTACTATATCGAAAATAAACTTATGGATGAGAATACTCAAACTAAAAAATATGTAAAAATGGAAATTAGGAACATAGAATGAATAATTTATAAAAGAAAATTTATATCTAAAATTATGAGTCTCTAGGTTTTAATCCATGTTTTCTATATTAATTTCCCTATTAAGTTTTGTAACCTAAAAATCTATTCATGTCCTTTATAATGGTTCGTTATGAGTTAGTGAATTTTCCAAAGAATATCCCCTGGGAGTGTCAAACCAGGTGTGTAGCAAGGAAACTTTTTATGTAATAGGTAATTATTAAGTTAACACCCAATATTCCATTTTGGTTTTATTAACCCTAAGTATACTTTTTCAGAGCTTCATCCAATTTTAGTATCCAAGTAGTGAAATAATTTCTTAGAAGTATTTCAAAAAAATAGAATATTCTCATTTATTTAGAATTATCCATAGTATTATCACTAAATTAATCTATTACTAATCCCAAAACAATAACTAGACTGTATTCTGATACCAACTATAATTACTTAATCCTTTTACACATATTATTACTTAATTTTTCACATTAAAAACCCATAAATACAACCCAAATATCATGAGGCCTAGTGTCATAAGAGGACTACGTTCATAATACATAAAAAAGAAAGTAAAACACAACATCACTATTTTATTCTCTATAATAATCTCTTAAATCCCTTTGATCTCTTAAAACTACATAGGATAACCTAGGTAATACACAAAATAAAGGGGTGATCTATAAAGATTTGTTTGGGGAAAACATGATAATGAAGCACAACATGTGAGTCAAATAGCATAACATGATATCATAAAAGAGAAGTATCATTGATAATCACATGAGAGAATAACATAATTAATACATTATCATAAAATCATAGAAAAATATGAAATTTAAATCAATATAAAACATGACATAAGCATACGTCAAGGCTAACCACTGAGAAAACATCACATGGTGGGAGAGACCCATTGTGGATTAGGCTTACTCCTAATCTCATACATAAATCACATGAGAAAAAATATTACCCAATTCATTGGAGAACTATCATGGTTCACCCATAATAAAATTTATATGATTATGTGTTCCACAAAATTAAATCAATCATAAGACATAAACCTAAGAATTACCCATAGAAAGAAATGGGTTGCATAATATTTACTCATATCGTAATCAAAGGATATTCCATAAAGATTCCAAATAGAAGAAGGAATTAAATATTTTCGGTAGTCATATCTGATTTCAAAAATATAGGTCTCAAAATATAGTTTTCATTTGAAAAAATAAATAATGATAAGGGGTATATAATTGGGTATATAAATGAACTTTCAAATGGTGTTTTAAGGAATTTAATAAAGACTTTTAGAGAAAGAGTAGGTATTGAATTTTCAATTAAAATAATAGGTAAACTAGCATGGTTATACCTAAAATATTACTTTTTTAATTAAATCATGAATGGTATTAAATAATTTAAATTGGTATTACATAAAATGATTAAGGGACATAAAATTTACCCTTAATCTGGTTTGATTTTAAGGAAGGAATTTGAGAAATGAACTTAAGGCATGTATTTCCCACTCAAATAAAGGGGAAATAATCTAGATATATATGTAATAGACATATATATAGAATTTATAATCATTTCATAACATCATTTAGAGATATAAAGTGACTTATGGAGACAAAGTTCAAAACCTAAAGAAAAAAGGGTGGTTCGAAGAGATCTCTTACCTTAAGTTGCAGAATTGTTCACCACTTGCACTTAATATCATGGATAATCAAATTATTTTCATTAATTACTTAATTTAGAAAATTTTACATATATATTTTATTTAATATAATTTTATATATGTTTATTTATAACCATTTAAATGAGATATAATGTTAAATTTCATTGTTCTGAGGACATTTGTTTCATGGTTCTAAGGTTGGATCACTCATGGATATTTATTGATATTTTTATAAAATGGGTCTATAACTCCAAAAACTAAATGAAATGGTATTAATGTCCTTACATAAATTAAAATTGTATCATATATCATTTTTTCAACATAGTGTTGATTCAATTAGTAAATATGTTAATGTTATGTGGTTAGTTCATTGAGGATGTTTTATCAAACGTCGTGAACTAGATTTGTTTTATTTAATTAAATGATTATTAAAATATTAAATAACCTTAAATAAGTTATAATTTACTTATTATAATCATATTTAACCATAATATTATTTTTATAACCATCATTTAAGGCATTGTAGAAAATTGAAGTAAGTTGTTCATTGAGGTAGTGAACAAACCATATTATAAACACCATTTTCATTTTAGAATCAATTGAGGTAAAGAGAATAGAATGGATGTTAGATATTCTATTAACACAGTATAATTATATTATATATATGATAATATAGTAATTATTCAATGTTTTATGGAATTTATTTTAGGGGATGAGGAGGAATAAAAATTAAAAGTGTTGGTTGAGGTAATTACCTTCTCTTTTGGATGTATCCCCCAGGTATTCCAATTAAGGGACCTTGGATTATTCTTTTTATAAGACTATAAATTCTAAAACATGGGGTAGAGTATTGGGAAGATAATTGGGAAGAAATTTTGAAATCTCCCAGGCATAGAAGTTGTGAGGAGAAGAGGTAGTGAAGGTGATATATATAAGGGTGGGATAGGTGTTTTTATAGATAACAAATTCTTTTACCCATATTATTGTGTGATTTTTAACATAAATATCTTTTTATAAAAAACATTGATTGAAATTTCCTACTATCTCTAGAAGACTTGGTTAATAATACAGTGAAATGAGATGAAAATAATAAAACTTTATTTATTCTCTATAATGAGATCCTAAATCCGTTTGATATCCTAAATATTTATGGGAAAACTTGGGGAATACATAGATAAAAGGGTTGAGATAAAAAAAATCCAAGTAGTGGAATAAACATGATAAGGAAACAAAACATGTTAGTGAAAGTATAACATGATATCAGAAAAGAGAAGGCTCATGACTAGTCACATTGAATCATAACGTAAATAACATGGTATCATAAGATCATAGAAATATAGGAAATGTGATAGAAACAAATAACATATAATAAACATGATTCTAGGCTAACTACCTAAATAATATAAAATGGTGGAAAATTCCCTTAATGTATTAGGTTTACTCCCTAATATCATACATAACTTCCCTTGAGACTAATTCTTTACCCAATGCATTATAGGGATATATAATTCTGATCCCACCCATAAAATAATTAAAATCATACATATGAGTGTCACAAGACCATATAACATTCATTGTATCATAAACCATAGAAAATAATTTTGTTTTATAAATATTTCATCATTACATAACCCATAGAAAAAAAACAGGTTTGATAAGAATAACCCATGGAAAAGAAATGGGTTCCATAAACTTCTTGTCATCATAATCATAAACCATATAGAGAAATAATAGGGATGGTGTCACTAGATCATATCCCTGGTAGATCATAAGTATAAATAAATGTTTTTCTCATTGAGGAATATAAATATGATTAAAATATCATTAAAAACATTTATGGGGAAAATATACTTTCCACTATGAAAATCAATTTTTAAAATATAAAAATTTACCAAATATTAAATAAAAATACTTATTTTAAAATAACCTAGTAAAATTGTAATTTAATACTTAAATAAATTAGTGTTCATAATTATTGTAAATACGATTCATTTCATACATGTTAAAGAAAATATTCCTTTCACATGTTATCTAAGAAGGCAGAGGTATCTCATTTGGAAAATGACAAGGTTATTCATTTAAACCATTTTAAAAAATAAAAAAAAGGGAAAAATTTATTTAGAAATCATTGTAAAATAGTAAAAATATTCTTTAAAACATTTTTATATACCATATACATAGAAGAGGAATGATTTTTAACCAAATGGAGAAATAAATTCGATTTTCCTTAAAAAATTCCATTGGTCTCTTGGGTACATAACAATATGAAAATGAATAAAAAAACATTTAATATTCAGAAATAAATAAAGGAGAAGAAAATAAATTAGTTTTATTATAGGTTGATCAAAATAGTTCATCATTAAAATCATAATCAATAATAGTCCTGATAAACAATATTATTGTAACATAAAAACTCTTACCACTTTGGTAACTTTTGAATCATAAGCCCCATGAAAGATATAACCATACATGAATATATATATCCCAAAAAAATTATGAGTAGAATCATAAAATACATTTATCATCAATATATACACCATGAAAAAGAAATAAGTGGTGAATATGGTATGTATCCCACAGAAATAATTGTGAGGTGAATATCCCTTACGATTTAAGAAACATCCTAATAAAAACCACATAAAAGAGATAGATCTTTAAGTGAAAGATAAAACATGATTAATAATAATGAAATATGATTTTAAATATTCAATTTTCAATATATACACTATTTAAACGAAATTAGGTGCATAAAAGAACATGTTCATTAAAGAAGGAAGTTTTGAGACGAAAACTCTTACCTTGAGCCTGACTCGTCATGTGATTTCCTTATATTACTGGATAATAAACTCATGTTAAATATTTTATTTATTTATAAACTCTTTCAAGATTATTATTTCTTTTATTTTATTTGTGACCATGTCATACTCAATTACTTAATCATATAGGCGCGTGTTGGTCATTTTGATGATATTTTGATTATATATACAAAATCACATTGTTAATTTGACTAAGGTAAAATAGAGTATTATTTAATAATATCCAAATTAATAATTTTGAAATAATTTTATTTTTTTACATAAATTATACTTTTAAACCCAGTCATGAATAACAATTAATAAAAAGGAACTATGTTAAGATCATTGATATCGTAGGCCATATGTACGAATGAGTAAAATTTCTATTTTTCAATGATCTAGATGGAAATAAGGTAAGTTTTATTTTATATTCAATAAATTATAAGTATATTATACATATTATATTATTTATTTAAATATTCTTATATATACACTCCATGTGATGTAGTAATAAAAATAAATCACATCGGTTTGTGAGGCGGTAGTCCGCCTTACACATGAACGATGTTATCATTTTTCAATGGATGTTAAGGTAATATATTATATGATATATTAATTTTATATAATGATTCATATTTCATTAATATCATATATACACATTAAATTCATAATTATTAATATCCATGTGATATGATTGTGGAAAATTAATTATATTAGTTCATGAGGTAGTTTTGGGTTCGTCAAACACATGAGAAATAGTTTCATTTCCCATTTTATGGAAGAGGAGATGGATATATGTTATGAAATTAAAATAACAAAATATCATTATATGGGATATATTTATGTTAATATATCATCATGGTTTAATAATATTTTAAGGAGGTGGAAGAAGAAACAGGACCAAAACACTTGGTTAAGAATGATGCCTCTTCTTTAGAACACCACTTTAGAATTATACCTAAATCCTAAAAATAATATATTTATTATAAAATAAATTTCTCTAATATGGTTTAATGGATTTATATTTACCTATAAGGTTACTCAATTTTACCATTTTAGTTTTTCACCAGGGTAACTAGTTTTTTACTATATATAATATTCATTAAGACCAAAAAATGTTGACCTTATTCCATAATATTAATTATTATAATTAAAAATATGTAATACATTTTATCAAAATTAAAATTAAAAAAAATTAGAATTAAAATTAAACCTGTAAAATGTGTCAAAGAAATGAGTTTTTATTAAATGCATTTTTCAAGCATTAAATGGTCTTATATTAACTATATGACTAGAAATAATCATTATATGAATTTAAATTAATATAAATATATTTATAATATATGAATTTCATATAAATATTTGATTACTAGGGGTTATTTAAACTAATTATCATTGATTAACTTTATTCACTAAAAAATAGTCTGTAGAAACCCGTGTTTTTAAGAAGAAAAATAAAATTATACCAAAATCTTAAAAAACACTGATTAGAATGAAATTAATTATATTATTATAAATAAATTTTTTATATATCACATTAAGAGAAAATAATAAATATAATTATACTTTAAAATTATTTCATTATTGAAAAGAAGAACATTTTTACAAAAAATGGTATTTTTCACTATTCACTGAAAAATCCATCATTTCAGAAAATCCCAAATTTTCACCCTAATTTAATTATGATATTATTATTTAAAAAATTATATCAATTTTATAAAATAACTTTTATAAAAGTTAATTAAATTAATTATAATATTTTCTCAACAAAATAATAAACATTTTTGAAGAAAAAGTATTTTTGAAATAGAAAATAAATTTATTGAAATTTGAGTACTTATTTATTATATATTAATTAATAAATTTAGATTATATAAAACCAGTAGATATATTTTTCATAATATGGTTATTTATATTAATACCATAAATTTTAACGACTATGTTATAATGGTAATGTTTAAATAATAACATTTTTAACAATATATCATGGTTCATTTAATATCAGTGTTTTGTGATGTATATGCTATCAAAAATGGAGTTATTTTAATATATTTTGGTGTTAAATTATACCCTATAAATAAATTTCATCCTCATAATTTTCACTTTTTCTCAATAATCAAGGGTTTGACATTTTAAATTCCATTTTTTGAAACCCCACATCTTAAAAAGGGTTAATAAAACTTCCACTTAAAAAAAGGGAAAGGGAACTATAACGTTCATATGAAATAATAAAAATTAATGTTTCCAAAAAAGGGGAAAATTGGTTTGAAGTGAAAACATGGATTTAAAACTAATATTCATTTAGGAGGTGATAATATACACTATTTAAGAGGGAAGAGACTATCTATTTTATTGAAAATGAATAATATTTTTTTAATATCCTTTTCCTAATGTTGAGGGATAGTTTTACCATATATGCTAAGTACATAAGGAATTATACTTACTTGAAAATTATAATTTAATCCTTTAATCATTTTTCACCACAATATCATTTTTTTTCTCCAAACAATGAGAATGCAATATAAATTTCCTCATTTCTAAAGCACTAAAATAAAATTTTAATATATCACATAATCCACAAAAGGATAAAAATATATTCCCTTAGAATTTAAATATTAACCAAAATTTAAATGTAACACTAGGTAATATAACATCAAAAATGTATTAACCTTCATATTTATCTCCAAAGTCAAATTTTAACTTAAACCATTCCATAAATAAATTACTCCACATCCTAAACAACCTCAACATTAAAAATTTTAATTTTGTTCTTTCCTAATAATATTTCATGTTAAATTATATGTTATAAAAAAGGTTCATATATAACTTAACACAAATAATAATTTTCCAAAATCTAATTAATCACATAAAAATCCTAAAATTTTCAAAAAGATTTGATCTCAAAATATGTTCCCCAAAATCAACTTATTATTTATCCATAAAATTGTTTAAGTAAAAAATCATACTAATCAATAAATTACATAGGATATTGGAATTCATTGCACCCTTATCACCTATCAATTGTGGGTTCAAGCCCCACGACCTTACTGGATGTGATGGGTTATCGCTTGGTATATGGGTTGTCCATTTTCTAAAACTATGGAAAAACAAAAGTGATACTCATCTTTATAATTCACATTTATCCTATAACATCCTTAAGAATATTATGAACATATTAAAAATTAAAATTATTCATGAAATCATCCTTTTTAACCTCTAACGTTTTCTATCCAGATCATTCTTTTCCACAAAATCAAATAATTTTAATTAACTAAAATTGCCTAATCATCAAGAACATATTAAAGATTATCTTATCCTAAATCATGTTTTCTTTCATAAAGTTTCACCTTACTATTAAATCACCTTTCTAGGTTATTATTACCATTAAATATATTCTTTTAAATCCTTAAATAAAAAATACTATATAATAATATTTAGAAGTTTCATGTTTTTTATAATAAGAATATCATTTATAAATATACTTTAACAAAATAATTATTGAGTTCAAATGTCTAAAAATTTCAATAATTCTAATTTAATGATTTTTATAACATAGGACCTTAGGAATTAATCGAGGGATTAGGTTATTGAAACCACTAATAACCAATTTCCTCATGCCTATGACATTAAAATATTGGTGTTTCCTTAGATTGAACTTTATTTCATAGCACATTGTTAATGAGACTCCCAATTTTTATTCAGTAATTTGCTGCTTTGTTCCCTCCTTTTCCACACATAAATAATATTATACTTCCTATAAGGTATTTTCCATGGTTAATATTCCCATATTTTTGACATATAGTGAATTTAATATTCTTTTGTTTATCATCCTTAACACTTGAGTATCCATGATATTCCATACTTCTCTTCTATGATCTATTTTTGAAATTAAACTATATTACAGTTGTTAATAATAATTTGAGATATATTATTTTTCATAATCACAAGATGTCTAAATTTTGTTCCCATTAAGTTAGAAATATTATTAGATAAATCATTACATTTCCTATCATATTGGTGGTTGGAATTCTTCCTCCTATTTATTACCATTTACTAAAAATAATAAAATAAACAAGATGAGAATGCATAAACATAGAAAAGGAAAAAATTATAAACCAATAAGTAATAACTTATAAATTATAACTATATCAAAACTTATGAGTCAATAGATTTCAATCTAGGTTATCCTTGGTAATTTTTTTTATTATGTATTCTAACCTAATAATTTGTTCAACTCTTTCATAATAGTTGATAGATAGTTTTTCAATTTAAAAAAATATCCCCTGAGAGTCTCAAACTAGGTGTGCAGTATGATCCATTATCATGGACCAGGTGACAATCGAGTCTGGATTAATGTTACATTTTGGGGTTTTTACCCCTATGTAGAACTATTCTAGATCCACATCCACTTATAGTATACATACAGGGATGTATTTCCATGGAAACCACTTACTCTATACTATACAAACATTTAGGGTTGTTTGCCTATATTTAGTCTTATCCCTAATCATTTAATTATATTTTTATAATCCTAATACTAAAAAATAATTATATTTTCCTTTGATAACAATAATAGCGACCCAAGCATTTTACACATATTATTATATTATTTTAAATATAAATATACTTGAATAAAAAATAAGGATTGAAAAGTCATAGTGTCTTAGGAATACTAGGTTCATAATACATAAAATTTATACTAAAATAAAATGACTTTATTTTATTATCCATGATGAGATCCAAAATCCATTCAATCTAAAAAAACTACATTGGGTAAACTAGGAAACACATATAAAAAATGTAAGAACTAAAAATCCCAATAAGGGAACAAACATGATAGGGGAACATAACATGTGATTCAAAATTATAACAAATATATCATAAAAGATAAGTCTCTTCAGTAATCACATGGAATAATAACATAAATAATATGGTATAATAATATCATAGAATCATAGGATATGTAGAAAAAAAACATATAACAGGAAATAAACTTGATTCAAGGCTAACTTCCTAGACAATATCACATAGTGGAAAAAGTTCCATAATGAATTAGTTTTACTCCCTAATCCTATACATAACATCTCACGATACTAAGGCTTTACTAAATGTATTAGAGGGATGTATAATTCTAGAACAACCTACCACATAATTAAAATCATATATATGTGTTTCAAAATATCATAAAACACTCATTATAGTATAACCTATAGAAAATAAATGGGTTTTATAAACATTTCATCATAGCATAACCTGTGGAAAAAAATAAAGTTAATAAATAGGACATATGGAAAAGAAATGGGTTCCATAAACATCTTTTCATCATAATCCTAACCCATCTAGATAAAGAATAGGGATGTTATCATTGGATCATATACCTATTAGATCATAACTATAATTAATATTTTTTTTATTGATGAATATAAATAACATTAAAATATCATTAAGAACAATCCTAACAAAAATACCATTTTCACTTTGAAAATCACTTTTTAAAATATAAATATTTCCCAAATATTAAATAAAATTATTTTAAAATATCCTTGGAAACTTGACCACGATGTCATGACATGTGAAATTAATTATGTTTTTATGGTGGATTTATAGTGTAGGTCAGACCCTAAGTCGTCTCTCGAGGAGCGTTGGTGGGTTTAGAGTGTGCATTTTTAATTAGAAGTAGTAAAAGAGGGGGTGGTTTTAAAACAGTTTAAAGAAATTGTCTTGATTTAAAGAGTTTAATATTTGATAAATAAAAGTAGTGTATTAATAATTATGATAGAAGAAGATAATTTCATGTTCACTACACATCTTGGTGAGTTCATCATTCTGAAAAATACACATGGTTTAATGGAATCCTTTGGTTAAGGGTTGTCAAGATCTCAACTTCCCTCTTGCCTCTTAAATGATGCTCAAAGAACCACCCCGTGACACAACAATCATGTTGTCAAGGTTTGGATATAAAGTATAGTTAATAAAGGCTACCAAATAATACTGAAATCTTATGTATGTGTGAGATAAATAGGACTCTTGTCTTGTCAAATCGGAACAACCCAAGATTCCCACTTAAAATATCAACCCCTTCGGTGTTGAAATAAAAATTGCTTCACTTAATTTTAACAATAGAAATGCAATCAGAGAATAATCATGTAAAGATAAGAAACAAGTAAAATATTTAGCACACAAATTACACAAAACCAGTAGAAGAAAAATTGTTGTAAATCCCTCCCAAGTGTGTGTACCTCCCTCGAAATGATCGTCCACCATTTAGGTCGACATCGGGAGGAGGAGGAATCTCGGGCGGAACATAACCTTCATCATTGATTTCCCAATGAGGATAGGGGCCTCTAGAACTCCTTGGATGATGAGAGGACTCCTTTGGGTCTCCAAAATACCAGAGATTTTCCTCCTGGACAAACTTTCAAATGATGATCCCAATGTGCCATTTTATAAGAAAATGGGAAGGTGGTTTTGTCACGACCCGTCCTCGGGGCCCGTGTCGTGACTACCCCAAGCCCGCCTTCCATAGGCCAGGGGCTAGCGACTAGCACCAAGGTGTAAATCCCGGTAAAAAGGGAAGGCATTGCCTTTGTAAAGTAAACAACAAACACCACAGAGAAAGCAAGCAGAAGTAAACACTAAGTAAAAACTGAGTACAACAGTAAGTGTGGAAAAGTAAGTGGGCCAGAATACAAACCCAAACTGAAAGTAAAGTACAACTGGAAAGGGAAAACAGCAACAAAAAGTAAAGCCACATCGTCGATCCGTCCACTGGAAATCCCACCTGAAGGGTGAGTACATATGGCCTCCACAGCTCCTAGGGTCCAGTCGTCCACTCCGAGTACGTCCCACCCAGTGGCCCACCTCCAGGTATCGTCCTGCTCTGCAAGCCTCAACCACGATCAGCGTTGTCCGTCGTCTGCAACCAACACAACTTAGTGCGGTCATAGCATGTGTAGAGGTGAGTATAAGCTACTCAGTAGGGACCCCAAGACCCCCGAAGGTCTCCCAGAATCCACAAAGGATAATCCACAAAGGAAAGATACAATCACAAAGTAACATATGACACTACTTAGGTATATTCCCATACATATACCTAAGTCATCAATTCCAGTTCGGCTCCAACATCCGAGCTCAATTACAACCCAGTACACACAGGAAAACAGAACGTAAATCCACACAGGGTAGCACAACACTATCCACATAGGAAAGCAAAACAGGATTCATCTCACACAGGTTTACTTCTTCATATGACGATAGAGTTGATCAGATATAGCCACTGATTCATCTAAACCGTCAGACCCACAAATGATCGATAGGTACTAACCCCCGCAATGACCCACACAGGATCGATAGGTAACTAACCCCCACAATAACCCACACAGGATTTGACCCACACAGGATCGATAGGTAACTAACCCTCGCAATGACCCACAAAGGATCTGACCAACACAGGATCTATAAGTAACTAACCCCCGCAATGACCCACATAGGATCTGACCCACACAGGATCGATAGGTAACTAACCCCCGCAATGACCCACACAGGATCGGACCCACACAGGATCTGTAGGCGTTGGCCCACACAAGACCGCTGAGCACTAACCCACACAGGATCTAACCAACATAGGATCGGTAGCACTGATCCACATAGGATCACTGAGTGATGTAGTCATCATCGTTGAGTCCACTGAGGATCTTTGTACAGTCGTCGTCGTCGTCGTAGTCGCATCCAGCTCTGGGGTTCCCGCACACAGCAAGCTCGTTCGGGAGGGTCCGCTCCACGAGCCGAGTGGCTGATACATCAACTAACACTGAGTTCGCAGTTGATGTATCCAAAATTTCCATATATCTAACAGGAACCCAACGTCACAGACGGCGCGTCAATCGGACGCCCGGTCTGAGTGTTATTGTCTTTTTCGTCCCAAGGGCCCGGTTGGTTTTCAAACCAAAACTAACCTGACCATACTCCAACTGCATCCAAACCTCGAGCGTAGTAAGCCAAAAGATCCTTATCACTTAGAGGAATACAACAAAGTCGATGGCACATCAATCGGACGTCCGGAGCTCAAGTTATATGTGTTTTCGCTCCGAGGGCCCGGTTGGTTTCGTGTACTAACCAACCCGGCTGAACCCAAAGTACTCCGAAAACTTGATTGCGATATACCGAAACGACCGTCTCAATACAAGGATCACATCTCAACTGACGGTGCATCGATCGGAGGCTCATAGACAAGTTATAGGCAACTGACCGGAAGAGGTTCGGTATTAAGGGGTTCGGGCCCGGTCCGACCCGGCCCGATACCCCCAGGGTCGGCCCGAACCGGGTCGACCCGAACCGGGTCCGGGTCAACCCCTCTTGGGCATGGCCCAGCCCGGCTGGAATGGCCCGGCCTGGCCTGGGCATGGCCCGGCCCGGAGGGGCGCGGCCCTGCCCGGCAGTCCGGTCTGGCGAACCGGCCAGGGCAGCCGCCCGGCGCGCGGCGCGCTGGCCAGGTGCTCGGCCGAACGGCCGAGTCGTTTCGGGTGCGGGGGGCACTGCCCCCGCGTGAAGGAAACCGCGGCCCCTTTATGGGGCCGCTCAGCTGGCCGGCCGGGTGTTTGTAACCCCGGCTTTTCCCCGGTCCGGTCAGCCCGCTCCGGCCGGCCGGCTTCTGCCGCCACGGGACCGACAAGCCATTCCCCCCTACTCCAACACCAGCGGCCTAGTTCCGGCCGCCGGTTCCGCTGATCCTCCACGGCTTAAGCCACGACCTTGGTTCGTCCTGCGCGGCGCGACAGCGCCACGCCCCTCCACCATGGCCCCGCTCCGGCCGCGGTGCTTTTGAGGTTCACTGGCGTGGCGCGACGGCGTCGCGTCTCTAGTTCGTCTTCAACGGCGCAACGTGACGGCGTCGCGCTTTTGGTCCGTCTACAACGGCGCAGTGCGACGGCGCCACGCTTCTCTTTTCCTTATCAAATCCTGTGTGGTGCTTCGTCATCGCGTTACCTTGCTCGTGTTGCAACAAACAAACCAACAAGGGGTAGGAGGGTCAGTCGTGTTCGCGCGGTCCGACCTCCTCCCGTTATTGTGATAGCAAGCGGCTCAAAAGAAAAGTAGGAAGCAATGGAAGTACTCACGAACTAACGGAATAAAATAAATTCCTACCTCAACGTTGACGTCGAACAAGCGTTCATTCTGGAATTAACCGTCGCGGAAGAAAAGGATCGCCACGGAAGAAGAGGATCATCGCGGAACGTCATTGGCGTTAGGTGGTCTCTGAGGAAGGCGTCTCTCGTCGTCGTCTGCCTTCGGAGGTCGGCGTTCTTCGGCGGCGGCGGTGCGTTCTTCGCATTCTTCGTTGAAGAACAATGAAGTTCCTCAAAGCTTCTCTTTTTCTCCCAAGGGCTCCCACAACCAGAAATCCAAAAAAAATAAAATAAGAGTCGTCTTATTTTATTGTCGCACATCCAACGTTTGAATTTCAAAATAAAGTAAATAAAAAATTAATTCAAAGAATTAATTGTAACGAATAAACTTCCCAAATTAATGAGGCGTTTCTTAACCAAAATTAATGCACGGTTGACCTCATTTAAAAGGGGGGTTGCGGGTGCGTTACTTAGAAGGAAAGTAACGGTGGGGCTCGTGCGGGACCCAATTCACAAATATCCTACCAAGTGGGTAGGATATTGTGGGTCTCATCTTATCTGCTTAACTTAGGTTAAGCCTCTTTAAGAAAAATAAAATAAATTGTCGCACCACTTTATTTTATTTCTTCACTTAACCTCAAAAAAATAAAAACCACACTTGAGCAAACGCAACTCCGGAAAAGGTGTTTCTAAGAAATTTTCGGTGTTGCAATTCCATCGGTTCCCTCGGAATTTGATTCTGAGCACCGGTTCAAAAGTTATAAAAACCCGCTCGTTCGTTCACTGAACTTACCCGAGCCAAACTTCGGAAAATGATTCTAGGCACACCAGATCTCGGAATCAAGTGCCGTCAGAAACTGCATTCTTGTAAAATTCCAAAGAAAATTAATAAAAAAAATTCCTTGAATTTTACTATTCTTTACATAACTCCCACCTTAGGGCTTTACGTCCCTGTAAATATACATCATAAACTAGGGAAACAAATGTGGGTACTGAGCACGCATCTGAGCCTCCCACTCCCAAGTGCTCTCCTGGAGGTTCTCATGCTTCCATCTGATGCGCACTAGAGGAATCGACCATCCACGTAGGACCTGCTCCTGTAAATCCTCGATCTCCACAGGGACCTTCGCAAAAGTCACCCCATCATCAACGTCTAGCTCCCCATGGTCAATGATATGCCTCGGGTCATGCACGTATCTCCTCATCTAGGATACGTGGAAGACGTCGTGCACCCGGTGCAACTGATGTGGTAGAGCCAGGCGATAAGCCACCTCGCCAATCCTGCAGAGGACCTGGAATGGTCCGATGAAGTGTGGAGACAACTTTCTGCCTCGGCCAAATCTTCGTAATCCATGTTGAGGTGAGACCTGTAAGAAGACGTGGTCGCCATCCTCGAACTCCAGTGGCCTCCGCCTCCTGTCAGCATAAGACTTATGGCGGCTCTGAGCTGTCCTCATCTGCTCCTGTATGACCTGGACCTTCTCTGTTGTGGCCTGGACCATCTCCGGTCCCACAAGTGCTGGCTCTCCAGGGTCTGTCCAGCATAGAGGAGACCTGCAAGGTCGGCCGTACAATGCCTCATATGGTTCCATCCCAATGGTGGAGTGCTAGCTGTTGTTGTACGCGAACTCCGCCAAGGTTAGGTGGTCCTACCAGCTGCGACCAAAGTCGAGGACACATGCGCGGAGCATGTCCTCGAGAGTTTGAATGGTCCTCTTCATCTGACCATCTGTCTGAGGGTGAAAGGCAGTGCTCAGACGTAGCTGCGTCTCGAACGCCTCCTACAACCCCTTCCAAAGCCGGGAAGTAAAGTGAGCATAACGATCGGAGATGATAGATGATGGAACACCATGAAGCCGCACAATATCCTGAACGTAGAGATGTCCCAAGCTCTCAACTGAGCCCTATTCTTTGATGGGTAAGAAGGGTTCCGACTTGGTGAGTCTGTCGACAATCACCCAAATGGATTCGTGACCTCTGGAAGTGCATGGAAGTTTAGTCATGAATTCCATAGATATGTCATCCCACTTCCACTCCGGGACCTCTAAGGGTTGTACCAAGCCTGCTGGTACCTGATGCTCTGAATTCACCTACTGGCAGGTGGGGCATCGAGAAACGAACTCTGCCACAGCCTTCTTCATGCCCGGCCACTAGTGCTGAGAGCATCGGCTACCATGTTCCCCTTTCCAGGAGTATAGACTATCTCAAAGTCATAGTCTTGGAGGAACTCGAGTCATCGTCGTTGTCTCAGGTTTAGGTCCTTCTACGAGAAGATGTACCTGAGACTCTAATGGTCAGAATAGACTGTAAAGCGCTCTCCCATCAGATAGTGTTGCCACATCTTCAGAGCGAAGACCACTGCTGCTAATTCCAGGTCATGGGTAGCATAGTTATGCTCATGCTGCCTTAACTGACGTGATCCATAGGTGATCACGGCCCACTCTTGTATCAGGACACAACTGAGTCCGTTCCCTGATGCATCGCAGTAAACTACGTACCCTACTCCCTCCTCCAGCAACCTCAAGATAGGCGCACTGGTCAATCTCTGTCTTAGCTCCTGGAAGCTCTGCTAACATCTGTCTGACCACACGAATGGTTTCCCCTTCCTCCTTAATGTTATGAAAAGCTGCAAAGATTTCTCCTTTGCCGAAAAGGGAAATATGGTCTCATCCCCTGGATGGACCACATTCCTTGCCTAATACAGTCAATCCTGTCATGATTAGTTAATGCATGGCATGGATGACGTTGTAAGGCCTCGACGCTGCTACCAAGAGATCCAACTGTTACTCTCACCTCCAAGGGTTGAGTCACACTGTCATCATTAGTGTGTGGTCACTGGGTCTCCTCCAATAAGAATCACGCAAGTGAGGGTCAAGTCAACAGTTTTAAACTGGAACCTCTTAGTATTAACAAACAAAAGACAAAAAAGCAGACGTCACTAATGCAAGCGTATTTTATTACTTCAACTCAAGGTATAAGGACACAAGGCAACAAAAAAACGAAGATAGAGGCATAATGGGCAAAGGCATCTATTCCTGGAGCTTGACCCGCACTTGTCCACCTGCTTCCGGAGCTCCATGATCGTAAGATTCAGCTGCCTGAAGCTGTTCTCTCCCTTGAGGTCGGGGTGGACCTCCTAGTGGTGGTGGTGGTAGAGCCTCAAAGTGTCGCCCACCACCTTCTGCTCGCCCAGCTCCTCTGCCTCATCCGTCTACTCCCTGCGGACCGCCACAGTTGAACCTCTGCCTCTGCCTAGGTGGTTCCTCAACCATCTGCTGCTCCTCTGCATGGCGGGTCGGGCAGTCACGACCCATGTGGCCCTGCCCGCCGCATGTATAGCACTGTCTTCCACTCATAAGACTGGTTCTGTTGCGTGTTCCCCACACCTCCGAGCCAGTATCTTGTGGTCGTCCGCCCGATGGCCTGGCCTGCTTGGACCTCTACGACATCTGTCTACTGTCGGCTGTAGAAGACTCCACCACGTGTCGCCCTGCAGTAGGTCTCTCTGCTGGTGTAGACTCAGTAAGAAAGCTCTCGATGAGAAGATCTTGCTCCAGTACTCCTACTTAAGTCGGAATGCTGAGGGAGATCATCGATGCCTTTATCTCATGCCTCAATCCCTGCTCAAAGGTCCGGGCCCGGAAGAATGGGTCTCGTACCATGTCTGTCGAGTAGCACGGGAGATCAGTAAATCTCGCCGAGTACTGGGCGACCGTCAAGCTGCCCTGTCACAGTTGTAGAAGCTCATGGATGCGCACCACACGGAGGGTGGCTGGGAAGAACTCCGAGCGGAAGAGGATCTCAAAGTCCATCCAGAGAAGAGATGCCTCATCATGCACCTGGAGCATCAAGCTCCACCATCTACATGTTTCTGCATGCAGGAGGCTCGCTGCGAGGATCACCATGAGGTCTGCTGGTGTCCTCACTAACTTGAAAACTCGTACCACTACCTCCATCCAATCCTCGGCTACCTGGGGGTCCGTCTCCCCGCGGAACCTCGGCATTCACTGGCGCTGAAACTCGTGCAGTGCACTAATGAGATGTGCATCGTCAGTGGCTAGGGCTGGTAGCATCGGTGGCTCGGTGGGTAGAGGTACCTCCGGTGCCTCAGCAGTCAAAGGGCCCTATACTGAGGCCTCGTCGCTCGGTGGGCTATCGTCGCATACAGCTTTTGGAACCCTAGATGGATGCCATCGTGGGTCCATCCTGAAAGGGAACAGGTGTGACACGGTCAAAACAGTATACCTGGTGAGCTGACACAAAGTAATCACAAATAAAAATTGAAACACACATGAAATCAATGTTTTCACGCATTAAGTCGGAAATCAGAAGTCAGGGTCCTGGTGTACGGATACGTTGGCCGCCGCACCAACACTGGACTCCCTGGACTGATAACCACACCCAATACGCTTAACACTATTGCTTCACTTAGAAAAAGACCAGAGTCCAAAGTTCTACGGTAGAACCGAACTCCTCTGATACCAATTTGTCACAACCCATCCTCGGGGCCCGTGTCGTGACTACCCCAAGCCCGTCTTCCATAGGTCAGGGGCTGGCGACTAGCACCAAGGAGTAAATCCTGGTAAAAAGGGAAGGCATTTCCTTTGTAAAGTAAACAAAAAACACCACAGAGAAAGCAAGCAGAAGTAAACACTAAGTAAAAACTGAGTACAACAGTAAGTGTGGAAAAGTAAGTGGGCCAGAATACAAACACAAACTGAAAGTAAAGTACAACTGGAAAGGGAAAATAACAACTAAAAGTAAATCTGCATCGTCGAGCCGTCCAATGTAAATCCCACCTGAAGGGTGAGTACTGATGGCCTCCACATCTCCTAGGGTCCAACCGTCCGCTCCGAGTATGTCCCGCCCAGTGGCCCACCTCCAGGTATCGTCCTGCTTCGCAAGCCTCAACCACGATCAGCGTTGTCTGTTGTCTGCAACCAACACAATGTAGTGCGGGCATAGCTCATGCAGGGGTGAGTATAAGCTACTCAGTAGGGACCCCGAGACCCCCAAAGGTCTCCCAGAATCCACAAAGGAGAATCCACAAAGGAAAGATACAATCACCAAGTAACATCCGACACTACTTAGGTATATGCCCATACATATACCTAAGTCATCAATTCCAGTTCGGCTCCAACATCCGAGATCAAGTACAACCCAGTCCACACAGGAAAGAAAAACATAAATCCACACAGGATAGCACAACACAATCCACATAGGAAAGCAAAACAGGATTTAGCTCACACGGGTTTACTTTTTCGTATGATGATAGATATGATCAGATATAGCCACTGATTCATCTAAGTCGTCGGACCCACAAAGGATCGATAGGTACTAACCCCCGCAATGACCCACAAAGGATCTGATCCACACAGGATCGATAGGTAACTAACCCCCGCAATGACCCACACAGGATCTGACCCACACAAGATCGATAGGTAACTAACCCCCGCAATGACCCACAAAGGATCTGACTCATACAAGATCGATAGGTAACTAACCCCCGCAATGACCCACACAGGATCTGACCCACATAGGATCGATAGGTAACAAACTCTCGCAATGACCCACACAGGATCTGTAGGCGCTGGCCCACACAGGACCGTTGAGCGCTGACCCACACAGGATCTGACCCACACAGGATCGGTAGCACTGATCCACGTAGGATCGCTGAGTGTTGTAGTCGCCGCCGTTGAGTTCACTGAGGATCTTTGTACAGTCGTCGTCGTCGTCGCAGTCACAGCCAGCTATAGGGTTCCCGCACACAGCAAGCTCATTCGGGAGGGTCTGATCCACGAGCCGAGGGGCTGATACATCAACTGACATTGAGTTCGGAGTTGATGTATCCAAAAGTTCCGTATCGCCAACAGGAACTCAATGTCACAGACGGCGCATCAATCGGACGCCCGGTCTGAGTGTTATTGGCTTTTTCGTCCCAAGAGCCCGGTTGATTTTTAATCCAAAACCAACCTGAACATACTCCAACTGCGTCTAAACCTCGAGCTTAGTAATCCAAAATATCGGTCTCACTTAGGGAAATCCAACAAAGTCGACGGCACGTCAATCGGACGTCCGGAGCTCAAGTTATAAGCATTTCCGCTCCAAGAGCCCGGTTGGTTTCGTGTACGAACCAACCCGACGGAACCCAAATTACTCAGAAACCTTGAGTGCGATATACCGAAACGACCTTCTCGATCCAAGCATTGCATCTCAACTGACGGTGCGTCGATCGGAGGCTTGTAGCTCAAGTTATGGGCAACCGTCCGGAAGAGGTTTGGTATTAAGGGGTTCGGGCCCGGTCCGACCCGGCCTGATACCCCCAGGGTCGGCCCGAACCGGGTCGACCCAAACCGGGTCTGGGTCCGTCCCGCTTGGGCGCGGCCCGGCCTGGCTGGCATGGCCCGGTGGGGCGTGGCCCGGCGCGGCGGTCCGGTCTGGCGGACCGGCCAGGGCAGCCGCCCGGCGCGTGGCGCGCAAGCCTGGGGCTCGGCTGAACGGCCGAGCCGTTTCGGGTGCGAGGGATGCTGCCCCCGCGTGAAGGAAACCGCGGCCCCTTTATGGGGATACTCAGCTGGCCGGCCGGGGGTTTTAACCCCCGGCTTTTCCCCAGTCCGGCCGACCCGCTCTGGCCGGCCGGCTTCTACCACCATGGGACCGGCAAGCCGTTCCCCCCTGCTCCGATGCCGGCGGCCTGGTTCCAGCCGCCGGTTCCGCTGCTTCGCCGCTGCTTAAGCCGCGGCCTTGGTTCGTCCTGCGCGGCGCGACGACGCCGCGCCCCTCCGCCGTGGCCCCGCTCCGGCCGCGGTGCTTTTTTGGTTCACCGGTGCGGTGTGACGGCGTCGCATCTCTAGTTCATCTTCAACGGCGCGGCGCAACGGCGCCACACTTTTGGTTCATCTACAACGGCGCCATGCTTCTCCTTTGTTTATCAAATCTCGTGCGGTGCTTCGGCATCGCGTTACCTTGCTCGTGCCACAACCGACAAACCAACAATGGGGAGGAGGGTCGGCCGTGTTTGCGCGGTCCGACCTCCTCCCGTTATTGAGATAGCAAGCGGCTCAAAAGAAAAGGAGGAAGTAACGGAAGTACTCACGAACTAACGGAATAAAATAAATCCCTACCACAACGTTGATGTCAAACGAGCGTTCGTCACGGAATTAACCGTTGCGGAAGAAAAGGATCGCCGCAGAAAAAGAGGATCATCGCGGAACGTCGTTGGCGTTAGGTGGTCTCTGAGGAAGGCGTCTCTCGCCATCGTCCGCCGTCGGAGGTCGGTGTTCTTCGTCGGCGGCGATGCGTTCTTTGCGTTCTTCATTGAAGAACAAAGAAGTTCCTCAAGGCTTCTCTTTTTCTCCCAAGGGCTCCCACAACCAGAAATCCAACAAAAATAAAATAAGAGTAGTCTTATTTTATTATCGCACATCCAACTTTTGAATTTCAAAAGAAACAAAACGAACAATTAATTCAAATAATTAATTGTAACGAATAAACCTCCCAAATTAATGTGGCGTTTCTTAACCAAAATTAACGCACGGTTGACCTCATTTAAAAGGGGGGTTGTGGGTGCGTTACTTAGAAGGAAAGTAACGATGGGGCTCATGCGGGCCCCACCTCAAAAATATCCTACCATGTGGGTAGGATATTGTGGGTCCCATCTTATCCGCTTAACTTAGGTTAAGCCACTTTAAGAAAAATAAAATAAATTGTCACACCACTTTATTTTATTTCTTAACTTATCCTCAAAAAAATAAAAACCACACCTGAGAAAATGCAACTCCGGAAAAGGTGTTTCTAAGCAATTATCGGCGTTGTGATTCCATTGGTGTCCTCGGAATTCGATTCCCAGCACCAGTTCAAAAGTTAGAAAAACCCGCTAATTCGTTCACTGAACATACCTGAGCCAAACTTCGGAAAATGATTCCTGGCACACCGGGCCTCGGAATCAGGTGTCGTCAGAAACTACGTTCTTGTAAAATTACAAAAAAAATTAAGAAAAAAATTTCCTTGAATTTTATGTGTCTTTACAGGTTTTTAGCACACAAAATTCATAAAACCACTTGTCATGGGTGTTTCGACCTTCAGACAGACTTATCTCAATTTTTAAAAAATAAAAACATTGTATCCCCACCTTTTTTTCTGTCTCCACTGAAGGTTTGGAATAATTTGGACACCTATCGCACGAGATATGGACAGATCACAGCACACCACTTTTGACTTTGTGAAGATTTGGTATGCTAGACAAATCAAGTTGGTTGGGCCAACAGATTGTCAAATGAGTATTTGGTTCCTTCATATGAAATTTATCCCAATGAATTTTAGACCTTCCCACAAAATTGAATCCCAATTTTATGCATGGTCTAGTAGCAGTGTGTGGATTAATCCACTGGTGTGCTTGGATCCTGTGCAGTTTGGACCATTTTTCTTGGACATCATCATGGGCCCTCCAAATCACCTCCTCCTACAACGGAATCATCAAAACAAGTAACATTTCTCTTTTTATAAGTGATAAAAACAAAATAAATGATTCAAAAATGGAATGAAACTTGTAATTATTTTTATAATTTTCAATATAAAACAAGTTTATCGCAGTGTTGTAAGGGTGAAAATTACACAGTGAATTGTGGTACGATCACACCCCCACACCTAAACATTTGCACTCCTAGGAAAAGTCACATATCCAAATAAAATGATGCATATATATATTCCCAAAATCATGAAGATTTAACATTTGAGGAAATTTTAATTAAAGTAATGTGATCAATGCAAGAACCACACCAAGGAGTTCTTCCTAGTGAAAATAGAAAAAGATGTATCATAAATCATATCATAGTGAAATTCAAAAATATTAATGATACAAAATTGAGAAAGGAATTCAGAAGTCAACCATGAAACTATCTATCCACATGTGTGTGTGTGAAAACCATTCCATGCTATTCTTTCTACTTGCTATCCAATAAATATAGGTTATTTTAACATTTTTCATCTTAAATGAATTTTTCCACTGAACCTACCCTGAATCCTTTGCAATAATATTTCAATACCCACTCACTTAAGCATTCCCAGAAGTCAAACCATAATCTCCAGACCTAGATATCCTCATATGTTGCACATTTCATCACTCCCCTCATTTATTCATTTTTGTTTTTTTAGAAGTTTCATTTGGAACAAATCTTACACTCATCTCTCAACCCTTGTTTGATCTCAACACAACACTAATTTCAACAGTTATAAGAAGATCAAAGGGTTAAAAGGAGTGGTTTTTGACCTACCCAAAACACAACCCTTTTTTTAGGGCGTACAATAGTCTGACATTTGGTACATGCGCATAGATCAATCTGATACTGTAATGAAACAGATCAGATAAGAAACAAACATATAGAAATATTATTTAAAGCTAAAAAATATTAACCTAACATATATTTACCTTATATTAAGTAATAAATATTCACACTTTGTGGTTTGGTGCAAAACATGTGTGGAGATATTATTGACACAGTTTTCCCAAAAACTACTCACACAAGGGGCATCAATCATCTCAATGGTTTCACATAGATACAACCATTTATATCATTGATAGAAAACAAATTTACTAAAAATCACTCCCTGATGTTAAATTCATACATACATTCTTTTTTTCCCTTCATTATGGTATTTTTACTTTCCCCCCTTTATAGTCACCACATCATTGAACTTTGAAATTTTTGATGGGGGAAAATGAAAATACCATAAATAAGGAAAAAAAGAAGAAAGGAGACATAAAATGGAAATCCTAATGAAACCAGAAAGTTGGGGAAAGGTGAAAATACCATAAAGAAGAAAAAAAATATAGAGAGAAACAATGAAAATTACTAATTAACCAAGGAATGTACCCATCTACCCCACACCTAGAATGTGTAGTGTCCTCACTATAATATTTGAGAATGTGAGAATGAAGGATAAAACTTGGTGTGTTTCACTGGTATATTGCTTCTTGAACATGGAGTTCCTCCATCAGGAACACTGGAATGGCTTTATGGAAGTGCTTCAGCCCTACCCATTGACAGTGAAGGTTTTCTTGGTGTCTTCATTTTGAACTCGAACAACACTAAATGTAGATACATTAATAGAAGTGTATGGGCCAAACCGGTGGGAACTAAGATTACCTGGATGCAACTTAAGCCTTTTATTATAAAGGAGGACCTTCAGCCCAATTTTTAACTGACGATGAAGTATAATATGGTTTTGGTCAGCCTTGGTTCTCTCTTTATAAATCCTATAGTTTTCATATGCATCTCTTCTCATTTCCTCCAACTCCTGAATCTGTAGCTTCCTTTGGGCACCTGCACCAGAAAGATTATAATTTCATTGTTTGATGGCCTGGTAGTCCCAATGCTCAATCTCAATAGTTAGGTGACAACTCTTTCCAAACACAAGACAATAGGGTGACATTCCAATGGGAGTATTGAAAGAAGTACCGTAGGCCCATAATGAATCATCAAGTAGAAGACTTCAATCTTTTCTATTGGGTTGAATTATTTTTTCAAGAATCTATTTTACCTCTCTATTTGACATCACGACTTGACCATGGGTCTATGGATGATATGCAGTAGACACTCTATGACCGACCCCATACCGATACAAAAGTTATTGCATTGTTCGGTTGCATAAATGAGAACCTTAGTCACTGATGACGAACCTAGGTAAGCCAAACCCACAGAATATTTGGGTTCTCAAAAATTATACAACTACCATAGAATCATAAGTCCTTGTAACTCATGCCTCTACCCATTTTGACACGTAATCAACTACCAAAATAATTTACCAGTTTCCAAAGGAATTGGTAAATGGAACCATAAAGTCAATTCCCCAAACATCAAGAATATCATGAAAGAGAAATGTTTGTTGTGGAAATTCATTTATTTTAGATACATTCTCCATTCTTTGACAACGAGAACAAGATTTTCAAAAATCATGGGAATCTGGAAAAAGTGTTGACAAAAAAGGCCAGAATCAAGGACCTTATGAGTAGTCCATTGGGGACCAAAGTGGCCTCTACATGCAAGAGTGTGACAGAATCTAAGGACATACTGAACCTCGCTATCAGAAACACAATGCCTAAGGACTTGATCACTACAGGTGCACCAAAGGTAAGTTTCATCCCAAATATACCAACGAGACTCATGTTTTAGATGACTGGCTTAGTTTTTGTTAAAATCAGTAGGAATGAAAGGTTCTACCAAATAATTTACAATTTCAGTATAACAAGGAATAACATCTTTCACTCGGTACAATTTCTCATCAGGAAACATGCCATTAATGGTAATATAGGGGGATGAGTCAATTTCTGAGGATGGGAGTATCCTACTAATATGGTCAGCCACCATATTCTATGCTCCTTTTTTATCTCTAATTTCCAAATTGAATTCTTGAAGGAGGAGAATCCAACTAATGATACGTGGTTTGGATTCTAGTTTCTTAAGGAGATACTGAACGACTTCATGGTCTGAGAACACAATGACTTTGGACCCCAAAAGGTATGATCTGAATTTTTCCAAAGCAAAAACCATGGCAAGGAATTCTTTTTCAGTTGTAATGAAGTTTTCTTGGGTAGGGTCTAAAGTACGTGAGGTATAGGCAATGTCATGTGGATCTCGATCGACCCTTTATGACAAGACTGCCCCAACTGCATAGTTAGAGTCATCACACATGAGCTCAAACGGTAAATCCCACTGAGGTGGTTGGATTACCAGGGGTGACATGAGACTCCATTTTAACTTATTAAAAGCTTCCTCACATTCATTATCAAAAACAAATTCCTTTTTTTTTTAGTAATCAGGAGAGGGGGAGTGAAATTTTACTAAAGTCATGAATGAAACGACGTTAAAATCCATCATGACCTAGGAAAGACCACACATCCCGTAGATTTTTGGGGAAAGGTAAGGAAGAAATGACATCCACTTTTGATTTATCTACTTGGATTCCATCCCCAGAAATGACATTCCCCAAAACTATACCATTTCGCACCATGAAATGGCATTTCTCATAATTTAATACAATATTCTTTTCAATACAGTGATGTAAGAATGAACCAAGACTACTCAAACATTCATCAAAAGAAGAGCCATAAATAGTAAAATAATCCATGAATACTTCCATGAAATTCTCTAGGTAATCTAAAAAAATACTAACCATGTGTCATTGGAAAGTACCTAGAGCATGACACAGACCAAATGGCATCATTCTATAGGAAAATGTGCCAAAGGGGAAAGTAAAGGTTGTATTTTCCTAATCCTCAAGGGAAATATGGATTGTAAAGTAGCCATACTACCCATCAAGGAAACAGTAGTTGGACTTACCCTCTATCCTCTCTAGAATTTGGTCAATGAATGGCAAAGGTAAATGGTCATTCCTAGTGTGTTGCTTTATTAGGCGATAGTCTATATAGACACGCCAACTATTCTACACACGAGTTGGAACCAATTCATTGTTTTCATTTTTTATTACTGTAAGGCTAGTTCTTTTAGGAACTACTTGAACGAGACTGACCCATTGGCTATCAGAGATGGGGTAAATGATTCTAGTGGCCAATAATTTTTTTACATCATTTTTCACAACTTAAGTGAGGTTTGGGTTCAGTAGATGTTGTGCCTGCCTCACTGGTTTAGCCTCATAATTTAACAAAATATGATGTGTACAAATTTATGGGATAATACCAGGAATGTCAGAAAGTGTCCATCCCAAATCTTGTTTATACTCCCTCAAAAGTTCAATTAGTTTCAATTAATGCTCATGAGTGAGTGAACTAGTAATGATTATGGGCAACATGTTTCTATTCGCAATATATGAATATTTTAAATCTTGAGGCAGTTGTTTTAGTTCCAATTCATGTGTATTTTGGATTGATGGGAGTGTGTGTGAAAGTGAGAGGTCACTGATCTCATATAACTACTCAATGGTATCATCCTCAATATAGGAATGAGATTTTACAAGCTTATAAGTATCATCGATGGTCAGTGGATCCTCAATGTTCAAGAAATCATTAATTAATAAACATGCATTAAATTTTTCTAATCCACTACAAAAATCAATGCATGAATCATTACCTAGAATTTCAATCAATGAAGAAAACTCAGAAAGGGGGTCGGGGGAATGATAAGAAGTGTTTTCAGGGGAATGTCGTGTATCAATTGAATTTACTGAGAGAGAGGAATGTTCTTCTGAGGGGTACTTCATGGCATCAAGGATGTTGAAATAGACTATGTCACCACCAAATCCCATAGATAATGTACCATTATGGACATTAATTATGGTTTTGGTAGTTTTTAGGAAAGGTCTCACCAATATTATTGGGGAATGTCCATTCATCCTATCATCTTTGATTTTAAGCACATAAAAGTCAGTAGGAAAAATTAAATTTTGAACCCTCACAAGAACATCCTCTAACACACCAGAGGGATGTGCAGTACTCCAATTAGCCAATTGAACAATAATTCCAATCGGATTAAGTTCCTAGACCTTCAATGTAGAGTAAATAGAGTGAGGAATCACATTTATAGAATCACCTAAATCATGAATAGCATTAGAAAAAGAATACTCCCCTATGGTGCACGGGATTGAAAATGTTCCAGGATCATTGCACTTTGTGGGAAGTGATGGATATATAAATGCTAAAACATTCCTCACCAATATCATCTTCTCATCTTCATGAAGTATCCTTCTGTGTGTACACATCTCCTTTAAAAACTTGGCATACCGTGGAATTTGCTTCACAATATCAATCAATGGGTTGTTAACCTGCACTTTCTTGAAAATTTCCAATATTTCCTTATCAAGTTCAGTTTCCTTTTCTTTTCTCGGTTGGGTGGCCCTTTGAGTAAATGGAAGAGGAATGGTTGGGCTAGGTTACTCATAAATATATACACTCTTTCCTTTGGAAGGGCTTCTCTTAGGACAATGTTCTTCAACATTTGGAACATTCTTAATGGTTGGGATAGAGGTTTCCTCAGGAGGGGATGACTCTAATGGAGGATTAATTTTACTTTCTAGTTGTTTTCCACTCATAAGGGTGATGGCACTAACATTTCCTTTATACCTAGGGTTAACTACTAGTTGAGAGGGAATTTTACCTGACCCATGACTTTGAATTTCACCCACTGAGTTAGTTAGTTAGCCTAATTGGGTTTCTAGGTCTTGTATGGTTGCCTGAGTGGTTTGTTGAATTGGATGTTGTTAGAAGCCATTTTTTTAATCATATATTCTAGGTTGGGCTTAGGTTTTGGAGGGGGTGGTTGTAAAGGATTTTGGGGTGGTTGAGGATTTTTGGGTGGTGGTCGTGGATGACTGCTCTACCCCGATTGGTTCCAGTGTTTTTGAGGTTGGTTTGAATACCCCCTTGTCTATAGTCTTGGTTTTCCTTCCACACAGGGTTGGATGGATAGTAAGGTTCTTGCCCAAAGGGTTGGTTATAGGGGTGGCCTAGAAATATTGCCTCACAACTCTCAGATGTTTCCCTCAATTGAGGACATTGGTCAGAGTAGTGGGTGTTAGAAGAATATTTACAACAATGTATGGGAGGAAGATATTGGGATTTCCCTTGGGAAAGAGCAAGTTGTTGAAGAAGGGAACTTACCTCTTCGAACTTTGTGTCTACCTTTTTCTCGAATTCAGTACTTTGCACCTCATGGACACCTCAAATCAGTACATTAGACCTTGAACAAAATTGGTGTGTGTTTTGTGCCATGTTCTCAATAAAGGTTCTTACAGCAATTGGGGTCTTATCAACTAGCGCACCACCTGCAGCAACATCAATCATATTTCAATCAATAGGGATTAAACCTTCATAAAAATATTTAATTAAAAGTTGATCACTTATTTGGTGGTGTGGGCAACTTGAACATAACCTTTTAAAGCTTTCCCAATATTCATGTAATATTTCCCCTTGAAATTGTAATATCCAACAAATTTATTTCCTTATCGTTATAGTTCGAGAGGCTGGGAAATATTTTTCAAGAATAAGTCGTTTCATGTTCGCCCAGCCTCTTATTGGGGAATTAACATAATATAACCAATATTTTTCTGTGTTTTCTAATGAAAATGGGAATTATCTAAGATTTACTTGTTTTTCATCCACATTTTCAGGTTTTAATTTAGAAAAAACATAATGAAATTATTTTAAATGTTTGTGTGGATCTTCTTTATGAAGTCCATGGAATCTTGGAAATAATTGAATTATACCGTATTTCAGTTCAAAATTTGGTGCCTCGCATTGAATTTGAATATAGGTGGGTTGGATATCAACATCAAGTGAGGTTAGTTATTTTAATTTTCAGTTGTTTTCATCCATATTATGCAATTTTATTTCAGTTTTTATATTGGTTTATTAAGAAGAATAGTAAGGATCAAGAAGATTGTCATTGTTTTGTGTGTCCTCCTTTTATGGGGTCTCTTGTGTGTCTCGGGGTCGCTGATGTAATATCCTCTCCGGTTCGGGTTCAAAAGGAGGTAAATATCTCGGATTAGAACATGTCATGCACCAAACCTACACAACAAATAGATCAGAATACAAAAAGATAGGTAGACGTATAATATAAAATAGATAAATATTCACAAAATTTTACAAAAAAATATTTTCAAAAACACACACTAAAAACCAAAGTGCTCCCTGGAAACGGTGCCAAAATTTGACAGTGATGTCATTAAATGTCAAAATAATTATGTTTTTAAGGTTGATTTATAGTCTAGGGAAGACCCTAAGTTGTCTCTCTAGGATATTTGGTGGGTTTAGAGTGTGCGTTTTTAATTAAAAGTACTAAAAGAGGGAGTGGTTTTAAAACATTTTAATGAAAGTTTCTTGATTTAAAGATTTTAATAGTTAATAAATAAAAGTGGTGTATTAATAATTATTAGAAAAGAAGATCATTTCAAGTTCACTAAACATCTTGGTGAGTTCATCATTCTAAAAAATACACATGGTTTAATGTAATCTATTGTTTGAGGGTTGTCAAGATCTCAACTTCCCTCTTGCCTCTTAAATAATGCTCAAAGAACCACCCCTTGACACAACAATCATGTTGTCAAGGTTTGGGTATAATGAATAGTTAATAAAGGCTACCAAATCATAATAAAAGATTATGTATGTGTGAGATAAATAGGACTCTTTTCTTGTCCAATTGGAACAACCCAAGATTCCCACTTGAAATCTCAACCCCATCGGTGTTGAAATAAAAAGTGTTTCATTTAATTTTAACAATATAAATGAAATCAGAGAATAATAATTTCAAGATAAGAAATAAGTAAAATATTTAGCACACAAATTACAAAAAACTAGTAGAATAACAAGTGTTGGAACTTCCTCCCAAGTGTGTGTAGCTCCCTCAAAATGATCGTCCACCGTTAAGCTCGACGTCAGGAGGAGGAGGAAGCTCGGGCGGAACTTCGCCTTCATCCTTGATTCCCCTATGAGGATAGGGGCCTCCAGAACTCTTTGAATGATGATAGGACTCCTTTGGGTCTCTAAAATACCAGATCTTTTCCTCATGGCCGAACTTTCAAATGAGGATCCCAAGGATCCATTTTATAAGAAAATGGGAAGGTGGTTTTGAGCACATAGAATTCTTAAAACCACTTGTCATAGGTGTTTCAACCTACAGATAGCCTTATCTAAATTTTTAGAAAATAAAAAATTTGTATCCCCACCTCTTGGATGTCTCCACTAAAAGTTTGTCATAATTTGGAAACCCATAGAACAAGATATGGATAGATCACAACACACCACTTTTGACTTTGTGCAGATTTGGTGTGCTGGACAGATCAGATCGGTTGGGACACCAGATGGTAGAATGAGTATTTATTTCCTTTATATGAAATGTATCCTAATGAATTTTGGACTAGACCAAAAAATTTCAGACCAATTGGATGCACTTTTAGTAGAAGTGTGTGGATTAATCCACTAGGGTGCTTTGATCCTGCAAAGTTTGGCCCATTTTTCTTGGACATCATCGTGGGCCCTCCAAATCACCTCCTCCTGCAATGGAATAATCAAAAAAAGTAACATTTCCCTTTTTAACAGTGATAAACAAAAAATAAATGATTCAAACATGGAATGAAACTTGTCATTATTATTAAAATTTTCAATATAAAATAAGTTTAGCATAGTGGTGTAAGGGTGAAAATTACACAGTGAATCATGGTACGATCAAAACTTTTAAAGAAATATTTAAATCATTGAGTTTTTGTTATGTAAGGAAATAACATACACATCATTAACATTAAAACAGAGAATCCTTTCTCATTTTTGGTAAAAATAAAAAATTAACTCGTTGGGAAAATGTAAAGAATATTCTTTATAACCCATTTTATAAATTAAAAACTATGGTAAAAATTTCTTTAATAATTATAGGATATTAGTAAAAAATTATATAAAATATTTTTAAACAACATGGAAATATAAGGTAAATGATTTTTAACTAAAGATATAAATAAATTTGGGTTTCTTTTAAAACATTATTTTGGTATATTGAGTACATAAAGAGAGGAAATGAAATGAAAACATGTAATTTTTATAAATAACCAAATGATAATAAAATAAATGAGTTTATTGATATTTATATCATAATATTTCATCATAAGAAGCATAATCATAAAAAATTATGATAAACATTGAGATTTTAACATAACAAACCTTACCAATTTGGTATTATTTAAATCATAATCCCCATGAAGAAAAATAACCTTATATGGATATGTATATACCAAAATTGTTTTATGATAATGATAAAATACATTCATGTTTATTACATGAACCATGAAAAATAAACAAGTGGTGAATATGGTATGTGTCCCGTAGAAATAAAAGTTTGACAAAAATCCCTTGAGATTTAAGAAACATATTAATAAAAACCCATTGAAAGAGATAAATCTTGAATTTTTAGTTAAAATACCATGAATAGTAATAATAAATTATTTTAAATATTCAATTTTTAATATATACACCATTTTAAAAAATAAGAGCATAAAAGAACATGTGTCTTAAAGAAGGAAATTTTGAGATGAAAACCCTTACCTTAAGCTCGACTTGTCACTTGCATTGCTTATATTTCTAAATAATAAAATCATGTTAATTATTTAATTTATTGATTAAATTTTTAAATCACATTATTCCTTTTATTTTATTTTTTACCATGTCAAATTAAATTACTTAATTATTTAGGTTCGTATTGGATGTTTTGATGATATTTGGATCAAATATCCCAGATTGTAATGGTAAGTTTACTAAGGTCAAAGAGATTATTAATTCATAAAATAATAAATAATAATCAGGTAATAATTATAATTTGTATACATAAATTATACTTTTAAACCCAATCATGAAATATAGTTATGAAAAATAAATTATGTTACGATCATGGAGACTGTAGGCCATACGTATGCATGAGTAACATTTCCATCTTTTAATGATCATGATGGAAAGAAGGTAAGTGTTGTTTTAACTTTAAATAATTATAATTATATCATAAATATTATATTATTTCTTTAAATATATTTACATATACAATCCACATGATTTTTTAATAAAAACAAATCACGTTACTTCATGAGGGGGTACTCCAATGTACACACGAACGACGTTATCATTTTTCAATTGAGGGTAAAGTAAGAAATTATATGATATATTAATTTTTAAAATTTATTAATATTTCATTAATATAATATATGAATATTAAATATGTAATTAGGAATATAAATCGGATGTGATGATAGAAAACGAATTACATCAGTTCACAAGACGGTAGTCCGCCATTCACTTGAACGGTGGTTTTGTTTCCCATTTAATGGTAAGATGGATATCGATTATAAAACTAATATAATAACATCTCAGTATATTATAGATACTGATTTTATTATATAATAATTTTTTAATAATATTTTAATGAGGTTTAATAATAAAAAAGGCAAAGAAAATTTGTTTAATAATAATACATCTTCTTCAGACCACCTCTTTAGGATTATACTTAAAGCCTCCCTAGATTGGATTTATGATCAAAAAAAGCCTCTGATAAATGGAAAGGTAAGTAAGGAAGTAAATTGGATATGTATTTTATGATCCAAAAGGATTCTGAAATGTTTAAAGGAGAGAAGAGAAGGTTCCCTTTTATAAGTGAGAGGGAGTGGCATTTTTACAAATACCTAGAACTATTCAAAAATGGGAAGTCACTCTCAAGTTAAGTTCCTAAAAAATTGATAAATAAAAAAATTTATGTGTGATATAGACAATAAAAACCTAAAAATTTCAAAAATAATCATGTTTTATAAATTTTACTCCATTTAACTCTAAATTTAATCACTTTTACCATTTTAGTTTTTCACCATGGTAACTAGTTTTTTTTACTATTTTTACTATTCATTAAGAAAAAACATGAAGTTGAAATTATTAAATAATATTAATTATTGAGATTAAAAATATGGAATCCATTTTATCAAATTCAAATCAAAGAATTTTTGTAATTAAAATTAATTCTGCAAAGCATGTCAAAAAATGATTTTTCAAGAAATTCATTTGTCAAGAAATATATTTTATTATATTAACTATATGACTAGAAATCGTAATTATATGAAATTAAATTCATATAAATAGATTTATAATATATTAATTTAATTTAATTATTTCATTTACATATGTTATTTTAATTAATTAAAATTTATAAACTTTGTACACTTAAAAAAATAGTTTGCAGAAAATTGTGTTTTTTAGGATAAAAATAAACTTATAAAAAATTTGAAATTTTTTCATTAAAATGAAATTAATTAGATGATTAAAAATAAAATAGTTTATAAATAACTTTAATATGAAATCTAAAATATAATGGGATTGTTAAATTAATTTATTTAATGAAAAGAAATGATAGCTTTACAAAAAACTGTATTTTTCACTATTCATTAAAAAATCAATATTTTGAAAAAATAATCCAAATATTTCACCCTAAGTTAATTATGATATGACGAATTAAAAATTATTTTATTTTTATAAAATAAAATTTCTAAAATTTCAATAAATTAATTATAATATTTTCCCACAAAAATCAATAAAAATTATTTTAAAAGAAAACGTATTTTTGAAACATAAAATGACTTTACAAAAATTGTATTTCTTATTTATTATTAATTAATAAATACATTTAGATTATATAAAACCATTATAGATATTTTCTGAAATTTGGTTATTTCAATTCATACCACTAATTTTAAAATCTAGGTTATAATAATCAAGTTAAAATAATAATATATTGTGGTACATTTAATCATAGTATTTTATATTGTATATATTATTGAACATAGTGTTCATTTAAAATATTTGGGTGTTACAGTGTTTTTTATTATTATATTCATTTTATTATTATTTTTCCTTAAGACAACTAATAATATTTATTCTTATGACTATGTACCTTAAATGGTGTATGTGAGTTTGAACAAGTGGGTTTTTACCTCATCTATAACTCAAAAATTTATGTATTTAGTTTATAATGTTAAATACCATATTTTATCGTATTCCCTATTCACCAAAAAAATAAAATATTTTAGAAAAATACTAAAAATTACCCTAACCATTTTTTGATGTGTACATTCCAAAAATTAAATCCATTTTATGAAAATAATTTTCCCAATATTAGAAAAGTAATTTTTAAATTTAATCCTCATTTATTTTAAAAATATGAATTTTAATATTATGATCAGTTTTTAGACCCTTTAAAAATTACTTATGGTCTCATAAAATTATATTATCATTATAATAAAACTTAATATTAATTATTAAACCCATTTTATGTAAATAAAATTGCTTTTAAATCATTATATTTGATATAAAAATGAAAATAAAACATATATGTTTTATAAAGAAATGAACACTTGTTTTATCATTTTTAAAACCATTATTTACTTCTATCATGAAATAAATATGTCATATTTTCATTTCATAATATTCTTAACTATTATTTTACACTTCTATAGGAGTGTATACTATTCTAAGTATCTGGTAACTATTCCTAATAGTCATATTACTATTTGAACAATCAGATTACTATTCTAAAGGTCATATTTCAATTCTAATAGTCATATTTATTATAAACATACGGGTTCCCTAATTACTATAAATACTTCATATTTCATTCATTATTCATTCACCTATATTTTATCTCAAGGTTATACATTTTTATTTTCAAAATTAATACTACATTACTAATATTCTACTTCATTTCTATAGTGTTTTTTGTGAGTATGATTATTCTAGGGGATCGAGAATATCCATATTTTATTATTATTATTGTATGATTTTATATTTTTTGTCTCATTTTAATACTTTAAATTATTATAGCCATTTTTTTAAAAATATTTAGTTCAAAATAAATTTTTATAGGTTTTATCATGTAGTGTGTGGGAATTATATAATATTATGTTACTAAATATAAAAAAAATTATAAATTCATAAGGGAAATTCCATTGATAAAATTTTGGGTAGTTAAAATAATTGATCAAGAAGTTGATTTTACTATTGACTTAGTTTCTAATGATAAGACAATTTCAAAACCCCCTTATCGAATGCCTCAAATAGGAATTTTTAATTGGAAAAGAAGTTACAGGAGTTGTTAGATAGAGGTTTTATTTATCCTAACACTTTATAATAGGGTGATTCTATTTTATTTGTTGAAATAAATATGGATCAATGAGATTTTTTATTGATTATAGATCATTTATTAAAATCACTATTATGAAAAAGTATCCTTTACCTCATATCAATCATTTTTTTGATTAGTTATACGGAACATGGTATTTTTTAAATAATAACCTAGGGTCAGGGTACCATCAATTGAAGGTGAAGGGAGAATGTATTCCAAATATAGCATTTTAGACTAGATACTAGCATTATGAGTTTGTAGTTATGAAATTTTGGTTGTCTAATGTACATTTTGTATTCATGGATCTTATGAATGGAGTTTTCCATGAGAATTTAGATATGTTTTTTTATTGTTTTTATTGAATATATATCAGTATATTATAAAATCCATGAGGATCCTGAAATAAACCAAAGGATTATTTTGGAAACATTAAAATAAAAGAAGCTATATGGATAATTTAGTAAGTGTGAAACTTGGATGAAACTGAATTCTTTCCTTAGACATATCTCTTCTAAATAGGGTATAATTTTTTACCCTACTAAAACAAAGGTTTTTGAAGAATGGACAATATCCACAAATACTAGAGATATTTATAGTTTTCTTGGATTAGCATGTTACTAGTAATGGTTTTTTGAAAACATTGATTGGTAATCTAGCCAACTGACTATGTTAGGTCAAATGGAACTAAATTCTTCTTGAAAAATAGTTTGATGATTATTTCTAGTAATTAAAAATTATATTGGTTAATGGTCTATTTTTATCCTTTACCTCAATAAATGGTGAATTTTTCATCTACAATGATGCTTTATTGAAGGGGCTCAGTAGTGTTCTAATGTAGAATGATAAGTTAATTCCTTATACTTTATGTCAACTAAAACTTAATGAGTAAAATTATCCTACACATGATCTAGAATTATTATTTTTTTATGGTTTTTTCTTTAAAAATTTAGTGGCATCATTTATATGTTGTAAAGTGTAAAATATATACTGATCACAAAATTTTGAAGTATATATTCACTTAAAAAGAGTTGAACAAGAAGTATATAAGATGGCTATAACTAATTAAGTATTATGACTACATAATTCATTATAATCCTAGAAAATAAAACAAATTATTTGATCTTTAAGTTGAAAATATAATTCTACTTTAACCATTTAACATTTGGAATATAACCTATTAGTTAATAATATGATGAATTTTTGCCTAGAAATTATGTACGTAGAAATACCCTCTATTTTGTTTTAGTTTTAAGTATAATCATATATATTAGAAAGAATTATTAAATCTTAGTATTAGGATCATGTATAATAGTAAAATTTATAATCTATTAATAATGATATGTTTTTGAAGTTAATGTTGATAAAGAAGTTGTTATCATATTAAGAAAAATATTATTTGTGCTTTAAGATTCATAGTTAAAGGTAAATTAATTAATAGTAGCTTATAGTTACCCATTTTTTATTCATCCTATAAGAACTATGATGTATAGAGACCTTTGTGAGTATTATTGGTGGGCTAGGATTAAAAGATATATTGTTAACTTTACCATGAAATTTTTCAGTTTTCAATAGTTTAAAGAAAAAAGACAATTACCAAGGGAAGATTCTACCTTTACCAGTGACATAGTGGAAATGGTAAAATATATACATGGATTTCATGGTGGGATTGTAAAATACATATCAAGTTAATAATGTAATTTGGGAAATTTTTGATCGATTAAATAAATCTTCTCATTTTCATCCCATTTGAGATAATATGTCTTTGGATCAACTTTATTAACTTTATGTTAAAGAGATAATTAGATTAAATAGATCGCCTCTTTCCATTTTATCTAATATTGATCCTATATTCATCTATAATTTTTAGAATGGACTTCATAAATCATTAGTTACTAATTGAAATTCCAATATAACATTTCATCCTTGATTTAATAAAAAGTCAGAGTAAATGATACAAAATTTGGAGGATATGATTTAAGATTGTTCAATGGATTATCATGGAATTTTGGATCTAAATCTAAAAAACTTTGAGTATTCTTATAATAATATTTTTCATTCCTGTATACAAATGGAACCATTTGAGGAATTATATGTAAATTGGTGTCGGACTCTAGATTTTTGGTATAAAATTGGTAAAAGAAAGTTGTTGGGACTATAATTGGTAGAATAAATGGTTGATAAGTTAAAGATAATCCATAAACATATTATTATGGATCAAATTAGGTATAAAAGTTATTCGAATAACAAGATATAAGATCTTTCATTTGAGATAAGTGATCATGTTTTTCTTAAATTATATTTATGGAAAAGTGTTATGTGTTTTGGTAAAAAGGGAAAGTTAAGTTAATGATTCAATAGACATTATGAAATCATAGAGAAATTTGGGTAAGTTTTTTACCAATTTTTCTTCCTATAAGTTTATCTCAGGTACATTATGTGTTCTATGTTTCATTTTGATGAAAATATATATCAGCTGCATCTCATGTATTGAGCTCTAAAGTAGTTTAGTTGGAATAAAACTTTATATATGAGGAACAACCTATTCAGATTATTGACTAAAAATATCATGAGTTATGGAATAAGTTTATTCACTATGTTAAGGTTTTATAGGAAACCCATATGATTGAATAAGTGATATAAGAATTATAAAATTCTTTGATGGAAATATATCACCACTTGTTTGAGTCGAAAATAAAATTGTAAGGATGCTATTTCCTAAAGGGGTAATAATGTAACAACCCAGGTAATGTTAAGATAAAAAAAATTGATATCTTGTTAAAATTAATTAATTATAATTTATAGTGTTATATTTATTATATGGATATTGGATAATTTTTTAGTAAAAAGGATGAACCATTATTTCTAACTACATTAGTTTTTCATTCATTATATTTTTTATTTAAAAGATTTATTAATAATTTATAGGATTTAAATTTGAAAAAATTAAGTCTATTTATTAATTCAATATGTTAAATTTATCTTAGGATTAAATTTTTATAATTTTATTAAAAGTTTTACTTTTCAATGAATAGTGAAAAAATACTGATTTTTAAAAAAAAAATATCTTTTCTTTTAAATTATTTTCAAAGTAACATTCTATTTTATATTAGTTTTAAAATTTAATTATTTAGTTTTATTAAAAATAATAAAATAAATTTTTTTGTAATCAAAATTATACTTTAATTTGGTACAAAACATTTTTATACTTAAAAAACATTTTTCTGAAAAGTTGTTTTTTATCATGTTTCTGTTTAATTTTAAAATAAATTATTCCAAATATGTGATTTGAATTTGATAAAATAGTTTAAATATTTTTAATTATAAAAATTAATATTATTTAATAATTTCAACTTATTTTTTGGTCAAAATGAATATTAAAAATAGTAAAAAAAATATTACCACAATTAAGGTTAAAATAGGTTTAACAGTGGTCAAGCTTAAGTGATAAGGGTTAAATTGAACTAGAAACTTGTATAAATTATATTTTATATCCATATTTGTACCCTATATCATATAATATTTTTAAATGATCTATTTTTGTGCCACTTTTATTTATTAAAACACTAATATATTTTATTCTTTTTAAAAATTCCAAGTATGTCCTCTCCCCCACATATAAAATGATACCCCTTCTCCTTTCCTCAATAGACATCAAAAGATAGTTAGTTCAGAAAAAAACTACTAAAATCACTTCCTAACATCCCATACCAATTTAAATAGTCCCTAGTTTTATTTTAAAACCTATATAAGAAGTATTTATGTATGAACCTAAAGAGGTTGTCTGAAGAAGAGGTATAGTTCTTAACCTATCATTTTTATTTTATTTCTTATTATTCATCCTTTAAATATTATTCTACCATGATGGAATAATAAAATGTTTATCTTAAATTTTCATAGATTTTATTATTCTGATTTAATAACCTATATCCATCTCTTCTTCCATACAATGGTAAACGAAACTGTTATTCATGTGTACAGAGGAATACTGCCTCACAAACTGATGTAATTCATTTTCTATGACCAACTATCATGGATGGTTATAATGATGAATTTAATGTATATATATGATATTAATGACATATTTATCATTATATTAGGAAAATATATCATTTAATTTCTTACCTTTTAATCCATTGAAGAATTATAACGGTGTTCATGCATAGGTGGGGATTACCACCTCTACAAAGCGATGTGATTCATTTTTCGTAACCACATCACATAGATGGTATATATAAGTGTATTTAAAGAAATAATATTATATTTAGTATATAATAATCATTATTTAAATATAAAATAATACTTACCTTCTTTCCATCTTGTTCATTGAAAAATGAAAATGTTACTCGTACATAGGTACGACCTACCATCTCTATGATTGTACCACAATTCATTTTTCATAATAATATTTCATGGTTGGATTTAAAAGTATAATTTATGTTTAAAAATGATAATAATATCATGGTTATTATTTTTTAGATGATATAATGATGGCCTCTTTTACCATAGTCAACTTACCAAAGTAATTTGGAACATATGATCTAGATATCATCAAAACATTCAATATGAACTTAATTGATTAAGTAATTAAATATAACATGGTAATAAAAAAATAAATGGAATAATAAACACTAAAAATTTTATTAATAATGTAAATAAATAACATAATTTTGTTATTCAGTATGGTAAATAATGTACGTGATGAGTCTGACTCATAATAGGGGACACTTTACCTTTAAAAACATATTTTAAATGTTTTAAAGATTTATTTTCTATATCATTTTCTTCCATGTACATATTATAAAAATTATTTTATATATTCATTTTTATGGATATAAATAAATTAAAAGGTCAATTTTATTACTCTATTTACTTTATTTTAAAGGTTTTCAAATTTAATCTTTTTACAGAACATTTTTTTCATTCTTTCAAAATGTAAAAGGAATGTTCTATTTTAAGGTATAAAACATCAATGGATTTTACCTCCACTACAAAAATTATTTAATATTTATATTAATTTATAATATTCAATTTTTTATTCAATTAAAAACCCTCCTTACCTTTGTTCTGGGTATTTATTTTTAAAATTTTTGTTTTAAAGGAAAGAGATATATCAATATTCGAAAAGGTTTTACTTAAAGTTTTAAAAGGTTGTTTTTATGATTTTGATGATGAAAATGAAAAATTATACATGTTTCAGGAATTTTATGGCCATTTTAAATTTTTCATAATGATGGATGAGCCTTATATATCTCATGATGATGGATGATATTTCTCCCAAATGCATTGGGTAATTATTATGTTCTCTAGAGAATTATTTTAGAATTCAACCATGATGGTTATTCTCATTATAAGGGTTTTATGAAGATGAATCATCAAGGAACATCCATGACTTTTCTATGCTTTATAATGAGTTTTTAGGTTAATGTTTTTATTCCAAAAATAAAAGATAATGATATTTTGTTTTAATCCAAGGATTAATCCCGTTTAGGGTAAAATGGTATAGTTTTTAGAAAAACATTTCTCATGGGTTCTCATATTTTATAAGAAACCCTCATGATTATGATTCTACCTTTATATTTTCTTATAAAATGATTTATGGAAAAATTTGGGCTGTAAATATTATTTCATGTGTAATTAAATGATTATTTCATCTCAAGATTTATCATTCTAAAGAAAAACTATATTTTATGTTCTCATTGATTAAAACTAGACTAGTGCATTTCTTTCTTCTAAGTTTATGTCCCTTACTAAGAATTTTTTGATCATCCTACATTTTTTTTAAAAATCATAGGTTTTATGGAAGAGTATGATAAAATAATAATTCATGTTTAAAATCATAAATATTTATCATAAAAATAAAACATGTTCTATTGTAAAAATCTTGTATTATAGGAAAATGTATATTAAGAGGAAGCTTAAACTTTTAATATATGTGTTTATTATGAAAGATTTATGAACTAATTATCTAATACCCAGAACCTGAAAAGATCTTTAGGAATGAAATAAAATGAATTATTGTTTAAAAATACAATTATTAATTGAATAAGGGTTTGGTCCTTATAATAACATAAGAGAATAATCATGAGTATATGAGACATAATAGATAAATGGATACAACATAAAAATGGGACATTCATAAGAATATCACTAAGTTTTATCACCAAGGTGTCATAAAACATATTACCAAGGTGGTTCACCAAGGTTTCATGAAACATTACCAATGAATTCTTCCAAGGTATCATAATAATTTCATCTCTATAGATTAATTCTTTACCAAATGAATTGAAGTACTATCAGGGTGCACCCTTCATATGCCTAACTTTATGTGTATCAAAAAGATCATATATCATAAGAAATTATATCATCATTTTAACCAATGGGTTGGAAATATGGATTTCATAAAAATAAGTTCCTTATCAAAGAATTATATCTATATGAATACCCTTGACTAAAATTAGTGTTAGGTTTTCACAACATAAAAGTATAACATGGAAAATCAAGGAATGATTTCAGCAGCATAATAGGTATACATAAAATATTATTGAATCAGATTAATTAGAGATAATCATTATATAAAATTAATATTACCTCAATTAAATAGTAAATTAATTATTAAAATAACATTAAAACATAATAAATTTAAAATAAAAGAATTATTAGATAGGAAGTACTTGAATGGTGAAGATGAAATAAAAAGATAACTCCTGCCTTGAAAGGTAGCTTCTTAAAGAATGATAAGATCTCCTTATAACCTTATAAAATATTTGTAGAGACTCTTTAGAGATAAAATGAGATTTAATTCATGCTCAATGGATTTGGAGTGCGGAGTAATGGTTAGAGTTATTTAAAAAATTTGAGGGGGAATTGTTTACTAATTTATAAACATAGGCATTTGGACTCTAATTTACAAAAAATAGAAAATCATTATATCTTCCATGGTTTTATGGTTTTTGACATGTAGGTAATGTTTTTTGGTATTTTTAAGTTTAACAACCTAAATCCTTTAAAAATTAATAAAACTTTTGGTTTGAAAAGTGTTTTTATTGGTTTATAAAATTTATTTCATTACTTTAAAATACATTATTTTAATTATAAAACCCATTTTTGGTTGATAATTCCTTTATACTAACTATTAAATAATTTTTAAGCCATTAAGGTGTCATAATACATACCATATATACATGCAATATTTTACTTTTTATCTAGAAACTGAATTTATTATAAAATTATGAAAAATTCACCATTGACTAATTTCGATGCACTTATTTCAAAAATAAAATTTTTTTTATCAAAATAATTTTTATAAATATCATAAAGTTATTTTTTAAATAAAGTTAATATTTATTTAAGAACATTGATTTTTATAACATGGCCAAATTTCTAACCCATGGAAAAACAACATATGATTGTATAAAATTATTTTATTACTTATATATGGATAAATATTATGATTTAAAAACGATTTATAAAAATAAAATTTTATTTAAAATTTATGAATTCATTGTAAAAAATGTATTTTAAATAAAACTAGATTTATATATTTTCCAAAAATACAATTATGGTTTCTTTGTATGATAATCTATTTTATCATATTCATCCTCTAATCATGTGCATTTTTTATTTTACATAAGGTTGATAGATTAAATAAATTTTTGAGATCGATGTAACCAATATTTTATTTCAAAATGAATTTACACATTAATACAGCTTAAGGTCCATATACATAACTCTTTATGACGCCAACACATTTCTGAGGGGTAAGGTGTGTGATTGTGATACTTTCATGGGGTTTATCAACTGACATTGATCTCATAGTGATCTCATCTAGCTTAACCATCTCCTAAAAATGATTCTGTTTGAGTCTCACTTGTTGAATATTGGCTTGGGTTTGGTCAAGGGTAGTGGTGTAAATTTGGTCCAGTGTCCTAAAAGCCCATTCGAACCAGCCTAAAGCCCAACAGAACCCATCCCAAAAAAGAGTTCATTCAGTCCAAGATTGGACCACCATATTTTGGCCCAGGACTACCCAAAATCCTGACCTAAAGGGCCAACACAAAAACCTTACTTGGTGTCCCACCCGGTAGACTTTAATTATGCTTGTAAAACCCCAAAATATTACTATAAAACTTAAGGTATGGTATATTCAAACCCCTACCCTTATTGTCCAAGCCTACAACTAGGATAAATAGTTTATGTGTTATACAAATTTTATTTATATGATATCTATAATTATATATCTATTTAATGAAAAATATAATAATAGTAATTTAAAAAAACGTTACTTTGATATTAATGGTCTGATAGCCCAGGCCCATGGACCGACCTGACCTCAAGAATCTGTTCAACTCGAGGTCAGGCCTGGTTCAAGATATAACATTTTCTGGGTTGGACCATCATGTTCCAATGTTTTTAGGGTCTATCATAGAATGTCTCAGTCTAAACAAGATCAGTTTGGGATGGTTTGGTCCATTTTTTCATCCTTATTCAAGGGAGAACCCCATTGATTCCACCTACCTACCATGATCTAATATATAAAATTCACATGGGATGTTTCTAGTAGTTGATTCCATGGATTATCTCTTATTTATCAACTTTATCTCATATTTTCCCTTTATATACAATAATTCAAATAGTCACTTTATAATGGAAACATTTCCAATAGACCTAATTCTCAATAGTCATAATATACAATGGTTTTAGAGCCTATTAGTCATAATTACCAATGGTTATATTTTATTCCTATAAATTAATTCCACAAAATACCCTAAATAATACTTCTCATTTTTTAATGTTTTGATTATATGGATTATATTATTCTTAATTTATATTTTTCTTATTGTAAATATGATATTTATTTTGGGATATGATCTATTAGACATAATAATTCTACTTTCATTTTTAATTTTGTTCCATTTTCCAATATTAGTTATATTGGTCTTAGTTAATTTGTAACTTTAATCTCTAATGCATTGATTCGTAATAAAAATGTTCATTCCATACTATAATATTCTTATTTGTTTCATTATCCATCCTTAAAAAATCCCTCAAAATTTGTGTCTTACCTCAAAATAAATGGGAAAAATTTTCCTTCATCACTTCTTTAGTCTCTTGGGTTTATACTTTGAACTTGTGATTTCTTCACAAGACTTTCAAAAGTTGTGTTTTCCTATTCCAAAACACTTGTTCCCTTTTATCTAGAATCTATCTTATTTATTATTCATATGAAATATTAGGATCTAAATTCACACCATTTATGCTAATTATATGTTTTCTCTATTAAATATACTTCCTTAAGAGGGACACATGGAAAACATTTTTCATATTTGTAATATTTAGATGTATTATTAACTAATTATAAACTATACTAACATGATCTAGAATATAAAATGGTTTGATATACCATGGAGTTAGTTTCCCTTTATTTAAAAATATCATGACTCATTTCCATGGTGATATTATTAAGAATACATGAACCCCAATATGAAATTCTAATTCCTTCATTCTATTGTTAGTATTACACTTATTTCAACTTTGATCATCCTTGATATAATGTTGGATTAATTATACCTTATCTATAGTCTTTTTCACAATGTATGATACTAATAGTTTTCCTTATACAACCTCATCCCAACATGTAGAAGTTCTACACCTTGTCCTGTATTTTACTTCATAATGGTAAATTTGAATGATCGAGTGGAAACTTTTGTTATAGTAAAATTCAATAAGTGGATGATGTTTGTCCAAAATCTCTTTAAAATCAAGTTATTTAGCCCTTAACATGTCTTCAAATATTTTAACAGTCATCTCATAATACCCATCAGTTTGAAAATTATAGGTTTTTCTTAGCTTCAATTTTGTATTTATATCCTTTTTAAGGATCCTCCAGAACCTAGAAGTAAATATTAGATCATAGTAAGAAATTATTAATAGTAGTGTTCCATAAATACTCTCTAATTATTGAATATATATATAATAAAGAAACTCTCAAGGGATAAATACTATCATATAGTGATAAAATTAGAAAACATTGTTAATATATCAAGGATTACGCATATGGAATAGTTTCCCTTGGATTTCATAAAAAAGGGAGTAAAAAAGTCCATGGTAATATTTTCCCACTTTCATATAGGTACAGGTAGTGGTTTTGGTAGTCCTTTGGGAGGTTGTCACTTTACCTTTACTTATTGTTATATCAAACATATTATAGTGTAATAAGTAATCTCCCTCTTTATATTATCCCACCAAAAATAGTCACACAGATCTCTAAACATTTTGGTGCTTCAAGGATGTATAAAGAATGAGGAGTTGTGAGCTTTATCCATCAACTCTTTATTTAACTCTGGAATATATAATATACATAGCCTTATATCAAACCTCATCACTCCCTCTTGATTAATTCAAAACTCATGAAACTCTCCATTTTTCATAGATTTTATCTTCTTTTATAACATAGGATCATTACATTGTTCTTTGTTCTTTGTTGGTTTTCTCTATTAATTATGTATAAGAAATCATTTGAGATAGGATTTATGATTCACATTCCCTTATGACTTCCATGTCCATATTTACTTAGTCCTTGATCAATGGATCTCTTTAAATCCTCGTCATTGTAAAGACTCCCAGGTATTTTCTACATAATTCATTAACAACTTTATTTTTCTTTTCTAGGGTGATAATGAATACAACAATAATAGTCCTTAAAAATATCCAAACATATCATGTATCTCATGTTAATTTCCTTTTATCTGAATATATACTTCAGAATCTGGTGGTTGGTTTATATATCACATTTCTCACTAAAAATATAATTTCTTCATATATTTAATGAAAAAATAATTTCAGCTAACTCAAAATCATGGGTATAATAATTTTTATCATGATGTTTTAACTTTAAAGATTAATAGGTAATAATTTATCATTCTAAATTAGTAAAAATCTAAATATTTCCAAGGATACATCACTATAAATGAAAATTCCTTCTCCATTAGAAGGTAAAATTAGCACAGGTTCACATAATAAACTCTTATTTAGTTCTTGTAAACTTTATTTACACTATTTTATCATAATAAACTTAAATAAATTTTTATTTATAATGGTTATAATATTAGAGGTCTATGAAAGTTTTTTCACAAACCTTCTATAATATTTTGTTATATTAGGGAAACTATAAATATAAGTCATTGTTGTTGGCTAGGGCCACTCCATTATAACCTTTTTTCTTAAATAAATCAACTGAATTTCATTCATTGTTTGCAATGTGTCACAATAATTCTAATTATTTTAACTACAACTCACATTTACTAAATTTATAAAAAAGACTCTCTTTCCTTAGAATTTATAACATGGACCATAAATGATCCTCATGTTCCTCCCAATTTTTTGAATATATCAAAATATCATCAATAAATACTACCAAAAATTTATCAAGGTAATTTATAAATATTATATTCATAAAATAACTAAATATATCTGGTACAATATTCAAGAAAAGGGAATAAAAAAACTCATGATGTCTATATCTATTTTACAAAGTAAACTTTGTGATATTATTGTTCTTCACTATCAATTGATGATACCCCAATCGAAGGTCAATCTAGGAAAAGAATTGATTCCCATGAAGCTATTCTAATAAATAATCAATACTTTGAATATGGTATTTATCCTTAAATATGGTTTTATTAAGTTCTCTATAATCAATAAATTTCTACATTGACACATTGTTTTTATCACAAAGAGAAAAGTATTTCCCCAAGGAGACACACATGGTTGAATAAAACCATTATCTAAAGATATTAGTGTTGTTTCTTCAATTATTATAACTCCATAAATTTAATTATATATGGGTTCTTTGATATTTTTTTATCCTAGTATGTGTACAATTGATATTTCCACCTATCTTTCTAGGGGAGGCTCAAATAATTCTTTACTAAATATGTCAATGTATTCTTTAAAAATTTTTACATTTCCTATATTTGAACATTAAATTTATTCCCCTTATTTACTAATAATTTCCATAAGTATATTAGAGGTGATTATTAGAAAAAATAAAGTTATGATATATCTCCTTACAAAAAAAATTAGTTTTTGGTTTAAATAAAATTGAAATAATTATGCTTCTATAGTTAATCTTGGCATTATACTTTTAGATCCAATTTATACCTATAATTATAGAAAATTTCACTATTATAGTAACCACAAGGTTTGTAGAGATATTGTACTCACCAATGTTAATATTATAATCTCTATATACATTTGATACTATAATAAACCCTCTGAGAGTTTCACCAGATAACACCACTTCTAATAGTTTAGGTTTTAATTCAATGCTCTTTAAAAACATAAATGAAATAAGGGAATATGTAGAATCATATTCAAGTGATTTTCATGATTTCATTAAGTTCACAATTAGTATAATTGTTACCATGACATTTGGATCCTTGACTTTATCCATGGTGATTACAAAAGTACACCATTTCTCCCCTAGACTCTATTGAGGTTGATGGAAATTTATCTCCATTATATTTTGATTTAGATATTTATTCTCATAGTGTCTAAGATCCCTAAACTTGAATAATTTTACAAAAAGCTATATCTTAACAATATTTCCTTTTTCATTTTTATTTGTATGCTGATTCTTTATGTCTTCATGATAGTTTTGATTTATATTTCCAGCCATTATAAACTTGTAACACTTTTCTATTCCTTACAGACAATTCCTTGAATGTTTCTTCTCACACTTTTTCTACAAGGGTAATTTTATTTTTTTCACTTATATTTAATGGTAAAAATTCTTCCCAAATTTTATATTCATACTTATATTTATATCATTCATTTCATCTGACCAATGTGTATCTCCAAACTCTATTTCCACTTTAAGAGCACACTGCATTATCTCTTCCAAACTCAAAGAGTCTCAGATTTTCAAATACTTTCATAGATTAGGTCTAAATCTACCAAATAATAAATCAATATTCTTATTATAATAAATTAAAAGGCTTAACATGTATCACATAATCATTGTAAACTTAATTTTATAACTTACCATTGACTCATTATCCTTTTTCTTCAACTTAAGAAATTTCATATCTATTTTTGTTTAGAGGGTATTAAGAAAATATTTATTGAAAAATAAATTTTCTAACTCTACATATTTCATAGATTCAACTTAATCCTTTGGCTTTATGCTTTTTATAAATTTCTAACACTAATCAGATTCTCTTTCTAAGACATATAATGCCAAAGTAACTTTCTCTTTCTTATAATAGTGGAGTACAAAAAATATTTTGTGTCTAATTTTGATCCATCATTATGTGATCAAACACATATAGGGTGCACTAAAAAAGGTATTTATTAACACATAAATTATTAAATTAATATTTATTCCTACCTTAGTGAATTAAAACACTCAATATGGTTCTTCTTATAATTTATAACACATGATAAATTATTTAGAATCATCAAGAAGTTGGAAACTCTGGATTCCCTCCTATTTGGAAGGTCATCATTACATTTTCGGTTGCATCTACTGTTTACATAGGTCCATATATTTCATTCTATTTTTCAAAAAGAAGAAAACTTAAATGAAAAAATTTATACTGTTATAAATTATATAACAATAACTCAAAAGGTAATTTTAATACTAAAATTTCATATTATCACACATTTAGGATCATATACATCAATATTTTCTAAAAAAATAATTACTTTAGTTTTATATCCTTCATAATGGTTTTTAAAGAGAATGTGAATCACCCAAATCATATATTTTGAGATTTTTAAACCAGGTGTCCAGTTATCCCCACTTATTCTATACCAAGTAAAGGATTAATTAATACCCAACCAACATTTTTAGTGTTATTACCCCTAGGTGCATCTATTCCAGATCATGAATCCACTTATTTATATACAAATAGGGTTTTAATTACTCAAAAACAACATTATCTATAAATTACCAAAATTTTAGGATTTTTTATTATAATTAAACTTATCTACATGGTTTTTACTAATGTTTTATGGTCCTAATTTCCACAAATAAATAAAACTTTCTCTGATACTGACTATGATGAAATATGTTTTTGATATATTATTTTCAATATATTTTCTTAACAAAATATTGTATTAATAAATTCCTTAAGATATTTTCAGGTTTAGTGTATTGGAATCTAGGTAAATAATACATGAAGCACATATAAAAAAATATAAATTTTATCCAAGTCACTAGAAAGACTATTATTATTCCATCCTATGTCACCTCACTGCAAATGATTTCAAAAGGATATACATTAGAAGGTAAGGGTGAGCATGATGCCTAGTAAGGGGATTGACATAGGAAATAGAATGTAAGAGATCATCATAGATAAATAATGTGGTGTTAAATAAGATAAAAAAACATGATTATGTGAGATATAACATGGAAATGTTTCTGCAACATAAAAATGAGACACTAATAAGAATATAACAAAGGTTTCATAAAATATATTATTAAGGTTGTTCACTAAGTTATAAAGAAACATTACCAAGGATTTATTCTAAGTTATCATAAATATTTCATCATAAGTGATCAATTCTTTACCTAATACATTAGAGAACTATTAGGTATAACCCTTCATATTCTAAACTTTATATGTTCCACTTAGATCATATATAGTATTAAATTATTTCATAATTTTAACCCATGATTAGGTAATTTTGGGATTCATACGTATAATTCCTCAATAAAATAATTATAATTATATGAATACCATTTAATTAAAGTATGGTATGGTATTCATAACATAAAACTATGGCATGGAAATCAAGGAATGATTTTGGAAGCATAATGGGTATATAAAACATATTATATAATGGGTTTAATGAGAGAGAATTATAGTATCTCATTAATAGGGAATTAATTTGATAGTAAAGAGATGATTATAAACATGTGAAAACATAATAAAGTGAAAATAAAAGAGTTATTGCATAATAAGTACTTAAATGGAGAATAGGAAAGAAGAAAAGAACTCTTACCTTACAATGTAGCTTCTTAAATCTTGATAAGGAATCCTTGGTGAAGGTACTAAGGCACTTAATGGAAGAATATGGGATAGGAAAATAAATTTTTTTCATTGGTTAAGGACATAACTATGTCATTTTTGAGTGAAGTTATTCACAATAAAAAGTCCTAAGGATCTCATATGAAGTTTTTAAGCACCAAAATAAATTTAATATTGACTTTTTATATCTAAATTCATGCTTGAAATCTACTCATCTTCATAAAAACAATTTTAAGGAACCAATTCCATATCCCTCTAAATCATCCACATGCACTTTGAAAGTATTTGGTAATGTCGTTCATCAAATTTTGGGTGATATCAAAGAGATTCAATGACTCCTTCAACATCTCGATGATCACCACAGCGACGATCCATCGATCCATAAATAAAAAATTCTACTGAAGCCCTAGATCATTTATTTCTCTCTCTAGGAAGTAGGAGAAGAGAGAGGATCTCATACATTGTGTAGTGAATAGTTTACAAGTGAGATCATCCCCCTATATTAAAAATGAGTTATATAATTACATAAAAAAGGCTCACTGGCCCCCAAATATTTATTACTCACTACATAAGTAATAAAGGAATCTTATGACCAACTAGTTGGGTTATAAAAATCATCTATATTTTTATCACATACCTATAATATAATAAATATATAATATGATAAAAATTATTTATTAACTCGACTCATAATTACTTAAAATAATTAACAAAACTTGAATATTAAAATAACAGTCATTCAAATAATATTCTCCCATGTATTTACTTTAGTACTGGTAAATAAATTTAATAAATAAATTCAATTCAAATTATTCTAAACTTAAATAATATGAATTTATTTATTACTTATCAATAATATATCCTTAGAAATACTCTTAGCCCTATGGTGGGACCCACCATGTCCTAAAATAATATTCAACAAAATAGTCCAAAATTTTGAATATTCTTAGTGTGTGACACTCTAGGCCATTATATCGATATTAGTGAATACTATTCGTAGACTAGAAGTGGTATCTAGTAGCCCATAAAGGCCCTTGAAGATATAAGTAGTATTCATAGTAATGATAACCTTTCTACGAACACACAAATTGTGATATAATATCTTTGTCTCCTAATATATCATAAATAAGGATGCACACTTCATGTAATCATCCTTTCTTAATTTATTATTCATTGACCTCCTGGATGGAATTACCTTATTCTACAATATCCTTGGATTTATTAAAGATATTATCATCTTGATCAATAATTCCTGAGATAATACTTTATTTTGAAAGTGATAAATTCTATCTTGATTATTCAATCAATTCAATATCACCAACGATGCACCCAATGCAAGCTACCTCACTATGACTTCAATGCCATATTTTGTTCCTTCAATAAAAATACATGATTAAATATTATAAGTTGATAATAATCTTAAGTTAGGAGAACCTTACATGTTTTCTCTAATAGGAACAAACAATGACACATAAAACATGTGGTGTTCTTATTGGTGGGCCAATCCTTATGGCATTATCTACTTGAGATCACTAAGTGTGAACTTCTTGAGAATAAGTCTCAATTCTTATAATTCATCAATACCTGATTGTCAAACATCATCTTTTTTCAATCAATATGATGTATCTAGACCATAGGACGTATTTTAAGATTTATTGTCAATGTATATATAGGTTCTCATTATAGCCTTGGAAATGTTATAACTTTTTGATAAAAAAATCTGTGGAAATTACCACATGAATAGTGTAAAAATAAATATCCACACTATTATAGTAAGTGTAAATCATGAATAAATCACTATAAACATTATATGGTAATAAAAATTACTATTTTTTGGGTCTAGGTCACCCATTATTATAACACTCCCACTTGGACTAGATACAACTTTTTAGCTCTCACATGATAAGATCATGCTTTTGCTGAGTTTTGTATTTAGTCATTTGGCCTATAACATCTCCTCTATGTGCCTATACTACTATCTGCGACTTCATATCCTTGAGTAATACTCCTCAAGGGATGATATCACTGAGTATATTTATTTTTTCCACATTCAAAACTTGAAATTTTGGATAGTACCAGGAATAGGATTATCATAATTTATATTATGGTAATACTTTACTAACTAGGTGTGATTTCAATAATTAGAAGAAATCATTGCTTATTATAAACTAATTCTTTAGCTACATTATAATTTGTAACACAGTTGGTATTTGTAGATATGTCTACCACTAGATTAAATGGTATTTTATTTCTTAGTAGCTTATCCTGACTGAAATATAAGATTATATTACTCGAAAAAACTATATTTTTCCCTATAAACTAGTTTCCCTTCCTCTCTAAGTACTATGATCATGCCTCTAATAATCTCTCAAGTATAATTGGATAGTTCTGAATACTTCACGTGTAGTTCTCCTAGACATAACTGATATTTTCCTACCATAAATTATACATTATAAATATCTGATCTAGTACATAGAATGTAAAATGTGGTTTATTTATCACAAAAGTGCATGTAATTATACTTACCACATTAATCTACTCATATTATCCATTATTTTCTTCTTGTAGTGATTTATGCCATGCGAAATTAGTAATAGTTCTATCTCAAATTGTTAAAACTTGTATTGTTTTATACCTGTCAGTATATTTACTTTTAATTTGGCCTAAGAAACCAATTAGATCTACCTCAGTGGTTCTTGTTCCTTAAAAATTAGGTTTCCACTTTAATTAAATATCTTGAGAGTTAATTTCATTTTGGTTTTAACTAACTATAAAACCAATAAGTGTTTTCCATATGTTATCAAAATGTTTTTATTTGGAAAATAGTTGTCCTCCCACTAACCTCTTGTAGAAATATAGAAAAAAATCATTCCAAATGAATATTATGTGATATTATTTCTTACTTCAATTCAAAAAAAGATTTCAATAACTTTTACCCATTATTGTAATTCTATAGTTTCATCAACCCTTTATGTTTATGTCGTATAGACGCCTTCCAAGATTGGTGTTCTTGAACTGAAATTCTTAATTTAAATATCATATAAAGTAGATATTATAAGTAAACTTCCAATGGATTTAGGTATAATGACTTAGTATTACTAACCAAAAAATACTAGAACCATTCTTGTACCACCCATTTATATACTCACCTGGATACCCACTATAATATTAAAAATAATAATCACATGTACTTTGATACATGGAATCCATTATTGAATTTTAATTGATCTTTTCAAACTTATATTGTTTCCATTTTATAATTACTAGTGGGATTCATTACTCTTAATAAATAAATAATCACTATACATGGTGAATGTAAATACATTATCATGGTTTTATCCTTCCTTCACACTATGTGTATCTGGAACATTTCTTTTCCACAAGGTCTTGTGGAACTTGTTCCTATACCAACAACTTATGCATCTGCTACATTGACTAGATCCAAGTAAATCATGCTCCTATTATCTCAAATTTTTATGTGAACCCTTTTATGGAAATATAGTCTATCCCTTGAAAATAAATTTTCTAAATCAAGTATTGGTATAATATCTTATATGAACTTTAGGATACTAACTGAGATATGCTTTTTGTTTTTCTTGATGCATGTATTTTTATATAATTAACAAACACTTTGAATATAAACACATGTTATTATAGAATTATGGGTTTTATAATAATATAACTCATATGATATCCATTTTTCATAATATTTGGTGTACGGTTATGGGATAACGCCACTATTTTAGAAGCATGTCTTGAAAAATAATGGAATTTTCTGCAGTGCATGTTGGTTTTAACATTGATGCCCCTTTTACTTGCATCGTGACTCTAATGTGTATAAGGAAAAGTTTGTCTAGTAATTTATCCATGAAAAATTCATTGATCAATATTTTCAGGTAATAATAATCATCAATCCTCCTTATAAATATCATAACTTTGATTTGTATAAGGAAATATGCATTTAGGAATTACTTTATGCAACATTTTAATAATCGGTGAATTCTTGGTCAATATATTCCTCAGCACACAGGCCTAAAGAAACTCATATTTTCCGAACATTCATATTTCATACATCACTTTTACATTCCTTTAAACACTTAAAGGAATATCGTTAATTATATTTACCAATATCTTAACATTGTACTAGTTCAGTCTCTCTAACTGAACTAATTCTGAAATCCTTGTGGCCTGCCATTATCACAAAATTTATCTTTTTCCAAAACTAAGAAAGAAAGTATATCGATAATACAAAAGGTATTTAACACCAAAGAGTCTAAAACCATATTGGATACATCCTTTAAAACTACTTATTTTTACCATACAAAGACTTATCTAGCAACAACTATGTATAACTGAGTCTTATATTTTTATATTCATTAGGTATTAATATTTATTAAATCATTACTAAACTATTGGTTGAGTATTAAACACCACAAAAAATCAATTAAAAATTTTAATAATGTCTCCATGTGTCCAATTTCAATTTGAGATTAATTTTTTGGTAATACTTAACAAAAGTTCAACTATAACCATTAATCTTTGCAATTAGAAGAAGTGTACATCTCACTACTAACTTAGGAATCACCATTTCTCATCCAATTTATAGAATTAACCTTATTTATTTTAATATTTATACTATTTATTGGCTAGTATATAAAAATAAACATATGTGATAGGAATTTTTTATTTAATATCCAATAATTGTGATAGAAACATCACATACAATGATGAATATACTTGAAGAAGAAGAAACACCTTGCTTCTTCAATTTAGTTCATTTTATTTATCTTCCATAGAATTATCTCATGAAATGTGATGTAAATAACCTTATTTTTAATGATTTGTCACTATTTCTTAAAAATTTCATTTAAAATATGTCTTCATTGTCACACTTTCCATTTTCTTTTTTACATTGTCTTTCAACTTGTTCACAATAATAACTTAAGATTCAACCTTCTTTAAGTTTTTATTTACTTATCGAACCATACCCAATGGGTAATAAAGTTTTTCTCCATACTATACATTTTGTAATCTTAAAATAAACTAGATTAAGTGGGTGATAAATATATTAGGAGGGTTCTTATTAAAATATATTGTCTCTTCCTTCACTTTACATGTATAATATGTAATTATCATCTCATTCTATTTCTTTCTTTTCTTTCTCCTCATAGACTTCTTGGAGATAAGACAACTTGGGATATCATCTATTTAATCATGATATATCCACAACTCATTAGACATTGATGATGATGATTTATGTAATCATAAAATGTTTCATACATGAGTCTCATGTAATCATATTTTGCACCCTTTCTTCCTAAGTTAGCTCAAAAAGTATTGGGGACTCTGGTGCCTTGAATTTCCTATATCTTAATACTTTGTAGAATCACATATACAAATCCTTAGAAACTCATTCTGATAAGGAAAATTTCTTTTTCCAAAATTAATTTTAATGAACTTATGGTATTAATTTACATTTTTCTAAAAAATAAAATCTAGTATATTAGTAATTTTATCTTGATTACTAATTAGACATTATCTATTAATTAAATCACTAAATGTATCCCATTATTTTATCAAACCCTAGTAGCCATCACTAATTGATTTGGAATACTTATTATCTAGATTATTCTAGTGAAAATTATCCTATAAACCTCTCTTTATAGTCCAATTTATGGCTACTACACTACTCATAGAGTTTCAAGGTAGGCATATCACTAGACAACCACATTAAGTCAGTGCTCATTGAACTATTGAGTGAAGTCCTAGCTTTCAGAAATAATAAACTTTATTTTCTAAACACTTTGCCTATAAATATGAAACAAGATATTTATAGATACTTCTTTGATACCATATTTTGATAAGTCAACCCATCACTCTAATAAGATCTTCTTGGCAGTAGGAGGAACCCTTAACTATGGATAATGATCACCTTGTACGCCCTGTTTTATTCAAATTAAAATGATGAAAGGAGTAAAAACTTAATATTTCTTAGAGGATTTTTATTATTAGTTATTGATGAATGAAATAAATTTATATATGATATGAATGTACTATGTGATCACACTCACAACTAACTATGTAGTAATTATAAAAACATTCATCTCGTCTTAATTCGTTTTAATATTTTCATAATGCTTATTATTTTATTTAATCATTTAAAATTGAAAACTCATTAAAAATAATTATCAATGCGTAAATTAAATTAAATAAACAACACGATTAATATTGATCATTTGATATTGGTTGACTCATTTCCACTTAATAGATCAATAATAACCCTAGGTGTGAAAATATATGAGTCGTATCTTACTTATATTACAGCTCGCACCCTAATCCAATGTATCAACATCTCATCTAGAATACCTCGTCATATTGTCACATCACATGTATTACAACGTCCTCATCATAATACATAAATACTCGCATGAAATGTAGAGGGTCTCGAGAATTCATAACACACTTACAAAGATGATATCCTAGACACAGAGACCCTGATACATATTAAGTGAGAAAAATGAAGATTTGTAGACCATTTATTTAAATTAGTTATTAGATGAATCACATGTACTTACAATAAATAATTAAATAAATTAAATAAATAAACTTCTAGAATTACATTGGTCATTATTTTCTCAAGATCAGTCGATATGAAATCAAATGCGTAATAAAAATTAATTTTTCAATGAATTTATATCATTAGCTTTATTTGAATTAAAATAATTCCTTTTAAAAAATTAATTCAAATAAAATGGTTTGGTACAAAAATTAATTTAATTATATTTCAAAAAAATTAACTTTATTTTGATATATATATATATATATACATATATATAAAAAAAATTTATGGGTCCCTCATGTAGGCTAAAAACTCCCAAATATGGATACTAGGTCTTTTGTTGACTAAAAAGGGCCTTGCGGGTCAGGAACAAACCGCTTTAACCTATCCTGGGTCAGGCCGACCCAGCATACCCATGGGTCGGCTGGAAGGGAACCACATGATTTCTCTTCTGGAGGCATAGTGATACCATATATGGCTAGTAAGTGGTTTTCGTGAGGAGTTGGAGATGGTTCGCCGATAGAGACATGATGAATGGGAAGGCATTTTTACAATGGGTTTTTGACCATTCACAACAGTATGATAATGAGTTAATGCTGGCACAAGTGTTTAGTGGGGACCTCAGTTGGTGGGAGAAGTTTGAATGGCCAATGCACTCTAACATAATGGTGGTGGGATGACTGAGGGAGGCTAGTATGGTGATGGATTTCATGGCTGGTGAAGTGAAATTGTGAGGGGGTTTTGTTAGGGAGGTTGAGCACAAGCTCAATAGGGTGTTCCATCAAGAATATGGCATAATGGGGAAAAATACTAGGAAAGGGGTGGTGTAGTGGGGTCGTTGACTGTTATTTATCTAGTTAGTGAATAGAGATTGAGTGTCGACAGGAGGTGGGGATGGCCTAGCTGGAATAGCATGGCAGTGAGAGGCGTAACCATAGAGGTGTCCATGGGAAGTAGGTCGAGCACAACACCCTTTTTAATTTTATTTTTTAAAAAATCTACCGACATCCACCCTGTTGTGGGTCAAAAAAATAAAAGTTTTTTTATTTATATTAGGCCATGATGACCCCTTTAGTTATTTTTATATTAAAAAATGTTATAAATCTAATTCGAATAGGCTTGATTGATGTTTTTTTATTTTTTTTCCAATATTCAGTGGAATGAAACCCAGTCAGAAAAAATTGTTTTGGCTGGAGACTTAACCAGAAAACATGACTCGAAAACTAAACCACCCATATTTATTTATTGATTTAAATTTATATTTATATTTATATTTATATTTATATTTATATTTATATTTATATTTATATTTATATTTATATTTATATTTATATTTATATTTATATTTATATTTATATTTATATTTATATTTATATTTATATTTATATTTATATTTATATTTATATTTATATTTATATTTATATTTATATTTATATTTATATTTATATTTATATTTATATTTATATTTATATTTATATTTATATTTATATTTATATTTATATTTATATTTATATTTATATTTATATTTATATTTATATTTATATCTATATTTATATTTATATTTATATCTATATTTATATCTATATTTATATCTATATTTATATCTATATTTATATTTATATTTATATTTATATTTATATTTATATTTATATATATATTTATATATATATTTATATTTATATTTATATTTATATTTATATTTATATTTATATTTATATTTATATTTATATTTATATTTATATTTATATTTATATTTATATTTATATTTATATTTATATTTATATTTATATTTATATTTATATTTATATTTATATTTATATTTATATTTATATTTATATTTATATTTATATTTATATTTATATTTATATTTATATTTATATTTATATTTATATTTCTATTTCTATTTCTATTTCTATTTCTATTTCTATTTCTATTTCTATTTCTATTTCTATTTCTATTTCTATTTCTATTTCTATTTCTATTTCTATTTCTATTTCTATTTCTATTTCTATTTCTATTTCTATTTCTATTTCTATTTCTATTTCTATTTCTATTTCTATTTCTATTTCTATTTCTATTTCTATTTCTATTTCTATTTCTATTTCTATTTCTATTTCTATTTCTATTTCTATTTCTATTTCTATTTCTATTTCTATTTCTATTTTTATTTCTATTTCTATTTATATTTATATTTATATTTATATTTATATTTATATTTATATTTATATTTATATTTATATTTATATTTATATTTATATTTATATTTATATTTATATCTATATTTATATCTATATTTATATTTATATTTATATTTATATTTATATTTATATTTATATTTATATTTATATATATATATTTATATTTATATATATTTATATTTATATGTATATTTATATTTATATTATATATTCTTGGTTCTCAACCCATAAACACCATTGTGATTCGATTTCTGATCTTCGGATGGCCATATATCGGTCATCCGGTATTAGATTGGATCTATGTTTGTTAAGATGGAACCATTGAAATACCTTATAGAAGAATTTAATAAAAATATATTTTTTTCATAACTTAAAATTTCACTTGATCACTCGGATACCAATTGATGGTACCAGGGCACACATTGGAAGTATATCAGTTAGTGATTTAAAAAATTTCAATGGGGAATGACATAATTATGTCGTCACCAGTGGAACACTGCCTGGTACAATGTCACACCCTGACCCGGCATGGCTATTTTATTTTGTTTATTTTTTATCTAATTTAGTTTTTCTGAGATTTCCTTATCTTTTCTTGGAAAAATGGTAATTTTTGGGCCAGAATCATGGTGGTGTACAGTTAGTATAAATCATTCACCATCCCCTATAAATGTTTGTGGCCAAGATAGTGATCCTATAAAGACTACATGGTTGGTTCATATCCATGCGGCCTCACCCGAAAGGTTATGCAACTTTCTCCCCCTTTGGCTAGAGGCTACGACACAGTTAGTGCATGATCTAGAAGACCGTGGGGCCAAACTGTGTCGTCTTCCAGGTCACTTAAAAATTTGTATTTTACTAATTTTCCCCCTCTTAATTCTTAACCCAAAACCACCCTATTCTACTCCCATTAGACCCCCAAAACCTGTGGATCTCTCCCCATGCTTGTCCCTTTGGTCCTTCTCCTCCTCCATGGTGTAATCTAGTGGTTACTTCAAGATTTGAGTTAGATTCTCAATGGTAATTCCCCATTTTCCCTTCCCCTTCCTTCCTCTCCCACATTCCTCTTGTTACTATTCTTAATAGGGTTTCTATGAACTACGGTTCATGTTTCTATGTTTTTAAATTGGGTGTTTTGGTATTTTAAGGTTCTTCTTGGTTCCCTTTTCTACCTTGAGCTTCTTAGACGTGATTTTGAGTTTCCATCATTATGTGAATCATGATTTTAGGTAGGTTCAACCTATTTTAAATATTTTAATTTGATTTTCATAATTTTTTAGTGTTTTTCATGGGTTTTTTTGTTAAATGAAATTTATATGCTATGTAAGTGTTGTGATCCCTAGAAATGAGTTATATATTTCTTTATAAACCTATCGTTTGGTTTTCATTATGAATTTCATTGGTTTAAATCATGTTTTGATGTTTTTTTTGGTTTTAAAGATAATTTTATTAGTCAAATGGTTTTCAATGTTTTTAATCTTCAAAAATGGGATTCCTCAGTGATGTGGTATGGTTTTGGAATTAGAAAGGTTTTTCACAATCATGTTTTTCTAAATAAAAAGTGTACCCTTTGAAAAGGTGATGCATGTATGGAACTTTGAATCTTTTTGGATAATAATATAAACCTATCTTAAGTCATTTCACTCTCTATGAGTGTTTTGTGCTATGTTCTTAGTGGAAAGGATTATATCGTGGTTGTTTGAATTGGAATGGGGATGTGCATAAGGTGGGAGTTCTGAGGTGAGAAGGTTGATGAGTTTTTATATGAAATATATGAAATGTACATATATTATAACTTGATAAAACTGACCTCCATTTGGTTATCAAGGGAATCCTTGGTTAGTTAGGTTGGAGCCTAGGTACACTTACTGCACTAATTGAGATTATTCACTAGCTAGTGGCACTGAGTAGATAGTCTGACTTTCCATGGGATGTTCCCCTTGGTCAAGCCAGTGAGGGTATCACCAGGTTTTAGGTAAATGTTTTTGTTTAACCAATATTGGTAGATATTTATTTTGGTATTGTATTGAGAGCTTTTTCTTAAGTCGTCTTGACCAGCACCTGAGATCCCATGATGATTTTTTTCCTATATGTTATTTTCTTCTATTCCCTGGTTTCTTTATAAAGTGGATATCCTATTTTTTCATTATATTAAAATATTTTTTCTAGAATTATTTATATTTTAATGTAATTTATTGAAATTATTTACTCCATGCTTTGGAAATTGTTTTGGAAATTTAATAAAAATGGTTTTTCTTAAAAATGGAATTATTTGATTATTTTTTAAAAGAACAGAAAACCTTATTTTTATACTTTGTATTTACAAACTAGAAATAATGGATTTCACCATAAAGGTAAGTAATGGGGTGTTGTTTATTCTTGTAATCTCTACAAAGCATCTTGGTGATCATGCAAAATTTATTTATCATTTTTCAGCTTCATTTTTTTCTCAGTTCTGGATCATTCATGGATCAAGCATGGTTCTTGTAACGCCCTAACCCCAGTTACCCAGAATTGGTGAATTATTACAAAACAATGTCATGATACAAGGAATTATATCCTGAAATACCGATTAGTTTAGTATCTTTGGAAGTACTAGATTCATACATAAGTTTTACATTACATCATGAAATAAAAAAAAATCATGTCCCCTTTGAACACTCTTATATCCATTAGCTTATTCATACAGGTTAATCATAATATACTTCTTTGCATCCTAGGAAAAATAAAACATAATAATGGGGTGAGCTCAGATGCTCAGTAAGGATAACAATATAGTGTAAACTATCATAAATAAGAATAAACATTTAAGGCAATGTATAAGACTAGAACACAAGACTTTTAAACTTAAAATTCAGCATAATATGGAAAAGATAAATCAAATAATTCCATTTACTTATTACCATGGATATTTTACTAGTCTAATAATCACGTGTAATATCAATAACCAATTTCATAATGATGGAATGCATAATGCCAGAATTCATAACCACATAGTCAAGGCCTTATGCCAAGACTACAAAAAATATTTTATCAAGGCCTTGTGCCAAGACATTAGTTTGTCTCATGAGACCTACCGATGCATCGAGGATCTATATAGGTCTCCACCTGTCACTTACTAAGTCCAATTAATTCCTCATATAAAGGGGTGAAACATAATCTAAACATTCATATTAAAACTAGCATACGAAATGTCAATATTTTAACCACAAACAATGAATGGCATAAAAATAGCACATCCACAGTCAAACATAACACATTCAATACAATATTGATGATTGTATTATGATAAATCAACCTCAATCAAGAAAAAAAGACACTAAAGGATATTTACATAGTTGAAAATGATCAGTGAAAATCTTTGATAGAAATATCCATTTTCCATGAAAACATTTAAAAGTCTCACTATTTATGAAGAATTTGTTTAAAATAGAATTTTGAATAAAAGTGTACCCTACCACTTTAGAACTTTTAAAAGTAATTTCAATTTTAAAACATTAATTTCCATATAAATAAAACCTTAAAACCATTTTTAAAATATGGACATTAATGAGAAATATTTAGAAGAATAAATTTTTAACACATTTAAAATGATATTTTAGTTAGAGTTCCTAACCAAATGAGAGATGCTTGAATAAAAATAATTAAGGTAATAAAAAATTATAATATCATGATAATAAAGGGATTCATGAAATACTAAGTTAAATTATAGTATATACACCAAATAAAAAATGAATTCGTGCATAACAATAAAGAAGTCTCAATAGAATGTAAGTTGAGAGGAATTCCTTTATAAAGATTGTATCCTTAGGTTAAGGATAAATCAATGACATAATTATGTGTGACAAATATAAATAAATACAATATGATTTTATATTTAGTTTAAATAAATCAGAGTAAATTCACACATATTCTTGTAAAAACAACACCAATGACTTGGATGTTTAACTCAATGAATATAAATTGAGTTAAAATTACTCTTATCAAGTTTATATTGATGACTTGAGAATTTATAAATGTAGTGATTATGTGTATCAAAAGTATATACACACAAAGGGGAGTGGAAATTACTACATAATTATATAAATAGTTATTTCACACATAATCTTGGAGTAAAGTAATCAATGAAATTTGCGTAAAATCGAATGAGTGGAAATTAAAATTTGAAATTCCATTACCGATTTGGTAACTTACAAAACATACACCCCATGAAAGAAGGATCATCCAATGATTATGTAAATACACAAAATTAAATTATATTACACAAAAAATACAATCATGGGTAGTACATACACCACACAAAAGGTAATAGTAGCAAATATAGCATGAATCACATGGGAATAAAAGTGATATGAAAACCCCTTACTTTGTACTTTTCCTTAGTATAGGGTAGGTAAACCTCCTGTATAATGGTGAAATAATTATTATTAAATTAGAAAATAAAAAAATAAATTAATATTATATCATATTTGATCTTCTAATATTGCTTTTTTAATGATATTTCAGTAGTATAATTGTTTTGGTTGTTAACTGGTTCATTTTCCTTAATATGTTTGGTTACATAAGCCATGTTTATTATGGATAGGATGTATTTTATTCATATAAATAATTATATTATGTTAATAAACATTATTTTTAATCATAAAATAAAAATTATTCTTGAATTATTATGATGGGGAATAAATCTCATTGCATTCGTGGAGACGGTAATCCGTACGTAAGCATTAGAAAAAAATATCATTATATTGAGGGTGAAATTGTATGTAATTGAATGGTATGTCATATATAAAGAATCATTAACATGTTATATTTATTATTTACATTATTTATACTCATTATTATACTCATCCAAATAATGAAGTCTTTGAATAACAAACTACACCACGACGTGGAGACGGTTAGTCGTACGTAAGCGCGTATGGTGACTTTTTCATTTATAGGATGGATAGAATAATGAATATGGTTGTAACATATTTATAATTACATCACATTATGTAGAAGGTACTGGGTTTTTTATTTTTGTATGGAAACAATAAATAAAGAGGAAGTGGAAGAAGAAAAGAATTTGAAAGAGGGTGGTGAAATTATTACCTCTTCTTTGGGTGTTTTCTTTTGAATTGATCAAAAGGGCTCCTTAGGTTACCTTTCTGATCAAATTAAGGACTCTAGGTTTATGTGAGGGAAGTTTGAAGGATATTTGGTTAGGTTTTTCCGATCCAAATTTCTTTCAAGGTGTGAAATTAAGAGAAGGGTAAGTACCCTTTTACAAGAGAGGTGAGGGTCACTTTAGGAAAAGCTTGAAATATTATTTTATAATAAAATTATTTTCGGTTTTTAATGGATACAAAATGATTTATTTCTAGGATAAGGTGGTTATTGGTAGAAAACCACTCAACCAATATGTTTTAGACAGATTTAGGTCACTATATTAACCTTATCTTTTAGATTTAACTCTTAGTTAAATAGTTTGACATTTACCATGTCTCTTTGTATTTTTATATTATATGGTTAATAAACATACCATAAACTTCAAAGAGAACTCCAAGTGGTTAATTATTAATATATATAACTTTATCTAAGTACTTTGGACGAACCTTAGATTTTTAGGAATATTATATCAATTAATATTATAGTATTTGTTTTAAAAACTCGATTATGTCAATTTTGACACTATTTAGTATTTGATTTTTTTGAAAGCCATAAAAACTTTATTACTTCGAATAAATTTTATTTAATCTATACTAACATGAAATATTAACCTATTAAATTAGTGGAATTCATAATAATTCTCAATTTACATTTATTTGGATATTTATAATATCAATTATTTTAATGTCATTAATAAGGTAATTACTACATCATCATTGTGTCAAAAATAAATTAAATTATTTAATGTCTAAAAATTATAAATAAAATACCATTATGTAGGAACATTTTTTATATTTATAATGAATATTTATAGTCGAATATATATTATGTATAACCCTATACTAAAAATGGTTTAGTTATTAAACTTTGAATTTAACACTTTTAACTCTTCTTTAAATAAAATAAAAATAAATGTCATAATCTAATCCAAGTGAACCAAAGAGGATCATATTTTATTCATAAGGTTGTTTTTTGTCGAATTACACTTATCCAATAGAATTATGACATGTTTTATGGTAATTATAATATCATTTTTACCCATAATTACCCTATTTACTTTTAACCATGGTAAATAAAGTCAAAAGTTACTATTCACCAAATATTATTTTCATCTTATTGAATCACATTTTACTTACTGATGTTAACCATTTCTCTCAGATTTTTGAAATTCAACTCACAGAAGTAGTAAAATTATGTTTTATGCAAATTTTCAAATGCTCCTAGAAGGCGGCTAAAAGACAGTAAAAAGTTCAATAAAATTTTATATATCTAAACTTATTATAAAATGACTCCAATGAATTAAATTGAACATATATAGGTATTATGTATCTATTTTGACATAAAATAAAATTAAATAAAATAAATATTTATCTAAATAAAATGTTGGTTTTAAACAATAACGTAGTGTTTTTCACTATTTATCAAAAAAATGAATTTTTTTCAGAAAAATACCAAAAATTCACCGTAAGATAATTTTGATATTTTTAATTCAAAAATGAATTTTATTTTACCAAATTAAAAACATAGAAGTATCATTAATTAAATTAAAATTAATTCCTTTTGTCAAAACCAAAAAGCGGGTTTTAAAAAAGTAAAAACTATCAAAAGTTTGACATGTGTTTATGTCAAATTTAAATGTGGAATTACTTATAATGACATAAATTATATTAAATGATAAAAATATAATATAATTATACTTCCAAAACATTCTAATTCATAACTTAACACTCTAAATTATTTCAATTAAAAAAGTTGTTTTCAATTAAAATTTAGTATTTTTTTAGTATTCATTAATATATGAAAGTTATCAGAAAAGTACCAAAATGTATCCAAAATAAATTTTTATATCCTGATTCTAAAAAAAGAATTTTATTTCATTAAATTGAATATATAAAATTTTCAAATGTTGGTTTTAAAAAGGGTTGCCCATTAAAAGGTGGTAAAATTGCATTTTTTGAAAAATACTTCTTTAATTTGAAAAAATGAATTTGTTCTTATGTTATGTCTAAGAAATAAATAATATGGATTCTAAAATTATATGGTGTATATAAAATTCAAAATTCAGTTAATAATATTCATAACTGCTTTTTGAACGGCTAGTTTGGTAAGTCGTGGTGCGCTCGAACTCGGTGTTGCGTGTAGCGCAAGCTATTGAATTACTTTAAAGAAAATAACTTACTATGAAATCTTTGGGTGTTATATTTTTCCCCCCTTTTGTAAATTGCATCCTCGAAATTTTAAAATTGGGCATGGTAACTTCATTTAAATTCCCACATCATAAAAAGAGTCAATAAAACTATCACTTTAAAAAGAAATAAAGGGAAGTACAAAGGTCACATGAGATAACCCATACTAGAATTACATGTCGGAAAACATGGATATGGAAGATAAACTAAGTGTCATGTTTTGATGGAGAGTGATAGAAAACATGATCAAAAGAAATTTAACTACAAGAAAACCACAAACTTGTGATGGGATAAACAGTCATTAGTTTCCCAGTTAGGAAAAGTAAACGAACAACATTTTTTTTTTAAGATCCATTTCATAAAGTTGGGGAATTTATTTGTGATATTGACTAAGAACATAAAGGAATATACTTACTTTTTAAGTTTAGTTTCATACTTTATGAAATTTCTACCACTAACTCATTTTTTTCAAATAATGGGTATTCAAGATGACTTGGTCACACCTGAAGTCCTAGAATCAACTTCTAGAGAATCACATAATCCACAAAGGATAAAATATATATTTACCTTGTCTTTAGAGATTAAACAAAACCAAAATGGTTGGTACAAGATCAGATGATCAAAAAGGATAATCCTTTATAGATGGAAATACTAATCTTAATTTCTAAAATTAAACCAACAATACCAAAAGTTCAATAAATACCATTCAATAAACAATTGTCCTCAAAATCCTTCAATATAATCCAAATTAATATTGAAACCAAAAACATAGAAGAATTTGATTACGCATTCTTCCATGCTAAATTGTATCTCTAAATAACATTGACTACTCTTAAAGTCACATACTTAAAAGTAATTAACCTAATCATATATTCTCTATGATAGGTTAATAATTTCCAAAAATAACCCAAATTGCTATAAATCCACAATAAAAACATAGATAAAAATCCACCATTACTCCTCAAATAAAATCCCATAGTATTCTATTTTCCTTAGGCATATAGTGTTTCCAACAGAGTGAATATCTTCCAAAATAACATTTATCACTTAATCACCAAATCATTTTCATATACTAAGGATATCCATTCTATAAGACATAATATCCCAAATCAACTTATTATTGATCAATAAAATCATCTACCTAAAAATAATTAGTCATACTAACCAGGGAATTCACAAAGTCTAGTGGTAGGTGATAAATCCCGATCCCACTCTAGTTGCAAGTTTGATTCCCGTAGCATTGTCTGACGTGAAGAGTTGTCACATAGTCTATGTGTTTTCCTTTTTCAAATACTATATTTTATAACATTCCCAAAATGAGATAAATTCTTAAAATTAACCATAAAATAATTTCACCACAAATGTTATCTCATACATCTCATTTTCATCCCAAAATTTAATAACTTGTAATTGCCTCAAATTCAAGGATCATATAATCCCAAATGGTTATTTATAACTATATAAATAATAGAAAATATAATTATTCCTAAAATAGAATTTTCACATAACAAATTATAGGATTACACATACAAGAGAAAAGTCTTCCAAAGTAATCCCATCAATAAAGATCACTAATACTTTTAAAAATTTCATCATCCCTTTATTTCCACATAGGTTCTTCCTTGACCAATAGGTAATCCTATAGAATAGGTCATTCACTCAGGTAATGGCCAGGTCCCCTATATTTATAGAAAATTACTATAAATGGATTCTTGGGATCATTTTTATTTTCTTCCATAGTACTCTTCATTTTTCCTTGGAAATTATTTACTTTATGTCCTTATTTCCCACACATAAATCATTTCTTTGTTCCATTGAGACACTTCCCTAGGTGTATTCTTTGAAATTTCATGCATGATGGAAATTGATCTTTCTTTTCTCTATGTTCTACACTGCTTGAGCTCTTATCATTCATTTCCTTTATCTTCTTTGTTGAGTCTAGGGGTTGGTTAATATATATTTTGTTGATCATATTTTTGAAAAACTGATTCAGCATGAACACGATATCTTTTACACCTATCAACATTCCATTACATTGCTCATTTACACCATTTTTTCTTCCTTGTACATCATGTTCAATGTTACTATGACTTCCTTGGAATATATCCATTGACTAACACAAGAAAGTATAGTGTGAGTCATAAAATCATTTAGAGAATATCATAACATCTTATTTTGAATCTAAAACACCTTAGTATTAACCAATGTTATTTATTATCATATTATATTAAAATAATTCAAATATTTTTATAAAGAAAATTTGAATTATCCTAATCTTATCCCCCAGGAATGTCATAACCAAGAGTGCAGTAAGGCTCGTTGTCTTGTACCAGGATACCCCAAGTCAAGCCTGAAACTCTTTGTCGGAGATTTCCCTTCTAGGTACATATATGCTAGAGCCGCCTCTACCTTCTCGTATCCAGACAGGTATTTATTTCTTCGAAAACCCACATAATATTTACATTACCAAAATTTTTGGATTTTCTTCTATACTAATCCTCAATGTCTATCTTAGGGTAGTGGTTCTTAATCATAGTTTTTTCTAAATCTAACTTCAAAGGTATGTAATAAACTTCCTCTAATACCAACTGTAATACCCCAACCATAGTTAGCCATAATTGGTGAATTATTAAAAAACGTTCTCATGATACAAGGAATCATGTCCCAAAAGACCAATCAGTTTAGTAGCCTTGGAAGTACAGGATACATACATAAGTTTTACATTATATCATGAAATAAAAAAACATTGTGTCCCCTTTGAAAACTTTTATATCCCTTAGCCTATTCCTACAGGTTAATTGTAATATACTTATTTTCATCCTAGGAAAAATAAAACATAAGAAATGGGTGAGCTCAGATTCTCAATAAGGATAATAATATAGAAAAAACTATCATAAATAAGAATAAAAATTTAAGTCAATGTATAAGACTAGAACACAAGCCTTTTAAACTTAAAATTCAGCATACTATGGAAAAGATAAATAAAATAATGTCATTTACTTATTCACATGGATATTATACTAGTCTAATAATCACATTTAATATCAATAGAAAATTTCATAATGATGGAATGTATAATGATAGACTTCATAACCACATAATCAAGGCCTTGTGCCAAGACTACAAATAAGATTTTGTCAAGGCCTTGTGCCATCACTCTAGTTTGTCTCATGAGACCAAATGATGCATCAAGTAGCTATAGTGGGCTCCACCCATCACTTACTAATTCCAATGCATTCCTCATATGAAAGGTTTAAACATAATTTAAACATTCATATTAAAACTAGCATATGAAATGTCAATATTTAAACCACAAACCATGAATGGCCTAAAAATAGCACATCCATAGTCAAACATAACTCATTAAATACAATATGGATTATTTAATTATGATAAATAAACCTCAATCAAGAATTAAATACACTGAAATATATTGACATAGTTGAAAATGATCAGCAAAAATATTTGAGATAAATATCCCTTTTTCATGAAAACATTTAAAAGTTTCACCATTTATCAAGAAGCTATTTAAAATTGATTTTTGAATCAAAGTGTCCCATACCAATTTGAAACTTTTAAAAGGAATTTCAATTTTAAAACATTAATTTCCATATAAATAAAACCTTAAAACCTTTTTTAAGACATGGTCATTAATGAAAAAAATTTAGAAGAATAAATTTTTAAAACATTTAAAATGATAGTTTAGTTAGAGTTCCTAACCAAATGAGCGAAACTTGAATACAAATAATTAAGGTAATAAAAACATTATAATATCATGATAATAAAGGCATTCATGATATACTATGTCAAAGTATATTATATAAACCAAATATAAAGTGAATTGGCGCATAACAACAAAGAATTCTCAATGGAATGTAAGTTGAGATAAATTCCTTTATAAAGACCGTATCCTTAGTTTAAGGATAAATCAGTGAGATAATTATGTGTGAAAAATATAAATACACTCAATATGATTTTATATTCAGTGTAAATCAATCAGAGGACATTCACGCATATTCTTTTAAAAACAACACCAATGACTTAGATGTTTAACTCAAAGAATAGAAATTGAGTTAAAATTACTCTTATCAAGTTTATATCGATGACTTGAGAATTTATAAATGCAATAATTATGTGTATCAAAAGTATATACATACAAAGGGGAGTGTAAATTACTAAATAATTAGATAAATAGTGATTTCACACATAATCTTGGAGTAAAGTAATCAATGATGTTTGCGTAAAATCGAATGAGTGAAAATTCAAATTTGAAATTCCCTTACCGATTTGGTACCTTACGAAACATACACCCCATGAAATAAGGATCATAAAATGATGATTTAAATACCCATAAATTAAATTATATTATGCAAACCATACAATCATGGGCAGTACATACACCCCACAAAAGGTAATAATGGTAAATATATCATGAATCTCATTGGAAAAAAAGTGATATGAAAACCCCTTACCTTGTACTTTTCCTTAGTATAGGATTGGTTAAACTCATGTATAATGGTTAAATAATTGTTAATAAATTATAAAAGAACCAAATACATAAATATGATATCATATTTTATCTTCTAATATTTCTTTGTTAATGATATTCCAGTAGTATCATTATTTTGGTTGTTAACTAAGTCATTTTCCTTTATATGTTTGGTTATGTAAGTCATGTTTGTTATGGATAGGATGTATTTGATTCATATACAGAATTATATTATGTTCATAAAAAATATTTTTAAACATAAAATTAAAATTATTCTTTAATGATTACATTGGGGAATGAATCTCATCGCGTTCATGGAGACGGTAATCTGTACGTACACAAGAGCGACAATATCATTATATTGATCGTGAAATATTATGTAATTGGATGTTATATTATATATAAAGAATTCTTAGCATGTTATATTTATTATTTACATCATTTATACTCATTATTATACCCATACAAATAATGATGTGTTTGAATAACAAACTACACCATGATGTGGTGACGGTAAGCCGTACATACGCACGTATGGTGACTTTGTTATTTATAGGATGGATAGAATAACGAATATGGTTGTAACATATTTATAATAACATAACAGTTTGTATAAGGTACTGGATTTATTATTTTGGTATGGAAACAACAAAGAAATAGGAAGTGGAAGAAGAAAAGAACTTGGAAGAGGGTGGTGAAATTATTACCTCTTCTTCGGGTGTTTCTTTTTGAGTTGATCAAAAGGGCTCCTTAGGTTGGCTTTTTGATCAAAGTATGGACTCTAGGTTGATTTGAGGAAATTTGGGAGGATATTTTGGTAGGTTTTGGATGACCCAAATGGCTTTGGAGGTGTGAAATTAAGAGAATGGGAAGTATCCTTTTATAAGAGAGGTGAGGGTCACTTTAGGAAAATCTTGAAATATTATTTTATAATAAAATCATTTTCGGTTTCTAATGGCTCAAAAATGATTTATTTCGAGGATAAGGTGGGTATGGGTCGAAAACCCCTCAAAAAATGGGTTTTAGAGAGGTTTAGGTCACTATATTAACATTTTCTTTTATATTTAACTCTTAGTTAAATAGTTTGACATTTACCATATCTCTTTGTATTTTTATATTATATGGTTAATAAACTTACTCTAAACTGCCAAGAGAACCCCAAGTCATTCATTATTTATATATATATAACCTTATATAAGTCCTTTTTCTTAACATTATATTTTTAGGAATATTATATCAATTAATAATATAGTATTTGTTTTAAAAACTCAATTATGTCAATTTTGACACTATTTAGTATTTTTTTAAAAGCCATAAAAACTTTATCACTTCGAATAAAATTTATTTAATCAACCCTAACATGTAATATTAACCTATAAAATTAGTGTAATTCATTATAAGTCTCAATTTACATTTATTAGGATATTTATAATATCAATTATTTTAATATTTCATTAATAAGGTAATTACTGCATCATCATTTTTTCATAAATAAATTAAATTATTTAATGTCTAAAAATTATAAATAAAATATAATTATACAGGAAATTTTTTAAATTTCTAATGAATATTTATAGTGGAATTTATTTTATGTATAACCCTATATTAAAAATGGTTTAGTTATTAAATTTTGAATTTAACACTTTTAACTCTTCTTTAAATAAAATAATAATAAATGCCCTAATCTAATCCAAGTTGACAAAAGAGGATCATATTTTATTCCTAAGGTTGTTTTTTGTCTAATTACACTTATCTAATAGAATTAGGATATGTTTTAGGGTAATTATAATATCATTTTTATCCTTAATTACCCTATTTACTTTAAACCGTGGTAAATAAAAGTCAAAAGTTATTATTCACCAAAAAATATTTGCATCTTATTAAACCAAATTTTACTTAATGATGCTAACTATCTTTCTCAGATTTTTTAAATTAAACTCACAGAATTAGTAAAATTAATTTATATTCGAATTTTCAAATTCTCCTAGAAGGTGGATAAAAAACAGTAAAAAGTTCAATAAAATTTTATACATCTAAACTTATTATAAAATGAATCCAATGAATTAAATTGAGAATATATAAGTATTATGTATCTATTTTTACTAAAAATAAATTTAAATAAATAAATTATTATTTAAATAAAAGGTTTGTTTTAAACAATAACCTAGTGTTTTTCACTATTCATCAAAAAATGAATTTTTTCATAAAAATTCCAAAAATTCACCCTAAGATAATTTTGATATTATGAATTAAAGAATGAATTTGATTTTACAAAATTAAAAACATATAAGTTTCATTAATTAATTTAAAATTAATTCTCATTGTCAAAACAAAAAGGTGGGTTTTTAAAAAGTAAAAACTATCAAGAGATTGACATATGTTTATGTCAAATTTAAATGTAAAATTACTTATAATGACCTACATTGTATTAAATGATAAAAATATAATCTAATTATACTTACAAACCATTAAAATGCATAATTTAACAGTATAAATTATTTCAATTAAAAAAGTAGTTTTAAATTAAAATTTACTATTTTTCAGTATTCATCAAAATATGAAAGTTATCAGAAAAGTAAAAAAAATTATCCAAAATATATTTTTCCCAATTCTAAATAAGAATTTAATTTCATTAAATTGAATATATAAAAGTGTCAAATATTGGTTTTAAAAAAGGTTTTCCATTAAAAGGTGGTAAAATTTCTTTTTTTGAAAAATACTTATTTTATCTGAAAAAAATGAATTTGTTCTTATATTTTGTCTAAGAAATACATAATATGAATTTAAAAATTATATGGATTATATAAAATTCAAAAATAAGTTAATACTACTCACAACCACTTTTTTTATGGATAGTTTGGTAAGTCATGGTGAACTCGAACTCATTATTGTGTGTAGTGCAAGCTATTGAATTATTTTAAAGAAAATAACTTACTATGAAATCTTGGGGTGTTACAGTTATTTAGTTGGAGGTGACCTGTCAGGTCACATGGAGGTACGTTCTATTTTCATTTCCTTTCCACATCTAGTTATCCATCAGTTGTATTTTTTTATTTTTTTATTTTTTGTGGGACAAACCATTTCCCAACTATATATTATTAATGATCAATGTAACACACCAAGATTTTATGGAATGTCACTTTTTAAATTTAATCTCTTTTATAGCTTATGTTACATAGAACACCGATCTTATAAAAAATGATTAAATATTATTACTTAATTTTGATTTTTATCACTTAGCCATTGGAATAGAAGGAATGAATGAGATTAACTCAATTATAAAATTTATTTTACATGTGTTTATGAAATTAATTCCCTGGTTACCAATTAATTATAAATTAAAATAAAATCCAATTGAACTTAAATGATGTGTTTTTATAAAAAAACTATTTTTTTGACCACAATGGTATTTTATCATAATAAATTAAATTAATCACTATTAGTGAAATATAGTAATGAAATATATATATTATATATTCAATAAATTGTTCTTAAATTCATACAATATGTTTTATAGGCTTAGGATAAGTATAAATCCAATTTCAAGCATAAAAAGCTATATTTTTATCAAAGACAATTTTCCTGCCTTTTAATAGCGCATTTATTTTAAATATAAATTTTGAAACTTTTATAGGGTTTATTTTAAAAAATAAATTTCATTTTTGAAATATTATTTTAATAATTATCTTAGGGCAAAATGTTTGTATTTTTCATTGAAATTTCATTTTTTTGACGAATAGTTAAAATACTTAATTTTAATTAAAACTGATTTTTCATTTAATTTATTTTTATAGTTAAATTATTTTTTAAATTTGTTTTAAAGTATATTTAGATAAATTTAACATAAATCAGACAAATTTAGGTCCTTTTAATAAATTTCACATTAAAATTTGATATAAAAACATTTCAAACATTTGAACTTTTCACATTAAAAAACTCACTTTTCGTTGTGTTTATAATATTAATTTTAAATTTAATTTTTCCAATTACATGGATTGAATTTGGTAAAATGGATTCCATATTTTAAATTATAAGGTACAAATTATTTTTTAAGTTTAATTTCATTTTTATGTATAAAAACTTTACCACTGCAAAAAAATATTTACCGTAGTATAGGTAAAATAGTGACAAGTGTTAAAGTTAAAAGGTAAAAGCTTAACATACCTAAACATTTCAAAATTTAATGGTTGTATGATTTATATACCAACTCTAAATAGTCTAAGAAACATTAATTAACAAAATAATTCATTTAAATTAATTCCACCTCAATGTGGTTGGCTTTAATTTTAAAATAATCATTATTTTAATCACTTAAACCCATCTCTCCTCAAGTATAAATACCACCCCATTTCAACCCAAAATACTTGAAGATCCTAAAATATCTACCAAAACTTCTCCTGCTCACTCACCCCAAATCCATGTTTTTCTAGTCTCACCAAAATACCAAATCATATGTACTCAAGGGGTCCTCTAAGGAGGTGATATTCAAGAGGTAATTTTCTCAAAATACCTCCCTTATTTTCTTTTCTTCTTCTACTTTATCATCATATCTCTCCTCTATAAAGAAATAATAATTAAAAAATCATGTAAATAATTTAATTTAATTTTTATAATGTAATATATTATATTCATCCCTTTTTTTACCTTTTATTATTTAAAGAAACAAAACCACTATCCAATTATGCTGGTTAATCGCCTCTATGAATAATGTTCTTATTCTTTTTCCATTACCGCATTCATGGCTGGTCATAAAACTATTTATCTAGTTAAATTAGACTTAAATAGGTTTATTATAACCTATTTTATATTCTGTAACTAATATATACTCATCATAGTAAATAAAAAAAACTAGTTCATTGTGTTTAGAAGAATCATCAAAATAAACTAAATGTTTATCGTTAACATTTTATCTAATAAATAATATTCATGTAAGAAATATAAATGATATATGAAGCCATTAATACTTATGGAAGTTAACTAATAATATTTCAATCCACTTATGTGGTTTTAATACCATTTTATAAGAACATATATACTTTACACAAATGAACTGATCATTAAACCATGAAACGAACGCACCTAAAACCATGAAAATAATGAAATATTATTAATGAATGGGTCATAAGATGTTGTGAATATAACACCGCATGATTTTATGGTATGTATCCTCTTAAATAAATTCAATTCATTTGATAACTTATATTTCACACAAAATTATTTCATATAGTATAAATTATATAAAATCACATAGATAATACAAAACAAACTTTATAAATTAAGAATAAATGAAATAATAGGATTTTTAAAGAAATTAAGGAACATATACCAATGAATTAGAAACTTTACCTTTATAATAGTAATGTGACATTTAGGAATAATAATTCAGGCAATATAATAGTAACCTAAACTATGAAATTATAAATAAAATTTAGGCTTATAAATTAAAATATGATATAATTATATCATAGTATAAGTAAATAAATATTTTTAAAATGATAAATTAAGTGTTGGTATTTTTATAAAACATAAATATCCATTTACAATTTTATAATTAATATAATTATTTAAAATAAATTTTATTTCCATAAAATAGAATCATAAATTTATATTTTTTTATTGTAATTATAATATTATTTTATGAGACCTTAATTATTTTTTCAAAGTTTCATAAAAACTATTATAATATTAAAATCTTTATTTTTTGAGTAAATTATGATTTTTTAAAACTAAAATTATCATATTTAAAAATTATTTTCATAAAATGGAGTTAATTTTTGAATTATAAATTTCAAAAAAAAATAAGGTAAATTTTCTTGGATTTTTTTAAAATAGTTGAATTTTTTATGAATTGAGAAATACGGTAATTTACGGTATTTAACATTTTAATCCAAATACACAAATTAAAATATCATTAATGATGTAAGAAACCATTAGTTCAAACTCACATGAAATACATACTGTATTTAGTCACAAGAATATACACTATTTCTTATGTTGATCCAAAATAATAAACAAATGAATAAAATATCCAAAAAACACCTCTCTCCCCCACTGTAAATACCACCCCTCACCACCTCTTCTCCTCACACCTCTAAAGACTTAAATATTTTAAAATTTCTACTCAATACCTAACCCAAAAATATCCCCCATGTTCTATTCTTTATTTTCTCACCCAAAATACAATTTCAATGTTCCTTAAGGAGGTTCTCAAGGAGAATAATTCAAGAGGTTAAACCCTAAATCCTTCCCTTTCATTTTCTTTTATTTTATTTTATTTTATCATCCTTATCTAACCTATTATATTGAAATATGTATAATAACTCTAGTATATTATATATACTATAATTTTATTATTTTAATGGAAAATACATCATCATACCCCTTATCCTCTCCCTCTTATTCTAAAAATGAAAATATCATCTGTGATGTGTCGATTCACCACCATCATGGACGATGCATTTTCATTTTCCATTATCACCTTCAAGTTTGGTTATAAAACCATTATAAAGGTTAAATAAGATTTTATTATACATATAATAATTCAAATAATATTCTGGACCTAGTATATATACATAATATTAATTAATAAAACAAAACTATTTTGTGATAATAAAAAATTCACCAAAATAAACTAATGTTCATCATTAAAATTTTATCTAATAATTAATCCTCATATATGGAAAAAAATGATGTATAATACCATTTAATATTATTTAAGTTAATTAATAGAATATAATTTCAATTCTGGAGAATTAAACCCATTTTTAAATGAAGTTTCATACATGTATACAAGTGAACCAATCATGAAAGCCAGGGAAATGAACACTCCAGACCGAAGAAAATAAATATTATAACTCATAAAAAGACCATAAATGAACTTAATAAAATTATAATAAATCAAATACATGTTTAATAGGTTATGAATTAAATTATTAATCAATCAAATTTCATTATCCTGGACATTAATTTGAAGTGAAAAACACTTTCAGACTTAAGGTTAGGGATTCTCCCTGAACCTCCATTCTTCATTAGGGTTATGATTTCTCTCTCTTTACACCAATTTAATTCTTAATTATTCATATTAAATCCACCTAAAAAATTTTATGTTCCAACCATATTTTCTTAGAACAATTCTTCTTTATTTTATGGGTAAATACATGTTTTATATGGTTGTCTTTTCAATTTATTCCGATAAGCAAACCCAATTTAAGAGAACTTTAAAATTTTATACACATTTTCAAGTATACTTCATAATCAATTTTAAGCCACCAATATGTTTCAAAAAATTCTAATTTCATCATGAAAAACTATTTTGGTTCATTTCTTGTTTTATGAAAATAAATATTCCTTTTCCACTTTAAATTCTCGTTAATATTTTCCTTAAACCTCACTAAACTTTTTCATTTCTAATGACTCTTAAACACTCTTTTAATTTTTTTTCACTTCTATTTGACATAACTCATAATGATCCATTCATATTTTCCTTTATGAATGTATAAGTATGATTTAAATACATTATATCATAGAAAACATTATGATATCCCCTTTGACCATTTATTCCTTGTGTGTGGTGTATGTATATTTCCATTTTATTTATGATCATCATTCATTAAATATCTATATTTTCTATATCATGGGTATGATTTTTGTCTTATTATTATACCATTTTTACATATGGTGTTTTATTGAATATAATATATGTATGAATAATTATTTAGACTTGAAATGATGGGTGGGGTTCGGTAATATAGTTCCCCTTGATGCATCGACAGGTCTCATGAGATAAAACAGTTGGAAACAAACCCTTTGTGTTTGTTTCCAAGAAGAATCAGAAGGGTTTCTACCCATATACTTAAACCATATTTATGGTATAATGGTTCATGTTCTAGATATATGGAGTCAAATAAATAATCATTTTCTTTATTCAGTATTTAGTTATTACTTTCCATGAGGTTTTTACTATGAAAAAATATATAAAAGCATTTTCATTCTTAGTGTACTAATGGATTGTTTATTTTTGATTATTTACCTTGCTATAATGTTTATTACATATTTAATTTTATTCACTTATTATTTTCTCATATAACCCTTTTTAAGCATTTGAGCTTACCCTTTTATTTATTTTCATTCCCCAGTTCTGAAGATGAAATCTTTGAATAAGTGATGAGAAGTAGTTTATTTTCTTTTTTTATGTTCTATTTTTAATTACCAATGTAATAAGGAAACCATGTATGTATCTAGTTCTTCAAGACTACTAAACTGATCAATCCCTAGGGATGCGATCTCTTGTATCTATTCCATTATATAAAATTTCCACTGACACTGGGATACAGGGTTCGGGGTTGTTACAATGAAATCATAATATAAGGTATTATAAATATAAATATAGTTCTATAATGAGTCAATAACTTTATTTAACCCGTTATACATGAGGTTAAATAATGATACACTTAAAGGAAGTGTGAATTAAGGGTTATCTCATCTCACTTTTTACTTCTGTGAGATATATTACTTATTCACCACTTAATCCATGTGTGTGGTGTATGTAATTCCCTTTGATATATCATGTGATGAATCTCATTATATTCATGGTACTAAATTTATATTTTTATAATTATTACTTTTATGGGTCATATGATTCAACATATTACAAGTGGTAAGGGATTTCTTAACTCAATTTTCATTCATTTGGTTAAAATTATATTTAATTGATTATGTCATGACAAGGTTAGGGGTGAAATGAATTTTGATTATATCATGTTGTATTTACCCTTGTTTTATGTGGATTTATAGAAAATACAAATAATTGATCAATTTTATTAAAAAAATGATCTTTTTGTGGGACTTAGTCTCAATTTTACTTCATTGAGGCATATTCCAATTTTATGCATCCACCTTATTTTATGATGAGTATATAAATCCCCTTTGGCATATCATATCATTAATTCTTAGGTTATTTAATTTTTTTAAATACTATTCCTTTATGGGTCAAATGATTAAAATGTTTCAAAGTGGTATGTGACACTTTGATTTAAAAATATCTAATTAAATTTATTATTCAATATGTGAGTAATGCTTTATATAGTAAGGCACTAGTGAGGCCTGGTTATAAATATCCCATCAATGCATCGGTAGTCTCATGTTAAGAATCAATTAAGTAAGTATTGAATAGGATTTTACTTGTAGATTAAACCATATTGTGAAAGGTCTTGTTGTTAGTGGTTCATATGCTAGATATATGACATCCAATAATTAAGTATTTCCTCCATTCAGAATTAAATTATTATTATCTATAGTATTTTCACTATGAAAAAATCTATGGATTCACTTAATTATCAAATTATTGATTAAATGGAATGTGTTTTTAGTTATTTACCTTTCTATGTTGATTATTCTTATTAATTAAAACTATATTACATTGTACTTAACCCTTACTGATAATTTGAGCTTACACCTTTATTATGTTTTATTGTTCCCTGGGTTTCCAAGAATTTTATTATGATTGATATGTATGGTTATTCTAAGGGGGTAATGGTGTTCTCAAAGAAAACACTTTTTTATTTTATAATTAAAATTTAATTTTAATTGAAAATATGTATCTATTTTACCAAGACTACTGAACTATTTGGTCCTTTAGAATGTGATTCCTTATATCTATGTCAGTGTAATAAAGTAAGGCACTAGATTTGGGCTACTGGGTTGGGGTCATTATAGTTGGTATCAGAAAAAGTTTAGTAGAAACCTTGGGAAATAGATTTAGGAAAACATAGAGTAGGGAATATGACCCTATGGCTGACTTTGAGGATAATTATAAGTATGGTATAATATCCTATATATTTGGTAATGACTCGAGATAACATAGGTTAAACCTAAAGACCCATGTATTGAGAATAAAAATTCATTATTTAGACATACTTTTCATAATATTATCTCACTCTGATTAGTGTAGTTTAATGATTACACATTACTCTTTGATTTTAGTTAGTGGTGGGAACCATAATTAACTAGGCTAACGTTGAATGTTATAGACAATGTATCAATGAGAAACCAAATAGAATTATGACTAGATTAAAGGATTTTATTTTAATACCTAATCAGTTATCATTATATATGATTAAAAACATAAACCATCGCCAAAACTCAAAATCACCAAAAAAGATAAGGATAGAATTTTGATGAGAGATTGAGTGGTAATATCATGTAGAAAGTATTATTTAGTTTCCTATAATTTGAAAATGTGAATAGGAAGATTTTTTGGAGTGGAAAGAAGGATAAAAAGTAAGTGATTTTTGAGGAAAAATGAAAAGTTTATAATAATAGTTTCTCTAAGGCATTATCAACGGTTAAATTTTTCAAATGTAGAAAGTATGAGAATTATGAAAACTTATTTATTTGGGGTAAAACTAATGAATAGAATCATAAATTTTATACAATTAATGGTTATACTAGTGGTGAAAATACTACAAATTAAAAATGAAAAAATGAGTTGTTAAGGAATAAGATGATAAAGTATAGTTAATTGTTGAACAATTAGGTAGAATGATTAAATTTATTGTGTATTTATATTAACTAATTATTTTATCCATGATTATTTGGTTATAAAAATAATGAGATATATAAGTATTTTACTATAGTACTCATTCTTTAAGTATTTGAGAGAAGCTGTTGAATGGTACCAATAACCAAGAAATTAATTCAGTGGAATGTTTATCTTTTAGAAAAAACATTATTAAGGGAAGATAACCCATAATATATCTTTATGTTTAGATAATAATTAAAAATATATATTTATTGGATATTATTGGTTAACATGAAAGTGCTTAGTGATTTGATGGTTTATGTTATCTTTTTTGGGTTTAAAACATGTTTATATTTAAGGGATATATTAAATAACCTGAGATCTTATTTTTGTAAGAATTATTCTTTACATTAAGGCTTTACAGTGATCAAGGTATTAATATATTTGATAGGTGATATTAATATTTATATTATGTTGTTTAGGGAATCCAATGTTAAGTTGATTTTATAAATTTAGTGACCTTCCTTTTAAATTGTTGGTCTTTGAATTTGGATAGAATTATTTTGAATGTGACTTAAGATTAACTACTTATGGAATATATTAAGTTGAACTTTGGATATTCTTGTTTGATGTAAAATTATGATTTGTAATATTGGATAAAATTTACTAACCATTTTTCTTTTGGTAAATATTTAAAATCCAAAGGATGGACTTATAGATATTTTGATAAAAGATCTACAGGCATAAAAATCCATTTTGAATATCCATTACTTGGAATAATGGATGGTGTGTAAATAGATCAAATCACAACCAATTGATAAGAATATTCTTATGACGTGTAAAAGAATAAGGTAAATTAATTTTATCAAGTTCTTTATCTAGATTATAAAATAATTCCTCAAATATAGGAAAAGAAATTTGGAATGAAAAATGTTATTCATTTAATTTTCTTAATGATAAATCAATGGACTCTTTAACTCATCACATATTTATAGTTTTGTAATGGTAGAATTTTTTATGACCATGTTCTCTATCACTATCCATTAGAATATAATAGTTTTATTTCTCCTTCATGTCCCGATTTTCACTTCCCACTAATGTTATCATTTTCTAAATCTTAATTTTGTGGTGACATTGACATTTACCTTTCCCTCTTATTAAGGGGATGTTTTATTAACCCTATTTACGATGTGGGTTTCCCATAATGGAATTTTCAAGTGTCAAAAATTTATTTTTTAAGTGAAATTTAAAATTGATATGATTAAAACTATTGAATTGGGGTATATTTTAACACCCTAATATTATATGGTATGTCTCTTTTTAAGTTTAATCTATTTGATATTTTATATTACACGAGTCACCGAGCATAAAACAAATGATAAAATATTATTACTTAATTTTGATTGTTATCACCTAGTCATCGGAATGGTGGGAATTAAATAGATTAGATAAGTTATAAAAATAAGTTTTACACATGTTTATAAAATTAATTCACTGGTTAACAATTCATTATAAATGAAAATAAAATTGACTTGAACTTAAAGGATGTGTTTTTACAAAAAACTATTTTTATGCCCACAATAGTATTTTATCTTAATTAATTAAATTAATCACTATTAGTGAAATATATTAATTAAATTTATATTTAATTTATTCAATAAAATATTTTTAAATTCATATAATAATTTTTATAAGCTTAAGATAATAATAAATCCAATTTTAATCAAAGAAAATAATATTTTTCTAAAAGGTGATTTTGTCGCCTTTTAATAGTACACCTATTTTAAATCTAAATTTTGACACTTTTATAAGTTTTAATTAAAAATAAATTAATTTAATTTTAGTGAGGGTAATATAAAATATATATTAGATCAATATTTTGTAATTTTTTGGAGAACTTTCATTTTTTGATGAATAGTGAAAATACTGAATTTTAATTAAAAGCATCTTTTTAGTCTAATTTATTTATAGTGTTAAATTGTGTTTTTAATTGGTTTTAAAGTATATTTAGATCAATTATAAATCCATAAATCCAATTTATGTCATTTTAACCAATTTTATATTGAAATTGGATATGGAAACATTTCAAATATTTGAACTTTTCACTTTAAAAAACACGATTTTTTATTGTGTTTCGGGGTTAATTTTAAATATAATTTTTCCAATTCTATGAATTTAATTTGGTAAAAATTATTACATATTTTTTATAATAATGCCCAAATTATTTTTTAATGTCAATTTCATTTTTATGTACAAAAAAATTACCGTGGTAAAAAAAATTATTTACCGTAGTATAGGTAAAATAGTGACAATGGTTAAAGTTAAAAGGTAAAAACTTTAAATACCAAAAAATTAAAAAAATTAATGGTTTTTTGATATATTTATTGACCCTAAAAATCCTCAAAAACAATAATTAACAATATAATTCTTTGAAATTAATTCCACTATAGTGTTGTTGGCTTTAATTATAAAATAATCATTATTTTAATCACTTAAACCCCCTCTCCTTAAGTATAAATAACACCCCTCACTACCCCATTTGTACCCAAAATCCTTAAAGATACTAAAATATCTATCAAAACCTCTCTTACTCACTCTCCCCTCATACATGTGATTCTGGTCTCACCAAATGACCTAATCCAAGGTACTCAAGGGGTCCTCCAAGGTGGTGATATTCAAGATATAATTTTCTCAAAACACCTCTCTTATTTAATTTTCTTCTTCTAATTTATCCTAATATATTTCATATATAAATTTATAATAATTAATAATTCATTTAAATTCTATAATTTTTTTTAAAATGGAATATATTATATATATCCCTTTTATTACCCCCTCTAATTCAAAGAAACTAAACTATTGTCCAAACTATGCCCGTTAATCACATCAGTAAAAAATGTTTTTGTTATTTTTACATTAACACGTTCATGTATGGTCATAAAACTATTTTTATGGTTTAATATTACTTTAATAGGTATATTATAACCTATTTTACTTTCTGGAACAAATATATACTCATAATAGTAAATTAAATGAATCTAGTTCATGGTGTTTAGAAAAACTGCCAAAATAAACTAAAAGTTTATCATTAACGTTTTATCTAATGAATCATCCTCATATAAGAAAAAAAAGGTATATGGTACCATTCATAGTTCTGGAATTTCATTAATACTATTTCATTCCACTTCTATAGTTTTAATCCCATTTTATAAGAACATCCTTAATTTTAAACAAATGAACTAATCATTAAACCATGAAATGAACACCCCTGAAACTATAAAAATAATGAAATATTATTAATTAATGGGTCATAGTATGTTATAAAATAATCACATAAGGTATTAAAAATATTAATATAATTATTTAATGAGTTAATAAAATTATTTAATCCATTACACAGGAGGTTAAAAAATGTTGCACTAAAGGGAATCGTGAGGTAATGATTTTCTCATCTCACTTTTTACTTTTTTGAGATATATGCCTTTTTCACTAATTAATACTCAAGTGTGGTGTATGTAATATAATTTTATATATCATATAATGAATATAATTATCTTTATGGTATCAAATTTCTCTTTTGATGATTATTACTTTTATGGGTCGTACAATTCAACAGATTATAAGTGGTAAGGGATTTCTTAACTCAATTTTCATTCATTGGGTTAAAATTTTATTTAATTGATTATATAATGCTAAGATTATATTTGAAATTAATTTTTATTATCTCATATTGTATCTACACATTTTTTTATGTGTATTTACAGTTAATACTCATAATTGATCCATTTGATTAAATAAATGATCTCTGTATGGGACTTCATCAAAATTTCACTTCATTGATGCATATTTTGATGTTATGCATGTACATTATTTTATAAGGAGTATATAAAACCCCTTTAACATATTATATACTTAATTCTCATGTTATTTGATGTTTTTAAAAATATTATTCCTTCACGGGTATTATAATTTAAATTTTTCAAATAGGTATGGGACACTTTGATTTAAAAATATCTAATTAAATTGATTATTTAATAAATGAGGAATGATTTAGACAAGAAGACATGGGTGGATCCTGGTTATTGATGTCCCCTTGATGTGTTAGTAGTCTTTTGGGATGATTTAGTTAAGCTAGAATTGAATGGGTCTTTACCTATAGATTAAATCATCTTGTGAAAGGTCTTGACGGTAGAGGTTCATGTGCTGGATACATAACATCTAAAAATTAAGAATTTACTGCATTCAGAATTTGGTTATTATCATCTAGAGTATTTTTACTATGAAAAAATAAATATATTAATTTAATTCTTAGTTTATTTATTAAATGGAATTTGTTTTCATTTATTTACCTTTCCATATTTATTATTATTATTAATTCAAACTATCTTTTTTTGTACTTAACCCATACAAAGCATTTGAGATCACCCCTTTCTTATTTTTTTCAGTTTCCAATAAGTTTATTATGATTGATATGAAGGGTTAGGATAAGGGTTATAATGGTTTTCTAAAAGAAAATATTTTTTTATTTTATTATTAAAATTTAATTTTAATTTAAAATATGTATCTATTTCACCAAGACTTCTAGACTACTCGGTCATTTAGGATGTGATTCCTTGTATCTATGACATTTTAATAAAGTGATTCACCAACTTTAGGCTACTAGTTTCAAGGTTGTTACACTTGGAACTAGTTTCCAACGTAAGAGGATCGGGAATGCCTCATAGGTCTTATTTTGGTATGTCTCGCATGGTTGGGATGGGATTGACCCAGGTAGGTTCCTGAAAAATTGGTATCAGAGCATGTGTATCCCTTTTCATTAGGTATGTATAATGGTTTTGGAGATAGGGTTTTTAGAATTTAAGTGGTCAGTCATAGGTAGGTGCCAGATCACCACCTATTTGGAAGGACACTTGAATTTCTATGGTAGTCCAGGATGGCCTTGATGTAAAATCTAAGCTTGGTTATCGAATTATTCAAGGTTCTTTATTTTTAATTGAGGGTTTCAGATTTATTTTAAGTATCTAGTGTGTTTTTTTTTAGAAACTCCAATGGTTGGGGTGGGATTGTTGGATGAATTCAAAGGGGTTCCTGGTTTCTAAACACGTTCTGGAAAACCATGCGTAAACTATATTGGTTGACCTTTAGTATTCTCACATGAACAACACATGGTCCACCAAACCATGTGTCCAAGCCATGTGTTATAGCCACCTTTTTATATTCTAGTATTTTTTACCTATTGAGTGTCAATTTTCTATCATATATTTATGGTGTGGGTTTGGGTTGGTTTTGAGGAGTTTATTTTGGACTATAAAATGATTTCTGTTTATTTAAATTAGTTTCTAAAATAAAGATTTCATTTTTTGAACTTGAAATGGTATTGTTTTGAAAATATAAAGGAAGTTGTGTTGGGTATTTAAAGGTTTTATAAAACTTATGATGGGATGTAAGTTAGAAATTTGGAATCGGGGATGAATGTCTTATCTTGGATGTGGGGATACCTTGTTTTAACCTTTGGTATTCTTATAAACACTCACGCATGTTGATGAATTTTGGTATGTAGGGAGGTGTTCCTATTCTGGTACGGATGTATAGATCTATGATAATTCATGTAATAGAGATATTAGATTCTCATCTTGTAGAGATTATCTGATTTCTGAAAATGATTTCAAAATGGTGGATTTAATATTTTGGAAAATGGGTGTGGATTTATTCTTTCTTTCTTTCTTTTTTGGGATTTCTATTTGACCCCATTAATTTTATCACCTTATATGTGGTATTTAATTGGTGTGTTATTCTAGGTTGATAGTTTTTGTTTGAGATATGATGTTTTGTTGTGTTGTGTTTTGATCTAGTTTTATGATTCTTGTTTTCTAGGTGTTCCCCCATAGATTTCTATAGGATTCTGAAAATCCTTTTTGGTTGTTCATTCTCTTTTGTGTTCATCATTTGATCAAGTATCATCGAAATCGTTTAGTTTTTCTTGAATATAGATCCTGGTAGTCCCCAAAGTGAGTATTTTGTCCAAAAATTCCAAGATTTGAACCCTCCTCGTTTATTCAGATATCCATAGACTGCGAAATCCAAAGAATGGTTTTGAAGCATTGAGGAGATTTTCATTCAGATTTAGATCCCTGAGTCCCTTAATCTTAATTTTGAAACATTCATATAAGAGGTCCTGGGTTGGAAGTGATGGAAATCTATTTACCAATCCAAACCATAGAAGATCCATTCTTGGGAATACATCAAGGACTAGTTCATCTGACCTTAAATATATGAGAGTACTGAAGGTTATGGAATTGTACCATCTCAGGTAAGGAAATTAATTGGTCCTAGAGTATACTAGGAGTTTCATTGATTTGGTTCTATATCTTTTGGAATTTTCCAAATACATATCCCAGAAGACCCAATTCATTGAAAATTACCTTTGACCAAAACTATTTAAGTTGTTTTTGTAATTTCCTAAAACCTATGATAAAGTAGTGAGGAAGGATATATGGATCAAGTTCATTCTAGCTAGAGAGCTAGAGATGGTGGATGTTTCACTAATATCTTGGAATATTGGTGGTGACTATATAAAATTGAGAGGGAATAGAGCTATTTTAGGCCTGTGGGGAAGTGGTATAAAGAGGCCTTCCTTTTTCTTCTCACAAGAATCATCTTGGAGTAAGATTTGGTTGCTCCATCATTATGGAAACATGGGAAAAAATAAGCCACCATGTCCAAAATCACCAAAGAACTACCGTACCTTTTGATGCTTGGGTCATCTAAAATAGTTTCATTGGGGTTTCTCTAGGAAGCAATGTGGATCCAAATCCACCCCATCAAAGGATACCCGAGCCTGTTTGGAGAAACATGGTGATGATGAGGACTCTATTTTGGGTTTCCTTTGTTTTAAATGTTTTCATTATTTTTGATATTGAGCATGGTGGTGTGGTTTTCTGTTATGAATAGGGGAAGATATTGTTTGTCCTTTGATAATTATTGTTCTTAATGGAAATCTCTTTTTGGGAAATTTTGAATATTATGGTTATTAAATATCATCCATTCATGTTTAGAATCTCATATATCATTTTCTATTTTAATTAGTGAGCCTATTCTGGTTTAAGGAATCGTTGTTTATCCTAAATCCTAAAATGGTGGGGAGGCCACTGCGAAAGGGTTCATGGTAATCTTAGTTACTTAGCTCTCTAGGTGGGACAACTCTTTGACCCGTCCCATCTGACCCTGACTATGATGAATGCTTAATCAATTATGTGGTTCAAATAGTGTATCCTTGTGAAAATCCTAAATAAACCATGATAAGTTTCTTTTTCAATTTCTAAATTAGGGGTTAGGGTGTTCCATGTTTTGGGAGTGTGTATGGATTTATGTCACCCTCGACCCTCATTATTTTGTTTTTATTTTTGGTTTTTCAAGTTTTATTGTTGTTTATAATTGATTTAAATTGGTTATTTGAGGTTCTTCTTACTAGTTCTATATATTTGGGTGTTTTGGGTTCTATATGTTAAGTGAGTTTTTTGATCATCGGCCTTCCATTAATTGAAGTTTGGTTTATGTAGAGATTGTCTTCGACTCAGTTTTGGGTTAGCCACATCTTCCAGGACTTTATAGGGGTAGAAATTTTCAATGGTGGGAAGAATTGTAACTCCTATACCCAAAAAAACCTTTTAATTTTTTTATTTTTTATTTAATTTGCTTTCTCTAAGTTTTCTTGATATTTTTTTGGAAAAATGGTATCTTTTGTGACAGAATATATGTAGCACATGGGTGGATCATGGTTAGTAGAAACCATGCACCATCCAATTTCAAATAGTACATCCAAGATAGTGAATCTGTAAAGACCAAATGATTAGTGCACATTTATGCAGCCTCACCCAGCAAATCATGAGGCTTCCTCCCCCTTTGGATAGGGTCTACTGCTTGGTTAGTGCACGGTGTGGTGGACCATGCAGCCAAACTGTGTGGTATGTCATGCCACTTAAAAATTGATATTTTACCACTTTTCCCCTCTCAATTGTTAACCCAAATCCCCCTTATTCTTCCCCCATTTAACCCCTAACACTTGCAGAGATCTCCCAACACCTCTCTACTTGGTACTTATTCTTCTCCATGGTGTAATCTTGTGGTTTCTTCAATATTTGAGGTGGATTCTCAATAGAAATCTCTAATTTTCCCTCCTCCTTCCTTATTCTTACACTTTATTATTATTCCTCTTCTTCCTATGATTTTTATAACCTAGGGTTCATGTTTCCATGTTTCTAAATTTCTTTTTTTGATTTTTTATGTTTCTTCTTGGTTCCCTTTGCTTTATTGAGCTTCTTAGAAGTGATTTTGAGTTTTTATCATCATGTGAATCAAGATTTGAATTAGTTCCTCCCTATTTACTATATTTTAACTTTATTTCCATAATTTCTTTATGTTTTCCATGGATTTTTTAATGTTAAATGAAATGTATATTCTATGTAAGTGTTGTGGTCCTTATAAATGGGTTCTCTCTTTCTTTCTAAACCTCTCCTTTGGTTTGTATTATGAATTTCATTGGTTTTAGTCATGTTTTTATGTTTTTTCATTTTAAGAAAACCCTCTTAATGCATATCCCTATCTATGTGTTTTTTTTGTTATGTGCTAAGTGGAAAGGATTATTCCTTGGTTGTTTGAATTGGAATGGGGATGCGCTTAAGATGGGAGTTCAGAGGTGAGAAGGTGGATGAGTTTTTAAGTGAAATGTATGACATTTATCAATATTCTTGATTGATAAAACTCACCTTTATTTAATTATCATGGGAATCCTTGGGTATTTAGGTTAGATCCTAGATACACTTGTTGCACTAGTTTAGATTATTCACTAGTTATTGGCCCTAAGAATATAATTTGGCTTCCTATGCGATTTGCCCCTCGATTGAGCCAGTTAGGGTTTTGCTGGGTTTTTGGGTAGTGTTTTTGGATAAATAGTACCAGTAGAGATTTATTATGGTATTTTATTGATATTTTTTTCTAGGTCGTCTTGACCAGCACATGAGATCCCATGATACCTATTTTTCTTGTATGTAATTTTCTTATATTCCCTAGTTTCTTAATAAAGTGTAATTTCTATTTTTTATATTATATTAAAATATATGTTCTTGCTCTATTTATATTTGAAAGTAATTCATTGAAATGAGTTCCTTCATGCTTTAGAAACTGTTCTATAAATGTAATGAAATACTTTTTTTCTTAAAAATGGAAGTTAAAGCTTATTTTTGAAAAGAATGTAAAACCTTATTTTTATATATTATATTTTCAAACTAGAAATAATGGATTTCACCTTAAAGGTAAGAAATAGGGTTTTGTTTATTCATAGTATTTATACTAAGCATCTCTGTGCTTATACCTACTTTATCATTTTTCAACTTCAAGTTTTTTGTAGTTCTAGATCGCTCATGGAACGAGTGTAGTTATTTAGTTAGAGGTGAACCATGAGGTCACATGGAGGTATGTTCTATTTTCATTTATTTTTTGCTACTAGTTGTTCATCAGTTGTGTTTGTTTATTTATCTATTTTTTATGGGATAAATTATTCCCAACTACATATTCTTGATGCCCGACACTAGTTTCCAGCCTGGGAGGATCATAAATTCCTTATGGGCCTTGTTGCAGGCCAACTAGGGTGACCAGATAGGGGTTGACATGGGTTAGTTCATGACATACAAAGTCTCAAGGATATCATGTGAAGTTTTTAGGCATAAAAATAAATCTAATATTACCTCTTTTAATCAAAATTTTTTCTAGAAGTCTGTTCATCATTGACAATAATTTCTAAAAGGAACTAAATTCGGATCCCTCTAGATCACACACACATTCTTCTAAAGACTATGGGAACATCATTTGTCAAATTTTAGGTGCTAGATCAGAGATTTGATAATTCCTTCAAAATCCCGATAATCACCGCAATGATGATTCATCAATCTATGAAGAAAAACTTCGATCAAAATATTGGATCATCTAATTCTCTCTTTAGGAAGAGAGATAGGTATATAGGGTCTCATCAATTGTGCGATGAATATTTCTCATGTGAGAGCCTCATCCTCCTTCAAATAGTGAGTTATAAAATTACCAAGAAATGGATCATCGACCACCAAATATTTATTACATGCTACATAATTCATAAAATTCATATTATGACCAACTAATTAGGTTATAAATTTCATTTATATTTTTATCACTTACATATATTATAATAAATATATTATTTGATAAAACTGATTGATTAACTCAACACATCATTCCTAAAAATATTAAATGAACCTTGAATGATAAAATAATATTTTTTCGAGTAATATTATCCCATGTATTTACTTTAGTAATTTTAAATACATTTAATAAATAAATTCAATGTTAATCATTATAAAATCTAAAAATATGAATTTATTTATTCCTTGACAATCATATATCTTTAGACATATTCTAGACTCTATGGTGGGGTCCACCATGTCCTAAAATATTATTCAATAGAATAGACTAGTCTTTCTAATATGATTAGTGTGTGACCATCTTGGCCCTTATCTTGACAGTAGTGAATAATATTCATATACCATGAATGGATTCTAGTAAGCCATCAAGTACCCTAAAGAGATAAGGAGTGTTCATAGAAAATAGAACTTTCATATGAACACATGTCATATAATATAATCTCTTTGTCTCATGATATATCATAAATAAAGACTAGCACTTCATGTCATTATCCTTTTTTTCTTTATTATTCAATTAAATTCCCGAATGGACTTTTCTTTTTCTACCATAGACATGGATTTAGTAAATGTAATACCATACTAATCAACTAGGCATGTGATATTACTTCCTTTCAGAAGTGACAAACTATATCTCAATTATTCAATCAATTACATACCCCCAATTAGGCACCCAACATAAGTAACCTCACTATGACTTCAATTGCATATTTTTTTCCTTACATAAAATTATAAGATCAAATAGTATACATTGATAATAATCCCATACTAGGAGATCATTATATGTGTTTGTGTATAGGAACAATCAATAACACATAAAACATATGGAGTTCCTATTGGAGGGTTAGTCATCATGATCTCATCTACTCGATATAACCAAGTTTGGACTTCATGAGAATAAGTATTAATGCTTATGATCCCTAAACACCTGATAGTAAAACATCATTTGTGTCCAGTCATTATGATGTATCTAGACTATATGACATATGTTTAAGATTAATTCCATAGTATCTAGAGGTTCTTATTTATCCAAGGAACTATTATAACCTTTTAATATAATAAATAATCTATGGAAATTACCATATAAATAGTGGATGAAAAATATTAATGTTCTTATGGTAAGTGTACATCATGCATAACTCATTATATACATGATATGATAGTCGAAAAGTATTATTTAGTTAGGTCTAGGGTACCCACTATTGCAATACTTAGAACCTTAGAAACTATTTAAGGAAACTCTTGATAGATATAATGATAGGGAATACATTCTCAATGGATTTATAGTAGAGAGTAATATGAGAATTTGTGGGTGTTTATAGAAAATAAGAGGGAATATTTTATTAATTTCAAAACATGGGCCTTTGGAAACTATGTTGTAAAAAAATTGAAAACCATTGTCCTTCCCATGATTTTTATAATGTCTCCCATCCCACGACCACTAATTAGTGCTAAACTAAAGATCACTAAATTACCTCAATCACACCTCCTCATACATCAAAGTTTTTATAATAGCATCACAGGTCTAAGGTGGTACAATGGAAAGACTATACCTGAATATCATAGTGAAATAACAACATAAATAAAGGAAGTAATATCCCTATACATAATAAATAGTAATAAAACATCCAGATAAGTGTCAATAAATAATCACAACCCATACAATAGAAATTTAACTCTATTCATGTCAAAAAATAACACAGAAAGAGACCCAAACCCAACTATACAAAGTATAAAAAAGAGATAAAATGAAAGACTCCTCAAGAAATATGTCATGAACCAACCAGGGTCGACCCAAAACTAGTCACCTGAGCCGATCCATGTCATGGCCCGAGAGGCGTTCCTGATCCTCCTGGGTTGGCGACAAGCTCCAAGGCATCAGTAGAGAATGAATGGGAATTATTTCACCAAAAAATAAATAAATAAATCATCAGAAATAATAAAGAGCAGGGCAGAATAAATAAACCAAACACACAACTAAACAAGAACTGAATAAGATAACACTAACCAAACTCGATGACTGAACTATCTCTGTGTGAGCTCACGGGTCACTCTCTGACTCAATGATCAAGCGTCGTCCAAGGCAAGTGCACCCAAGCTGGAGCCTGTACAAATAATAAAAATAGAAAATAACTATAGGTGTGAGTATTAAAACTCAGTAGGCTATCCTATTATCTCTTCCCAATGCACTACCTTTAAAATAAAAGAAAAACTATTTCAAGTTTTAACTATAATGTAAAAAAGTAAGTTTTTTGACATATTTTACTTAAAAACAAAGTATGAACCATTTCACTTAACCATTTTCAAATATAGGTTTTTTCATTAGTGTCAATGACATTTTCAAATGGAAATTGATGTTTACATTTTCATATTTGTATAAAGATGATAAAACATTTTCATTTGAAAACCTGTTCTAAAAACCCAACAAAAACTAGCTCACCACTTTCCAAGAAAACAAATGCAAGAAGGCACAATAAAAATCATACATCAATGGAAATATATGTATACATACAAGTAATATATTCGTCACTACAAGTAACTGAAATTCAATATACACGGGTGAACCTAATAGATAAAGAATAATTTATAAGATACCAATACATGATATATCATCCTCGTTGACATGTAACACACGATGAAATAAAAATGCTCAAACACTCGGCCATCCTTTCTCAAGCGGGCTGAGGGAAAATACCATAGTAATGAACCCAAACATATCCGCCTACTATGGGCCACTGGTCAGTACCATAACCTACCAGTGTGGAAATCATTCTCAAAATATTCTTTCAATGTGTCAGGTTCTCGTGTCTCAAGTATTTAAAAATGGGGTGAGCCAACTGATTCCATTCGAGCATCCAATCATGAATATATATATATATATATATGTATATGTATATATATATGTATATATATATATAAACAATAACAATCATCACTCTGAGCCACTCCATGGAACAACCCCTTGCCTTTAAACCATTGGAGCACCCGGGAGCCTCTAAGCATGGGACTCCCAAACAAATAATCGTAATGAAGGCAAGAGAGTTATCCAAGGAGATTTTTCACAACAACAATTTTCACCAATTTCATAAAGGTGCCAAACGGGCCTCAAACACACTTCAAAAAATTCTATTCTTAGAAGGACCATGTTTACTTCCCCAAAAAGGAAAAAACATAATTTGATATTCCATAAACATTTATAAAATTTTATTTGATCATTCATACCACATTTTCAAACCAATCCCACTTTTATTAAAATGCCAGACGGGATAAATGTTTCAACATATTTCAAACCATTTCCAAAATACAAATACACTCTTCTTTCCACTTAAACCCACTTGTAAAACTTATTCAAGAACACAAACCATTATTTCATGTCATTACCCATTTACCCAACCAAACCATTTTTTATAAGATGTTAAAGGCTTTTATAAATTGATACTTATTTATTTATAAAAAACCGAAACACATGAGAAACCACATAATGAAATCAAAACATTGTTTCCCACACTGTTTCTACATTTATAAACTAAAAAAAGTTATTTTATACCACATTTAACCTTCAAATCCTATTGGGAAACTAACAACACATAAGGGATGCAACATCTAATAAAACAATTTCAATTTATCACTCAACAGGCTATAAACACCAGTCCAAATTCCATAAGTTTATTTAAATAACTAAACCATGTTTTAAATTTCATAACCCACATATGAAGACAAACATGACATATTTCCAAACACACTATGTGCATAATTTTAAGAAATCTATTCTAGTTATTGCAAAGCAGGGTTTAAAACATCATTTACACACCAAAGAAAAATATTTGGAAGATCAAACACCACTAATTATTATGGTGAAAAATACATGAAATTAATGGTTCTTAATTTAAAAAGGAGATTGTACAGGAGAACCTACCTCGGAACCAAGGCGTGATGACAACACTCACTCGGAGTCAATGTGCGATGACAACGCTCACTCAAAATCGCTTCGCGCATGTTATAAAATCTCAAACCTACCCCAAACAATACATAATTAACCAAAACCTCTAATTAAATCATGGTGTATATATATATATATCAAATAGAAATTTCAAATGGAGCATGAAACAAATGGGTATACCATGGTTCACCCGTTAGATGGGAGTTGTGCACGCTGGAAGGAGGGGTCGGCCGTTCAGCGTACGATGAGGAGGCATCAAGAAGATCAGGGAGGTGGTTGGCCAGTCGGAATGAAAACAACCAGGAATAAGGGGGTCTGATGGGGGTGATGGGGCTTGTTATAAGGGAGGGAGGATTCGGGCGAGGCTGGTGGGAGAGAACCGATAGGAGGACGGTGCGTTGGTCTGTGCAGGTGGTTGATGCTGGACAGGAGTTCCGGTGGGAGGTTGTGGCACGCCGGTGAGAAGGATATGAGAGGGTGCTTGGACGGTGTGGCACTGTGGAGGATGGTCAGCAGCAGCTAGCCTCAGGCGAAGGCATCGGGTGCACTGAATAGGAGGAAGGTTGTGCGGGTTAGTTGGTGTCGGGTAGGAGGACCGACGGGGGTCAGCACTGGTGAGCTGGAGGTCGGGTGGCGAGGTGCTGCAGGGGAGTATGGAACTGAGGTAGTGGGATTCCACTCTAATTAGGGTGACGTGAAGGCATCTGGGTGCAAATTGGAGGATGAGGTGGTACTATGGTGAGGCTCCATTTGGGCCAGCTCGCGTGCTGTCAGGGGAAGGGGGTAAAGGGGTAGCACCTAACAAACCCTAAAAAAGGTTAAAAATAATTAAAATAAAAATACATATACATATACATATATTTTTATATATATTAAACTTAAATTCAAATAGATAATTAGTAAGGAATCAAATATTTATAATAAATTATAATAATAACACTAATAATAATAATAAAAATAATAAAATCACGATGGTAAAAAAATAAAAAATAAAACAAAAGTATTTATTTATTTTAATGATAATAAAATCTTTAACAACAATAAAAATATTAATTATAAACAATTGATGTGTGTTTTCAATATAAAAAACTTTTTATTTCAATTTTTTGAAGACAACAGGATGTGTAGTAACCTGGTTGGAGTTGTGTGGGGTTTCCAAAATGCATTCCCCTCATGCGCCCAATGACATTGCCTCAAAAATGCACTTTTTAATTTAATCTCAAAAATTTCATTCATGACTCAACCCGAACCCCAAAAAAATATCTAAGGCCAAGTAAAAAATAAAATAAAATAAAAACCTAGTTCGGGGTGTGACAATTCTCCCCACCATAACACTTTCTATCCCCAGAAAGCCATAACACATTCCAGTTGATTGATCAACACCTAAGGATTCCATATAAACACAATCCAACCTCTTAACCCAAGTACATTACATCGATGACTAATGGGACTCAACCTCATTTCCCAAAATAAATCACCGGGAGAGGGGAGTCCTGAATGGGATCCCCACCATAAGAACTCAACTAGCATCTGATAAAAACTTAAGAGAAAACCCAAAGAGACTCATGGTTGGTCTCCCCGCCATAAAGAAACAACCTATACACAACTAAACAGAAAAATGACTTAGGCCTGAACCAAGACTTACTCAAGATAAAAGAAGCACAGCAAGAACATTAAACCCACTCACTCCCATACGAAAGGGATAAGAGCTTAAACAAAAACTCCACATGAACTAAAAACCCAAACCTAATGGGAAGGGAGGAAGTGCCCAAGGATTGGATCAATGAAACTATGACAGACAACTACTCATGACTCTTAACTTTAGGATGGACACAAACCAAAGACACAACTGATTCACATGGGTGGTCCACGCCAGGACACTGATTGGAAACTCACATCCAAAAAGGCACAATTACTGATATTGTGCGAGGGATAATTCCATTGTGATCTTTGTGACAAGAGAAAATTTATAATGACAGAGAAGCCACAATAGAAATGTCAAAATTGCTCACAGCAATGATAGAGGCACAACTTTATCTAGACTCCTTAAAATCCCCCCACCCCTCAGGGTTCCTGACTACATGTTGGATTCACTTATAGTCCTTTTGGCTGGATCTCTAGTTGATGAAGCGTTTCCTACCTCGCAGTCATGTTCTAATAATCCTAATAATAAGCATACATCTTTTGATTTGACAAAAGAAAGGACAAGATTCCAAAATGAAATCCACACTGGTATTGAAAAACAGAGTTCATCAAAAGACCCATGACATTCCCATACATTTCAAAACCCAAAACACCATCATTACACAACAATGATAAGATATCCCTTACACTAGAAGGAAACATACACATGAAGCCTTAAACAAAAACCCAATAACACATCACTTATGATAACTTCCTCCGTGACATTTTCTAGAAATGCCCTGATAGAATCGTTGTAAATGACGCAAACATATGTAAACATGATTGGGATTAGGATTACTTGGGCATGACGACTTCTTGTGACCTAGCTTTCCACACTGATAACACAAGAGGATCTCTCACTCCGAATAGGTTGATGAAAGATCCTGAGGCCTTTTGATTCCACGACTTTCTCTATACACTTTCAATCTCTTCCTCATCTCCTTTACATAATCTTCACCAATGCTCATAGGGATCGAAGGAGGGATGACTACTTCAAGCACTCCTTCCATCATGGCTTCAGCATGAAAATCATGTCTCACCACATAGGAAAATAAATTTAAGTTGGACTCTAACACCTTTGACTGTCAATCGGGGTGGAGTCCCACCTCAATGCATCAAGCCTTCATGGAGTCATTTGTGACATAACCTGTATCATAAGGGACTAGCTCCGCAAAGCACTGGAAATATTCCAACACAGACATGTCACCCTGCTACAAATAACACATCTCTCTCCCCTTTCTTACCCTTTATTATTTAGAGAAATACTGACGAATGAATAAGTCCTTGAAAAACTCCCAGGTAAGCTCTTGACGGGTCTTTTTATGAGACGCATACTTCCACCACATCCATGGTGAACCTTCAAGCATGAAGGTTGGAAACTTGACCTTCAACGACTTGAGAAACTCAATGAGTTCAAAGTCCATTTCAATCTTCCACATCCACTCCTCCTCTACAGAAGGATCTGCTTGACCATAAAATAGAGGTCGATCTAGCTTCTGAAACTCGATCATAAAATCCTTAGGTTGATCAACCGATCTATTATCACCCATCGAATCTTAAAGGGGATAACCACTAGATAATAAAAGTAAAAAACCCAATAAAGACCAAATCAATAAATAAAAATCCTCAAAATCAAACACCACATAGGTGAAAAGCTCTAAATACAAGAAAACAAGCTATTATAACATCAAAACTTTTCTCTTTGAAAACATATTTAATTTAAAACAAGTTTGATGGGTTAAACCCTCACTATTGGTATTCTTTAGAGTCTTACTCACATTCATGTTTTCATGCCACCTTAGGAATCCATCCACCATACCAAACATCCATTCATATTCCCACATACCACTATGCATGTGAACACCCATAGAAACACCAAGGCCAACACAAAACTTTATTTTACAAAACAAATAATTCATCTCATTTCCTTTAAAACAATCCTCAAATTAAACATATCATTCCAAACATTAATTTTTTCAAAACCAATTTTTTTGATACAAACAAATTCTAGAAGTTAGAAGAGGCCGAAAATAACTCAAACAGGGAACTAGTGTCAGTGGGTGACTTGACCATATGGCTAGCATCCATATTCCAAACACATCACCGACACGGAGAGCCTTTTTCGACCATTCCTCTAGCTCCACATGGATTTTTAGGCCATGCGTCTTTAGAGGAATATTATCCCAAATCCCTCTGTGGTATTCCAATAACAAAAAATTCCATAAAAACACAAAGAAACTAATTAAATCAGACTTCCCATAGAAACTTGAGGATCATCATGAGCAAGAGTTTTCGACGCTCTTCCCATACCTACCCATCGAGTCCCGACAATCCTACTCCATCTACCTTGACATCCCAAATAAAAAGGGTGCTCTGAAAATTGAGGTCAGTTAAGAGCCGACCTCCTATGCTAGCATTTTGTCACAAACCAACCTGAGTCGATCATGAACCGGTCACCCAAGACGATCTGCGACAAGTCCCGAGAGGCGTTCCTAATCCCCCCAGTCTAGAAACAAGCACCAGGGCATCAGCAGAGAACAAATGGGAATGATTTCCCCAAAAGAAAATAAATAAAGAATTAGAAATAATAAAGAGCAGCGCAGAATAAATAAACCAAACACACAAATAAACAAGAACTGAATAATATAACACTAACCAAACTCGATGACCAAACTATCTCTGTGTGACCCTGTAGGTCACTCTCCGACTCAATGATCAAGCATCTCCCAAAGCGAGTGCACCCAAGCTGGAGCCTGCACAAACACTAAATACAAAAAAGAACTATAGGTGTGAGTATTAAAACTCAGTAGGCTATCCTGATATCCATTTCCAATGCACTACCTTTAAAATAAAAGAAACAACATTTCAAGTTTTAACTACAATGTATAAAAGTAATTTTTTTGACTTATTTTACTTAAAAACAAAGTATGAACCATTTCCCTTAACCATTTTAAAATCTAGGATATTTTCATTAGTGTCAATGACATTTTCAAATGGAAAGTGATGTTTACATTTTCATATTTTTATAAATAGTATAAAACATTTTCATTTGAAAACCAATTCTAAAAACCCAACCAAAACCAGCTCACCACTTTCCTAGAAAACAAATACAGGAAGGAATAATAGAAATCACACAGTAAGGGCAATGTAGGTATACATACAAGTACTATATTCATCACTGCAAGTAACTAAAAGTCAATATAAATGGGTGAACCTCGGAGATCAAGAATAATCCAGAAGACACCAATACTTGATATCTCATCCTCATTGACATGTCACACATGATGAAATAAAAACATTCAAATGCTCGTCCATCCTTTCTCAGGCAGGCCGGGGGGAAATCCCCTAGTAATGAACCCAAACATATCCGCCTGCTATGGGCCACTGGTCAGTACCATAACCTACCAATACGAAAATCATTCTCAAAATATTCTCTCAATATGTCAGGTTCCCATGTCTCAAGTATTTAAAAAGGGGGTGAGCCAACCGATTCCATCCAAGCATCCAATCATGAATATATATATATATATGTATATATATATATATATATTAAATAAAGAATAAAAAGCATCACCCCGAGCCACTCCACGGAACAAACCCTTTAATTTAAACCATTCGAGAACCTGGGAGCCTCTAAGTGTGGGTCTCCCAAACAAATAATTACAACTAAGACAAGAGAATTGTCCAATGAGAGTTTTCACAACAACAATTTTCACCAATTTCATAAAGGTTCCAAATGGGACTCAAACACACTTCAGAAAATTCCATTCTTAGAAGGACCAAGTTTACTTCCCCAAAAAGGACAAAACATAATTTGATATTCTACAAACATTTATAAAATTTCATTTGGGCATTCATACCACATTTTCAAACCAATAAAACTTTTATTAGAATTTCAAACAGGATACATGTTTCAACATATTTCAAACAATTTACAAAAGACAAATGAACTCTTCTTTCCACTTCAAACCACTTGGAAAAATTATTCAAGAATTCAAACCATAATTTCATGTCTTTACCCATTTACCCAACCAAACCATTTTTTATAAGATTCCAAAGGCTTTTAGAAACTGAAACTTATTTCTTTATAAAAAAAACACACTTGAGAAACCACATAATGAACTCAAAAAATTGTTTCCCACACTGCCACTACATTTATAAATTCAAACAAGTTATTTTATACAACATTTAACCTTCAAAATCCAACTGGGAAACTAACCACACATTAGGGATGTAGCATCTAATAAAACAATTTCAATTTATCACTCAACAGGGTATAAACACCAGTCTGAATTCCATAAGTTTATTTAAATTACTAAACCATGTTTTGAATTTCATAACCCATGTATTAAGACTAACATGACATATTTCCAAACACACAATGTGCATAATTTTAGGAAATCCATTCAAGTTATCACAAATCAGGGATTAAAACATCATTTTTACACCAAAGAAAAATATTTTTAAGAAAAAATATCACTAATTATTATGGTAAAAAATTCATGAAATTAGTGGTTCATAAATTAAAAAAGAGATTGAATGGGAGAACCTACCTCAGAACCAACATGCGACGACAAAGCTATCTCATAAACAAGTTGCGGTGACAACGCTCACACAGAATCGCTTTGTGCGGGTTCTAAAATATCAAACCTACCCCAAAAAACACTTAATTAACCAAAACCTCTAATAAAAATGTTGTAAATATATATATATATATATATATATATATAATAGAAATATAAAATAGAGCATGAAAAAAATGGGTATACCATGTTTCACCTATAGGATGGGAGTTGCGCACATCGGAAGGAGGGGTCGTCCACTCGGTGCACGACGGGGAGGCATCTAGAAGGTCAGGGAGGCGTTTGTCCGGTCGGAAAGAAAACCACCAGGAAGTAGGGGGTCTGAGGGGGTGTTGGGGTGTGTTGTAAGGGAGGTTGGAGGTGGGTAAGGCTAGTGGGAGAGTGTTGGCTTGAGGACAATGCGATGGTCGGTGCAGGTGGCCAATACAGGGCAGGAGCACCGGTGGGAGGTTGGGGCGCACCGACGAGAAGGAGAGGAGAGGGTGCTTGGGTGTCACGACGCTATCAAGGAGGGACAGATATGGTTGTCCTTAGTTAAAGTTATTGGGTGTGCTAGACAGGAGGAAGGCCAAGTGGGTCAGCTGGTGTGGGGTAGGAGGACTGACGGGCGTCAGTGCTAGTGAACAAGAGGTCGGGTAGCAAGGCACTGTAGGGGAGGAGGCAACCGGGGTGGTGGGCTTCCACGCTGAGGAGGGCGACATGAAGTCAGTAGGGTGAAAATAGGAGGTCGAGGTAGTGCTATGGGGTGGAGGCGGCATTCATTTCGGCTCGCGTACAGCAAGGGGAAGGGGGTAAAGGGGTAGTGCCTAGCAAACCCTAAAAGAGGGATAAAAATTAAAATAAAAATAAAAATCTATATACATATATTTTTATATATATTAAACTTAAATTCTAATAGCTAATTAGTAATTAATCAAATAATAATAATAATAACACTAATAATATTAATAAAAATAATAAAATCATGATGGTAAAAAAATAAAAAATTATTTATTTATTTTAATGATAATAAAATATTTAACAATAATGAAAATATTAATTGAAAACAATTGATGTGTGTTTTAAATATAAAAACTTTTTATTTCAATTTTCTGAACACAACGGGATGTGCAATTACCTGATCAGAGTCGTGCGGGGTTTCCAAAATGCAATCTTCTCACGCGCCCAACGACGTCGTCTCAAAAAGTACACTTTTTAATCTAAGCTTAAAAATTTCGTCTACAACTCAACCCGAATCACAAAAAATATATTTAAGGCCAAGGAAATAATAAAATAAAATAAAAACCTAGGTTGGGGTGTGAAAAAATCTTATTCTATCATACTCCAATATAGTTTTCCAATTATATATAAACTATAAAGTGTTTTCCCTTATCCTTTCCTATAGTCATAAGTCTTCTCAAGTACCAATGGAAGCTTGAATATGGGGTGAGTACAACTTAATAGGACACCGTCAATGGAATCGATAAATATATCTAGTTTGATTAAGTTCATTCATAAGTGACTATTTTATCTAACTACAATAGATATAAAAAATAATTAAATACACTTTGTTTCTCATCAGGTTCAATAGTGACACCTGAGACTAACCATACCTGCCTCAACTAATGTTGGATGTCTATAAATAATAGGCATCCAACTAGGAAATAGACCCATACTAGATTATAATACATGCCTAGAAAAATATACCCATCTTAAAACATTATTCACACCTAGGGAAATTTACTGGTCCTAGAACAAGAGTCACCCTCGGGGAAATATACCTATCCCATAACAATAGTCACAGCCTAGAAAATATACTTCTCTCAGAAAATTTGATCTCACCCAAAGGAAAAAAATCTACCTTCAAAACCATAAAAAAAATAACCAAGGGAATGACATCCCTATAAGTATTCCCTAAGGTCAACATTTAAAATCACTCAACATCAATCCATTCCCTTATAATTTCATTAAAACCCCATTTTCCAATTAAATCAACACACCGGTTATCACTATTTCGATATTACCCTTCTTCCTATAAATTTTTTATCTTTCATCATTTAATAATTCAATATTTTTCAATTACATTTAAATCCAACCTATTTTGGGATCATCTATTTATCTAACACATTCCATTCCAAAATCCATTTCAAGGAATCCTCTTAGGTTTCCTTTGAATTAGAGAAAGAATTCAAAAAAATGGCCATCTTCAACATAAAGTCCATAATTAATTATATATAATTTAATTATAGTTTGAATAAAATGTATATCAGCATGGACATATAAGAATGCACAATGAATCGGGTTAAAAATTATAGTAAAATTCAAAAACCAACTACCTTAAATGCATTTGATATAAAGTATTGACTGAAAACCTCCTAGATCTAGGCACTAATTTTCACTCCTTCAATGAATTACCAAAATGACTTATCAAAACTTGAATCAAACCATAGATTCATTCTTGAAATCCCAATTCTAGGGTTTCTCTCAAGATAAAATGAGAAAACATTAGAAAATAATGGAAACTGGATTCTTTTCTTTGATCAGTAAGTTCCAACATTCTCCAATTTAGTGCGATTGGCCTCCATAAGGTGAGGAATCACCAAAATCACCTCTAAGAGAGATAAAGTTTGAGGTCATGATAAAATTAAGGTAAATTAGGGTTTTTATAGTTTATTTCAAGATAAAAATCTACTTTTTTTATTTTCATTAATACCATTGCATAATTAGGTCACACAGTTTGGTAAATCATAAGCTAATGGTATGAACCCTACTATTCATAAAACACCTCTTAGAATGGTTATGCCACATGATTTAACAAACCATGAACTAACCATGTGAAACAAATATATAATATAATAATAGGATTTGCACAATTTCTTATATCCTTCCACATAATTTGAAAAAAATGTGTTCTTGCCTCTACACCTTCATATGATCAGCCGCAGAGTTATCATTAACCACGCACTCACATGAGCCCCTAGATGTAACTCAAAATTTTTACACTTTTGAGAACTGACTCCCGAAACACTCTCATAGCCTTCCCAACTTCTGTTACCACATCCATAATATTTAAAACTAAAAAAAGAACTAGATTGGGGTAGAATTTAAATGGGAATGTACCTCAACAAAACCTGTGTTTTTTCAAACTCCCTAGCTTAGATACGTTCATCCCCAAGATACACTCTAAAAATAAGACTAGGGTTTTATAACCTCCCCAAATTAGAGAAGTTCTTCTTCAAGATACACTATTGAACATCACTGTGACTCGTCAAAAAATAGCATCAGTCACTGAGTCTACATGTATGATTCATGTTACCATCTCTATTATTGGTTATAGTTATGTTTCTATCATACCTTCATCAAAGGAAATGTTTTACCATAGATATCATTTTCACTATGATCAACAAAATAGAATGGACACTCCTCAAAGTCCACCCCATCCATAATCTCGCCCACTTATTAAAAACCCCACACACCGGTTCATACTCACACCAATGAGTTTAGTAACAAATTCCCTTACTTCCTTAAGCATTGATGTGTCAACTGACACCTTCACTACATTTCCTCACATGGTTCACCCCACATATCATGTGTTGAAATGGGGTTTCACAACCTGAATCAAATTAAGAAATGGGTTCACACCCTAAATTAAGTGATGAAATAGATGTTTGAATATGACCTCTGCCTACTTTGGGTAGTCACTATTTATTTTTGGATCAATAAAATATACCCTAAAGTCTCCTATATGAGACTCATCCCAAAAATTTTAAATTATCCAACCTCCAACCAACACAAAATAGGATTAACCCATAACCAATTAGTTCTCTTAAGAAAAATTTAAACCCATGATTTATGATCTCAGGATATACTCTAAGACCTAAACTATCCAATCCAAATTTCCATCAGTCAAAGTATAATAAGAATTTCTCAAAAGCACCTATGTATCAATCATCTTTTGAAACTCTCACTAGAACCTTCCTTGTTAATCTTTTGTGAACCATCACGGTCACTATGCCCTGATGAATAAATCAGAATTAAGTCTTACCACTAGTCATAGTCATACCAATACTACACCTGCACAATCTCCACTACTCAAAACCACACCATCCCACTCACCACGGTGTCAATTATTTCAACCAATTCCACCATGATATCCCACTTCTAGTGGTTTTCTTGAACTCTCAAAAATACCAACATCACACCATGTTCATTATTTCCATTGGTCTATACCCATCCATTACTCACCCAAGTATTCATATTAGATCCCATAATCTCACCCCTAGGACTATTAATAATATAATCCCCCTTTTTAAATATTCACATCAGAATGTTACTCCACAGCACTGAAGTCTTAAAAACTTGATCACTCGCCAACCTAATTTTGATAATCAAACCTAGTATCATCGCCTAACTATAAACTTATATCTAGAGGATATTAAAAAATCAATCATTCTAAATCCATCAACTATAATTAATTGATTCCCATACTTAGGTACCTTCCACTTTATGTGCCTAACTCGGGTGCTTGTACCAAAGCGACGTTAAAAAACTATCACTACCTCCGAGTTGGGTTTATTAACACACATATATCATAAGGATATAATGATTAATACCACTACCCAGTCTAAGGTTATCTATAAATCACATTCCTACAAAAAAAGGAATAATAGCAGTAGATAACACGTCATGTTTCTCTTCTGAAGCACTATAATACAAGGGTCTCATATACAAGTTTGATTCTAGTCTACTCTACCCACTCTCAGATCATGAATAAACCCAAAAGGTTCATATAAAGTCACAAAATATTATAATTCTCAATGTTAGAGTTCAAATAAAAGTCAAAAAAGTATAGCATCCCACTATCTCATACACCACATATCACAAACCATCTGTTTCTAGCCTCAATTACCCCTTCTCAAGATCTAATCATACACAAATAAAACCCACATCAGAACACATTTCCATTAAAACTCCCAATGTCATAATTCAAGGAAAATGATAATAATCACAACACTCTAATACCCTCTAAATATCACATCACAGGATCTCAAAATGCAAGCTATCTTAGTATCCCCAACTACCCATACACAGGGTCAAAATCATATAAGTATAAAGTTCTACATCATATACTTTGGATCCATATCATCATTCTTTTTCACTATACTTTAACCCAAATTATATAATAAGGGATAAGTAAAAAATATTATGATTATAATTTATAGTGTAAAACACTTAATAAATTAAATTTGACATTTTATTCATTAGATGATACATAATAATATTAAAAATTGATCAGGAAATACTATTTTAACCATTTACTTTAGCTAGAATTTTTCACAATTAAGGGACACATAACTTGGGAACTCTCAATAGCCCCAACTACCCATACATAGGGTCAATAGCATATACACATAAAGTTCCACATTATATACATAGGATCCATATCATCGTGCTTTTCCTCTATACTTTAACCTAAATTCTATAACAAGGGATAAGTAAATAATATGATGATTATATGTTATAGATGAAAAAACTTGATAAATTAAAATTGACATTTGATTAATTATATTATACATAATAATTTAAATAAGTTATCATAAAATACCATTTTAACCATTTAATTTAGCCATTACTTTTCAAAAATTAGGATCTCATAAATTGGTAACTCTCAGTAGCTCCAACTACCCATACATAGGTTCAACATCATATAAACATAAAGTTCCATAACATATATGTAGGATCCATATCATTATGATTTTTCTTTATTATTTAACCTAAATTCTATAACAAGGGATAAGTAAAAAATATGATTATTATAATTTATATAGGAAAACACTGTATAAATTAAAAATTACATTTTAGTTATAAGATAAAACATAATAATTTAAACAATGGTCATAAAATACCATTTTAACTATTTACATTAGACATAAATTTTTGCAAATAAGGATCTCATAAATTGGGTACTCTCAGTAAACCCAACTAACCATACATAGGGTCGATGTCATATATACATAAAGTTCAACATCATATATATTAGATCCACATCATCATGTTTTTTCAATATACTTTAACCAAAATTCCATAAAAAGGGATAAGTAAACAATATGATGATTATACTTTATAGAGAAAAAAAACTTCATAAATTAAAAATGAAATTTTATTCATCATATAACACATAATAATTTAAAAAAGTGATCATGAAATACCATTTTAACAGTTTTTTTAGCCATAACTATTCATAATTGAGACCCAGTTAAATGAAATTTCAAATAAAAGTTATATAGAAAAAATTATTTATAAGTTGTAATTAGAATTTTATTTAGATTATGTGATGTAATAATTGAAGAAATTAATCATGTAACAAGATTTTATTCTATTTATAAATTGGTTAAGTAAGATGAAACTATATATTTATACGTACAAAAACTATATAAATGGTTGTGGATGCTTTAAATAACCAACTCATGTCATAGTTAGAGTAAAAAATCATAAGAAATCGTGAAAATGACATGTTAATCCTAAGTGCATGATATGATGCATGAACACATGATCTATTTTCATTTTTTTTCAAAGAGGAAAATCTCATAAATTATAAATTTCAAACCCATATTTGGGTACCTTCTAATTTATGCTCCTAACTCAACTACTTATACCAAAGTAACATCATAGAAATATAACTACCTATGAGTTGGTTTTATCAATACACATTTATCATAATCATCTCATACTTAACCCAATTATCCATTCCAATGTTATCTATAACTCACATGACTATGAAACATATGAATAAAAGAGTTAGATAACATGTTCCATCACTCTGATTAATCCTTACAACACAAGGGTCTCACATACAGGTTTGTGTCATGTTTACTATACTTGTTTTTGGGTCAAGTATAAAACCACAAGGTTCATAGATAGTCACAACATACTAGAATTATCAATTTCATAGTTTGAATAAAATTTACAACAAGTGTAGCATACCGCTGCCTCATACACCCCATATCATAATCCATCTCTCTCTTTATCTCTCTTTTTCCCCATTTACCCCTTCTCAAGATCTATTCATGCACATATAAGACCCACATCAGAACCAATTTCCATTAAAACTCCCAACATAATAGTTCATAGAAAATGATAATAATCACAATATTCTTCTTCCCTATGTATCACACATCACTGGATCTCATAACTCGGGCACTCTCAGAAGCCCCAAATACCCATATACATAGTCAACATCATATACACATAAATTTACATATCATATTAATAGGATCCATATCATCACACTTTTCCTCTATAATTTAAATTCCTTTTTACTTTAAACAATATTATGATTATAAGTTGTATAGTAAAAACTTTAATTTTAAAATTTGATCATGAAATGCCATTTTAATTATTTACTTTATCTAGAACTTTTCACAATAGAGGCTCTGTTAAATAAAATTTCAATTACAAGTTATAAATGAAAATACTTTATATGTGGTAATTGGTGTTTTATTTAGCTTATGTGACATAATAATTGATGAAATTGATCATGTAACATAATTTTATTCCATTTATAAATCATTTAAGTAAGATGAGACTCTATATTTATATATAGAAACACTATATAAATGGTTTCGAACTCTTTAAATAATCAACCCATGTCACAGTTAGACTAAACAACCACAAGAAATCATGAAAATTACATGTGAATCCTATGTGAATAAAATTATGCATAAACAAATGACATATTATCATTCCTACCAAGATACAAAATCCCATAAATCATAAATTTAAAACTCATGTGCATCACTTTTGGTGAAAGTAGTCTAACTGTAAGAACAAAATTCATAAAAATCAATCTCACCCCTGGTAAATTAGACTTCCCTCATATATTGGTTAGTTACTCCTAAGAACAAGTTCCATATCATGTCTCAAAAATGCCCCATATTCTATCTTATTTAACCAAAATATTCATACAAAAGAAAGATCTCTAATACCTTTTTTTTATGACCCAACTTTCTTGGACCATGAACTTATTCATCTAACCTCAAGGGTCTCCTATAATACCTTGGATTCATTCCTAGAACACCACAAGCTATTACACATCGAGGTCACTTATCATACTTGTGATTGTCCACATAGGAAAACACATTTTCATTTAGTGTTCTTTTTCCTCACTCACAAACACCCAAAGAAACATCTCAGGAGGTCACTCATCCTAACAATACTCTAGGCCAAGCATGATTAACTATGGAGTTGTAATTGGGTAGGGTCCTAAAAATAAAGGTGCACCTCATTGACATGGGTAGTAGCATTTAGCATTTTAAGTCTCACTTTTCAAGGGGTTTTTCAATTTTATCCCATGGTATTTGATATGTAGGGCCTGGTTTTTAGTATTTTAAAGTTGAAGAACTAAACTCCTTTAAATAATACTATTTTAGATATGGAATTTATTCTTATTCATAAATAATTATCTTTAAAATATTAAAATATAATTTAGGTTTATAAATATTATTTATAGGTTTGGAAATTTTATTTTATTAATTTAAAATAAATTATTTTAATTATAAACCCAATTTTAATTCATTATTATGTCATAATACTTGCCATATATACATAGAGTATTTTACTGTTTACTAAATTTTTTATTGTATTATAAAATTATTAGAAATTCATTATTTGATAATTTTGATGAGCTGATTTCAAAAAAACATTATTTTATCAAAATAATTTTTCTAAATATTAAAAATTAACTTTTTAAATAAATTAATTATTTATTGAAAAACATAAATTTTTATATCATGATTAAATTTTTAACTATTGTAAAAACTATATATGATTTCATAGAACTGTTTTATTATTTTTTTGTGAATAAATATCTTTGTTTACATATTTTTTATGAAAATAAACTTTTAGTTAAATTTTATAAATTCATCATAGAAATGTAATTTAATGAAAATTATACATATATATTTTCCAAGAATAAAATTATGGTTTCTTTGTATCAAAATATATTTTATCCTCTTTATCCTCTAATCATGTTCATTTTATCTTTTATATAAGGGTAATACATTAAATAAAAATTTGGGATCGGTGTAACCACTATTTAATTTCTAAAATAATTTTCACTTTAATACAACTTAAGTTACGGATAAATAACCTCTTATCACACCAACATATGTCATAAGGGTAACCTGTGCAATGATGTTATTTTCATAGGTTGGATCATCTAACATTAATCTGGTAGTGATATCTACCAAACACATTGAATATCAATATGATTTTCAAACACATATCCTATAAAAACATGGAATATCTCTAGACAATACTTAAACTTGTGAACTACAAAACACATGGAATATCTTCGATATGTCCAAAAATATATCTCATCATGGTGTTTCCAAACTAATGGTATAACTAAATACATGTTTCAATCACATCACAACTAAACACATGGATTTTCATAACCTCAACCAAAAATATGGTTTCGTCTTAGCCTAATTCAAGGATTTCCCATATATCAACAAAACATGTGTTCATATCATAACCTCACTCAAGGATTTACCTAAAATGAAACCAAACATGGAGTATTTATAATACAATATTAATATATCATAATGTTATACAATCAAAAAAATAAATTTAATCACTTTACACAATTCTAGGATGATCATTTCAACATCACACAATTATAACATAATCATTTTATCATTTCATATAATCAAATTTACCCTTTATTAATCAATTAGCATTTTATTTCCACACATGCTCTATTTTTGTTATTTTAAATACATTTAAATATTATATATCATATATAAAACTAATTTTTAATTAACATGGTAATATTCCTTGACATTCTCGGTCCATTTAAATATCATGAAATTAATTTAATTCTAATTAAAAATTATGTAAACTATTTTCAGTGTATTTCAATAGTTTTTTCAATGTAAAATCCCTTTTCATTCCCCAGTAAATCATGTTCACTTTACTCAATTAAACAAAAAAAAATCATCTAATTAATCCTTTATTTAATTAATTATTCTATTTATGTTATTTGGAAACCATGAAGTCTAATCCAAGAATCGCATTAGAAACAAATAAATAAAAATAAATTTTAATCCTATTTAATGTTGAGATCACCACCCTAGTGATTAATAAATAATAAACAAAAGGATTAGATGATAAATTACTCTTCAAATTTTCAATATCATGAAATTCATCAAAACTAAAAGAGAAAACTGAATTGGAAAAAATATAAAAATTAAACCTCATCACCTTTTAAAATAATTATAGGTATTTTGATCTAATCATTGTCTTGGTTTGAATGAAAAATATTGATCATAAATATAAAAATAAATAAGGAATTTATCTCTGAAATCAAAGGAGATAAGCTTGAGATAATTTAGAGTTTCTTGGTTGGATTAATGTTCATATAGAGCTCATATTTCTAGATTAAAAAAGTAATCATGGTATCAAAATGACCCAAATAACCCTATTAAAAATGGGGTTAGGGAAATCCACCACCCTCTAGTAGATAACCACAAGCCACCCAATGGTAAGTTTAGGGCCATTCTCATCCCTTTATAAAGTGTTCCTAGTACACCCCCACTAGGTACGTGAAGGTTTTTATAAACTCCCCACCATAAATATTATCATTATTGGGAAGTATTATCGAGCATCTCCAATGAAAAACATTGACCACAGAGACCCCATTCATGTAACCCTCTTCAAAGTTTCCTCTTTAGAAAAAACACATTTTTGTAGAATATACATAAGTGGAATATTTTTCTCCTATATAATCTTATTAATATAATAAGAAATATACACCAAATACTAAACAAAGGATGTATAGGCCTCCAACTTCATATCATTGTAATAAATCACATGGGATGGATCTTGTCTATATGTCCCCATCTATGATACATGAAACATATTATAAGTTACACTAAATAATATAGGTAAGTATAAAATACATGAAACCTATATAATTCTATGAAAAAACTAAAATATCCCTAAAAACAAAGGATCCAATTTCCCCTCCAATCTTAGCCTTCTATTCCCTAAAATAATGAAACTCAATAGTACACATGATTTTCTACATAGGACTACAAAGTTTTTTATCTCTAATATAAATAGTATTTTAGCCTAATTTGAATTATATCTAACCTATTTTAGATTAAATAAAATATACTAATAGTATTATACATAAATTTGGGGCCAATAAGTGATAACCCACCCACATTTATCCATCAATAAATGAGATAAAAATTCTCTCCCATACAAATCCATGATCATTTTTATCTGAATTGATGACTAATAACTATTATTAAATGAAACTCTACCAAATCCAAATGATATTCCCATGCATTAAAGAAATAATAAATACATGCATGAAACATATCCTCTAAAATCTAGATAGATCATCCAAATGTCCTATTAGATTATTAATAATATGACATACTTAAAATTACCTAAGTAACAAAATCCCATTAGAACACCTTTTAGAATCAAGAAGTAAATCTTGCATCCCTTTTAGATACAATGCTATTTAGAACCCTAATAATTATAATAATATCATATGCACACATATTTTTTATCTCATAAAATGACTTCATCTTCTGAATTAGAAAGAAATGAGAGAGTTTTATAAGTCAATCAACCACCACCAAAACTGTATATATACATTTATATGATGATGTAATACCTCTCATGAAATCTATTATTACCTCATCTATTTTCACACAGGAATGGGAAATCATTATAATATACTAAATGGACTCTAATGTTGCCTTATTACTTGTTGATAGGTAAGGTGTTTCATGAGAAAACCATCCATATATCTTTTCATACCTAGCCACACAAAAAGTCACCAAACATTATGATATATTTCAATCAAAACATGATGAATATACCAACAAAAGATACAAGAATCGTATATCACCTATTCTGAAATTATTGGAAGTAAGTTAATCATTGGATTTTGTTTATTGGATCATATAAGAGAAAAATGGAACCAAAGTGTTTGAACTAATAGAAGTATTATAATTAATATTTGGATACAATAAGATTTGAAGATTCTTCGAGAAAACTTATAAAATATTAGAGGTTTTCTAGAGTTGGTTTCACCTATATGAAAAAAATCATAGTGAAATGTTTATTGCCACATTATGAATGGAAACTATGTGAGATTAATCAATCGTTACATAATAGTAACTCGGGTTTCTGAGGGTTGTGTAATATTAAACCAAGGATATAGAAGAGTAAATAACACAAAAAATGAAATTTCAAACAATGAATATGGTTGTAGATAAATAAATATGTTTAGAGATGGAATAGGGTTTCATCATGGAGGAGGATACCACGCCATAATCAATTATATAGAAGAATTAATCAATCATATATAAGAGTAACTACTTGAGAATACAATAATTGGTTTTATGAAAAGTGGTAAAATCATTCCATAATGAAATAGATTTAACTGCAAAGATAGAGTTCACTTCACGGTGAAGAACCCATGAGTAATTGGTGTAGTGCTTAAAAAATAAAAACACATTTGATCACACTGAAATCAAGGTTTCTATGACATGGGAGAATTTTTACAAAATAAATTGAACACCTGGAGAATTTTGAAATATTAAACCGCACAATGACTAGAAGAACATGTTGTAACAAGTCCATTTTTAAGGGGATTTGAGAAGATCACCATGTGATATTTTAGGAATTTATATAATAGATTCTACCCATATTTCATGGATCTAGTTATTTAATATGTATTACATCATATTATAGATTTTGACTCAAAAAAATTGTAGTTTTTATGATTTTCACACCATAATGAAGGAATACATTTCATGAAGTAGGTAATTCCATAAATTTTTTAAAATTAAAATCTATCTTAGTTTTTTTGGGATCTGGATTGACCTTGAAATTTTTTATGGAATATTAATTAGTGGTTAAAATAACCAATTATTCAATGACATGTGAAAAATTCTTAGAGAACATTTTTGGAATTTTGACCCCATGATATTGGGGAGATCAAGGAATAAATTGAAGTAGATATTAAGAGAGTGGATCGATGCAGCTAGATAATAGATAGAGTTATTTCTAGTGAGATTAATTTCATTAAAGGTATGTATTTTATGAAAATAACATAATAAAAAGGTCAACACCCATGTTTATTTTGTGTTTATTCTTGTGAAATAATTTTTTTAGAGATTATAAAGTCACAAAACCTTTGTAACTCTCCTTTGAAGTAATGAGTGGATATGGAGAAAAATGGGGTAACCCTAGGATCAACGTTGTATCTTTCCTAAACATTTTAATCATATACATTTTGTAGTCATATCCATTTTTATGTCAATATAAATTTTTTGTATTCTATTTTGATTATCCCTTATTGTTAAACCATGTAAAATCTTTATGTGACTAAATTTATTTTTATATATGGATATTTTACATGCATAAGATTGATAGATTCATAGTGTCTTTAAAAACTCAAGAATAAGATCTAATTTAAGGAAAATAAATCCTAACATTATAACCCTTCCCACCCCCACCCCCTCTTATGGTGTTTTAGGGATTGTTCTTGTAATAAGTGGTAACAAATCCAAAAGGTTAAAATTGATGAATATGTCCATTCAAAATTTCAAATTTTAAGAATTTCATTAATGAAAAATAAGTTCCTTTATTTGATGGATTAAACTATAAAATCTAGGATAATTGAATTAAATATCATCTATTATATCTCAAACTTTATTTTTATTTAGTAGAGGTGCATGGGATTCATATAAGTGATGTCATGGAATTATTGATAATCTGGAAGATAGCTATTTAATATTAATGACAATAGAAAACACCTTATATAAATATTTTTAAATAAAATCTATATAATGGTGATGAGTTTCACATCAGTGAAATTAATTTTGGATAAACATGCCAACTTCTAAGAAGGGGATAGAAAATTAAATGAAGAAAATATACAAGTTCTACAAAATAGGTTTAGTGATTTTAAAATGTTCCCAAGATAAAACATTGATGGTTTCTTTTTCCATTACATTGAGGTTGTAGGAGATATTTTTGGTCTCAGTGATGAAATGAGGGATTTCAAAATTATTAAAATTATTTTTAAAGAGTTTTCCACCATTTTACAATACAAAATTACTTGCTCTTGAATAAAAATATCTTTCAAAATTGTCTCTTAATCGTCTATATATCAAGATATTTCCTATGAAATTAGGGTAAACCCATAAGGTGTGTTAATTTATTCATCAAAGGAAATATATTTCAAGGATATGGAATGTCCTGAGATACATAGAACTAGGTAATTATAAGAGTATGTGAGTTGTGAACTCTTTTCATTTATAGAAATAAATTTTAGTTAAGTTAAATAGATTTTTAAAGTAAATATTCCACTAGTATGCTTCAATTGTGGAAGATTTGGTAATATCATAGTGAGATATACAAATAAGAATAAAATTATAGATAAAGATTATGTTTTACTAACACAACATAGAAATTTTTCCTCTATATGAAACTTTAAATTAATAAATCCAATAGGAAAGAGATTTTAGTTCAAAAAATTATTGAGTAAATAAAAAGATGAATAGTGCATGTTCCTTAAAGATGATGTGGTTGAATTTATCTTAGATATATACAATGCTTTAATTAAAATGGTTGAGAAATTTATATTTAAAATTGACTAAGAATATCATCCAGAAGGAATCATAGACTTGAAAGTTAAACTCAAAGTATTACTTAATTAGTTAGAAGTTCAATGTAATAAAAACCAAAATATTAATGGATTGTTGAAGGAATGGTCAAAATACAATAACCAACTCAAAGAATAAATTAATCAAATATAAAAATAAATGGAATAACATGAGGCTTCTTAAGAAATATCTAGATATGTTTTGGATTTCAATGTAAATGCTTAAGGACAAAAAAAGATAATTGATGATCTCAATTATTAGATTTGATAGATAACAAAAAGGGTTTAATACCTTACAGGATTAGTGGCTACTCTAAGAAATAAAATTGAATATGAAATGAAATTAAGTGATCGAATGAAGAACTTATAATTCAAAAAGTAGTTAAATGATGAATTATTGGAAGTATTCAAACGAGGCATAAGGGTGTTGAGAAAGTGTTGGATGGTCAGAGACCCAATTATATAGGTAAAAGTGGAATTTTATTTGACACTAAAACATCCAAATCCCAAACAATAATAACTTAGAACAAAGGAAAAAAAATATTATAGATATTCTTAAATATTTGAAGGTCTATCAAAAACCAAGTAGTCACTCAAAGTCTAGAAATATAGGAAGAGATAGAAAAAAAAGATTTTTCTTTTGATAAAGAGTTTATCTATGGCTACCTTGGATATAAAATGACATATTGTAAGGAGGTGGAAAGATACTTGCAAGGAGAAGTACGTTGGAGTAAAAACGTAGGATGAGAACATATCTTACACCATATTTAAGGAGTAATTTTTATTAATATTATTATCAATTCTTTGACTTTTGTTAAATGGTTGTAGATTACTATAAGTGAAGGAGAAAAAATTCATCTAATATAAATCAAAGGTAATTCATGCAATGAAACCAAATGTGATTACATTTAAAAACATTATTTACCCACTAGAGTAAGAAGAATATACACTCACTACCTATACTGAAGAAAAATATGAGAAATCATCCAAATTAAAAACTCAATATAGAATCTCTTGGAAAGAAAATAAAAATATTAAGAAGGAAATATTGGATGAAATTACACAAAAATTAATGAATAACAGCAACACCTAAATTTTTTATATTGGGTGCTCATCCAACATGACCAAAAACATGCATCTCTCAAAATTTTTTAGGAACCATATATGAGTAATGGATCATTTTGAAAATTATGGAGCTCAAAAAATAAAATAAATTGTAAAGATAATCCTAGATAAAGATGAGATGAAGAATATGGAAGTTCCCTATGTGAATGGTCACAGGTATAATCTATTGAGAATTAGTAAAATTTATAACTTTGGTTTAAAATTTACATTCAATGAAAATTAATACTAGATAAATGTAAAGTATGGAAACTAATTGATAAAAATATACAGTAAAATGGAAACTTATATCAACTATACTAAAATTATAACACTTGTCTCCCTATAGTGGAAGAGGAAAACAACCTTTATAATTGAAGGATCGTGCATTTTTTTCAACAAATAATAAATAATTTATCAAAGTTTATTTTTGAATATGACATTAAAAATATAGTATATAATCAAGAGAAGACTTGTGATGCATGTGTAAGAAGAAAAAATAATGATAAATCCCTACTGATAAAGTAAGAAAATGACTTCTTACTAGTTAGACTTGACTCACACTAATGTGAGTGGTCCCTTGAAAGTTCCTGGAATATTTATTGATAAATATTTCATTTTGTTTGTTGATGACTATAATTCAATAGTATGTATCATTTTTATACAGTAAAAATTAATGTAATTGATTATATCAAGTAGTTTAAAAGGAGTGATAAAAATGAAAAAAGAGAAAGTTTAAAATTCTTTGATTGGAAAATGGTTTGGAATACACCTACCTTGAGGGGGAAAGTTTCTTAGAGAAACATGGTACCCAGTATGAAGCCTTTTTTATAAGGACACTACAAAAAATGGAACTGTTTAAAGGTGGAACTAGATGGTGGAAAATATGGAGAAGTTATTCATCATTAATAGTATCATCTCTTATAACTATTGGAAGGAATCGGTACTAGTGTAAGTGTATACAAAAAATCATTGTTTATTAATCCTTAGAGAGAATATGACATCATATTAAATATTTCATGAATATAACTCATCACTAATACACTCTAAATTATTTGGTATAAATTGTTATATTTTTAATAAGGAGTAAAATCTAGGAAAATATGGAGGCAAAGTGAATGAAGGGATTTTATTAAGCTACTCATTTAAGAGTAAGGCCTGAAAGTGATTATAAAATATATTGAATTAGATTATAGAAAAAAATGGTGTTAAATTAATCAAATAAAGGGATATAAACAAATCTATAATTCCAAATATAAGTGAATATTGTGATGGGGAAGAATAAATTGACATAAATTTTGGTTTCTCACGCATTCTATTTTGTGGATAGGATTTTGAGGTATGATCAATGGATGAATAATTTTCTAACGAGAGTCGATCATTGACACAATGGAGTAATATGAGATCCATGGTCAGTGAATCAAATATAATTAGTTAAAAATCTACACCAACATTAACACTAGTGCAGAAATCGTTTTTTACGTCACCATTTTTTACGTCGGTTATATATAACCGATGTAACAATGAGGAAAGTAGCTTTTTCACGTCGGTTATTTTAATAACTGACGTTACAAATCCCGCATGTTGGGTTTTTACGTCGGTTATCAAATAACTGACGTAAAAAACCAATGCACGGGGGGTTTTTTACGTCGGTTATTTTGTAACCGACATAAAAAACCCGATATCGACGCGTTTTTTACGTCAGTTATCAAATAACCGACGTAAAAAACCAAAGCGTGGGATCCTTTTTACGTAGGTTTTAAGATAACCGACGTAAAAAAGCTAAAAAATAGTTTATAACGTCGGTTATATAATAACCGACGTTATAAAGCATTTAAAAAAATTAAAGCCCGTCTTCTGTCATTTACGATTTTTTCGATTGACAGTCGCCGGCTCGTCTCTCTCTCGCGTGGTAAACCCTAATCGGCTCGTCAATCGCCTGCATTACACTCATTTTGGCTTCATTGTTTATCTTCTTCACTGCTCTCGGATCTATCATCTCAACTCGCGACATTCAAGTAAGCCTTCCACGAATTTATTTCGTTCGTTTTTGTTTCGATTCTTGATGTGCTTTTCGTTCGTTTTTGAATCTCGTGGAATTTTTTTTATTTCAAATGGTTATTATGTTCATTCAACTCGCAACATTCAACTCGCAAATGTTTATTAAAACATTGTGGATTAGCTTCAGCAAAATCTGAAAAATAATGGGTGGTACTGTAACGTTCCATTCTTCCAGCAACATTATTATTTCCTACTTAGCTAGAATGTGTCTTTCTGGATGAAGATTGGTAGTACTTATTTTCTTAAAATCATATTTTCAATATGATTGTCCAAAAAATTATTTTCATGAATGAAATTGGACCAGGTACAATCAGTAATACCTATCCTTAAAATTTCATTCAACATTCTTACCTCATAATATTTTTTCAAAAAATTATGATTTTTAGAACTCCTAGATCAGAAAACCATCATCTATTTTCATTTGCATTCATAAAAATATCAATTCATACCTATTACAATCAAATATTTCATTCTGGACTCATGGTGAGTCTGATAATACATTTATTCTTTCAGTCATCTCCTAAAAATGATGGACCTTTTCATGCAAAGTGTATCTGATTTCTTGAATACGATGGTATGTCTGATTTTCAACAAAACCAAGTGAGGTGATTTCTTTTATTATTAATAATTCATAAAAAAATTATAATACCTAAATATTATTATCATCCTTTTCAGATTTTTCATTATAATAAAGGTAAATGGTACTTTCTTTTCATTCTCAAGTTAAATTATATTTTTTATAAAGGTCTTTTCTATCTAGGTAGAAATAATTTAATGATAATTAGATTGAATTAGGTATATTATCTTATCTTACCATCCAAACACATTTTTATGTATTAATAATTATTATGTTTTGTAAAAACAATTATGACCCCCATTTCATTTTTATTAGTTAATTGATCTACGAAAGTGTTATAAATGATTTGATGATCACGATTCACCCATATATATGATTAGTCATTATGTGACATTTGGGTCCATAATATCCTTCTAATGCATTCGACAATGCATTATATATCATAGATCAATATGGGATAAAGATGGTTATACCATGTCCAATGTGTTATGTGATGTTCCTGGTAATAAATATTATAATAAATTATAGGAAAGCTGATTAACATATCCCAATATGAGGTGAATGAAACTATGTTTTCCCTTGACATATGTTATGACTTATATGATTATGTTTGTGCCACACTCTTATGTTATTCCACATACCAATGTTGTGATCTTGTGAATAAGGTTTTTTAAATCATGTTCCCACTATCATATAAATCATGTCTTATGTTATGCTAAAATTGTTATACTTGGACTCAGGTTTTATGATCTATGATTATATAGAACTGTTTCACTTATCTTTTTGATCATGTGCTTTGTGTATGCTCTTATACCCCCATGGATATCTTTTTATGAGATTAGATATTATATTTATATATATCATGTTTACCCATAATGAGTATCATAAATCAAAACTTTTATTATTATCATTCCCTAAGTTATAAAAATAAGTATTATGTAGGATGATTCAAAAATTTAATCTGTGAGATGAGTTGTTTTATGTGTGAAACCCAGGACAAACACATATGTATTTTTTTATTGGTATTACATATATATAGTTTGACATATACTTTTTTTTACATTACCATGATATTAACATTACTTTTTCTAAAGAAATATTAATGTCCTTAACCATAAGGAAGGGGTCAAGCCCCTTTATTAAAAAAGAAGAAAAAGACAACAAGAAACCCCTTTTAAAATGGGTAAGGGAAAACCCATTACATGCCCATAGGGCCAAAGGGATTAGCCACCCGAAAGCAGAGAGGGATAAACCATAAAATGCCCGAAGGCTAGAGATAATTCAATGAGCCGAGACCCACAAGGGATAGAACCCAATACAAGCCATTGATCCGAAGGTCACATAGGAAAACCTAGGAAATACTAAAACACACTGCCTTAAATTGTCCATCAGCAAGGTCCGTCGCCGCCGCCACAAATTTTTGAAATCAAACACTAAGAATCAAATCCAGAATTGTAAACAAAGGCCACGAAGACCAGAAAACATCAGTTCCACTAGCCGATCCACGGTTCGGGGTTCATCATATCTGAATACGAAACTTCTCCAGAATGGATCATTCGTCGCCTTAAGCATTCTCACCTGCTGGAATGAAATGCAGGGCCTCTAGACACCAGAAAGCCCCCCTCCCCTCTGCAACGATCCGGGGCCGATTCCATTCCCACCGGACAGGGCCAGAACACCTCTCCCATCATGATGTCGTGCCCGCCGATTCTAGACCGGAATGCAGCACTCACTGGCCTGCACAGCACAGTCGCACTCCAGATCCAAGGCAATCCTTAGCCGTAGAGACCGCAGATGAAGCGGATCCCCTTCACACCGAATCACGCTAGCGCCAAGACGAAGCAAGAGCCGAAGTCGAGCCGTAGAACTGGAAGACACATCGTCTCCAAGAAGAGCGCAACCCCGAGCCAATGAGACAAACTGGAGGGGCGGAGGAGAGGAGAGGGCGAGATCCAGGGCGGAAACCCTAGCAACGCGGAAGGGGAGATCGTTGCCGCTCCGAGGCTGTGAATCTTTCCAAACAACCTAAAAGTAAATATTAATGTCCTTAGATTATATATCGGATCAAAAGGATATAGTAATTCTAATATATAATCAGAATGATCAGATAATATGACAATATTATTAAACATAAAACAAATGGTCTATATTCATATTTTTAACATAAAACTTATGATGTATAGCTATTTGGTGTTGGGTACTTATGAAAACTACTACTACTTTCAAGATTTGTTTTATATTTTAAATTGTTTTACATTCAAATTATGATTTTTTTCATATAAACATGTTTTGTCTTATCTTAAAAATATATATTTTTTGTTGATATTTGTTATAGGTAATAATGAGTCGAAGTTGGATTACGGCACATCGAATGAGCAATGAATTTGAGGAAGGTGTTGATGCCTTTTTGGAATTTGCAAAATGAAATGTTCCAAGTAGTGACATTTTTTCTGTCCATGCCTGAAATGTTTGAATATGAAGAATTTGAAAAGTAGAGAGATAAAAGATCATCTGATATGTCATGTTTTTAATCCGAGTTACAGACCTTGGATTTGGCATGGTGAAACTGGACGGAATGTCACTGATGATGATGATTCGCAAGATGGTAACTCCGATGGAATTGAAGAAATGATTCGCGATATTGTAGCAGAACAAATTGAGATAGAACCGACTGTTGCACGTCTATATGGTGATGCTGAAAAACCATTATATACCGGTTGTACAGATTTTACGGTTCTGTCGGCGGTGTTAAGATTGATTAACCTAAAGTCGAAGCATGGATGGAGTGACAGAAGTTTTACAGAGCTGCTACAATTGATGAAAGATATTCTTCCAAAAGATAACGATCTTCCAGATTCACATTACAAAGCCAAGAAAATATTATGCCCGATGGGATTGGGATACAAGAAAATACATGCCTGTCCGAATGACTGCATTATATATAGGAAGGAATATGAATTTCTATCAGAGTGTCCAAAATGTGGGACATCACGGTATAAGGTGAAAGAAAAATCACAGGGTGATGTAGAGATTACAAAGCTCCCTTCAAAGGTATTTTGGTATCTTCCTATAATTAATTGTTTCAAACGTTTATTTGCTAATTCACATGATGCAAAAAGGTTAAGATGGCATGCTGAAGAGCGGGTATGTGATGGAAAAATACGTCATCCAGCTGATTGTCCACAATGGAAGAAAATTGATGCGCAATATTCTACATTTGGAAATGAAATAAGAAATCTCAGACTAGGGTTGTGCACAGATGGAATGAATCCATACCGAACACTCAATAGCACACATAGTTCATGGCCTGTTTTATTGGTAATTTACAACCTCTCTCCTAAAGTTTGTATGAAGCGCAAATATGTCATGTTGAGTACAATGATCTCTGGTCCAAAGCAACCCGGTAATGATATTGATGTTTACTTGTCACCGTTGATTGATGATTTGAAACTGTTATGGGCTGATGGTATTAGGGTGTATGATTCTTATAAAATGGAATATTTTCAACTACATGCAGTGCTTCTATTCACTATAAATGACTTCCCAGCGTATGGAAATTTGTCTGGATACAGTGTTAAAGGGAATAAATCATGTCCAATTTGCGAACAACAGACGTCCTATTGTCAATTGCATCATGGGAGGAAAACAGTGTACATGGGTCATCGAAAGTTTTTGCCTATGGAACACCCTTATAGAAGACTAAAAAAGGAATTTAATGGCTCACAAGAATTTGATACTGCTCCAAAACCTTTATCCCATGATCTGTATTTTGAGAGGGTGGAAAACCTTGATGTGACATTGGGAAAGACACAGAAATCTGGTAATGATAGACATATTTGGAAGAAAAGGTCAATATTTTTTGAGCTACCATATTGGAGGTATCATGAAGTTAAACATAATATTGATGTCATGCACGTGGAGAAGAATATCTGTGATTCTTTGATTGGAAAATTGTTAGATATTAAAGGAAAGACTAAAGATGGGTTGAATGCAAGATTAGACTTACTATCAATGGGAATACGTTTGGAGTTAGCTCCCACTCCTAAAGGAAGACGAACATTTCTTCCCCCGGCTTGTCATACATTATCGAAGAGGGGGAAAATTAGCTTCTGTCAGTGTCTTCATGATACCAAAGTGCCTCAAGGTTATTCTTCTAATGTAAAAAATTTTGTCTCATTGAAGGACTTGAAGTTGATAGGTATGAAATCACATTATTTTCACGTCATGATGCAACAAATTCTACCAGTTTCATTGCGTGGAATATTGCCCATTCGTGTCAGAAAGACTATAATGAAGTTTTGTTATTTTTTCAATTCAATTTGTAACAAGGAGATTGATGTGAATGCTTTGAACATTTTAGAAAAGGATGCAATTTTAATACTTTGTCAATTGGAAATGTATTTTCCTCCAACTTTTTTTTATATAATGGTTCATTTAATGATTCATCTGGTTCGATAAATAAAGCTTTGTGGACCTGTATATCTTCGTTGGATGTATCCTTTTGAAAGGTATATGAAAATATTAAAGGGGTATGTTAAAAATCTATATCGACCTGAAGCCTCCATTATTGAAAAGTATATTTCTGAGGAGGTAGCAGAGTTTTGTACGAGCTACTTGGCTGCGGCGCAACACATAGGTTTGCCTCCATCTCGCCATGAACGATTTAATAATGAGGGAAAGGGGATTCGCGGCTTGAAAGTCAAATCATTGTCAGCTGAACAGATGAAGAAGTTAGAATCATACATCTTGAAGAACATAGCTGATGCTCAACCATATATCACATTTCATATTAATGAGTTGAAACAATGTCATCCAAAGAAGAAACAAATGTGGATTTTGAATGAGCACAACAAAACTTTTTTGTCATGGATTAAAAAGACTTTGCTTGGTAGATCAGATGTATCAGAGACATTAAAATGGATAGTGGGTGGTCCATGTTTAAATGTGATAACATGGTCTGGTTATGACATTAATGGTTATACATTTCATACAAAAGCTCAGGACAACAGAAGTGCAGTTAAGAATAGTGGTGTATTGGTGTTTGCAGAAGCAATGCATTTTTCGAGTGCTATGGACAAAAACCCAATTTCTGCATCAAATGCATATTATGGAGTGATTGAAGACATATGGGAGGTTGATTACTTTAAAATTAAAGTTCCCGTTTTTAACTGTAAATGGTTTAACGGTAACAACAGTGTCAGACACGATGAATTTGGAATGACACTTGTTAATCTAAATAGATTGGAAGACACAGCCGATTCTTTTATAATGGCAACACATGAAAAACAAATTTTTTATGTAGTAGATCAATCAGATATGCAGTGGGCTGTTGTTTTACAAGGGAAAAAACAATATGTTGGTGAGGATGAACTTGATGAATATGATGACTTATGTGAGATCCCTACTTCAATGGAAATATTAACAGAACATAATTACGACCATGTTGAAGACATAGTTTGTGCCATAAGGAACGATCACGACGAAGGAATTTGGGAAAACAATCCATCTGTACATTCCTAAAATTACAGGTAACATATGTTTATTTCTTGTTTACATTTATTTTTTCCATAAATGTTAGATATTATAAGTTTTTTATTTATTAAAACATGTTTTAAAATAAAATAAGTATATGTTATTGTTTGTTTTAAGTTTGTTTAGTTTACTTTATCTTGTTTATTGTTGTACCCCTCTCTCTGGGTTCCACCGGCTGGCCGGTGGTCATCCACCGGTTGGACGGTGTCACCAGGCAGTGGGAAAGCCTACTGCCTGGGTCCTTCGGCTGGCCGGTGGGCAAGAATCGGTTGGCCGGTGCCCATACCGACTGGCCGGTGCGCTAACACCGGCTGACCGGTGGCTCTGGCAGAAAGCAATGCTTCTGCCAGAGTCCACCGGCCAACAGGTGGATTCCCACCGGCCAGTCGGTGGTCTCTGGCAGAAGCATTGCTTTCTGCCAGAGCCACCGGTCAGCCGGTGTTAGCGCACCGGCCAGCCGGTATGGGCACCGGCCAACCGGTTCTTGCCCACCGGCCAGTCGGAGGACCCAGGAAGTAGGCTTGCCCACTGCCTGGTGACACCGGCCAACCGGTGGAACCCAGACAGAAAGCCTGCTGTCTGGACCACCGGCCAGCCGGGAGCTCAGCACCGGCCAGCCGGTGGACCACCAGCCAGCTGGTGAGACACCACCGGCCCGCCGGTGTTCCCAGTCAAACTAGCTGTTGGGCTTTGATAATTGTTTTAAATTGTTAATTATTTTTTGAAAAGGAAATTCACCCCCCCTCTTTCCATCCTCTACGACCCAACAGTTTATAACCATTACATGAATTTTAAAATGCTTATTTTTGTTCACTGACAATTACTTTACCATGTTTACAATGTTTACCAGGTTTACCATTTTTACCATTTTTACCATCTTGACCATCTTGACCATCTTTGCCATCTTTACCATTGTTTAACATGCTTACCATATTACCAATGTTTACTATTATGTAACCTAGTACACTTTTCTATTTTCTGATTACAGTAGTATTAAAATATTTGAATTTGTATATTTGTGAACTGACGTTTGTTTTTTTTTTTTGATTTGAAGGATAATGACAGATCATTCAGATGATCAACCACATGATTCTGGGGAGGAGTATATTGCTGGTCTTACCTCTGGGGATGAACATTCACATGCTCCTATTACGACAAAGAGTTCAAAGGTTGGTAAACGTGGTTGCACACGTTTACCAAAATTATCACTTGCCCGTACGCAGGATCAGAGGATAGTAGTTGAGTTTGATGATGATGATATTCCTAGAGGTCCGAATGCCAAAGATTTTAAGAGTTTTGTTGCAACTCAGGATAAGACCAAAGTAATCATTCTGTATGATGATTGGAGAGGTGTGGATAAAGCGATTATCTCTCAGTTGTGGGAGACGATTTTGGTAAGATATTTTGTCATTGTTTGACCATTCATTTAATGTTTCTGGTATATATAATATGTTTAACCTCTTCTTTATCAGATGACATTTGATATTCCTGACACTGGAGGAGTCAGGAAGAAATGATTATCGTTGGCTGCCAGGAGATGGAGGGATTTCAAATCAACCCTCACATCTGATTTCATTTATGGTCATAAGAGTCATGACAATCCATGTCATATATATCCTTTTATAGATGAAGACACATGGAGACAGTTTTTTGAAAGTAGAAAAAAAGAGTCATTTCTGGTAAGGGAAATGTAAACTTTTATATACTTTCTTATATAAATGATTTTATTAATGTTTTGTTAATGATTTATTATTCTTAAATTACAGCAAACAAGGAAAGCTCATCAGGAGATCCAATCTAAAAATGTATACCCTCATAGTTTATCTCGGGGAGGGTATACATTATTGGAAGAAAAAATGATAGCGGAAAAATTTAAACAACTAAGAGCTGAGTCTTCAATCTCTGGAGAGGTGGCCCCTCCATCCCCTCCATCTAGACATGAAAAATGGAAGAGAGCTCGAAAGGGAAAAAAAGGGAAATATCTTTCGGAAGAATCGAGAATTGTAGCTGAGAGGATTGTAAGATATCTATTTAATTTATTTAAGTGAACTTTTTTCTTCATATAAGTTTCAATCATTACAGAAATGTTCAATTAATTAATACAGGACTCTCTTGAGGAGCAAAGTTCATAGGGGACATTTACAGCTACTGGGAGGGAAGATATTTTATTTGCAGCATTGGGAAGGCCCAAACATCCTGGTCATGTAAGAGGATATCCGACAGGTGTATCGGTAAGAAAAGTTTTTCCACGTTCTTCAACTTCTAACATTGAGGGGGTTTATAAAAAAAATAGAATCCTTGGAGGCTGAAGTTCAAAATATTAATGCGACGATGGAAGACAAGATTAGAGATTCGGTGCAGTCTATGTTTGCAGAAATGAAAAGACAATTTCAGACTGCAGCTCCCACTCCTCCACCTCCCCCTGCAGACCCCATTATTTATCCTCCACCTCTGCCAGTAGCTCCCACTCCCCCACCTCAGCCTGCGGACCCCATTTTTTATCCTACGCCTCCATCGCAGCTTCCTACATATTGCGAGTTGTATGTTGATGATTCTCAACATCATATAGTAGCATACGGGTTGGTATATTGTATAGGAGATACAGTTCATCATCAACAATTAGAGGTAGAGAATCAGAGGGTCACTGTACAGGATGTTATAGATAGATCAGCTAGGGTACCAATACCTACAGATGAGGTGGCGACAGTTGGACAGAGTATCGGCCATTTTTTAGTTTGGCCATCCAGAATTCTTCTACTCATTACCATAGAGGTATGAATGTTATATCTTTTATTTTATTTTTTTATTAAAGTTGTTTTATCATTTGAAAACTACTATAATTCTCAATTTTTTTTCACAGGAATACTTCAAAGGTAAAGAAATACTGTATAGACAACAACAAAGACAACAGGCTATGACATCAGATACAGATTCCAGTGGTCTTGACAGATTGTCAAGATATTCACATTTCTTGTTGGGTTTTTATGAGTTTCCAATGGAATCTCATGTTTGTGGACGTGAAATAAGTGTGGGGATTACAAAATCTGATATCATGGAGCTTGTTACTGGAGATAAGTTGGGCATCAATGTGGTGCAAATTTTTTCCATGTAAGTCTTAACACCTTTTCCCTGCGTTATATTTATTAAAAATGTATACTTATATATGTTTTGTATTAGGTATCTTTATAAAATTTGTGAGAGAAATGAACTGACAGAAGTATATGGATTCATGGACCCGGAATTGATTTCCCCTGAAGCATGTGCATTGACTGAGGAACAAAGAATGGTTTATATTGCTGAAATATTTGAAAAGAATATAATCCAACAATGTTGGATGATGCCTTTTTGTGAGAGGTATGAAACACATTTCTCTCAAATAGTTAATTATCTTTTAACATAAAAAACCACTAACATTAAATTTCCTTTTATCAGTGATCATTGGATGTTAGGGATTTTTTTCCCAAGGGAGAAAGCTCTTTATTGGATATTCTCTGTTCGTGGTGATGTGCGGGAAAGTTTTAAGAATATATTGGAAAAGTAAGTTTCAATTTCTCAATAGTTTTATATATTATAATGAATTTTAAATTTACCCCATTCGTATTATTTTCTAACAGTGCATGGGTCTACTTTAGAAAAAACACAAAGAAAAGAAATGCAAAGATCAAATATGTAAATGCGAAGGTAAATTTCCATTTATAATTTGTACTTTTTGATTTATTACATAAAAATAATATATTGAATTTACACTCATTCAAAACAGAATTGTCATGAACAACAAGGCCTCATCGAATGCGGATATTATATGTTAAGATTTATGTATGAAATAATAACAACTGGGACAGTTGTGAATTTTGACCTGGTACGATTTCCTCTTAAACTTTGCCATTATATTTCAATTTGATTTATTCATTATACACGTTAACTATCTTCTTTTTCATTTGTAGCTTTTTGATGACCCTCAACCCTATACTGCTGAAGACATCAAACGCGTACAAGTGGAGTGGTCAAATTATTTTACAGGTTTGATTGAATTTTAGTTGTTTTTAATGTAAAATGTAATTTTGAATATTGTCGTTTTAATTGTGTATTTGGTAGTTGTTTAGGTTTGATTTAGTTTTTTTTTGAAGTTGGCAATGTAAGTTTTGAATGTTATATAAGTGAATGTTTAATTTTGCTCGACTTCTTGTTTTGGTCTACTTTTGATGGTTCTTCTGGTATGGATTTGGGTCTGTGGGGGAGGGGTTCCAAGGGTGTGGGGGTGTGTTCAGTGGGGTTGGGGGTGTCCAGCGGTCCGGGAGGGCTGTCTGATGGGGTGGGGGGACAGTCCTGGGGGTGGCAAGGATGTCCAGGGGTGTGGGAAGCCGGTCCAGGGGTGTGGGAGTGCTTTCCAGGGGTGGGGGTTGTCCAGGGGTGTTTGGGGCTGTCCAGGGGTGTGGTGGGGGCTGTCAAGTGGGGTGAGGGGGTGAGGAGGTGCTGTTCAGGCGGGTGGGGGGTTATCGAGGGGTGTTTGTGGGTGTCCGGGGGTCAGGGGCAGTCCAGGAGTGTGGTGGGGGCTCCAATGGGGTGGGGGAGGGTTGTCCAAGAGGTATACATGAGGGTGGGAGCTCCAACGGGGTGGGGGAGGGTTGTCCAGGGGGTATACATGAGGGTGAGGGCTCCAATGGGGTGGGGGAGGGCTGTCCATGGGGTATAAATGAGGGTGGATGCTGTCTAGTGGGTAAGTTTTATATGTTATCTATGTACATGCTTAATTTTGATGTACTTCTGTTTATGTGGTACGATTTCTTGATTTGTTTTCTGGTTGATTTTGGTGGAGAGAAGATCACTGCATTCTGTTTAAAAAAAATTGGGTTTATCACGTCGGTTATTTAATAACCGACGTGATAAAAGGTCTACAGAATGGTTTATCACATCGGTTATTTAATAACCGACGTGATAAAAGGCCTGGATAATGGTTTATCACGTCGGTTATTTAATAACCGACGTGATAAAAGGCCTGGATAATGGTTTATCACGTCGGTTATTGAATAACCGATGTGCTAAACGGCCCGGACAATGGTTTATCACGTTGGTTATTGAATAACCGACGTGATAAACGGCCTCACTCCGGTTTATCACGGTGGTTATATAATAACCGACGTGATAAACCCCCCTCCCCCGGTTTTTCACGTCGGTTTTATATGAACTGACGTGATAAACCACGCTCAGCCCGGTTTATCACGTCGGTTCTTATAGAACGGACGTGATAAACCACCCTCACCCCAGTTTATCACGTCGGTTGCTTAAGAGCGGACGTGATAAACCATTGTCCAGGCCGTTTATCACGTCGGTTCTTAGATAACTGACGTGATAAACCATTCTCTAGGCCTTTTATCACGTCGGTTCTAAAATAACCGACGTGATAAACCATTCTCCAGGCCCTTTATCACGTCGGTTCTAAAATAACCAACGTGATAAACATCGCGATTTTATGCTTTTTGACGTCGGTTTTTAAATAACCGACGTCAAAAACCTTATTTATAATGTCGCACGTATTAACGTCGGCTAGAAACCGACGTAAAAAATTAAAAATAACCGACGTAAAAAACATTTTTTGCACTAGTGTAACATGGGGGATGAGAAATATATAATACACTATTTTATTATCTTAAGTAGATCCATCCTCATTTTAAGAATTAGAAATAGATGAATCGAGGGTCAAATACATAAATGAGAAGAAGGATCAAATAGAGGAAAAGAAAACCTAGGAATTAGTGAATAGGATGATAGATCACAACATCATTGGAATGAATTGGATATTTATGAACAAATATATTGAGTAGGGAAAGGTGGTTTAAAACAAAGAAATGTTGGTATGAAAAGGAAATGAACAAGTTGAGTTTATTAACATAGAATAAACTTTTTCACCAGTGGGAAGACTCAAATTGATAAGAGATTTAATTGATGTGTAATTTCAAATAAATTTCAAAATTTATCTAATGAATTTCAAGATAACATTTATACATGTAATGATTTATAAGGAGTTATATACAGAAAAACTAGTGGGTCTTCTAATTGATGATTATTAATTAAAGTAATGTAGGCTGATGAAGTCTTTGTATAGCTTGAAATAAGCACCTAGATCCTGGTATGCTTGATTGGATGACTTATTAAAAAATATATAATTTGAAATAGGTGGTTTAGATCATAACCTATATTGTAAATAAACCAAGGAAGATTAGTTCATGGTATTTTTCTATATTTATAATATCATATTCAGTGGTTGTAAACTAAAATCATCGTATGGTTTTTTATGGTTAATTAGATCAAAGTTTCAAATATCAATGATTATAGAGATTATATTTTCTTGCATGTTTTAATTAAATCAAAAGGATGTATTCACTTTAGTTTTATAAGTGAAATATGTGAGGGAACTTATGAGGAAGTTTGAAATGCACGATAGTAAACTAGTCTCATAACTAATTATATTTGGAACTAAACTTGGGAATCATGAAGATGAAAAATCATTTAATCTCACACCATACCGAAAACTTATTTGAAGTTTTTTGTTCTCACATAAAAAGAACAGATATAGTATATTCTTCATACCTAACTTCTCATTTTCAAATTTATCCCAAGAAGTAACATCTCTCAGTTGTGAAATTAATCATGAGTTACATTCATAGTAAAATCAATTATATTTTGGTATATTTTTAAAAAAATGATCAAATTTTACATGCCTATTTAGATTCATATTAGGATAAGGATGTTATGGATAGAAAATAAACGTGTGGAGGAGAATTATTTATACTAATAAAATCCATTTGATGGATTAGTAAGAATAAAGAGAGTACATATCTTAGTATTGATGAAGCTGATTACATATTATCTATAAGGGAATGTACCAAACTATTGTGGATAGAATAACAACTAGAGGATATTGGAGAATAAATGAAGATACCTCTGGTGTTTATTTATGAAAATGATATTAGAATTAAGATAATAAATAATCTTGTATAATATTCCCATACAAAACATATTGAGATCTAATATAATTTTATCATAGAAAAGGTAGAGAAAATAACCATTAAAATATAAAATATTGGTATGAATCAACAAGTAGTGGGCATATTCACAAAACCATTTTACTCACTGGTATTTGAAAAGAATCAATTGAACCTCAATATTCAATAACATCCCTCTCCTTGAGGTTCATAAAATCCTCTTTCCTTATTTTTATCTAATTTATAACTTGGTTTTTTTATTACAGGTTATTGATATTTAGTTTTAATGTCAAAATGAGAGAAATGAAATGATTAATGGTAATAATATAATTATAACATCAAGGGGATTTACCTTTAATGTGGATTATTTAGCATTAATTCAAGGGTATATCATAAAGGATCCTATAATATACTTGAATTCAATATGATTAAATTCATGGAGATATTTCAAGAAATTTATACATTTATAAATAGTGGTTTGAGATGAAGTTTGAAGGTGATCATAAAATTATCTCTTGATAAATTGTTTTTTATATCATACATGGTTAATATAGACTTAGATTTATTGATGGTTTATTCTATTTTTTTACCGGTTATGCTGAAGTAGAATTTCTCTTGAGCCACTTTGGACTTCCAAAAAACTTAAAGGGGGGTAGTGTTATAACCAAGGTTATCATTGGATTATTATTTTTGGATTATATGGAATAATTAAGGAGAAAATATGTTTGTATTTATGGATTATTTTTGTTGATATCTACATATCATACTATTTTAATATTCATGGAGAAAAATTAGAAGAAATCAAAGGTTTTATAGAGTAAGTTCTGCTTACAGAAGAAAAATTACAGTGAAATAATGGTGCTCAGTCGTAAAGGAAAACTATGTGAGAATAATTAGCTAGTACATAAGGGTAACTCAAATTTTTAAATATCGTATAATATTAAACCAATGATTTAGAATATTAAATCATTTTATAATGGAATATTAAACATCATGAATATGGATATATATAAATAAATAAATAAGGATGGAGCTGGAATATTTTTATTCCATGGAGGAGGAGACCTAACTATAATCGATTATATAGAAGAATGAATCAAGAATGTGTAAGAGTGGATTCTTGATAATCTTGGAGATAGTTCTATGAAAAGAGGCACAAACGCATTTAAATCAAATATATTTCACCAAAAAGATAAAGGTCATGTCATAATGAGTACCCTATGAGTAATTGATGTAGCCCTAGAAAAATAAATATTGATTGGATCACTTTAAAATCAGGGTGGGTGAAATGTGGATGGGTGATTTTTCAAGAATGATTTCAACACCTAGATAATTGAGAAATATGAAATTGTTCCATGACTAGAAGATGATTAGTAAATTTAATTTCATACCCAAGAAAATTCATGTATTTATACTTTAAATCCATAAAATCCTACCCCTTATCCATCTTAAGGGTTTTAGTATAATACTAATAGAAAAAAATACCTAAAACTTTTCTCAATTCATATCCCCTTATCTCCTCCTCTATGAAAGGATATCTCATCATATTCGCATTCACCCATATAATATATATAGTGTTATATTTACCTTCATGATACCAGGAGTTCTAATAAACTCAAATATCATGAAAATACCCTATATACACTTATATTATCTTCTTGTACTATCATCTCCTTAAAACATTAGTGGTGATTCCACCTGAAAATATCATATAATTTTATCTTCTACCAGTTATTCACCTTTCATCAATCCCTTTTCTAAATTATAGAGAACAAGAATAAGACTCATCTATATTTGAATATTCACTGAAGCCTCTATGAGTAGAGAATACTCAACTTAAACCTCCTGATTCTCTTTTGTATAGTATTATAGGTTTAATTCTTCCTCATCATTTCCCTAAACTTGTTTCTTTTCTTCTATATCTATATAAAATTAAATAAAAATTCGACATTAAACACCAAAATTTTAGATCAATTAAACATAAAATTAATCATTTTGTACACATATGAAAAAATTAATCAATAAACCCACATTAATAACATAACATTGTCAAATTCATTTCATTGATTTCAGTTTTCTACTTTGTTACTAAAATATATTTAAGAAAACATTGATTTTATTATAAATAATTAAATTATTTCACTAAATTAAATTTCTCAAACCAATTAATTATCAATAAAAATAACATATAGTAACTTATATTTCATGCTCCTATGTATTGAAATAAAGAATAAACACACTATTATTCATCCATAATCAAGGAAAATAAAAGTACCCTAAAATATCATTTCCTTATAAATCACTATATCATTTTACATTAAAAGAAATCACACACTCACTAGAGACTTATAATTCAGTGGTGGTTGAGATGGCTATGCATACATGTTTATTTTACAATCACAGGTCTCAACCACTACTAGTCTAATTTCCCCTATTTTCCATAAGTATAAAAATAAAATAAAATAAAACCTATAATTAATAATATTTTGTAATTCCCTTCCCTAGCACGGCCATTCCACCAAAGTAAAATAGAACATATAATCAAGTTACCCCACAATCACCAATGGTTGGTGACTTGTTCCAAGGGTATATAATATCACTTGACAATTTATTTATCCTCTAATGGATCATCGCATTAAATAAATCATAATCAAGTTAATAAATATCTATAGCTAGACCCAATTCAAAATATAAAAATTAAAACTCTAGAATAAATCTCAATGATTCCTCACATTTCATTTATCTAAAATATATATATATCATAACCTAAGTAAAATTATCATAAGGAAAACATCAAAAATGAACAAAATAAATATAGAAAACTATCCCACTGTATAAGCTCCAAAATCCTATAAATATCATCTTAATGATTTTGGTCAACATAACTAATCAAAATAATATAATTTTACTTTCATTTATATATAATATTTAATCCTTCCTGTTCATGAGATAATAACATACATGGTGTAAGAAATTCATCTTAGTAGGATATCTCTTAAGGTCCCAGACAACTCTTAGATCCTAACATTCTCATATGTGTATTTTAAAATTCTATGATATAAATTTAACATAAATAAAAATTACACATGAAACATGATCAATTGATAACCAACCCACATTGATATTATATTTTATTATATTTGTACAATGTTGGTAGAAAACTAACATCTTGATCGTATCATTTAATTTCCAAACGCATGCTATAATTACTATCATGGTCAAATACTTAACTAACGAAACTTATGTCATATCTCAAGATAAAGTTAAAAATAATCTAATTATTTCCAAAATCATGGAATTACCAAGAACATAGTTCAATATCATTATATACTAACATAATACTTTTTTATACCTCATCCAAACACGTGGATATATCATATCCTAACTCAAGGATTCTCTGCGTCTTGACCAAATATATGGTCATATCATAGCCTAACTCAAGGATTTTCCTATAACACAAAAAAACACATTTTATTTTAAAAATAAAATAATAATATCATAATTTTATATAATAATAAAAAATTAGTGGTTTACATTGTTGATCACAATATATTTTTTGGGAGGGGTTTCATTCTTTGGAGATTTTTGATACCCAAATTAAAGTTTATATAATTGGTTTTTTAATAAGTTTTCTCTGGAATTTTCTGTTTTTTTAAAGAATAATAATTGATGAATATGGATTTAATATGTTTAATTTGTTATATGTTATTATCAATACATAAATCATATTCAAATTCATATAAAATAATTCTTTTAAGGTGATCTGTTGGTTGTTTAGAAGTTTTAAGATGTTTGGAAGTGATTTGAATTTTTTTAGAATTATTATAATGATTTCTAGAGCTAAACATATTCAAGTATAGAAATTGTATAAGGCATGAAAATATATGATGTTTTCTAGATAAAGTGGAAATTTGAAAAATGTATAGAATACATATGATGTTTTAGAGCATACATAAAAATATTATTCTGTTTTGAAGCTTTAAAATGGAGAAGGAAATGAAGTGTAAGTAGATTGGAACCATGAGTAATATGTTATTATATGAGGAAGTTAAAATTCATCCAATTCCATCATCTTATATACATACTGCATATATTTTGTAGTTCATGTGTAATAATATCTTTTTTGTGTAAGAAAATTTATGATATGTAATATGATGTATGCCTCAAGATAAGAAAATTAATAGAGGGAGAAGTATTAAATGATAATAAATATATAGTTTGGTAGAACATAATATGATCATTCATATACTTAAGAAGAGTGATCTCACACTATTGATATGTATGAAGATGAACTTTTATAAAATATTATTTTTCTAATAATTAATAGGGTGTTTTGAATTTTCAAGGTAATTATTTTATAATAACTATTTATAAGAATTCATAGAAAATGTAATGTTTAAAATTATGTGATTCTATAGTTGATCGTTAAATGAGTAAACATCAAAAAGGGAGTTTTTTATTCAATAAAGGGAAAAATATGGCTCACGTCATGAAGGAAATGTTACACCATGACTATACAAATATAGAGAACTGAATATGAGCCTTGAATCCTAATTATAAACCATTAGGGTGAAAGATTTCAATGATCTGAGTTCACAATAAGGTTTTTCCCTCAAATAAGTTAGTTTTTTTGTGAAGGAATAAGATTAAAGTTACAGTTAAATATATTTATTTTTCTATATTGTGGTGTATATAACTATTCCATAATGAACTAGAACAGATTTGAAGTATATAGAGAATAAAAAATCATGGAATAAGAATAATAAGTTAAGAGTAGTTGAGGATTTTTTTTTTGTGTGATATAAATAAAACATAATCTTGTATGCATGAGATGTGAATAAGTATGGGTATTGTGCATAGAAAACAAAAAGTATATTTTCAAGTGTATTATAAAGGATTGAATAATCACATATATCATTAAAAAGAGAGAAAATTAAAGGAATAAGATACTTAATATGGTGCATATAAAAGAAAAATAAAATAAGTTTCATAAAACAATTCGATGGTAACATCATTTAGTGGAATAATCTCATGTTTTTAACAAATAAATTTCAATATATTTGTATTTTTTGGGAGAACATACACAGTCAGAAGTTTTATTTGTATCATAAGTTAAAGTATAAGCCAAACACATTTTTAATTCACATGATAAAAATATTGGATTGTGTGATCTCAATGGAATTCGGATCATTCCAATGATGACCCTTCTCATTTTGAGAGGTGGACCATGTAAAATTATATTATTTCTACTATTTATGCTTAATTATGTTTGAAAGTAATAAGCTTAATCAGTTTAAAATTTGGATAAGGATGTTTATAAAATGAAAGTTAAAATGTAGTTATAATCACTTATTCACCCCCCCCCCATTAATTTCCAATGATCTTGAGGGTCTTTTAAAGTGTAATTTTTTCTCAATTCATATTGTTGTTGAGCTATTTGGAGAGAAATAGTTATTATTTTTTCATTGAAAATTTGTTTTTGATATGGATAGTATCAATTTAGTAAATAATAAGGGGATTCCCAATTTCAATGGGAAAAATAAATACATATAAAATATGGGATATTGTTTTATCTTTTAATAATCAATTTAGATGTTCTGGAAGTTATAACAGATGGATATGTTCCTCATGTTGAAGGTGTTACTATGAAAAAAAATTATAAGAAGAACTGAGAGAATTATGTGAATTATTAGAATTCTATTTTTTTATCTTTTTTATATAATGAGTCATTTAAGGTAAAAAAGGGATTACGGCAGCAAATCCATATGGGAAAAACTAAAAACATCTTTTAAGGTAATAAAAAGGTAAATAAATCTAAGATATAGGTTTGTAGGTTGAATTATGAAGACCTAAAAATAATTTAAGATGAAATAGTATATAAATTATTCACTTTATTCAATGATATTCTGAGAACTGTTATTAATTTTATTAAAAATTTAGAGGATACAATGGTTATTGATAATATTTTGTGAATTTTGACCAACAGATTTGATGCAAAAAATTTATCACTGAGATATTGAGATCCAAGTAAATTTCTTTTGTATGAATTACATAGAATCCTTATTGCATATAAAATTTAAAATGGAATTGTTTTCAAGAATAAGTATAAATATGAAAATGAAATTTCCTTTAATTGATCAAGATAAGAGAAATGTAAGAAAGAAGTTGATGAAGATGAAGCCGGTTTTTTAGATTCAGATGAAGACTTTAAAGAGAAGTTTGAAAAACTCAATTCACTCATCTATAGAATTTTAAAAAGAGGAAAAGTAAATTTTAAGGTTAATAATCCGTTTAAGTTTTTCATGTGTGGTTTAATTTCATATTTTTCATCAAACTATCAAATGAGAAAAGAAAAATAATCTAGTAGAGATGACTAAGAGAGGACAAGGTTATACATTTAGAAGAAAATGATAAATTTGATAAATCAAAGTTTTATTCAACAGGAAAGGGTAATAATTTATCTAAATATAAAATGATAAAATTATTATGAGATAATTTATTAAAATGAGTAATTTGAGACTTATAGTGAAATTGATGAAAAACTACTGATTACTAAGTTGAATAAGGAAGAGTTCACAAGTAATTAAAGTAGTGACACTATAAATAAAGAAGAAACACAAATATAGTTTATGTTTAATAGATAAATCAAGTAATGTCTTCAAAACATCTCAAAGTTTGAGAAAGATGTATAAAATTTTAATAAATACAATCAGTCTTTAGGAAACAAATAATTTGTTCATACTGAAGAAAAATAAAGGTTGTTGAAAGAGATTGAATATTTAAATAAGTTTATTACTGAAGAGGAGATTTTAAAAGTTTTTATTTAAGAGATATTTAAAATTAAAGAGAATGTTCTTGATACTAATAAACCAAATTTGATCAATAATGAAGAGGAATTGAATAAGTAGAAATATAATTTTAATAATTCAATTTAGTAAGTTAGCGAAAACTCAAAGAATAAGGTTGTGAAAGTTGTTTAAGATTCATATAATGAGTTAGAGTAAGTATGACAAGAAATATCACACTAAAAGAGAAATAATGATATAAAAAAACTTAGTGGAAAGTTATAATTGAATACATATATAAAAAAAAGCAAATGTTTTGGAAAAACTAGATTAATACATAGAAATATGGAAATTTTTGGAGTAAAAATTTGAATAAAAATCCTTCAACAAATGGTGATTTAGAAAATTCTGTAAATAATACGATACCAAATAGGGATGTGTTGAGAGTATAAAAAAAATTTTGTTTATAAAAAGGATTAAATATTTATAGTTAATATAAAGAATAATTACATGATTCAACATCTAGACATCAAGCTATTTACATAGTAAACTATGACTTTTATAGATACTTATGAAATTGTGAGGACTTTTGGGACATATAAAAAAATTGGTTTAATTACCAATATTAAAATGATATTATAGGTTTTTGTAGAAAATTTTTGAGGGAATGAAAAACCACTCAAATAATAAAAATTCAAAAAAAACATAAAAAATATTGATTAAAGGTTGAGAATAAATTCTAACCATTTGAATAATTTTATAGAAGATGTGACCAACTTGTTTACATTTTTTGAGATTTTATCACCATTATACTAGCCCTATTAAGTTTTAATTTTAATACTCAAAAGTCATATAATAATGAGAACAAAGTCAAGGAAAATGATTTTGTTATTAAATTTTAACTTAAAGCTTCAAAAGGGGAATGTCTATGGATTCTAGATAGTGCATATTCTTTACACATTATAGGAGATTTAAAAATATTTAAAGAAGTTGAAAAGTGAAATTAAGGCTTAGTGGCCTTAATAAATGATGGGTCTCTTAAAATTAAATGTGTTGGTTCATTAGTTATTGGAAAATAAAAATTGAAGTATAAGAACACTTTGTATGTTAATGGGATAAAACAAAATCCACTAAGTGTTTCTTAGTAATTTGATGAAGGAAATTGAGTGTTATTTTTGAAATATGGGTTCTTGGTTAAGATTTTGAGAGATGGATTTGTTTTAAAAAGATTAAATCAAATAAGGGAAAACTGGCTTCAGGTTTTTGATACTGAAAATCCATGCTACTTAAGCTTGAAATAAGAAAATAAATTGCATCATTGAAGTCTTTCTCATATTAGTTAAAATAATATGAACAATATAACCCAATTATAGAATTTTCATGGTGTTAAAATGATAAAAATAAATATATAATGTTTGTGTTCTACAGGTCAAAAGGGTAATATTTTAAATTCTCCACACAAGAAATTTGAAATTTATACATCATGTCCATTTGATCTTATTAATTCTAACATTTGTGATCCTATTATAAAGAAATTAAAAATTATATATAATTATTTTTTAAAATTATTGATGAATTTATAGTTATCACTTCCATTAATTTTATGAATCACAATTCTAAAGCTCTAGAACTATTCAAAAGTTTCAAAAGGGGTTCTGAAAAGGAATTTGGTGTATCCTTAAAGAAGATCAAGATAGAAAATGATGTTGGATATACTTTCAGAATATTTTATGCTTATATTGAGAATCATTGTATTAACTATTAACTTATTGAACCATAAAAAAATAATGGTTTTTATGAATGTAATAATATAATTTTAGTAGATATGGATCTTACTATATTATTAAATAAAGATACTTCTCAATATTTTTTGAGACGATAAATTAGTGTGGTGGTTCACATTAAAAACCATTATTTGTGTATAAAATAATTTTATATGTTATTATAATATATGTGTTATAATAATTCCCCATGTATAAAATATTTAATGGTTTTTTTCATCCCTTTTATAATCAAAGTAAAATGTGAAAATATTGGGAATTTGGAGAAGAAATGAATTGATGGTATCTTTCTAGGTTATCCTTCAAATTGAATAGTAACTAATTTTATAATAAATATATAGTTAATATAATTCATAATGATGAATTAATGGTGTTAGAACACTCAATGAAAAAATCATATGTCAAGAAGAAAGTCTATAAGTGATGAAGATGAAGTTGTTTTTGTTGATAAATAAGAAGAAGTTTTTGGAAATAATGTGAGTTTAGAAGAAGTGCAATATGAAGATGGAGAATAATTAATTTATAGTGATGAATAGAAACCTATATTATCTTATAAAAGGTTTATAAATCAGGAGGAGGTCCAAAATATCATTAGATAACAAGGATAGTGGGATCAGAATTGAATAAATTTAAGGATATCAAAGAATGCCTAACTATTTTCAGAAGTTGTTCAAGGGATGTGAAGTAATTGAGAATAAATAGTGGGTTAATTCCATGAATGAATAATAATATTATATTGAGGATAATGAAACTTTTGAGATGGTAACCAATCTTGGAAACAAAAATATTATTAGAACAAGGTGGTCATTTTGAAACAATCTGAATTAAAGAGTGAAATTTATAAGAAACAAGGCAATACTTATGAGGAAAGATTACTCACAAGTTGAAGGAAATAATTTTTATGATACATTTTCAATAGTTTATAGAATATTTACCATAATTATATTTATTTTTACTATATAAAAAACTAAATAAAATATTTTCTAAATGGATTTCAAGTCATCCTTCCTCAATAGAGAATTCAAATATGAAGTGTATATGGAAAAACCTAGTGGTTTATTTATTGTAAAAGATGAAAATGGTATTTTTAGGTTAAATAAGGATATATATGGGTTAAAAAATCCCAAATAGAATTTTATTTTAATATATATACTTTCTTTAAGAAGTTAAGTTTTAATAAAGTAAGAGTGGAAAACAATATCTACATTAAAGATAGTGATAATGTATCAGTTATTGTTATTGTTTATATAGATGATATAATTTTTTATGAAAATAAAGAAGGTGATTTTGAAGTTTTTTATTTGTAAATGTATAAGTTTTTTGAAATTTAAATTATTATATAAATGATATATTTTATTTTTTTTACATATTTCTTAAGAGAGAGATCATTTCATCGTGCATGCATTGAGTTCCTTGGTGCTCCAATAGCAAGGGTGTGGTTGTCTTTTATCCATAAAGGTAGGGTTGAGGTCCATCATGTGGATGCATGGTGTCTTAAACCTTCACAAAATTAGAATTTATCTTGGTATACCTTATCCATATTGTTCTATCATGTGACATAAAAAATGGAAATGTGGAATGGACCACGTAGAAGCTTTATCTAAGGAAGAAGGTGTAGATTGTGGTCTGAAACAGTGGTATTTTTCTTAGTGGAACGGTGCCACATATATTTAGAGTCCTTAATTTATTTATACATGGTTTGGACACTAATTTATTATAATTTATGTGGAATGGAGGGATCATTAAATATCTTAGGCACCTTTCTATGATGGTGGGTCACTGAGATGCCCCACTAGGTACTCTTTAAAAAAAAATTATGGCATCGACCCATGCCAAAATTTCTCATCCTCATACTTTCACTCTTCTACCTCCCTAGATCATTTTTGTTTGATCTTTATGGATTCCTTTATAGTGTCTAGTTTGATCTTCTATATCTTAATCAGAATGGATGATTTGTTATAAACACGTTGATTTTTTTCCTTTTCCAAAATTAGCCTTCGAACAGGTTCCTATTATCTTCTAAATTTTATTATTTTTTCTCCATATTCCAATATAAATGTATACTTAAAATAATAAATAAAATAAATGATAATAAGTCATAAATATCTAATTAATTATTAAAACCAATGTATTTAAGTATAAAAAATGTGTGCATGAAATATATTTATCAATGGGTGTTTAACCTCATTCCTCTCAAGGCTATAGTGTGGTTATTTTGTCCCCTCACTAACTTTTTCAGTAGATTACTATTTTCAAAGAAGAGAAAATATAACATAAAACCTATTTATTTTTATTCCTTTATGTATTTAAAAACTTACTTTTAAATGGGGAGAAAACTATTTTAGAGACAATACATTGGTATGTGTTTTACCTATTGGGGGAGATCTCTTATTTTGGGGTCATGTATTTATATAGGGACACTAAAATGGGAAATTTTTTAGGACTTCACGTGTGATTTTTTATGAGTTTTGAACTATTTTAATATTTCTAGTGAGTATATATGCATAGATCTAATTTATATAGGTTTCAAGGATAAACTTTTAAAATTTAAGATATATTATTTTTTAGTTGATCACAGGTGGTATCAAGGGATGATAAATTTTTAATTTTTTGAATTTATATCAATATGATCAAGATAAGTGTATAAAATATTGTAAATTATTATTTTATAGAAATAATTATTTTATTATTAAATTTTCTATTTTTCTATAATTATTTCACTCATATAGGATTATAATTATTTAATAATTATTCATTGATAAGTATGTTGAGTTTAAAATTGATTTATGTTTATTTGATTGATAAAAAAATCAAAATGGGGAGATTTTTAATCCTAAGAGTTTTTTTGGGAGATTTTGAGTTCTTATAAGAATTTTGATACCCAAGTTGAAGTTGTTCTGATATTCTGTTTAAAAATATTTCTCTAGAATTTGGTATTTTTTCTAGAGAAGATAAATTAAAGAATATGGAGTGAATATGTTTAATGTGTTATGTTTTTTTCAATAAATAAATCATATTCAAACTCACTTAAAATAATTTTTTTAAGATGAGTTAAATAATCTTATGAATTTTTAAGGTGTTTTGAAGTGATTTGAATGTGTTTGGAATTATTCTAATGATTTTTAGAGTTGAAAATATTCAAGTCTATAAATTGTATAAGGTATGCATATGTATAATTTTTTATAGAGAAAGTATAAATTTGAAAAATAGAGATAATGTGTATAATTTTTTAGAGAATACATAAGAACATTGTTCATAATTAAAAATTTAAAATGGAAAAGGAAATAATTTTTAAGAATATCATAACCACGAAAAAGATTATCTTGTCTAAGTAAGTATAAATTTATCCAATTCCATCATCTTATGTACATATGTTAGATATTTTTCAGTGCATGTGTAAGAATATTTTTTTTAATAAGAAGATTTATGATATATAATATGATGTCTACCTCAGAACTAGAAAATATGAAAATAGAAACATCTTATGTGATCATACATAAGAAGTTTGGAAGAATGTAATATGATCATTCAAATACATAATAATATTTATCTCACTCTATTAATATGTATTAAGATATAATTTTATAAAATGTGATATATTTGATAATTAATAGGGTGTTTATAAATTTTTAGGGAATTATTTTAGAATGATTATTTCTAGAAATTAATTAAGAATTCAGTTTTTTAAATTAAACAAAGTTGAATATGATAATTCAAGGACTAAATATCACAAAAGAATTTTGTGATTCAAGTGGGTGGGATATTGGTTCACACTATGAAGGAAATGTTGCACCATGACCATATAGACATAGAGAAGTGAATATTAGTCTTTCACTATGGCAAGAAACTATAAGGATTAAATATCATATTTTTCTAAGTTAGAAAAAAGGTTCACATCATAAAGAAGTTAGTTGTTCTGCAAAGGAAGAAAATAAAAGTTAAAATTACAAATAACTTTTTGACCACATCATGATGAACACAACTACACCATGATGGACTGGAATAGATATGAAATATAATAATAAGAAAAATGAAATAGGAAGAAGAAGAATAAGAAGAAGAGGAAGAAGTTAAGATAAGTCGAGGGGAATTTATCTTTTATGTTTGAGATAAATAAAACAAGATCATTCATGTATGATATGTGATTAAGTACAAGTTTTTTCCCTATAAGAAAAAATTATATTCTCAAGTTAATATTATAGGATAGAATAATCATATAGATTATTTAGTATTGAGAAAATAATAGGATAAAGATACTTGTGAAAATTTTGGTAAAATAAGAATAAAATAAGCCTTACAAAACAACTTAATGGAAATATTATTTGGAAGATGACTCCCCTATTCCTAATAAATAAAATTCTATATATTTTTATGTGTTCAAGAGAATGTAAATAGTCATAAGACTTATGTTTATCACAAGTTCAAGGAAAACCTTGATTTTTTATAATCCACATGATGAAACTAGTGAATTATATGATCTTATGGAAATTCAGATCATTCCAAGGATTATCCTTCTTATTTTGATAGGTAAACCTTGTAAAAATTATATTGTCATTTATTTGTGTTTTAGAGTGTATTTTATAGCAATATAATAATCACTTTAACTTGTGGAAAATGTTTTTTCTAAAAGGAAATGTAAAAATGAATTGTAATCATTGGTTAACTCCCCCTATCATTGATTTATACTGATCTTGAGGGTTTTTTCACACATAATGCTAATATAATTACTTTATTATCACAAAATTTTAACACAAGATTTTCATCATTTCACAAAAGAAAATTTACCCTTAATTAATCATTTATCATTATATTACCACGTATTCTATTTTTTCCATATTTTTCATACATTTATATCATGTATATAATATTTAAAAAAACATTTTAATTGCCTCAATAATATTTACTGATATTATAATTTCATTCCAATATCACGAAATCAATTCATTTTATATTTTTTATTCTTTTAACCAATTTCCACTGCATATCAACAATTTTCCCAATCTGAAATCCCATTTACCTGATTTAACAATTTGATTGAATTGTCCTCAGGCTATTTTAAAACAATACAGGTTCAAGAATAATCTATAATATAATTCATCACTAAAAGATAACATATACAGGAAACATTCTCATGAAAAAACTTATTTACATGCCCTGATAATTCATTAATAATCACTACCCTCCATTTAAAATTATAAATGGTTTAAATTTTACTAAACATCACAATTAAAAGTTTATACACAACTTACTATTGGTATTTAATCATAACAAATCATATTTTAATATTTATTTTCTACTAATAATATTAATTCAAAATTGAACACATTTTTTTATAAGGAATGATCATTTCCTAAATAATAAAAAGATATTTACATATATATATATATATATATATATTTTAATTTAATCTATTAAACCATAATGATCCATATAACTTGGGATTAGTTTTCATTTACATTCCATCTGACCACCATAAACTCAAATCCATTCATCGCATATCAAAAATACAAAATTATTAGTAAATTTTAATTCCAAAGAAGTTTGAGATCACATACTTAGTTATCAATAAAAAAATATATACAAGGATTGGAAGTATAATTCCTCCTCAAACACTAAAAATCAAGAAATTTTATCAAAATAAAAGATAAATTTAAATTAGAATAAAAAATAAAACCTTTTCTATATATAATATATCAAATATATTTTTATCTATAAACCATCATGATTCCAAAAGAGAAAATGGATCTAAAATTTGATATTAAATAAATAAGTTATCATTGTAAGAGTAGGGCATGATATTGAGAAAAATGATAGGTTCTTAATTGTATTATTATTCATTGGTATCTCATATTCCTTTAAAAAAATCCCAATTGAAAAATGACCAAAATAACCCTATTAAAAATAGGTTTGGAAAGAAAATTGAATACTCTATAGATAACCACCAACCACATGGTGGTTGATTCAAATCCATTAATCTCTCATTTTTTTATCTAATATGTACCTATTGGTATATACTACTTTATATTATCAATACCACCCTACAAATTACTATATAAATTCTTTTTTTAATCTTAAAACTCTAAAAATTAAATTAATTCAAACAAAATATAAACAAAAAAACTCTTGGAAATAAACATAGTTTATCAAAAAATAAATATGTTTTACCAAATTAGTGTTTAGAGGTGATCCATGTAAGGTAAAACCAGTATGACTTATACACTTTTTAGTTCATGGTTATTCATTAATAGTTTTATGAAAGCATGATTGAGATAACAGGGCATTTCCTTGGTGTAATCTAATTAAAATATCTTCTTGAAACTAATGGAAGTAAGTGTGTGTAATGAAAAATAATGGTGTTATTAACTTAAACTCTAGTTTAATATACCAAGTTATAACTCAACAAACTTATAGATTCTATTTATGAATATTTACTAAGTATTAAATTCACACACTAAAAATAAATGAGAATATAGCCATAGTTTAAGGAGGTTTTATATATTCAAAGTTAAATATATAATCATAATGAATAAGTGAATAATGAGATATAAATTAGAGGATTCATGAAGTAATTTAAAAAGGGAGAGCTTGGTCTCTCTAAATATAGCTATAAATACCATTTCTACAAAGTGGGAGAATATATATTTCCAATTACCCCATGAATTTCATAGATAAAGGAGAATATTTCCATACAAACCTTGGTATCAATATTTATTGCACACTCCTTAAGTAATAGGCATGATAGGTATCAAAGCATTACCCATGAAAAACAAGAGGCATCAAAGGATTGGAGATTATATTTTTTGATATTAATAAAATTAGGAAAAATTATTTTTAAGTTGAATTATAGTTCCCTTGTCTCTCAAGGTAAAGGTTTTTCAAAGATTCTATATTTTTTAATTTTGGTAGTGATTTTACTTAAGCTTTGATGTCAAATGGGGATAAAGGGGAACATCATGAATATAATAATGTTTAGGAAGTCTCATTATAGTTTCATTGGTCTAAAAGAAGAAAATATCATGGAAAATTATTCTTGGTGAATGTTTTTAAAAAATCCAAAGGAGAAAATTATTAGAATCCAATTAAGAATTTATATTGGTGTTGGATTTGTTGATAACCACCTTGTATATGGTCAACCATGGAGCTATTATCAACCATGGGGTCCCTATCAATCACATAAAAAAATTTGAATGAAGAAAATTTTGATAATGGAGTTTTAATTGGAAAAATAATGAGGTATAATTTGAGTTTCCATTTATTTATTTTTCTATAGAAAAATGAAGTGTGGTTGAAAAGTTTTCAAAGGATGGAAGATATCATCTAAAGAATCATTAAATTAATGAGTGACTATAACATGGAGTATGGAATATATTTTAGGAATTTTGAGTCCTAGTTATCTTTATGGTGTGTAAGAATAAATTTTAGACTCAAAAAGTAATAAAATGGAAAATAAATACATAAGATTAACTTTTACGTATATCTAGGATTTCATAGAAACTAAAAAATTATTGAATCTTACAATATAAATAAGATTAAATTGGAAATATATGAGATCCATTATGTTGATACATAATAATAAATTATATGGGTCTAAAGGAAAATTAGAAAAGTATATGATATGTAATATTCATATGACTGATGTGTAATATTAATTTGATGATGACATGAGGAAATTTTCTAAAGTATGGTTTATATAAGAATAATTTAAGGTGATATGCAGTATTAAATTAGTATATCAAATGTTATATAATATTAAACTTGTCGATATTTAATAATAATTCTCCATATAAACTATTTTTTTGGTAATGTATGAAAATGTGTAATATTCATGTAGATCTTGAAACTGATATATACGAATGATTATGATGAATCTTCTAGTATAAAAGAATCAAAAGTTTTCACCAAGTTTTTGACAAAAATATCAAAGATTCATGTGTGGTGCATGAAGAAAATATCATGGGGATAAAATTAAAATATTTTAAGCTGATATATGTGAATATTTAAATATTTAAATTCATGAAATATTATAAGGGATCCAGAATCATGATTTTTTTAGGAATAAATGGAACAGTTTTCTTCTATGTTTAATTATTTAAATCTTGAGTTTTATGGAACATATTCAACCTAAAAATATGAATAGATTTTATAGAAATATATTTTCCATATATATAGAGATTTCCAAGAAAGACTAAGATTTCTAAGACCAATTTATGGGTGATTCATTATAGTTTTACATAGAGAAGATAAATGAGTCTTCTTGGATAATATCTTACAAACTTTTTTGAGAAATTCATTAGTATTTTTTAAATAAATTCAAATGTGATATTTTGGAAAATATTCACATTAATAATAGGTAATATTTTATTAAATTTGACTCTGGTTAAACTTTTACCGTTATGGAGCATTTAATATAGTGTAACATTGACCATCATAGACATTTAACTTGGTGAAAGAGGAATATTTTACCGATATATGTTTAACCATTAAAGAAGGATTTATTTTTAGAATACATAAATTACTATGGTGATGACATGTGGCTTTATTAATTTGACTAAAATTTAAGGAACATTAAAATATCAAAGAAGAGGGAGAATTCCAAAATTAGAGAAAAGAGTAAAATAATACTCTTTGACACTTGTTTAAGATCTTTCCAAATAAAGGAGAATTATATAAATTTTTATTGAATCTATTTTCATGTAAGGTGATATTGTTTTTTAGTTTTCATAACTTGATTTTGAATAATGGAAGTGACTTGGAGTTCAACAAGCACTTATCTATACTTGGTTCATTGATAGTAATGTTGATGTTTTTCTTATTTTTATTTTATACCAAATTTTTTCTTTCATGAAGTAGTGATCATAGAGAGATGAGTGAGGGAGTGAACCTTTGGAGGTAGCACACCATCCATAAATAATTTTAAAGTGAGTAACCTTTGTCTTGGAGTGACCTTTCCTAGACCCACCACTAAATAACGCATTTATTAAATTCTATTAAATTAGAACATTTTCATTGTATACTCCTTGGATTATCCTGATACATGTTAAACAATTAAAATTATTATGCCCTATTTTCATGATTTACTTACTTTATGAAAGACATAAATTGGTGTGCATTAGTAAAGTAATCACATATCAAATTGGATTAAATAAATGATAAGAGAAATAGAAATTGGATCATTTTCAAAATAATAACTTAATATTGAACCTACTAATAGTGATTTCAGATCATTTAGATAGATGAGGGTTTGAAGACTAAGTGGTTTTATTGGAAAAAATTTCATACCCTAATTCACCCCCCCCCCCCCCCTCTTAAAGTATCTCTCACTAAATCCCTTATGTACCTAAAAATTTATAGAAATCATTCTAAAATTTTTTTAGAGTGTGATTACTAGTGATATGGGAATTTCTATATAGGTTTATAATTTTTAAGGTTATAAATATACTTATATAATGTGAAATTTAACCCATGGGTTGTGAAAATAGTGAATTAGGGTCAAATAATATATTTATGATTTTCACCTATTAGTGCCAAAATGTGTGTGTTGGAAATAAAATCAAAGGACACAACGATGCCAAAAGGGGATGCTTTGCGGAGCACCTTTTCAAATCCCTTCATCACTAAGGATGGTGTAAATCCAAGGCCTTCTTTATGCTCACCACATAGGAAAGTGACGGTCGACTCCATGGTTACAAAGAACTTGAAGAAAGTCTTCACGCTATAGAGGGAAGACGGTCACCTCTGCGATTACTTGGAAATTGACAGAAGCCTCTACGACCACTATGGAGGGAACAAAGGAATAATTTTCACTATTAAGGGGATTACGGTTGACTTCGCGACTCCAAGAAACTTGAAAAAATCATCCTTTGATAGAAAAGCGCAAGTTACTTCACAGTGCACCATCAGAGCTTTGCGCCCCCCGATGCCTATAAATACTCATCTCCCCTCACTTCAAAAGGATTGACACCCTGACATTTCTCCTCCCAGGCTCCCAAATCAGAAATCACCCTTTTCTCTATGAAACATCAAAAAAATTAATCATACAAGGTACTTGAGCATTGTGAAATCCATTTCCCTTTACTCAAGTTTACACCCTCTTCAAGGAGGGATGCCCTTCGTGGAGCCTATGGGCCATCGCTAAGGAATGAGACCCTATTGGGTACTCAGGACTTTGCGAAGCACCCAAGATTCATGAAGCACACTCTAGAAACATGTGTACTCCATGATGAGGTCAGGACACTATGCTTCACAAAGTTATCCTCTGTAAATTCATGTCCTCTGTGAGCCTTGTGCTCTGTGAGTTTATGAGCTCTACAAAACAAGGTGCTCTACAAGCCCTTATCCTCTGCAAGCCTATGAGCTTTACAAAGATAGGTGCTCTGTGAGCCCCTGTGATTTTCGATCCCATGAGCTCTGTAAATCCCTATGCTCTACAACCCCTTTATATTTTCCAATCCCCTCTTAGTGAGGCCTCTTTCTTCGTGAAACCTTTTCCCATGCAACCCTCCAAGCTTGTACGAAGTGATTTCAAAGTCCCTTGGGTGGTGCTTCATTTCATGGTGCTTTTAATTATTCTTATTCACATAGGAATTCTAATGGTTGTTACTACTTCTCATAGTCATATCCCCTCAATGGATCACTCCACAACCCCATCTCCAAATAGAATTGCCATTTCCTTCCCTTCACCAAGGATTAAAGTGCGCATGTTATGTAATTCCTAGGGGTGAGGAATGAATCCTCATCATCTGAGTTACAGGATGTTAAACTGCCAAGCACCCACGTCCATGAAACAAGATTTTAAATTGTGATCAATACATAAGTGACAAGTCCATAGAGTAATGTGAAGGTTATTGGCACCAACTCCTTATCACTCCCCTCTCCCTATAAGATTTGTCACCATGAACACCTAGGGTAGTACTTGTGTAAGCCCTAGCCCAACTTGATGGGGTGTTCTGGGTACGGTGTCTATATCCTCCTCATACGTCTAGACCCCTACTCAGGATTCCCTCTCAGAGTAAGTCCCATTCTACATCTCCCTGGGCCTCTAACCATGCGTAATCCCTGCTCCATTCCTCAAAGATGCATATTTCACAACACAATCATTAGTCCTTTGTTACCTCTCATTTCTCACATTGATAATGACTCATGTGGGGTTAGATTAAGCATTAACCATGACATCCTCTTTGGGATTCCATAGTGTTTAAGCCTCTTTCCCCTTTTTCACCAAACTATGGAGACTTTGATCTTTTACCTCTTCATAAAAGGTATGTATTAAGACTTTTAAGGTTCAAGTCCATCACCCATTATCCCTGACCACTTCACATGATCTCACCATCGTCCTGCATGATGTTAAACTATATACCCCTTTCATACCTCATGATATTAAACTGTATGATTTTAAACTATAGGGGTTTTGATCCCTGTATCCTAGATAGGGTATATAGGATGCCTCCCTGAGGTTCAACCCCAAACAATGGTAAAATTTGGAATCTCATTTTTTGGGACCCACATCCTTGGTCCACCCCCTTTGTGGTGTTAGACCAGTTCCTGGGTATCTAACCAAGCATAGGCCCCACCCTCAATCCATAATCCTCCAACCAAGAGTGTCCCTCTTTTGATGGTACACTAACCACATGTATGCTCCATCATGTCTCTGGGTCGTTGTCCTTTATGTACACCCTGATTATATGCTCCATCTCAAACTACGTGGAATTTGATTCCCATTCAAGGGGATACGTAGGAAACCTTCTTGAGGTTAAATCCCAACACTATCATCATATTCACAAGGGTTCCATCCCGTTCCTCCCATCCTTTGACACTCCATCCATATTCATCCTGATCCCACCCAGGCTACCACATCCCAAGGAAATCATGCCATCCATCTGGGTAGTTAACCATGTGTAATCCCCATTCATTTTATTGCTCCTTTATAGCACCTGGTATTCTAACCACACATAAGCCCCGTCATTTCTTCAGGTTGTTGTCCATTATGTACACCCCAATCCCATGACTCGCCCTCTTGAACTACATGGGTTTTGATCCTTATCTTATATATAAGGTATAAAAGAAACCTCCCTAAGGTTCAATCTCATCCAATGATAAACCTTGGTGTCTCCTTTTTCAGGACCCAATCATACTTGATATATCCTCATTGGGAACCTTGGTCCAACCATTTAGTAAACCTCCTAGGTGGTCCCTCCTAGGGATATACACATCCAATTCACTCCCATCAGTGTTATAATCAGTTTTATCTATCTCTGCTAGATGTTAAACTCGCAGCTACACCATGTTAAACATGGGAAGATGAGGAAAACCTTGGAGACATTCCTATGGAATATAATTCCCTAAACCCTATGTGGTATTCCTCAAGCTTCCATGCCCTTGATAAGACCTGTCATAAGGGGAAGAAAGTCCAGATGTACTAGTCTTTCAGCACCCAGACACGCCAGCGATGCCCAATAGTACTACTCCCCTGACCAAAGTTTTTTTCCCTAACTTGGCCCCATGGAATGTTCTAACAGAATTAGTGTTATTAACTAGCATCCACAAGGATATGGAACTGGAAATATTTTCACGAACAAAGTCTCAATAGTTAAGGGAGACTCGGACTAGGTGATTAATTTTTTAGAGGAATCCATGGAAGGAGAGACTGGCATCCCATCATCCCATTTAGATCAAGGAGAAAATGTCTCTGAATAAAGCAAAGTATGTTTCCCACCTTTGGAAAGTATGAATGAAGGGAAACAACTAGCCAGCGCATCCCCCACGGATGGATGCGTGCACCATGGTGAAAGTGTTGGAAACAGAAATGGTGAACCCGACATGAATTTTTATCCTTATTATGGGGATTAGTAGCATTCAAGAAATCAAAAAATAATCATGTCATCAGATCCATCTATCTAGTGACAGGTCCCGCCAAGCAAATAGTGGGTCTGGCATGAAACTCATTGGGACTTGGGGAAGTTGATTATTGGGAATTCTAGTATGCGATGTTGTTAGTGTGGATCTTTTTATCCATCCATGGAAGATTGAACGGTTCTAGGAATCTATACATAACTTTACTATTATATGTACTAATGAGTGAATTTCCCTACTTTGTAGAACCCAATCTCAAGCTATAGGAAACTAATCACCTCCTACTCATGGATGCAAGGAGAGGGAGAATCCCAACACGGTAATCCTGCACGACTCCATATCTTCTACAGAAACTTCCACAACCATGGCTACTAGGTTCCAATTTCCCCCCACACCCTCTAAATTTATTTTTAGGAGGTTTATTAATACTCTTGTCTATTGGTACGAACATGAGGGGGTTATCCTGACAAGGGACCTGGCCCGTTAGGACCTGGAGGATTTTGTTCCATGTTACCGCCTCCACCCCCAAGGGCCATGTGGGGAGTTTCTACTCCCCACTCCAACCTTCAACATCTTTGGGATCATATCCCTATATTTCACTTATGATTCCCTCCCTTATGAGGATGATTTAAGGGATGTCTGAGTCTGCCCGGCTAGGACTTCAGCCAGGGAACCACCGATGAGGGCTCCAAACTGGATGCATAAACATCATAAATCAATCCCACATACTGAGGAGAAAGTATCACATACCCTTGCATAGCCATATCTAGTTTATATGACCCTTCGTTAACATAGGGTGTAAAATTAGGAAGATTCCCTCTAAGGGCATCATCTTCCGAGGATCCTATGGCTCGAGCCACCACTGGTGAGTGTTATTGTCCCCCTGTTATTGCCTCAGATCAGGGGAACTTTCCTTTCCTAGATCAGGGGAACTTCCATGACCAGTCTAGGGTAAGGCACCAACTACCTCACAAGAAGGTTGAGTTGACCTCCACAATCACCGGTGCAGGCAGCAGTCGTCGTGGGCTGATCCTCGATGATGATGTCCAGTATGGAGGTCCCCCCCCCTGGTACCATCATCAGATAGAGTGGAGGTCCTCCTTAATCACACATCCAGCATAGAGGTTCTCCCCATGCCTCTATGAAAATCTATAATAGGACCTCTATGCTTCATCGATACTCAGCACAGAGGTCTTACCCATGCTCCTGGTCTCAGCAGAGGCCCTCCCCGCTTCATCGACAGTCATCACGAAGGTCTTTCCCATATCCAGTATGGTCAGAGAAAATTACCTCTTCATATTGTAGCTACCATATCTAGTCAACACGAAGTTCCTCCCCACACTACGGACAACCACCATGGAGGCCCACCCCATGTTCCTTTCAGCTCTAGTGGAGTCCCTCCCTGCTATAGCACCCTCAATCACGGAGGTCCTCCCTATGTTCCATTTGACATTTACCTAGGTGCTCCTCGCACTGTGGATTGTCCAATAGAAGGTCCTCCATGCTCCATCACCAACTCAAGAGTAGGTCCTCCCCATTTCAAAAATATACCCTACCCTGAAGAACTATCCCATGGCGGAGGGCGGGTCGTCTCCACCAGAGGAAGAATCCTGAGAAGCCTCAAACTGCAATCAAACCAATCTGTTTTTTAGATTCTAAAGTGGAGTGTGATTAGATGATGGAACCTTCACCCCAATCCACTGTGTTAGGGTCTAGGGGAGGAACAAGGTGTATCAACCTCATCCTTATAGAAAGTGAGTTCCACCAGATCTCTACATCCCTCTAAAGATACATATAGGAGGAGGAAGATCTAGCCCCTTTTTGGGCATGGTCATGCAATCCTCTTTATTTTCAACAGGATCATTCTCTACCTCAACAAGAGATCACAGGGAGTTGTTTTTGGGACCAATAGAGGACAAACAATAGTATGACCCACTACCAATAACTGTATCCCCTGTGCGGGAAGTAGTGGTCGTTAGTTCATCTTATAGGGATGTGGTGGCACAATCAGTGCATTCCTAGAAAGATAGCCCAAGGTGTGGAAGCTTGTTAGCTCGTGTGTCATACTCTCCACCAACCAATCTGCCATTAAAATGGTCCAATTCAATTTTTTTACCAGTCTCACAACCGCCTCCAGTAAAAGAGTGGGTCAATCAAGGACCAGATCGCGATTCTAAGTTGAGAAGTTTGTGGGACATTCTCACAACGGACCATTTCCCATATATGTTCTGGCCAATTTCCACTGAAAACTTCAACATTTTGGAGTCCCTTACTAAGGATGAGGTTATGTGATTCTACCAATCCCTAAGGGAAATTCACTTTCTATCTCCATCATTGACGGGTAGCTTACCCCAAGATCCAGAAATACTTCAGCGACATAGGTCAACAATGTCATATAGTCAACTTGGTTGTGATCCCTGTGGATCAGCACCCTGAGTTGCCCGGTCATCATCTGACCTTCCAAAAACAATGCATCTAAAGCTTTACAGTGCTCCATATAATTATTAAGGAGGCTTCCCCCATTTCCAGATCAGTTGTTGGGGGCATTATTCTTCCCTTCATTTCAGTCCTATCTGGCTACAGCCCGACTTTCTAGGTGATGTTGAGGATATTCCTCCAAGCATAGTCATGGTTAACACAGCTGACCTATCAGAGAAATAAACCAAGCTAGGAATCATTGAATAGAACTTAACCCTTGGGGTGGCTCCACACATTTTGGATCCTTTGGGTAGGGTCACTCACCAGCAAAGAAATTTATTGGGCCTTCCTGCACATTCTGAGTCATTTCCCTTCAGTCAGGACCCAATAAGGGTAAAGAGCATGATGGGACCATCAAACCCTCAGGCCCTTATAGATCAGTTCAAAATACAGAAGATGACCTTAAAAAGTTTGTGTTGTATCAATAACTCGTGGAACATAAAAATATGGTGGATGGCCTTCTTGCTGAATGTGATGTGGAATGATGACCAGATTATGATAATCCTCAATCGAGGAAACAAGGGTAGTGGTAGGTATATCCTCCCCCTTGTGAGTTTCCTCCTGGTGACCTTGACCGTCTTTCCCATATAGATAGATTAAAGTCCAGGGTCTATAGAAATTGGGTATGATATGCATCACAAAATCCACCCGAGTTGGGTGATAACCCTCGTTGGCACCCAGCTCAGGTTCCCCCAGCTACTCTATAGGTTGTTCCCCCAGCAGTCCTGCAAGTCATCCCTCTAGTCGTTCCACAAACCATTGGTCCTTATTACCACGTTGAAGAACCTACCAAAGCGTTGGTGGTCAGGGACCCTCATCAAGATCAGAATCCTTCTCCATATGATTCGATGGAAGAACTTATTACTCACCTCGAGGCCCTAGAAACTCAACATGTGGAAATATCGCCTAATGGAAAGCCATATCCAGCATGGGTGGATGATATTCCAGCACCCTCAAGTTTTTTAAATCCTAATTTCTCCCCCTTTAATGGTATGGGTGATCCGCTACAGCATATAGACCACTTTATTTCAAGGTGTGGACTTATGTTGGGAACTCCAGTGCAGTAGGAGGTCACCAAGCTCTGGTGTTTCATACAGACACTAGAAGGGCCTGCATTTTTCTGGTATATCCAGTTACCCATTGGGTCAATACCTGGTTGGGAGGATCTTCATAGGAAGTTTCTATACCAGTTCATTTCCACCACTCAAAAGACAAGCATTTCTGAACTCTTCAAATTAAATAAGAGGTATGATGAGTGTGTTGCAAAAATTATTTCCAAGTGGTAGGGCCTCACATATTCACTTGATATGCCACTCACCCAGGAGCAGCTAATGATGTGTATGGAGAATGTGAAGACCAAACTGGTCCCTTCTCTCATTACTCATAACTTTCTAGGTGGGTTTCAGGATTTCTCTGACAAATATCAATTTTTATAAGAATCCTTATAAAAAGTCAAGAAATCACATCCATTTCCTCCTGTAGTTCCCGCAATAAGAGTTTCTAAGGCTGATCCTAACACAGTAGAACAAATAGAGGCCCCCAGGAAGCTGGAATTGTTACTGTAGGAGCCAAATTCACAACTTTGTTGAGGTAAACCACCTCAGGCATAGACTCTGGCTCAGCAACGCATGCTTTAGAATTGTCATGCACCCCCGCAAAATGGGCCACCATCACCTAGGTGAGATAATCAAGTTCCACCTCCTTGACAGGCTCTGCCAGCCCCTCATTAGGGATAGTCTCCAAAAGTTCCTTTCCCATATCAGTGGAACTAGACCTACTCATTTAACGAGGATCAGGTTCCTTGTTATTTTTGAAGCACCTTGGATGAGGGAATCTTGTGGTTTCCATAATACAAGAGGCCCGAATAGGAGAATCACATTGATCACCCCAATTGATACACCTATAACCAGTTCCTTGGGAACTCCCTCAAGAAGTGATATGTATTTAAATAATGGATCCAAGACCAGGTTGATAATAATAGATTCAAGTAGGGTCCAGCCTTGGTACACGTGGAATGTGTGTTTATAAATCCTAAAAGTGGCAGTGAGGGTGAATGGTAGTATATTTCTAACCACGAGTCTCAAAAATACGATGATCTAATGGCTTGAAAAGTAGTTGAATATGCCCATGGTATCATCTGTGCATGTTTGTATCGACCTAGCCTTTAGAAGTTTTCATGTTACCTGCATCCACTACTCCTAAGTCAACATCTCATCCTTCCTCTTCTGAGAATGGAAAGCATCAATGATGTATGGGAAAGAAAATTCCCCCACTTATTCTATCACCATCTCATACTGTGGGAGATCTCATGCCTACTGAGATAGTCATCCACCCTAGAATCTTCCCAGTAGTAGATGATTCCTCAAGTGATGACCAGGGGTATGCTTTGGTCAATATCGTGGAGTTGTTAAAACTCTACATGGTACTCTATGATGAAGAGAGTCGGGCGTACCCTCTCAACATCCTGATTTGACACCAGCGTTGAAGGATCTATGGGTATGGGAATCGCTGGAATGCATTGGTCAGTTCTTCCAGCCAAGACATGCATGACACTAAGACCATATAGTAAGCCCAGTGTAAGGCTCATCATGTGTAGACTTCTCATCTCATTTCATTGGATCCGCTTCCACTGCTGCTTATATTACTTAATCAGGAAGATCCACCATAACCATGCTATGATCGAACATGTTCTGTTATGGATAGACCTCAGTCATCTGGACATCAGCTAGTATCCACTCTATGTAGTTCGACTGGTGAGTAGTGGGGCATTCCCAGCATGATCCAGAATCCATAGGTTCAACTGGTAGTGCCTATCATACCTCCTATCATAGAGCGACCTCATGTCAGTAAGAATGTATGTCTGACATGGAATTATGAAGTCCTCAAACATATTTCCATCATTCCTATGATTCTCTCTATCCTTTAGTATCCTCACCTATTATTAGATATGTGTGAATCCCTTGTGAAGGCTTTAAGAAGCCCCCGCCAGTTTGAGATAGAAGTAGCAGTCGTAGAAGCCTTCCATGCTAAGATAGTTGATCATGCAGAATGTCAGTCCATCATCTCTTTCTCTGGAGAAGATGAAGGTTCTCCTATCCAGGGGCACATATGCCCATTGTATATCACCAACTAGTTTAATGGCGTATAATTCCACTGTAGTATTTTTGACACAGGTTCTAGGATCAATCTCATCCTAACCTGGATAATCGGCAAGTTGGTACTGTCTGATGTGTATCTGAGTCCCTCTCACCTAAAAATTCAAGGTTATGATAGGACATATTAGACATAGATTGGAAAAATTCACCTGGAGACACAGTTCAATGGCCTATTTTCCATCACCTAGTTTATGGTTGTCTCACAATACACTACTTACAATGCATTGATGGGTAGGTCATGTCTCCACTTGCATGTGGCAGTCCTTTCCTCATATCACCAATGCCTTAAGTACTCCCTTAATGGTCGAGTAGGAATACTCCAAGGTGATGTGTCTTCCTTTGCATCTTGTGAAGCACACTACCTAGATTTTGACTTCTAAAAGATCAAATACAAGTAGATTCAGGCTAACAAGGTTGAACATGCTATGGCTACGACTGAACCATGGATAGACCTTAATGACGCCGATGTTTTCCAAATTCACTGACTAGAGGCCATGACCCCGGATTTGGGGAAATGATTTTTTGTATCTGAAATGAGGGGGAAGCGCATTCCCATGTCTAAGTAACTCCATGATATCATCTCATATTCCTACAAAAATCATGATCGGGTGATCCCAAATCCCCATACTCCTATACGGTATCGAGATTTCCACCCCATGGCAATAGTGATATGTCATTATTTCATGTTTCGTTGGGCTAGGATAAAACAGATCAAGATGATATACCAAAATTACTTTGATATTATCAATCATGGACCCTTGGGTCAAAGGCCATATAGGATCAGGTTGATAGCTTTCATCACCATGGTTTCAGCAGTACAGGAGTCCCCCAGTGAGGTTTCCACTGCCGCTCAGGCTGGCACCAGTGCCTCGTCAGGATCTTTCAACACAGAGAAGTTTCCTCTTTCTGATTATCATCTCTTTGTGGATGAATAAGAGGATTTGGAATATTCCCCTCCTTCATTTGAATAGGGTGTCTATACTATGGTCGATGAATCGGAATAGATGAACCTCAGCAGCGAGACGGATCTAAAACCAACATTGATCAACTCCGCAATTCCTATAGAAGAGAAATAGAAATACATGGATTTCCTAATACATCATCATGATGTATTTTCCAATATTTATTAATAGATTCTAGTACTAGATACTTAGGTCACCATCCAACCTCTCGGTCTTCCAGTAAATCATTGTAGGTTCAAACAAACTCTCATAAAGATGCACCTTTCTCATGGTGTCATGGTCAAGGTCGAGGTTGATAAGCTCATCAAGGCGAAATTCTTCAAGGAGGTCCAGTACCCTAGATGGTTATATAACATTATTCCCTTCAAAAAGTAGAACACACAGATCAGAGTCTACATCATCTTCCAGGATCTCAAATATCGTTGTCCGAAGGATGAATTTCCCTTTCCGACAATAGAACTGTTGATTGATGTTGTTGCTAGGTTCCAGGCTCTCTTATTCATGAATGGGTATTCCATATATAATAAAATCTGAATGTCCCTCGTGTATGAAGATTATACCACCATTAGGGAACCACAAGGTACTTTTTCCTACCTGATAATGCCTTTCGTTCTAAAAAATGCGCGTGCCACCTATCAGCATGCCATGCACTGCAAATTCAAGTTGATCCTCAGGACATTGTTGGAATGATATGTGGAAAATTAGTGTTTAAATCTCACCAGTGTTAGGACCATCTCATGGATATTGAGAAAGTGTTCGGATTACTCCGTTCTCACCATCTGAAGATGAACCCCTTGAAGTGTGATTTTGAGGTCACCTCTATAAATTTTCTCAACTTCATTGTCAGATATAGAGGCATTGAGATTAATTCAGAAAATATAAAGGCCATAAATCAAATGTATCCTCTGAGAAATATTTGGGAGCTCCAAGGATTTAAAGGACAGTTAGCCTATATATGTTGATTCATCACAAATCTGGCTTGAAAGTGTAATCATTTTTTCCATATCATGAAGAAAGGTTCCGATTATTAGTCGAATGAGGAGTGTCAGACTGCTTTTGATGAAATCAAGTTTTACCTACTACAGCCTCTGGTTTTGATGCCACCCATTTCTAGAAAGTCATTAGTCCTCTATGTGACCTCTCTGGAATGATCCCTCAATTTCCTTCTTTCCCAAAAGAACAATGAAGGAACGAAGAACAATTTATACTATCTCAGCCACATGCTCCTCGATACAGAGACTATATATTCCTCTATCGAGAAGAGATACCTTGTGCTGGTATTCATAGTGTAAAAACTGCGACATTACTTAAAGCACTATGAGATACATCTAGTGTCCTGAGTGGATCCACTAAAGTACATTATGAACCGCCCTATGTTGATAGGTCGTCTAGCTCAGTGGGCAATGATCCTCCAACAGTTCTACATCAAGTTTATTCCCCAGAAGGCTATCAAGGGATAGGCATTGGATGACTTTATTTTTACCCATCCAACCCCTTTAGAGAAGCCTCTGAATCTTGAATTTATAGATGAGGCAATCCTCTTAGTGAATCAAGCCATTTTGTGTTGGAAAACGCACTTTTATGGTTCTTCCCGAAGCCCTGTTGGCAGGAGGCTCAAAGATCCTAAACTCAACGAAGTAGGTCCAGGTGTCATCTTCATCATGCCTCCACAATCCATCATTCCCTATTCGTTACTATTGTTAGAATTTTTTACCAACAACAAGGAAGAATACCATGCTCACATCATTGGTATTGAGATGGCCCTCGAGATTGATGTTCCCCATTTACATGTAAAATGGGATTCTAAGCTGGTCATCAAGAAGATCAACGATGACTACGTCATTAGGAAATCAGAGCTCATACCTCTGTTAGATCATACTCACTAGCTGATGGTCCAATTTCCTTCTTGGCCAGAATTTACTCATGTCCCTCAATTGCAAAACCGTCAATCCAGTTCCCTAGCTAGCCTTTCCACATCTCTTTCAGAGCCTGTCCAATATAATTTGATTATACATGTGGCACATCGAAGATTCATCACTCCCATCACTCTGGATGATGATGATGTCCCACAGGTAAGCCACTTTACCATCGATGCCTCCACATTGGGACCTCTAGGTCCCCTATCATAGTGTTGGAGGAGACCCTTGACTGGATGATTCCCTTTATCAAGTATCTTCAACATAGTAATCTCCTGACAGACTGAGCCGAACGTGAGAAAATCTGATGATGCACAATGAAATTTACCCTCCAAAGTTGTCCCATTCTTGAGAAGATCCTCTATAGATGTGGGTTTTATGTGATTATCCTCTGTTTCATTCAAAGAGGTGATATTTCTCAAGTTATGTGGGATTTTTATATCGGTTCCTACAATGCTCATCAGAAAGGGTTGAAACTTTTTCATCAGATCCAGAGATTGGGATATTTTTGGCCCACCATTATCCGTGACTATATAAAGTTTTCCAATATTTTACATGTGTTCCAAATCCATGATAATGTTGTGCATCGGTCACCAAAGACTACATACTACCAGGTACTCTTGTCCCTTTGTGGTATGGGGACTCGATATTGTAGGACCATACCCATCGGCGACAGCTCGCTAGTTCAGGTTCATCCTAACCGCTATGAATTTCTTTTCCAAGTGAGCAGAGGTAGTTCTTCTCAAGGAAGTTAAGGCCCATTACATCATTGAATTTGTGATCTCCAATATCATCCACTGATTCGGAGTCCCTCATGTTGTACTCACCAATAATGACACCAACTTCCAAGTAGCTGAGCTGAATAAATTGTATGCCAAGTACAACATCCAATCTAATCATACCTCTCATTATCATGCGAAAGAAAATGGGAAGATCAAGGCATTCAACAAAACCCTCTCCAGCGTCTTGCAGAATATGGTTGGTTAGAATAATAAGAGTTGGCCAGAAAAACTCCCCAATGCTCTCTAGGCTTACTGGATGATGACTTTTAATTCCACTTAGGAAACTCGATATTCCCTAGTGTACGGAACAAAGGAAGTCCTACCCATTGAAATTCAGTTACCCTCACTACACACAGCCATCTACAATCATCTAGAACTAGATAAAGAATCCAAAATCCATCTGGCTGAACTGGAAGCGCTGGACGAGAATAGGCTTTGTGCCTTGCACAATATGGAGAGGTATCAAAACAAGATAGTCAGGGATTTCAATAAGAAATTTCACCTCCAATCTTTCTTACAAGGTGACAAGTTATTGGCCTTGAAAACACTAATGATACCAGGTAGTAATCCACCAAAGTTGGAGCCCAAATAGTATGGACCTTACTTTTTTCACAAGGTTTACCCCAATGGTGCATACTCTTTGGTCACTATGGATGGTGAAAATATTACTCCTCCCACTAACACCAAATTCATCAAGTAGTACTTCATGTGAGGGGATCATCATCCCACATGACGTTAAACTGTATTATCATCCTGAAATATGTTTAACTAGTTATCTCCATCTTTGAGTACATTAAAATTCTTATCCTTTTTCTTCAAGATGTTAAACTATAAATGGTTTGGGCTCTATGACCCTAAACTAAGATCCCTTTCATCACACATGATGATAAACTATGAATGGTGAATACGCCTCATGGTCCAAGCTCTACGGCCTTAAACTAAGATCCCCCTCATCCTTACCACATGACTTTAAAATGCACTAATTTAGAGAACTATGTATGGATTTATTCACATCCTTATGGGATACGTAGGAATTCCCAGAACTTTTATCTTTGGCCCAGCTTCAGGTTCTCCTATTCTTTCTCCTGGTCCCTTGGCCTGGGTTCTCTCCTGATATCATGAATGGTGTGGTATGTGGGATTCATTGGTCCTCATTCATGTTGGGTTATTCTTTCATGCCATACATGTTCCTCCGTTGAGAAACCTTTACCCCTTGTCCTTACCACATGACATTAAACTATACATCATTTTTAGAACTATGTATGGCTTGATTCCCATCCTCATGGGATGCGTAGGAATTCTTGGAAGTTTTATATTCGGGTCTATCCCAACAAATATCTCCACCCCTCCCTGGGTTTAGTTCTCTTTTAGGGTTTCATATTGTGTGATGTGTACTTCTTTAGTCCCCATTTACATTGAGTTTATAATGTTCTCATGATGTGACCCTCCTTCCAGAACGTCCTTTATTCCTCGTCCTTACCGCATGATGTTAAACTACATAGAATTTTTAGAACTATGTATGGCTTGATTCCCATCCTCATGGGATACGTAATAATGCTCAGATATTTTGTCTTCAGTTCAGCCCTAGTTTTTAGAAACCTTCTCTTTCTTATGACCCCTTGTCCTAAGTTCTCCCAGGGTTGTTCTGTGTGGTGTGTACTTATGTCCTCATTCATGTTGGGTTTTCAGTAACAATGTCATGTATTTCTCTCTTGAGAGCTATCCATTACCCTTTCCTCCACTAATCTCTTAAATTTTCTTTCTCTTAATTGGTCCCCTCAACCCTTTTTGTTGATTCACCAATGTGATCAGATGCATTGTGGTCCAGGACCTAGAGTGTTGGATTCTTCATGGACATGATTTCATCTATTTCCATACTTCACATCTCCCTTTATTTGGGTTTCCATCATATTTCACATCCAAAAGGACCCCCGGATGGTATGGATTCTCAGCCTTAGGTTCACCTATAGCTTTGGGCTAATGTCCCAAAAAAATTTGGATGACTTTATGAGACAGGTTCCGCATTTCGAATACGGTCAGCAGTCAACCCTCATTTGTTGTTCCCATTTCAGGTCACATGGTGTGGATGTTATGTTTCGAACATGGTCAATAGTTATCCTCCATCGTTATGCCACCCCCATTAATCCCTAAATATTGGTCATGTTATTTACATCCTTTTCCACTCCATCATGTTCAAGTGGAATTTCGACACCCTTGGTGTTATCCCTCCATGCGCATTTGCACGTTAAGAGGACGAATCAACATTGTGGTGTTATCCTTGACTCTGCACCATTTCCCCTTACTTTGTATTCCATTTATTACAAAGATCTTATATGCCCTTGTTTCCCACATCGAGCATAGCTCACATGGGATTAGGTATTTGTTCAAGGTTTATGCCTGCTTGGAAGAATCTAACTTCTTTCGGTCCAAGCTCTATGACCTTAAACTAAGATCTCATCATCTTTACTACATGTCGTTAAACTGAATGGCATGTTAAATAACTATGTATGACTTGATTCCCATCCTTATGGGATATGTAGGAATGCCCGAACATTTTGTCTTTAGGTCTAGCTCAGGATCCACTAATTATATATTATATTTGGCCTTTTGGATCTGATTATTAGGGGATTGTGTGGTGTGGAATACGTGGACTTATGTCCTCATTCACCTCAAATTTATAATAGATACACCACATACTTCACCTTATATTCTAGTCCCTTCCATCTCCATCCTTACCTCAAGATGTTAATCTACATGACATTCCAAGAACTACGTGTGGATTGATTCACATACCTATGGGATATATAGGAATGCCCAGAAATTTCATCTTCAGGTCTAGCCCTAGGTCCTTAGAACTTTTTTTCCCCTTGTCCTGAGGTCCCCCCCTGGGATTTTACGTGCATGTGGTGTGGACTTAAGTCCTCATTCACTTCGGGTATGCTTTATCATTCCAGATGCATTCTCTTTAGAACCTCGTTCTTCCATATGCATCCAAACCATATGACGTTAAACTGTGTTTCCTCATCCTACATGAATTTAAACTGTTGTGTCTTTTCCCAATGAAATTAAAATGCATGGGCTGGTCTTGTCATATGACCTTAAGCTGTGAGACTATCATACTGTCTGCATGAAAAAAAACGGAACCTCACTATGGTGTCCTTACTTGAGGGGACATCATGTTTGGCATCAGTCATCCACCATGTCATTTTTCAAGGACTACAGATTTCTTGATTCCTATGGTGATCAAGAACTATGTGTGTCTTGATTCCCATCCTCATGGGATATATAGAAATTCCCAGACATTTTATCTTTAGGTCCAGCCCCAGGTACCTCAAATCTTGCATTCTTTCTGGCCCCTTTCCCTGTAACTCTATTGGAAGTACATGGTGTGGTAAGGACCTCTTTGGTACTCATTCACATCGGGTTTATAATATCCATTCCATGTACTTAAATTTAGGGATATTCCTTTCATTCTACTTGAATCCTTATCACATGATGTTTCTAGAACTATGTTTGGATTGATTCCCATCCTCTTGTGATACGTAGGAATTCCCAGACAATCCGTCTTCGGGTCCAGACCTAGGTTCATCAACCCATTTTCCCCTTCTTGTCTGGACTTCTCAACCTCTATTATTCCTCGCTAACATTCTCAGATGCATTGTGGTTTGGGACCTAGAGTGTTGGATTCTGCATGGACATGCTTTCATCTGTTTCTATTCTTCATGTCTCCCTTTATTTGGGTTTCCATAATCTTTCACATCTGAAAGGACCCCCGGATGGTATGGATGCCTATCCTTATGGCTAACATACCACTTTGGGCCAACTTCCCAGAGGATTTTGGTTGATGTTATGATACAAGTTCTATATTTTGAATACGGTTAGTAGTCAACCCCCATTTGTTGTTCCCATTTCATGTCACATAGTGTGGATGTTGTGTTTCGAACATGGTCATCAGTTATCCTCCATAGTTATTCCACTATCATTAAGCCCTAAATATTGGTCATGTGATTTAAAACCCTTTCCACTCCATCATGTTCAAGTGGAATTTTTACACCCTTGGTTTTATCCCTCCGTGAACCTATGCGCATTAAAATAGGTTGAATCAGCGTCATGAGGGTCATCTTCGACTCCATGACTTCTTCCCCTACTGATTATTCCATGTGTTTTAAATTTATTCTCCACCCTTTTTTCCCACACTAATCATAGCTCACATGGTAATAGGGATATGGGTATGCTTTTTTCATACATGGAATAACCACACTCCTTATGGTTCAAATCATATGACCTTAAACTAGGAGTTCACATCTTAAACTAGATGCCCAAGTCCAGGCATCATGACTCTAAAATGTGTGTGTATTTTTTCTTGGAAATTGGTGATACAGTGTGGACTTCTTTTTCCTCATTCACATCGGGATTGATTTATGGCATCGTGTTACATATTTCCACCTAGGAAGTCTCAATATGTGGTCTGATCTCTATGACCATAAACTAAGATCCCTTATATCCTTATCGTATGATGCTAAACTACATCTTCTTCACCCATGATACGTAATGATAAATTACCTATCCATTTAATGTATTCAATCAAGAAGATGTTTCCCCTTTTGATATTGGTTGCCTACCGTACAACTTTCAAGAACTACATGTTGCTTGATTATCATCCTTATGGGATACGTAGTGATGCCCAAACTTCTTGTCTATGGACCAATCGAAAATACTTTCACCTCCCCATTCCCTTTTGTCCCAAACTCTCTCAAAAATTAGATAGTTTTGTGTATACCTCTTCAGTCTTCAGTCATGTTGGGTTTATAATAACTGTGTTGTGTACTCCCATCGAAATTACCACTCCTTGCATTCATCCTGCAAGAAGCTTAAATTGCATGAGTAATTTCCACACTTTTCACATTCCTTCATTTGGGTTTTCATTATCTTTCACATCTGAAGGGACCCCCTATCAGTATGTATGATAGGCCTCAGTTCTCTCCTACCGTACTGGTCTGACACCCCATTGGATTTTGAACAACAATTTGATGCAAATCTCATGTCTCGAATATGGTCAGTGGTCAACCCTCATTTGTTTATTCCCATTATAGTCTAATGTGAAATGGATGATGTGTTTTGAACATGGTAAATAGTTATCCTTTATCATTGCGTTACTCACATTGTGTCCCAAATATCAAATGTTGTGAATTGCATGTTTAATCCACCTTTCATTTTACAAATCCTCGACACCTTTTTTGTTGTAACTCCACGCATTCATGCATGTTGAGTAGGAATGTTGGTTCATATGGTATTTTCCCCACCTGAAATTTCCTTTCACCATTGCACACTCTCATTAGATAAAGAAGACCTGACAGTGCTCCTTGTTTCCTATACCGAGCATGGCTCACATAGGCTTAGGGGTTTTCATCAAGTAATATCCATACATGAGACAGTATGACCTGTTGGTCTTTCCATATAACCATAAACTATTCCATGCATATTCCTCATTGTATGATGCTAAACTATGTGTTTATCATCCCCATTTACATGGCATAAAATTGTAGACCACTCTATGACCTCACCAGATAGGTCCCTCTAGGAAGTAGGCTTGATCTTGATTCAGATCGCTACACTCACCCAGTGTACTTTCATCATGATGGTGTAATTTCAAGAGTGTTAAAATTTATCCAAACATCCATCATTCCATCACCACGCTTTGAGTTCCCTCTATTTAGGATCCCCCTCTTAAAGTATCTCTCACTAAAGACCCTTATGAACCTAAAAATTTATAGAAATCATTCTAAATTTTTTTTAGAGTGTGATTACTGGTGATCTCAAAATTTATATATTGATGTATCATTTGTATAGTTATACATATACTTATATAAATTGTTAGTTAACTCATGAGTTGAGAAAATAGTGAATTGGGGTCAAATAATATATTTATGATTTCAACCTATTGGTGTCAAAATATGTGCATGGGAAAGATAATCAAAGGACACAATGGTTCCAAACAGGGCTGCTTCACAAATCCCCTTCGTAAATCCCTTCAGTACCATGGATGATGAAAATCCAAGGGATTATCTTCACCTACCATAGAGGAAAGTGATAGTCGACTCTGTAGTTACGATGAAATTGACAGAAGTCTTCCTGTCGTGGAGGGATACGGTCTCCACTATGATTCCTTGGAATTTGACGGAAGCCTCTGTGACCACTAAGGAGGGAATAAAGGAAGCCTTTTCACTACAAAGGGGGTGACGGTCAACTTCACAACTCTGAGAAACTTGACGAAATCTACCTCTGATAGTAAAGTGCATGTTACTTCACGACATGCCATCAGAGCTTCACGTACCCCAGTGCCTATAAATACTTGGCTCCCCTCACTCCAAAAGGATCGACACCCTAAACTTTCACCTTCCAAGATCCCAAATCGCAAAGCACCCTTTTCTCTATGAACTATCAGAAAAATGAATCATCAGAGGTACTTGAGCATTGAAAAATCCCTTTCCCTTTACTCAAGTTTACCCCCTATTTAGGGAGGGATTCCCTTTGTAGAGCCTATATACCATTGCCAAGGAAAGAGACCCCTTTGGGTACACGAGACATCACAAAGCACCCAAGATTTGTGAAGCAACCTCTAAAAACATGTGTACTTCATGCTAAGGCTGAGACACTATGATTCGAAAAGTTATCCTCTTTGAAAAGTCATATCCTCTGTGATCCTTTGTGATCTGTGATATCATGAGCTCTCTGAAGCTAGGTGCTCTGTGATCCCTTATGCTCTGCTATCCCATGAGCTCTGTGAAGCCAAGTTCTCTACAAGACCTTGTGCTTTGTGAAACCATGAACTCTATGAAGCCCTGAGCTCTATGAATCCATGAACTCTATAAAGCCCTAAGATTTGTGAATCCTTGTGCTCTGCGACCCCTTGAGATTTTCCAAGACCCTCTCTATGAGGCCTCTTGCTTCATGAACCCTTTTCCCATGCATCCCTCCAGACTTGTATGAAGTGATTTCAAAGTCCATAGGGAGGTGCTTCATGTCGTGTTGCTTTCTCATATGCTTCTTCACATAGGCACACTAATGGATGTTGCTTCTTGGCATAGCCACACTAATGTGATCCCCTCAATGGATCACTCGACAACCCCGTCTCCAAATGGAATTTCTGGTTCCTTCTCTTCCCCAAGGGTTAAAGTGAACCAGTTATGTAAGTCCTAGGGGTGAGGAGTGAATCCTCACCATCTGATCTACAGGAAGTTAAACTACCAATCACTCATGTCCATGACACAAGATATTAAACTGTGATCACCAAATAAGAAAAAAAAGTATAGATAGAACAGTGAAGGGGATGGGCACCAATTCCTTCTCACTCCCCTCTCCCTCTGATCTTTTTCACCATACACACCTCAGTCAGTCTTTACATAAGCCCCGAACCAACTAGAAAGGGTGTTTCGAGTATGGTGTTCATATCCTCCTTATATGTCTGGATGCCTACCCGGGATTCCCTCTTGGAGTAAGTCCCAATATTCATCTCCCTGGGCCGCAAACCATGCATAAGC